>JAGSMZ010000007.1:6764575-8115991 GCA_029286645.1 Papilio protenor | reverse complement strand
AATTTGTAAACATACAAACAAATTACAAAAGAAGCATTATTCAGCAATAACATAAAATGTAAAAATTAATAAAACACTTACACCGATTGTGAAGTTCGGAAGATTTCATCAGGTAATATAGGTAATTTGACATTTTGTTGTAGGCGCGGTACTCAGGTTATGTCACTCTCAATATCACAATCAGTATTTCCACGGAAATAATTATAGATCGTAACAATATGTTTCTTTTAAGCTATTGAATTGACGTCTACATTGTATTGACCGTCTACCAGAAAAGCACGTGATCGCGTGCGCATCTCCGTCGCGACCACATTCGAACTGACTCACGAATGACAAAATGGCCGCCCCACCAGTGATCAGTGTTGCCCAATTGGCTAGAGTAAGACTACTATTTAACATTGTAATTTCAATTCGACAATTACAAATGTCTTCTGCAACAAATGCCATAGATTATAAAAATTCTGCGATTTTGAACTGTGGTAGCATTGGTGAAACGATACGGTTTACTTTTTTTTTTTTATCTTTTTAATTAAATTTGTTGCTATTATCACTGTTATTGTAACATATTTATTTTGATAAAACTATATTCTTCTTTTAGTAATAACTCACTATTACTCTTGGTATTGTCTTAATTATTCTCAAGGTTGTACCATGGGTATCTTGTTTAAAACATATTCCTACTTGTAGTGATACGTAATATTTAGTTTTCTTATTTGATTCTATATTAACTCTCATGTCTTAAAATCATGTACATCTAACCTCGTGCAGGGATAGTATACCGAAAGCGTATCCTCCCGTGGAAGAAAGTGAGGATTCAAAAAAAAAAAAAAAAACCTACCTACCTACCTACCTACCTACGAGTTTCGAGTTTCGATTTTCGAGTTTTCGATAAGCGATATGCGTTATGCGCTATGGGCTATGCACTATACGCTATGCGCTATGTGCATAACGCGATATGCGATTTTCGATTTTCGAGTTTCGAGTTTCGACCTTTCGATAGCGATATGCGTTTGCGCTATGGGCTATGCACTATACGCTATGCGCTATGTGCATAACGCGATATGCGATTTTCGAGTTTCGATTTTCGAGTTTCGACCTTTCGATAAGCGATATGCGTTATGCGCTATGGGCTATGCACTATACGCTATGCGCTATGTGCATAACGAGATATGCGATTTTCGATTTTCGATTATCGAGTTTTCGTAAGCGACATGCGCTATGGGCTATGCACTATACGCTATGCGCTATGTGCATAACGCGATATGCGATTTTCGATTTTCGAGTTTCGAGTTTCGACCTTTCGATAAGCGATATGCGTTATGCGTTATGCGTTATGCGCTATGGGCTATGCACTATACGCTATGCGCTATGTGCATAACGCGATATGCGATTTTCGATTTTCGAGTTTCGAGTTTCGAGTTTCGACCTTTCGATAAGCGATATGCGTTATGCGCTATGGGCTATGCACTATACGCTATGCGCTATGTGCATAACGAGATATGCGATTTTCGATTTTCGAGTTTTCGATAAGCGATATGCGTTATGCGCTATGGGCTATGCACTATACGCTATGCGCTATGTGCATAACGCGATATGCGATTTTCGATTTTCGATTTTCGAGTTTCGAGTTTCGACCTTTCGATAAGCGATATGCGTTATGCGTTATGCGTTATGCGTTATGCGCTAT
The DNA here is from genome assembly GCA_029286645.1 of Papilio protenor. Taxonomy (NCBI): domain Eukaryota; kingdom Metazoa; phylum Arthropoda; class Insecta; order Lepidoptera; family Papilionidae; genus Papilio; species Papilio protenor. Next base: position 8,114,304 of record JAGSMZ010000007.1, on the reverse strand, counting down.
GGGCTATGCACTATACGCTATGCGCTATGTGCATAACGCGATATGCGATTTTCGATTTTCGAGTTTCGAGTTTCGACCTTTCGATAAGCGATATGCGTTATGCGCTATGGGCTATGCACTATACGCTATGCGCTATGTGCATAACGCGATATGCGATTTTCGATTTTCGATTTTCGAGTTTTCGTAAGCGATATGCGATATGCGCTATGGGCTATGCACTATGCGCTATGTGCATAACGCGATATGCGATTTTCGATTTTCGATTTTCGATTTTCAAGTTTCGAGTTTTCGATAAGCGATATGCGTTATGCGCTATGGGCTATGCACTATGCGATATGTGCATAACGCGATATGCGATTTTCGATTTTCGAGTTTCGAGTTTCGAATTTCGAGTTTTCGATAAGCGATATGCGTTATGCGCTATGGGCTATGCACTATACGCTATGCGCTATGTGCATAACGCGATATGCGATTTTCGATTTTCGAGTTTCGAGTTTCGATAAGCGAAATGCGCTATGGGCTATGCACTATGCGCTATGTGCATAACGCGATATGGCGATTTTTCGATTTTCGAGTTTCGAGTTTCGATAAGCGATATGCGTTATGCGCTATGGGCTATGCACTATGCGCTATGTGCATAACGCGATATGCGATTTTCGATTTTCGATTTTCGAGTTTCGATTTTCGAGTTTTCGATAAGCGATATGCGTTATGCGCTATGGGCTATGCACTATACGCTATGCGCTATGTGCATACGCGATATGCGACTTTCGATTTTCGATTTTCGAGTTTTCGATAAGCGATATGCGTTATGCGTTATGCGCTATGGCTATGCACTATACGCTATGCGCTAATGTGCATAACGCGATATGGCGATTTTTCGATTTTCGATTTTCGAGTTTCGAGTTTCGAGTTTCGACCTTTCGATAAGCGATATGCGTTATGCGCTATGGGCTATGCACTATACGCTATGCGCTATGTGCATAACGAGATATGCGATTTTCGATTATCGAGTTTTCGTAAGCGACATGCGCTATGGGCTATGCACTATACGCTATGCGCTATGTGCATACGCGATATGCGACTTTCGATTTTCGATTTTCGAGTTTCGAGTTTTCGTAAGCGATATGCGTTATGCGTTATGCGTTATGCGTTATGCGCTATGGGCTATGCCACTATACGCTATGCGCTATGTGCAAACGCGATATGCGATTTTTCGAGTTTCGAGTTTCGACCTTCGATAAGCGATATGCGATTTTCGAGTTTCGACCTTTCGATAAGCGATATGCGTTATGCGCTATGGGCTATGCACTATACGCTATGCGCTATGTGCATAACGCGATATGCGATTTTCGATTTTCGAGTTTCGAGTTTCGACCTTTCGATAAGCGATATGCATTATGCGCTATGGGCTATGCACTATAACGCTATGCGCTATGTGCATAACGAGATATGCGATTTTCGATTTTCGATTTTCGAGTTTCGAGTTTTCGTAAGCGATATGCGTTATGCGTTATGCGTTATGGGCTATGCACTATACGCTATGCGCTATGTGCATAACGCGATATGCGATTTTCGATTTTCGAGTTTCGAGTTTCGACCTTCGATAAGCGATATGCGTTATGCGTTATGCGTTATGCGTTATGCGTTATGCGCTATAGGCTATGCACTATACGCTATGTGCATAACGCGATATGCGATTTTCGATTTTCGATTTTCGAGTTTCGAGTTTCGAGTTTCGACTTTCGATAAGCGATAGCGTTATGCGCTATGGCTATGCACTATACGCTATGCGCTATGTGCATTACGAGATATGCGATTTTCGATTATCGAGTTTTCGTAAGCGACATGCGCTATGGGCTATGCACTATACGCTATGCGCTATGTGCATAACGCGATATGCGATTTTCGATTTTCGATTTTCGAGTTTTCGTAAGCGATATGCGATATGCGCTATGGGCTATGCACTATGCGCTATGTGCATAACGCGATATGCGATTTTCGATTTTCGATTTTCGAGTTTCGAGTTTCGAGTTTCGATAAGCGATATGCGTTATGCGCTATGGGCTATGCCACTATACGCTATGCGCTATGTGGCATAACGCGATATGCGATTTTCGATTTTCGATTTTCGAGTTTCGAGTTCGACCTTTCGATAAGCGATATGCGTTATGCGCTATGGGCTATGCCACTATACGCTATGCGCTATGGCTATGCACTATGCGCTATGTGCAAACGCGATATGCGATTTTCGATTTTCGAGTTTCGACCTTTCGATAAGCGATATGCGTTATGCGCTATGGGCTATGCACTATACGCTATGCGCTATGTGCATAACGAGATATGCGATTTTCGATTTTCGATTATCGAGTTTTCGTAAGCGACATGCGCTATGGGCTATGCACTATACGCTATGCGCTATGTGCATAACGCGATATGCGATTTTCGATTTTCGAGTTTCGAGTTTCGACCTTCGATAAGCGATATGCGTTATGCGTTATGCGTTATGCGTATGCGCTATGGGCTATGCACTATACGCTATGCGCTATGTGAATAACGCGATATGCGATTTTCGATTTTCGAGTTTCGAATTTCGAGTTTTCGATAAGCGATATGCGTTATGCGCTATGGGCTATGCACTATACGCTATGCGCTATGTGGCATAACGCGATATGCGATTTTCGATTTTCGAGTTCGAGTTTCGAGTTTCGACTTTCGATAAGCGATATGCGTTATGCGCTATGGGCTATGCACTATGCGCTATGTGCATAACGCGATATTGCGATTTTCGATTTTCGAGTTTCGAGTTTCGAGTTTCGACCTTTCGATAAGCGAAATGCGTTATGCGCCATGGCTATGCACTATACGCTATGCGCTATGTGCATAACGCGATATGCGATTTTCGATTATCGAGTTTTCGTAAGCGATATGCGTATGCGCTATGGGCTATGCACTATACGCTATGCGCTATGTGCATAACGCGATATGCGATTTTCTATTTTCTATTTTCGATTTTCGAGTTTCGACCTTTCGATAAGCGATATGCGTTATGCGCTATGGGCTATGCACTATAACGCTATGCGCTATGTGGCATAACGCGATATGCGATTTTCGATTTTCGATTTTCGATTTTCGATTTTCGATTTTCGGGTTTCGATAAGCGATATGCGTTATGCGCTATGGCTATGCACTATACGCTATGCGCTATGTGCATAACGCGATATGCGATTTTCGATTTTCGAGTTTCGAGTTTCGAGTTTCGACCTTTCGATAAGCGATATGCGTTATGCGTTATGCGCTATGGGCTATGCACTATACGCTATGCGCTATGTGCATACGCGATATGCGATTTTCGAGTTTCGATTTTCGAGTTTCGACCTTTCGATAGCGATATGCGTTATGCGCTATGGGCTATGCACTATACGCTATGCGCTATGTGCATAACGCGACATGCGATTTTCGATTTTCGATTTTCTAGTTTCGAGTTTCGACCTTTCGATAAGCGATATGCGTTATGCGCTATGGGCTATGCCCTATGTGCATAACGCGACATGCGATTTTCGATTTTCGATTTTCGATTTTCGATTTTCGAGTTTCGATAAGCGATATGCGTTATGCGCTATGGGCTATGCACTATACGCTATGCGCTATGTGCATAACGCGATATGCGATTTTCGATTTTCGAGTTTCGACCTTTCGATAAGCGATATGCGTTATGCGCTATGGGCTATGCACTATACGCTATGCGCTATGTGCATAACGCGATATGCGATTTTTCGATTTTCGAGTTTCGAGTTTCGAGTTTCGACCTTTCGATAAGCGATATGCGTTATGCGCTATGGGCTATGCACTATACGCTATGCGCTATGTGCATAACGCGATATGCGATTTTCGATTTTCGAGTTTCGACCTTTCGATAAGCGATATGCGTTATGCGTTATGCGCTATGGCTATGCACTATTACGCTATGCGCTATGTGCATAACGCGATATGGCGATTTTTCGATTTTCGATTTTCGAGTTTCGATAAGCGATATGCGTTATGCGCTATGGGCTATGCACTATACGCTATGCGCTATGTGCATAACGCGATATGCGATTTTCGATTTTCGAGTTTCGACCTTTCGATAAGCGATATGCGTTATGCGCTATGGGCTATGCACTATACGCTATGCGCTATGTGCATAACGCGATATGCGATTTTCGATTTTCGAGTTTCGAGTTTCGACCTTTCGATAAGCGATATGCGTTATGCGCTATGGGCTATGCACTTTACGCTATGCGCTATGTGCATAACGCGATATGCGATTTTCGATTTCCGAGTTTCGAATTTCGAGTTTTCGATAAGCGATATGCGTTATGCGCTATGGGCTATGCACTATACGCTATGCGCTATGTGCATAACGCGATATGCGATTTTCGATTTTCGAGTTTCGAGTTTCGACCTTTCGATAAGCGATATGCGTTATGCGCTATGGGCTATGCACTATACGCTATGCGCTATGTGCATAACGAGATATGCGATTTTCGATTTTCGAGTTTCGGAGTTTTCGATAAGCGATATGCGTTATGCGTTATGCGTTATGCGTTATGCGCTATGGGCTATGCACTTTACGCTATGCGCTAGGTGCACAACGAGATATGCGATTTTCGATTTTCGATTTTCGAGTTTTCGTAAGCGATATGCGATATGCGCTATGGGCTATGCACTATACGCTATGCGCTATGTGCATAACGCGATATGCGATTTTCGATTTTCGATTTTCGAGTTTTCGAGTTTCGAGTTTTCGATAAGCGATATGCGTTATGCGTTATGCGCTATGGGCTATGCACTATACGCTATGTGCATAACGCGATATGCGATTTTCGATTTTCGAGTTCGAGTTTCGAGTTTCGAGTTTTCGATAAGCGATATGCGTTATGCGCTATGGGCTATGCACTATACGCTATGCGCTATGTGCATAACGCGATATGCGATTTTCGATTTTCGAGTTTCGATTTTCGATTTTCGAGTTCGAGTTTCGAGTTTTCGATAAGCGATATGCGTTATGCGCTATGGGCTATGCACTATGCGCTATGTGCATAACGCGATATGCGATTTTCGATTTTCGAGTTTCGATTTTCGAGTTTTCGATAAGCGATATGCGTTATGCGCTATGGGCTATGCACTATACGCTATGCGCTATGTGCATAACGCGATATGCGATTTTCGATTTTCGATTTTCGATTTTCGCGTTTCGAGTTTTCGAGTTTTCGATAAGCGATATGCGTTATGCGTTATGCGCTATGGGCTATGCACTATGCGCAATGTACATAACGCGATATGCGATTTTCGATTTTCGAGTTTCGAGTTTCGAGTTTTCGATAAGCGATATGCGTTATGCGCTATGGGCTATGCACTATACGCTATGCGCTATGTGCATAACGAGATATGCGATTTTCGATTTTCGAGTTTTCGATAAGCGATATGCGCTATGGGCTATGCACTATACGCTATGCGCTATGTGCATAACGCGATATGCGATTTTCGATTTTCGATTTTCGATTTTCGATTTTCGAGTTTTCGATAAGCGATATGCGTTATGCGCTATGGGCTATGCACTATGCGCTATGTGCATAACGCGATATGCGATTTTCGATTTTCGATTTTCGAGTTTCGAGTTTCGAGCTTTCGATAAGCGATATGCGTTATGCGTATGGGCTATGCACTATACGCTATGCGCTATGTGCATAACGCGATATGCGATTTTCGATTTTCGAGTTTCGAGTTTCGAGCTTTCGATAAGCGATATGCGTTATGCGCTATGGGCTATGCCACTATACGCTAATGCGCTATGTGCATAACGCGATATGCGATTTTCGATTTTCGAGTTCGAGTTTCGATAGCGATATGCGTTATGCGCTATGGGCTATGCACTATACGCTATGCGCTATGTGCATAACGCGATATGCGATTTTCGATTTTCGATTTTCGAGTTTTCGATAAGCGATATGCAGTATGCGCTATGGGCTATGCACTATACGCTATGCGCTATGTGCATAACGCGATATGCGATTTTCGATTTTCGAGTTTCGAGTTTCGAGTTTCGACCTTTCGATAAGCGATATGCGTTATGCGTTATGCGTTATGCGTTATGCGTTATGCGCTATGGGCTATGCACTATACGCTATGCGCTATGTGCATAACGCGATAGCGATTTTTCGATTTTCGAGTTTCGATTTTCGATTTTCGAGTTTTCGATAAGCGATATGCGTTATGCGTTATGCGCTATGGCTATGCACTATGCGCTATGCGCTATGTGCATAACGCGATATGCGATTTTCGATTTTCGATTTTCGAGTTTCGAGTTTCGAGTTCGAGTTTCGAGCTTTCGATAAGCGATATGCGTATGCGCTATGGGCTATGCTCTATACGCTATGCGCTATGGGCTATGCCACTATACGCTATGCGCTATGTGCATACGCGATATGCGATTTTCGATTTTCGAGTTTCGAGTTTCGATTTCCGAGTTTTTCGATAAGCGATATGCGTTATGCGCTATGGGCTATGCACTATACGCTATGCGCTATGGCTATGCACTATACGCAATGCGCTATGTGCATAACGCGATAATGCGATTTTCGAGTTTCGACCTTTCGATAAGCGATATGCGATTTTCGAGTTTCGAGTTTCGATTTTCGAGTTTCGATAGCGATATGCGTTATGCGTTATGCGCTATGGGCTATGCCACTATACGCTATGCGCTATGTGCATAACGCGATAATGCGATTTTCGAGTTTCGAGCTTTCGATAAGCGATATGCGATTTTCGATTTTCGATTTTCGAGTTTCGAGTTTCGATAAGCGATATGCGTTATGCGCTATGGGCTATGCACTATACGCTATGCGCTATGTGCATAACGCGATATGCGATTTTCGATTTTCGAGTTTCGATTTTCGAGTTTCGAGTTTCGAGTTTCAAGTTTCGACCTTTCGATAAGCGATATGCGTTATGCGCTATGGCTATGCACTATACGCTATGCGCTATGGGCTATGCCACTATACGCTATGCGCTATGGCTATGCACTATACGCAATGCGCTATGTGCATAACGCGATATGCGATTTTCGATTTTCGATTTTCGAGTTCGAGTTTCGAGTTTCGAGTTTCGATAGCGATATGCGTTATGCGTTATGCGTTATGCGTTATGCGCTATGGCTATGCACTATACGCTATGCGCTATGTGCATAACGCGATATGCGATTTTCGATTTTCGATTTTCGAGTTTCGAGTTTCGACCTTTCGATAAGCGATATGCGTTATGCGCTATGGGCTATGCCCTATGTGCATAACGCGACATGCGATTTTCGATTTTCGATTTTCTAGTTTCGAGTTTCGATTTTCGAGTTTCGAGTTTCGAGTTTTCGATAAGCGATATGCGTTATGCGTTATGCGTTATGCGTTATGCGCTATGGCTATGCACTATACGCTATGCGCTATGTGCATAACGCGATATGCGATTTTCGAGTTTCGATTTTCGATTTTCGAGTTTCGATTTCCGAGTTTTTCGATAAGCGATATGCGTTATGCGTTATGCGCTATGGGCTAATGCACTATACGCTATGCGCTATGGCTATGCACTATACGCTATGCGCTATGTGCATAACGCGATATGCGATTTTCGATTTTCGAGTTTCGAGTTTCGACCTTTCGATAAGCGATATGCGTTATGCGTTATGCGTTATGCGCTATGGGCTATGCACTATACGCTATGCGCTATGGGCTATGCACTATACGCTATGCGTTATGTGCATAACGCGTTATGCGATTTTCGATTTTCGAGTTTTCGATAAGCGATATGCGTTATGCGCTATGGGCTATGCAGTATACGCCTATGCGCTATGTGCATAACGCGATAATGCGATTTTCGATTTTCGAGTTTCGAGTTTCGACCTTTCGATAACGATATGCGTTATGCGCTAGGGCTATGCACTATACGCTATGCGCTATGTGCATAACGCGATATGCGATTTTCGATTTTCGAGTTTCGACCTTTCGATAAGCGATATGCGATTTTCGAGTTTTCGATAAGCGATATGCGTTATGCGTATGGGCTATGCACTATACGCTAATGCGCTATGTGCATACGCGATATGCGATTTTCGAGTTTCGATTTTCGATTTTCGATTTTCGAGTTTCGATAAGCGATATGCGTATGCGCTATGGGCTATGCTCTATACGCTATGCGCTATGTGCATAACGCGATATGCGATTTTCGATTTTCGATTTTCGATTTTCGAGTTTTCGATAAGCGATATGCGTTATGCGTTATGCGTTATGCGCTATGGGCTATGCACTATACGCTATGCGCTATGTGCATAACGCGACATGCGATTTTCGATTTTCGAGTTTCGAGTTTCGATTTTCGAGTTTTTCGATAAGCGATATGCGTTATGCGCTATGGGCTATGCACTATACGCTATGCGCTATGTGCATAACGCGATATGCGATTTTCGATTTTCGATTTTCGAGTTTCGACCTTTCGATAAGCGATATGCGTTATGCCGCTATGGGCTATGCACTATACGCTATGCGCTATGTGCATAACGCGATATGCGATTTTCGATTTTCGAGTTTCGATTTTCGAGTTTTCGATAAGCGATATGCGTTATGCGCTATGGGCTATGCACTATACGCTATGCGCTATGTGCATAACGCGATATGCGATTTTCGATTTTCGATTTTCGAGCTTTCGATAAGCGATATGCGTTATGCGTTATGCGCTATGGGCTATGCACTATACGCTATGCGCTATGTGCATAACGCGATATGCGATTTTCGATTTTCGATTTTCGATTTTCGAGTTTTCGATAAGCGATATGCGTTATGCGTTATGCGCTATGGGCTATGCACTATACGCTATGCGCTATGTGCATAACGCGATATGCGATTTTCGAGTTTCGAGTTTCGATTTTCGAGTTTCGACCTTTCGATAAGCGATATGCGTTATGCGCTATGGGCTATGCACTATACGCTATGCGCTATGTGCATAACGCGATATGCGATTTTCGATTTTCGATTTTCGAGTTTCGATTTTCGAGTTTTTCGATAAGCGATATGCGTTATTGCGCTATGGGCTATGCACTATACGCTATGCGCTATGCGCTATGTGCATAACGCGATATCGATTTTCGATTTTCGATTTTCGATTTTCGAGTTTCGATAAGCGATATGCGTTATGCGCTATGGCTATGCACTATACGCATGCGCTATGTGCATAACGCGATATGCGATTTTCGATTTTCGAGTTTCGATTTTCGAGTTTTCGATAAGCGATATGCGTTATGCGCTATGGGCTATGCACTATACGCTATGCGCTATGTGCATAACGCGATATGCGATTTTCGATTTTCGAGTTTCGATTTTCGATTTTCGAGTTTTCGATAAGCGATATGCGTTATGCGCTATGGGCTATGCACTATACGCTATGCGCTATGCGCTATGTGCAAAACGCGATAAGCGATTTTCAATTTGCGATTTTCGAGTTTCGATTTTCGATTTTCGAGTTTTCGATAAGCGATATGCGTTATGCGCTATGGGCTATGCACTATACGCTATGCGCTATGTGCATAACGCGATATGCGATTTTCGATTTTCGAGTTTCGATTTTCGAGTTTTCGATAAGCGATATGCGTTATGCGCTATGCGCTATGGGCTATGCACTATACGCTATGCGCTATGTGCATAACGCGATATTGCGATTTTCTATTTTCGATTTTCGAGTTTCGAGCTTTCGATAAGCGATATGCGTTATGCGTTATGCGCTATGGGCTATGCACTATACGCTATGCGCTATGCGCTATGTGCATAACGCGATATGCGATTTTCGATTTTCGAGTTTCGATAAGCGATATGCGTTATGCGCTATGGGCTATGCACTATACGCTATGCGCTATGTGCATAACGCGATATGCGATTTTCGATTTTCGAGTTTTCGATAAGCGATATGCGTTATGCGCTATGGGCTATGCACTATACGCTATGCGCTATGTGCATAACGCGATATGCGATTTTCGAGTTTCGAGTTTCGAGTTTCGACCTTTCGATAAGCGATATGCATTATGCGCTATGGGCTATGCACTATACGCTATGCGCTATGTGCATAACGCGATATGCGATTTTCGATTTTCGATTTTCGAGTTTTCGATAAGCGATATGCGATATGCGTTATGCGCTATGGGCTATGCACTATACGCTATGCGCTATGTGCATAACGCGATATGCGATTTTCGATTTTCGATTTTCGAGTTTCGATTTTCGAGTTTTCGATAAGCGATATGCGTTATGCGCTATGGCTATGCACTATACGCTATGCGCTATGGGCTATGCACTATACGCTATGCGCTATGTGCATAACGCGATATGCGATTTTCGATTTTCGAGTTTCGAGTTTCGACCTTTCGATAAGCGATATGCGTTATGCGCTATGGGCTATGCACTATACGCTATGCGCTATGTGCATAACGCGATATGCGATTTTCGATTTTCGATTTTCGAGTTTCGACCTTTCGATAAGCGATATGCGTTATGCGCTATGGGCTATGCACTATACGCTATGCGCTATGTGCATAACGCGATATGCGATTTTCGATTTTCGAGTTTCGAGTTTCGAGTTTCGAGTTTCGAATTTCGAATTTCGAGTTTTTGATAAGCGATATGCGTTATGCGCTATGGGCTATGCACTATACGCTATGCGCTATGTGCATAACGCGATATGCGATTTTCGATTTTCGAGTTTCGAGTTTCGAGTTTCGACCTTTCGATAAGCGATATGCGTTATGCGCTATGGGCTATGCACTATACGCAATGCGCTATGTGCATAACGCGATATGCGATTTTCGATTTTCGAGTTTCGAGTTTCGAGTTTCGAGTTTCGAGTTTTCGATAGCGATATGCGTTATGCGCTATGTGCATAACGCGATATGCGTTATGCGCTATGGGCTATGCACTATGCGCTATGCGCTATGTGCATAACGCGATAAGCGATTTTCAATTTTCGAATTTCGATTTTCGAGTTTCGAGTTTTCGATAGCGATATGCGTTATGCGCTATGGGCTATGCACTATACGCTATGCGCTATGGGCTATGCACTATACGCTATGCGCTATGTGCATAACGCGATATGCGATTTTCGATTTTCGAGTTTCGAGTTTCGATTTTCGAGTTTTTCGATAAGCGATATGCGTTATGCGCTATGGGCTATGCACTATACGCTATGCGCTATGTGCATAACGCGATATGCGATTTTCAATTTTCGAGTTTTCGATAAGCGATATGCGTTATGCGTTATGCGTTATGCGCTATAGGCTATGCACTATACGCTATGTGCATAACGCGATATGCGATTTTCGATTTTCGATTTTCGAGTTTCGAGTTTCGACCTTCGATAAGCGATATGCGTTATGCGCTATGGGCTATGCACTATACGCTATGCGCTATGTGCATAACGCATATCGCTTATCGAAAGGTCGAAACTCGAAACTCGAAAATCGCATATCGCGTTATGCACATAGCGCATAGCGTATAGTGCATAGCCCATAGCGCATAACGCATATCGCTTATCGAAAGGTCGAAACTCGAAACTCGAAACTCGAAACTCGAAAATCGCATATCGCGTTATGCACATAGCGCATAGCGTATAGTGCATAGCCCATAGCGCATAACGCATATCGCTTATCGAAAGGTCGAAACTCGAAACTCGAAACTCGAAACTCGAAACTCGAAACTCGAAACTCGAAACTCGAAACTCGAAAATCGCATATCGCGTTATGCACATAGCGCATAGCGTATAGTGCATAGCCCATAGCGCATAACGCATATCGCTTATCGAAAGGTCGAAACTCGAAACTCGAAACTCGAAACTCGAAACTCGAAACTCGAAACTCGAAACTCGAAACTCGAAACTCGAAACTCGAAAATCGCATATCGCGTTATGCACATAGCGCATAGCGTATAGTGCATAGCCCATAGCGCATAACGCATATCGCTTATCGAAAGGTCGAAACTCGAAACTCGAAAATCGCATATCGCGTTATGCACATAGCGCATAGCGTATAGTGCATAGCCCATAGCGCATAACGCATATCGCTTATCGAAAGGTCGAAACTCGAAACTCGAAAATCGAAAATCGCATATCGCGTTATGCACATAGCGCATAGCGTATAGTGCATAGCCCATAGCGCATAACGCATATCGCTTATCGAAAGCTCGAAACTCGAACTCGAAAATCGCATATCGCGTTATGCACATAGCGCATAGCGCATAGCGTATAGTGCATAGCCCATAGCGCATAACGCATATCGCTTATCGAAAGCTCGAAACTCGAAACTCGAAAATCGAAAATCGAAAATCGCATATCGCGTTATGCACATAGCGCATAGCGTATAGTGCATAGCCCATAGCGCATAACGCATATCGCTTATCGAAAGGTCGAAACTCGAAACTCGAAAATCGAAAATCGCATATCGCGTTATGCACATAGCGCATAGCGCATAGCGTATAGTGCATAGCCCATAGCGCATAACGCATATCGCTTATCGAAAACTCGAAACTCGAAACTCGAAACTCGAAACTCGAAAATCGCATATCGCGTTATGCACATAGCGCATAGCGTATAGTGCATAGCCCATAGCGCATAACGCATATCGCTTATCGAAAGCTCGAAACTCGAAACTCGAAACTCGAAACTCGAAAATCGAAAACTCGAAAATCGAAAATCGCATATCGCGTTATGCACATAGCACATAGCGCATAGCGTATAGTGCATAGCCCATAGCGCATAACGCATATCGCTTATCGAAAACTCGAAACTCGAAAATCGAAAACTCGAAACTCGAAACTCGAAAATCGAAAATCGCATATCGCGTTATGCACATAGCGCATAGCGTATAGTGCATAGCCCATAGCGCATAACGCATATCGCTTATCGAAAGCTCGAAACTCGAAAATCGAAAATCGAAAATCGCATATCGCGTTATGCACATAGCGCATAGCGCATTGCATATAGCGCATAGCGCATAACGCATATCGCTTATCGAAAGGTCGAAACTCGAAACTCGAAAATCGAAAATCGCATATCGCGTTATGCACATAGCGCATAGTGCATAGCCCATAGCGCATAACGCATATCGCTTATCGAAAACTCGAAAATCGAAACTCGAAAATCGAAAATCGAAAATCGCATATCGCGTTATGCACATAGCGCATAGTGCATAGCGCATAACGCATAGCGCATAACGCATATCGCTTATCGAAAACTCGAAACTCGAAAATCGAAAATCGCATATCGCGTTATGCACATAGCGCATAGCGCATAGCGCATAGTGCATAGCACATAGCGCATAACGCATATCGCTTATCGAAACCTCGAAAACTCGAAACTCGAAACTCGAAACTCGAAACTCGAAAATCGAAAATCGCATATCGCGTTATGCACATAGCGCATAGTGCATAGCGCATAGCGCATAGCGCATAGCGCATAACGCATATCGCTTATCGAAAACTCGAAACTCGAAACTCGAACTCGAAACTCGAAAATCGCATATCGCGTTATGCACATAGCGCATAGTGCATAGCGCATAGCGCATAGTGCATAGCGCATAACGCATAGCGCATAACGCATATCGCTTATCGAAAACTCGAAACTCGAAAATCGAAAATCGAAAATCGCATATCGCATATCGCGTTATGCACATAGCGCATAGCGCATAGCGCATAGCGTATAGTGCATAGCCCATAGCGCATAACGCATATCGCTTATCGAAAACTCGAAAATCGAAAATCGCATATCGCGTTATGCACATAGCGCATAGTGCATAGCCCATAGCGCATAACGCATATCGCTTATCGAAAACTCGAAACTCGAAAATCGAAAACTCGAAACTCGAAACTCGAAAATCGAAAACTCGAAACTCGAAACTCGAAACTCGAAACTCGAAACTCGAAACTCGAAAATCGAAAATCGCATATCGCGTTATGCACATAGCGCATAGCGCATAGCGCATAGTGCATAGCGCATAGTGCATAGCGCATAGCGCATAGCGCATAACGCATATCGCTTATCGAAAGGTCGAAACTCGAAACTCGAAACTCGAAAATCGAAAATCGCATATCGCGTTATGCACATAGCGCATAGCGTATAGTGCATAGCGCATAGCGCATAGCGCATAATGCATATCGCTTATCGAAAACTCGAAATTCGAAAATCGAAAACTCGAAACTCGAAACTCGAAAATCGAAAATCGCATATCGCGTTATGCACATAGCGTATAGCGCATAGCGCATAGCGCATAACGCATATCGCTTATCGAAAACTCGAAAACTCGAAACTCGAAAATCGAAAATCGAAAATCGCATATCGCGTTATGCACATAGCGCATAGTGCATAGCGCATAGCGCATAACGCATATCGCTTATCGAAAACTCGAAACTCGAAAATCGAAAATCGAAAATCGCATATCGCGTTATGCACATAGCGCATAGTGCATAGCCCATAGCGCATAACGCATATCGCTTATCGAAAACTCGAAACTCGAAAATCGAAAATCGAAAATCGCATATCGCGTTATGCACATAGCGCATAGCGCATAGTGCATAGCCCATAGCGCATAACGCATATCGCTTATCGAAAACTCGAAACTCGAAACTCGAAACTCGAAACTCGAAACTCGAAACTCGAAAATCGAAAATCGAAAATCGAAAATCGCATATCGCGTTATGCACATAGCGCATAGCGCATAGTGCATAGCGCATAGCGCATAGCGCATAGCGCATAGCGCATAACGCATATCGCTTATCGAAAACTCGAAACTCGAAACTCGAAAATCGAAAATCGAAAATCGCATATCGCGTTATGCACATAGCGCATAGCGCATAGCGCATAGTGCATAGCGCATAGCGCATAGCGCATAGCGCATAGCGCATAACGCATATCGCTTATCGAAAACTCGAAACTCGAAAATCGAAAATCGAAAATCGCATATCGCGTTATGCACATAGCGCATAGCGCATAGTGCATAGCGCATAGTGCATAGCGCATAGCGCATAGCGCATAACGCATATCGCTTATCGAAAACTCGAAACTCGAAAATCGAAAATCGCATATCGCGTTATGCACATAGCGCATAGTGCATAGCGCATAGCGCATAGCGCATAACGCATATCGCTTATCGAAAACTCGAAACTCGAAACTCGAAAATCGAAAACTCGAAACTCAAAACTCGAAAACTCAAAACTCGAAACTCGAAACTCAAAACTCGAAAACTCGAAACTCAAAACTCGAAACTCGAAAATCGAAAGTCGCATATCGCGTTATGCACATAGCGCATAGCGCATAGCGCATAGCGCATAGCGCATAACGCATATCGCTTATCGAAAACTCGAAAATCGAAAACTCGAAAATCGAAAATCGAAAATCGCATATCGCGTTATGCACATAGCGCATAGCGCATAGTGCATAGCGCATAGCGCATAGCGCATAGTGCATAGCGCGTTGTGCATAGCGCATAGCGAATAACGCATATCGCTTATCGAAAACTCGAAACTCGAAAATCGAAAATCGCATATCGCGTTATGCACATAGCGCATAGCGCATAGCGCATAAAAAAAAAAAAAAAAAAAAAAAAAAAAAAAAAAAAAAAAAAAAAAAAAAAAAAAAAAAAAAAAAAAAAAAAAAAAAAAAAAAAAAAAAAAAAAAAAAAAAAAAAAAAAAAAAAAAAAAAAAAAAAAAAAAAAAAAAAAAAAAAAAAAAAAAAAAAAAAAAAAAAAAAAAAAAAAAAAAAAAAAAAAAAAAAAAAAAAAAAAAAAAAAAAAAAAAAAAAAAAAAAAAAAAAAAAAAAAAAAAAAAAAAAAAAAAAAAAAAAAAAAAAAAAAAAAAAAAAAAAAAAAAAAAAAAAAAAAAAAAAAAAAAAAAAAAAAAAAAAAAAAAAAAAAAAAAAAAAAAAAAAAAAAAAAAAAAAAAAAAAAAAAAAAAAAAAAAAAAAAAAAAAAAAAAAAAAAAACAAAACACAAGAGGAGGTAATTCAAAATATTAATTAAGAATATTTAAAACGGCCGACAGTCGACCGTAAACAAATTCTTAACTAACCCACAATTTTTATTTATCCACCTAGTCCAAACTGTAAATCCTAAACAGAAATATGTTTTTATTTTTGTTTTATATTCTATATGGAGTCTTTCGACTAACATCAGGTAATATCGGGTGATTTATGACATTCTCTTGTAGGCGTGGTACTCAGGTATTTCAATGATCTTAATAGTTGGTGTACTTGTAATCTTCAATATCACGATTCGTATTTCCACTAAATAATTGTAGATTACAACAATAACATAGGTAACAATATGTTTCAATATTGGATTTATGTCCACATTGAATTGGCGTCCACCGGGCACAAGGTCGCGCGCGCACTCCATCGCGACTCAAATCGAACTATTTGACGCTTCACGCAAAATGGCCGCCTTACCAGTGCCCGAAGTTCGCCATGGGCATAGAGTGAGCCTACACGGCCAATCCTGATAATCGCACGTCCACGTGCGCAGAGGCGTGCAAATGGGCTCACAATAAAAAATACAAAAACACTTACATCCTCACAGACTCCCTTTCTTCTATTTTAGCCATTCGAAACAGAAATAACACCCACCCCCTTGTCACTCAAATACATAATACAATACACTCACACAGAGAAATAGGGGGCGAGATTCAAATCATGTGGGTGAAGAGCCACACAGGCATTGCCGGAAATGAGGCTGCAGATTCATTAGCTAATTCCGCCTCCACACTTCATAAACGCCCCGATTATGCCTACTTTCCATTATCCTACATTAAACAAATTATAAGACTACAGCATCGACAAACCTGGGAGGTAAGATATCAAAATGCAACGCAAGGCAGTCATACAAGACATTTACTCCCCACCTTAGACAGCGTGGCCAAACTGTGGTCCGTTGCTAAGATTTCCTTTCAATTCACTCAATATCTCACGGGGCACGGGTTCCATAATACATTTTTTTTTTTTTTTTTTTTTTTTTTTTTTTTTTTTTTTTTTTTTTTTTTTTTTTTTTTTTTTTTTTTTTTTTTTTTTTTTTTTTTTTTTTTTTTTTTTTTTTTTTTTTTTTTTTTTTTTTTTTTTTTTTTTTTTTTTTTTTTTTTTTTTTTTTTTTTTTTTTTTTTTTTTTTTTTTTTTTTTTTTTTTTTTTTTTTTTTTTTTTTTTTTTTTTTTTTTTTTTTTTTTTTTTTTTTTTTTTTTTTTTTTTTTTTTTTTTTTTTTTTTTTTTTTTTTTTTTTTTTTTTTTTTTTTTTTTTTTTTTTTTTTTTTTTTTTTTTTTTTTTTTTTTTTTTTTTTTTTTTTTTTTTTTTTTTTTTTTTTTTTTTTTTTTTTTTTTTTTTTTTTTTTTTTTTTTTTTTTTTTTTTTTTTTTTTTTTTTTTTTTTTTTTTTTTTTTTTTTTTTTTTTTTTTTTTTTTTTTTTTTTTTTTTTTTTTTTTTTTTTTTTTTTTTTTTTTTTTTTTTTTTTTTTTTTTTTTTTTTTTTTTTTTTTTTTTTTTTTTTTTTTTTTTTTTTTTTTTTTTTTTTTTTTTTTTTTTTTTTTTTTTTTTTTTTTTTTTTTTTTTTTTTTTTTTTTTTTTTTTTTTTTTTTTTTTTTTTTTTTTTTTTTTTTTTTTTTTTTTTTTTTTTTTTTTTTTTTTTTTTTTTTTTTTTTTTTTTTTTTTTTTTTTTTTTTTTTTTTTTTTTTTTTTTTTTTTTTTTTTTTTTTTTTTTTTTTTTTTTTTTTTTTTTTTTTTTTTTTTTTTTTTTTTTTTTTTTTTTT
Organism: Papilio protenor; assembly: GCA_029286645.1. NCBI lineage: Eukaryota > Metazoa > Arthropoda > Insecta > Lepidoptera > Papilionidae > Papilio > Papilio protenor. The sequence goes on along the minus strand of JAGSMZ010000007.1, from coordinate 8,096,463 downwards.
TTTTTTTTTTTTTTTTTTTTTTTTTTTTTTTTTTTTTTTTTTTTTTTTTTTTTTTTTTTTTTTTTTTTTTTTTTTTTTTTTTTTTTTTTTTTTTTTTTTTTTTTTTTTTTTTTTTTTTTTTTTTTTTTTTTTTTTTTTTTTTTTTTTTTTTTTTTTTTTTTTTTTTTTTTTTTTTTTTTTTTTTTTTTTTTTTTTTTTTTTTTTTTTTTTTTTTTTTTTTTTTTTTTTTTTTTTTTTTTTTTTTTTTTTTTTTTTTTTTTTTTTTTTTTTTTTTTTTTTTTTTTTTTTTTTTTTTTTTTTTTTTTTTTTTTTTTTTTTTTTTTTTTTTTTTTTTTTTTTTTTTTTTTTTTTTTTTTTTTTTTTTTTTTTTTTTTTTTTTTTTTTTTTTTTTTTTTTTTTTTTTTTTTTTTTTTTTTTTTTTTTTTTTTTTTTTTTTTTTTTTTTTTTTTTTTTTTTTTTTTTTTTTTTTTTTTTTTTTTTTTTTTTTTTTTTTTTTTTTTTTTTTTTTTTTTTTTTTTTTTTTTTTTTTTTTTTTTTTTTTTTTTTTTTTTTTTTTTTTTTTTTTTTTTTTTTTTTTTTTTTTTTTTTTTTTTTTTTTTTTTTTTTTTTTTTTTTTTTTTTTTTTTTTTTTTTTTTTTTTTTTTTTTTTTTTTTTTTTTTTTTTTTTTTTTTTTTTTTTTTTTTTTTTTTTTTTTTTTTTTTTTTTTTTTTTTTTTTTTTTTTTTTTTTTTTTTTTTTTTTTTTTTTTTTTTTTTTTTTTTTTTTTTTTTTTTTTTTTTTTTTTTTTTTTTTTTTTTTTTTTTTTTTTTTTTTTTTTTTTTTTTTTTTTTTTTTTTTTTTTTTTTTTTTTTTTTTTTTTTTTTTTTTTTTTTTTTTTTTTTTTTTTTTTTTTTTTTTTTTTTTTTTTTTTTTTTTTTTTTTTTTTTTTTTTTTTTTTTTTTTTTTTTTTTTTTTTTTTTTTTTTTTTTTTTTTTTTTTTTTTTTTTTTTTTTTTTTTTTTTTTTTTTTTTTTTTTTTTTTTTTTTTTTTTTTTTTTTTTTTTTTTTTTTTTTTTTTTTTTTTTTTTTTTTTTTTTTTTTTTTTTTTTTTTTTTTTTTTTTTTTTTTTTTTTTTTTTTTTTTTTTTTTTTTTTTTTTTTTTTTTTTTTTTTTTTTTTTTTTTTTTTTTTATTTTTATTTCAATGCTACGTACGCCGCCTGCTACGTACGCCGCCTGCTACGTACGCCGCCTGCTACGTACGCCGCCTGCTACGTACGCCGCCTGCTACGTACGCCGCCTGCTACGTACGCCGCCTGCTACGTACGCCGCCTGCTACGTACGCCGCCTGCTACGTACGCCGCCTGCTACGTACGCCGCCTGCTACGTACGCCGCCTGCTACGTACGCCGCCTGCTACGTACGCCGCCTGCTACGTACGCCGCCTGCTACGTACGCCGCCTGCTACGTACGCCGCCTGCTACGTACGCCGCCTGCTACGTACGCCGCCTGCTACGTACGCCGCCTGCTACGTACGCCGCCTGCTACGTACGCCGCCTGCTACGTACGCCGCCTGCTACGTACGCCGCCTGCTACGTACGCCGCCTGCTACGTACGCCGCCTGCTACGTACGCCGCCTGCTACGTACGCCGCCTGCTACGTACGCCGCCTGCTACGTACGCCGCCTGCTACGTACGCCGCCTGCTACGTACGCCGCCTGCTACGTACGCCGCCTGCTACGTACGCCGCCTGCTACGTACGCCGCCTGCTACGTACGCCGCCTGCTACGTACGCCGCCTGCTACGTACGCCGCCTGCTACGTACGCCGCCTGCTACGTACGCCGCCTGCTACGTACGCCGCCTGCTACGTACGCCGCCTGCTACGTACGCCGCCTGCTACGTACGCCGCCTGCTACGTACGCCGCCTGCTACGTACGCCGCCTGCTACGTACGCCGCCTGCTACGTACGCCGCCTGCTACGTACGCCGCCTGCTACGTACGCCGCCTGCTACGTACGCCGCCTGCTACGTACGCCGCCTGCTACGTACGCCGCCTGCTACGTACGCCGCCTGCTACGTACGCCGCCTGCTACGTACGCCGCCTGCTACGTACGCCGCCTGCTACGTACGCCGCCTGCTACGTACGCCGCCTGCTACGTACGCCGCCTGCTACGTACGCCGCCTGCTACGTACGCCGCCTGCTACGTACGCCGCCTGCTACGTACGCCGCCTGCTACGTACGCCGCCTGCTACGTACGCCGCCTGCTACGTACGCCGCCTGCTACGTACGCCGCCTGCTACGTACGCCGCCTGCTACGTACGCCGCCTGCTACGTACGCCGCCTGCTACGTACGCCGCCTGCTACGTACGCCGCCTGCTACGTACGCCGCCTGCTACGTACGCCGCCTGCTACGTACGCCGCCTGCTACGTACGCCGCCTGCTACGTACGCCGCCTGCTACGTACGCCGCCTGCTACGTACGCCGCCTGCTACGTACGCCGCCTGCTACGTACGCCGCCTGCTACGTACGCCGCCTGCTACGTACGCCGCCTGCTACGTACGCCGCCTGCTACGTACGCCGCCTGCTACGTACGCCGCCTGCTACGTACGCCGCCTGCTACGTACGCCGCCTGCTACGTACGCCGCCTGCTACGTACGCCGCCTGCTACGTACGCCGCCTGCTACGTACGCCGCCTGCTACGTACGCCGCCTGCTACGTACGCCGCCTGCTACGTACGCCGCCTGCTACGTACGCCGCCTGCTACGTACGCCGCCTGCTACGTACGCCGCCTGCTACGTACGCCGCCTGCTACGTACGCCGCCTGCTACGTACGCCGCCTGCTACGTACGCCGCCTGCTACGTACGCCGCCTGCTACGTACGCCGCCTGCTACGTACGCCGCCTGCTACGTACGCCGCCTGCTACGTACGCCGCCTGCTACGTACGCCGCCTGCTACGTACGCCGCCTGCTACGTACGCCGCAGCAGCCCTGCGGGCGACACAGCGCTGGCCAGCAGCGCATACAGCACCACGGAAACACGAGGGGCTTGCGCGACGGCTGCGTCGCGACTTAACGTTGCCGCCATCTTATCACCTAAAACAATTGTGTGTACGAGTTATTACATTTTTAAAACAACAGAAACATCCTGTACTATGATGGTTCATGACTCGTTCGTGACTTGGAACTCACACGAAGTTAACGGTCACTAGGTCTTAGTCAAACAGCCTGAAATTCTTGGCGGATAAATAAATAAATAAATAAATAAATAAATAAATAAATAAATAAATAAATAAATAAATAAATAAATAAATAAATAAATAAATAAATAAATAAATAAATAAATAAATAAATAAATAAATAAATAAATAAATAAATAAATAAATAAATAAATAAATAAATAAATAAATAAATAAATAAATAAATAAATAAATAAATAAATAAATAAATAAATAAATAAATAAATAAATAAATAAATAAATAAATAAATAAATAAATAAATAAATAAATAAATAAATAAATAAATAAATAAATAAATAAATAAATAAATAAATAAATAAATAAATAAATAAATAAATAAATAAATAAATAAATAAATAAATAAATAAATAAATAAATAAATAAATAAATAAATAAATAAATAAATAAATAAATAAATAAATAAATAAATAAATAAATAAATAAATAAATAAATAAATAAATAAATAAATAAATAAATAAATAAATAAATAAATAAATAAATAAATAAATAAATAAATAAATAAATAAATAAATAAATAAATAAATAAATAAATAAATAAATAAATAAATAAATAAATAAATAAATAAATAAATAAATAAATAAATAAATAAATAAATAAATAAATAAATAAATAAATAAATAAATAAATAAATAAATAAATAAATAAATAAATAAATAAATAAATAAATAAATAAATAAATAAATAAATAAATAAATAAATAAATAAATAAATAAATAAATAAATAAATAAATAAATAAATAAATAAATAAATAAATAAATAAATAAATAAATAAATAAATAAATAAATAAATAAATAAATAAATAAATAAATAAATAAATAAATAAATAAATAAATAAATAAATAAATAAATAAATAAATAAATAAATAAATAAATAAATAAATAAATAAATAAATAAATAAATAAATAAATAAATAAATAAATAAATAAATAAATAAATAAATAAATAAATAAATAAATAAATAAATAAATAAATAAATAAATAAATAAATAAATAAATAAATAAATAAATAAATAAATAAATAAATAAATAAATAAATAAATAAATAAATAAATAAATAAATAAATAAATAAATAAATAAATAAATAAATAAATAAATAAATAAATAAATAAATAAATAAATAAATAAATAAATAAATAAATAAATAAATAAATAAATAAATAAATAAATAAATAAATAAATAAATAAATAAATAAATAAATAAATAAATAAATAAATAAATAAATAAATAAATAAATAAATAAATAAATAAATAAATAAATAAATAAATAAATAAATAAATAAATAAATAAATAAATAAATAAATAAATAAATAAATAAATAAATAAATAAATAAATAAATAAATAAATAAATACCTCCCTCCCTCCTCCCTCCCTCCTCCCTCCCTCCTCCCTCCCTCCTCCCTCCCTCCCTCCCTCCCTCCCTCCCTCCCTCCTCCCTCCCTCCCTCCCTCCCTCCCTCCCTCCCTCCCTCCCTCCCTCCCTCCCTCCCTCCCTCCCTCCCTCCCTCCCTCCCTCCCTCCCTCCCTCCCTCCCTCCCTCCCTCCCTCCCTCCTCCCTCCCTCCCTCCCTCCCTCCCTCCCTCCTCCCTCCCTCCCTCCCTCCCTCCCTCCCTCCCTCCCTCCCTCCCTCCCTCCCCTCCCTCCCTCCCTCCCCTCCCTCCCTCCCTCCCTCCCTCCCTCCCTCCCTCCCTCCCTCCCTCCCTCCCTCCCTCCCTCCCTCCCTCCCTCCCTCCCTCCCTCCCTCCCTCCCTCCCTCCTCCCTCCCTCCCTCCCTCCCTCCCTCCCTCCTCCCTCCCTCCCTCCCTCCCTCCCTCCCTCCCTCCCTCCCTCCCTCCCTCCCTCCCCTCCCTCCCTCCCTCCCCTCCCTCCCTCCCTCCCTCCCTCCCTCCCTCCCTCCCTCCCTCCCTCCCTCCCTCCCTCCCTCCCTCCCTCCCTCCCTCCCTCCCTCCTCCCTCCCTCCTCCCTCCCTCCCTCCCTCCCTCCCTCCCTCCTCCCTCCCTCCCTCCCTCCCTCCCTCCCTCCCTCCCTCCCCTCCCTCCCTCCCCTCCCTCCCTCCCTCCCTCCTCCCTCCCTCCCTCCCTCCCTCCCTCCTCCCTCCCTCCCTCCCTCCCTCCCTCCCTCCTCCCTCCCTCCCTCCCTCCCTCCCTCCCTCCCTCCCTCCTCCCTCCCTCCCTCCCTCCCTCCCTCCCTCCCTCCCTCCCTCCCTCCCTCCCTCCCTCCCTCCCTCCCCTCCCTCCCTCCTCCCTCCCTCCCTCCCCTCCCTCCCTCCCTCCCTCCTCCCTCCCTCCCTCCCCTCCCTCCCTCCCTCCCTCCCTCCCTCCCTCCCTCCCCTCCCTCCCTCCCTCCCTCCCCTCCCTCCCTCCCTCCCTCCTCCCTCCCTCCCTCCCTCCTCCCTCCCTCCCTCCCTCCTCCCTCCCTCCCTCCCTCCCCTCCCTCCCTCCCTCCCTCCTCCCTCCCTCCCTCCTCCCTCCCTCCCTCCTCCCTCCCTCCCTCCCTCCCTCCTCCCTCCCTCCCTCCTCCCTCCCTCCCTCCCTCCCTCCCTCCCTCCCTCCTCCCTCCCTCCCTCCCCTCCCTCCCTCCCTCCCTCCCTCCCTCCCTCCCCTCCCTCCCTCCCTCCCTCCCTCCCTCCCTCCCTCCCCTCCCTCCCTCCCTCCCTCCCTCCCTCCCTCCCTCCCTCCCTCCTCCCTCCCTCCCTCCCTCCCTCCCTCCCTCCCCTCCCTCCCTCCCCTCCCTCCCTCCCTCCCTCCTCCCTCCCTCCCTCCCTCCCTCCTCCCTCCCTCCTCCCTCCCTCCCTCCCTCCCTCCCTCCTCCCTCCCTCCCTCCCTCCCTCCCTCCTCCCTCCCTCCTCCCTCCCTCCTCCCTCCCTCCCTCCCCTCCCTCCCTCCCTCCCCTCCCTCCCTCCCCTCCCTCCCTCCTCCCTCCCTCCCTCCCTCCTCCCTCCCTCCCTCCCTCCCCTCCCTCCCTCCCTCCTCCCTCCCTCCCTCCCTCCCTCCTCCCTCCCTCCCTCCCCTCCCTCCCTCCCTCCTCCCTCCCTCCCTCCCTCCCTCCCTCCCTCCTCCCTAGAAAGAAAGAAAGAAGAAAGAAAGAAAGAAAGAAATAAATAAATAAATAAATAAATAAATAAATAAATAAATAAATAAATAAATAAATAAATAAATAAATAAATAAATAAATAAATAAATAAATAAATAAATAAATAAATAAATAAATAAATAAATAAATAAATAAATAAATAAATAAATAAATAAATAAATAAATAAATAAATAAATAAATAAATAAATAAATAAATAAATAAATAAATAAATAAATAAATAAATAAATAAATAAATAAATAAATAAATAAATAAATAAATAAATAAATAAATAAATAAATAAATAAATAAATAAATAAATAAATAAATAAATAAATAAATAAATAAATAAATAAATAAATAAATAAATAAATAAATAAATAAATAAATAAATAAATAAATAAATAAATAAATAAATAAATAAATAAATAAATAAATAAATAAATAAATAAATAAATAAATAAATAAATAAATAAATAAATAAATAAATAAATAAATAAATAAATAAATAAATAAATAAATAAATAAATAAATAAATAAATAAATAAATAAATAAATAAATAAATAAATAAATAAATAAATAAATAAATAAATAAATAAATAAATAAATAAATAAATAAATAAATAAATAAATAAATAAATAAAGAAAGAAAGAAAGAAGAAAGAAGAAAGAAAGAAAAAAGAAAGAAGAAAGAAAAAAAAAAAAAAAAAAAAAAAAAAAAAAAAAAAAAAAAAAAAAAAAAAAAAAAAAAAAAAAAAAAAAAAAAAAAAAAAAAAAAAAAAAAAAAAAAAAAAAAAAAAAAAAAAAAAAAAAAAAAAAAAAAAAAAAAAAAAAAAAAAAAAAAAAAAAAAAAAAAAAAAAAAAAAAAAAAAAAAAAAAAAAAAAAAAAAAAAAAAAAAAAAAAAAAAAAAAAAAAAAAAAAAAAAAAAAAAAAAAAAAAAAAAAAAAAAAAAAAAAAAAAAAAAAAAAAAAAAAAAAAAAAAAAAAAAAAAAAAAAAAAAAAAAAAAAAAAAAAAAAAAAAAAAAAAAAAAAAAAAAAAAAAAAAAAAAAAAAAAAAAAAAAAAAAAAAAAAAAAAAAAAAAAAAAAAAAAAAAAAAAAAAAAAAAAAAAAAAAAAAAAAAAAAAAAAAAAAAAAAAAAAAAAAAAAAAAAAAAAAAAAAAAAAAAAAAAAAAAAAAAAAAAAAAAAAAAAAAAAAAAAAAAAAAAAAAAAAAAAAAAAAAAAAAAAAAAAAAAAAAAAAAAAAAAAAAAAAAAAAAAAAAAAAAAAAAAAAAAAAAAAAAAAAAAAAAAAAAAAAAAAAAAAAAAAAAAAAAAAAAAAAAAAAAAAAAAAAAAAAAAAAAAAAAAAAAAAAAAAAAAAAAAAAAAAAAAAAAAAAAAAAAAAAAAAAAAAAAAAAAAAAAAAAAAAAAAAAAAAAAAAAAAAAAAAAAAAAAAAAAAAAAAAAAAAAAAAAAAAAAAAAAAAAAAAAAAAAAAAAAAAAAAAAAAAAAAAAAAAAAAAAAAAAAAAAAAAAAAAAAAAAAAAAAAAAAAAAAAAAAAAAAAAAAAAAAAAAAAAAAAAAAAAAAAAAAAAAAAAAAAAAAAAAAAAAAAAAAAAAAAAAAAAAAAAAAAAAAAAAAAAAAAAAAAAAAAAAAAAAAAAAAAAAAAAAAAAAAAAAAAAAAAAAAAAAAAAAAAAAAAAAAAAAAAAAAAAAAAAAAAAAAAAAAAAAAAAAAAAAAAAAAAAAAAAAAAAAAAAAAAAAAAAAAAAAAAAAAAAAAAAAAAAAAAAAAAAAAAAAAAAAAAAAAAAAAAAAAAAAAAAAAAAAAAAAAAAAAAAAAAAAAAAAAAAAAAAAAAAAAAAAAAAAAAAAAAAAAAAAAAAAAAAAAAAAAAAAAAAAAAAAAAAAAAAAAAAAAAAAAAAAAAAAAAAAAAAAAAAAAAAAAAAAAAAAAAAAAAAAAAAAAAAAAAAAAAAAAAAAAAAAAAAAAAAAAAAAAAAAAAAAAAAAAAAAAAAAAAAAAAAAAAAAAAAAAAAAAAAAAAAAAAAAAAAAAAAAAAAAAAAAAAAAAAAAAAAAAAAAAAAAAAAAAAAAAAAAAAAAAAAAAAAAAAAAAAAAAAAAAAAAAAAAAAAAAAAAAAAAAAAAAAAAAAAAAAAAAAAAAAAAAAAAAAAAAAAAAAAAAAAAAAAAAAAAAAAAAAAAAAAAAAAAAAAAAAAAAAAAAAAAAAAAAAAAAAAAAAAAAAAAAAAAAAAAAAAAAAAAAAAAAAAAAAAAAAAAAAAAAAAAAAAAAAAAAAAAAAAAAAAAAAAAAAAAAAAAAAAAAAAAAAAAAAAAAAAAAAGAAAAAAATATATATACGTGAGCGAGATACTAAACCGTACTTTATACTGGTGCATGTAGGATGAATTAAAAACTTTTTGATACTTTGCCTACTATTAATTTACGAAGAAATGGATGCACAGTACCGGTATATTTCCTCTTCCTGTGCTCACCCTCCTCCGTCAAATGTACTTTTTCCTCTGAAGAAAAAGTTGAAAGTGGACCAAAATTATGCGTCCGGCACCGCGCTTATCAGATACGCGGAATTGCTTCCACTTCTTGTCTATCTTCTGTGTGGTCGTGGTATTTCAGGGGTCGGGCCGACTCATCATTGCTGCAGAAGTTGTTGTTGCTGGCGTTTGCCACTGTTGAATTACACAGGATGATTCTTAACGGACGGATCACAAGTTTGTATAGTAAGTACATACTCGTATACGTTACATGTAGAATAGAAGTTAGGTTTGTCATATTATGTATCTACGTTTTCTATGATGCAGACGAGGTTTATAGCGGAGCCGGCGTCTACGTGGTATTCCTCGGCACCCAGTATAAACGCCTCGGGCACGAGCACGCGCAGCTCCACTCGCCGCGACAGCGTGCCTCCGCCGCCGCTCGCCACCTGACACACACAGACACCAACGAAACTATTCACTGAATGACTGAACGACTGAACGACAACAACATAACAATAACGGCGCAGCAGCAGGTACATCGCCACGATCATACAAGTCTTAACATTAACAAGTACAACTTCTTTATATGAAATTGATGCATTACAATACTTTTTTACCTGACATTCGTAAGTGCCGTTGTCGCGTTTCTGAACGTATTTGATTTGCAAAATCCAATCGTCGGACCCGTCGCCATGAAGCACCTGCGGCAACACATTACATACGAGTAGGTAAGTCACTATTTACATACTCCACAACTTCATGCGAACACACGATCTAATTATCAGCTGGCTTCCGCGCTAATAACTACGTACTCGCGATGGACAAATCTCTTGATATACGATTTATGACGATGTTATCGAAAATTACGATGTTATTGATGTAAATATAAGTGGTTTTATAGTTGCGAGGATAGGATTAGCTGACCTGGAAGCGCTCGTCGTTGGTGTAAAGGAGGAGGCCGGAGCTAAGGATGTGCCAGTCGCGCCGGCGCACCCACGACACCTGCACCCGCCCGCGTCCACCCGCGCCCGCGCCCGCCCACATCGCAACAAACAACACCATCTTAACAAACATCTTTTACACATCACACCCTGCGTCACATTGCTGGAATGGCGAACAAAAGGTCCGTGTACCATCAAAGGCACACGGCACAAAAATCCCTTTTACAGCCATACCATAGTTCTTAATTCACACTATGTGTCTCCCACTAACACTACTTTCATGATTCACCAAATATACTTCGTACCTTCCAAGGGCGTCCAGCGTATTACTTAGGGGTTGCAGATCGATGGTCAAGGAGGGGAGGCTGGTACCCCCTTTTTTTTTCAGAGGGGAATGCTTCATGCATACTCCGCGCCCTGGGGGACGCGAAGTTATGTGGGATTCTCCCCCTAATGGGGCATACCCACTAAACCCCTCTGTTCCTCTAACGCATAGAGGCGGGGCCACGGGCACGCTTTCGCTTTCGTCCGCGACCCCGCCTGTGACTACTGCTGAGGCAGCTCCCTCTCTGGAGGAGGAGAGACACGTCCCACCTCCATAGGAAGGGCGCACTGAAATGTGCACCCTCCTTCGGCCCTTAGACGAGGGTGACAGGTTTGGGCTAGTACCCCCTGCCCTCCCCTTTGACGCTCATAGTTCCTTCTCCTTGTTCAGTAGTTTTATATCAAAGTCAACTTAACATTCGCTTTTCTGCCATGTGTACTGTATTTTTATTAACCCTTATAATTGCCAAACACACCGATATGCACAATCTCTCTTATAATAGTTTTGTAAAAGGTGACGCACGCCGCGTTCGCCGAGGTTGCGCACGGGGCAGTGGAGGAAGGCGACGCCGCCAACCGGCGCGAGCACCTCCTCCCGCGTGCTGTTGATGGAGGGCTCTCTCCGCAGCGCCGCCAGCGACGCCTGCCACAGCTCGCGCCACGCAGGCACGCTCGCCGCCGCCAGCTCGGCGGCGTCCAGCTCGGCGGCGTCAAGGTCGGTGGCGCCAGCGCCTCCCCGGGCACCTTGCCCGGGTGTACCGGCGGCCAGAAGCGCGGCGAGCGCGGCGAGCGCGGCCAGCAGGGCAGCTGGCCGCGCGTCGCACATCTTCGCCTACTGGCGGATGCGCTCCCTGCAATATATGGTAATTGCCCGTCATTGGACATTTAGGAATTTGTCAACTGTTTTTATGTACCATACCAAAATATATGTACATAGCTTAATTTTGGAGGTGAGACTAGATCAAAATCTGCAATGTTGGTAAGCCAAGTTAAAAACAAAAAGAATGGGACTGAAGCATATTTGCTTATATGTATGATACTCGTATGTATAGCCAGTCCATGTACAGGATGTCCCTTAATGAATGGATAATCCTGAAACCTCTAAACTACTAATATACCGAACAAGGACTCAGGGAAAAATAAAATAAATTTCATTCAAAAAGTTCGCAAATAATAAAACTTTAAGAAAAATTATAATACGTTATTGTTACTTTGCCATACATTTATGATGTTTTTGAAGTCATGTTAATCCTCATGGACTATACTATTATAAACACTATAAATTTTATTATCTTTTATACTTTTTCGAAAAAAAAAATTAGATAGAATATTTAGATACTAGTGTTGAAATAGACACAAACGTTCCCAGTATCATATTCGGTGATGATTAACGAATACAGTACTGAGGTTCTTCAAACACAAGGCAAAGTAAATCTTTGAAAGTAATACCGTATCCTCGCGTCGCGAGTTCCGGCAGCGCGCGCTTCGCAAACAGCGATCTGACATCAGGTGCGTGTTAGCTACTCACCGAATACCTAGTACATGCATAGCGACTACACAGCTGACGCCTATTTACAAAATCTCCATATATTTGCTAAAATGAACTGTATAGACTTGCTCCGCCATGTTCGAATTCGAAGCGACTTCCTTCACGATGATCTTGAGGAACAGGTTGCGGCTGGTTTTGACCTTGACATACTGGACGAACCTCTATGACAATGTATTACCTAACACTAAAATTAGCGTAGCGACTAAAATCGGCAGGATTCAAATAAAAACATATAGACGAATTGAGTACCTCCTTCTTTTGGGAAGTCGGTCAAAAATTGCAATGTACTGTGTAAGCAGGGCACAATTTAAAGACAAAAAGCATTACACTCTTTTATCAGTCAGGTAAAAATAAGTCAAGTCCAGTTTATGAGGTTCAAAAATATAACTAAGCATAATGATATTTACAACCGCAAGGTGTAGCTGATGAGTCCGTATGACTTGTTACGGTGCGTGAGCGTGATGCTGGTGACGACGAGACCGCCGTGACCGCCGTGACCGCCGTCGCCGTCGCCGTCGCCGGCATAGCAAAGATCACTCACATGGCGACAGACGCGCCCACCACAAGCTACTTAGATGTTACTCACACCACCCATTCTGCCAGACGTCACACTAAATATGTTCAATTACAAGCACAACGGCGGCAGTGACTGCCGGAGTGGCCGATGCCGCGCTGTCTCGCCGGGCATGCGCGGGGCGCGGGCCACAAGAGCCGGGACTGCGCGCGCCGCCGCCTCGCGTCCTCACCTTTCCTCACCACATTGCATAATATCGACTTGTGAATGGCTGAATTATAGCAATTAACGGTTTCTCGCTTTTCGCATATACATTTCAATCTGATTACACGCATATTTGACTATCATTGCTTCTAGAGAGATTTTGATAAAAATTTGTTACGATGGGCTCTGGGCGCCAGTGAAGAGAAGTTGTGCTCTAAAAATGTAATAAAAAAAGGGTTTAAATAATTTTACATTAAAATGACATTGATAAATTAATCTTACTAATATAATAAATGTGAATGTTTCGGTAGATGGATGGATGGATGTATGTTTGTTAGAGTTTGCCGCCTAAACGGCTGAACGGACCTCGATGAAATTAGGTATAGATGTAGAGCTACAATCACGCCCGTAACCTAGAGGGTGGGCAGATCGTACAGATTTCCATTGGTGCGCTCGATAGTGGTCGAGTTGGATTTGACGAAGAGGATGGACAGGAAAATCTTTCTTACAGTTTATTTCTGTACATTATATACATATATGCATATGCAATATTTGTGCAATAATTACTAATAGACTTAGCGGAAAAAGTGTAACACGACAATAAGTTTCAATAGAAGTGGTTTCTCACGTATAATAAAGTTAGTCTAAACGCAAAATGTATACATATAACAACAAGTTAAACGGTAACATAAAAAAACCGACTTCCAAAGAAAATACACGAAAAACAAAATATTCTCAAAAAAACAATACACTACAAAGTAACAAAATAATTCCTTGAATATGTAAACCTCCCTTATTGTAGCTGTTATGTCTGTTTTCTACAATTATTATTACTTTGATGTCGGCGTCGTACTTTGGCGTCGATGATTTGTGTATTACTAGATTAGATAGTAAAGTAGTGATTTGTAAAAAAGAAAATGTTAAAAAATTATAATTGCATAAAAGATACAAAATAAAATCAGAGGTATGAGAGAATTAGAGATCAGAATTTTTGACAAAAGGTATAAAGTCTTCGAGTATCTTGTCGCCGAAGCGGTATGAGGGCGGGCCCTTGTGCGGCGCCAGGCGATGCTTGCGCAGCACCAGGAAGAGCAGCAGGCTGTACTCGGCAGTGGCGCTGCGCACCGTCTGCATCATTGTCTCCAGCTGCTCCTGCCGCGCGTCCCAGCTGCAGATGTTCTCTATGCATTCTTGCAGGTACTTATTCAACTGTAATTATCATCATTTTATCAAATGTGGCTCTACTAACAGTTACATAATACTAGTAGTGGAGTGCCTCGGCTTCGGTTTAGGGCCATCACACATCGACCGCTTCAAGAAGTCGATGACGTACATACGCATCGACCGATCGGCGGTAGGCGACCATACACGAATAACAATCTGCCGTCGCCGCTAAATGCAGTCGGGCATACGCTGTCCGTTACTGCGGCTGAAGCAATCAGTACCGAATTTACTTAAATGGTCTGTATATGGTAGCCCTTTATGGACAACAGTAGACAAAAATCATAAAGTAACGCATCGACCGCTTCAAGTCTTAAGACTTGCCTTGTTAGATGAAGTATAAAATATAAAGCGAAAGAGACGTGTCCTTGAAATTTCGATTTACAGATTATATTCCTTGGAATACTGAGCAAAGCATTATTTACAGTTGTTGAACATACTTGGTCATTAAAACTACGACGAAGAAAATTATTATAAAATTTAGGCGACGCTCGTTGTTGGTCTTAGGGCCGCCACATATCAAAAGTAGTGCATTGAGCAATGAGCGGCGACGCCGCGCCTTTAGCATAGACCGGCAACTTGGTATGCAACCACGTTCTACTAAATTTCCTACGCCTTCTCTTGCACAAAATGTAATCGGAGTGCAGGTGGTTCTGCTTTATTGTTGTCAATATCGACTGCTTGAGTCGGTTGAGACAGAATAATGAGTCTCCATCATCAGACTAATGCATACCTTATAATTTAACTACACAGTACCTTGAGGACGCGTCTTTCCAGCAATTTCCTCTGTATCCAATCACAAATAAAAATTGCGAACACCAACAGGACAAATGTAATAGCAACAATGATATCGAATTTCGGATAGTCATCTAGATGCGCCCATGATACTGCATACGAGGAGGGCGGAGCTGGTGCAGGTTCAGGTAGGCCTGAATGTAGATCGGGTATGTAGTATTGGACAGGGACTAGTAATAACGCCACCAAAACCGTCGCCGCCACACCATTAGTGTATCCACTTATCGGCATTAATTGACACTACCATCCACAACCGCTATACTTAGTTCACGGTTTTTTCACTTTCAACAGTCATGATGTTAAGATTATGGCAAATAATGATAATGCCATTATTACTTGAACTTAAAGCCGAAGATAACGTTGGAAAAATTCGTTCGAGAGTTTTAAAAAACTGTTGTCAAATAAAATTGACAAAAAGTTTCTATTCCTTGAGGCTTTTTCCATCCAATTAATTAAATTGGACCATTATAATTGCCATGTCTAATTTAATAGACCAAAAGCAGTACAATTGTATAGTTCTAAAAAAACAGCTCAGATCGTAATAGTCTTTAGTAGGGTTGTAACGGAGGCCATTTTAACGGAAGCGGATGCGGATCCGGAAGCGAAGGGCTTCACCTCTACAGAAGCGGAGGTTAACGGAAGCGGAGAAGGAGGTAAATAATAAAATATTAATTGTGATTTATTAAAGAAAAAAAACAAACTACATTAATTCAAAATACAGATTGGTACATATAATTACAAATACACTTTGTTATACAAATATGATATATAACAATTATTAAGTAGTAGTGGTGTAAATTATGAACCTTAGCCAAATCGATTGGAAGATGACAAACTGCTCTTCGTAACTTAGTACTTAACTAATAATAATATATTAGTATAGATATAGATATAGACGAACAACAGTCGATATTCTTAAAACAAAAGACACTGCGTCCTTCGTCCACACACTCCTGAAGAGCTATTGAACGTTACCGCTCGTTATCGGCGCGCTACGATGGCGCAGCCGCGGCGATCCAAGGTTACACGTGCCGCGAGGTACGTCCAAGGACGGCACGTGTAACAGCGCGTAGGCAATAACGTTGCCAACACGCTAATAATAATCAAATCTCAACGACAAACGCGCGTATGAGTCGAAAATGTGAACTACTAGGTGACCGAGCACGCCCGCTCGGGCCGCATAAACAATATCTAGTCGCTCTTCTCGCGTTAACCTCCGTTATCACCCCGCATAAGAAATAACGGAAGCGGAAGCGGATGCGGAGTTATCATTTCTTGTGGAAGTT
Organism: Papilio protenor; assembly: GCA_029286645.1. Lineage (NCBI taxonomy): Eukaryota > Metazoa > Arthropoda > Insecta > Lepidoptera > Papilionidae > Papilio > Papilio protenor. The sequence continues at coordinate 8,080,852 of JAGSMZ010000007.1, read as the reverse complement.
CCGCACTTGCGGATGCGGAGTCGGAGTTCCGTTACAACCCTAGTCTTTAGCTTTCACTTCCCACAAATCTCCATAGCATATCTATATACAGGGTTATTGGTATAAAGCAAGTTTTAGTATGTTATTCCTCCCCTTATTGTTTATAGCAAAGGATATGAGTTTGGATCAAAAGTTCTTTATATATAGAGTCTTCTTAACGGCAAACGAAGTCAAGAGCATTTCCTAGTTAGATTATAAAGTACAAGTACCTACTTCCCTTAAATATGAAAATTCAGCATGATTCGCTCTTATAGTGTTACCTAATTTCGGTAGGGGCACATCACTATTTAAGAAATGAAACCGCTGGCAACCCTAAGTTGTCATTTTAGTTTTATTCTCATTTATTATTGTCTTAAAAGTAAAACTAGACGATATTTGGACGATATAGCTAAAATAACATACACTGTGGTGTTCATGTAAAGTATAACTAACGTTTACATGAATACAAATTATTTATTATTAAAGGTAAGCAGTGTTACTTTAATATTTGATAGGAAGGTAAAGTCGACGTATCGAATTATTTCTCAATGTAATTTCATTACTTTTGGTTCACCTTGCGCCTCTTACACCTTCCTTTTCTTTCAGGGTCGATATTGTTATGACGCAGCAAAGGACGTTGCAATAACATTGATCATTTTAGTTTCCAGTACAAAGTTGTTACCATGAAGAAAGTACTGTTATTTAAGAGTGCTTCGGAGGACTACGAGAGGGCTTTCTCAGAATATAACTATCAGACCGTATTCATTGAACCTCTCCAATTTGTGTATGTAAACTTGCAAGAGCTGAGTGAAAGACTGCAAAGCCCGCACTACCATGGCCTCATACTGACTAGCCCCAGAGCCATAGAATCAGTTTCTAAGTGCTGGGCCCCTTCGAAATTCGTGACATGGAACACGAAACGCATTTACACAGTTGGTGAATCAAGTGGACGCAAAGTTAAACTCCTGTTAGGTCTAGAAGCGCTCGGAACTACAACAGGAAATGCAGAAAATTTGGCAAAACTTGTATTGCAGGAGAATTCTAGCCCATCAAACCTTCTCTTTCCTTGTGGAAACTTAAGTTCTGAACTATTACCTAGTATATTACAGTCGGGAGGGATCTCAGTTGATGCTTTAACTGTGTATGAGACAAAGGAGAATGAAAACTTGAGATTTGATCTGATGAGCGTGAATGAGGATGGGGAGGTATGCTGCATGGTGTTTTTCAGCCCCTCCGGCTGTGAATATGTGCAAAGACAGCTGCAAACCTTTAGTAACAAGCTGGCGCACTTGCCACACTTTGCCATTGGCAATTCTACTGCGCACAAGATTGAGAATCTTGGTTTAGAAATAGCCGGCGTTGCAGCAAAGCCTAAAGCTGAAAGTGTTTTAGAATCCGTTGAACATTACTTCAGAACTTTATAAAATAATGTGTAACAAGGTAGTGGTTTAGAAATTAATTGTATATAAACTTAAATATGGCTATGTTAAGTAGAACTAATGGGTTCAAATTTGACATTAAACAAGTTATTTAGTCTTTGTTGTATTGTACATTGTTATTGTGTTGTGTGTGGCATTATAGGGAAGTTATTGTTGAGGCTGCGAGCGTGGCGCCGCCCCACCTCGCTGTTTGCAATATTATTGAATTATCAACAATGTTGACAGAATAAACTGATGTAAACTAAGACATTAAATTCGCCATTAAAAATTAAAAATATAGAATAATGCATTCATGTGTATTTGTGTAGGTGAGTTGGCCATAATGGATGTAATGCGGAAAAGATTGTAACAGGAAATAAATGTTGGGGTGCATCTGTAACATAAGTACATGTATAATATAGTTACAAATTATGTTTTATGAAAAACATTTAAAATTAAATATATTTATTTTCCATAAATTTCATAAAAGAAACTCCCTTTTTTAAGACATACCTATATTAACCAAAAAAATGTATTTAGTAATCCTGTATTCATGTGATTAATAAATAAAATAGGCCCCCCTAATAAAGACAAAACTGCCCATAGAAATATAAAAGGCTAAGAAATAAAACTTATTTTTGTTATATAACATGTATATTTTGGCATAGTAATGGCAGTTTAAAAATCGATCTGCTTTTACCACTGATTTCATAATACCACTGATGCACACATAGCCTTGAATTGTTCAGCTTCGGCTCAACAAGTAAATTGTCTCACTCAAAGCGATGTACTATAACTATGGGCGCTGATGAGCCACGCACTGCCCGGTGACTTGCAACATACGCAAATCTTACAAATTGAGCTGATGTTCTTGTCGGTTCACCGGTCGCATTAACTCCTGTGAACCGTCAACTGATCTGCAGGTCATCGATTTTAGTTTAATACCCATCTATACTCATGACTTGTTTAATTACCTGAATTGGATTTAAAATGAGGACTGGACAAAAACAACAATGGATCGTATAAAAACCATATATTATGTTTTATTGTTAAAACTTATAAGTTAAAATGATTTGTTTAAGAGCGTACATTAGAACGATTGGAGCCGGGAGGTGGGAGGTGGGAGGTGCGGGGTGCGGGGTGCGGGCGGGATGCGCAGGCAGCGCTCTGCGGTGATATGTACGTGAGCTGAGCATGCACATATGTGCATTTGGTGAAACAAACTTCAAATTAAATACGCGCACTCGTGTCGAGCTCGGAGCGCGACTATCGCAGCTCAGACGGTAAAAAAAATACTTTCTATAACAATTCTGATTTGGTATATTCAAAGGTTTTCTCTTACCTCTATATAATTGTAAATTATTATGTGATGCAAATAATTTAAGTAAAAGCGTCAAAATTTAGTTTACATATGCATACACTTAAATACGAATGTATGGTCGGCTACGCGACCAACACCTACATTATATCGTACATACACAATAAATAGTCCAGCTACACATTACGTTACATTGTCGCAATATACGCCGGCTGGGCGGCGCCGAGAGCGCGTCGTGCGGCGCCGAGAGCGCGTCGTGCGGCGCCGAGAGCGCGTCGTGCGGCGCCGAGCGCGCGTCGTGCGGCGCCGAGAGCGCGTCGTGCGGCGCCGAGAGCGCGTCGTGCGGCGCCGAGCGCGCGTCGTGCGGCGCCGAGAGCGCGTCGTGCGGCGCCGAGAGCGCGTCGTGCGGCGCCGAGCGCGCGTCGTGCAGCGATGCCGGACCACTAGCGCTCGCCTGCGTGTGACCAGGACGAGTGCGGCGGCCGCCCAGTAGGAAATTGTGCTCAGATATACATATAAACAATCACTTATGAATACTGTATGGACTAGAACTCAGACTTGTGTTAAATAATATAAGCGAAAAATACGAATTCGTGATATAAAATTGAAATGATCGACAGTTCAAATACGGTTACAAAAAGTAACGTCGAACATTGTATAAAAACATTTTATATCTGTTTTGCAAGATAATGTGACGGTGAGTTTTTTGAACGTTTCGGAAGTAGACGTTCATGAACACCATTATCTTTGTGAAACCTCGTGGCCAACAAGCCACTTCCCTATGGATATTAAAAACATTGGTCATTTGGTGAAGGACAAGGCGGCGGGGGGAGGGGGCGTCACATCACACTCCCACGTCGAAGGAGAGCCGTTTGTACATATTAATAAATTGTATATTACACATTGATTGCATACAAATATATATATATATAAGATTGTGCGTAGATAGGTAGCAAGGAGGCGTCACCTCCGACGTGGCAGATGTCAGTCGGCGCGGGGACGTGCGGGGCCGTGCGGGGACGTGCGGGGACACGCGCCCCGCGAGCGGCTATACACTCGATAAACAACTTCCAAATACTAAGATGCTTACAATCCCTATTAGATCCCGTCTATGTGATAAATAAGAAACTACTTGTCTTTTTTATGAAAATCTGGACCATATGTTGATTAACATTGCTATTTACTACAAAAAAATAGGCCTCCTCCCCCCACCCCTAGACCTAGTCTAGATCATCGGCTCGCGACGCCTTTATCGCACACTCCCCTGCCATCGCAAGAGAACAACTTGCCAAAAGGTTATCAATTCGGATTCGGCTACTACATATAATACAGGATTGTTTATTGTTGTACAAAACTAGTTTTTGAAAAATTACCTAAATCAACAGAAAACTGTTCAATTTTAACAGTCGCAATTGGAGTCCCTGGAGCGGGGAGACTGCGCGCGTGCATGTTGCAAGTGCAAACACGCAGCCGTTCCGTAACATTGAAACAGACATTCCCCTCTATTACTATTGGAAGATATTGAACATTCCCTGCGTACAGTCCGCGGCGCGCCTCGCCCACCGCACGGCGACTTGCTACCAACGGTAGTCATAGACAGCTGGCCGGCACTGGCATACTGGCACACTGGCACACTTCACCGAGCGCTGCCTTTAGAAGTCCGTGGGCTATAAGGCGTGGTCGCGCGACGTGGAGGGCTGCGGCTGCGGCACGGCGCGGTAGGCCGCGTGCGGCGACGACCGCCCGCTGGAGCGCCGCGAGCCCCCCGCGCCCGTCGCGCCCGCCGCGCCCCCCGCCGCGCGCGCGCGCCGCACCGCGCGCACCGTCAGCCCCGCCGCCAAGCAGGCGCCGCTCAGCCCCAGCCCCTGCAGTGTACGATAACTCTCGATACAACCACGTATAAGAGTATAGGTTGTACGGAAAATACATTGTTTTAAGTCAAATGCAACGAGACAAATTAGCCAACATCATAAATATTAGTAAAACGGAAGTTTATGAATCCATAAATGTGTGAAATAGTAAAGGAACGTTTAATTGAGGTGTATACCGCGGCGGCGAGCAGCAGGCGCGCGAGGTGCGGCGCGGGCCGGTAGGCGGGCTGCAGCGCCGCGTGCAGCGTGGCCGCGCCGCCGCCCGCCAGCGCCAGCGCCGCCCACGCGCCGGCGCAGCCGCCCTGCGACCACACGCGCCTTACACTCGCCCACTCGCTTTGTTAGCGTTTCTAGACTAAACTGCTGAATGGACTGTACGAAATCTGGGGGGGGGGCGAACTTTTATGTATCAAAGTGCCATTTTTTTAAAGCATTGTTTAATGCGGTCTTAGATGTGCCATCGAATAATTATGACTTCGATTATTACGTCAATTCCATTTTGCGTCTACTTCATAATTTTTTTTCTATTGTTTTATGATTATCGACGTGTCCAAAATATTAGGTCGTGTACCATTTATGGCACGCCTGCCAGTGGTTCGCCACCCCTAATGTAGAGGATATCTGGAAGACAACATAGGCTATTTACTTTTGTTTTTTTTTTTAATTCCACGCGGACGTAGTCGCTAGTAAGTAAAGCTACTTTAATTAACAATGTGGGTAATGAGATTAGTATAATCGGTACCAGCTTGTTCCAGTCGAGCGGCAGCAGGTCTGCGAGGCGCGTGACGTGCAGCAGCAGCAGCAGCGCGTGCAGCATGAGCGAGGAGAGCGCGGCCAGCTGCAGCAGGCGCACGCGCGCGCCGCCCGGCAGCTGGCCCGCGCGCAGCCCCGCGCCCGCCCACACGCAGCCGCACGCGCTCGCGCAGCACGCCTGCCACCACGCACCTTACATTACATTACACTCTCCGCATACACAATGTTACATTCTAAAGTTATCTACATTCAGATTATCCAACATTTCTTACAATATCCGGTACCTTACAGTAAACACTCACTAGGTAATAAAACAACAAAAAATAATATACCCAGCTGCACTTTGTATTTGTGGCACAACTTAGTATTTAATAACCTAAACTTATTTGAAAAAAAAAAGATTAAAACCTCACTGATGAAATGTATTATTTATTTTATAATTTCAATTGTCACATCCTCTGGAGGTGTTTTGTGCCTTGTGTCTTGTGGCACTATACTATACCCTATACTCCAGGGAACACAAATCAAATGACACCCATTTGTCAAAAATTATAGAATTTTGAGTGGATTTTTTTAGTCCCTAGGTAAGAGAAGGGATCGAATAGGAAATATGCATATCACACATAATTTTTTTTTGAAAACTTCATTCCTATAAAATAATATGAATATAATATGGTTTAGTAGGAAAATTTATTCATTAAAAAGTGATTTTTTTAAATTCCCTCTGCAAGTTCTAAACCGCAACCCTATTGGATGAAGCAAGTTTTAGGTGAATTTAATCACTTTTTGACTTTTGATAACTTTGAGAACCAAACAAATACATTGTTGTTGCTAGATGACGTCACAGCACTCCGGCGATTGGCACACCAAAATTATTGTGTTTTTATTTTATTTTTTATCTCAAGGGTTCATTATTTTCATGTCGATATTTTTTCTGGTTGTCTTATAACAAGTAGAAACATTTAAAAAAAGAAAAAAAATGCGTGCATATTCCTTATTAGCTTCAATATTTAATGTGTCAGCAATTTATAAATTATGGAAACCTGTCAAATTGCATAAGTTTAGTGCAGGTTGCACTGCGTATGTCTGCATATTTGTCTCTGTTGTTAGCTTTGCTTTGTATGTTCCACACTAGATTAGTTTGACAGGCAAGTTTTAGAGCAGTTAAACTTTGTTAATCTGGGAGCTGTCCTTTGCACTAAAGTACTGTGAGCACTTGGACACCCATAAAAATATCAGTCTTGACTGTATCACATCATCTCACTTTCTAATTAAATTCCAATTAGTTTAGTATGTTTCACAATGTATATTTGCAGAGCATGTTAACAGCTTTGTGGATTTTAAAAATACAATGGAAACACTTCACCTTATATTATTACAAGTACAAATAAGTTATTGTAGATGGCACGGCACGGAGTTTCGGTTAGCTTTGGCAGATGATAACCGGCGTAAAAAATAGTTTGGACATTTAAGAACAACATAACCTATTAATATTATTGATTTTATATTGGTAAAATATAATTTTTATAAGTTGAAAATGTCAAAATTCGAGCCAAGTAAGCGTCATTTGCGGTTATATTAGTTTACTTCTTTAATTTAAAGAAATCTGTTGCTGAGGCGCATCAATTGCTCGTAGAAGCATATGGTGAGGGTGCTTTGAGTGTGAGAACGTGTCGAGAGTGGTTTCAAAAGTTTAAAAACGGTGATTTCGACGTAGAAGACAAAGATCGCAGTGGAAGGCCAAAAATTTACGAGGATGCAGAATTGAAGGAAGATTCATCTCAAACACAAAAAGAACTTGCTCTAAAATTAGAAGTCACTCAGCAAGCAGTCTCACATTTATATTGCAGTTATTTGTACTCCTAATAGGTATTCAGTATAATATCACGTTATACTCTACATACACAGACAAGTGCATTGGCACATCCATTGGAATGGAGGTTGCAATGCGTCTGCAGTGCGGCTCAGTTCAGCGCCTTATGGAGAGGTATAGTATGAGCATAATACAGTATGATCGCAAGTACTTTTATATACCATGTTTACAATGGCCTTTTAAATCATACAGTTTTGCAAATATCAGAACACAATAATATGTCCCAATATAGAGAATTTACGGGTTAATGGCGTACCACAACAAGCAGGGTGAAAGCACCCTGAACAGTCGTTAAATGGCGCAGGCGACAGTAAACTGGCGCAAGCGGGCGCGGGGTAGGCGGGGGGGCGCGCGAGTAGTGCGCGTGCGAGTCCCAAGAGCGTTCCGTCAGCTCCGTGCCCGCCGGCGAGCGCCCGCCCGCGCCGCACCCGCTGCCGGCGATCTCGAAGTCCTGCACCTCCTCGCCGCGGCAACTGACGGGCTCCAGCTCGCGAATCTCTTCCAACAACAACTCCACTTCGTCCGCCGAGTACAGCTCGCTCGAGGACACGTAGCGCGCCGGCGCCGCTTGCATGTCACCCGCGCCCGACTCTACCGAGCGCCGCCGCCGCGGTCCCTCATGCGACACGAGCACACCGACACCTTACACGCAAACTCCGCGACCCTCAACACTTCACCGTCAACCTCACTACACATTCCTTTACCTCTCTCGACCGAGGTCATAGACATTGATTCTTCTTTCTCCCTTAGAAGAACGCATAATACATGACGGAGATTCTATGATATTAAAGTAGATACATAAAATTGTAAACAGACCTTTCGGGCGACGACGCTCTATCAGAACGCCATCGCCATGTTTGTTTTCATATTTTTTCCCCACAGAGTACATTAACACACAGAGTACAGTAATAGTATGGTTATATTTCTATGGTGTCTATGTATTTATCAGTGACCTCTAAAAACAGGCTATGATAACTGGTATTTTGTGCCAGTTTGGCGCTGACGGATGTTTTTAGTTTGTCTAAATAAGAGTAGATTAGACAGTTTCCGACCAGGGGAAGTTACGGTCCACTTAAGACAAAAACGCATGTTTTGAGCAACTTACGGAAATTAATTGAAAGTAAACCACAATAAACATATGCTACAACTAATATGCTCAAATTTGACATCTAAATTAATAACAGAGAATATAAATTTGAAAAGCCACGGGTGATCTAAATATATCAGGCGCGAATCTGATAAAAATTATTAATTTCTTATCACTTTTGTTAAGGACAGCTTTTTTTAAATCTTGTAATTTGCTTGCTTATTCAATTTTAATGTGCTTTCTTATCATTTTGTCTAATAGAAGAGATGTTCTAGTATCTATTTATGAGGATATTACAACGATTATTATTTTCGTAAGGCTTAAAATATGGTGGACTACTACTGTCTCAAAGTTTGTATGGGAGTACAGTTATGGCCATAGCACTTTACAGTTATGGTCCGGGGCCGAGGTACAGTTTTGGTCCACCCAACTACATATTGTTTCCTGTTTCTTAATGGGATGGGTAATTTATTTTATGAAATTTCCGAAACAAATGTTAAATAGATTGTTTATTGAACTATCATTGCTTTGTTACTTATAAATTATAAAAGTCTTATGTAGACTTGAAGGAAAGAAAATAAAACGCGTTTTCAGTAAGATAGTCTTATAGTTAGTGATCCTACGAACATAATCAACATATAAAAAAGAGAAAAGCATCTAACAGAAAGTTTACTTTTTCTACGTGATCTCACTTTATGTTCATTAAAATAGCTTTCCAAAGAATTGAAACAATAAAATTTCAGCAATTGACACTAATATTTCGATTTGCATTCTATTCTAGAGACCCGTAAAATTAATATCCTTGATGATACTAATAGGACTTTTTTGTGTGTTCTTTATATTAAAATGGTAATTCAAATGATTTTGATTAGTTTCTGATTTTACATAAACAAATTTTACTGTTCAAAAAGACAAGACAAATGACAAATAATTATTATTTTATAACTATTATAGTCATATAAAGGTGGACCGTAACTGTACCCCAGAGGTGGTCCATTACTATCTCGGGGGGACCAAAACTGTGCTTTTAGGGGTTTAATTTTAATTGACTAATATTTTTATATTTGATAAAATACTCAGTCTAAAATGTTAATGTTCGTGTAAACAAAATATTTACGTTTAATAAAAATATACTTTCATCTATTTTACTCTTCAATAAAGATATTTACAAAGAATTTTGTGACTCAATCTGCAAAGTGGACCGTAACTATCTGATCTCCCCTAGATTAGTTTCACAATTCATGTGATATTAGGGATGGGTAGTGTAAAATCAAGGATGAATCTTTTCTATTTTCGATTTTTATTCTTATGGAAGTTGGAATCGATATATTCATAGTTATCTATACTAATATTATAAAGAGGAAAACTTTGTATTTTTGTATTTTTGTATGTATTGAAATAACTCAAAAACTACTGCGCCGATTTTAAAAATTCTTTCACCATCAGAAAGGTAATTTATCTGTGAGTAACATAGGCTATATTTTATTATTACGAATGTTCAGGAACTATTAATAAACAGCGTGTTTCTGGACGCCGGCGTTAAAAACTCACTAAACTTTAACTTTTCTCGGCTTACGCTGCCTAAGCCGTTAGAGGTATATAAAAATGATGTATGAAAGAATTGTAGATCTTAAAAAGTTCTACAGAAAAGTGCGCGATAGCATATATCTATCTTTAATGGTTTTCTTACAATAACCACTTTTGTGTTTACAAAATGAATTAAAAATCCAACGCTATTTGCAGCGTTCTTCTATTGGTTTCAATATTAATCCTTATCCAAATAAATGCGTTTGTTATCAGGAGAATTTAATGTAGAATAAAATTGTCATTTACAGTATTAAAATTGGACTAATAGTTTAGAAGATATCGCGAACACAAACAATAAGAGTAACCGAAAAATCAGCTTACAAGCTACCGGACTTAGAAATTTGGAATCTTGCATCGGTAGATTTCTGTTATTACGTAGATTACTACTAAGTTAATACTTTTGGTAATAGGTTGAAAAAAAGGGCGAACGTAATAGGTTATATTTGTAATTTCACCCGGGCGAAGTCGCGAGCAACGGCTCGTAACTTATAAATTAAAAAAAAACACTGTTTTCTCAAATTAATAATGACCTGCAGAACCATTATAAATAATTAGAGTAAAAAAATATTTATTAGTACTACAGCCGTACGTAATCGAATTGTATTTCGCTATTATTTCTGTCATTGTAAATTCTCTACACTATAATGAATACTAGAATTGTCCTCTAAATTAGTCACTACAATACCTGTCTATTAAGTAAGGCATTTGCCTTCATACAAAGTTATAGTTTGTCTAAATAAGATAGATTAGTTTGATAAATGACGGATATGAATTCTTATCACTTTTGTTAAGGACAGCTTTTTTAAAATCTTGTTTGTTTAGTTATTCAATTTGTATGTGCTTTTTTATCCATTGGTCTAATTGAAGAGATGTTCTAGTATCTATATATGGATATTACAACGATTATTATTTTCTTAAGGCTTAAAATTTGGTGGACCACTACTGTCTCAAAGCTTGTACGGAAAGACAGTTATGGTCAAAGGCCAAGGTACAGTTTCGGTCCACCCAAAATAGGGGAGATCAGATAGTTACGGTCCACTTTGCAGACAATGTTTTTTTTTGTCGAAAATGTTTCCTCGGAAATATACACGAAAGATATTTTATTTAAACTTCATTATTCATGGTACAAATAAGGTGGTGTAAAAACATTTTTACAGCTTGTCAAAGTTGGGGAAAGAAAGGACTTGTCTATTTTTTTTATTGGATGTGGTTTTGTATATCAATAGATTCGAACCAGCTTTATTTAGTAGATAAACTAATGGTGTAAATTATCACATACGTTACTTTGTTTTGGAACGGCCTGAAACACATGACAAAATAAAGTTGAACAAAATATATTCAAAGGATTTAATCAAACAGAAACAAGTTTACGTACTTTGAACCCGTATATTAAATACGAGCCGTTGCTCGCGACTTCGCCCGCGTGTGAAATTACAAAATACAAAGTTTTCCTCTTTATAATATTAGTATAGATATAGACAACGTATCACAGAACATACATATGTCACTCGCTTACAGATACAGAAATAGCGGTCGCTCCTCACAACTTTTCAAATCGCTTTATTCTATTAATTTTATTAACACTAAGTATAATATCACGTAAATAAAGTTTGGTCTTACTTACAGTATTAAAATTGGACTAATAGTTTAGAAGATATCGCGAACACAAACAATAAGAGTAACCGAAAAATCAGGCTTACAAGCTACCGGACTTAGAAATTTGGAATCTTGCATCGGTAGATTTCTGTTATTACGTAGATTACTACTAAGTTAATACTTTTGGTAATAGGTTGAAAAAAAGGGCGAACGTAATAGGTTATATTTGTAATTTCACCCGGGCGAAGTCGCGAGCAACGGCTCGTAACTTATAAATTAAAAAAAAAACACTGTTTTCTCAAATTAATAATGACCTGCAGAACCATTATAAATAATTAGAGTAAAAAAATATTTATTAGTACTACAGCCGTACGTAATCGAATTGTATTTCGCTATTATTTCTGTCATTGTAAATTCTCTACACTATAATGAATACTAGAATTGTCCTCTAAATTAGTCACTACAATACCTGTCTATTAAGTAAGGCATTTGCCTTCATACAAAGTTATAGTTTGTCTAAATAAGATAGATTAGTTTGATAAATGACGGATATGAATTCTTATCACTTTTGTTAAGGACAGCTTTTTTAAAATCTGCCCAGTAGTTTTTGAGTTATTTCAATACATACAAAAATACAAAAATACAAAAATACAAAGTTTTCCTCTTTATAATATTAGTATAGATATAGACAACGTATCACAGAACATACATATGTCACTCGCTTACAGATACAGAAATAGCGGTCGCTCCTCACAACTTTTCAAATCGCTTTATTCTATTAATTTTATTAACACTAAGTATAATATCACGTAAATAAAGTTTGGTCTTACTTACAGTATTAATATTGAAACTAGTTTAGCTTGTATCGTGTAGCGTGTAGCGGGTGCGAGGGTTGCTGGGCGCTGCATCTCTCGCGGCCGGAGCCATGAGAACTCTGCTCAGTATTTATTGTATAACTAACATTAATACACTTTGCCATATTGGCCATACACTCACTTTATCTTAAAACTATTAACGGTAGGCTTAAAGTTATTGTGTCAATATGATTATACATTTTATCCTAAATAAAAACTTGAAGTGGCTATTATTCAAATAAAAATCCAAAGCGACTTTGTCCGGCGGCCTGTCTTCAGAAGCGGCGGCACACGTGCTCGAAGCCGGGAGGGGGCGGGACGGTAGCGCCCGGCGCTACGTTCTCAAAGAATCTTTTAATTGCTGGATTTACAAATCTTTGTTTATCGTCTGCTGCGTCGAAAGAAGTAGCGCAGAGTGCTATGGGCGCAGGGGATGCGGGGGATGCGGGGGACGCGGGCGGCGCGGGGGGCGCAGGGGGCACGGGGAGCGCGGGGGGCGCGGGGAACTCGACCGCCTCGGGGTCGAGGCGCGGGTCGGCGGCGGCCAGCGAGGTAATGGCAATGGCGCGCTGCAAGGCTTCCATCATGTACATGTGCGCTGCACTCGCTTGCCGAAGGTGGAAAAAGATTTCATTTTGGGCCGCCGAAAACTCCGGTCGCATCTGGGGAGCGAGGATGCGAGCCGGGGCTGCCCTGGCTCCCTCCACGTGCGTCGCGGCTGGGGAGGTCGCGGCTGGGGAGGTCGCGCTCTGCGGGCGGCGGGCGGGGGCGGAGGCCGGGGCCGGCGGGTGCGCGGGGCCGGGCAGGCAGGGCGGCACGTGGCGGCGGTAGTCCTCCACGTAGTCGAGCACGATGCCGTCGCGCAGGTAGCACTGTATCTCGGCGTAGGAGGGCGTGTCGCCGTTCTCCAAGGCGTCGAAGCTCGGGCACAGGTAACACTCCGACGTCTGAAACGATCCACCCGGTTAGCGAGATCCTCGGACAAATTATATACACACGAGGGCAGACTTTTCAGACGTCGTAGGTTATATACCGAAAAATCGGTTATTTTTTGCCGACGAGGAGCAAAGAAATCATTTTGAAAGGTCCCGCGTGCGCTTTAGAAATGTTTCGAGCGAGCATTTGGTAAGTATATAACCCCGACGTCTTTAAAATAATACTTTGTACAAACTATTGTTGCACTTAGGCACTCATGTTTAGCCAGTGGAATCTTACAATTAATGGTGCTATCAATATTTTGATTTAAAAAAAAAAACTGAGTGAATATTAAAGGAAATATAATCACGTAGATGTATTGCTGTTACAATTGTGATTAGAAATGATCGGCACATGTGGGATCAAAGTCAACAGAAGCAAGAGCAAAGTTACATTAGTAAGCAGCGAGAGCGACGCGCTCAGACGCGGAGTTGTTCGCAGCAATACGACGACTCGGAACAATAACCAATAGGACGCAGCGTTTAAAGGTCGGTCAGTGGTAATCGTACCACGCTCCCTGCGCCCCCGCGCCCCCCGCCCTGGCCCGCAGTGCGGGGCGCGACGTGGCCGCGAACAAAAGCTAACTAATACTCGCCCTGAAGAAGGACCGGACCCCCGAATGGTCTGAAACTAGTCGGTGCGGACACCGGATAATAAATACGTGAGTTAAGCCGTTTTAATTTTCGTTTTACAGTGGTAATCGCTACAAATTGCTATCCCGCCGTACGCGCAACTAACTGTTAGTTACCTAATTGATTATATCTAGGTAAAACTAAAACTAAAAAAAATCAAATATATACTGTGACGAGCTGTCGCCCGCTAATTTCGACTGCGCAGAACATTTCCGTGTGCATCTACCTTTCAGTGAAGGTCCCGTCCAAATCGATCCAAATCCCATCCATTCCAGAGATAGCGGTCCGGTCGCCATTTTGGCAGCACGGAATTTAAAAAAAATGTAGCCTATAATATGCCCGGCCATGTCAGCTACCCTCCAGAGAAAGTCCCGTTAAAATCGAGCCGTTTCGGAGATTATCCGGAACAAACGCGGCTTGCGGACAGACAATCAGACAGACAGAAAAAAATTAAATGCGATTTTCGTTATCAGCAACGCAAATACGTCATCTTCCCAATATCTGGAATTTTTCTTTTGATATTACAAATAGACACTTATCTTTATTTTATGTATAGATAGATATAGATCGCTGACAACCTACGTAAGAAATTGTGCGTTTGCGCTTTATAATATTAGTATAGATATAGATAAATAAAAATGTGCGCTGCTCTCCGCCCGTTCTATTTGAACAGAAGCTAAGAGTATATTTTTAATATCTTCGCCTGAAATATAGCAAGAATACGCGCGTGCAGCCGCGAGGCGCCGCTATCTACATCGATATTAACATTCTTCAGAGGGTCTTTACCATAACATATATGCATCAAAATAAATTAAACTGTCTTGCATTTTTAATAAGAGTAACTGTGCAACGCATGCGCACTATACATTGAGATGTTCACAGGCCGCTCCTCGCTACTGCGCACTCCTCGCTACTGCGCACTCCTCGCTACTGCGCACTCCTCGCTACTGCGCACTCCTCGCTACTGCGCACTCCTCGCTCCGGCGCACTCCTCGCTCCTGCGCACTCCTCGCTCCTGCGCACTCCTCGCTCCTGCGCACTCCTCGCTACTGCGCACTCCTCGCTCCTGCGCACTCCTCGCTCCTGCGCACTCCTCGCTACTGCGCACTCCTCGCTACTGCGCACTCCTCGCTACTGCCACACACTCCTACGGTCAGCGCTAACTCACACGCGATCCGCTATTGTCGATTCCACAAACACACGATACGTCAGGACGGATGGACGTTCACTTTGTATTATGGAATTGTGATTATTTACGACCAAGTTGATGTTCACAGTCGTTTCGTGATCCAGATTTCAAAAGTTAAAAGATCGTGCGGCGGGCGCGGCGGGCGCGGCGGGCGCGGCGGGCGCGGCGGGCGCGGCGGGCGCGGGGGTCGCGGCGGGCGCGGCGGGCGCGGGGGTCGCGGCGGGCGCGGCGGGCGCGGCGGGCGCGTACCGGCGTCACAGGCGAGCGAGTGTCCCCCGCCCCCGCGCGCCCGCCCGCCGCTCGTGCAGCGCCGTGATGTGTGCAAGGTGCAACGATGTGTGCGACGCGTGCGACACCTGCGACACCTGCGACGCGCCGCCGCCGCCGGCCGCCTCTCGCCACGAGCGGCGCGCCTGCTGCAGCTTGGTGTGGAGCGCGGAGATGCGCGCCAGGTGCAGGGAGGTGTGCGACACGAGGCTCGCGACCTCCTCCGTGCCCTCGTCGGGCGACACGTCGCGCGGCCAGCGGGCCAGGCGCCGCGGGCCGCGCACCTCGCTAGCGGAGGCGGAGATCTCGCTGTCGCTGTCGCTGTCGCCGGCGGAACGCCGCTCGAAGTGCGCGATGATGGTGGCGAGCGAGCGCACGTCCACCGCCTCCTCCGCCTCCTCCGCCGCGGAGCTGGACGAGGAGGCGGCGCGCAGCAGGCGGGGCGTGCGGGGCGTGCGGGGCGGGGCGGCACTTACCCCCAGGCAGGAGTCGTCGCGGGGGTCGGCGTAGCCCGCGCGGACCATCTCCGTATTGATGCAAACGTCCTCGTCCGCCGACGTGTCGATCAGTAACACTTCCAGGATGTCTTCCTGCAACAAAGCACGAAGCTGGATGTGAGGGCGAGGGCGAGGGCGCGGGCGAGGGCGAGGGCGAGGGCGGCGGGGCGAGCACGCACCCGGCAGGCGGCGAGCAGCGCGACGAGCCGGCGCTGGGTGACGGCGCGCAGCAGGAAGGCGGCGGCGGCGCGCGGCCAGCGACGCGCGGCGCGCGGCGGGCGCACGGCGGCGAGGCGCGCGCGCAGGGCCTGCTGCGGCAGCGCGGCCAGCGACGCAGCAGCGGCCGCAGCTCGCCCACGGCGCAGCGCTCCACCGTGCCGTAGTCCACGTGCCGCACCTGTCGCGTTCGCGTTCTCCTCCACTTTTACAACTATTTTATTATAATCGCGGTGGCATTATTTGATGGGTTAATATTCTGAATAATATTTATGACCGCGGAGAAAAAAATGACTAGGCAATTAAATAAAAAAAGTATTGCAATATCGATGCAGATCGTGGCACATTATATTGTCGATTGAGCCTTACAAATACCACTTTATTTTAAGAATTAAAGAGTCTCGATTGAAAAGTTCGGGGTATTTTGATTTAAGATCTTTATATTTGATCAAAATAACGAGATGGAACACGAGCGCGGGCCGTAGCGCCGCCGACCTATCGGAATGTTCCTAAGAAAAACGAAACGAAAGTATTCGATGAGTGAAGGTGGCGCGAGTAGGAAATAAACGCAGTTCACCTTGACGGTGTCGCTGTCCACGATGTTGACGATGAGCGAGCGGTGCCAGTCGCCCTCGTAGCAGCTGCTGCAGTACTGGCCCACGCGCACCGCGCCCCGCGCCAGCCACCGCGCGCGCCCCTCTCCGTGCGCGTAGTACTCCCTGCGGACACGCGCCACGTCACACACGCGCCCCGCGCCCCGCGCACCCCGCGCCCCGCGCACCCCGCGCCCCGCGCACCCCGCGCCGCTTACGTCATCTCGTCCATGATGTTCTCCATGGCGAGGCTGTGGTGCTCGCCGAGCCGAATGAGCCAGAAGTGCGAGGGCGAGTACACCTCGCCCACGATCACCTCGAGGTGCGCGCCCGCCGCCACGTCGGCCAGCGGCGCCGCCGGGATGCTCTCCATGAAGTGCACGCAGTCCTCCGGGAACACGTCGGGGTCCTGCACACGCACGCCGCTATCTCTCCGCTACCTCCCCACTGCCTCCCGGTACCTCCCCACTGCCTCCCGCTACCTCCCCACTGCCTCCCGCTACCTCCCCACTGCCTCCCGCTACCTCCCCACTGCCTCCCGCTACCTCCCCACTGCCTCCCGGTACCTCCCCACTGCCTCCCCGCTACCTCCCCACTGCCTCCCGGTACCTCCCCACATCTCCCCACATCCATTCTCGCCCTCTTCGTTGCCATCCAAAGACGAAATTAAGTAAGCACAGAACTTTAACCTAGTTATTTTGTGCAATTTGTGAAATAACGTGAAATGACATTTAAATATAATTATGAGAAAAAATTTCATCAATTGTTTTTTTGGAATTTACGCTTTTCAGCGTATTATGTTTGTGTTGGAAACGAGTTTAGATCACCACTTTACATCAGGTGGGTTCGTGGTCAATTTTAGTGCTTGCTTACTTACTTTATTCCAAAATAAAAAATATATATCTATTCCGGAACAGTCCGCAAACTTCACTTCACAAAAATGTGATTTGATAGTTGTAATGAACAGTTAGTTACGTAGTCGACGCCGGGCAGCGCATCGTCAGGGTCGACGCGCGCGTGCGCGGGGGCGGGGCCGGGGCCGGGGCCGGGGCCGGGGCCGGGGCCGGGGGCGGGGGCGCGTCGCGCGGGGCCGGGGCCGGGGGCGGGGGCGGCGTCGGGGGCGGAGGCGGCGGCGGCGGGCAGCTGCAGGCGCCAGTCGGCGGCGCCGCGCGGCCGCCAGGCGCGCACGGTGTCGGCGAGCGCGCCGGCCAGGCTGAGCACACTGGTGAAGCCGAAGCGCGCCAGCTGCAGCTCGCGGCCGCGGCGCTGCCTGCGGAAGGGAAGCGGGGTGAGCGGGGCGGGCGGGGCGGGCAGAGAGATGTCCCGCGGCCTCTCGGCTGGTACCTGTACAGTGTCACGAGATCCGTGCACCAAATTCCTTCGGGATGATCTTCAAGGATGTTTCTAATTTCATTTTTTAATTCTTCAAATTGTATCCCATTAGTACTGCTTCCACCTGTAAAGAGGAAAACATCGTCAATTAAGAAAAGAGCAGTCTTTTATTAATATACGAGCTGTCGCCCGCAAACTTCGTTAGCGCAAATTTGGACCATCCGTTACGCCATTTTGACAGCGCAGAATTTTAAAAAAAATTGCCTATAATTTGCCCGTCTATGTCAGCTACCCTTCAGTGAAAGTTGTGGAATGCCAGCCATCGACATGGTGAGGATGGTACCTGGCGGTCTATCGTGGTGCCGATGACGAAACTCGGCGGCAGGAATCGTTCCAAACAACTCCTCGGAACACTCCCTGTGGTAAATACGGTAAAAAATGCAGAGGGAACTGACGTCCCTCCGCAAGGCCAGAGGATCTAGCCTATCGGTAAGAGCTCGGTCGTTGACGATTCGAGTCACACTCCGTTGTATGCGGTCAAATGGAAGAAGCTGGTATTGTGGTGCTCCCGCCCAGAGGTGCGAGCAGTACTCCATATGGGGCCGAACTTGCGCCTTGTAAAGTTGAAGGCGGTGGCCCGGCTAGAAGTACTGCTTCGCCCTAATGAGCACACCCGGTTTGTTAGAGGCCAGCTTGGCCTTGTCTTCCAAATGACCGCGAAACTGAACGTCACTCGATATGTTAACGCCGAGAATACCGATACTGGCTGTGGCAACCAGGGGAGTGTTCTCAAACCGGAGATTGACGACGAAGGGATCTTTTTTAGCGGTAATGGCGCATACTTGTGTCTTTTTAGGATTGAAATCGACAAGATTTTGTCGACCCCAATCCGAGACTTCACCCAAGAGGGTCTCCAGCTCAGACACAAGTTTGTTCCGGTTCTCATCGACAGTGGCCCGAGAAACATTAGCGCGGGCCGTGTACAGTGCATCACCGGTGCTATCGTCTGCATAACAATGAATGCTGCGTATTCGCAGCATGTCATTGATATGCAGAAAAATCAGGGTGGGAGACAGTGTATATAGTAAATGCGATTTTCGTTATCACAAATACATCATCTTGCCGAAATCTGGAATTTTTCTTTTGATTTTACAAACAGACACTCTAATGTTATTATAATATAATAACATATTATGTATAGTTTTATTATATGTATAGATAATAGATTATTATCTATATATGGTATATAGTAAAATTGCGAATCTACCCTTAAGCGACGGAGGAGGAGACGCACATAAGAGGATGATCCCCTTCCTATGCGTCTCCACCGTAAGTCCACCCTCCCTTCCCATCCTTTTCTTATAAGAAAAAGGGTGGGAAGGAAAAGATACTAAAGTTGGGCCTCCAGCACCACACTCATCAGACGAAACGCGGAATTTCTCCCAATTTACGCCTGTTTAATGTGTGGTCGTGGTATTGCTTGGGGGCGAGCCGACCTATTCGTGCGAAGATGTTAAAGCGGGCGCTATCACTGTTAAAAACTGAAAACATATATAAATATAGACATAGCGGCAAGTGGCAAGCACTGACTGGAGAGAGTGAGGCGGCCCGAGTCGTCCCCGCGGGAGGAGTCGGAGTCACGCGGCTGCGATGGCGGCGAGGGGGCGCCGGCACACAGCGGCGAGGGGGCGCCGGCACACAGCGGCGAGGGGGCGCCGCACACAGCGGCGAGGGGGCGCCGGCACACAGCGGCGAGGGGGCGCCGGCACACAGCGGGGTGCGGGCGCCGGCACACAGCGGCGAGGGGGCGCCGGCACACAGCGGGGTGCGGGCGCCGGCATACAGCGTCGAGGGGGGCGCCGGCGCGCAGCTGGGACGGGGCGCCGGCACACAGCGGGGTGCGGGCGCCGGCACACAGCGGGGTGCGGGCGCCGGCATACAGCGTCGAGGGGGCGCCGGCGCGCAGCTGGGACGGGGCGCCGGCACACAGCTGCGAGGGGACGCCGGCGCGCAGCTGGGACGGGGCGCCCGTGCCCAGCGGGGAGGGGGCGCCGGCGCCCAACGGGGAGGAGTCGCCGGCGTACAGCGGCATGCGCCTCTTCATGAACTTCTCAAATGCACTTTGTGATGAGGCATTAGAAAAAGAATTATTGTCCATGTCTCGACTACAACTACTTTCTAATGCTATGTCGTCTTTTTCTGAAGCTCTCTCTCCGGAGCTCTCCTCTTGTTGCATTATGTTCATTCCTGATTTATTGTTTTCTTTTGCGATAAACGTCTTTGAAATTAGATTATTTGAAGACACTGTCTCTGGTGCGGTGACACTCCTTCTCTTACCTTTGCTGAAAAATAAAGTTCATTTTGAATAAAAAACTAAAAGAAAGTAGTATAAAAAATTAAAAAAATGTTGTCTGTCCATCCACATGCTGCGTCTGTTCCGGGCAATCTCAGAAAAACCGCCGAGACGATTTTGCCGGGGCTTTCACTGGACGGTAGCTAACATGGACGAGCATATTATAGACAACATTTTTTTTTAATTTCAAGCTGTCAAGATGGCAAACGGTAGCAACCGGAATACTTACTGCTTTGCAGTATTAGGCACCTTCTGTTTCAGTACAAAATTATTAATGTGCCTTAAGGTGTCCGGCACAATGAGCGTCAGCACGGGGTTGCGGGGATCGCCGTGAAACTGTTATAACATAACAATATACATAAAACATAAAAATAACTACAGTTAAAAAGCTTTCCAAAGAATATTTCTTTAAGAAAAGGCCTGATATCACAAGTTATGCCTTACATGTGGGCAGCAGTTGGTTAAATTTTTGTAGAAATAAATCTGTATGAGAATGTGATAAGAGTGCAAGCAGTATTAAAAAAAACATTCATTGAAAACCCGCGCTTCGGCATACACCGCAGCACATGCTGAATGAACTCCTATTCTTTGTGAATAAACAAATTTCTTTCTTTCTTTCCGAACCACCATCCACTGTGGCCACTGCTAAGATGTCTCAGTTCCCAACATGTCACATGACTAGGTAATGCTACTTTGTGACAAGTTACCTTAAGTTTCTATTTTAAGACATAATAGAGTGCTGCTTTTCACTGGATTGCCATTGCGATGTGGCTTGATACTGAGTGCAGCAATAGGAGAATTGTACACAAAAATTAATCTGTAACTTATCACAGCTTGAGAACAAGCTGCACTCACCAGGAAACAATCACTACATCTTTCTCTGAGGAAGTGCACCGGCTCCTTGTAGCCAAGCTTGGCAAAGGGCGCCGCTCTGCCCACTATGCTGCGGTAATCTCTCATAAGTGTTCGCACATCCACCTGTGTAGGACTGGACACCACTAATGAGCGCAATACTGACTTTAGCTCTTTTATCTCATCCTCCATCTCCATTATGACTGTATTCTAGAAACAGTAAAATCAAAGAATTATTTTATAAAATATATTATACTATACAGCTATTTTAAGCATTTGTATTGTTGAAAACCTACATCTGAATTATCACACTTCTAATTACCACTTATTATAATAAAATAAACTACATAGTGATAATTTCAGTAAATATAATGTTAAACTAAAGTTGGTACAAGTCGTGACAAGTGGGTACACATAAATATTTGTGCCCCAAGAATGAAAATGTTTTTGTTTGTACTGTTATTTATACCATATTAAAAATCTTGGTAAGATTATATAGCGTTTATTAATTGAAAAACATATTTACTTCTATACTGTTTGTCTTCGGTATTACTAATCCGATAACGTTACGATTACCGTTTAAACGTAATTCAGCAATTGCATTTTGTTAACGCAATTTTTTTGTCAACATAGACAAAGCTTATTAAGTATTAAATTCTATCGCGTACTAGAGTTTCTTCATTTTACTTTAACAATTTCTTTTAAAATTTGCATGTGCAATCTTATGCAAACTTAGTCAAGGAAATATTACGTCTATTTTTTTTAATCTTACACAATACCTGGAAGAACTAAACGTAGGAATTTCACATACTTAAAACCTAATTCAAACAAAAATTTAACTTAAGAAACCTTTAATTACAGTTTAAGTTAACTGAATTATAAACATCTACAAATGAATAGTATAACCATTTTAGAAATCAATTATAAGATTATAAGTCGATGTATAATTTCACAGATTTAACAACGTATTAATAAGCTGAGTAAAACTAAAGTATAAATCACAATGTTTTTGTTAAATGATGTACTGTTCTGCGTGGTTCTAGTTCGACATTCAAAGACTCAACCAAAACTCAACCATCAACCAAATATAACAAGCAAGGGGTGGATCTATCAGTGTTGCTAACAACTCCGAAAGTGGCATCGCCCTTTTTTGCAATAAAATGGCCTAAAGAAGCTAAAGAGCTAGGGTAACCTCAAAGGGGTACCTCCGTGAAGTTAGCCCCCTCACTTTCTTTTTCTTTTACTTTTTTATGCAAATCGTTTGAAAATCGTTAGAGAGGGTTTGAGAGAAAGAAACTTTCGTTTGAGAGTTCCTACTTTCTCCGTAAAAGCAATTTCAATTTTTAGCGCGAAGTTGGCCCCCACAGTTCATTTTTTTTACTTTTTTTTAAGCAAATCGCTAGAGAATCGTTTGAGAGAGATTAAGAGGAAAGAAATATCGTTCGAGAGTTCTTACTTTTTCTCTAAAAAATATTTGAAATTTTGAAATTGATAATCGAGTAAAATTTGATTGATGATTCTCTCAATAATTCTCAGGATTTCTAGGATTGGATAGTCATGCATAGTCACCGTAATTCTTCTTTTTTTTTATATTATAAAGTGGCAAACGAGCAAGCGGCCACCTGAATCCGTCAAAGTGGCGAAGCGACCGCAGCCCATAGACATTCGCAATAGCGAATGCGTTGCCTACCCTTAATAGACGGAGGAGGAGACTCACATAAAGAGGATATTTCCTCTTCCTATGCATCTCCTCCACCATCAAATCAGCTTTCCCTTCCCATCCTATTCTTATGGGAAAAAGAGTGGGAAGGAAAAGGGACTTAAGTTGGGCCTCCGGCACCACACTCATCAGACGAAACGCGGAATTGCTCCCACTTCACGCCTGTCTTCTGTGTGGTCGTGGTATTGCACCAGGCGAGCCGACCCATTCGTGCGAAGATGTTAAAGCGGGCTCTACCACTGTTAATTCTTCACTAACAAATTATGTTTAAAATTATTACCTATGAAAAGATAAACCAAACTCGCTTCCGCAAGCCTCCACTACACAAGTTCTCACCATTTTAACAAGGAAATTTAAAAAATATCACGGATTTCAAAAACGCCGCCATTGAAGTCCATACGGCACTGTCATGCGGTGTTGTCAGTTCAGGTGTTCGAATTTCAAACAAATAAAAGAAAACCTGTACGCCAATCTCAAAATTTAAGCGTTAATAAAGTTTTACATGTACCAACAAATAATATTGCTTTAACATGTCGGTAATAAATTATTATTAATATTTAGAAACATTTTGAAAGTAAATATTTTTACTGCATTACATTACATCAATTGCCTATTTTTCGACAAACAACCAAAGGATTGATATCTGGCAACTTCAACTTACTGTTAGAAAGGGAAATATCGGACTCTTGTAGCCCTCTCACTCGTTTCAATATCGTTTTACGAGGAACAAGACTCTTACGCCCTTAGCTAAGGTTTTATTTTCTTTATTTTAACTGATATACAGATAGAACACACTCCTGTTGTACGTAGTACTTATTACGTCCATGCTAACTATAGATAATATTAGATAGATTAACATCTGTCCTACTGGCGGCTGTAATCTGTGCTTTACATGGATGTCTGATCAGTCTGACTGACAGCTGACAGACATAAACATTGCGTTTAGTGTTGCTCTTGTTTCTACTATAACTACAACGAAACGAATTACGTAAGGAAAAATTATAAGATGTCTTTCTTTTTAAAACGCGCCATGAGCGTCAATTCTCAGCTGGGACGTACAATATTAAAAAATGCGTCAGTGTCATCTATGCAGCGCGTAGCTTCGAAGACAGATGAGGCGGCACCGCAAATGGAGACTCGACCAACTGTGGCCAAAGTCGACCCTTTACAAAAATCCCAACTTGTAGAGTTTGGCAAGTATGTTGCCGAATGTTTACCCAAATTTGTTCAAAAGGTCCAACTTACTGCGGGGAATGAGTTGGAAATTTTAATACCTTCAGATGGCGTTATTCCTATCCTACAATTTTTGAAAGACCATCACAACACCCAGTTCGCGAGTCTCGCGGACATTGCCGGCATGGACGTGCCCAGTCGTCCCAACAGATTTGAGATCATTTACAATTTGTTGTCCTTGCGATACAACGCCAGAATCCGCGTCAAAACGTACACGGACGAATTGACGCCGGTGGACTCTGCGTGCGATGTCTTTAAAGCTGCCAATTGGTATGAAAGGGAAATATGGGACATGTATGGAGTCTTCTTTGCCAACCATCCTGACCTGAGAAGGATTTTGACCGACTATGGATTTGAGGGTCATCCATTTAGAAAAGACTTCCCCCTCAGTGGTTATGTTGAGGTTCGTTATGATGATGAACAGAAACGTGTGGTGGTGGAACCTTTAGAGCTGGCACAAGAATTTAGACGCTTTGAGCTGAGCGCGCCATG
The DNA here is from genome assembly GCA_029286645.1 of Papilio protenor. Classification (NCBI taxonomy): domain Eukaryota; kingdom Metazoa; phylum Arthropoda; class Insecta; order Lepidoptera; family Papilionidae; genus Papilio; species Papilio protenor. The sequence goes on along the minus strand of JAGSMZ010000007.1, from coordinate 8,056,126 downwards.
GGAACAGTTCCCCAACTTCAGAGGCAACCCCGCTGCTGAGGAGGTCACTGATGCCACTCATCTTAAAGAACAATAGTTTCTTTTGTAAAAGTAAACTCAATGCAATTTATACAAATATATTTTAGGGAGTTTCTGTTTTGCTTTAAACATTTCAGTTGTTGTCAGAACTTTAATTTCAACTTAAGTGTAGAGTTAAAATATGATAATACATTTAGTGATTCCAAATATGATTTTTAATTTAACCAAGCGTATCTGATCCTTTATGCAGCTTGTTTAAAAATTTCCTAAACCTGTATACCCACAAAATTGACTTTAAAATGCATAGGCACAGTATTACATTCTAAAAAAAATGACTAATCTACTGATTACTTAATTTCTGGACAAAATGTCTTCAGCATTCAAGGTAAAATGACACTACTCTCCTGCCAAAAGATACTTGGGAATATGTCCATACTAATAAAATAAATTTGACATCATTGAACCAGCAGTTAGTTTTCACAATAAAGGAAAAATATAATAAAAACAAGTGATCCATAAATAACCTTTATTGTAATGGTGATAATTCATATTGACAAACATATCTGGCCGCATCGCGCGTATCGCGCGTGGATCTCTCAAGTGTATATAGTATGGAATGACACAAAAAACAATTCATGCCATAAGATTGTGGTGCAATTGAGAGCGGCTCGCCGACAGCGCGGCTGCGGTACACGTGCCCAGAGCGAGCCGTGCGCCCTGCGAGCCGTGCGCCCTGCGAGCCGTGCGCCCTGCGAGCCGTGCGCCCAGCGAGCCGTGAGCCCAGCGAGCCGTGCGGTATGCGCTCGTATGTCGTGCTAACGAGTGACGTCACGATCGCTATCGCCCTATATATCTCATATTATACATTTACTAAAACCAACGACTATTCAAATGATTTATAGACAATAACCAAAACGTAAGAGTAATAAAATGTAAATAGATAAAGTATGAAGGTTTAATAATGAAATAGGGTATTAGTATTTGTGGAGGGATCTAGCGGCGGTAGCGGTAGCGCTTGAAGTGGAACCAGAGCTGGAAGATGTTGTTGTGGAAGTGGCAGCGGAAGCCGCGCTTGTAGGAGTACTCCCATTCGCGGCTGACGATCTTAAAGGCGATGTCCTCGTAGGGCGGGCCGGCGTGGAAGCGCAGCACGGCGAACTCGGCGTCCGCGCCCCCCGCGCCGCCCGCGCCCCCCTCGCCGCCCGCGCCCCCAGCGCCGCACGGCTGCAGCGAGAACTCGGGCGTGGCGCTCTTGTCGATGAGGTCGGGGTAGAAGATGTTGAACTTGTAGCCCTGCACGATCTTGGGCGGCGGGTTGTCCATGTCGTAGTGCGTCTGGTTGTACTTGTTCCACTCGAAGCCCGTGTGCACCCTGCGCAGCGCCGCGCGTTACATACTCGGCCACGACACACGACTGACCGACTCATTTTTATTTAATACGAGCTTTCGGTCGGCGTGGAATAAAAAAATAGTTAGTAGCCTATGTGTTCTTCCTGACTATCCTCTACGTCTATGCCTAATTTCATCGACATCCGTTCAGCCTTTTAGGCTACGAACTTTATCAAACATCCATCCATCCATCTAAACTTTAAGTATTTTGTTTTAATTCTGTGCAAATTACTGAATTTAGTGATTACAATTGTTTTACAAATATCTATGAACTTGTCTGTCGCCGTTGTTGCAGTGAACCCCTTTCGTACACAAGGCTACACAAATCTGCGATTTTAAAATAATCTTAGCGACTTCGCAATAAAATCAGAGTTTGGTACAGAAAGTACGCGACGTAGATATATGACATCGTATTGCGTAACCCACTTAGAGACTAAAATCGCAGATTTATATGGGCTTGTGTATGAATCGGCGAAGGGGCGAAGGGGGCGAAGGGCCGCAGGGGCCAAGAGCGTACCTGTTGAAGTATCGGGGCTTGCGCGGGCGGTACTTGTCCGCCCACAGGCAGGGCGCCTCGGGCAGCGCCGCCTCCCCGCGCCCCCCGCGCCCCCCGCGCCGCCCGCGCCCCCCGCGCCCCCCGCGCCGCCCGCGCCCCCCGCGCCGCCCGCGCCCCCCTCGCCGCCCGCGCCCCCCTCGCCGCCCGCGCCCCCCGCGCCCCCCGCGCCCTGGGCGTCGCGCGGCGAGGGCGCGGGCGCGGGCGCGGGGCGGGCGGCGTGGTGTAGGCGCGCGCGCAGGTAGGCGAGCCGCTGGCGGTCGTGGGCGGGCGCCGTCAGCAGCGTGGCGGGCTCCAGCGCGCGCGGCGACAGCGGCGGCGGCGAGTACCCGCCCGCCTCGTACTGCGCCACGCACGCCGCGCGCCCTGCCTCCGCCTCCTGCTCCTCCGCCTCCGCCTCCCACTCCGCGCCCGCCGCCCGCTCCGCCACCTCCCGCTCCTCCGATTCCACCTCACCAGGCACCGATCTGTTGAATACCATTTTTAGTGCTTATAATACTTAAAAAAGGAAAGAAAAAATGAATGTTGAATGCTAGATGGCGGCGGGGACTCACGCGGCGGGCGCGGCGGGCGCGGGGGGCGCGGGGGGCGCGGCGGGCGCGGGCTGCACGCCCTGCTCGCGCTTCAGCAGCTGCAGCTTGCGGCGCAGGTTGTGGCGGTGGCGGTCGCGCAGCCGCGCACGCGCCATGTGCGCTGAACAATAAACAACTATCGTACCGCGATTCTGTTTGCGTCCAATTTAAATAAATACTGAGTTATCCGCCGGCGTTTGCGCTACTCCACAATTTCATCTAGTCCAGTTCCAAATTCGTTCTAAACTAATGCAATGCAAACTTTTACATTTATAATAGTGAGATGGCCGGTCGTACAAATCGGGAGGTCAATTTTCATTGGAAATCAAAATCTCCGAGACTAAATATTATGTGAGGGGCGCGGAGCGAGGCAGTGGAAGTGGCACCTTTGAGCTGGCTGAGCAGGCTCTCCCAGTAGCCGACGTCGACGCCGTCGCGCCGGCCGCTGATCTTCTGCTCGATCTGCGTCTGCAGCGCCGCCAGCTGCGCGCCGGTCTTGCCCTTGAATATCTGAAGACAAGCCGAGCGGCGGCTGTGAGCGGGCGTTTGGCGGGGCGGGGGCGGGGCGTGTGGCGGGGCGGGGGCGGGGGCGCACCTGCGTGACGTCGTCGGCGACTGCGCGGTGCACGCCGTCGCGGCGCGCGTCGGGCGCGGCCAGGCGGCGCAGCTTGGCCAGCTCGTCCTGCACGATGGTGCGCACGTCCTGCCAGTACGCCTGGTGCCCGCCGCTCTCCAGCTCCTCGTACACCTGCCCTCGGACATACATATTACCGTACTCCTCTTCCGCGAAATGAAATGTGTCATTTTATATTACCTTAATATCTTCGAGCAAGTCCTCGAGGTCCTGCAGCTGCAGGCCGTTCAGGTAGGTGTAGGGCTCGTGCATCTCCAGTGCGTCGACGCACTCCTCCGAGCTGACGTACCACGCTAGCAGGTCGATGGGCTTAGCTGCAAGAGGCGCGGGTGTGAGCGGCGGGGGCGGGGGCGGGGGCGGTGGGGGCGGGGGCGGGGAGGTGCGTACCTCGCGCGTCGCGGATGCGGATCTGCGAGCGCAGCCGCGCCTGCTGCAGGTGGAAGGCGTCCTCGTGGCGCGCCCAGCTGGAGAACTGCGCCGCCTCGCGCGCGCGCGCCGCCGCCGCCGCGTCCGCCTCGCGCGCCGCGCGCTCCGCCTCGCGCTCCAGCCGGCGCTGCTTCACCTGCACCGCCGCACACCATCTTATTACATTTAACACCTACTTATCACCAAAGTCCTCAAAGTTATGTGAATTAATTTATTTCCAATAGGCTATTGTGCGAAAATTGTCAATAAATTGTAAAATTTAAAATAAGGGTACTGAGTTACACATACATTATGCGAGAAAAGATGTTCAAATCAATTTTAGTGTTTCCTTTATTTTAGTTGAGATTAGAGTGTGGTATGAGTCACCTTTTCTAATTCAATTTTATTCTCTAGCTGCTTTTGTCTGTTCAATGCATCGAGCTCGTCCCTGGAGACGGTTTTGACGCCCTCCTTGGCGAGCTTCTTGGTCCACACGAAGGAGTGCGTGAGGGCTGAGTCTCCGAAGGGATTGTCCTGGTTTGTGTAACACTGGTACTCCGTGTCCCAGCCCATGCGCTCGCGACGTTTTCTTTCCTTTTCCTGTTTCTCTCTAAGGCGCCGAGCTCTACAAAAAGTTAACATTCGGCTACATTCTGTTTTGGGTGTAAAATGTTAACTTTGTGTATCAGTCGGTCGCTCGCACCAACTCAATATATGGAGAACACAGTTGCTGAGATTTTTATATCAGTCTTACAATTTTACATTAGGCAATAATGCGATCAATTAACTGCTGAATACTATAGAATGTTGAACGAAAATGTTGCTCAAGATAATATTGAACATTCATTTTACTCAAGTTTTACTTCACACAGCCTAAGAAGTGCTGAAAATTCCTGTCCAAATAGTTTGTAACACACACCTCATTCGGAGATTGCAAAATGATAACTTTTTTGAGAAGTAACTTCTGAAACAGGCACTTAATGATAAAATTATTTCAATCTATACTAACACTATAAAGACGAAAGATTTGTTTTTTTGGATTTCCGTATGTATTGAAATACCTCAAAACTACTGGGCCGATTTCTAAAATTCTTTTACCATTAAAAAACAATGTTTTCAGTGAGTAGCATAGGCTATATTTTTATTATTTTTAATGTCACGCGGACGAAGTCGCGAACAACAGCTAGTGTTACATACAGATAACAAGTAATTGTATTTAAAACTTAGTATTTGTTTCACAGCATTTTATTATTAGTGTGTAAAGATTTGAGTTATTGTAATATCTTAACTTCACACGATACAAACATTCAAAGTAAACATGTTTCCATGCATATTTTTAATGTATATGTCAGCAGTGAACTGTATTGTAGTTATAAGACTGAAATTATCTTAATTTTCAAGTTATTAACTTAAAATACCTCTTTTCCTCCGGAGTCTCTTTTGCCTTCATCAACTCTTTTTGTTTCCGTTTTTCTTCTTTTAACCTTTGCCGTTCCGTTTCTAGTCTCTGCAACAGCTTCAGCTCCTCTCGTTCCTGGTCACTGTCGCTGCTGCTGCTGCTGCTGCTGCTAGACCTCTCTTGTTTCTTCTTCTTTTTACTCTTTTTATGTTTGGAAGACAACTCATCCTTTTTCTTGTCATCCCGACTAGAACCCTTATGGCGAGTCATTTCAGAATAACTTAATGGTGAACTCTTACGTGATATCAAATGATGATGTTTTTCATTTGCTGGAGAACGACTTTTAGACCGGCTCCTGTTGGCTAACTTCCGATTTTCATATTTTGATGACCTGACAAAGATTTTTTTCATAAGTATAGATATAGACAATACAACAGTTAAAAAAACAGTGTTTAACTTTAAGAAAGGTATTTGAAGACGATTAAATGGATAATATGTGTAACAATATTGGAGTGTCTGTATTTGATATTAAAAAAAACAACAGATTTTGCGCATTTATGTAGTTGCGTTATTGATAGCGAAAGTCGCATTAAAAAATGTTTGCTCTGGGTAATCTCCGAAACACTTGACGAGATTTTTACTTAAGTGAAGCTGACTTTTTTTTAAACATCCCACTGTCAAAATCGACGCCAATCGCTATGTCCGGAAGGGGTGGATGGAATTTGACGGGACTTTGACTGGAAGGTAACTGATTTGGCGCTAACAAAGTTGGGGTCACATACTTAATAGTAGTCTTGGGTAGTACACGTACGATGTACTAAAAGTAACGTTACCGGACGGCTTCTGTTAATCGGACATTTGGCACTTTTAGTACACTACACGATATCAGTGTTCGCCTCTTCGTTGTTTGATTACATTGAAACTTTCCCAGGTTGAAGCATCCACCTTCGTTAATGAGATTCAAAGGTGGATAAAATTATTTACAACTAAATTTTTTTTTCGCTCACAACATATGTTTAACCCTGCTTAAAATTTGATGTAAAGTAATCAATAGCCCTCGTTATATTGTATTCATGTTATTGTATTCTCACAAATCTGAGGTACTAGAGGTACTAAAAGTGTGTACTAGTATGTTTTCCCAATTGTACTAGTACGGTGCGCACTTGCAGGTGTCCGATTAAGCCCAAGACTACTTAATAGTAATAATTGAATGGTTACATGAGATATTATAATTTTAGTCATTAGAGTTGAGAGACCACAAGTGCAGTAGCAGGGAGGAGCAGGCACCTCTGCACCTTCCTTAGAATGGCGCATTAGTTGTCATCAGTCTATCTGTATTCTGCATTCTTTGTTACCTTTCTCTCTTAGTATCAAATCATTGCAATAGCCACATAATTCTATACAAATACTTCCCTGGTAATAGAAATTACAACATAGGCTATATTTATAACAATTTTTATTTCCACACAGATTAAGACATGAACAACAGCTAGTATACAATGAAATTTAAATCTACATTTTGTCTAATGTTACACACATGTCACAATGTCACACACGACAACACTGGGAAAAAGATCTCCGGAGAGCTTTTTACCTCACTTTTGACCTCCAGATTAAGTATATTTAAATATGGAATAAAAAACATTTAACAAATATAAGTGAAAATGAACATTTCAAGCCCTCCGATTCATAGAGAGCCAACGTATTACCAAGAGAATACTACTTGCTTCGGCAGTACATTTGCTACTTAGAGATTCCATAAGATGTAACTTATTTCGTTGATCAGGACCATTTATCCTCATTCGTTACATTTCATTCATCATTATCAAACTGTAAGTAATTGATTTCTAAAGTTTAAACTTACATTTTACTATAATGCACTTAAAACAACACAAATATAAAACTAAAACTTAGGTTACGGTTAGCGGTACTTAAAAGCAGATTATACACTGAGCACTTTTACAATTGAAACTTAACCAAAAGCTCCAAAAGCTAAATACATCTACAAAACTATACGACCAAAAATAAAAAACACGCCATTATTTTTCATAATGAAAACAAAATGTCACAAACTCACAGATTGCGTTACAGATTTTATATGTTGTAGTTGTTTCTATATATATTTTAGTACTCTTTGGTAGTTGTAGAATGGAGTAGACGTGAGCGTTATTTCACGTCACTAACTACAATCACCAGTGACGAGACATGTAACGGCATGACTCGTTTCGAGTCAAATTGTAGGTAGTGATTTTTGTAACTACGTTATTCGGGCGTGTTCGGCTTTGAAGTCGTGTTTTATGAAATGAGTTGCTCGGGAGTGCTCGTTTTCGACGTAACTAGTGATTTTTGCAACTTCGTTACTCGGGCGCGTTCGGTTTCGGAGTGATTTATGAAATGAGTTGTTCGGGAGAGCTCGGTTTCAACGTAGTGATAGTGATTTTTGTCACTACGTTACTCGGGCTCTGGAGAGCTCCGTATCGACGTAGTGATTTTTGTAAATGGTGATTCGGGCGAAGTTGGTCGGTCAATAGGGAATATTTCTTCTATTTAACTTTAATATGTAACGGTACTTTAATTAAACGCCCAATTTTTACGCTGTGTATATTGCCTATGTCTGATTAATTTTTGTGCCGTGCAAGGTAGTATGATTATACATTTGATAGTTGTAAATGTTTGTTTCAAAATCTTGCGGGTTTTCCTTTTTTTATAACAAGAATATCTTAGTGATCATCAATTTGTCAACCTATATATGTAATAGAAAGTTAGAATGTTATGTAGTATATTTCATTTCCTTTATACAGTCTACAATTGTTAGGATTAGACTTTTAGTCTACAAAAGACTACAATTTTACAGGAAGGAAAATAAAACGCGTTTTTTAGTAAGATAGTCTCGTAGTTGGTGATCCTACGAACATAATCAAAATTAAAAATAAGAAGATCATCAGACAGAAAGCTTAATTATTCAAAAAGGCAAGACAAATGACAAATTATAATCATTTTACATATAACAGGGGATTTATTTTGATTGACTATTATTTTTGCAATGGAAATAACTAGTTACAAAAATCACTAGTGACGCCGAACAAATTATTAGTTTCGTTACGTTTCTCGAAAATGACATACGACTCATGTCTAGGTCTCAGTCATGCATGGATGTAATATACCTTGTCCCGCAAGGATCAAAGAGCATATAAGTCAATGTCAAAAAGGTGCCACAAGAGCCTTGCGGGACTTGGTGACAGTCAGTAGGTTATTGCCAAATAGTTTTTCTATTTCGCTATTATTTTTATGCATTTTCGCTATCTTCCATTTTTTTTTTATTAAAAATGATTCGCTCAGTTAGTGTGTTAAAAAGTTAAATGTAAGAAATTAACTATTCATATCCACCATAATTGTAAGACCTATAAGAGTACGACAAAGAAGAGAACTGTACGTAACTCCGTTTATGCGACTTACTTGAAATGAAAGCTTGCTTTAAAAATTACAATTTAATATTATAGTGCAAAATGTCATTTCTCCGTGGTTCAGAGAATTATGTATGGTGTACCACTAGTGTTTTGGGTAAAGGGGCAACTGGCGCGGTATTTCAAGGAGTGAACAAGAATAATGGGGAGCCCGTGGCTGTAAAAACGTTCAATCAACTCAGCCACATGAGACCACATGATGTGCAAATGCGTGAATTTGAGGTGCTGAAGAAAGTGAAGCACGAGAACATCGTGAAGCTGCTGGCCATCGAGGAGGAGCAGGAGGGGCGCGGGAAAGTCATCGTGATGGAACTGTGCACCGGCGGCAGTCTTTTCAATATCCTGGATGATCCCGAGAATACATACGGCCTGCAAGAACATGAGTTTCTATTGGTGTTGGAACATTTAACTGCTGGTATGAAGCATTTGCGTGACAATAATCTTGTCCACAGAGACCTAAAACCTGGGAATATCATGAAATTTATTAATGAAGATGGTACAACAACATACAAACTGACAGACTTTGGTGCTGCCAGGGAACTGCAGGAAGAGGAGCAATTTATTTCTTTGTATGGAACAGAAGAATATTTGCACCCAGACATGTACGAGCGGGCAGTGCTCAGGAAACCTGTGGGGAAGAGTTTTGGAGCAACTGTTGATCTTTGGTCAATAGGAGTCACATTGTACCATGTAGCTACTGGACAACTGCCATTTAGACCATATGGGGGAAGAAGAAATAAAGAAACAATGTTCTTTATAACGACTAAAAAAGCTTCAGGTGTTATTTCTGTAAGTGTTCTTGTTTCTGCTAACATTAGAACTCCCTGGCCCCCGTGCATCAGCATCTCTCACAAGTACGTACATTACAATGCACACTCACTTGTAAGCAACATCATATATGATTGTTTTGCTAATTTTATCAACTTTCATACTAGCTATAACAACACTTCTAGTGTATGCTGCATATTTTAAATAGATCTTTTAAATGAGTACATTCCAAATGTAATATAATGTAATAGTGAATAAGATGAACTAGAAAAATATGAGAGAAATAATTTCTTTAATTGAAACATTTAAGGGTACCCAAACAACAGATAATGGTCCTATAGACTGGTCACGTGAACTGCCCTCCCACTGCCAACTGAGCATGGGCCTCCGGAAACTGGTGACTCCGCTCCTAGCCGGCTTGCTTGAAGTGGATCCTCACAGAATATGGAATTTTGAAAGGTTTTTCTCGGAAGTTCAAACTGTTACCAGCACAAAGCCAATTCATATATTCTATGTGAATAAGGCTGCCAGCATTAAGGTAAGATTTATGAATGACAAGCTGTTCCCATGCGGCTTCATCTGCATGAATTGTTATTATTATTATTTTGGGTGACACACTAGCAGCTAGTTAGCTGATGCGTGTGTGTTGTATAGCTCGGAGATTTTAAGTTTATCTAATCTATACTAGTTGAAATGAAAGCTGCTTTAAAAATTACAATTTAATATTATAGTGCAAAATGTCATTTCTCCGTGTTCAGAGAATTATGTATGGTTGTACCACTAGTGTTTTGGGTAAAGGGGCAACTGGCGCGGTATTTCAAGGAGTGAACAAGAATAATGGGGAGCCCGTGGCTGTAAAAACGTTCAATCAACTCAGCCACATGAGACCACATGATGTGCAAATGCGTGAATTTGAGGTGCTGAAGAAAGTGAAGCACGAGAACATCGTGAAGCTGCTGGCCATCGAGGAGGAGCAGGAGGGGCGCGGGAAAGTCATCGTGATGGAACTGTGCACCGGCGGCAGTCTTTTCAATATCCTGGATGATCCCGAGAATACATACGGCCTGCAAGAACATGAGTTTCTATTGGTGTTGGAACATTTAACTGCTGGTATGAAGCATTTGCGTGACAATAATCTTGTCCACAGAGACCTAAAACCTGGGAATATCATGAAATTTATTAATGAAGATGGTACAACAACATACAAACTGACAGACTTTGGTGCTGCCAGGGAACTGCAGGAAGAGGAGCAATTTATTTCTTTGTATGGAACAGAAGAATATTTGCACCCAGACATGTACGAGCGGGCAGTGCTCAGGAAACCTGTGGGGAAGAGTTTTGGAGCAACTGTTGATCTTTGGTCAATAGGAGTCACATTGTACCATGTAGCTACTGGACAACTGCCATTTAGACCATATGGGGGAAGAAGAAATAAAGAAACAATGTTCTTTATAACGACTAAAAAAGCTTCAGGTGTTATTTCTGTAAGTGTTCTTGTTTCTGCTAACATTAGAACTCCCTGGCCCCCGTGCATCAGCATCTCTCACAAGTACGTACATTACAATGCACACTCACTTGTAAGCAACATCATATATGATTGTTTTGCTAATTTTATCAACTTTCATACTAGCTATAACAACACTTCTAGTGTATGCTGCATATTTTAAATAGATCTTTTAAATGAGTACATTCCAAATGTAATATAATGTAATAGTGAATAAGATGAACTAGAAAAATATGAGAGAAATAATTTCTTTAATTGAAACATTTAAGGGTACCCAAACAACAGATAATGGTCCTATAGACTGGTCACGTGAACTGCCCTCCCACTGCCAACTGAGCATGGGCCTCCGGAAACTGGTGACTCCGCTCCTAGCCGGCTTGCTTGAAGTGGATCCTCACAGAATATGGAATTTTGAAAGGTTTTTCTCGGAAGTTCAAACTGTTACCAGCACAAAGCCAATTCATATATTCTATGTGAATAAGGCTGCCAGCATTAAGGTAAGATTTATGAATGACAAGCTGTTCCCATGCGGCTTCATCTGCATGAATTGTTATTATTATTATTTTGGGTGACACACTAGCAGCTAGTTAGCTGATGCGTGTGTGTTGTATAGCTCGGAGATTTTAAGTTTATCTAATCTATACTTCTATATCTTTATCTATATCTATCTATACTTCTATATCTTTATCTATATCTATACTATATATACTATATATTACTATATCTATATCTATCTATACTTCTATATCTTTATCTATATCTATCTATACTTCTATATCTATACTATTATAATAAAGCGTAAACACACACTTATTTGTTGCCTAAGATGTTAGCAATTACAGCATATTTTTGAATAATTCTTTTTTTAAAACAAAGCCCTACACTTACATCAGGCTTTAGGCTATATATTTTCACACCATGAAACTTAGGTGGTAAATATTTTGGATAAAAACCCTAATATGGGTAAGAGACCATAAGTTGCTGCTAACATCAAGAAAGATTGCTGAGGTTTGTCTGTCATGTCATGTCATTTTGACATTTGCTATTGATAATTTGACAAATGTAAACAATAAAATGAAATTTTTATAATTTTATGCGGATGAAGTCGCATGGGAACAGCTAGTCTATCTATACTATCTATACTATTGTAATAAAGCGTAAACACACACTTCTTTGTTGCCTAAGAAGTCAGCAATTACAGCATATTTTTGAATAACTCTTTTTTTTTAATGAAAACCCCTACACTTACGTCATGCTTTAGGCTATATATTTTCACACCATTAAACTTAGGGGGTAAATATTTTGGATAAAAACCCTAATGTGGGAAAGAGACCATAAGTTGCTGCCAACATCAAGAAACAAAGATTGCTAAGGTCTGTCATGTCATGTCATTTTGACATTTGCTATTGATAATTTGACAAATGTAAACAACCAAATAAAATTTTCATAATTCCATGCAGATGAAGCTGCACGGGAACAGCTAGTATTAATATAGATATAGACAGATTTATTAAACAAAGACTGAATTTAACATAACACACTTTGTCTATGGGGACTTTAGAACTCTTTAACAAAATTAAACAATCTACTTTAGACAGAGGCAAAATAAGAAAAAAATATTTTTCAGACATCTCAATATTATGAGACTTTGCATTTTCAGAATTTGAATATAATGAATCATAAACGAATGTGACAGGTGTTCCTGAAGCCGGAGGAGAAGTACGAGCAGCTGCAGACGTACGTGTGCGAGCAGACGAGCGTCGTGCCCGAGGCGCAGATCCTGCTGCTGCAGGAGCGACTGCTGCTGGCCGAGCTGACCGCCGCCACGCCCGGTGCCCGCTCCGCACGCCCACACTCCCAACACGCACCGTAGCTCTCCGCGCCGCTTGACTCAACTGCTGAATGCATTGCAGGGAAGAAGTATCCGGACACGACGGCGGAGGAGCCGCTGCTGTTGTTCAACAAGAATAACAACAACGTGAGCATGGCGCCCGAGCCCGACGTGCCCAAGTTCCCCGTCTTCCCCAACATCGTCTCCGTCGAGAACGACGCCAGTCAGGCCAAGGTACCGCCCCCGCCCTCTCGCGCCCCGCCGCCCGCCCTCCGCACGCCCTCCTCACCCAGCCGTGTCGCTGCCCGCGCAGACGGCGTGCAGCGTGGGGCACGTGGTGCGGCGCCGCGTGGAGGCGCTGTGCGCGAGCGCCGTGCTGTGCGCGCGCTGCGTGACGCGCTGGGGCGCGCTGCTGGACGTGCGGCTGCAGCGCGTGGACGCGCGCGCCGAGGCGCTGGCCGCGCGCGCGCATTGCCTCGCGCAGGCGGCGCGCGCACTCGCCCTCGCCGCGCCCGCGCTCTGCTCCCCCCTCGCCGCCACGAGCGCGCTGCTGGCCGCCGAGGCGGGCGCGCTGCACGCCTCCGCCGCCGCGCTGCGCACGCGCCACTCGCCCGACGCGCTGCGGGCCGAGTGGGACGCGGCCGCGGCGCACGAGCCCTGCCCCTCCGAACTCCGGCTGCACCTCAAGGCTAAAACTCTCGTTGAAAGGTAGGCGTGCGCAGGGCCGCCCTCCCCCGGCCCTCCCCCGGCCCCGCGCGCCGCATGACACGCCACTCGTCCGCAGACTGCGCGACTCGTGGCAGCACCTGGTGCGGGACCGCGCCACGCGCTCGCTCACCTACAACGACGAGCAGTTCCACGTGCTGGAGCGCATCACGGTGGCGGAGACCGGCCGCCGCGTGCGGGCGCTGCTGCAGCGCGCCGCGCCACTGGCCAGCGCGCGCGCCGACGCCATCGCCGACTGGTGAGCGCCGCCCCCCGCCCCCGCCCCCGCCCCCGCCCCCGCCCCGCTGACGCGCGCCCTTTCCGCAGGTACAAGGTGGCGCAGACGGTGTTCCTGCAGACGCAGATCCTGGACAAGGACGTGGCGGGCGCCGAGCTGCGGCTGGCGGCGCTGACGGCGCGGCTGCGGGACGCGGAGCGCGAGGCGCAGGCCGCGGTAACCGCCTCATCTCAACACACAAACATTAATATTTATAAACAGTTTACCGCATGTCGAAAACCATCGGATCAACCGATGGTTCAAAGTCAGCACATGTCTACCCGAAGTTTGTTTTGTTGTAGCATTGAGATGCTTTACATTTTATACTAGTTGTTTTTTTTATAAATTTATCCAGTATTGTGTTTTAGAATTCCAAAGGCGAAACGGCGGAAAAAGAGAAAGAAAAGGAGAAGGTACAAGAGGAGTGCGGGAAGCGCGAGGGCGCGATGGCGGGCGGTGCGGGGGGCGCGGCGGGCGCGGGGGTGCGCGCGCTGCTCGCCGCGCAGGACGAGCTGGCGGCCGGCGTGGCCTGCAACCGCGCGCTGCTGGCGCGTCTGGTGCACGCCGCGCACGCGCTGCGCCCCTAGCGCGCCGCCCCCGCCACCTAGACACCATCGGGTTGAAGTTAACCCATAACAATGCACTTCATGTGGATCATGAAGCACGTCCGCTGGCTGACGGCGACCATAATGAAACTGCATCAGTTATACAGTTCGAAACCTCACTTCGCCCGCATACAAACTTCGACATGGTGCACGAGAACGCCCCGCCCCCGCCCCCGCCCCCGCGACATGCCACCGGTTATGTCAATAATAATATCACCAACGATACCGACATCGACCATACATCGATACTTAGATATTTGAAATGTGAATACGAGGAGTTTGTTAATCATAATAAATATAATAACAGTGCCTTGTGTAAAGATAATTTTAGTGAAAACGATGACCTCTTAGAGTTTCGCAAACCAATACAAAAGAACACCAAGAACGTGGGCTGCGAATGTAAAATGGTGACAAGAGGGTCCGTCAACAACGAGGACGAGGACGAGGGCGACGGCTCGGCCCCCGCCCCCGCCCCCGCCCCCGCCCCCGCCCCCGCCGCCAGCGCTGCGACAGTCAAAGCGACGAAATCTTCTTGCAGTGTTACATAGATACCAGTCGGGCTCGACGTTCGCTCTCCAGCAGTACGTGCGGAGTGTAGCGCGCGCACGCGGCGGCCACAATCTGAGACAGCGGCCCGCTTCTGTTCTGTTCTGTTCTGTCCGACGCCTTCCGATCACCATAATATTGTGTTATTTGTATAAACATTTGTATAATACTTAAGTTAGATAATGAATGTAAATGTGTGAAATTACATCGATTAAAATTAAAGTATTGCAACATTTGTCTTTTATTTAATAGATAATGTCATTACATGTTATTGTAATTTGAATATTTGTATTGTATTTAATTCTTAGTACGAGCATGAACGATATTTGTGCGAATGTCGACTCGCGGCCGCCGCGCTGTGGAACTCGCAGGACCGCCGTAGACAAATTCATCCGATGTTTTGAATGTCTCTTTTTTTGCTTGAATGTGCATGTGTGAGTTAATACAAACGTTATAACACTAAAGTGATCTCATATCGATGTTTATGGCGCTATTCGAATGTTTTCTCTGAAATGGCGGTCTCTGCTATGGCACGATTGCGCCCAATTTCTGAGACTACGTACGACTTTGACTGGTAGGTAGCTGGTAAAAAGTAGATGCACGCGGGAATGTTATAGTCGATCTTTTTTTTAAATTAACACTAGCACTGGTGCGATTCTAGACTTATTCAAGATCAAAGGAACTTTTCGCTTATTTCACTGCAATGGTTAGTTTTCTCAAAAGTTAACTATGACAAAGTTGTACATAGTTTGAGTTTATAACAAGGTGTATGATAAAAATCTCAAACGTCTTTATTTATAATGAAGTTACATCGGTTTTGATGTATTTTCAATATATATACATTTTTTTTCAAATAATGAAATTTCTCGATTTTTCAGATTCACCTAATTCTATAGACAAAGCGCTGACTAAATTTTAAATTTCAAGTTCAAAAAGTTAAGAATTCAATTAGCTACAATTTGTAAACTAGTAGGTATCATTAAAAGACATTTTGGCAACATTATGAATTCCGGTATATCTATTGATGTTCTTTCAACCTTCTATCTTAATCCACAACGAAGTTCATCACGTTGATCACGAAAAATTGATTCTTTTCTTAATATTACAGACTAATTTTATTATAGATGTATATAAATAACGAATATTGAAATATTGCTTATGCAAAGTACACAGATAAATAAAAAGCGAAGTTGGATTGTGGATTTGGTTTATTTCCTTATATAATATATTATACAGTAATCATATAATTTTAACAATATATTATTTATTATTTTACAAATATATTATGTATAAAAGTGTGACAGACTGCCGTGTGCCGACGCTGCGCCGCCCTCGCCGCGCGCCACACGCCACTCGCCACGCGCTCGCCACTCGCCACGCGGTCGCCGCTCGCCACACGCCACTCGCCACACGCCACTCGCCACACGCCACTCGCCACGCGGTCGTCGCTCGCCACTCGCAGACCACCCCTACTGGCGGAATACACTACAATATGGTTTTGTTTCGCCGGACCTTTGCAGACCCGCAGTAACTCATGTATAACCCACGTAAAAATGTATGTGTCGGATAAGTCCAAGATTCAATTACAATGTCGCAGATTATTCTTAAGTATAATGTAAATCTTAAGGAATACATAGTGTGTACAACGAAGTGTAAAATTTAAAATAACAAGTGTTTAGGCTCGACTTTTTTAGATATAAAAAAGGTCAGGTACTTGCCTTTCTTTAATCCCACCGCATAATATTAGCGTGCGGCGTGCGGCGTGCGGCGTGCGGCGTGCGGCGTGCGGCGTGCGGCGTGTGGCATGCGGCGTGCGGCGTGTGGCATGCGGCGTGCGGCGTGCGGCGTGCGGCGTGCGGCGTGCGGCGTGCGGTGAGCAGCATGGTGCTCAGCACGTCCACCATGGTGGCGGCGAAGCGCAAGTTGCTCTCCTCCACCAGGATGCTGGCCAGAGCCTTGTATATGTCCTCGGCGTTCAGCAGCACGCACAGCTGCCTACACATCTCTCGGTTACAGACGGCTCTCGGCGGCGGGCAGCGGACGACTGGAGACTTGCCTGATGATGAAGGCGCCGCGGTCCTCCAGCAGGCCGTCGTCGGCGGCCAGCAGGCGCAGCAGCGCCGCCGAGCCCTGCGCACGCAGTCTGTAGGCGGGGGCAGTGGGGCGGCGCTCACCGGCTGCTCCATGCGGCGCAGCTGCAGGCGCAGGTGGTGCAGCTCGGCGGCGGTGAGCAGCATGGTGCTCAGCACGTCCACCATGGTGGCGGCGAAGCGCAAGTTGCTCTCCTCCACCAGGATGCTGGCCAGAGCCTTGTATATGTCCTCGGCGTTCAGCAGCACGCACAGCTGCCTACACATCTCTCGGTTACAGACGGCTCTCGGCGGCGGGCAGCGGACGACTGGAGACTTGCCTGATGATGAAGGCGCCGCGGTCCTCCAGCAGGCCGTCGTCGGCGGCCAGCAGGCGCAGCAGCGCGCGGAGGAACTTGTAGTAGTACGGACTGGACTCCACATCGCCTATATCATTTTTAATGTTTATATACTTAATATTGTGTCAGCCTTTAATACTCTTTTTGGTAATGAATCGCATGCGTCATTTATTCGTATTGTGTGTTACTGGTGGACTGTATTTCTGATTGGATCGGTTGATAAATGAACAGCAGGCCTTGTAGTTTGATGATGTATTGAAAAATATGCCAATTAATATAAAGTTAAATAAGGTAATTAAAAAAGTGTTGCCGAGTGGCGGCTCGGCGTGCGACTAGTTGCGCGGGACGGCGAGCTGCAGTAGCACTGAGCAGTGTGTATGTGTTCCTTTACGTGCGAAATCTCTCCGAGTTAACGTCAAATGTGTGTTTTATCCTAATTTGATCATACTATTCTTTGGCTCGTGCGCGGCGGGCGCGGGGTGCGCGGCGGGCGCGGGGTGCGCGGCGGGCGCGGGGTGCGCGGCGGGCGCGGGGTGCGCGGCGGGCGCGGGGTGCGCGGCGGGCGCGGGGTGCGCGGCGGGCGCGGGGTGCGCGGCGGGCGCGGGGTGCGCGGCGGGCGCGGGGTGCGCGGCGGGCGCGGGGTGCGCGGCGGGCGCGGGGTGCGCGGCGGGCGCGGGGTGCGCGGCGGGCGCGGGGTGCGCGGCGGGCGCGGGGTGCGCGGCGGGCGCGGGGTGCGCGGCGGGCGCGGGGTGCGCGGCGGGCGCGGGGTGCGCGGCGGGCGCGGGGTGCGCGGCGGGCGCGGGGTGCGCGGCGGGCGGGGCGGGGCAGTGGGGCGGCGCTCACCGGCTGCTCCATGCGGCGCAGCTGCAGGCGCAGGTGGTGCAGCTCGGCGGCGGTGAGCAGCATGGTGCTCAGCACGTCCACCATGGTGGCAGCGAAGCGCAAGTTGCTCTCCTCCACCAGGATGCTGGCCAGAGCCTTGTATATGTCCTCGGCGTTCAGCAGCACGCACAGCTGCCTACACATCTCTCGGTTACAGACGGCTCTCGGCGGCGGGCAGCGGACGACTGGAGACTTGCCTGATGATGAAGGCGCCGCGGTCCTCCAGCAGGCCGTCGTCGGCGGCCAGCAGGCGCAGCAGCGCGCGGAGGAACTTGTAGTAGTACGGACTGGACTCCACATCGCCTATATCATTTTTAATGTTTATATACTTAATATTGTGTCAGCCTTTAATACTCTTTTTGGTAATGAATCGCATGCGTCATTTATTCGTATTGTGTGTTACTGGTGGACTGTATTTCTGATTGGATCGGTTGATAAATGAACAGCAGGCCTTGTAGTTTGATGATGTATTGAAAAATATGCCAATTAATATAAAGTTAAATAAGGTAATTAAAAAAGTGTTGCCGAGTGGCGGCTCGGCGTGCGACTAGTTGCGCGGGACGGCGAGCTGCAGTAGCACTGAGCAGTGTGTATGTGTTCCTTTACGTGCGAAATCTCTCCGAGTTAACGTCAAATGTGTGTTTTATCCTAATTTGATCATACTATTCTTTGGCTCGTGCGCGGCGGGCGCGGGGTGCGCGGCGGGCGCGGGGTGCGCGGCGGGCGCGGGGTGCGCGGCGGGCGCGGGGTGCGCGGCGGGCGCGGGGTGCGCGGCGGGCGCGGGGTGCGCGGCGGGCGCGGGGTGCGCGGCGGGTGTGGGGTGCGCGGGGCAGGAGCAGATCTCGGCGAGCACGGCGAGGGCGCGGCGCACGACGTCGTCCGCGGGGTCGGTGAGGCTGGCCAGCACGGCGCCGAACACCGCCTCCGTGTGCGCCGGCATCTGCAGCGCCGACACACATTCTCAACACATCTATACAGTAGTACAAACATACTAATTCGCTCGCGCCGCTACTTCGCCGAGGTCACGTGAACGCTTGCTTGTAATATAAAAAAAATGTAGTATGTAAATTTAAATGTACTTTTATTGATAATTGTTATAAGGTATAAACCTGAGAGGGCAGGGTGTTGTAGAGGTGCAGGATCCAGTCGAGCGCCGCCACCTTGGTGTGCACGGAGCTGTGCCGCAGCAGCTGCGTCAGCACCCGCACCAGCGCCTCCAGCTGCAGCCGCTCCTCCGCACCCTCCCCCGCCCCCTCCCCCACACCCGCCACCAGCTTCGTCAGCAGGAAGTTAACCGTGGCCGCAGTTTCCCGTATGTCTACATTTCTATGTTAAGGTCGATTACAGTAAAATTGTCAATAGTCAATAATGCGATGTAAAAGTTGTTTCAAAAGGTTGGCGAGGTGTGTCCGCTGAAGGCCACCAGGGCTGCAAAGGATACTCCTCCTGGCGTCGTCGGCGTAGGCCAGGCAGGGCAGCGCGGCGCACAGCACGCCCGAGGCGTACGGCAGCATGCCGCGCCCCGCCAGCTCCACGAACTCCTTGATCCAGCTGATGGCCGTCAGCTGCCGCCGCACCACGCCGCACCACGCCGCACCACGCCGCACCACCCGCGCCACCACGCACCACCCGCGCCGCGCACCAGCGAGCGAAAAATTCCCAAAGTTTTTCAAAATTAACCCATGTCGAAAACAAAACCAAACTATTTTTTTTCGGAATCGAATTTCGAAATTACGAAAATGGCGACATTCAGCCGTGCAGTTGCCGCGCCTTCATTGATCAAAATTGCCAACTGCCGTATGATCCTTGTCGGTGTATAATATGTGCTAAACACGCCATCGGAAGCAAATCATAAAAATACAAATTATATTTCACATCATCCTTACAAATAATTTAAAGATATATCATAACCGAAAAATAATATTCTTCGATTGACGATTGACGATGACGAGGGTCCGGTACATCAGCGGGAAGTGTGCCACTGTACCTGCACCAGCTCCTCCGGGGACTGCGCGTGCGTGATCAGTATGTTGATCATCGCCTGAAAGTCCACCTGCGACGGGTCCTTCTTGATACTTCTCAGAAACTCGTTCAACTGCACCTCGCACCTGCCAGCCGCAAAGTCAACTAGTTATTACATCGACATGTGATAAAGCGAGGTTCCTCGCAGGCGCGGCGTACATGCGGCGGATCTCGGGGTGCGGCTCGTCCAGCATGTGCAGCAGCGGGTCCAGCAGGTCGCGCAGGTGCGGCAGCAGCGGCAGCGCCGGCAGCGCGTCCAGCGCCGCCACCCAGCCCGCCGCGAACTGCCGCGCGCAGGCGCCGCGCGCGTACAGCCGCTCGCGCAGCAGCGGCACCAGCGCGCCCACCTCCAGCTGCCCGCTCTCCGTCACGATGTCCTGCGCCCACACGCCCACACAATTACTACCCAATCTATGAATAAACCTAGTGAAAATCACACTTTTCGTAAACGAGTACTATAGAAATTTTAAGAGAACTTTACTAAAATTGATCCGAACCGGTTTTGTGAATGATGTAAGGAAAGGTGAGAATATACAGACCTTGACTAGTCTGTCTAGCAGCTCGGCGCCCTGGCGCACCTGCGGCTCGGGGTCGGCGGCGAGGCGCGCCAGGGCGTCGAACACGAGCGGGAATTGCGGCAGCGCGTCGCCGCGCGCGATCTTCAGCACGTTGAAGAGCGCCTCCGCCGCCAGGTAGCGCACGCGCGACTCGCCCTCGCGCACGCACGCCGCCATCGGGTGCAGCAGCTCGCTCAGGTGCGCCGCGCTGCCCTGCGCACGCGGCACGGCCACCCCGCTCAGCCTTCACAGACTACTATAATAAACCATTCATAGTAACATGTATGATAGTCACCTTCCCCAAGCCCACCGCGACGGAGGACAGGCCCATCAAGGCTCCATTCTTCACATTAGGATTAGTGGACGACATCAGATCCTGACCCAACACTCTGATCAACTTCTTTATCTGACTTGAGTTGTTAGCATCATTAAAATCTTTCACCATTCTGTAACATCAAATGTCAATTTTAGTTTAGTTTTAGTTTACAATGTACATCATTTGTATCAACAGTTACAGAGATTTATTCTCCAATATTGTGATGTGTAAATTGTTTGAATCACCAATATAAGGAAGGGCACGGCTTAGCCTCCACTATGTCAGTGTATCACAACTATTCCATATTACAGTGAAAACTTGAATGAGACACTGACTGTTGTTAGGAGTCCCGCTAAGGTGGAAAAATAGGAAGTGGCCAGCTATAGCTCCTCCACTAGTGAACCAAAAGCTGTACATGGATATCTCCAACAAGTTGCCGATGTGTTACCTACCTTAAATGGACAGAGCAGGGGAGGTACAAAGCGAGGATACCGCCCGTCTTGAAGTCTAACTCCTTAAGGGAAAGGGTGAGAATGGGAACAAGCAAGGAATGTAGACTTCGGCACGCACTCATCGGGCCTAACACGGAAATACCTTCACTTCACGTCTGTCATCTGTGTGGTCTTGGTATTGGACCCAGTCGAACGAGCCATTACAAATATGAATGTTGTTTACTTTTTACAAATATTAAGATTCTTACTTTTCTATTTCGACGCCGGCAAATTTTCGTTTTTCGTATAGTTTGTCACATAAACCACGGACACAAGCCGAGCTTAAAGGTGCATAATCTTTTTCAGTCATATTTATACTTTCAAAAATATCAATAATCTAAGAATGTTATTGTATAAAGTCCGACAAGATTCTTATAATCTCATGGCAGTTTTTTGACACTGACGGCTGACACTGTTAGCCTGACTTACTAGAACAGGATAGAGCTCTTGTCGAAAAATTGAAGGCGAGCGAGACCTAAATAACTGTACTGTACCACTTTTCCATCTCTGGCCATGGTGACCATATTGAAATATGATTTTGGACAATAATTATAAAAAAAATATTCGTGACCTGACGTCAGCAGATCATTGCCTAAGATGGATTTTAATCAAAGGTGCTAATGATAAACCTGCTCTACGCGGCACTATACATTTCCCGTTTTTGCTTGCTTTTCACACACGTGGCATATACTACTTACCTAGTCGTACTTGTGGGACACAACATGACAGGACACCTCACCTCCTTTTTTTTATGCAAATCGTTTGAAAGAGATTGAGAGGAAAGAAATATCGTTTGTGAGTTCTTACTTCTTCTGTAATTTTATTTGAAATCGATAATCGAGTTTGATTGATGATTCTCTCGATCATTCTCAGGATTTCTAGGATTGGATATTCATGCATGGTCACCGTAATTCTTCACTAACAAATTATGTTTAAAACTATTACCTATGAAAAGATAAACCACAATCAGGATAATACTCGCTTGCGACGACACAAGTTCTCACCATTTTAACAAGGAAATTTTAAAAATATCACGGATTTCAAAAACACCGCCATTGAAGTCCGATTCGGCGATGTCATGCGGTGTTGTCAGTTCAGGTGTTCGAATTTCAAATAAATGTACGCCAATCGCAAAATTTATGCGTTAATAAAGTTTTACATGTAACAACAAATAATATTGCTTTAACATGTCGGTAATAAATTATTATTAATATTTACAGACATTTTGAAAGTAAATATTTTTACTGCATTACATTACATCAATTGCCTATTTTACGACAAACAACGAAAGGATTGATATCTGGCAACACTAGCTTACTGTTAGAAAGGGAAATATTGGACACTTGTAGCCCTCTCACTCGTTTCAATTTTGTTTTGCGTGCAACAAGACTCTTACGCCCTTAGCATAAGGTTTTATTTTCTTAATTTTAACTGAAAGATTAACAGTAAGAACACACTCCTGTTGTACGCAGTACTTATTACCTCCATGCAATTGACAGTCTAACTGACAGAGACAGACACCGCCACCGTGACACTATCATGCTTGTCGCATGACATTGACATTATTTGGTTAGGAAGTGTGAAGTGAATAGGTATGGGTCGATAACGGCTTTTCTTTAGATAAGGGGGCAACAAGCAACGGGAACGGAAACACCGAGGTGATAATCGCCGCCCATGAATATCCAAAAACCATAATACGTTACAGAGCTTTGGCTTCAACGAAATGAAACTCTAATTTTCTTCATCTACTAGTCAATAAACTATTTGATTTTGAAAACTAATGAATCATACCTACCTGTATTTAATAAAGAGCGAAGATAGACGGTAAAAAAATAAATAAGACAATCAGTGGAACCAGTGAAAACTACTAGTTTATTGAAAAACGGTGAACGGAGATCAACGGTTGAATTATTCTGAAGTGGTTATGGTTAGTTGAATTAAGGTCCATCCCTATACGTCAGTCACTTTTACAAATATAGTGTCTATTTACTGTGATGTGAATGTGTTTTTGTTGTCCGCGAGCTGTGCTTTTAAATACCGTCTACATAAACTTTCGAATGTCATTAAGTACAAACTCGCGGTGTAAGGTTATCCATTACTTATTGTGTGTGCGTTAGACTTTAAATAACTTTCGATATGCCTGTGACTTTGGTAGACAGGTTGCCCTTGCCAAATCTCAAGGTTTACACAGCGGGCAGTGTGTTGCTACTTTCGGTTGCAGTGTATTACGCTGTGAGTGTAACAAACGACCCGAACTGGCGGACAAATACGACTTTGCAGCCGCAGGAGGGCGCGGCGGCGGGCCCCGCGGATGAGGCGGCCCCGTCCCCGGCGCGGCTGCACCTCGCCAACGATACCAGAAATGTGACCGAGCAGATGGTTGAAGTGATGTCTTTTATGATGCAGGAGCCACTTTGTATGTGGGTAAGTTATTTAATATATTCATATTTAATCTGGTTGTGGTCTATTTAGGCCAAGGAAGAGACCTACTTTTCCAATATATTTTCAAAAAATATACTATTTTCTGATAAGTAATATAAGGAAATGCAGTGTACTGTTAGCATAAAACTAGGACTTGTTTCAAACTAAATCCCATATGGTAAATATTCGGAGACAATTCAAATTTTATGCAATAGCTTGTAAATTTCATAATTCTTTTGTAGAAAGACTTTGTCGCACATTACTAACATTAAACAAATATCAATGTTGTACAATTTCAGTTGGCTATGTTCAACAATTTTCACCAAATTACAACATATTCAATAACTATAAAACAGACACAACTATGTACATACTTTTAACAAAAACTAAGAAATAAAAGACATCCAAAAGAACTCATCCTTTTATTTTCAAGCAATAGTTTATATGTTACAAGAAATAAACGTCAATAACTATATAACATTGTAGAAAGTGGTAACAATTTTTATTAAATTAACTCTTGTTGATAACAAAACCAGTGACGTTTAGCTTCAATTATTTGTTTTTAATTGCCCTGCAGTCAGACATTATTTAGACAGCAATAGAGAATAAAAAAAATCTTAAAAAAAAGTAATCAACACATTTTAAAATAAGATACTGTTTTACAAGATTTCAGGAACTTGTCAATGGTGGTGAATGATTTGTTTCTTTGCCACATAATGTAGATTTTTCTAGCGTAATACAGCAAAGTAGATTCTTCTTAAAAGTATTAAAAGTATACCTTTATATTTTTTGAATTTTTCAAATTGCTTTGGACATTAACTCTAAGATTAATATAATCCATAGGACAATTAACATAAAAAGTAATTTGACTGCAACTGCATTGATATGACTTTCTGATCTTTGTCTGCTTTCCAATATCTATCTACATTTATACACTTAAGAGCATAGAATCAGGGTCACTTAAACAAAACAACTATAAATCTTGTATACCTGGAATGTTAGTTAAATGAAATAAATTGTGCTTAGTAGACAATTAAATACTCCTTAAGTTAAGGTAAAATTTCTTGGTTTTTCTGTATCTCTCTCACAGCGGACTGGGGGAATATTAACGAAAATCATATAAGAAACTTGATGCATTATATTACTGAATACTAAACCATGTAAACATAGGAATGGAAGCATGAGAAGGCAACACAAACACATTACAGTTCAAGAAAATCCTATTATTGTAGAAAATGTCATGTTTTTTTTATTATTTTTGTATTAACGCAAGTTCAGCAGTTTTTTATTTATGTATTTTTTAACGATAAAATGTAGTGACTTATAAATATTATTTTTTTAATTTAAGGGGTATAATATTGTCTATTAAACACCATTTATTTCATAAAGATTAGGTGACCGGGATTCAATGCTCTTGAGTGTACATAAATAAATTAACAATAAGGGTCAATCAATCAATATCATTATAGATTCAATACAATAATAAATTTACAATAATACCCATTATCTTGTAATGTTTTATAACAAACCATCTTTCCAACTTCTCTGTTCTGTATGTGTATTGTTTTTCTAAGTTTTATTGCGTTTTTATCTGTGAGTAAATGTTAATAAGGTATCTACCCACATTGCATGAATTGAAACACATGTTTACAACAACTTAATTGGTATGCGATAGAGCTGTAAATGTGGTCGGCGCGCGATTTCTTGCCTCTCTCAAACAGCAATCCTTCGGCCGTTAAATGACGCATGAGATAGCTGTAAGTTTAAAGCTGAAGGATTTCCATTGGTGAATACTCATTTAAAAAAGCATTATGTTGACATCCCCATATGTTTTTGGAAAGGTTATGTCGGTGGTAAGCCGTGGTACCACTGGACAGTGTGGGTGGAGAGGAGGGAAAGCGCATAAGCATATGGTTGTTTACATTGGAGTACTTTACGTTGCGTAGATAATGTATAATAGATCCAATATTATTTTCGCATGATCGATGTAAAAGTTACATACAAAATAATGTTTATTTTTTTCGGAAAAGCAAAAACATCGTTGTTGTTTCAGTTAATTAATATGTTTGTTAAACGTAATTTTTTGTTAGATTACTATTTATAAAGTATCTATTTATGTGTTAGATAAATTAATCATTAGCTTCAGACACATTATCCAAGTTGTTAATAACATAATATATATGTTTCTGTCAGCTTTAATTTTGTCTAAATGATATTAGCAGTATTGATCTACACTGTCACTAGGGGAGGACAGCTAGCTACCCCTGCGCTCCACTGGCGACGGCCGTGGAAGCTACACGTGTGCAAGGTGGTGGTGTGTACAATGGCGGTTGTGGCGACGTTTGCAGACGCTGGTGAACGCGGCGTACTGCGCGCTGGGCGTGGCGGGGAGCGCGCTTCGCCGACTCGTGTTCGGCGAGCTGCGCGTGGCGGAAGCGCAGCGCGTCAAGGACAAGTTCTGGAACTACGTTTTCTACAAGTTCATCTTCGTGTTCGGCGTGGTGAACGTGCAGTACATGGACGAGGTGCTGCTCTGGTGCTCCTGGTTCACGCTGCTCGGGAGCCTGCATCTCCTCGCACAGCTCTGCAAGGACCGCTTCGAATATGTGAGTGTCAGCTTATCTCATTTACAATTTACAATATCGAACCCAAAATAGTGTATACGATTTGCCGGTTTAAAAAAACTTATGGCGAAAAAATAACTGTATTGATTAAAGGAAGCGCAGATGACGTGATCAGGTACCGGGGTCGACGCACCGTAGATACTCGTACATCGCACAGACAATGATTTACTTCATGTAGGACATTAAAACAACTGATTAGTCTGAGTAATATCTTCGTGGACATATTAGCATATTGAGAGCGACAACCGCTATGCCCGTGTTCCAGCCTCATTACATTATAGTAACTTCACCTACATTCGTTTTTTTTACATAAAGTTGTCTTTTATTATTACATGTTTATACATTTTAAGTGACGGAGCAAAAGCTTTATGCTTATTGGACTTAAAAAAAGATATTGAAGTCCTTAACACTCACGAATTGATCCATAAGTTAAGAAACGCCGAGTATGGTGTACGTGTACATGGTCTGCCAGCCTGGCGTTGCTCTGCATCTGCTGATAGCAAGCTGCATTAGATGCTACCATTAGTCTTATGCTAACAAAACACTCTACACTCTCAATGACTCGCTTTTGTTGATATTCATATTATCGTTACACTTTCTACCCGCTGTCGGCCCCGCCTCACTTATATCTTCTCAATTGTCTATTATCAAATATATTATTTAGGGTTGTGTTGGGTAAAATCAGATATGAATCTTTTCTATTTTTGATGGTTGTTCTCATAGAACATGCAATACGTGATTGTTTTTGAATTACAATAATTAATTTATATTGGTCGAGGTATAATTAACATGATTCACTGATTGACTTTTGATATCATTTTCATTTGCTTTTTGTGTGATCGAAGGCGCGTGAGGCGGGGGGCGCGGGGGGCGCAGTGACGCAGCACGTATACATTCAAAACATATACGTGGAAAATTCAATGCGTCAGCGACACATTTTTTAAGTTATTTGGGAAACAATACTGCGTACATTGTATACACACACGTTATTTTTTCCTTTATTAGAGCAAACTTTAAAAAAAATTGTAAGTGAATGAGTGTTATGAGTAAAGTCCGGGAAGCAATGAAGCTAGTTCGCTTAGCTTGTCAAGTAAAGTCGCCCGCACTTCATCCCGTGGATTTAAAAATAACTGAGTTATTGATATATGCGCTTTTGCAGATCATAATGCAAACATCATCGAAATCCATTCATCCATTACGGAGTTAATAATAATAATAATATCGTTTCCGGTTGTTCTCGCCTTGCGGACGGTGCATACTTGCATAGACATAACCAAGTGGCCAAGATTATCCATCAGCAACTTGCCCTTAAATATGCTCTTGTGGAATCTGAGGTACCATATTACCAATATCAGCCTTCACCAGTTCTGGAAAATAGCCGTATCACGCTCTACTGGGATCGATCTATTATTACGGACAGGACTATTGTTGCCAATAGACCTGATATAGTAATAATAGATCGGTCTGAGAGTTGTGTAATGTTAGTTGATATCACTATCCCACATGACGAGAATCTCGTGAAAGCCGAAAAAGAAAAATTATTAAAATATTTGGATCTGGCTCACGAGGTTACCGCCATGTGGCGTATGAAATCGACTACCATTATTCCGATGGTCGTTTCGGTGCACGGGCTAATAGCGAAGAGCTTCGACCAACATCTCAAGAAGCTCTCGCTAGACGGTTGGATTAAGGGCCCGATACAAAAGGCGGTTATTTTGGAAACCGCACGTATTGTGAGGAGGTTCCTGTCTCTGCAGCCCTGACCACTGGTTGCTTGAGTCATCGGATTCCGCAGCCGGTGGAGTTCTATTTTTTTATATAATATGTTTTATTTTATTTTTTATAACAAATCATGTAAAATATATTATATATAAAAATAAGAAATTAAAGATATATGAAATAATAAAAATAATTTTTTTTTTATTATTTAAAATTATACATATTTTACAAGTAGATATCCGTTGCTGGGACATTCTTGTAAGTAAGTTATTTACTTGTGTCAGAATGTCCCGTTCTCCGTTCTTCTTCCTCCTACATCCTTACCTTTATCTAATAGTTATACATTTTAAAGGTTTTTTATTTTATTTTTATTAGTGTGTTTCTTTGTTGCATTTGTGTACGAGTGTGTGGTTATCGGTGTACATAGGTGTGTGTGTTTTTTTTTTTTTTTTTTTTTTTATAGAGGGAAAAATGCTTTACAGCACCGTCAGACATGGGAGCTGCATGCCTGGTGTGTCGGACTCAGGCTCATTAGTATTCACCTAACCTAGCATGAGTCCCGTTACCGACTAAACAACCCTCTCTATGGACTTTTTGTGCCCCCACGGGACTACCGTCAAGTATTACATCGTGGGGGCGGTCTCAGCAATTATGCTTTTCCTGCTTGCAATCTGTGCTTCAGCTCCTTGAGTCCATTAGATTGGCTCTTCGCCGTTCTTGTTCAGCACGCCGTAATTTTCTCAGTACTACGGCGGCGTATTCACTCACTTTATTCCATGCTTCTTCCGATTGAAGCATGTTGTTCACCATGTTTTCCACCGTTATAGGTCCGGTGGTGTTCTCTAAGTCATCTCGCTCCATGGAGTGGGCTGGGCAAGCGAAGAATACGTGTTCCGCGTCTTCGGGTACCCCGCACCCATGTGGGCAGTCGGGCAAATCGTCGTGCCCAAAGCGATGCAGGTACGCTCGATAGCACCCGTGGCCGTTAGCATCTGTGTGAGGTAAAAGTTCACTTCTCCGTGTTTGCGATTCAGCCATTTTTCTACTTGTCCAATCAGTTTGTGCGTCCAGCGGCCCTTTGTCGATTGGTCCCACTCTTGTTGCCATGCATACATTGTCTGGCTTCTGGCTGCGTTTCGTGCTTTGTTTCGCACTACGTACGCATCATTTCTTCTGGTAACAGGCGTTTTCTCTCGTCTGCAATCAGGTGTACGGGTATTGCGCCGGCGATTACGCAAGCAGTATCTAAGGATACAGTGCGAAACGCGCTGATGATTCTGATCAAGCTTACCCGATACACTGATTCCATCTTTTTCCTGTTCATCCTGTTGTTAAGTGCATCAGCCCATATGGGGGCACCATACAACAGGACAGAGGTACTTACCGACATCAACAGGTTCCTCTTCTTCTGGCGCGGGCCCCCCACATTTGGCATGAGCCTGGCGAGCGCCGCGGTGACTTTCGATGTCTTCATAGCTGCTTCTTCCACATGTTGATTAAAGTTTAACCTGAAATCCAGAAACACCCCAAGGTACTTGATAGAAGGTTGGGTTGTAATGTAGCTGGAGCCCACGGCTAATCTCAAGTTCTCCACCATTTTCCGGCTTGTTACTAGCAGCGCCTCCGTTTTGTGTTCTGCTAGTTTTAGGCCGGTAGACTCCATCCACGATTGGATTCGTCTATAGGTTTCCTCAAAGATTCTGCGTATCTCCTCGGTGTGTTTTGCTGTTATCGTGACCATGGCATCGTCCGCAAAAGCGGTTAATTCCGCACCGTCTGGTAATATGAGATTTAGCAATCCGTCATACATAATGTTCCACAGCAGGGGACCGAGTACTGATCCTTGTGGTACACCTCCTGTAACTTTATAGGTCTCAGGTCCATCTTCAGTATCGTAATGTAGGGTACGATTATGAAGATAGTTTCGTATTATCCTTCTGAGGTACTGTGGCACTTCTAATCTGTCTATCGCCGCGCATATGCTGTCCCATCTTGCCGAGTTGAATGCATTTTTGATGTCTAGTGCAACCAGCAGGCATATTTTTTTCTTTCCTCCTTTCCAGCGCTTACCGTTCGTGGCATTTTTAGCGATGTTTACTACTCGTTGTATTGCATCCAACGTCGACCGCGCTCTTCGGAAGCCAAATTGCTTACTATTGAGGACGTGACCAATCGCAGCTTCTATCCTATTGTAGACAATTCGTTCCAGTATCTTACCTGCCGTGTCAAGCATACAGAGTGGTCGGTATGATGATGGTTGTTCTGGGTCTTTGTTACCTTTGGGTATGAGTACTAATCTCTGTCTTTTCCACACTTCGGGAAAAGTTCCTTCTTCAAGGCACCTGTTGTAGGCATCCAGGAACATTTGCGGGTTTTCGGCTAGTGCCTCTTTTAAGGCCACATTAGGTATCCGGTCCATACCAGGTGCCTTTTTGTTCCTCACCGTTTTACAGGCTGCCACGAGTTCTTCCATCATGATGGGTGGTATTTCTTCTAGGCGTCCTGTTATTTCGTAATTTAGTACCTCCTGTTGTGGGAACAGTGTTCTAACGATGTGTCTTAGTTGTTCTGTGTTCCTGGGTTGTTGTGTAGTCCTTTCAGTTTCTTCATGACAATAGTGTATGGTCTTCCCCATGGATCATTGTCTACGTCCTCGAGGAGTTCAACCCAGGTTGCTCTCTTGCTTTGTTTTATTGCTCTGTTGAGCTTACTTCGCAGTTCCTTGTATTTCGTATGCAAGTCAGGGTACGATTCTTTTCTTTTCGCTCGTTGCGCTAGTCTTCGAGCTTTCAGGCATTGTATTCGGATTTCCTGAATCTCTTCGTTCCACCAGTAGACCGGATCTCTTTTGTTTTATTGCATTCCCGCATCTAGCCATCGTGGCATTACATGCCTCCGTTACTCTCTTCATAATATTTTCGACGATTTCCTCCGCCTTGGTGCTTTGAGGTTTTCTGTACTCATCTCCTTCTAATGCAATACGGAATGTGTCTCTGTCGAAGGTTTCTGTTTTCCAACCCCTTGGCTTGTCCGCTTGTTGACTCCGGCGCTTCTCTTTACAACAAGGGATATGCCACGTGATGGCACAGTGGTCGCTATGGGTGTAGATGTCAGTTACCTGCCATCTTGTCTCGAGTTTCGCGATGCTGTTGCTTGCGAAGGTCAAGTCTATATACGAGCTCGCTTTACCTTTGACGAATGTAGGCATTTTAGGCATCGTTTCAACAGAGTTAAGTCCCATTCAGTATATGCTTCTAGCAATGCTTGGCCCCGTTTATCCGTCTTTTGCTACCCCATTCTATTGCCCAAGCATTGAAGTCACCAGCGATGACTTTGGGTTTTGGTTTCTGTGGCAATGGTTATTAGGTCCAACATATTCTCAAATTCTTGCTGGCTCCAGCTAGGTGGGGCATAGCAGCTATAGACGTGTGTACCGTTGATTTTGGCACCGATAACACCTTCTTCGACCTTCATTACGGCTTGGATCGGGAATCTACCACAGGACCAGATAGCAGCTTTACCTGTTTTATCCGAGGTCCAGCCTGGGTGTTCTATGTCGCCGTAGGGTTCCGATATTATTGCAAGATCAATCATTTCTTCGCGTATTATCTGCCCAAGTAAGTCCTGAGCAGCCTTGCAATGGTTTAGGTTTATCTGTAGGACCTTGATCTTGTTTTCTTAATTAGCTCCTGGATTGCTTTTATATATGCAGCGCATTGGCTGCTTCCGGCTATGTGGTTACTAGCTTCTTCTTTTCCATTATCCCTGCAGAGGACGCAGTGGGCATCTCGTATACACATGCCAATTTTATGCCCTTCTTCACCACACTTAACGCAGCACGAGGACCTGTTTACAGGGCTCCTACACGTTTTTGCTAGGTGTCCGTAGTTCCAGCATCTGAAACACTTCAATGGTTTGAGTATTCTCGGATACGCACACCCCCATCCTATACGAACTTTTCCTATTTCAAGGATTTTGTTGGCGAGCTCGACTGGTAATGTTATCAGTGCTGATTGCATTCCGCCGTATGTCTTCCTTAACGATTTAATATTATCTATGCCTACGGTACCATTTTCCCCGGTAAGACTTTCGAGAGCAGTCCTTATCTCTTCTTTCGTGGCTACTTCGTCTAAGTCCTTGACACAGATTGTCTTCTCCGGTACTCTGCTCCTGACGGCGGCTTCTTCGCCCAGTACCCCTTTAATGGCATGACAGTAGTCTGATGTTTTGCCGTTACTATTTTTGTTTTATTAGTATTATCATATCACCAGTTGCTGTCCTTCGGATTTTCGAGACGTTATCTCCTACTTCTTTCAGAGTATCATCTTTTTTAATTCTGCTGAGTATTTCAGCATAGCTCATTGTGCCCTTCTTCTGTATAATGAGGGCCTCTGATAGTTTTGGTGCAGGTCGCTGTCTCTTCCTTGTAGCCACCTTTTCCCATTTCCCGTTTCTATTCTCATCCTCAGTGGCTGCGTTGTGTACTGGGGTGTTATCCATTTCCACAAGCACTGAAGGCTTGAGCGGGGGTTTCTTATTTGTCATGCCCTCGATGATTTTCCGCTTGACTCTTCGTGGGGAGTCTACTGCTGGTTCTGGGGTTGTTACCTTTCTCTTCCTAGAGACTGGGCTTTCTGTTTGAATGCCCTTTTCTTTGCTCATGCAGGGACGTATGTTAGGCGATGTTTGAGTTGTCGCCGTGGCCATGCTTTCTTTATGACTCTGTTGGTTTTTTCCTTCTTTAAGGTAGAGCATCCTATTATAGGTTGTAGTCAAATCATTTACTTTTCTCTTTATGTCCCCATGGACATTGTGTCTTGGCGTTACAAACTCGAGCAAGTCTTCAATTTGTCTGCCAAGTTTTTCCATCAGTTTTTGCCTAGTTACATCTCCATCTTCATCTAGGCTGATCGTCTTAATTTGCACCTTACCTTTAACAAGTTTAGGTTCTCCTTGTCCTTGATTTTCTTTTTTCTTCGTCGGTGGTGTTCTCTTCAATCCTTTCTTTGCAAATGGGTTCTTTGTTTCTTCTGATCTTGCTCCTTCTTGTATGATTGCTTCTTCTTCTTCAAGTCTTCTTTCTTCTTTGTTGCCGCTCGAGTCAGGTTGCAAAATTTTGCTCCCCCCAGAATACGTGGAGCAGCACGAGTCGAGCAAAGGACAGGGTTCCCCATCCCCTCTCTTCTCGTGGAGGGATTCCCCGCTTTGTGCGGTACCCCCCTGGGTAGGTTATTTTTAAATCTTGCTTCCATTTTCGTTTCCGTACTCCTACATAAATCTAGCCCTTTCTGGAATTCCTTGTCCCACGGCTCGCTATAGCCTCTTGTTCAGCATGGGGTCTCCGCCATGCATCGGTCGCCATTGCCTCGTCGGTTATCTAGCAGGGAGCACCACGGTAGCGGGTAGTCTTGCTACCGTTGCCAGGTACTCGGTTAGGTAGGATACGTTGTATTTACCTCCTTGGTTAATATCCCATTGTTATATCTCTGGCACGTGCAGGTGAGGTTGGCTTGGATAGGTAAAGTTGTTAGTACCCATCCCTTACTCCCCATAGGTGTGTGTGTGCGTGTGGCGTGTGTGTGTGCGTGTGTGTATGTGAATGTGTGTGTAATGTTAGTTTTGAGTATTTCTGTTATTTTCACTTGAGTCATGTTTCTGCCTCTTCATATTTAAGTTGATAAAGCCAATTTGTAACACTCTTTTTTAAATCATATAGATTCAACTGCGAGATATTAAAAATGTTATTGATTTTGTTATACACATTTCCTGACTGTTTTTTATATTGCCGCCAAGCAAAGTAAGTTTTAACCATTTCATCATTTACTGCATTTTTCCTTCTCTTAGGAATCGAGTTAGGGTTACAAGACACTGTTTTGTGTTTTACCATTAGCAGTTGCAATATATATAATTTCCTAACGGTCAGCAGCTTGCTCTCAGAGTAAAGTAATGTAGTAGGATGCCTATAGGGTTTGCGGTACATGACCTTTATGAGAGACCGTTGGCTGCGTTCCAATTCTAACATCTTAACTTTGTTAGTGCCACCCCAGACAGGTATGCAGTATGTTAGGA
Organism: Papilio protenor; assembly: GCA_029286645.1. Classification (NCBI taxonomy): domain Eukaryota; kingdom Metazoa; phylum Arthropoda; class Insecta; order Lepidoptera; family Papilionidae; genus Papilio; species Papilio protenor. The sequence goes on along the minus strand of JAGSMZ010000007.1, from coordinate 8,021,927 downwards.
TCGACTGTGCAAGAGCTATATAAACTTGATTTAATAGCTTGTTGGAGGCTGTATCTCTGATATTTTTAAAGAACCAGATCAGTTTTCGTGTCCTGGATGTATTTAATTCAACATGTTTGTGCCAAGACAATCTCTGGTCTATCATGACTCCAAGATATTTAGTGCAGTCAACCTGTAATAAATCTGGGCAGGGGCAGTTATTATTTGTGGTTGTACAGTTGTGAATTTTAATATTGAAGTTAAGTGGTTGTGTACGACTATTAATAGAGAAGCAAATGTAATTTGTTTTAGATGTGTTTAATGTTAGGAGATTAGATTTAAGCCAGCTTGATACTTTGCGCAATCCAGTTTCAGCAGCGCAACGAGCTTCCTCCCAAGTTTCACCAACAAAAAACTAATGCTGTATCGTCCGCATACGAAATAACGTGTCCTCCATTTAGCTTTAAGTTGCACAGGTCATTGATGTACGCTAGGAATAAGGTAGGACCAAGAACACTGCCTTGGGGAACACCAAATAATATTTTAAGGTCATCACTAATGTATTTACCCACTTTTACTCTTTGAGTTCGATTGTTTAAAATTTAGTTAGTTATTTAGAGTTACATAATAACAAACCATTCTACTTTACAATATTAGGTAGCGAGAGGTAAGAGTAGTCAGAACCGAAGCTAAACATTGACCTGAGATTAATTTAAGAAATAACGTCTGTCGCTTTTTTTTAAATAGATTTTGTGAATGAACATGCAGATGAAGTGTTTTTAGAACTACTAATGTACAATCGCAGAAATCCGAGTTGTTCCACTTCACGAAAAATTGACTTGTTCATTGCAACGACACGAACTCCGCCTCTTCATAAAAATAACTAATTAGATATCAGTGAGTGGTGCAAACGAAGGGATGATAATAGAAAGAAACTAACTGACTTTTTTTTCGTATAGATACATTTATAAGCTGCGTTGTATTGGTTTTTGTTCCGTGTCTCGTTTTAAAATGTTGAAGCGATTGTAGCTTGTATTTTAAGTTGGACCACCGCCAGTTTCCCCGACTCTACCTATACGCTAAAATCCTTGCAAGTTTGTGAGTGTGGACACCGTTACACGACGCGTACAGTTGGCGAGCGGCGAGCGGCGAGCGGCGAGCGGCGAGCGGCGAGCGGCGAGCGGCGAGCGGCGAGCGGCGAGCGGCGAGCGGCGAGCGGCGAGCGGCGAGCGGCGAGCGGCGAGCGGCGAGCGGCGAGCGGCGAGCGGCGAGCGGCGAGCGGCGAGCGGCGAGCGGCGAGCGGCGAGCGGCGAGCGGCGAGCGGCGAGCGGCGAGCGGCGAGCGGCGAGCGGCGAGCGGCGAGCGGCGAGCGGCGAGCGGCGAGCGGCGAGCGGCGAGCGGCGAGCGGCGAGCGGCGAGCGGCGAGCGGCGAGCGGCGAGCGGCGAGCGGCGAGCGGCGAGCGGCGAGCGGCGAGCGGCGAGCGGCGAGCGGCGAGCGGCGAGCGGCGAGCGGCGAGCGGCGAGCGGCGAGCGGCGAGCGGCGAGCGGCGAGCGGCGAGCGGCGAGCGGCGAGCGGCGAGCGGCGAGCGGCGAGCGGCGAGCGGCGAGCGGCGAGCGGCGAGCGGCGAGCGGCGAGCGGCGAGCGGCGAGCGGCGAGCGGCGAGCGGCGAGCGGCGAGCGGCGAGCGGCGAGCGGCGAGCGGCGAGCGGCGAGCGGCGAGCGGCGAGCGGCGAGCGGCGAGCGGCGAGCGGCGAGCGGCGAGCGGCGAGCGGCGAGCGGCGAGCGGCGAGCGGCGAGCGGCGAGCGGCGAGCGGCGAGCGGCGAGCGGCGAGCGGCGAGCGGCGAGCGGCGAGCGGCGAGCGGCGAGCGGCGAGCGGCGAGCGGCGAGCGGCGAGCGGCGAGCGGCGAGCGGCGAGCGGCGAGCGGCGAGCGGCGAGCGGCGAGCGGCGAGCGGCGAGCGGCGAGCGGCGAGCGGCGAGCGGCGAGCGGCGAGCGGCGAGCGGCGAGCGGCGAGCGGCGAGCGGCGAGCGGCGAGCGGCGAGCGGCGAGCGGCGAGCGGCGAGCGGCGAGCGGCGAGCGGCGAGCGGCGAGCGGCGAGCGGCGAGCGGCGAGCGGCGAGCGGCGAGCGGCGAGCGGCGAGCGGCGAGCGGCGAGCGGCGAGCGGCGAGCGGCGAGCGGCGAGCGGCGAGCGGCGAGCGGCGAGCGGCGAGCGGCGAGCGGCGAGCGGCGAGCGGCGAGCGGCGAGCGGCGAGCGGCGAGCGGCGAGCGGCGAGCGGCGAGCGGCGAGCGGCGAGCGGCGAGCGGCGAGCGGCGAGCGGCGAGCGGCGAGCGGCGAGCGGCGAGCGGCGAGCGGCGAGCGGCGAGCGGCGAGCGGCGAGCGGCGAGCGGCGAGCGGCGAGCGGCGAGCGGCGAGCGGCGAGCGGCGAGCGGCGAGCGGCGAGCGGCGAGCGGCGAGCGGCGAGCGGCGAGCGGCGAGCGGCGAGCGGCGAGCGGCGAGCGGCGAGCGGCGAGCGGCGAGCGGCGAGCGGCGAGCGGCGAGCGGCGAGCGGCGAGCGGCGAGCGGCGAGCGGCGAGCGGCGAGCGGCGAGCGGCGAGCGGCGAGAACTGAACCTGCGCGCACGCTACCACAAGCCACAACTAAACTAAGCTCTTATAACCAAGGACCCTGTGCGCTAGTTCCTAAATTGATTCATCTATTATCATATTTTTCGTGGTCCAAGATTAGGCCACCATTCACTTGGATCGCAAAATGTATAAAACGTTAATGTTATTTTTACTCACGTATACATCAGCTGGCTTTCATTGAGACCATATCGTACCAAGAATAAAAAAAAATGCTTTTTAGTTATTAGTTACGCATCCATATAATGCACAAAACAGACTTATGTGCAATATGATAATAGAACGTAAGTTTGCAGGCAAAGTTAGTGTAGACTTTAGCGGTAGTGTACTTTACTGTAGACCTGTATTCGGAACCCTCGAGGTGGGCGCACGCGCGGCTGCTGGCGCTGCTGGGGGGCGTGCTGGGCGCGGCGGGCGCGCTGCTGGCGGGCGCGGCGCGCTGGGGCCTGCCCGCCGGCCGGGACACGTTCGCCTTCATGGCCGCCGAGGTACCCGCGGGGCGCGTGGCCGGGGAGGGAGGCGGCGCGCTCTCGTCTGACGGCGCTCGGGCGCGCTTGTGTTGCAGTGCGTGCTGGTGGGCGTGGCGGCGCTGCACGTGGTGGCGCGCTTCGTGCTGCGCGCCCCGCTGGCCCCGCTGGCCCCGCTGGCCCCGCTGGCCCCGCTGGCCCCGCTGGCCCCGCTGGCCCCGCTGGCCCCGCTGGCCCCGCTGGCCCCGCTGGCCCCGCTGGCCCCGCTCGCCCCGCAGCTCGCCGCCAACGCCAACAGACCTAACCACTTCTTCCACTTCGACGGTGAGTGCATCGTGACTTATGAACACCGACACCGGCCAGCTGACGTCACCGGGACATATTGAGGTATATTGACAGCGTCCCCTCGCCCCCGCCGCCCGCCGCCCGCCGCCCGCCGCCCGCTGTGCACTTCCGTTGCTTTCGTTTTGTTTTCCGAAGATCATGTTACCGTTTACAATCACGTCTGGAGCGGATTGTAAAACCAGTACCAATGTCAGTGTTGAATAGGAATAGGTACAAACATCCCAAGCGGCTGCGGCTGCGGCTGCGGCTGCGGCTGCGACACTCGCACGTTACATCGTATTAATATAGTTAGATATTTGGCGAGCGCACGGCCAGGCGTCGTACACAAGCATTCAGTAGACCACGCAAACCCCCTGACTTGCCCTAGCCTGTCCGTCTGTCGAGTTACATTCATACGTTTTCTTTGATTATTTTTTTTAAACATTTTACACAGTAATCACATTGACATATTAATGTCACTAGATGACATTAGTTTAAAATATAAATAAACGTGAGTGAGTCGAGTGCAGGTGCAAGTGAGCACAGATGTCGGTGTCGGTGTCGGTGTCGGTGTGACGTAGATGTGCAGCGAGACGAGCACTCGCGCGGACGTCGTGGCGTGCGGACATGCGCGCGGCCGCACTGCCGCCGCCGCTGCTGGCGCTGCTGCTGCTGCTGCTGCTGCTGCTGCTGCTGCTGCTGCTGCTGCTGCGCTGGCAGGCGGCAGGTGCATCGTGCGCTCGTCTTGCCTCACTTAAACTACACCCGTGTCACGTTATAATCATTGTTTTGTTAAAACAGTAAAATATGTCGAAAGCCACCGAAAAACATGCATAGTGTCCATACAGTCTCAGTCGACGGCACTCGCTCGTCTCTACATCGCGGCCATCTGCCGCGTCCCAAAATGCATGTAACATAAAAAATTTCTGAGCTGTTATTGTCTCATGAAACGCGATTGGCGGCGCGCTGGGGCGGGGTGGGGGCGGGGTGGGGGCGGGGTGGGGGCGGGGTGGGGGCGGGGCATGGGGCGGGGCGGCAGTAACGGCGTGTGGTGGCGTGTGCAGGGTCGCGCTACGTGTCGTGGCTGCCGAGCTTCTCGGTGGAGGTGCGGCGCGTGCGCAGCGACGCCCCGCCCGCGCCGCCCGCCGCCTCGCAGCTGGAGGCCATGGCCCGCCAGGTGACGACTCTCTATATACTGTTTACGATAACTAACTTACGTGTTAAAGTACCGCTGTCCACTTCGACGGTCGTTTTAAGCGAATCATTATAATTGATGTTAGCTAGATATCCAGGGAAAGGTGTAAAGGCGACAGAAAGTGAGACGTGTGTAAAGGCCGGAGGTGCGGGTCGTGTGCAGGTGCAGCAGGTGTTCCCGCAGTTCTCGCTGGGCGCGCTGAGCGAGGACCTGGCGCGCACGCGCTCGCCGGACCGCACCGTCGACAACATCCTGGCCGGCCGCCTGCTGCCGCGCCCGCACGCAGGTGCGCCCCGCCCCACCGCCCCTCCCCCCCACCGCCCCCACTCTCACTCTCACTGTGTGTATGTCGTGCAGAGGAGCCGCCCGCGCCCGCGCCTCCAGCCCCCGCGCCCGGTGCCGCGCCCCGCCCGCGCCCCACCCCGCGCCCGGTGCCGCGCCCCGCCCGCGCCCCACCCCGCGCCCGGCCCTGGAGACCTCCACCGAGCGTAAGCTGCCTCTCATATTTAATAAACACGCCGAATATGCACAATGAATGACTCGTTTTTATGTCACACTCTAGTGTAAGATTTCGCATGTAGAATTATTGACGTCTCGACCGATGTTATTTGATCTCAAACTGTCACTTTGAAGCTAATATGCGAAACTGTGGGTCAGGTACGAGTCCGCCGCCCCCCTCGCGTCCCCCGCCCCGCTGCAGTTCAGCGCCAGCGCGGCCGAGCGCCAGCGCGCGCTGCAGCGCCGCAAGGACCAGCTGCTGGCCGCCGCGCGCCGCCGCTACCTGCTGCGTGACCTCCGCCCGCGCCCGCCGCCCGCCGCGCCCCCGCCGCGCCCCGCCCAGCTGAGTGTTCCGCAACGTGATGCGGCAGGTGGCGCTGCACGCACACGCGCACGCGCACCGCGCGATGCCGCCCGACTGACGCACGCGACACTCACTGCACGTAGCCCCGCCCCCACCCCTCTTATACACCTCCGGCTCCGGGCTGCGGCGCGCCGACTGGCGGCCGACAGCAGCCGACAGCGGCCGACAGCAGCCGACAGCGGCCGACAGCGGGCGAGGCGCGGTGACGTCCGGAGCGGGACCTCGCGTATATGTTGTATTTCAAGTTGTCAATTGATTTCAAAAGTTTCAAACACTAATTTAATTTTATAAAATCGAAACTATAGTTTCCTTTAATGGAGTAAAAGTTAAAGTAAAATGATGCATTCGCATACAGCGAGGGACAAACATTGATACCTTCCTCCTTTACGTTAATTGACGACTATTATAATAAAGACTACAACACGAGAAGTTAAATATTTAAATGTGAATGTTCATCACCGCTCAATTAGCAGTTACATTCTGAATGTTTAATTTCTTAAAACTACATGTTTCAAATTTCGACTACTTTAAAATATAAAATTCGATAAATTTTTCTACATATAATTTTAATATGGGTTATTCAAAATATATTTATTTAAATACGTAAATTCACGTGAAATTTTAATTTTAAGTAGCTTTAAAAGTGTCTCGCGCGCGTTTATATTATAACTACAAATACATGTCGATTCACAAATACACCTTTACTATACAACTATTATTATTAGATCACTTTTTATAGCAGCAGCTGAATGTATTTGAAATCCATGTATGTAATTTTTGATGTTTGATAAACGCGAGTGAGGGGCGCGGGGGCGGGGGCGGGGGCAGCGAGTACTTCACGAGCGAGTGTATTTCTATTTTACTTCGATGCTTTTGGTAAATTGTAAATAAGTACTGTCCAGTGATATAATAATTAAATAGTAGATATATGAAACAGATGCAGCGACGTGGAGACGTCATCTTGCATCTCAATGTTATACATATTTTTATATTTGTATTTTTTCACAAATCAATTTAGAAGCCTAATTTAAGTCCCTTTCTCTTTACCACCCTTTTCTTATAAGGAGAGGATGGGAAGGGGAAGTGGATTTGACGGTGGAGGAGATGCATAGGAAGGGGAAATATCCTCTTTATGTGCGTCTCTTCCTCCGTCAGATAAGGGTGGGCAACGCATCTGCAATTGCGGATGTCTATGGGCAGCGGTCGCTTCGCCATTTTGGCGGATTCAGGTGGCCGCTTGCTCGTTTGCCATCTTATGTTATAAAAAAAAAAAAAAAAGAATACAAACATGTAAGTACTACATTTGCACTTGCTAGTTGTAGATGTTGTCTAAAATGCAGTTATGATTGTACCGAAAGTTACATTGCTGTAACTGGAGTTAATATTTTTGATATACTGAAAGTGAAACAGATGTTTTTACATACAGTTGTATAAAAGCTCCGCATGTATATTTGTTGGCCCGAGTTGACATTGACTGTCACACGACACACATACTTGCACGTTCAGTTTAGGTTAATCTCATTATTTGAACCCTACAGGTTTTTGACAACTTGCCTTATTTAAATTTAGTAATGTAATTTTAACAAATAAATAAGTAAATTTATTCAAGACTAGTCAAAATAAACAATTTAACATTATTGTTGTTTTTATTATCTTCGCTATCAGGATTTATTATAGAGGTGATTCTTGATGGATGGATCACAAGCTTTGTGAAGTTACAGGGCCTCAATTTTCTATTGCTTTAAAGTTATTTAATTTTTTGTAATAAAATCATAAAAATCAAATTTCAAACTAAAGTTTTCCCATACATCTAAAATAATGTGTTTACAGTGGTTTTTTTTTTTTTAAACAAGCCTAATAATTGGATTTTCGAAACCTTTTTTTGGAATAACTCACATGAGTGCAAAAAAAAAACCATTAAACATTTTGCTTATTGGCTTTGAATGGCTTGATCAAGAAAAAAAGTGTGAAGATCTCTGAAATAATTAACTCTAATTTTATACACTTGAATATGATGGATATATATTTTTAAATAATGAGAGGATGGCAGTATTGTCGGTACAGTAGGTGTTAAATGTATAGTGAACTGTAACATATTTAATGCTACTTACAATACTTTTGTATGGGAGATGGGAGTATTGTGTGGACCATATAAATAACATAATAAATTATCATATCTGAGAATTTAATCCAGCCAGAATATTTTTTTGTTAAAGAACGAACAAAATATGATGCAATTAAACAATATATAATAACATAAGCTTAATAGTTATATTTTAACCAATAAAGTTTACAACTACTATGTGCAGTACAAGATGCGCGAAGATAAAATCGGCAAATCCGCGCTCCGCACTCAATCCCTGAAATTCGTTCTTGTTCTCCGGATTTACTTGCAGGCGTAGACAAACTGAAATCAACCCTTGCGTTACTTTTGTTATACCAAACACAAAGACTAATTTGAACAAAAAGTTTACTTACCGCCAAGAACAAATGAGCTAACTGTAGAAATAAATCCACTTAAGAATGAATTGAAAGGGAAAGTTCCGACGAGGCAGCAATACACGAATTGTATTACAGCTGTTAAAAATATATAAAATAAGTAGGCATCAATAATCTTCAGTTTCTTGGATGTTTTAGTTGTGTACTCCTGATAGAGTTTAGGTATTACAGATGTAAAAGAAGACATTTTTCTAGTGCTTTATGTCGACCGGCTTTTATAAAACAAAGCAAAAGTGTGATGCGATATGTCAAAGTCAATCGATTACGTGTTACCAAAATGCAAAGATAATATAAACTAATGCCTGGTGCACATTCAGCCAGCCAGTCGGTCAATGGTGGGAGCCATGGATGTGTGACTGGCCTGACCGTCGATTGGTACAGTGTGAACACTCACTAGCAACAGTGCGCATGACTGGCGGAACGCTCTATTTTTGGTCAGTCCAGGCATTTCGCCTCAACTGGCGTAATGTGAACGGTCCGTCCTATGTCCAGTCCAGTGATGACACGACCACATAGGAAATCCGTAATTAACTATGCAAGTCCATCGAGTTTGATTCTTCTTGACGAGTATTTTCGTTGGCTTGAAAATGCAACTCAAAAAACATTTGGGACAAATCTCGAATGGAAAAGTTAAAAATAAAATTGTTTTAAAGACCTTTTAAAAACAAGCTTTTATTATTTGTTAGCTATTTGGAACTCATTGTCACTGTACTTTTAACGACTAGCAAATTGGCAACATGTGGGCAAACAACACCAATACAGTCTTTGCTACGATCACTGGACTGACCCATTGTACTGGTTGTTGTGCACCTGGCATAAAGCTAATTTATGGTACACCATAGCCTACAGGCTAAAAATAGCTTAGACTATACACAAAAAGAAACTAAAGTAAACTAGGTTCTATAAAAGGCTTATTTTAACCCATCATCAGATACATCCAATGCGAATGCCAGAAAATCTTTATGAAATGCTAAAAATGGTAGGTATTTAACGATGTGTGCTAATAGGATAATCTATTGATCTGACAACACTCATAAATGTCACACTCGCACTAATTGTCAATGTCAAATCTTAAAGAATTTTGCATGTCATTCGTCAGACGCCTTTTATTACAATATACGGTATATATTTTTGTTCGTAGCTGTTAGTCCTGCTCTAGAACTTTTAAAATGTTGAGTGTTAATAATAACTTTCCTGAATATGCACTCCCTGGGGCTAAACAGGTAAGGTTCGAACCGTACGCAGATAACGGCGGCAGCGTCGTAGCCATCGCCGGTGATGATTACGCTGTAATTGGCGCGGATACACGCCTAAGCACCGGCTTCTCCATTTATACCAGGGAACAGAAAAAGTTGTTTAAACTATCTGAGCGCACGGTGCTCGGCGCGACGGGATGCTGGTGCGACACGCTCACGCTGACGCGGCTGTTGCAAGCGCGGATGCAGATGTACGAACATGAACACAACAAAGCCATGACGACGCCTGCTGTGGCTCAAATGCTGTCCACGATGTTGTATTACAAGCGATTTTTTCCTTATTATGTTTCAAACATTCTGGCCGGATTAGATGCAGATGGAAAAGGCTGTATTTACAGCTATGACCCAATCGGCCACTGTGAACGTTCCACGTACCGTGCCGGGGGATCCGCTGGCGCTCAACTGCAGCCGCTTCTCGACAATCAAATAGGCCTAAAGAATATGCAGAATGTGACAGAAGCTCCTGTCCCTAAAGAGAAAGCCCTCGCGCTGCTGAAAGACGTATTCATCAGTGCAGCAGAGCGTGATATTTATACTGGAGATTGTATCTACATTATAATCATAACAGCAAATGGAATTCAAGAGGAGAAATTTGAATTACGTAAAGATTAAAGTATTGTTAAAATGTATTTTATTAAAACTTTCGTGGATATTTTAGTTATTATTTCAATACAATCCATGACTTCATTGCAATGAGATAGCCAATTACCTTTTTGTTTTTAATGAGTCATAATGTTGCATGTATGCATTGTAAACAAACACACATATTGTAAATTAAAGCTGCAATAAAAATCTGTGATCATGACACAAACTGTCATCACAAAACTTACAATTCATCACATAATTCTGTTACTCTGACAGGTTTTCACATAACTGTGTTGTGAGCATTAAATGACATATCCCCAAATAGGGTAGGAAATAAGCATCCACAACTGTACTGTGCTGATTAACACAGTAAATGCAACAAGCTTGCATGAAATAAGGCAGTTTCTGCATACATATATAAAAGTATCAATATCATAAGTAAAACAAATAACTGAATTTATTGTTAAAATAATTACAAGATAACTATAACATAATTATAGATTTTGTTCATAGCTATTTACATTCCATTAAAATTGAAGTATCAACAGTGAAATACAATTTATTTATTGTACTTAGGCATAACAAATATATTCTGTGGAAATTTCTTTTCAAACATCTCTTTAACAACTTCCTGATTGCCAGCTTCATCCAAAATGGTCGCTTTTAACCTAGGCGGAGTGGTGTTGCCAGTCACAAGGGGTTGTATGTTGTAACAAAGTTCCACTTTATCATGCGGAGGCACTGTCACCATAAGTCTTTTGTATCCTGAGAACATATAGGCATCTGTTCCCTCTACAGTGAGACAGAGCCTTATTGGTGTATTTGTGTTACCAAATAATGTGCATTTCAGTGGAATAGAAGTTTGTAGCTCAACAATTTCTGGATATTTAACTTGTAATGATATAGGACAGTCATCAACTGGTATGCCAGATAGAGCAGTAGTACTTCTCACACAATGTCCCTGGATGTTACTTCTCCTCCAGGTTATGTTGTAGAGGCCCACTCGAGTTGGTGGGTCTTTAGGTTTGTACTTTGCTTGGACACAAATAGCATCTGATGCTATATTTTTTTCTGCTACTTCCAAATTGGTTACACAAGATGGAGGCTTACTGTCATCTCCATAATCAAAACATGCTGATACTTCCAACTCAGTATCAACAATGAGCAAGTCCCATGGACTTAGTATTTTGATTTGCGGCATCACAACAAATGCATCATTTACAAAGCATTTATTTATCGGTTTGAAATTCATACCAACAAATTGAGTTGTCACCTCAAAAGGTTTTATCACTGACACTTTTGTTGTAAACTCTTTGACACACTCCAGTTTTGGCATTTCAGGTAGATCAATAATATAAACTACTTTTATTTCAACTGTAATATTTGTTGTCCGGTTAGATTTTAAATAAAATTTATTTGAATATGCTGAATCTTTGTTTACAGTGCCTGCTGGAATTTTTAATGGCTGCCCCTGTGACTGTCCAGGGTTCCAACTTAATTCTGTTACTGAATCTGGATTTTGGTTATCCGGAGTGCTTAGAAGGGATACAGTAATTATCATGTCATTTACTTGAGACTGTTCATTGTTCACCACAGTGAATAATGTAGGAAACCATTCGCCCTGCAGGGCGGGACACGCATTTGTTACATCCAATGAAAGCCTGCACTCCCTGGCCGTGATGGATGCTGTTGTGCATGGCACAATGCAATCAAATTCATAGTCAGCTTTTGGACTCAAAATGAAATGTAATAATTCTGGATGCACAGCAGTTTCTACAGTCTTAGTATCCTCAACTTTGAAGTTCATCACAATTTTTCGTCTCCTGTCTGAATCAAGTACAAAAGAAACATTTTTTATGTACAAGTCTGTACCGCTATCATTAGGGTTAGTTTTAAATTGACAAAGAAATTTCCTAACTTTTCCGCCGACTAAAGAGATGACGGTATTTCCATTGTCTGATATAGGAATTTCAATTGTCTCTGTTTTACTGGATATTGTTAAAGACAATTTCTTAACTTCAAGTGATGTGACATAAGATAAGCGAACATACACTTCGACCTCCACAACTTCATCCATCCTGTATCTTTGTTGCATGAATTTGGTTTTCACTTCTAAGAAACTAGAAATATTAGCCATATCAATTGCAATAACAAAAGGTTCTTTTTCCACTGCCAGCTGCCATAATTCTAAAGCCTTGCTTTGACAAGAAGCAGGTAATTCAGGTTCAGGAGCAGGAATAGTAAGATTGAGAACGGAAATCACATTCCTAAATATTCTTTCTTTGTCATTGTTTGGCACTTGTATATGTTTAGATAATGCTTCAACAGAGAGTTGGACATAGTCCTGTATTTTAGCTGCAAGGTAGGCACATTGCAAAGCACGGTTTAAAACATGTGATGCCAAAAACCACCACTTCTCCCTTCTGTAGTCCCACAACATATGGGTCAACAGAGTTAAAGCCTTGCCAAAATCATTACAGTAGTAATATTCATTCGCCATTTCTACCACTAATTGTTTCCTCATGCGGGGAGAGTGGAATGTTTTAAATTGAGTAATCGCACTACCCAAGAAGCTTACAATCATTCCTGAATGATTAAAAATGCGCTCATTGTACTGTAAGGCTAAAATGGCGGCTTGTTCTTTTTGAGGATCATGGGGATCAGCACTCAGTCTACCTGGCCTCCAAGGCCTTTGACCATAGAACTCCACTGTTCCTTCTAGTGGATCAGGAGGAGGAGGATATTGTAAGGTGTCACAGCAAACAGATCGCATCGCTTGTCTTCTCATGGTAGTAAATTGAGCAGCTTGCTGGTAGTAGAAGCCAGGATGTTGTGACTGTATGGCGGGAAGTCCAGCCCGAATAGCCTCATCAAAGAGTTCACCAAAGGCACTATATTGTCGAGCAATCCATGCATAATGTTCAAATAGAAGTTCTGTTGGTCCAATTCTGCTCTTGTATCGCTCAATATGAGATTTCAGCTGCGCAATGGCATCTCTGGGTAGATTTAATGCAAATAAAAGTTTACACAGCTTGTAATTAATGTAACCAGCCACTGTTCTGATTTCATGCATGTTGGTGTCGACCGTGCGTGTCTCCAATAAGTTATTGTATGCATGCATGTAATGTTTGTGGGCTGTGCTCATGTCTTGCTTCAGTTCATTCAAATATCCCAACTTGTACTGATGACGCACAAACAAATACTGATGGGTAGTTTTGTTAAGATGATCTCTGTGCTGCTTAATATTTTTAGTCTCATGGTGATAATAATTTTGAGCAATATCATAAAAAGCACTTTCAAGTCGTACTATGTAACCCATGAGGTGGTCACTATGAGGCAGAACAAATAATGATTTAGATTGTATTTCGCAAGCTGCACAAAGTGCCTGGGCTCTTTCTGCACCCAGCATATACTCCGAAGGGGGCGGAGACAGCCCACTCTGCACCACCACCACTGCCACCCGTGTGGAGTGCCCTTCAACAGCGGCTCTGATGGACTGAACCCTAGATGCGCACTCAATTATTTTTTCATTCCATTGGGGATCATTCCACTCCATGTCATAAAATATGACTACGACAGCAGGAATTAAATTGACTCTTTTATGAATCCAATTCTTTTTCAAAATTCCTTTGGGTATGTACCATTCGTAGGAGTTTCTTTTTGGCTTAACAACAGGAAATTCAAACGTGTTGTTAAGTAACTTAAACCGTACAGATGCGCGATCGGCTCTTCTGTTATTAGAAAACGCGTCCCATATCGCCTTGTGAACTGCATTATTTATTGTGTCCAGCCCGGAAAGACCAATAAGTGCTAAGGGCTTAAGTATTATCTCTGGTGGAAATTCAGTACTGTCGCTCGGCTGTGTCGCCATCGCCGTACGGAAAACTATGAAGCCACCGGTATAACAAGCATGGAAGTCTGTCACTTTTTACTCCAGCATACAAGCAAATACGCAAACCAGATTCTTAAAATTTACCTCCCCATCACAGATCTTTACTTTTGGTAAATTGCCATATTATATTATAACTGTCAATCAATTAAAGATTGTCATTGTCAAGTTATGTTATACAAGGCACTGATATATATAAATGGATAGGATAGTCATTGGTAGAAAATGACAGCTTATGCTTTATGTGAACTTACATAGGTATTGTTTATTTAACTTTTGTGTTATTGACAGTTAATTCTAAATTTATTTTAGGTCAAATCCCCAGACTGCAAACAAACAACCACAACCCTCAGCGATAAAAGTGGTAAAATTAATCATGCACAAAACATTACGACCAGGGTACGAAATCTGTCAATTTTTAGACTTCTGTGACTCTTCTGTAGATCGCTTAGCCATGGAGGTAATAAGAACTACGTACAACAGGAGTGTGTTCTATCTGTACATCTTGCAGTTGAAATAAAGAAAATAAAACCTTATGCTAAGGGCGTAAGAGTCTTGTTGCACGCAAAATAAAATTGAACCCGTGTGAGAGTGCTACAAGTGTATGTATTGTATAGTAATACATCCATGATAGTTGATAACTAAGATGACACCATGTGTCATTATCATTTTCGCAAGATACCGTTTTCACCACTTTTGATCAAATTGCTTTTTTCATTTTTTGTCTTTCTTCATTTTATCGGAAACTTATATTACTCTTTGCCATTTTGTTTAAATTGACACGACAAGTCACGCGGTGTCATTGTGACATATTTTTAAAACGGATGTAATGTAATTGAAATTTTTATTATAATATATAGTAGTTAATGATTTAATATGTTCATTGATCTTATGTTTTACTAGTATTTTATTGAGAAGTTTGCCAGCCTCTATTTGGTAAAGTAACAAGTAAAACAAGTTCATTTATCATTTTAGGAGACGAGCTCGATTATCTATTTTGATTTTGTTAGAAAGAAAAACAACATGACCTCGCAAGCTTTAGCGTCACTGACCGCCACATACACTGACTCGGAAGGCGAGGAAGACATGGAAGATGGACAACAAACACCAGACAAAGAAGAAAGTAAATCAACCCAGTCGGCACCCAATAGTCCCCATAGAATAGAAGATGCAGTTAAGTCCTCATCAGCACCCGTATCTCCTAAAAGAAGATTAGTTTCTTACAATGACGATACTGTAGTGTCGGACGAAGATCAGTCCTCCCCTAGTGCCGAGAATAGAGACGACATGAGAAGGCTCTCAATGGAAACTGATACAGACGAAGCAATACAACGGTCTGACCCCGACGATTCCGAAGACGGTGTAACTATACCTCCAGAACCGCCTGGCAAGTGCCCTAAGGAACTGCAAGAAACAATTGCCAAATTCTATAGTAGAATGGTAAATGAGGGTTTAGACATGAACAGGATAATACAAGATAAGAAAAATTTCCGAAATCCCAGCATATATGAAAAGCTCATACAGTTCTGTGACATCAACGAGTTGGACACTAATTATCCCCCAGAAATATATGATCCCTTGAAATGGGGAAAGGAGTCATACTATGATGAATTGGCACGTGTGCAAAAAGTGGAAATGGACAGACGAGAGAAGGAGAAGAAAGAAAAATTGGCAAAGATAGATTTTATTTCAGGTGTGGCAAAAAAACCCGAAAGTGATGAAGAGAAAAAGCGGAAGTCAAAATGGGACCAAGCGGCCCCTAATGTGGCAGCAAAGCCCACCATCAAGCAGCCAGGGTTGGTGCAGCAGCCGCTGACTAGCAATGTGACTGGCACCAAAGGAACTGTCATATCTGCATTTGGCTCTTTACCAAAAAAACAAAAGATATGACCCAAAAATTGGATTATCCTGAATTAATGGCACATTTTCATACATTTATTTCATTTACATCAATAAAATGTTTGCATGTTGTCCCTCATTGTTTTATGAAAATCACGATACTAACCATTAAAATTTTACTTAGAATTCCCGTTATTCCCAGTACAAATGTTTGATAATTAATGACCATTTTCATTTATTATAAAAGCTATTTTTGAAATAGTATTTACAGTCCAAAAATTTAATAGTGAATAGTGAATTTATGAAAGAAAATCAAATACTGTAGATTTTCGAAAAGCCGTAGAACTTGCTTGGGCCTTATGGTTGCGGCCGTCGGACCTAGATTTAGTAATTTATTGGCCCGAAAGCCCTAGGACACGGCCATAACAATGGCAGCACTGATACCTAACTATAGTGTGTCTAAATTAGACGTGAGCGTTATTTCACGTCTATAGCTACTATCACCAGTGATGAGATATGTAACCGCATAACTGGCTACGAGTCAAATTAGGGGAGATCAGATAGTTACGGTCCACTTTGCAGATTGAGTCACAATATTCCTTGTAACTATCTTTATTGAAGAGTAAAATAGATGAAAGCATGTTTTTATTAAACGTAAATATTTTGTTTACACGAACATAACCATTTTAGACTGAGTATTTTATCAAATATAAAAATATTAGTCAATTAAAATTAAACCCCTAAAAGCACAGTTTCGGTCCACCCGAGTTAGTTATGGACCACCTCTGGGGTATAGTTACGGTCCACCTTTATATGACTATAATAGTTATAAAATAATTATTGTTTGTCATTTGTCTTGCCTTTTTGAACAGTAAAATTTATTTATATAAAATAATCAAAATTAAATAAACTAATCAAAATCATTTGAATTACCATTTTAATATAAAGAACACAAAAAAAGTCCTATTAGTATTATCAAGGATATTAATTTTACGGGTTTCTAAAATATAATGCAAATCGAAATATTCGTGTCAATTGCTGAAATTTTATTGTTTCAATCATACACCTTTTCAATAATAATTTAGATAGCTGTTTTAAATATATTTCTTACCTTTCAGGAAATAGCATTTTTCTGCGTCCTTTTCTAATAATGTTCTTTGAAAAGCAAATTTAGTAAACATAAAGTGATATCACGTAGAAAAAGTGAACTTTCTGTTTGATGCTTTTTTTTTTATATTTTGATTATATTCGTAGGATCACTAACTATAAGACTATCTTACTAAAAACGCGTTTTATGTTCCTTCCTTCTAGTCTACATAAGCCTTTTACAATTTTTAAGTAACAAAGCATGAAAGTTCAATAAACAATCTATTTAAGATTCGTTTCGATATTTTTGTAACGGAAATTTCATAAAATAAATTACCCGTCCCATTAAAAAACAGGAAACAATATGAAGTTTGGGTGGACCGAAACTGTACCTCGGCCACGGACCATAACTGTAAAGTGCTATGGCCATAACTGTACTTCCATACTAGCTTTGAGACAGTAGTAGTCCACCCTATTTTAAGCCTTACGAAAATAATAATCGTTGTAATATCCACATAAATAGATACTAGAACATCTCTTCTATTAGACAAAACGATAAGAAAGCACATTAAAATTGAATAAGTAAACAAATTTCAAGATTTAAAAAATGCTGTCCTTAACAAAAGTGATAAGAAATTAACAATTTTTATCAGCTTCGCGCCTGATATATTTAGATCACCCGTGGCATTTCAAATTTATATTTTCTATTAGTAATTTAGATGTCAAATTTTAGCATATTAGTTGTAGCATATGTTTCTTGTGGTTTACTTTCAATTAATTTCCGTAAGAGCTCCAAAACATGCGTTTTTGTCTTATGTGGACTCCCCCCTGGTCGGAAACTGTCTAATCTACCCTACATACGAGTATAATTACAGAAAGCCCATAGAATTACAGAATCTCTATAACTCTATATAGGTTCTGTAATTATAAGATAAGGTTCTGTAATTTCATTCTGAATCTGTCTGGTATATGATGCGCAGTTTACACTTGGCCAGTATAGTGGTTCAGTAGCGCTCTGATAGGACTGTCTATTAATGGGCAGTGTGACAGTGTGTGAATGCTGGTGTCGCTTGCAGTAGCAACGGTAGCAACTGTCCAACTGTACTATCCAAGTGTGAACCGGCCATGATGTTTACATTATGTTGTTAATTTGACGTTTCTCGATTTTATTTTGATTTCTTGATTCGTAGTGTTTAATGTTTTGTAGTCAAAGTTTGTGTAAATTATAGAAATGACGGACATTCCAGAGAGTGATCCAATGTCATCATCTAGTGAAAATAAAGATTCTGAAATTAAAGATGACTCCCCTTTGGCAAAAAAACGTAAATTGGTGCCGGAGAATGAGCAATGTGAGAAACTGGAGCACAGATTGTGTGGTATTTTATGCTGCGCAGTTTGTCTGGAACTGCCTCCGGCCGCCGTGTATCAGGTATTCCGCACAGCTGTTAACAAATTTGTTTATTAGCTTATTATTTTACTTGAGTTATGTTTGTAATTATTTGAAAACCTGTGATATTGATTTTAATTGTAAAATCCTGCTATCATGATGTTTCAAACATGTTTATTTTGTTGATATTTAGTCTTAGATTATAAAGAAGCAATGTTCGCGTTTTCGTTGTTGAACTATATTGGGATTTATTTCTGTGTTATTAATACTTGTATAATACTTAGGTAAAACTAAGCTAATTGCATTGTTGTTAATTTTAAGATGAGTTATGTGAATTTGTACATATAATGTATATACCGAGCTTGTGTGTATGCATACAGGGTAATCGTATTTTGTATTGAAACATGTAGTAAACACTACAATAAATAAATATTCATGATATGTAGTTCTTTCTTTATTAAACTCCTCTCCTACCTTTTCATTCCAAAATTATTTAGTATTATTTGCTAGGGACAAGGGCAAGTTGATAATTTAGTATTTTTTCATAAAATATTGATACAAATATTTGGATAAATCAATACTTTAAAAATATATATATATATCAGAGGCATCAGATTATACAGTGTTGAGTTAATGCATCATTGATACACAGTTAACTGTTGTGGCACTAAAGATAATTGTATGAAAAATTTGTTAGTTTCATGTAGTAAATCTCTAGCTACACTGCTTTTTCTCATAATAAGCAAATTTTTAGAAATACCAACATACAGAATTGACCTATTAGATATGGGGGGATGAGGGTAAGTAATACCAATATTAGCAAAAGACCTCTAGCAAAGGGTTGCTTGTATAAATTAGTTAAAATCATGAAAACAATTTATTTGTGTCCTTTTTATAAAATGTAGTGGTCATTTTGCACAGAGTCTGACAAACTCCTTGAAGATACCATCAGGATATGAGAGTGTTATTGCTGTTTGCCTTACAACTGCCATTTCCTTGGTTTATAATCTTTGAAGAAAGCCACAAAAATTGTATTGAAACAATTTTGTATAAATATATTTTTGGGTTATATATGTTATGTTACTATGAAGCATGAACTCCAGTGAACATTAAGATTTATGAATTACTTATAGTTAGTAAGTCTTACTATTGTTTGGAATTTTACAATAACATAAAAATGGAGCCAGTTGTGTGTCGTATGGTCCTGATGGTAAGAGACCATGTACCTGCATTGAATGCTTACAAACAACTTCTCTTCCTCTGATTAGATACTAGCTGCCCATCTTCACCAACAGCCCTTCATTTACACCTTACAATTACACACTTTTTTATCAATATTGTAAGTCCAGAACATATTTGCTAGTGCAAGTTTGTTCATATGGCTGTTACTGTTATAATCATAGTCATGAAATGCTGAAGTGGTTCTCTTCCCTTGCAGTGTACAAATGGGCATCTTATGTGCGCGCCTTGTTTTACTCATTTGCTGGCGGACGCGCGGCTGCGCGACGAGGCGGCCACCTGCCCCAACTGCCGCGTGGCTATCTCGGCCAGCTCGGCCTCCCGCAACCTGGCCGTGGAGAAGACCGTCTCCGAGCTGCCCTCAGAGTGCCGCTTCTGTGCGCGCCTCTACCCGCGCCACGCCCTGCGCCACCATGAGGATAATCTCTGTGACGAGAGGTGATCACACAACACAAACAAACATCACTTGTACTATTTATAATTTATTTATGTGCAGATGGTTTACATGCTGGTATTGTGAATGTTAAAAAAAAGTTTCAATAATATGTTTCCTCAGCATTTCAACATGTTAATTATTTGGGACAAACTTGAGAACAAGGGTACTTCGCATTCTGCGCTAGTCGCAGGCATCCCGTGCGATACTTGGAGCACGGTTCATTCCGCACGCCACGCGCCAACGATGTATAGTAATAAATACTTTCGAAAGTTCTGACCTAGTCGTCGAATGTCCAGTACTGCTTTTGTCATCTGTCAGCTCATCATTCGATTTAATGAAACATTGTATTTAGGAGGATGTGTGTTTCATTGAGGGCGGCGAGGCGAGCAGAAGAAGCGGTAGCACAAGGTAAGGTGCGTGTAGTGTGGTGTGCGCAGGGTGACGGGGTGCAGCTACGCGTGTATCGGGTGCGGCTGGCGCGGGCCGGCGCACGAGGCGCGCGCGCACGAGGCGGGCTGCGCGCACCCCGCGCGCTCCGCCGCCGACCTGGTGCCGCTGCTGGCGGAGCGCGAGCGCCTGGCGCAGGACGCCGCCGCCGTGCACCAACAGATCCTCGATCTGCTCTCCTACGAAAAGATCGCCATCAACGGTGAACTACTCGATCGATTCATCGCTTTATTTAATTTTTATATATTGCCTAAAGCAAAATCTATCTCGTCGCGGCGCTCGACAAACGCATCGCATTAATAATAAAATGATTAAAATCGACGTTTCGTGTCGCGATGTGTCGGCGCAGACTTGCAGCTGAAGCCGTACCACACGGAGGAGTTGGTGCACAAGTTGTACTACGAGTCGGCGCGCTTCTCCGCCTTCGGGCAGCAGTGGGTGGTGAAGGCGTTCGTGAACCGCGACCGCGGCGACCCCACGCAGAGCGCGCAGCGGGACATCACGTACCAGGTGCGGGCAGCGGCGCGGCGCGGTGCGCGTGCGCGTGCGCGCGGTGAGGTGTAACGCGTGTGTTGCAGCTGATCCTGAAGAGCAAGCCGGCGGGGCCGGCGGGCGCGCTGGGCGTGCAGTGGGTGTGCGCGCGCGGGCCGTGGGGCGAGGCGCGCATGGCGGCGCACGTGGCCGCGCACACCTTCAGGGAGGAGGCGGCCGACGCGCCGCCGCTGCCGCTGCCGCTGGCCGAGCCGCGCGACGCCAATCGCCTGCTGGCCGCGCGCCCGCTGCACTGCAGGTACTGCCCCGCCAGCCACCGCCTCGCTGCCTGCAGGTACTGCCCCGCCAGCCACCCGCCGCTGCACTGCAGGTACTGCCCCGCCAGCCACCCGCCCGCTGCACTGCAGGTATGCCCCGCCAGCCACCCGCCCGCTGCACTGCAGGTATGCCCCGCCAGCCACCCGCCGCTGCACTGCAGGTATGCCCCGCCAGCCCCCGCCTCGCTGCCTGCAGGTACTGCCCCGCCAGCCACCCGCCTCGCTGCACTGGCAGGTACTGCCCCTCCAGCCACCCGCCTCGCTGCCTGCAGGTACTGCCCCGCAGCCACCCGCCTCGCTGCACTGCAGTACTGCCCCGCCAGCCACCCGCCTCGCTGCACTGCAGGTACTGCCCCGCCAGCCACCCGCCCGCTGCACTGCAGGTACTGCCCCGCCAGCACCCGCCTCGCTGCACTGCAGGTACTGCCCCGCCAGCACCCGCCTCGCTGGCACTGCAGGTACTGCCCCGCCAGCCACCGCCTCGCTGCACTGCATGTACTGCCCCGCCAGCCACCGCCTCGCTGCACTGCAGGTACTGCCCCGCCAGCCCCCGCCTCGCTGCCTGCAGGTACTGCCCCGCAGCCACCCGCCTCGCTGGCACTGCAGGTACTGCCCCGCCAGCCACCCGCCTCGCTGGCACTGCAGGTACTGCCCCGCAGCCACCCGCCTCGCTGCAACTGCAGGTACTGGCCCCGCCAGCCACCCGCCTCGCTGCACTGGCAGGTACTGCCCCGCCAGCCACCCGCCTCGCTGCACTGCAGGTACTGCCCCGCCAGCCACCCGCCCGCTGCACTGCAGGTACTGCCCCGCCAGCACCCGCCTCGCTGCACTGCAGGTACTGCCCCGCCAGCACCCGCCTCGCTGCACTGCAGGTACTGCCCCGCCATCCACCCGCCTCGCTGCCTGCAGGTACTGCCCCGCCAGCCACCGCCTCGCTGCACTGCAGGTACTGCCCCGCCAGCCCCCGCCTCGCTGCCTGCAGGTACTGCCCCGCAGCCACCCGCCTCGCTGCACTGCAGGTACTTGCCCCGCCAGCCACCCGCCTCGCTGCACTGCAGGTACTGCCCCGCAGCCACCCGCCTCGCTGCCACTGCAGGTACTGCCCCGCCAGCCACCCTCCTCGCTGCACTGGCAGGTACTGCCCCGCCAGCCACCCGCTCGCTGCACTGCAGTACTGCCCCGCCAGCCACCCGCCTCGCTGCACTGCAGGTACTTGCCCCGCCAGCCACCGCCTCGCTGCACTGCAGGTACTGCCCCGCCAGCCACCCGCCGCTGCACTGCAGTACTGCCCCGCCATCCACCCGCCTCGCTGCACTGCAGGTACTGCCCCGCCAGCCACCCGCTCGCTGCACTGCAGGTTACTGCCCCGCCAGCCACCCGCCTCGCTGCACTGCAGGTACTGCCCCGCCAGCCACCCGCCTCGCTGCACTGCAGGTACTGCCCCGCCAGCCACCCGCCGCTGCACTGCAGGTACTGCCCCGCCAGCCACCCGCCGCTGCACTGCAGGTACTGCCCCGCCAGCCACCCGCCTCGCTGTCACTGCAGGTACTGCCCCGCCAGCCACCCCTCTCGCTGCCCCACTCCGGTGAAACATTGCATTGTATGCTCGCAGGCTCATCATGTTCCTGTCGCCGAAGTGATCACCGCAGCCGCAGCCGCAGACCGCAGACCGCAGTACGCTCCTCGAACAATAATTCCGCGCCCTCAAATGTCACCGGTTAAATAAAATCACCCTTAATGTACAATGTTTTTGTTCAAAGTAGCCACAAGTTTAAATGTCATACTTATCATGTCTGAGGTTATATTTACATTAAGACCAATGGAGGATTGATGAGTGTTTGTTAGTTGTGGTGTTTGTT
This sequence comes from Papilio protenor, assembly GCA_029286645.1. Taxonomy (NCBI): domain Eukaryota; kingdom Metazoa; phylum Arthropoda; class Insecta; order Lepidoptera; family Papilionidae; genus Papilio; species Papilio protenor. The sequence continues at coordinate 7,999,147 of JAGSMZ010000007.1, read as the reverse complement.
TAGGAAATGTAAATAGAGAATCGTGTGTTCGGTATGAAGCGGCGAGTGTGGTGCGCAGTAGAGAGCAACTTGTAAGAGACTGCTTATTGATGTGTATGCTCGTATACGTTGAAGCGCCGTGCCCTGCCCCTGTCCTGGCCCCGGCCCCTGTCCTAGCCCCTGCCCCTGCCCTGGCCCCGGCCCCTGCCCCTGCCCTGGCCCCGGCCCCTGTCCTTGTCCTGGCCCCGGCCCCTGCCCCTGCCCCGGCCACTGCCGCGGTACCGGCTCCGTTGTACCTTATGCGATTGTGTGTTCCGATTATGTCTTAGTTGATTTGATATTTCTAAAATAGAATTTGAATTATAAGAAATAAATTGAGGTTATTACTACGTTATGTCTTTTATTTATATATTTCACACTTATATTATTATACAATCATTTCATCTGAAACTTACTGATATTGTAAACATTTACCTATATATGTACAAATAACGCCGACAGACAGACACACATACAGAATAGAGAAGTTCGCAGTACCGCGTGGGGGAGGTTAGGGGGGGGGGAGGTACAATCGCTGATCCAGATCTTCGACTATTTGTTTATTACACAACAACGAAATGGCACGAGACATCAAGCTACATATTAAGTTAAAGATCATAGCACAATTTCAACCTATTTCAAAAATAAAGTGATATTTTTGGTAAATAGAATGCTAGTAATGCCCAGTTTATTTATAATTATTTCAGTCTAGTTCCGCAATTTTTCGGAATTTGTTAAATAAAGCATTTTGATACGAATGCGACTTCAGCGAGGTCCCGGAGCGGTCACACTTCACACACGCGCTCTCCTATGAAGCTACGTTTACCTCATATTAATGTAGTTACACTTTGGACCTTCAGCAAAGCTCTCACATGTATCAGCGCAGTCCGAGGTCCAACCCTGACTTGAGATCCGGATGTGCAGCGGCTGGGGCGCGCTCAGTAGGGGCGGTGGCGGCGCGCCTGCAGCCGCGCCAGCGCGCCCGTCAGCTTGCCCGACACCTCGTCCTGCGAGCCGCCGCCCGTCTCGCCCTCCGTCTCGCTCGACTCGAACGAATCGTCCGACGAATCCATTTTGTCTGAGTCCGAGCCTCTCACCGAGCCCTCGGGTTTGCTCGGTGCTTGCCGCTCAGGAGAATCCGTTCTAACTAAGTCTTTCCGCTCGTCAGACTCTTTGGGTTTAACCGATTCTTGCGGTTTGTCCAAAACCATAGACTTGTCCGAAGCCTTAGACTCGTCCGACGCCTTGGACTTATCGGAAGCGTTGGACTTGTCGGAAGCCTTGGACTTATCGGAAGCCTTGGACTTGTCGGAAGCCTTGGACTTGTCGGAAGCCTTGGACTTGTCGGAAGCCTTGGACTTGTCTGATATCTTAGACTTGTCCGAAACTGTGGACTTGTCCGAAACTGTGGACTTGTCCGAAACTTCAGACTTGTCCGAAACTGTAGACTTGTCCGAAACTGTAGACTTGTCCGAAACTGTAGACTTGTCCGAAACTGTAGACTTGTCCGAAACTGTAGACTTGTCCGAATCTCCAGATTTATCGGAATTATCCGATTTGACCGTATCGTCCGACTTATCGCTATTGTCGGATTTATCGCTGTCGTCAGACTTGTCGCCGTCGTCCGATTTGTCACTATCGTCGGACCCGTCGCTGTCTCCGGAGCCTCCTTCGTCCCCGGAGCCGGAGCCAGAGCCGGAGCCGGACTCGGAGTCGCCGGAAGCGTCCATGTCTGCGTATTCGTCGTCGATGTGGATGAGGTCCGCGTCGTCGACGTCGTCGAGGCCGCTGTGGTCGGGCACGCCGCGCCACACGCTCACCACGCCCGACTCCCCCGCCGTCACCAGCAGGTCCCGCTGTCGCACAAACGTACAATATATATATGTCGTTATGAACCTAGATTCCCCTTTGCTTTCTTTTGTTATAAACGCTAATTCTAGTTCAAAGGAATTATATGAAAATACTAATTTATATCAAGTCATTGTCTCAAGGGAACATAGCGAGTGTCACTAGAGTACTCACCGCCGGGTCGTGGTGGCAGCAGCGCACGATCTGGCGGTTGCGGGCGAAGTTGGCGTAGGGCTGCAGGCGGCCGGCGCGCAGCGCCAGCGCGCGCAGCGTGGCGCCCCCGCCGCCGTGCGAGCCCGCCAGCAGCACGGGCCGCCCGCCCGCGCACGAGAACGCGTCCACCAGGTAGCAGTCGTCCGCGCGGCTCCGCTGCACAAGGCACACCGCCGCTCACTGCGCGCCCGCCCGCCCACACCGCACCCACCGCACCCACCGCACCCTGCGCTGCGCGTACCTGGATAGCCGCGGCGATGTGGTCCCGCGGGCAGTGCAGCGCGCGCCGGCCGCTGGCCGTGCTCCACAGCTGCAGCTGGTGCGCCTGCGTGAGGCACGCCACGGCGGCGCCGCCCAGCCACGCCAGCCTGTCCACGGCGCACTCCGCGTTCAGCGTGTACGTCAGCGCCTCATCCTCCCTCTGCTCCATTATGTTGAACACGTTCACCAGCCCGTCCACAGACCCGGTCGCCAGGATCTCCACCTTCTCCTTGTGGAATTTCACCTGCAATAGTAAATATAAAGATAGCGGCGATGGCTCTGAGCGCAGAGAGGTGGTGGGCGAGGGCGCAGTGTGGGCGCGACCTGCGTGACGTCGTCGGTGTGGGTGTTCCAGTAGCCGCCGAGCGGCTTGGGCGCGCGCTGATCCCAGAACACGAGGTAGGCGTCGTCCTCCACCAGCTGGCTGCCGGTGCACAGCACGCGCCCGTTGTACGACACGTCCACGCACTCGTACGGGCGGATTATCTTTTCCTCCTCATCTGTCATACACACAACATGTCAACAGTTGGACTATACTAAATAATTTTTTGACAGGAACAAACAAAGCATGCCATTTTCATAATGATTTCAGAAAATACTTTTTTTATTTTGTTTATCGCTGACTACCTTTATAATCTAGTACACAAGAGCCACCGGCCCTCGTGTCCCACATCTTTAGAAGTCCATCCTCCGATGTTGAGAAGAGAAGGTTGTCATCATTGGGATTGAAGACTGTCTCCGTCACCGTCTTCTCGTGGCCGCTCATGACGCACACACGCGACAGCGAGCTCTCATTCAGCTCATACACCTCTATGGTGTTGTCTGGTAGAATTATTGAATACTTCAATGTTCTGAAATTAAGTTTTTATATTTCACAGCTGTAATCATCTATTATCTGTCTAATAATATCTGTAGTATAAAGATATAACTAAAACATTACAGAGAGCCACTCAGAAAATCACAGGACTAATGCTTATAGTTTGCCTAGAGCATGCTGAGTGAGACATGTGTGCAATACACTGTACAGGAAGGGTGTTTCACCACTTTCAGCAGCTAGTCAGGGTGCTATCTATTTGAACAAGATTCAGGGCAGATAAATATGAGTATACACAATATTGTCGGTCTAGATTGGTCTGTTTATAGTTGCAAAATGACAAACATAACAGGAAAGACAAAATCCTTTGTTAGTTAGCATAATATAGATTGTTATTTATTAATTAGGCTCATTTACTTTTGTAAGTTGTGCGGCGACTTCAATGGAGGCGAGCAAGGGTTTACATTGTCCTGAGGAACAAAACCTGAATTACCAAAATGACTTACTTCGTGCCGCTTAGTTTGTTAATATAAGTCTTCTTGAGTGATACTTCGATTTCGGTCATTAAATCATATTTTTTTGGAAACAGTTCTTGTAACACATTTTCCTCCACTGTGTCTTTATCTGCCTCCTCATTTTCGATTATATCCATTATATGTATGTTATTTGCAAAAATGACAAACAAATCACACTAATAGCAAAAAGGAATAAAGAAATTTCTCATAAAATTGTTAAAAACTAATAAAAACAAATAGCATAGGCGGGCGTTCAACGGAACATGGTTTTTTGATTTTGTATGGAATCAAAGAATATGTATTTCTAAATGTCAAATGCAAACTGTCAACTGGCTGACAAGATATAGCACTGATCTGTTTAAATGGATGAGCGATTGTTTGGAAATTACAACTTTCGCGTCTTATCTCGTTCAGACTTAAACGCGCCTTTGATGTTAATGACAGTTAAGTCTATCACTACTATATATTATATATTATTATATTAGTTTAACAACTCTTCACAGCAATTAACTGCAAATATCAGCGCCAAAATAGCGAAAATCAAGGAGACACAAAATAACCCAGTTTATGGCATGTCCATTTATAGACGTTAGTTCTTAAAATCGAGAAGTGTGCGAACCTCCATATAAGCTTTTGAAAATCATAGTGAGACTAAACAGTTGTGCGATAGTTTAGTTTCTGGTGTGCGCACGCGGTTTTTTTTTGTGACTGAATGGCCACTGTTTGCCTTGAAGAGGCATTTACAGATTCTTCGGGCTTGAGGTGGCCGAGCGCAGATGGCGCTTAGCCTAAACCTCGTTTATGAGTAACTAAGCTCGAGGGCTCCCTCAGGAGCCTCGGCACGACCCGTTACTTCGTTATTATTACCGGATTGGGAGGCCACCGAGCTCTTAGATCGCTTCGGTGGACGCTCCATGGAGTGACTAGTCGCTGTCGACTACGGTGTTTTGTTTGTTTGCGTAGTTGTTTAATCCTAGCCTGCGCGATTGTTATTGCATCGTCTTGGAAGTCAAGAACGTGCCTAGGTCTGCGATGATCACGTCGAAATTTACCGAGCGCGATTGGGTTGTAGGTGGCGGCACCTACTACTAACCACTACTAACGTATAACGTAGGATGACCGACGGCAGAGTCAAAATAACGACCAGGGGCGGGACACTCCATACATTTGAAATAGGCGAGAGTAGCAGCTACATCTATAACACAACCCTGGTCCCCATTGAATGTTGAATGAAAGTAGTTCCTCAGAATGACATAGATGTCACTAGGTATGTGGTATAATCTAGTTGTGTCAACCTCAACCATTTTAGTTGATTTTTTTTTAATTCTTTAAGTTAAAAAAAGTAAAGAAGACATTGACATTGTCACATTGAACATCTATATAAAAAAATTATAAAATGATATAAATTGATGGTTTTGGTTGAAAAAGTGAAACAGTAAAATGAAATATAAAGTTTCAAAACTCATTGCTATGTCCATCTTGAATATAAAACCTTGTGTACCTTCTGCGATTTCATAGTTTTGTGCGAAAAAAGTACGTGCGATATGGACGTTAGTTCTGTTTAAGTATTGTGCGAAAAGACGCTTATTTAATGTGCGATATGAACACTTTTTCTGTATAAGGTTTTGTGTGAAGGACGTTTGTTGTATGTGCGATACGGAGACTTTTCTGTTTACGGTATTGTGCGAAATTCAACACAAGAAGAAAGAGATATGTGCGGCAAAATAAAAAATGACCATTTAGATGACGAAATAAAAGCTATGGCCCAAATGTATTATGATAGATATAAATATTTCCAAATAAAATGGAAAAAGGAGTGAGTGTTCTTTTTTTTGTTAACTCCACCTTGTTCCCACGCAGGTAATAATAGCAACGATGTGTAAAGTGCGGCAGTGTCTTAAATCATTTTAATTTCGAAGGGCATAATATATTAAAAATGCATTTCGAAAATAAAATGATTAATGAACTGTCGTACTTCCTTCGTTTAAGTATGACGAGGTACAATATGTATACGGATACGGATATTGTAAATATTTAGTGTATGGGTTTGAAAGATAGGTGGCGCTAGCTGCTTTGTAACAAATATTCCATGACTGTCCCCTCTTTTTTTATATATATTATAGTACTCTTTGATAACTTCAGGTGTTCGGCTATGGCGGGTAAGTCCAAGTCTATGTGAAGGCGCACGCGGGCTCTACACCTCCAGTACGACAAGGTCCTTACTTCATATTGACAGGGGGCTTTAGAGAGCTATAATAATTTAGTTCTAGTTATGATCACTGGGTCAGATAACTTTGTCAAACTATAGATAACGTAAAAGGATATTTCTAACTGTGTCATTCACATTACCCGAAAGTATTTATAGAAAAAAATACAAGTTGCTCCAAAATACTGCATTTTATTATAATATTAACTTTTTAAACAAGTAATACAGCCTAACTGTATTGTTGTAAATAGGTAGAGGTGAGGAGCGAAGGCGTGTATCGCTTATCTGGGCAGTGTAAGCTTGTGTCGCGGGAGCGTGCGGGGGCGCGTGCGGGGAGCGCGGGGGCGCGGGCCCACGCGCTCCACGTGTCCGTTGGCGAGGCGCGCCAGCAGCGCGCGCAGCGGCCGCGGGCCCAGGCTGTCCAGCGGGGACGTCTGGTCGGAGAACGCCCAGCGAATGTTGCGCTCCATGCGGACGTGATCTGTTATACACGTTTACAGTAAATAACATCCAAAATCCTTCTCGGTGGTGGGCTATCGTGGACGTGTCTATGGATTCATTAAGAACATTCGAACTTTCAAACAATAAAACGACCAGTTTGCTATTTATTTTAAAAGGATTGCGACATCATTAAACAGATAGTATTATTTGAATCCATTGGCCGCTAGGACTTAGCTGAAGATGTTTACCTAGCATGTTGGTTAACCAATTCTATACGACTACATAGTATTTATTGTTAGGACAAGTATTGCGATGAGGCAGACAACCTATGGCAGGGTCGAGGACGGCGAAGGCGCGCTTGAGGCTCTGCACGCCGACCTTGCGGTCCGGGGGCAAGGCGACGGCCAGCTCGGCCGCCAGCTCGCGCACGTACTTCTCCTGCGCCTGCTGGCGCTGCCGGAACAGCTCGCGGGCGAATTCCAATCGATCGAAGCCTTCCTCGTTCTACTTCAATAAAAATAACGTGATGAAGTGATAGAAAATTGTCAAATAAATGTTCAACGTGGATGTGATGTGGAAGGCCACAAATGTACCGGAACAGAGAGGACACGTGTAAAAAGAAAGTGAATTCAGATGACGCTGATAGAGATGTATAGAAGAGGAGATGCATGCTGTGCCGACCTCTCCTAGGGAAAAGAGTAGGATGATGATGCAAAAGTCAGAAATAACGGCACAAACCTCGAAAAATAATTTGTCCAAATTAATAAGGTTGTGGTTGATCTTCATCTTGAGTTGCCTCCGCACGGCGTCCGACAAATTCTTTATGTCGACTTCGTTTTTCAGAGGGAACGTGGCCTTCGCTACCTTCTCGAAGTCTTCTAATGTAATTGTCTAACAAATCGAACAGTACAATTCGAGGGGAAAGCACTTTTGTGTTTGAAAATACAGTTATAAAAATGCTTTTTATTTATATATCAAGAAAGATATGAAAGGAAGCAGACCTCGTCGTCGCGCGCGCGGCGAAGCAGCGCCGCCCTGAGCGCGAGGCATTGGTCGCGATGCGCCCAGTACACGTCCTCGGCCAGCCGGCCGCGCAGCGCGCCCCAGAACACGCGCACCTGCGGCTCGTCCTGCGCCTGCTGCGCCGCCGCGCACACGCCGTACGCGTGCTCGGCGCGCTCCGCCGCCTGCGCGTACCTGCGCAGTGCGCAGAGCGCCGCGCGCGTGCTCACTCCCGCCTCTCGCACACATCCCACTTATAGAACTTACGAGTCACCTCTCCTCGAAGTAGCGCGCGAGGTAGTCCTGCAGGGGCGCGTGGCGCGCGAGCCGCTCCTTGCTGCGCCACACGTCGGCGATCACGACGCTCAGCTCGCGGCGCGACAGCCGCAGCTTGCGCACGCGCCCCGCGTAGCGCAGGTACGGCGGCACCGCCGGGTCCGTGCCCTGCCGCCGCCCGTTACATTTGTTTTCACCACCGCAGCAGCGACAGTTCCACTCTAGTTCTACTAACGACTAGTATTTTTGGTTGTTATTAAATGAAGCCGCTTTTAACTGTAAGATATAAAAAAATGTTACCAGTCCATCAAAATACTCCAAGTGCTCGCTGTCCGCGGCGGGGCCCAGCTCTCGCAGCAGCACCGCGAGAATATCCCGCGAAGACAGGCCCCGCGCCAGCTGTCGCCACCTGCCCGCGGACGTCCACTCTCGAGTTGTTGTCGTGTAAAACGGTAGAGACGCATACGATGTTCAAAGATGTATTTAGACCGTCTCGATACGTTTCCAACGACGAGGCCATCTTCATAATTAACGTAACTCAATTAACATAAAATCCAACCTTTCCCGACCGCCGCCGATGAAATCTGCGCACAGTTCCCACTGCGGGCGCGGCGTGCCCGCCCGCTCCAGCTCGCGACAACGCTCTTTGATTTCTTCCACCTCTTCCTGCAGACTTTTCTTTTGAGCTGAATGTTAATTAGGTAAAGGATAAAACGTGCATCGATTTTGTCTAAAAATAATTACTTACTATTTAACTTTGCACTTTTCCTTAGTAAAACGTTTTGTCAGGTGAATCCTGGCTACGACACAAAACTCTGCGAACACCGTACTATGGCGTCTTCGGTTTCTTCTTTTCTTTTTTTATTTATTTCTTTATGGCGTTAACCAGCTCGTCCAGTCGACGGTACGGTTCTACTCGTTCGTGAGTTTACACGCGCGTACCTTGTGCGCGATTGTAGCAGATCTCGAGGGCGCGGTACTCCTTGGCGGTCTGTCCGAGCTCCCTGCGCAGGCGGCGCTCGCGGGCCTCCAGCGCGTCGTAGGCGCGGCGCGGCGCGGAGTCGGCGCACTCGTCGGCCAGCCGCGCCAGCTCGCGCTGCGCCGCCGCCAGCTGCTCCCTGTGCGTCATCGTCACCACTACTTCGCACTCCTACTAGCCGACTGTTCATGTTCATTCGACGCTAGTGTGCTGTATGAGTGACTATGCAAATGTAGGGCAACATTGGTAGATTAAAATAATATTGATTGTTTTATATTGTCCCTCATTTGTGACCCACTAAAATGAAAATCACTAATAAAAGTATATTTTCACTGATATAAACTTTTATTACTTATTTTCACTATTATATTATATGTGAGCAGCCAAGTTAATTATAAAGTGAGAAGTGAGAATTGAAATATCGCTTGGTTACAGTAAGCTTAGAGGAACCTGAGGGTGAGGGTGACCGTGGGGAATGGGGTGTGCGGACCTGCAGCGGTGCAGCGCGAGGCGCAGCAGCAGGGGGTCCTCTTGGCGGTCGCTGGCGGGGCTGCGCGTCAGCTGCTTCACTTGCTCTTCCAACTGCAACTTCTGATGGTACAGCGAGTAGCGGCCGTCCCGCTCTCTCATTAACGTCACGTAGTCGGAGAATTTTTCTTGTTGCAACTGAGAGCATTGTGTTTGCGTTTTACTCTATCATAGCATTTTTATTATTATTCCCGCGTGACGCGTGATGGTAATGTGTGTCGTGGATATGTTAGAATCCTTTCATGTGGCCACGAACATGTCCACATAAATAAAGATATTTACTTACAGTGAAAATAATTATACATAAAATATTAAATGCAGTAATAATAAGTACATATACATAACAAAAAGTCACATCTTTAACAGTGGGTTTCTCCAGGTTAAACATTGAAATTAAAGTATAATATTCTTGTGTCAGTGTTTTCAGAGCGAGTGAAAGAGATGAAATGAGAAGGTTGACTATGAATGATTCTGCAGTCGGAAACCCATTGTAATATTGTAATATAAGTAATAACGCACTACAACATAATATAGATAAATAAATAAGTTGCGCTTCTATGTTGAGATAGACATGAAACCTATAGGGACTATACAGTCGAGCGCAGTCGAAAAGATAAATTAAAACAAAACTATCTAAATAATTACCCTTATACCATAGACATGTTTGTAACATCAATGTAACACTAAAGCATAGATAATAAATGACATAGTCACACCAGTGAATTGTGTAAATATAATTTTTCATTTAAATTGAATTCGACCAAAAGGTACAGTTGGGGAATAAGGCGGTGTTCCACCTTAACAGCTAGTCGTTTGAATTTGTATGCATTGAGACTATGACGTAGATTAATGACCAATAGGACGCAACTTTGAAATTTGTTTCCACAAAAAAGGTAGATCAGTTGTCCGCGGCTTTGCATTTTATTAATATACTAGCTGTTCCCGTGCGGCTTCATCTGCATGGAATTATAAAAACTTTGTTTTATAATTTTATTTGTCAAATTCTCAATTGCAAATGTCAAAATTGCCGTTACCATAATAACCTTGTTTCCTTAATGTCGGCTGCTTGTAGTTTATGGTCCCTTTTCCACATGAAGCTTTTTTTCCAATTTATTTACTCCCTAAGTTTAATAGCGAGAAAATATATAGCCTAAAGCGTATTGTAAGTGTAGAGCATTTTATTAAAGAAAGAATTATTCAAAAATATGCTGTGATTGCTGACATCCTACACCACAAAGTAGTGTGTGCTTACGCTTTGTTATAGTAGGTTAGAAAGCCGTTTGCGCAACTTACTCATACCTTACTGGTTATTTATAAGAAGCGGAGTTTGGTTGCAAGGAACAAGGCAATTATTCTTTAAGTGGAACACCGCGAATTTCCGTGACTGTACATCTCCAAAGACTTGTTCTCTATTCATGTGTTATGAAAATCACTGGACAAACATAGCTTTGTGTGGCTATTAAATTATATACATATATCAAATACCTCACAAATAGTCTTTTTCATTCGCGTAATTTCTAAATTTAATTTGAGTTTGACATTTTTTAATTCTGCATTTTCATTTGAGAGCATTTTAACTTCTTCATCTCTCTCTTTCTTTCTTGATGATATTCCAAATATTTTCTGCAAAATATACAACAAATATTTGTATATGGAACATAATTTTATTGTATATCAAAATCATTAATTATATTTACATATTTACTAAGTACAAATGTAGTTAGTATACCCATATTTGTTATTCATTATTTGTCACTACATTTTATACATAAAAAATGTTTTTATTAATTCTTAGTATTACTAAAAGAAAACAAATTGGTAGACAATTAAAATGATGTAAAATGGCAAATGTACTTGATTTTGTTAAAAAATTCAACTATTCACTAGTTTTCTGATTTGAGAAATATCAGCTTGATATGTTCGACAGCATCCCCCAATGTACCTTACACCAAGCTTGAGCCACTCGTGCACAAATTTATCAATGGATTCGCTTTTATCTTTGTCTGTCCATCCCATATCTGGGATATATTTCTCTCCAGAGTTAGGATATGTCACAAAGGGAATGGGTTGTAATCTGCATTCATTTATGCTTTTTACAAGGTTTGAGACAATATTAGGGGGGCAACAGTTAACTCCTACAGCTATCAGTTGAGTAGGGTTAGCCTGCCAGCATTGAACGGCAGCCATTTCAAAATCCTCCCCATGAGCAAGTCTCTTATCATCACTACAACTGAATGACAGCCAAGCTTTGGCTTTGGGATATTCCTTCAACAGCTCAACAAGTACTTGGGCCTCTTTAAGACATGGTATTGTCTCTATAGCAAGTAAATCCACGCCTGCTTCTAACAAAGCATTTATACGAGGAATATGCCATTCTCGTATTGTCTCACTAGATACTTTATCTGCATAATTGCCACGATATTCAGACCCGTCATTTAAATGGGCACCATAGGGACCTACTGAACCCGCTACAAGTGGACTTGGGTTCGACAATGGTTGACCATTTTCCTCTAAGTAAGTATCACAAGCACGCCTCGCCAATTTCACAGCTAGTGAAATCAGTTCCGTCGCTTCTTCTGTAGACACGCCAAGGTGTTTCATAAAACCTCCCACAGATGCTTGGTAAGTGTTGGTGGATATAACGTCAGCACCGGCGCGAAGATAATCCAAATGAGTACGGTACACATCTTCAGCGTTCGTTTTCAAGAATCTCGCACTCCACAGTGGATCGCCATCTGCGTTCGTGCCAACATGACGTGAAATCTGTGACGAGAAACCACCATCGAGTACTAACACCTTATTTCCATTTAACTTCATGTTCTCTAAAAGTTTACTGCTACACGCAATTACGCTATTTAATTATTTGAACACTTGAAAGTCGGCGTAAGGTAGGTACTGATAGATAATATGTATAAAATCTATAAATAGTACCTATATAAAATTTAAACGAGCGCAATTTCCCAAAGCATTTGTTTGTATTTTGTTTACATATAAACAACTTATAGTTGAGCCAATTTAATAGATCAATTTTAATTTTGACGTCTATCTATAGGTATAGTATAGTACAACAAGGATCTTATAGCTGTCGGAAAATAAGTAAAATATTTTAAAGTATGCGTAAGCTTGATAAGGAAAATAAGTGGAAATGGTAAAACGTTTTTTTTTAAGGGAAATAAGTAGGCGGTAGGTGTAATTTAATAAAAGATGTGTTTTTATTTTAGTTCATTTTCTTATTTTTGTATACACTGATGAAAAAAAATATTATAATATTTTATGCCCGTCGTTACAAGGTTATACCTATACGTTGTTGGATTTTGATTTTTATTGAAGTGTTAAATAAGAGTGATGGCAAGACTTTTTTGACCTCTATTAGTGGGTAGGCTAAAAAGCACTGACTATTGATTGAGTTTTAACTGATTGATACTTACATCTTGTAAACTGAATTGCGCTATTCGTTCGTCCCTTGTTTTTAAGGCATTTTCATATGCTATTTTAATTTTTCCTAAGACCGTCGAAAAAGTTTTTGTAAAATCAATTATACTTTTAAAAGCATCCTGATAGATCTGCGAAAATAAGACGAACATTATAAATCGTAGGTAGATATCACTATCTTGATACTTTTCGTTTAAAAAGATAAATAAATAAATAAAACGAACCTGAAGAATTTGATCATTGTAATCCTGTTTTGATTCCAAAAGTTGATTAGGTTCTTTAACTAACTTAATTTTTTCTTCAATTGTTTTCTCAATTTTTTCCAGAAACTTATTACTACAGTTTTTATGAATTTTCATTTTATTAACCATATAAAGGCAATATAAGCAGTTACTGTAGTGATTATCTAAATTCTAATTAAGATAGTAGTACAATCTAAACCATAGAACCATATTATTAATAGTAAGCGTGAGAATAGTTTGTTGCCACGAATTAGATAAATCGGATTATATTAGTAAAAGTTGTATATTTTTTTAGGTTTAGGACAATCAATAATTTTTAGACCATCATAAAAACCTTTATGAAAAACAACAAACAAAGATCAAAGCCAGATTTTTATGCCTAGCAACATTAGAAAGGGATCGCCATCTTCATATTGCTATCTCTCTTGGTTTCAGTTTCCCATTGGCAGCATTTCAAATTAAATCTTAAAAGGTTATTTTTAAGGTATGTTTTACTATTTCGCTTTTGACGGAGCTCAGTCCTGTTTAATCTACAAAGTCCTTCATGTGACGTCACTGACAGAAATGAATTACGGAAATTAGAAATGGCTGCGATAGGTAGTGGACGGGGGACGATGGATTCCCAAAATCAAGTGCAAAGTGATACAGAAGATCGTTTAAAATTGCTTTATCCGAACGTGAACGAAGATGAGACACCTTTACCTAGATCCTGGAGCACAAAAGATAAATTCAGCTACATCGGGCTGTCACAAAATAATCTTCGAGTGCATTACAAAGGTAGGAACTCTCATGATTTTTTTATGGGATTTATTGGCCAAACTGCTTATCATGCCATAGTCCAAAGTGTCATCATTGTATGCAGAAAGAGATTATACGTCTATTTACTTATTTTAGAAATATTGACGTGTCAACATTTGGTCCTAGAGTCGGGCAAACCAGTGGCATTCGTCAAACAAAGAAATCAGCTGATCGTATATTTTGTAACAACACGCGGAAAATGCACGATGACCATGCAGAATTAAAATTCAAATGATTTTGTATTAACGTAGCGTATTATTATTGTGAACAATTGATTTAATTTAATAAGAATTGATCGAAATCTGTCCCCTGTCGAAACAGTAGACAAAAGAGATTTTCGGTATAACATTTGTAGCTGGTAGCGCCGTTTCCAATACAAAGTTGACTGCACTTAATATCCAGAGCAGGAAAAATGATTCAATCAGTACTTGTACAGTGAATCTTTCTGAACTGCTTTGATTTACATAAACAATTAAATAACTTAAAAGTTAATGAACCCCTATTTAATTTTTGAGAACAAAGAAAGTTATTGACTTTTAAGTGCAATTTTCATAGCTAATTTTATGTGTTGGTATGTTTACTTGGATTCTTAGATCACCTAGGCTGACCACAGTACTGAGTACTGTACAAGTGAAAAGTTATAACATTACTTGTTAGAAGATTTATTCTCCTTTTACTCAGGATTTTTTGTTTTAAATAATGTAGATTGCGTAATTACTAAATTTTGCTCATAAGGACTATATTACTTTTATGTATCACCCATGTTATCCATAAAAAAATAGTCCAAGAATGTCAAATAGAAATTTTTCTTAAAAACTATTTGAATCTCTTTGTTGATTTATGGCAAATAATACAGTGAAATTGCACTGTTGTGAGACTCATATTGATCCATTTCCTAATCATTGACTACACGGGGAAAACAATATTATAGTATGATGGCTATAGATGGAGGTTTGATACTATGTATCTCTATAAAGCTACACACAGATGTAGAACATAGTCTTGAAGATCACATAGGCTACTTCATCATCAACCCAGGACCTGTGAGTAACAAGTCAAGTGCTCTAACCCCTGAGCCACCGACGCTCTGCATAGGCTACTAATATTTTAATTCCACACAGACAAAATTGTGGGTAATAGCTAGTCTTATAATAATTGTAGCTCATACTTGGTGTGTAATTAGAGACATTTCTCTGTGAGAAAACCAAGGAGCTTTTCATAATCATAGGTAAATGCACACATTTAGATAAACTGCAATGTTTATATATGTTGTTGCAATGTCATGTATTGTTTTTAATCCTTGAGTAATAAAAAGAACAATGCATTGCTGCATATTGTGATTATTTACTGTCCATATCATATCATAAGGGCTGAATACATGATCAGATTTGATCCTCACAGTTTTTTAATTTTAGAATTTCATATGTACATTTAATCCTGCATATATCTGTTAACTTCAGAAGATATGGGAATAACAACCAACTGGCACTGGTCTAATATTGTTTACATAACCAATGACTTCTAACAAGTACATTAGTCCAAGTATGATAAGCTACAAATATACTTTTTGTTGCTGGTAGAGTCCACAAAAGTAATATATTGTTTTTATATTTGTACACAAATTTGTGAGTATATGTTTTGGCAATGGTATTTGCTGTTTAGTTCAGTTTCTATGGCCTTTATTCAATAGCAGTAGATGTCGCGTGCAGTCTGAGTGGCACAGGTAGTAGTATAATGGAAATTGTTAATATCAAGTTTAGAGGTTCATATCATAGTCATGGAGTGGTGTGGGTGTAATTGAGCAAGATCGAAGGCTGCAGACAGACGTGTGAGCACACAGTTGTCGTAGGCAGAGCCCCGGGCGGCGGCGGCGGCGGCGGCGGCGGCGCGGCGGGGGGCGGTATCGAGCGGCGCGCCGGTTGTTGACCGCGCCGCGCCGCCGTCCCGGCCAGCCCTGGCCCGGCTGGCTGCACACACCACTCACCCCCTAATTCTCTGTCTAGTCTCGTCCTCGCTTATTATTACAATTTTATTAATTGATTGTTTGATTGTACTTGCGTGTTCTTTTATTGCTTGCGTTGGTTTTTAAAGGGTTTACCTATTTGGAATAGACAAACTGAATGTGGACATAAAAATGTATAGAAAAATGTGAAGTGTTTACATATTTGGTAAAAATTACAGAATATAAAAATGACTACTGAAAGTAAATTATTAAAATACAAAAATTATGAGAGCGTCCAAATAAAGAAGTGTGTATGTGTAATTCCGAGGGCTCGGGCGTGTTGTACAGTGGTAGAGGGCAAGCGAGCCGCGCCGCGTCCCGGTCACCTCCCGAAGGAGTTGCACCTCACTTTTGTCTTTTTCATTTATGTTCAAAGCAATAAAGTCGACTTTTAAATATAATTATTGCGAAAACTCTTAATTCGTTTGTTTACTAATATATGTAAAAGAATTACCCGTTACTTGAACTTCGCAGAGCTGGCGCTTTGTTTTGTACGTTTTGCGGTTCAAACGTAATAATGGTAATTCAAACTGATATTGTGAGTTTATTCGTAAAAAGTCACTTGTTAATATCGAATATTGAAATCTACTTTAATTTTGCCGACGTTTCCGTTGATGGTGTAAATATGTAATGTACGATAAATAACAATCTAGGTTTTATACATAATTTGATAACTGTTTATTGCCCTAAGAAAGTAAGCCACGGACGTTGTTTTTGTACCAATAATTGCCAGTACCAAAGGCCATTTGAACGTCGTGTTCGTGACCGAGCAGAAAGGTCTGCCCCAAGAAAAGATTCGACGTCAAAGGGCCTCGCTTTTCGTTCGGGACGAAGTTGTGCATCCCAGAACTGGGTCAAGATCGTTTGGTTGTAGCCTTCTTATTGACGACTGCCCTGGCCAAAACACACTTTATTACCATTCAATAAAGTTTGCTTTTACAACACCGGGGCTTGTGGTGTCGGTTTTGTCTGCCCCCTGAATACCTTTAATGTTAATTCGAGCTCTACGAGGAGCGCTGAGGGCTGCAAGTCGCCGCGTTGCTCGGCTGCGACGGAACAACTGCAGATGTAGCCACCCTTCGCCGCCGCCGCTGTCTTCGATGCTGCCGACTATGCCGCTATCAAGATTTTGTACGAATCATTCAGATGTCACCGTTATCGTTTGTTTCTATACTGTGAACCCGACCATGTGACGCATGGCGTGAATAGCTAACATGAAAGGAATTAACGATTCCGGACAATTAGGTTTATCAAGTAATTCGCAACAATAGATACAGACCAAAAAGGTCTTTAAAGATTAACTTTAAAACCCTTTAAGCTGCAGATTCCTTGACTATTTAAAACCAGATCTTAGTATGTAGTGAAGTCCACTATGCGGGTCGTGACAAACCAGTCAAAATCGTGTCACACTCTATATAGGCCCTGTCATTCGTCACTACCCTTTCAATCTTGTTGATTTTCACGCTTTTTTGCGGCTTGCAGTATCTTCTCATTCATTTCTTCAACTGTTCAACAAGTCGTCGCTGCACCTAGTATAATATCTCGTCTAATAAACCAACGTATGACAACGCAAACTCCCTCACCACTCATCAAACAATTAAGTATTTAATTAAGGAAAACATAGAAATTACAGTTCAACGTTCAGTGACGATTGTCCTATGGTCAAACTCTTTAGATACTTTGAGTTAGCCAAGTTTAAAACCAAATTCATTCCTACTTTGGAGCGACAACAAATTTGTAATTTGAAACTGAGTGAAGTTGAATTTGAAATGAATGACCTTGTAACGTGTCCGACTAAGAGCATACTTCAGCGCTTTCAAATTAATTGTAAATGTGTGTAATGTAAAATTAAGCTTAATATTTCGGCTCCATGGCACCACAATGGTGTCGATCCGGCGCCGGCGCGGAGGCGCATGGGGCCCGCAGTGCAACCGTTTAATGGACATGGCTGTTTCTCTATTTGTTGTAAGGTGGCTCGTCGGGCCCGGGCCGCTGTCCCCACCTGCCCTACCTCCACTTGCGCCTCTGGATGTATCGTACGTGTGCACCTTGCTACTTGCTAGTCTGCAGCGGCGAGCAGCACTGCGCCGCAGCCGCTCGCCGCCGACAAACAGGGCTCCACCACGACACCGTACTCTCGCCTATAACATACACATTTTTCGTTTAGATGAATTGCCGACGATTATCATTATCATCAGTCTTTGTCTGCCCACTGCTTGACCGAGGTCTTCCTCAATTATCGTCTCTTTTGAAAGGCAATAATGCCAACATATTATGATAACAATATATTGGACGCAATTATAATTCCCGATAGTAATGAAATTCCCTCCATCCCTCTGCAGTGTACTGAAGACGAGACGAGCCTTTGATATGACGATGATGAAGTACACTACATATCAAACAATCTCGTTTTTTTATTATTATAAGAGCTCTGTTTGTTGGCGAATTAGTTTTTAATTTTTTTTCTATGTGTTGAAAACAATGTTCAAGGATGATCTTGAATGTTGTGTTGTTTACTTGTGCTAACCTTTCCGAACACTGTCATCTAATAACTTTGTACAGTAAAGCAGCCTGACGCTATCGCCAGATTGCTGGCTCGGATTGTCCCATTCGCGCGGTCACTGAATACTTCATGTCGATCCCGATCGCGCCCTTAACTTACCAAGACTTTGAGCCACTCATCAAAGTTGAGGCTCAACTCGCACAGGCGCAGAGGTGAAACGTCGGGTGGTGCGGGTCCATAGCGACCACCGTGGGGTCTTAATAAACCTCAATATTGGAAATAATGGGCGACGCAACGAGATGCTTCGCGTCGTCACTGCGTCAGTGTGGGTTGAGTCTTGACGTTCCTTTGGTAGTTATGACGATTTCCGAGACCTCTTACTTAATTACATTCAGTAGAAATATATTTACCTATTTAATACTTTTTGCACAATTATTACAATAAGTATACTAATATATTGACGAGTTGAAGTCATGTCCTATTTTACAGAACGTAAGTTGTCATTAGCATCACTTGTGACTTTATGCAAAATGTATTACAATTATTCCATTGCTTTTACATAGTTTTGCCAGTAGATAACCCGATGTGACCTTCAACATTCAATTATTGCGTACACTAGTAGTTTTATCAATGGCGAGCGACAAGAAAGTCCCAGCTCGCCTCGTGCGTACACGTAATATTGATATATTAACTTGGAAACTGACTCTTATTTTTAATGGAGCTGTGCGAAGAAAAATAAATTATAACGAATGTCTATCTAACGGAACATTTATTATTGTTTTCCAGTTTATGATATTGTGTGTTAACGTATCGCTTTCACCCTATGTTTATATGATTGTTGTGAAGAATATTTGTTTAGTGAAGCTGCTGTCTTTACGTCATGTTGTCCTTTATTTGAACAATCAGTTTGTCATTGTGAAAAGTTGTATCTACTTCAGTATAGAGCAAGTACCACAAATAACGTAGTATGTGGTAGCGATTATCCTGAACCGTGTTTTTTCCTCAATCACAGAAATGTAAAACATCTATCATATGTTCCTTACGTACGTATTATTAAAATGTAGCTGTAGATAATATTATCTACACACATTTTAATAACCCTCAAGAATACTTATTGATAGTAATTGTCAAGGTTTAATTTGTGCCGTGAGCAGATTGCGCAGGCGCACGGCTGATATAGGCTGCTAACTTGCACTTAAAACATTAAATTTGATATTTCAGTTCTGTTACTTACCACATCCAATGAAAATTCTTGCATATCTTTCCCAGAGCGTTTTTTACAAAGATCGTGATAAGGATTTCTTTGATTTTCATAAAGGTATCGCATTGGTGTTGGTTCCAGCGGCGGCGGGTGGCGCGGACAACGCACTCGCCGCTAAAACCGTCCGCCCCGTGCGCGCATCGCACATACAATCGCATAACGGGACTCGTACGCAATTACTCATGCTCATTTTCGATCTCCTCTTCCATTCATATTTTTTGAGGGTATCGCGTATGACTTATGAAGGTCAAAACCCATCGCTAACGAAGGGACTGACAGAATCTCTCTTCGCTGCTTATAAATAAATGTGATAGTTTCTCATATTATAATATAAGCTTGGTATTCTTAGTCTCGTCTTCTAATATTATATTATAAATCCCAAGATTTGTATGTGTGGATGGGTGTTTGTTAGATGGTATCTCCGAAACGGCTGAATGCATCTCCATGAAATTTGGCATAGATGAAGAACATCGACTGGTGAAAAACAAATAGGCTACTTAATAATTTTTTTAATTCCTCGCGGTCGATGTCGCGGGCGACAGCTAGTATAGGAATAAATAGTGGTAGTCTTCGTCACGTTGGTTTGCATTAACTTAATCCATCAGCCTTTACAGGAGTATTTATGTAGGTTCAGCGTTTTGTTTAAATAACCAATGTTTTGTAATTGACTATAAAATGTGTTGCAGAAATCATAACTCGTATAAGTACGTTTACCTCCTCATTTCATTCATTAACAAATGCATTCAGTTGTCGGGACGATATCGTTCCGGTTGTAAGGTCCAAGAGAAGATTGATGCTTTGTTTTGTTTACGGGAGACGCGGCCTCGGCTCGCGGACACACTCGTACACAGCGCGTATGGGTCTCGTCACTCGTCACTCGTCACTCGCCACTCGCGCACTGACATGACGTACTGCGTGGTGCGCGTATTATTTACATGATTTTAATTATCTATATCTTTATCTATGCTAATATTATAAAGAGGAAAGATTTGTATTTTTGTATTTTTGTATTTTTGTATTTTTGTATGTATTGAAATAACTCAAAAACTACTGGGCCGATTATGAAAATTCCTTCACCGTTAGAAAGGTAATTTATCTGTGAGTAACATAGGCTATATTTTTTAATTTCACGCAGGCGAAGTCGCGAGCAACAGCTAGTAGTCTATTGTTAAGAACAAAATTAGTACCGTGCTATAGAAATGGCACAACTCTAGATTATCGGCATAAACGTCACGTCCCTAGCTGACAGCTGTCAATGTGACTAGAAGGATGGATATTGGCGCGCATCGGGAGTCACGACGAGAAGTGTTGCTCTGAGTTTAAAAGCTACAGTATCAATTAAATAAGTTGCCTAATAGTTTCAGAAGTGGTATAAGACCCATTTCACAAAGTGGTATTTATATGAGAATAGTTTTTATCACAGTTTCAATACTTTTATAGAATGTTGAGAACTTCAGATTTTTGATAAACTGGAAACTGAGCAGTTTACTTAAGTTGTTAATGGAAATCTACATATTTGGTGAGTTTGTTCCATGTTTTTGATTATCCATATATAATTTGAGTGATTTCAAAGAGTTTTCGAAACATTCAAATTTACGTGAAGTAAGTGGATAATCTTGGAAACGTAAAGTTGTGTTTATAAGAGTATGATTGTTAGCAAGCCAAAAGAATTATAAATTGAACTTCATCATTTTACAATTGAAACATTATAGCATTTATTTGATTGCTATTCTGTTTGACCTTGGGCAGCGACCCTAAGGGAGTGGTATAAGGGTGAGAGATGATGATTTAATTGCTATTCTGAGGTTGATTTTATAACTTAAATTCATGAAGAAAAAAATGGTTTGTGTAGAATTGATTTTAAACCAAGTTATAGTTTATGTTAAGACACAAAACTATTGTGGAAATATTGGTTTAATGTTTGTAACACACACTTTGATTTTATGTTTGTAATTTAAGAGTTGTGTGTGGAATGCTAAGATAAATTTAAGAGGCTGTAATGTAGGTTACAGTTACATGCTATATTGTGCTATGTTTTGAGAGAAATGTTTTAAATTAACAGTATTATTAAATGTACAGAATGGTCAATTATGGTGGAAAATCCATACAGTCAAAGGATGTGTGAGGTTGGTTGGAGCGGCTTTGTCATGGAGTTCAGCCCACAGACAGCAGTGGTGTTGAGGGATCGCTGGCTGAAAGATCTGGAAGCTGATGCATGTAAGGCTAGTGGTATACAAATGCACAGCGAAGCTAAATGGCTACATCCAAAGGATGGTATGGATACCAGGTATTATAGTTGATTTTATTACTTTGATTTACACAAAAGCAGCTGGTTAGCTGAGGTATGTGTTAAATTGCTTGGAGACATTAATTTGTTTGGTTGGTTTATCAGCTGAAATAAATGTTGAAATAAAAAATACATATTTGGTTCAGCAGTGGATGACCTAGGGCTGGCTGATGTTGATGATGTAAACAAGCAATTTAAATTGAATGGGTAAATAACCCAGTTTTTAATGAATGACATAAACTTTAATACTGTTTGGAAGTGTATGACATAGTATAATTAACCAAACAGAATTAGATGTCTGTGATTGTACTCAGATTTAATACATCAACAGGTTATGATTAAAACAGTAGTCATGTATTATGTAATATGTTAATGGAGGTATTATTAATTATAAAATGCTGCAGTAGTCTGCACAACCTTGGAATTAAGGAATGGTGGTTTAAACTTTATTTATGTTCTGTGAGTTAGAATAGACTTAGGACTAACACTAGGCATCAAATTTAGTTTTTATTGCCAATGAATGTGTTGATTGGCTTGGAGACAAATAAATGGAAGTTGGAGTATTAGCTGCCGGTTGTCATTATATTAATTCATTATTAAAATATGTGACATTTATGAAACATCATTTGAGAGAATTGGAGGTACACACTCCCTAACATGTTTGATTGATATAAATGTGATGCTCAGAATAACCCAAGCAAGATACTTAAGTATTTTATCTATGGCAAAGTTGGCCACAAGGTTGTGAAGTGACAGATAAGCAGTTAGTACATCCACTAGGGGCAAGTGAGCATATTATGGTGTGGTAGCAAGAGACAAGATTACAATTTGTAGTGCTGGACAGGAAAGTATGTGCAGAGAGTTATTTAGAATTGGGTGTTACCACCATCAAGAATGTTAATTTTATTTAATGCCTTAGGGGCTTGAGACATAAATGTTTTGTCAGAGAGTTATTTCAAATTGGGTGTTATCACCATCAAGAATGTTAATTTTATTTAATGCCTTAGGGGCTTGAGACATAAATGTTTTGTCAGAGAGTTATTTCAAATTGGGTGTTATCACCATCAAGAATGTTAATTTTATTTAATGCCTTAGGGGCTTGAGACATAAATGTTTTGTCAGAGAGTTATTTAGAATTGGGTGTTATCACCATCAAGAATGTTAATTTTATGTAATGCCTTAGGGGCTTGCGACATAAATGTTTTGCCAGAGTGTTAATTTGAATTGGGTGTTATCACCACCAAGAAATGTTATTTTTATGTAATGCCTTAGGGGCTAGTGCCATAAATGTTTTCTTAGAGAATGGTTTACAATTGGCTGTTACCACCACTAAGAAAGATTAACCTAATCTTTTGCCTACGAGGCATATGATAAGCCTCCGGTGTATGTTTTGCCTATGAGGCGTATCATTAGCCTTCAGGCGTATGTTTTGTTTATAGACCATATGAGCAGCTGCTGGGCGCATGAATTGCCTTCGGGGCATATGAGCAGCCGCCGTGCGCAAGATGTGCCTTCGGGGCTTGTGAAAAGCCTACGGGCTTATGAAGTGCCTACGGGGCGGGTGAAAAAAAAAAAAAAAAAAAAAAAATAAAGCCTAAGGGCTTATGGTGTGCCTTCGGGGCTTGTGAAAAGTCTGGAAGAATGGCTTACGGCCTGTGGGGCCAGAAAAAAAAACAATAATAATCATAAAATATAAAAAAAAAAAGTATAAATTGATAAAAGCCTACGGGCTTATGTTTTGCCTACGGGGCCTATAAAAGCCTACGGGCTTATGTTTTGCCTACGGGGCCTATAAAAGCCTACGGGCTTATGTTTTGCCTGTGGGGCCTATAAAAGCCTACGGGCTTATGTTTTGCCTGTGGGGCCTACAAAAGCCTACGGGCTTATGTTTTCCTTGTGGGGCCTATAAAAGCTCACGAGCTTATGTTTTGCCTGTGGGGCCTATAAAAGCTCACGAGCTTATATTTTGCCTGTGGGGCCTATAAAAACCTATGGTCTTATGTTATGCCTTTTGGGCCTATCCACAGCATCCGGGCTAATGTCATTCCTTTTGGGCCTATCCACAGCCTTCGGGCTTATGTTATGCCTTCGGGGCCTATCCACAGCCTTCGGGCCTATGTTATGCCTTCGGGCCTATCCACAGCCTTCGGGCT
Source organism: Papilio protenor (assembly GCA_029286645.1). Taxonomy (NCBI): domain Eukaryota; kingdom Metazoa; phylum Arthropoda; class Insecta; order Lepidoptera; family Papilionidae; genus Papilio; species Papilio protenor. The sequence continues at coordinate 7,975,368 of JAGSMZ010000007.1, read as the reverse complement.
TATGTTATGCCTTCGGGCCTATCCACAGCCTTCGGGCTTATGTTATGCCTTCGGGCCTATCCACAGCCTTCGGGCTTATGTTGAGCCTTCGAGCCTACAAACAGCCTCCGAGCTTATTTTGTGCCTTCGGAGCCTGTGAACAGCCTTCGGGCTCATGATTACTTTCGGGGTTATAATCTGCTTACAGGACTATACATTGTTTACGAGGCTTGCAATTGGTCGAGGTGCATCAGCACCTCGGGGCCGATGGAACGACGTATCGTGCGGCGATGTTGAGTACTCCTTCGAGGACGAAGGAAATGCAGGATGGCCGAACTGTTAAGAACAAAATTAGTACCGTGCTATAGAAATGGCACAACTCTAGATTATCGGCATAAACGTCACGTCCCTAGCTGACAGCTGTCAATGTGACTAGAAGGATGGATATTGGCGCGCATCGGGAGTCACGACGAGAAGTGTTGCTCTGAGTTTAAAAGCTACAGTATCAATTAAATAAGTTGCCTAATACTATATAGTCTCTTTTTTTTGGTGCTCTCAGAATGTATTTCTTTTTCGTTAGGCTTAAGGCTTCGTAAATCTTTCGGGCGGTAACTTTTTGGATTAAAAAAATCAATCAAAAATCATTAGATTTTTTTGTTAATTCACTAATATTTCTTTTACCATTCCAACTAAGCTCTAGGCTTGTGCTAGGATATGGTTTACGACAATAGTCAAATGGCGAGATTCGAAAGTAATCATAGACAACATCCTCTTAAATAATGTCCCACAAACTATCTATCGCAGTTACCATGCAATTTATAAATAACAATTCTATTTCGCTAAGTAGATTGCGAGGTGTAGTTAATTATTATGTACGCAGTTCCTGCACCCGCGGCCGCGGCCTTGCACACAGCCTGCGATCACGTTACGAGGGTCATTACGGCAAGCAGCGGGCTGTCCCTTGCAAAGCAACCGCGATGTCAGACGCGGGTGTAGTTATATAATTAGTACGTGCTTGTATCGTGAACGATCGTGTTTTTTTTCTGTCGACATTGATCCATATATTACAATGACCGGATAGGTATAATAAATGTAACCCACCACTACCCATGGCCCCACTGACCCTCAGGTCATACGCGCCGAAAAACTAGTTTAGTACAAATTAGGTAAATAAGTATTGAGTGATGCGCGTCGTGCTGCAGGTCATGGCAAGACGCACAAGGACGCGGCGAGCGTGCGCGCCACGCATCCCATTCCCGCGGCGTGCGGCCTCTACTACTTCGAGGTGCGCATCGTGTCCAAGGGCCGCGACGGCTACATGGGCATCGGCCTCTCCGCGCACGGCGTCAACATGAACCGCCTGCCCGGTGAGTCCCTGTCGCAACACCTACACCTAGACTCTGCCTCTCTAATGCATGTTAATATAACAAGGTCGTAGTGCGAAGGAGTGTAACCATGTGATGTTTGCGTATGTGGTATTCCAGGGTGGGACAAACACTCGTACGGGTACCACGGCGACGACGGACACTCCTTCTGCTCGTCGGGCACGGGCCAGCCGTACGGGCCTACCTTCACCACGGGCGACGTCATCGGCTGCGGCGTCAATCTCGTCGACAACACCTGCTTCTACACCAAGAACGGCCACCATCTAGGCATCGCCTTCAGAGGACTACCCGTGAGTCGCCACGCCGGCACATGCCCACATGCCAAATGTTACACAAAAACATATTTGCACAACAACATTAGGTTTACGTGCGAGTTTTGGCAATGCGTTCCGTTCCGCAATTCATCACTTCTAAAAAATCTTTTCTTGGATTCTGATATTATAAAAATAGCAACACAACTCTATCTTATAAGTATAGCAAGAATAGTAATGTGATGGAAGTGTCGTGGTGCGTGTCGGCAGCCCAACCTGTACCCGACGGTGGGGCTGCAGACGCCGGGCGAGGTGGTGGACGCCAACTTCGGGCAGGCGCCGTTCGTGTTCGACGTGGAGGACATGCTGCGCGAGCTGCGCGCGCGCACCCGCCTCGCCATCGACGAGTTCCCGCTGCCCGACGCGCAGGGCCAGTGGCAGCAGGTGCTGCACAGGTGCGCCGGCCGCCGCGCGGGTGAGGGCGCGGCCGGCCAGTGGCATGAGCGTGCGCTACTTGCAGGATGGTGTCGTCGTACCTGGTGCACCAGGGCTACTGCAGCACGGCGCTGGCCTTCTCGCGCGCCACCGGACAGCCCATCGACGAGGACATCGCCTCCATCAAGAACAGACAGAGTGAGCGCTCCCTTCAAATAATTAGATCGATTATTTTATTGATGACGTAGATTGTCAGAAAGCGTCGAAGGGTCGGGAGACGAGTGGGTCGTGAGAGGGTTGTTGCGGGTGCAGGGATATCGAAGCTGGTGCTGGCGGGGCGCATCGGCGAGGCGATCGAGGCGACGCGGCGCGCCTACCCCGACCTGCTGGAGCGCGACCCCGACCTGCTCTTCCTGCTCAAGATACGCCAGTTCATCGAGATGGTCAACGGCACTGACTCTGAGGTACCGCGATACCGGATACCACCTACATCTCGGTCGGTGTTTTCTTTTTCTAACGAACACTGAAAAAATACATCAATTCCTTCAGTTATTCTCACTTTTGATATTCTTTATATTGCATTGTGCTATATGGCATGTGTGTAAAGAAATGTTGATGTGTCGCGGAGCGCAGGTGACTGCGGGCGCGGCGGACTGCGCGGTCGAGGCCGGCGCCAACGGCGTCGCCACCTCCGTCATCGCGCACACTGCGCACACCGCGCACACCGCGCACTCTGCGCACACCGCGCGTGCCAACGGACAGCCTGCGCCGCAAGCCAACGGTAACACCCTCGTCATCGACACATAGACATACGCGGACACGAGGCACGAGGACAGGAGTAATGCGAGGCGCGGCTTGCAGGCGTGGCGGCGGCGGAGGACGCGGCCGACGCAGACGCAGACGTCGACATGACCTCGCCCGCCAACGGCGCGCACGCCCCGCACGCCCCGCACGCCCCGCACGCCCCGCACGCGCCCCACGCCCCGCACGCGCCCCACGCCCCGCACCAAGGTACGCACGGTATGACGTAATAACTTCCTTAGTTTCGTGGAATATAATTATAATTTCTTAGATATGTTCATGTAGTCACAGATAAAGGTCGTTCTGTGATAAATGAACTAAATTATTTTTTGTTTTTAGTAAGTTTTAATTATTTAAATTGTTGAAACTTTCGTGGTATACTATTTATAAATAATGAAGAAGGGTACATTCGCATGTAGAGTAGTGCGGCCGCAGCGGGCCCTTCCAAAATGACACAAGAGACGAAACAATACGACAACTTGTGACATTTCTATCGCCAGAGGCCTTTCCTGTCGGACGATACTTGATCTAAATATTATATTAAAAGTTAATGTTACTTTTTTCCTTTTTTCAATAACAAATTTTATGGTTTTATATTTTATGTAAATATTTAAGTTTATTGTTTTTAATTATTTATGATTTGCGCACCATCGTCATACACTTGTTTCATTTCAAACACATTAACGCATAGCGACCTCATCATGTCATCATCATCATCATCATCATCATCATCATCATCATCATCATCATCATCATCATCATCATCATTATTACCTATCATATCACAATATTCTATCATTTTTATTTGCATCATCATCGCTTTTTAGATGCGCATAAAATATATAATTTATCAGATTATCTTCTATGTTGTATTTATATGTTACAATTATAGTAGTAGTTTTAATTACTTTTTCTATTACATAAATTATAATATACGTTTTTATGGCAATGTTGTAAGACATCGCGACGACAGACAGACAGACAGTAGCAGTGTGTTCATGTAGTTTGAGTATACAGCAGCAAATACACGTCCAGGCTACCAGGTCCGCTCAGCCGGCAGCTGCCTGCGCCCCGCCCCATTCAGTATTCATTTATTCATTCGTTCTTCATAGTTCATTCGGTCAGCTTTCAAATTCGATGACATCTGATGCTTTTTTTTAATTTCGTTACATTTAGCTGGTCGTCATCGCATGCGCATTACCAACCGATCGCCATACATTTAGTATCCTGTGATAGCGCGATAGTTCCATATGAAATGGTATCCAAGACAATGTTTGAGGTGCGGTGATAAGTCCGCTCCGGCGGGATGTCAAGTGACCACCGCTCCCTGAGCAGGCGTATAGATAACGTTCGACTCGCCTCGTCCCTTGCCGCGTCGCCCTGCGGCGGCGGCGGCGGCGGAGGTGGAGGTGGAGGTGGAGGTGACGTGGCGAGGTGGTTGTGTTGCGTAGGTGGCGGGCTGCCCACCGCGCCGCTCTTGAAGGGCATGCCCGGCGTCACCGCCAGCGTGGCCGCGCTGCTGCCGCGCCTCGGTGCGTACCGCCCGCCCCGCCCCGGCCCCGCGCCCCGCCACCGCACGCCCTGCCCCACGCCCCGCCCGCTTCCCACGCCCCGCGCCTCACGCCCCGCCCCTGCGCCCCGCCCCTGCGCCCCGCCCCTGCGCCCCGCCCCTGCGCCCCGCCCGCGCCGCGAACGGCTATTGCTTCCAGATTACACTTTAACAACTTCTTGAATTTGTGAAACATCCAACTCGTTAATGTATACGAGTCGACAAAAGAAGTAAACGGCGCGGAAGAAGCGCGGAAGCGGCGCGGAAGGGGCGCGGCGAGGGCGCGGCGAGGGCGCGGCAGCCCCCCAGTGTGTGTGCCGCCCGCCTACATTTCATCAGATTTCACTATTTTGTTTGGTCGTTTTTTTAGTATCTTTGCAGAATAACACTATCTCCTCATGTCTGTTGGACTTGTCATTACTTACTTCTGTCTTGATTTAATAAAAATAATTTTACTCCGTCTTTCCTATAAAACATAAATTTTATTGTCTATGTAATATTCATTTGAAAATCATTTGAATAACAAAGATGTCTTGTTTACTAATGTGAAGTAAGCAATGCGCGGTGTCCGCTGTGGACGTGTGTGCGCACGGTGACGCCGCGTTACGTCGCTCAGTCTAAAGTTGTTCAAAGAACGCAGCCGCACTGAGGCACGGACTGCACCAAAAATATACTAATCGAATTCTACGAAATCACGATTTTTCATTGCTTTGTCTTGATATTTAGATACATTCCGCACATTTCGCTATAACCTAAAATAGAAGATATTTCGTTGTTCGTACATAACAGCACCAAAGAGCACATGCGCACCTTACCGCTTGCAACATTAGTTAGTTTGTGCGGCAATCGACGGCTCGGCTTACAGCCATACTACGTAAGTACTCTTTGTATTCACCTAGATAGTATTTATAATGTGATTGGCTCGCATTGGCCTGTGCACGTTTTTTTGGTTCTAGAACCTAAACGAGCTTGCTTACGAATGTTTTCTTTTTTTTTACCACCTTATCTCGCGCTGTTAGTTAGTATCTTTAAATGTTAGATCTGCCTATTTAGACTCTTTTTCATTTATGTAATACTTTTTAGTACTGAATAAATGTTGTCAAACTATATCGCAAACTAGGAGTACGTCAATTACGCTCTGTAAATACTTTTTATAATTCGCACGTATAATTTCTTGGTCCTTCGAGCCAGGACGTTCGTTGGTAATAATTTATCTTCGCTCTTACGTCTACTCCTAAGAATAAAGTAAAATATTTGATCGATAGATTACATTGCAAATGATATATTCAGTACTAAAGAGTGAATCATTGATAGGAAAGTGGCGACAATAACCCATCGCGAGAAATTGACCCACAAAAATGTGTTTTATTAGAGTGCAGCATGCGGCCAGCCTTGCGCGCGCCGCACGCTGCCTTACATTGTTGTTGTCTACATCATACATACATTAGTTAAATTTATGTGCGATTATTAAGTGTATTTTATTTTTTTGTACATATATATATATGTATGTTTATATATGGGCTTATTGTTTAATTTATTTACTGGACATACTTAAAATTACCATTTATATTTGTCCATTGTAACGGACACCGTTTTGATATTTATCATTTGCCGACACGACTTAATTAAGTTTTAGTCCCAGAGCTCTTGTGTTGGTATTGCGTTATATTACTTGTCCGATATTGGACGATTTTGAGAAAACATTGGACCTGATTATCAATTTCATCGTATCAATGTAACAATCTATAAGTTGAGTCCTAAATTAATAAAGAATTAGGAATACAGACATTTAAAAAGCCCATCACCAGCTTGTGCTGCGTGCCGTTTGCGGGCGGTCAGTGGGTCCGCGCGGCGCGAGCGCGCTGCCGCCCCCCGCCGCCCCCCGCCGTGGGGGACGGCAGGGACAGAGCTGTGTGTGCGTGTGCAGGCGGCGCCGGCGCCGGCGGCTGCACGCGCGCCTCGGTGGAGCGCATGCTGGCCTTCGGCCGCGAGCTGTACGCCATGAGCCAGCGCCACACGCACGACCCCTGCCAGCGCGCCATGCTGGAGGTGAGCCGCCGCCGCCGGCCCGCGCCCCGCCCCCACCGCCCCCACTGCCCCGTCTCTTGTGTGCAGGAGGCGTTCAGCCTGCTGGCCTACAGCAACCCCTGGGACAGCCCGGTCGGCTGGCAGCTGGAGCCCATCCGCCGCGAGCCCGTCTGCAGCGCCCTCAACGCCGCCATATTGGGTACGTCCCCGGACCGCGCACACGCGCTTATGTCGCTTTTCATCTTCCTCTCTCTCACTATTGTTCTATGTTTATTAATAATGTTTAAGCCGAGTAGTAGTATGTATGTCGTTTGTTGCGGGCAGAGCTGCACGGCCGGCGCTGGATGTCGTCAGTGGAGGCGTGCATCACGCACGCGCGCGAGCTGCTGCGCCGCATGGCGCGCGCCTCGCTCGGCGCCTGCGCCTTCGCCGACCTGCCCGCGCTGCTGCGCCACTGACCGCACTCGCCCGCGCCCGCGCGCGAGCCCACGCCGCCGCCCACGCCCCCTACGCCCCCGCCCCCGCCCCCGCGCAAGCGCAAGCGCACGCGCACGCGCACACGCGCCAACACCCGCGCGCCCTCGCCCCGTGCGCCCTCGCCCCGTGCGCCCTCGCCCCGTGCGCCCTCGCCCCGTGCGCCCTCGCCCCGTGCGCCCTCGCCGCGCCGGCTGCGCCCCCGGCCGCGGCCGTGCCGGCGCGCGACGCGCTCGCAGCGCTGAGCGGCGCCTCGCGCAGCACGCCCAGCTTTTCTCAACTAATCAATTAACAAATGTGCTGGCGGATAAATAGCTCAGTCGTGGCACCTCCCCAGCTACAGCTGTACTTTTGTGAACATAATTAATGTACTACAATAGAGGCCACGACTGTTAGCCTATTTAAGTTATTAAATTGAATAAATGGACAACGTGCAGCGGACAATCTTTCCGCAAATCTGTAGTCCCACTGCCTTACAAATAAACGCAGTATAAAGTGGGGATAAACGCGGTATAAACTTAGGAATAAACTGAGTATAAGCAAAATTTGTACTAATATTTGCTTATACTCAGTTTATTCCTAAATTTAACTTTATACCGCGTTTATTTGTAAGGCTGCCAGTGTTTATTTATTCAGGTCAAGGTCGCCATTGCGGTGACAAGTTCGTAGGCCAAAAATCAATTAAACGTTCCTAGCGCGTTAATTATAATATATTGTAATGTATCCGGCGTCGAAAATCAATTTGTTGTCAATTTTGTAACGATGAATGGAATGTGCGTCGTCTGCTTGTAAATAATGCAGTGTGGAGCGACTTTGTAAAAGAGAAGTTCAGTTGCTGTCTACCCCCTGTCTGCGGGCTGTGGAGCTGGTTCACGCAATAGTTACTTTTGCAAAAAACCAAAAGCTATAAATCAACTAATCACTTAAATTAAGCAATCTCCTTTTACATTTTTTTATCTTTATTGTATATGAAAGCAGAGGGGCGCACGTAGGCTAAGGGTGGGGGCGCGTGGCAGAAACGTGGGCGACGCGTGGGCGTTTTGCAGAAGCGTGGGCGATGCGTAGGCGTTTGGCAGAATTGTGGGCGACGCGGGGGTGTTTAGCAGATTAGTGGGCGAGGCGTGGGCGAGGCGTGGGCGAGGCGTGGGCGCGCACGGGCGTCGCGCCGAGCCAGGCTTGCGACATATAATATTTATCTGAATGTGCAGACGTTGCATTGTGTGTATTCAAATACCGTGTGCCTCGTTTCACCCTCAACGAAAATGGACGTTGTGCTGTATGAGATAAAGCTGAAATCAATTGTAGCACTAGTGTGACGGACGGGCGGACTATGCGTTGTGTATATTATCTTTCAACGTATAATATAGATATATCGATATTAAAATATTAAAAAAATATAAAAATAACGAGTAGTGGTACATGGTGGTCGCGGGGCGGGTTCACCGCAGCACTGACACAACGACACTAAGATGATCAATTCACTCCAACAAAGCTAATCGATCAACGTTTCATACATTTCAACTAAAACAAACCTACCGTCCCCGCGCCCGACCGCCGATAGATTTACTTATAAATATACTGAAAACATTGCGTGTAGAAATGCTTAAGAGTTGTAAATGTGGCCGCCGCCTTGCGTTATCTGGGGCTTTGTATCAGTATTGTGCCCGCCAAGGGGGCGCCTGGTACAGGGCGCCTGGTGCAGGGCGCCTGGTACAGGGCGCCTGGTACAGGGCGCCTGGTGCAGGGCGCCCGGCGGCGGCCTTCGCGGGACGTCTTTGCACACACGCTACAAAAATCATAATCAAAATAATGTTCATAAACAGAATAATTTGCTGCAATATTTTGTATAATTACAGAATTAAATATATCTGAAAAAGTTTGCTTAAATGATTGCTGTTAACAGCAGCGCAGTGTTGTGTGTGCGTGTGCGCGTGTGTGCGTGTGTGCGCACGAACGTCCTGGCGTTAGGCGACAAGCTCGCGGCGACAGTTCTGTAAACATGAGTCTACAATATTGTTCGTATATTGTATTGTTTTCTTTTTTAATAATATTATATTGTGTTTAAACGACCATCTTGTGTTTGATTTCTATCCCTGTTGATTCCATAACTATTAATAACTAGCTGTTCCCGTGCGACTTCATCCGCATAAAATTATGAAAACTTTATTTTATTATTTACATGTGTCAAATTATCAATTGCCAATGTCAAAATGACATGACATAATGACAAATCATGGCAACCTTGCTTCCTTGATGTTGGCAGCAACTTATGGTCTCTTTTCCACATTAGGGTTTTTATCCAAAATATATAGCCTAAAGCGTGACGTAAGTGTAGGGCTTTTTATCAAAAAAAGAATTATTCAAAAATATGCTGTAACTGCTGAGATCTTAGGCAACAAAAAAGTGTGTGTTTACGCTTTATTATAATAGTATAGATAGATATAGATATAGAAGTTTAGATATAGATATGGATATTACGAAGATGAAAGACGAATAAATGATTTAAATGCGTGTATGCAGAGCGACTTGCCGCCGCACTCGCACTCGCTACACTCTGATTATAGAGTCGACGATCAGTTTCAGCTGTCGTTGGAACTGTGTGGGAAATGTCACGGGGATTGTAATTTCTCGTCTCAGAGTATAACACAAAAGAGTACGAAAGGCATGATGAATGGTTCTTTTGACGAGTCACTAGTAGTTTTTTTTACAACTTAAAACCACATATTAGCTGCTTACACATGAAAATATTTTCGATTACATACTCTTTAAGTACCTTAAGTTAAAGTGTACACTCTGAATAGTGGTCGTGTTATATGATATTTGTCACAGTATTTGTGTGAGTGGTGGCGGCGATGGCGCTATTAGGCAAGGCGGTTGTGCAAAAGGCGGAGAGGCGGAGAGTCGGCGAGGCCTATGGGGTCAGTACTCACGCAGAGCCGAGAGCGTCGTCTGGTGGAAATACATTTCTCTTCTATACTCGCAACCGTGTCGTGTTGGCTAGTAAGTTTTTTTTAACTAATTCCAATCACTTGTTCGGTGTCACGTGAAGTGTTGGCATGAAGGCTCGCATCTGCAAGTTGATACTGTGTCTGCTGGTGATGCTGTGGGCGTGCGCGGCGCGCAGCCGGGCCTCGCGCACGCCGGTGCTGGCCACGCCGCAAGGCCGGCTGCGCGGCGTGCGCGGGCCCGCCGGCCAGCGCCGCTACTACGGAATTCCCTACGCCACGGCCGACAGATTTCAGGTACATTCAACACATGTGACTTCTGTTTATACATTTTTATACTTTAATCTTGAGTATTAAAATGAAATTGCTGTTTTATGTAAATGTTATTAAACAGGTTCCAAGGGAGGCGCCGCCGTGGAGCGGCGTGTTCGAAGCGGTAGACCGCTTCCGCAGCTGTCCGCAGATGCTCTTCTCCGCCGTGGTGGGCTCCGAGGAATGCCTGGTGTTGGACGTACACGCACCGCCGGCGGGGGCGCGGCCGACGTATGGTCTGCCCGTCATGGTGTTCATCCATGGCGGCGCATACTACTACGGCACGCGGGCGCACTACGATCCAGAGTATTTGGTAGCCAAGGACGTGATCGTTGTCGTGATAAACTACAGGCTGAACGTGCTCGGTTTCCTCTGCGTGAATGGGGTCGCAAATCTGGGGCTGCGGGACCAGGTGGCGGCGTTGCGCTGGGTGCGGCGCAACATCTCGGCGTTCGGCGGCGCGCCCGGCGACGTGACACTGTGCGGGCAGAGCGCGGGCGCCGCCGCCGCCACCATGCACCTGGTGTCGCGCGCCAGCCGCGGCCTGTTTCACAAGGTCATCGCCATGAGCGGCTCGCTGCTCGCGCCCTGGGCGTTTAACTTGGAGCCCCTCGCGCCCGCCCTCGACGATGCGCGGAAACTGGCATCCGTTGACACAGAGCGAGATATCTACGAAACGTTCTTAAATTCTCCCATCGACGACCTGATTCGCGCGACTGCAGACACCTCCGTGGATCCGAGGTACTTTAAATATTCGCCGTGCATGGACTCGAACTCGACGGATCCATTTTTCCTCGGAACGCCGTACGACATGCTTAAAAATGGGGAATTCACAAAGGTTCCCATAATGATCGGACACGCCGAGGACGAAGGTCTCCTGTTCTTTGGATTGACAGAGCGAGACATTTTGAAGAAATTGGACGAAGAATTCGAGGAGAGACTGCCGTCCGTGTTTTCGTGGTGCCCGGCGAACAGGAGGGTGATCGCAAAAGCGCTGCGCTCGCACTACTTTGGCGCGGGGAGCGTCAGTGGGGCTGCGGGCCGCGGCCTCGTCGACTTCTACTCGGACTGGATCGTACGCGGCACGCATGACGCCTTCCTGCGCCTACTGGCCTCCGTTTCCGACGAGCCTATATACAACTATATATTCTCGTACAAAGGCAGCAGAAATTTCGCGACAATGTTAGCTAAGATCCGCGGAGGCGCGGGCGCTGGCGCGGGCGCGACGCATTCCGACGACATCTTCTACGTGTTCAAGCCGGCCGGGCTGCCGCTTCCCGTAACACCGAGCGACAGAACCTTCATCGACAGACTAACTCTCCTCATCGCAAACTTTATGAGATATGGGTAAGTACATTATTGTGTAAGAGTTTTGATTCTATACGACCTTCGTAAGTAGTAGTAAAGATGGTGTATTTGTGTACTTGTAAGCGACCCCACGCCGCCGTCTCGCCGCTCGGCGCTGCTGCCGTTCCAGTGGCCGCGGGGGAATGTGTCAGCAGGCCTGGTGCTATCGGACTGGCCGCGGGCGGTGCTGGGGCGCGCGGGCGCGGGCGGGGGGCTGTTCCTGCGCGCGCTGTGTACGCACGGCCGGCGCGGCCACGTGCCCTGCGCCAGCGCGGCCTCCTGTCTTACAAACACAAGCTTAACGCGCATCAACTTGGATTCAACTTTCGACGCACCGTAGCTGCAACATCAATCGAGGACGAGAACACACTCCGGCGTAGGATTTAAAGGTTATAATTCTTATGACTATTGAATTCCAGAAAAATAGGCTAAACAACTTAATGGCGATGAATAAAATATTTGTAGATACTAATAAGGTGATAATACGTTTTTTGGGAATTGAAAAATGGTAAGAGCTCATTATTTTGCGAATTGCTTCAAAATATCCGCGCTTATAAAATCTGAACCAAGTAGGCGTTCTTTCATCACATAGAGTAGATTTATTTTACTCTTTTACTAGTAACCAATACTAATTATAAGTCATGTAATGTAAGAAGTATATGAGCAAGATGGTAAGTTGTTTTTGTATCTACACTTGTCGGCAGTGGAGACGCGTTGTCGCACAACTTTGTAATCGAGTAAACCTTTTGGCTGTAGTCTTGTTGCACCAATGGCTTATTGACGGAACATTGACGGGCTGTGGAAAGACCTCAGGCTGTTAAGTCAGTATAGTGCCACAAGGCACTTGTGGCACCTTTTTGACATTGACAGGGTGGCGCCTCTGAGCATTTAGGGTTACCAGCAAGATAATATGTCCGCATTAAAGGGAAATTATTTCCTTTTGAAAACGAAAACGCAAATTAGTAGTCTTAACATAATAGAAATAGTCTTACTTAGCGCTCATCTACAGAATAATAGAAATCTTAATGATTGTTGTTTATAATCAACGCACAGTTTTAAAATTATCAGATAATTAGTTTTTGATACATTACTGAGTACACACAGTAATTTCCTTATTACGTAAGTAAATATGAAATTTATGTCAAGAAGGCACAGGCACTTCCAGGTGCACAAAACACGTTACAATAAAGGGTCGGTCACTGTAATTTGAAATAGGAAATAAAACAACTTTTAGCAAAACATTTTTAAGTCTACTAGTATATAACAATTTTTTTTTAAATTACAAATCTAAAAACATGCGTCGCCTTGAGAGTTAGGGAATTTCTTGATTAACAAATGGTAACAAATTCTGATTGCAACAGACACAAAATGATTCACATTTTCAAATGTAATTACTGGACCCCCTACTTCTTCTCAGCGATAAAAATATCTCCCACTTAAAAAAAACTCTCGTGCACTACTTTTAAACACTTTCATCACTTTATTTCATGGAATAACATTAAAAAGCCACACAAAATGCGTAAAGTAATGACGCGAAGTGAACTGACATGCTATGTCACTATTACCCTGACATTAAATGTCACTTCTCATTGCCGGGTGCCAAAAGAAGCTTGTACCACTATAATAATTTTATCGTTATATATAACTGTCAGTTTGTCCTCCTCAGTCTAACTGTCACAACTCTGACATGGCTTCTTCAAATAATTGTAAAAAGTAGGTAATGTTGTGAACTGGTTTGATTAGCGACAACTGAGGAATGTTTCAAATCATTAAAACAACGAAGTCATCGCAGATCATTTACGAACTCACGACTACGTATTGTTAATGTACAACAGATGACTTCTTATAAATCTGTTTTGTTAGAATAAAAAAAAAACAACTAAATATATTCAAATATTTAATAACACCACCTTGAAATAAATAACCACAGTACATAAACCGTGACTTCCTGAACCTATAAACTTATTGCTTAGGCACGAAAGACTAGACACTATCACCTGTATTTACGTATACGTGCTTTGGGTTATGCTTCAGTATTTCAAACGTAACAAAAATAATTGTAAAACATGACACGAGTCCCACGAAACAATCATTGTGTTGGTTAAAGCAGTAAATAATCAGTGATCCTAAGTAGAAGTCAATTCAACGAAATTAACGAAGTAACAATGTATCATTTAGTGGAAACATGTGAAGTAGAACGAAAAATTCACCCTTTTTACCATAATAACAATTGACAAACTGCGCACAACGCCTACGCTTCCGTGCGCGGCCAGCCTTATTTGATACTATCTGGATATAGCACACGCGGGAGCAGGCTCGAGCTCTACCGGCAGGAGAGGGCGCGCGCGTCGCGCACGAGGCCGTAGTGGCCGAAGCTCCTGCGGCGGTACTTGGCGTACGTCTGGTTCCAGAGGCGCACTGCGCGCTCGTCCCACATGGGCGCGGTGCTAAGCGCGCGGTCGATTACCAGCGCGCTGGGGCTGCCCGCGAGTCCCGCACGCCCCTCACGCCCAGGGCGCCACCGTACCGGCAGCAGCCGTGACCTCTGTGGGGTCGGATCGCTGAAAACATACCACAATATTAGTCTTGTAAAAAGTTCTAGAAACATCGTATCAGTTTTCATAAGTGGAATGGGAATAAACATTTCTATCTTAATATTCAATATTTGTTTCTTGTCTTGTATCGTGCAGATGGTAAACAGTAGCGGCTGCTGTCGAGGCGGTCACGCATGCTATCTCTGCGTGCATATGACGTTGGCCTAATTGAGGCCATTTGACAAATAATTATTTTATCTGCGGTTCATAGTTTGTACTGTAGATGATATAAGCGTCGAAAGATCGTTTTAATATTTGCTACATGATTTAAAATAATTAAAGATCACCAACTAATAAATAAAAATAAAAAAAACTGACTTGGGTACGCACCTGTACTTGGCGAAGTTGGTCCAGAGCGTGACCATGCGCTGTATCATGAGCGTCTCGAGGTAGCGCTGCGGCAGCGGGAAGGAGGCCGGCTTGAACATGTAGAAGAGCTCGTCGGCGTGCGAGGCGCCGCGCCGGGCTCCGAAGCGGGACACCTGCTTCGGCAAGTTAATGTAGCCGCTGTACTGGAACTGGTAGAAGTATATGGGGCCCGGCGAGGTGCGCAGGTACAGCTCGGACTCCACCACCGAAGGGAACTTGAAGTGCAAGTCCGAGTACAGTTCCACTACGCCCATTATCAAATCATCCCTTTTCGAAGAGAAGTAATACTTTTGCAAGATTTCGGCGGTGGTGTTTCGGGACTCGTCACCGGGAAACTCGAGGTCGGGGGACAGGAGGTCTGAGGGGTTCACTTCCTCCACTGTGGTTCCGTAATCTTTCGCGGCGAAGTAGATACCCTCGTTGTCGTTGTAGCCAATTATCATGGGCACTTTGGTGTAGTTCCCCGAAGCGATGACGTCGACCGGGTGTTCCGCGACGACGGCCTCCACGCCAGGAATCGGCTTCTCTATGCAGGGTACCAGAAGAGTCTCCGCTGTTATATAATTTTTGTGCTGCGGGTTCCGCACGGCCAGGATCAACTCTTCTGGAGACCTCCTCGAGAGAATTTCGTACAGCTCGCGGGGGTCCACTGTCGAGTAACCGAATTCCTTGGCGATATTGCTGGCAGTTTTAATCGGGTCCTGCTGCATTCCCCACGGAGCCAGCGACGACCCGCTCTGGAGAATGACTCTGTGGAAGAGGCCCTGAGCGGCCGGCGAAGAGATAAGATACGAGCTGGAGACGGCGCCAGCGCTCTCTCCAAACAGGGTGACGCTACCGGGATCCCCGCCGAACGCTCTGATATTGTCCCGGACCCAGCGGAGTGCCGCCACCTGATCCTTGAGGCCGGCGTTTCCTGGAGCCTCCTCTATGCCCAGACAGAGGAAGCCTTCGACGTTGAGCCTGTAGTTAATACCGACGAACACGACATCGTGCTCGACAAAGTAGTCGCCGCCGTACAAAAAGGCGGTGCCGGCGCCCTCGAAGAAGCAACCGCCGTGGATGTAGAGCATGACGGGCAGCGGCTGTGAGGGCGCCGTGGCCGGGGTGTACACGTTAAGGCGCAGGCAGTCCTCCTCGCCCACCACTACGGAACCGAGCATCTTCTGCGGGCAACGCACGTTCTCCTCGATCGCCTCGAAGACGCCCTTCCATTTGAGTGGCGGCAGCGGCGCCTGCGCAACATAGTGACTTATTTATATATTTTTTTCTGAGCTCTCTAGCTATTCCGGCTGAGATGTGGAAGTTTGCTAAATTGGCTAAAGACTACGCTACCTTCCCCATTTCGACCGGAATATCGTCTAACAATGTTCTGAATTGATGTCGTACGTCTATACTATTTGATCTGACCGACGACAAACAATCCTCTTATAACTTATTACTTGGGAAATTATTAAGAGTGTCTGTTTTGTGTCTTTTGTAAGTATAATATTTACATACCAGGCATGTACGAGTACATAAATCGAACGTCAATTATGAGGTATTAAAATGCATTTTGCATCAGCATTAATGTATGTGAGTCGCTATATGTATGTATATAATGTTGTTTTTATTCAAATAAGTTATAATTTTGTTTTATTGTGTAATTTATTTATTGAAGATAAAACGACGCTGGATTCAAGTAGTAAATTGAGGTGCAAGTGGCATTCGTGTTGGTGGGGATAGCTAGTCTCAACATAAACTTAAATTGCAACTGCACTGTTGCAACAGTGTGTTAACTTGCAAACATTCATTTATCTCGTTATCCAAGGTTAAATATAGGATTACTCATGTAACTACGTAAGTGTAAGCACAGCTAGTGTGCCCCCGTACCCGCCGCCCCCTCAACGAGAGCCGGCACGGCCTTGTCTCGTGAGATAAATTGTTGATAAGTAGGTATGACCCGAGAGCATTGAGAGTGAGACAGACGGATTGCTGCGCTCGCCTCGCCACATTCATCAAGCGAAATGACACTGATGTCGACTGACTACAACTGTTAAAGGAACTTCAGTCTTGGTTGACGAATATGTCTACATACTACATCGCAAACAGTGTTTGGTAATTGAAATGAATGTTATGTCATTTGATATACCCCATGGGTCCGACTGAGCCAGACTGCGCCGCATTGCCACGCCGGGGTCGTGCGCCGCTCTTGCATATACTCATCTTACTAATATTATAAATGCGAAAGTTTAGATGGATGAATGGATGGATATTTGTTAGAGTTTGTAACCTAAACGACTGAATGAATCTCGATGTAATTGGGCATAGTTGAGGATAGTCTGAAAGAAGATATTACTTACTTCTGTTTTTTTTAATTCCACGAAGACGGAGTCGCGAGCGAAAGTTAGTGTATTTATATTTACAAAGATCAAGAAATAAAAATAATAAAGTAAGCACGACCTCCAAGTTCAAGAGACTAGACAAGCGAGACGTTTACAAATCGCCGTCCATGTCCATTGTACAAACGGTAACCTTTTCTAACGTAAACACTATATGAATAGAATTAAATTATTATACCTTTATACTGTCCTGTGATAAGCAATAAGGAAAGCAAAATGTTGATACAAAGTGGGCGCTGTTGGAATATAAACGTGATGAGCTTGTTGAGAACACGATGGACTGCGACAAGATGGCCAGTAAAGAAGAATGTTATTACTTAATAGTGTAAAATACTGTTGGGGTCTGTAGATCTTTAACCGGGTAATTGTAACAGGTACTAGTTTGCCTCGCATTGCTCTACGAGTGAAGGTTGATCTTTTAATGCAACTCATTCGTGCTATTTTTATGTTACTAATTATTTCTTATTTCGATGTTACAAATTTTTATTAACCAACTACAAGCATCACAGCACCGATACAATGTTCTTCTTTTGACTGCTTCTTTTCTTATTCATTTGGGAGCGTGTACCCACTTGTTGGAGGCAAAGACATACGCGGAGACAATGATCACATAATCAAAAAAGTATTAAGATTTAATGTGGATGGCTACAAAGGTAGAGGAAGACCGAAGAAAATATGCATATGCGAAAGAAGGGAGTGAATTCAGATATGACTGCTGATAGAGATGTTTGGGAGAGCAGTATATACTGTGAAGACTCTCCGTAAGGTTATCTGCGCTAACGGCGGATGCACCATGCAGTCTTCTTGCTTAATATTTTGTTGACCGACTTCCCAAAAGAAGGAGGTACTCAATTCGTCCGTATGTTTTTTTTTTTTTTTTTTTTTTTTTTTTTTTTTTTTTTTTTTTTTTTTTTATGTGTGTTACGGCATAACTCCGCCGCTGGTAGACCGATTTTGAAAATTCTTTTTTTATCCGAGAGGTAGTGCTTGCAGGTGGGTCCCATTTTTTTGTTTGATTTTTGGAGTCAAAGACTATGGCGTAGTTAAATAGTTTAGCTCAAAATTGCGTGACGAAATTTGGTGTCTTTTTTGCTTTCTATGCTTCCGTAGCCTAAACTATAAGACCTACATAAAAATGATGTATGAAAGAATTGTAGGTCATTCAATTAGCTGAATTAAAGTCTGCGATAGCATATATCTATCTCTTAAGGTTGTCGCACAATAACCACTTTTTTCATTAAAATTTCGATCAAAATCTATACCCCACTTTCAACGCTATTACTCGTGTTCGGTATGGATCCTTATCAAAATAAATGTGTCCATCATCAAGAGAATTTAATGTAGATTATAAATGTCCTTGGAACTGTGTAATTCCGATCAATAGTTTAGGAGATATCATAAATAGCAAATTACGAGTCGCAGAAAAAAATATCAACTTGTAACAAAGTTTGCTTTCTTGGCTTACGTAGCCTAAACTATAAGACCTACATAAAAATGATGTATGAAAGAATTGTAGGTCATTCAATTAGCTGAATTAAAGTCTGCGATAGCATATATCTATCTCTTAAGGTTGTCGCACAATAACCGTTTGTTTCGAGAAAACCGTCAAATAAGTGCAATCGACTTTATTTAAAACGCTTTTATTCTTATTTGGTATGAATCCTTATCCAAATAAATATGTTTTCACGATAGAGTATTATATGTAGATCATAATTGCCTTTTACAGTATGTAATTCTGTAGAAGATTCTAGAAGTTATCAAAATATTAAAACCCATGGGCAACAGCGGCGCGCGGCCGCACCGAATTATGAGTGAATGATCGCAACGATGTATTAGTTCTTTACTTAATTTCTTAGATAATCGATTTAGATAACTCATTATTTGTTTGAAAGCTAGTGATTATCATACTGCGATATCTAGATTCACTAAAAATCGAGAAATAAATAAACTTTTTAATAAAAAAACAAAACCGACTTCCAAACAAAATACACTAAAAACAAAATATTCTCAAAAAACAGTACACTAAAAGTAACGAAATAATTCCTTGAAAATAGTAAACCTCCCTTATTGTAGCTGTTATGTCTATATTGTACAATTATTATTACTTTGAAGTCGGTGTCAGTCATTACTAAAAACGTTACTATACTTTCAATTGTCAATTGTTATGGTAAAAATGTAGAAAACCTTACGTAGAAATATCACTGCATATATGTACCTCGGCTGACACCGACATCAAAGTAATAATAATTGTACAATATAGACATAACAGCTACAATAAGGGAGGTTTACTATTTTCAAGTAATTATTTCGTTACTTTTTAGTGTACTGTTTTTTTGAGAAGATTTTGTTTTTAGTGTATTTTGTTTGGAAGTCGGTTTTGTTTTTTTATTATTTGTAATTGCAAACGCTGCAACTTCGCCATAGTGCCTTTTATTTCCACCCCATTTGCACTTAATGGCCAGTGGCAGGTCTTGTAATTTATGGATATACAAAGTGTAATGGTTTCAATGTAAGACGTTTTCTTCTCGGTTCCAGTTGTTTGTGATACATTAGTCGTAAGGGCAGCAGGCGTGTATCGGCAGTGACGGAGTTGCGGGTGTCGCAAGCCGGACGAGACGCAGGCGCTGGCCGGTGTTGCGCCACGCAGCAGGCTTGTTTTACGCCCTCAAAGTCAAGATCGCGCTCGCCGATACACTCCACCGACGAGCACTTTCAATACAGATACTCAATATTTGCCAATTATTTCGATAGAACAATTTTTTAAATATCTGCATCTTAAAACTTTACCTAAATACGACGCAGGCTTCACAGTCTGAGCCCCAGATGGACATCCAGATTTTTTGTACATTTCTGTAACATTAGAGATATTTTCTTTTAACATAATATAAGGTTCTGTCCCCTATCGGTCCCTCGTTTGTTTGTGACTTTGTATTATTTATTTATTCTTTGTAAATATTTTAATTTGTTGTCTTGTATTAAAAATTCGTTCACAACAAATTAGTTCTATATATTTAAGATTTCTATACTATTAGCTTACATTAAATATGAATTTCGTAATGAACTTATCTCATAAGGCAAAAAGGTCAGGATCGTTACGAAAGATATCGAGATGTTAGATCTCGAATGAAGTCAGCAATGAGACACGCAATCTGCCTCTATAGGCATCGTATCATTCTGGATTGATCCGTGTGTATCAGGCACGCTAAGAAGTCGATCATTTTGTAATTATTTAGAGAAAGTCAATGACATTTGTGTCTAGTACAGTGCAGTGCAGTTCGGTGGCCCTGTAGTACTATTGACCTTCAGCCGTGTTTCTCAACAACCAGCCGCAGCGGCAGCTCTGACCTTGGCACACTCCCATTACCTTGAGCCTCTCTAAACCTGATTCATTTACAAAGGTTCTAATATCAAATTTACTTGAAGATTCGTCGTTTTTTCTTGCTCATTTACCTTACCTAATTATTTAGCTAGCTGGACTCAAACCGTGGTGCAATTTGCTTAGTGAACTTACCGTGGTAAATGCTTGTCATCAACTTATTATTAATTAAACAATTGGATACAGTCATGTTAACTCTGTTACGTTGAGTAATTATAAAAAGGGTGAATAGGTAAAAGCAATAGGTGTGTTGGTCAGGGCGGAAGGCAGCGTATCCGCCACAATGTTGCCAAATATCCGATTCTATAGCGTAGTAACGTTTCGTACGCATTTAACTTCGTTTAAATAATTACTATAGAGTACTTTAATATTATTTCTCAGTAGTTTTCCGTGTAGGTATTGGAATTTAAAGAGAATTTAATTTCTCTCTGTATTGACGAGCCATGCGACTGCAAGACCATGAGTCTTGACCTTACTGAATACTAACTAAAAGATGGCGGTTAGAACTAATTCATTGCTCGGTTTAAGAGTGATTTTTCATTATCATATTTGTCATATCCAAACATAAATAGTGAAAAGAAACGAACAATGTTTTATTTTAAATGTCAAGTAAAACAAGATCAATTACAAACAAATAAATAAATAGATTAATTAAAAGGTGTGTGGTTGATTGAAGAAAATAATTGGTTCTATATTGAATAAATTAAATTCTTTCTCACTTAGATGTAACTTAGCAGCAAATTTTCATGTTAGGTCTTCAGCTGCTGTAAAAAATTGTGCTGTAAGTTAATATGTTCAATTTGTACAGGCGCTTATATCATTTTTAATTACCACCTGTGTACCATATTTTTTATATTTAAGTAGCCAAGGATGGGAAGGGAAACTGGATTTGACAGTGGAGGAGAAATATCCTTTTTAAATGTGTCTCCTACTTTGATTAAGGGTAGGCAACGCATCTACAACTATGGTTCGCCGTAGTCGCTCATTGTACGTCTCCACCGAGAGCGTCGGAGCTACCCAAGTTATGGGTGACTAGGCTTAAGTCAACCACTCTACTCCAGTGCGGATTGGTTGACTTAGTGGGTTGGATAACTGTTCAGCGACTGTAAAGGAGACAGCAGCATAAACACATGAATCAAGGCCTAAGAATGTTTATTGATTAAGCATGTTTATCCAAAAATAAAATAAATCAGCATTGAGTTGGCAAACTCCGGAGTATGTAGGACTCGGGCACTACTTTGAACATGCAATTGGTGTACCTTTCTAAGAAATAAATAAATACGGGCAAAGAACAGCCGCGCCGCCACTCATGCTCCTCTAGACGTGCAGTTTTTTTTTTTTTTTTTTTATAGGTACACACGACTTCGGACTGTCGTGTTTATTTGCAAAAAAATATTTGTCTTCTTTGAAGAGACAAATTTTCCTACCAAGAATTTATTGGATAAAAGTAACTCATTTGGAATATTTCAAATGAAATAATGATACTTGCCCGTATTTGGCGAAATTACTCCACATTGTAGTCATTTTGTCCATCATGTCCAGCTCGAGGTAGGACTGAAACAATTTGGCTTTGAGTTTGAACAAGTAGAAAAGTTCGTCAGCGTGCGTGGCGCCCGGCGCGCCCGCGAACCCGTACAGCTGCTTGACGACGTTCATCCAGCCCGAGTAACGGAACTGGTACGCGTACACCGGCCGCTCGGAGCTCTGCAGCATCAGCGCCACCGTCGCCACCACCGGGTACGTTATCCCGGACTCACCCGGGTATCGAGAAAACTTTACTAAGTTTTGCTTAGATATTTTCTCAGTAGTTTTCCGTGTAGGTATTGGAATTTATAGAGCATTTAATTTCTCTCTGTATTGACGAGCCATGCGACTGCAAGACCATGAGTCTTGACCTTACTGAATACTAACTAAAAGATGACAGTTAGAACTAATTCATTGCTCGGTTTACGAGTGATTTTTCATTATCATATTTGTCATATCCAAACATAAATAGTGAAAAGAAACGAACAATGTTTTATTTTAAATGTCAAGTAAAACAAGATCAATTATAAACAAATAAAATAAATACGGGCAAAGAACAGCCGCGCCGCCACTCATGCTCATCTAGACGTGCAGTTTTACAGCGAGATTAATACAGTCTCTAATGTTTTATTCCTTAATCCCATTCGTATACTTAATAATGATCTTGTGGTCGCAAATGTGTTAACTTTTTCTTCTATATTTAGAATACGTTTCATTCCAAAACAATAAAGTTTGTTCACTCCACAGGGGCGCGGTGGTGAATTTTTTGTCTATAACTAAAAGGCGAGGAGTTTTCTTTTGCGTCTGCGGCCATTTGAGGGGCAGTAATCGTGTGTCGGCCGGCGTGGGGTCCCTGCAACGTACATGTATTAAGTTAATTAGGACCATGACAGCGCACGAGTGCTCTGGATAATAACAAAGAAAGAGTAAGTGAAAATGTGTCATAACGTTTTTATAGGTACACACGACTTCGGACTGTCGTGTTTATTTGCAAAAAAATATTTGTCTTCTTTGAAGAGACAAATTTTCCTACCAAGAATTTATTGGATAAAAGTAACTCATTTGGAATATTTCAAATGAAATAATGATCTTGTGGTCGCAAATGTGTTAACTTTTTCTTCTATATTTAGAATACGTTTCATTCCAAAACAATAAAGTTTGTTCACTCCACAGGGGCGCGGTGGTGAATTTTTTGTCTATAACTAAAAGGCGAGGAGTTTTCTTTTGCGTCTGCGGCCATTTGAGGGGCAGTAATCGTGTGTCGGCCGGCGTGGGGTCCCTGCAACGTACATGTATTAAGTTAATTAGGACCATGACAGCGCACGAGTGCTCTGGATAATAACAAAGAAAGAGTAAGTGAAAATGTGTCATAACGTTTTTATAGGTACACACGACTTCGGACTGTCGTGTTTATTTGCAAAAAAATATTTGTCTTCTTTGAAGAGACAAATTTTCCTACCAAGAATTTATTGGATAAAAGTAACTCATTTGGAATATTTCAAATGAAATAATGATACTTGCCCGTATTTGGCGAAATTACTCCACATTGTAGTCATTTTGTCCATCATGTCCAGCTCGAGGTAGGACTGAAACAATTTGGCTTTGAGTTTGAACAAGTAGAAAAGTTCGTCAGCGTGCGTGGCGCCCGGCGCGCCCGCGAACCCGTACAGCTGCTTGACGACGTTCATCCAGCCCGAGTAACGGAACTGGTACGCGTACACCGGCCGCTCGGAGCTCTGCAGCATCAGCGCCACCGTCGCCACCACCGGGTACGTTATCCCGGACTCACCCGGGTATCGAGAAAACTTTACTAAGTTTTGCTTAGATATTTTCTCGTAATTCATATAAATTTTATTTAAGGTATCCGCGACGCTTTTCTTTTCCTCCATCGTGGGAAAGCTTAAGTCCCTCGGCAAAGAATCGATGAAATTCATGTTGGAAATGGTCGTGTCGTTTTCTTTACCGACAAACATGTATCCTTCGGCGCTGTTAAACCCGACGATAACTGGCAACTTGGTGTACTTTCCTAGTCTCAGTAAGTTGTATGGCGTATCATTTAGAAATTGATCACTTCCCTCAATTTTCTTCTCAGCGCACGGCACGAAGATGTTCTCGGACAGTACGACGTCGCCGCGAGCTCTCGGAACGCGAGCGCTGAGCAGTTTTTTCGCAGGAATGTTGATGAATATGTTGTATAGTTCATATGGGTCGGTGGTGTTATATCCGAATTGCGCGGCGAGCGCGCTGGCGGTGCTCACAGGTTCGAACTGGAAGCTCCACGGGGACATCGCGGAGCCGCTCTGCATTATGGCTCTATGGAACAAGCCCGCGGACATCGGGGAAAGGATATGGTACAAAACGGAGGCCGAGCCGGCGCTCTCGCCGAATAAAGTTATTGAAGTAGGATCTCCGCCAAACGCTTCGATATTAGTTTTTACCCACTTTAAAGCCTCCAGCTGGTCCTTGAGGCCGGCGTTTCCCGGAGCTTCATTAATTCCTAGACACAGGAATCCCATTATTTCTAGTCTATAATTTAGAGTGACAAGGATAACTTCGTGTTCAATCAAGTATTCAGGTCCGTATATGAATGGCGAACCGGAGCCATCTCGGAAGCCGCCGCCGTGAATGTACACCATCACGGGCAGTTTGCGGTCCATGTTTATCGGCGTGTACACGTTAAGAGTAAGACAGTTATCTTCCGTTCCGAGGATATTGGTAGCGGAGAATCTCTGGATGCACCTGACGTGCTCGTCCTGCGCCTCCAGCACGCCACTCCAGCCGGGGGCCGGTTTCGGCGCCTGAAAATATTGACACAGATTTATTTACTTGATCTGTGTTTCTGCGTTGTCTGTTACTTATAGGTACTTGAGAGATGCATATTAAATGTAAAAAATAGAGAAACACACAACATCTTGTTATCGCACCTGAAATCTAGCGGCAGTGGCGTAGGGGATGCCAAGGTAGGCGGCGTGGGAGCCGTCGGGGGCGAGGACGCCGCGCAGCAGACCGCCGCGCACGCGCACGGCCGGCGTGCGCTGCGGCACCAGCCGCGTCGCCCACAGCGACCACAGCGCCACCCACTGCTGGGCACGCATACTGCCCTGCTCCTGCCTATTGCCGCAGCTGCTGCTGCTGCTCCAACCAACGGTTACTCCAACCGACTGCAAATATGTTAAACAGAAACTATAAAATTCTTAATATTTTTGGTAAACTTAATGTCCAGCTAGACTACGTTACTTAAGTAATGAAAAGTTACTTTAAATAAGGAAACAACGTGTTTTTTCATTTTACTACAAGTCAAGTGAAAAATAAAATTAATATTGCTGTTATATTCCATTCGTCAGATTAATAGGTTACCTATCTCTTATTATTACATAAATGTGAATCAAATTATAAGCCTCTATGCGTATGATTTGATCAAAATATTAGATATCTATCTAGACTAACTTAAATTGGTTTGAGTTTCAAATATTACTTAGTTCTAACTTAAATTGGCTGAGTTCCTAAGCGTGTTTAAGCAAGGGGGATATCTAGTATCGTTTTACATTATACTAGTACCTAGGAGCGAAAATCGTTGGAGAAATATCCATGGACAATTTGACAGGTAGCCCGGGAATTTGTGACAAGCACAAAGGGAACAAATACCTGCAAGATTCATTTTTGTCAGTCGCCATGTCAGTTATGTCGATTCATTTTATATGTTGAATACAACATGAAGTAATAAAATATACATTTAAGATCTAGTTTTACTCTTTTAGGTTTATACAACTTTAAAAAAACTTTTGTTTTGCCAAGATTAATGTTTTAGATTTCCATTTATTGAAGTATTAATTTTTTTCCAGTAACTGCCAGAAATTTTATCAAATTAATCTTGTCTAGAAAAAGAACTTATCAGGAAATTGACAATTTTGATTGAGTTCAAGATCCTGCCTGTTGATCTGAAGCAGCGCATCGCATGAGATGAACTAAGTTATGTTAAACTACCTTAGATCTAACATAATAACTTACTTTGAAACATGCAATCACCCTCCACACTTACAAAAACAATCCCATGACACATACATTATCACTAACACTTATGTATACTTGGATTTTATTTTCTATTTATTTACGTTAACAATGATTTCACATTTCATAAAATAAAGGTAAAATTAAAGGTAAGTTTGATAATATATGTCGTCTATCAAACAAGAGAAATAATCACATAATATTATTTTAAAAACTTAAATGAACTTTTTAAAGGAAAGCAATCTTTAACAAGGAAATAAAGACGTGTGAAGTGTGTGCGAGCACTCCCGGCACAACGCGGACGCTCAGTTACAATATAACTTAATCACGTTTTAAAACTTGTTCTTACACCGACATACACCTTATTGCTATAGAAATAACGTATATTTTTATATTTACTGAATTCCTTTAACGTGATTGATTAACTTTGCATAAATGTATGTCACAGCGATTACTGGTAATACGTATTCTATGTGTAATGGAGTGTCTCACCTGCTATCCTTGCAAAAATAAATCTTTTGTGGTTGGAATAAGGTGTAATTTAAAGTGTTAAATCATTGCATAGGAGTAATAGAAAGTCTTCTTATTTGTTGTTACGTCGTTATCAGATTTACTTAAAGTAAAAAAATGCAGGTGATTAATCTTCGCACGTCGATATCATTGTTAAGATACTTTTGTCTAAGGTTAGTGTACATTATGTCAAATGTAAACTTTATACGGACACCTGAGCATTGACTGAGCAGTGTGTACTACAAGTCAAAGTTCCATCATAATCGGTCCCAGCCGTTACAAAGATTACCCGAAACATACACGACTTGCGGACACAGACAGACAGTCTACAATTCCCACAAAAATACGGTAGATTATGTGAACATTTGTATATTCTGTTTGCATTGTCTTTAAAATATTAAGTATTTATTATTTTATTTTCATTAAAGGCGCTCACCTGCTTTTCATAAGGAAACAATTTTTTTGCTGACCCACTACAATCTACAACCTCAACCTGCGTTGAAGACCTTGAGTACGAATTAAAAAGATTTATTAAGAACAGGTTTATTTTACACGAAAACAAGGTTTAAAAATTGTAAGGTTGTAGTCCTAGTTCTAGTCCTTGACCGCGGTTACACATTGTCGTGTTATTGTTATTATTATAAAAATAGATGTAACCAAATATTAGTTATATTAAATTATCTCAGTGTTATGGCGGAAATTCCTTGCTATTCACCAAGATCAAGGCTATCTCAATGTCGAGTACAGTCATTGCACCATGTATACATCATTAGAAGTCATTCAATTCTCTATACCGGAGGGGCAAAGTCCAAGCGTATTGGAGATCAAAGTCCAACGATTTCATAATCGGTATCAAAAGTAATCAGTCATGGAGGACCGCTATCAGCGGACTTCGCGACTTGCCGGCGAGTGCGGCAGCGACGCGGAAGAGCGCACATTGTGTGAACACTGCGAATTGAACACAACACATTTATTATAATAAATTAAATACGCGTATCACGTAACGACCACGTGATTCGTAAACCGAACACATTACAAGTTTTTTTACTGTGAATATTATGAAATAGTGCGTGACAGTTGTGTAATAAACTAAAATTTGATTAGTGCGCGTGTATCGTGACAAGTGGTTTAGCGTGACTAGTGCGGTGTGCTGCGCGGAGGTGGCTGAGTGCAGCCGGCGGCAGGCAGTCGGCTGACGATGAAGCGGCACTGGCTGGTTCTGTGGTCGCTGTGGGCGGCGCGGCTGGTGCCGCAACGCACGCCCGAGGTGCGAGTGAGCGGCGGCACGTTGCGGGGAGCCGTGGCGCCGGACGGCTCGCACCGCCAGTACCTCGCCATACCCTACGCCACCGTCGGACCTCAGAACAGATTTCAGGTGAGTAACAAATTTAATGTGTAACTATGAAATTATAACACAATGTAAACACAGTTTGAAATTACTTTGGAAGATTTGGCTACGACAGTTTTCCTCGTTCCCTTGCAGGCCGCCAACCCGGAACCGACGTGGAATGGAGTTTTCGATGCTATAAATGAGAACGTGCGATGTCCTCAGCGGAAAGGCAAGTCGTTCGTGACCGGACAAGAGAACTGTCTCACGCTGAATGTGTTCACTCCGCTGGAGGCGGGGCAGGCAGGGGGGGAGGCGCTGCCCGTCATGGTGTTCATCCACGGCGGCGGCTTCTATGACGGCTCCGGCTCCAGGCACGTGTACGGCCCGCAGTATCTCGTGACCAAGGGCGTTATACTTGTCACCATCAACTATAGATTGAACCTACAGGGCTTCGCGTGCTTAAGGATAAAGGAGGCCCCGGGCAACGCTGGCCTGAAGGATCAAGTGGCGGCTTTGAGGTGGATACGAAGAAATATAGGAGCGTTCGGCGGTGATGTGGACAACGTGACAATTTTCGGCGAGAGCGCGGGCGCAGCATCGGTGTCCTACCACGTAGTATCGCCCATGTCCGCGGGCCTCTTCCACAAGGCCATCCTGCAGAGTGGCTCCTCTCTGGCGCCGTGGGCCATGCAGTACCGCCCCGTCTACATGGCCAGCCTTATAACAAAGGTGATGGGCAACGAGACGGCGGATGCGCGGGAAATATATGATATATTTCAAAATAAATCGGACGACGAACTCATCGTGACCCGAGTCCCGCGCCTGGAGGGTAACGTAATTCTTTCTGAATGTCTGTACGTGCCTTGCGTCGAGGACAGGATAGAGGGTGTCGAGCCGTTCCTGACGGAGTTCCCGTATGACATATATAGGAGAGGCGACTACAACAAAGTGCCGATGATTATCGGCTTTAACTCTGAGGAGGGGTACTTATTTGCAGGTATGGAAAACGATACGACGATACCTAAGATAAAAGTCGAGAAATCGTTACCTAAAGACCTGACCTTCCCCACGGAGGAGGAGAGGAGGCGTGTGGCGGCGCAGCTACAAAGACTGTACTTTGGGGACGAGAAAATATCTCAGGAGACTTTGCTGCAAATTGCAAAGTTCCAGGGCGAAGCTTATTTCGTTAACCCGGTTATTGAGGAAACTGAGTATTTACTGAAAACGAACGACAAACCGGTTTACAGTTACATATTCGGGTACGGCGGGAACCGGAATTTAGCGAAGTATTTTTCTGGGGAGCCGTACCGGAGCGCGCTGGGGGCGTCGCATGCTGACGACCTGTTCTACTTGTTCGGCCAGGGCGTGGTGCCCGCGCTGTTTGAGAACAACATGATAGACACTATGACCACGCTGTGGACCAATTTCGCTAAATTTGGGCGAGTACATTATTTGACGAATTATTTTTACTAAACCAGGTATTGTTATTTAATAAGTGTTATGTTGCAGAGATCCGACGCCGGCATCGGCGCCGCTGCGCTGGGCGGCTGCAAGCGGAGCGGACCCGCAAGCGCTGTTCATCTCAGACGAGCTCCGCATGACGCCGCTGCGCTACACAGAGACACTCAAGTTCTGGAAAAATGTTTATAATAAATATAGGAGAAAAAAACCATAACTTATTTAGTTAAATTCCTTTTAACTACTTGTAATTTAAAACTATATTAGCTGCAGATGTGTACATACGCTTAATTTTATCTAAACATTTGGATAAAACTGAGAACTAAAGAGTTCTCAATTTTGTTAGATTTATCTGAATGATTGGACAGCTCAGATAAAACTGAGCATGTTTTGCTGGCTTAAGGTAGTTGTTCTTTTTTTGATGTTGATGTTTAATTGATAGAATTAATAAATGTACTAATTGGTCTCTGTGATTTGTTTCTGGTGCTGTATATAATTATTACGTAGGTGAATCGTTTATTCGTTTAACCTAAAAAGTAAGTCTGGTTATTAATTACGAGTATACTATAAGTTAATGTTGGCTGCGCTTTTGCAGATTCTTTTATTTATGTTTTGAATATTTACGTATTATATTCCTATTTGAACGTTTATTAATACAACATATTTCTTGTTCAAAAACATGAGTACTTAATTTTACTTAATCTGGGATCTAGGCTATAGAGTGTTGGTAATTTTTTTTCAAATGTGTATTTGGGAAGTCACTTTTCATGACCTCGGCTTTGAACTTTGTGCCGACTGTTTGAGTCATCATTGTCAGAGATGAGATGATGCGAAAAATAAAAGAAATAGAAACGTAATTGTTTTTCATTTATAATATTTAAAAAAAAAATCAAATTCATTATTTATACGACAGCAAAATTAGTTACTTCATGACATTTTATAAGAATGAGCGATTGAGCATTTTTTCGTAGAATTATTTAACAAACATGACACATTCACAGACAAACAGATTAGACTAAGCACATTTATTTATACAAGATATATTTTGTATCGTGATTAAATTATGATTATCTGAATAAACATAATATCAATAAACATAATGCATGAAAATGAAAACTCTTAGGTGGGAAAACGTTAATATATTTTGACGAAAAACGTCCATCAGAACGTAAGCTACGACCCAAATACAAAGTGTTTTTTCTGTGAAGGATTAAATCGGTCCAAGGAAGCCGATATTGGCCTTAAACCGTTCCTCTGAAACCGTTCCATTCATTCGGGAACCAAATTTCCGGTATTTGCCGAAACTAAGCCGCTTACCGACCTCTCCTTATTAAGTCTCCGAGTGAATGGGAGCGGCGAGCGAGTGAACGTAGCGGCCGAATGAATGGCCGCTAATCTCGCGCCCCGCCGCTCCCCGCAGCTCCTTGCCCTGCCCCGCAGCGCCGGACCAACGGTTTCTGGGCTAAGCTGTCCGGTAAATAGTAATTGTTTATATAAATAACATTGAAAAAAATATTCGACACTTAAACAATTACGCGGAGCATAATAGGGACTATAACATTTTAGTATCTACATAAAATTAATATCGATCATAACGATCTTTATTGGTTTTTGTTAATTTGTACTTATTTTGCATATGTAACATATCTTATGATTTTAAATGTTCAAGAGAGCGCGCAATAATTCCGATAACTCTAGCAATAGAAGCTATTTTAATACCTACAATGTAAATACATACTTCCTGTTTTATTAACACATAGTTAGCTTTGTGATAATTAACGTTTCTTATAATGTAATTTACATATAATATCTATAGTCATATTACATGCTAGTAAATAATTAAAAAATCTGCTTTCGAAATGACACACAGAATCAGGCAGCCTGCATTAGTGTCTCGAAGTGCGACTAGATGGCGTTTAAATCAAGTTAAAGTGGGACGTTAGCAGAATATTACTTAAAAAATGTTGCTTCACAGCCTTTACTACATTTTTCTATTATAATTTCCAAATTAGAATGACCCAAATTACTATTCTAATTATCACCGGAATTGTAGACTGAATAACTTATCTTTTAAAAGCATACCTGTCCAATATCCGTAAAGACGACAAAAACTATATGAAAACTGTTGACGGTAGTTCCGGGCTATATTCAAGAGTAAAAAATTAAAATAATCCGCACTTTCAATAAAGATTAACAGCATAGTCGCAAAAAAGCCGTCGAAATGCGACGAAAAATCCTTAAAACGCCGTAAATCCAAGCGCGGAATATCCCGTAAGCTGCGCCGCACTCTGTTTACCATAAGCCGGTGTTATCGGCCGCTGACACACCGCCCGCCGCCCGCCGCCCGCCGCCGCCGGCGCTATGGCCCCACCATGTGCGCGTTTATGAGACGCTACTGCTACTGCTGGCAGATCCCATACGCGTTTATGTCATTCTACGCGTAAATGGTGCACCTACGTAAGTGCCGCTCGGTTCGAAATGTACTGACGACCCTTATAATAGTATCGCATTTTCTTTTAAATGACTACTTTGATGACACGGTGGTCAGGGTAAGGACATCATCATAGATTTGCTTAACTGCGAAGGCCATCGGCCATTAGCCCCGGGCCGGTCATCTCGCTAATGTGGCGGCGGACCGCAGCTGACCATTAATAGTTTAAAGCCGAGACGAATGGCCGGGCCGAGACTCAACCCGCTCCCGACGATAAACTAAAAACTGGCTTTGGGATTTATCAACCGACAATAACCTAAGTGACCGCCAACAAATCTGACCAAAGGGTCGAATTGACCGCCGCCTGACCGCGGCAAACGGCGCACGCCACAAGCGCGAGCGTAACCGCTTACAATATAAAAATACAGTTCAAAGATAGCATATTTAGTATTTGCGTTAACATTCAAATCGATTTAAAGAAGGTGCTTATTTCGCAATTTATTAACACGGGCTATAATACTGTTGTAATAATTATCAGTTTTGTAGACTGACAAATGATTTAGATTACAACAGGACGTAAAATTGTACATATCATAATTAGCTATCATCTTCGCTAAACTTGTACCAAGGTCCAATGCGAGCACGTGCAGAAATGTCCCTCGGTCGACCCACATTAGTCACCTTATCTACCTGCGGGTAATGCGCCGCCGGCCAATAAATATTACAATATGATAGCCGGTAAGTTGCGACTCTGTCGATATGCCGGCGGAGAGTAATGCAGGGTCGCCGCGCCGGCTATCTGCCTACTCACTGCTTATGTCTACCAAATGGTAATCACCTAAGAATTGTCGAATTTGATAAAATGGTTCTTGGGTAAAAAGATCGCGAATGGAATAATAGCACTTCTATAACTAAAGAAAATTGCTATTATTTAAAATCAGGCAGAATTAGGTTTCGTTTGGGCGTTCTTAATGACGCCTAACAGTTAACCTTCAATAAAATTACAGAATATTGGGACTTCGAAGAAATCAGAATATTTCGAAGCCACAATAATTAGAAATAATAAGAATTGGAAAGCTTTAATAGCAGTCACTTAGGGATTACACCTAACTCTGCGAAATCTAATCGTCACAGACGACGGGGTCGATGATCTGGTCGCTTCACTAAACTCGATTAGGAACTCAAATTCCAGGGAGCTGTATGAAAGCGCGAATAACTTTTTACCGCGAACGCGCCGATTAGGAATTCGTGGACCTTTCGATAAGAATGTCGATAAGGAAAGATTTATAAATATTACTTTTAAAAATTATAACTGGAATCAATTATATTTTAAAAACATTCGCTGAAATAATGGTGTTTTCAAGAACCTTCTGCTCTACTGAACTAGATAAACAATTCTTTTTTTATTTTGTTTTCGTTTGCGAGCCGCAGTTTCCCGGCGCGTGTACCGACAACCATTCCAACGCATCGTATTTTTTTTGCCTGCACGGCTCTCGCATACCAAAACATACTGGAAACTAATAAAAAAAGTATACAAGTTAGAACAATCGTCCGTATGTGTGGACCTAGCGCATTCGGGTCCCCAGGTCACCGGCCTCGCTACTCCCGAGAAATCGTGAACGGCGTCAATATTCTAAGAAATATTCTAACTTATTTCTTTGTTTTGTGTCTATGTTTACATGTGGAACTTTCTAGACGTTTCTGTGGTTCCTTGAAATCGAGTTTATAGTCTTAAATAAATTATATGTGTGATTACATTAATGAGGGTGACACTTTTTAGTAACAGACAGTTTAAAGGTATTGTGTTAATGGTATCAAGATCTCTCGTCCGTCTGTTGTCGATTGTGTGTAGCGGTTACCATTGTCTGCTAGAGATAATTATCCACAACATGTTTTAACAAACAGTAAGGTGTATACGTTAATATTAATAGCTTCACTGACAAGTTGGCGGTATCGCTTTGCTATCAGATTCTCAGAGCGTCGTCGTCAAGGGATCGGAAGTCAGTTCATGAAACGTATCTGAAATCAAACAAGTAGGGGAACGGGGCGGGGGAGGGGTAGGGGGTACGTCAGGGAGATTCTCAGTACACGTCTACTGACAGATTAACATCTTGAGCACTCCCTTGTATTGACAGACTACCTGATATTCAAAACGTACGTATCAAATTAATATATTGAAACAACTTAGTTTAATGTAATGCTTGCAAATGAATGTAATCACTACTTGTTGTGTTTGATCTACATTTACTTGTACCATATCTATTCAAACATGTATAGCAATAGATATAATTTTACATATCGACGTGAGATTGCAATATAACCCGGAAGTGACTCAATCTTTTGACCTTCATGATAAATGTCGCATGATAAGTCACCGCTTAATATTTAAATAGAAATTGGAAGATAGTAACATACTAATATATTTAAAAAAATATGGACGAATTGCGAAATAAGTTGACAAATCGGTTAAAAATGCATGAATGAATTTAATTTGATGCAATCACACAAGTACTAATATAATTAAGAAGTAGTTATTTGTATAATAATTAGTAAGCGCAACTAAAAGGTGACAGTGCTTCTGTATTTATAGCTCTTGTTTCTGTAGAGTTTATAATTTCATATCGATTGCAAATAACTTCTAATCCACAACAAAAATCAGAACCATGCTCGATACAGAGCGAGTGCAGTATGGTAGATGTGTGTCAGCATTTAGAAACACGTAACAGCAGACTTTAATTTCTCCTGTGCGCGGTAAAAGTTGTTTCTCAAAGAAAGCAAACGCAGCTCCCGACAATGATTGCAAACTGCGAACAAACACAAGACTTAACACGATTTTTAATAGACAAACTATTTTATATCCGAACAAGAACGAGTTTAAATTAATTAAGACCCAACATGAACGTCGAATGTAGCGCAGATGTGAGAAGATATTTGTTGAAACATTCGGAGGAGGTACTGGTCAAGAGGTGTAGCATCTAATTGTATTAAGGCGTTTCGGTGCTGGTTCAAATACAAACATCATTTTTACGGAGTTGCGTGTGTTATTTCCACTGGCGCGATCACAACTCCAAGAACAAATGACAGGCGCCCACTAGAGTTTCTCGGCTAGCCGCTACATTGAAATAGGCACTTATTGCTCCAAAGCGGACACCCGCACCCCCGTTATTTATACATTTAATAAATCTGCATTAGTATCGCTGCGAAGTGGCTCAGGAGCTCATTAAAAGTTTCAGATAATGTAACAGCTCGGGAGGACATTTTTTACGGCCTCTAATTGTACTTATCTAACGGGCCTAAGCCTCTTCAGGCAGGATTTATGAAATAAAAACAATTTAACACCTAATGAGCGCGATTATTATAAACATAGTGAAATACATAGACGGGATAATTGATATACTTATGATCAATGTAGTTCTACAGAGTGTATTTTTAAGTCTTAGATTAGTTACCGCATCCATTCAGTTTTGTTGTGCGACGCCGGCGTGCAATCAACTAACTAGTAAAGTAATTTGATTGGTCCGCACCCCGCGCCCCTCACCCCGCACCGCGCACCCCTCGCCACTCGTTGAGAAGAACGTGCAGTATTTATACAAATCATCAAACGTTAATTCACAATCGTATGAAGCTGGCAGCGGCCACCTCCGCCTCGCTATAACTAATATCGCGAACTAACCACGTATGCTACACTTTCACATTAAGGAAAACGAGAAAGGACTTCATTAGGAAACGAACACCAACAGTCCTCGACATCCTTTTAATGCAATCATATATAATAGTTAGTATTATTTACAAAACAAACAGACTGTCACGGATAGTAGGATATGTGTATAGTAATGAAGTATATAACGTATTATATAACGTCAGTAGCAGTAGTGATGGGCGACGTTAACGTTAACTGTCCGGAAATGTTCACTGACAACACAAATGTCCCCGCGGCCTCGTAAGAAATGACCGGAGTAGTGATGTGCCGTATCTCCTATTGCTTTATATTATCTCAGTAATCAGTAATACATAGATGTAAGGACAATTAAATAAACCTTGCTATGCTTTTTTACAGTACTCATGTTCATTAAGAGATTTCCAACTAATGTATTATCATCTAATTATTTCCATAAGTGGCCTATATACTATATTAAAATATTTTCTTTTATGATCCGTGGCTTTCTGTTTATTATCACCAATTCGTATTAATTTTACTGCAAAAATATATTCTATGTTATTCTGATAGCATCACATCACTAGCGCCTAACTAAACGCCTTCATAAACTTTATTGAGAACGTCTTTTATGGACTCTGGCAAAAAAAATAGTTAATACGGAAAAACATTTTGCTACGTTTATTTTTCGTAAACGTAGAAAAAAAACGTACAGCTGACAGAGCTGCAAATAATTCGAATGTTCTATTCTTTTCTGTGTTGAAAAGCAAACGATTTAGTTTTTATGTTGGCAACATTAGCAGCTAATAAATCAAACGCTAAGTTAACAAGGCATTCGGTCGGATCAATCCCGCGTCAGAGCGAGACGGCACTACCCCACGCACCGTAATTAATTCCCGCTGTAACAATTAATAATGGAGCTTGAAGCCCAATCGGGCAACACTTGACATATTTATTAAGAAAACGATAAATCAAAGCAATGAAACATAACCTCTCATCCGCCGGGATTTGCTGCGAGGCCGGCAGATAGCGCTCGCCGGGCCCGCCGCCGCCGCGCCGCCGCGCCGCCGCGCTGCTCGCACAGCGATTCAATAACGTTATTAATAACGGCTTTCCGTTACATCCGTTCCGTTATATATAGTGCATAGCTGTTTATATCGATCGCTTTCCTTGGTAAAACATAGAAAAGGGTTAACTAAGTCTTAATCAAACCTTACCACATTATTAGAGGCCTAAATGTATGTAGAAATCCAAAAGTTACTTACTGAAATACGTGAAAGGTAAAGCTGAAGTTACTCGCATTTCCAGCGGAGCACGTAAAGTTTTATTTTGTTAGTTTTTGTGATATCCTAAGTTGAATGTTAATCGTTGAAATGTCAAGTCAACAGACAGCCTGTAATTACTTGTTCAAGTACAGTTTTGTGCCTCAATCGTTACAAAACTTTACAATTTTCACTTACAGATGATAAAAGTTTACAACTTAACTTCGTTTGTAATTATTTATAATTGAAAATTCAAACAAAGTTTTGAACTTGACAAAGTTCATACAACTTTTTAACATGATTAGGGTTAATAGAGGTGTTCAAATGTTTATTTTCTTTTAGGTATTTTAATACCGACTGTGTGCCTTTATTGTCTTGTGTGTGTCTTGAACTTGGTTTCTATTGTGGTAAAACTTGTATTTCGGCAATCGATAATGTGTATTGTAATAAAATGTTGCTAACTTCATAGTTACAATTTAGGTATTCCAGCGACATTCTGAGGAGCGGCTGTATTGAGTAGCAATTATAAGTTTGTAGGTAAATTATGTGAAGCGAATGCGACGGCACATCGCTGCTGAGGTCTGTAATTACCCGCGGCCCGCAGCAAACCTTCGCGCACAATAATTGTATAATTATTGTTGTGCTGCACCCCTTCCGGGCTCGGTGGTTGGAGTACCTACTTTCTATTTTGCAGGTTGAATTCTCAGCTCAATGTTATTCTTTAAACATTGTTATTTTAATAGATTTTGAATCAACCGATTGATTAAAAGCTGCGAAATATGCACACGATATAACTTAAGTTTTAATAACTCTATAAATGTGAATGTTAGTGATATATTTATCGTGTTAATAACTGTGGCTTCTCTTTGACTGTACCATTACCGTCGTTATTTGACAAATTAACTCGGCGATGAATATTCAGGTGTTCTCTCGCCGCGGCCCGCACGCTCGCGACAAAGCCGCGCCAATTAACCGGCATTAATTGTTTCCTTTGATTGCGCGGGAATAAGGTATTTCCTGGTACGTCTTAATCCTTACCAATTTCTCTACGTATATGCTTCTGTTAATACTATTTATATATAACTAAAACGTGCTTCTAACTGCGTTTTAGTCGCCTAGATAGATTATAGTTTTAATACGTCGTTTAAAGTAAAATATGATCATAGTACGATATAGTAAAAGTATGAAACCGCATATGCACTTGTAAGGTATACAAGATTAGCGCTATGTTGGAATTTGCAACTGTAAAGCAAATCCACTTGTATTCGGCGAGCAGTGTGGCACCGCGGCACCGCGCATCGCCCAAACATATCGGTGTTTGATTACACAGACGTCTTCATACGACTTCGTACCTACTTTTATTGTCACTAAAATAACTTACTCATAACTGATGGATATCACAGACTACTGAACGATCAGAGGACACATGATTTACAAGTTTTGTGTTTGAGTATCACTTTCCATACGAGTGGCATTGACATTTTTAAAAAACAAAATTTACTGTTTTGCAAACGAACATAATAAGATAACTATAAAAAAACCTCTTAAGACTTTTATAACGGCGTCCTAAGCTAATCTACGAAACTACAGCTTATTTCTCAATAAATCGGCATCACTGTGTTTCACCTGAGTTTTTAAGAAACAACAATTATCATTAGTACATGATGTATAATACTAAATTATAATCATAACATTTATAATAATAAGTGGGACAAATCTATTTAGTAGCTAACCTGTGCCGTTTGCCACTCAATTTACATATGTCGCGGCTCACATGTGCCACTGTCGTATGTTTTTTTCCTGTCGGTGGTTTTTACGAGCGTACGCCGCGTGACTTACGACGCTATAAATCCGCCGCTTTTAATTATTAATAATATTTGTAGCGGGCCCACATGTGCGCGCCCCTGCCGCTGTTGATGGCGCGAGCGATTTGCGCGACCCGCTGCGCTGCAGCCCTGGCGACCGATGTCGCGCTCGTTAAACCACGGTCGCTTCTTTTCATTGCTTCGATGTTTCAAATCTGAGCATTTTTTTTTCGTTCCTTTGATTTTATTAATCTGAACGACGCCATTTTTTTCACAAGTTAATCATATTTGGTGTAGGAGTTATAACAATATATCGTCATGTTAACCAATGAAGGAATTTCAAGTGTGATCAGACAAAATGCACAAGTGATATATTTACTGATCATCTGCGGGTCGTCCTTCTCATCTTCATACCAATTATCATAAAATAACGTGGTCAATGCTAGTTGCACACTGTGCGGGAGATCGCGTGTCGCCGCTCCCGATATTACCTTCACGTGAACATAAATGAAATCATTTTATTAACCATGTATCGATGGAAAAACAATTACATCTAATAATTGATGAATTTATACACATATTTGATGCAAAGATTTTTAATACAGACTGCAGAATAAATGTCGTAAAAACAAATTCAGAAAGAAAAGATTAGTATCAATAGAAATTATTTTGTTTTATGTTTTTGCTGGCGTTACACGGTAATAACGGGACCCAATCTATAGATATAGCGGCCATTAAGTTGTGGCACAGGGCCGCTAATAGCTACATAAGTTGTCTCCGGCCGGCGGCAGAGGGCGCTCGGCGCGCGTTATGCGCGTGTGTCACGCCACCACGCCGTTACCTGTAACGAGATGTTCCCACTCGGTTATTAGGACTCGACTAAATTGCTGTCCTGAACGAAGCCTATCTTCTCTATATTACACGAAACATTCAAAATTTAGTGGTCGTTTTGGGCGATACATTGTTCTACATCTGAGACATAGGTCTCCAATAGTGGTTACTTTACTGTACTTATTGTACTTATTCCTTGTTTTTTAATCTGAAATCTCAAAGTTTAATAAAGATATTTCACTTATGTTTTAACTAAAAAGACTTCAATTTGTAATAATGTCTTTAATAGCCTCTGCAAATATCTTAATTATATTTAATAAAATTCTCTCCTCCCTGGGGCATAATGGAGTCAACATTTTCTTGAGAAGTATGGAAGGTAACAAACTTCTTGAAATTGTAATCGTTCCCCGAAGAAAAATATACAGGAGTCGCCTTCACGTACATTGTACATTGTGAATTTGTTCTAATGCAATTTTAAAAAGTTATATCATACCTTTGCGTTGGTTTCTTATTATTTCGTAATTCTTTTCGAGACATTTGCGACTTAAAAACATAACATTATGTAAGCCAATATGGAATGTCTTCTCTTTCAATTTACCAAAGATTTTTTAGTTCCTTCGTTCGTATACCGACATACCTATTCAAATTATAAGAATCAAAATGGCTTCTTCATCATTAATCAAATAATATTTGTTATAAATTGGCGTATAATTATTTATTTGTAACTTACACGTAAATTGGAATGAGTGAAGTTTAAATATTGGTGTGAGGCTGTATAACTGCGCGACGTCAGCGCCGCCTCGTGGGAGCCGTCAACCGCGAGCGAAACTTTGCCTCAAGTTAGCGCCGTAGCGGACAATTTGCCTTCAAGTGTCGTTACGCGGATATCTCATTACTTAAATAAATATACATTGCTGTATATTTATCTTTAACTACTGTAGTTTATTTTTCTTAACGGGTTTTAACATTTTTGTTCATATGTAAAGACGTGATATATTTGTGAAAACTTTGTGAACACAATTTCTATTCTAATGGAGAAGGATTGTTTTATGAGTAAATTTTCAGTTTATTCAAAGTAATTTTATTAACATTGCTACTATGTAAGCTATCCTCCAGTGAGTGATGTGTTCACTGTGCGGTCCTAAGTAAACTACTTTATGTACAAAGTTCCAATATAACTAGTTAAATTGTTTAACTATTTTTTCCCACAATATGTGTTTAGATCTACCTCCCTTTTTCCCAACAAGTGAAGAGTGTATAATTAAGAACTTTTAAAAGCTTAGCAATATAGTATTTTTCGAAACATATACTGTGTTTATTTGTAAAGAAGATTATATAAGTCGTATATATCTTTATTTCAGCAGAGCCATAAACTACATGGACATGTTACATGTACACGGCTCTCTCGGGCCACTTGGTGACAATTACGCACTTGCTGCCCCGCGCTCCCGCCCCTACCCCTGCAATCCGCCCCCGCCCCCGCCTCCGGGCGCGGGTAGGCCGCGATGTCCTCGTATTTTATATTTATTTACGGTTTCCGCGCTCGGCCCTGGCCGCCAATTAATCAATTCAACTCCACGTTTTAATGTCCGCTTTCCTTCTAATGACTTGTGAATGTTATATTAGGACATTTTGTAATTGCTCCAAATT
The DNA here is from genome assembly GCA_029286645.1 of Papilio protenor. Taxonomy (NCBI): domain Eukaryota; kingdom Metazoa; phylum Arthropoda; class Insecta; order Lepidoptera; family Papilionidae; genus Papilio; species Papilio protenor. The sequence continues at coordinate 7,934,678 of JAGSMZ010000007.1, read as the reverse complement.
TATCAATTAACATGTTACAGTTACATTTAAAATATTAAAGTTATAATAAGTTTATCTTTGTGACCTTTGCGATGTCACGCCTTAACTACGATAGATTTTAATGAAATCAACACTTCATCAATTAGTTTAAGAGAAACGTTGAATTTAATATAGTATTGTGAAACTACTAATAGATGTAAGTATCAAGGTAATGAGTGCAACAACGTTGAGAAACTCATTAAGTTTTAGAGTCGTAAAGTGTTGAAATGGCGCGCACCTTGCCCGCTCCGCCCGCCGCCGCCGCCCGCCGTCACCGCCCGCCGCTGCAGCCGAGCCCCGGAGCCAGCCAGCGCTCACAGACAACTCGTAGCATAAACTTTTATTTGCTGTCTTTACCTCCAACTAACTTTGTGTAATTACGAGCGTTCCTATAACTAATGAAGTCGTATTGAAAATCTTCGAGCACACAATGTTTTAAATCTAATAAAGTAATTACATTTGCTACATGTGTTTTTATTTGAAAATCCAATAAGAGAGCCGGTTATTAACTTGTTCTTTATAGTTATAGTTACGTTTGTTTTATAAGCTTGTTTTTGTTCGTACATTAATATCTTGTATGAGCATCGCGCGATTACACGTGAACCCTTATCGATTCCTCAGCGAGGGCTACGCGCTACGCCGCCCTACGGCCGTTACGCCGTAGGCCGTATTTTATATTTATTTATGGGCTCCGCACTCGCCTCTGTCCTCCGCCGATTAATCAATTCTCTCCAACAATTTAATGGTTGTTTTCCTTGTGCTAATGACTTACGCTTACTTTCACGGAGCCTCCGAACATCCTTAATTGCGACTTTGTTTGTTCCAATTTCCAAGCCTATGTTATTGTTATCTTTTATTACTTCTTTCATATAATTATTCAACTTAAACATCGTACTATACGAATATTTTACCCGGGATAACACTAAATATTTAAAGTTGCCTAGGTTTATATTAAAGTTTTCATTAATTGTTAATAAGGAAAACTTTAAAATGATTAAAGCGGAACGGGAGCGTTTGAACTATTTTAATCCCGCTGGCAATCAAAGCAATAACTTAGCAACTCGTAAATATTCAATTCATTGAAAAACATTCGCAATAACAAGTAAAACAGCGAGACTCTCCTCTCCCTCCTCCATCCCTGCACACAGGCGATAACAAGACACAAAACGGCCATAAACTCTATAATAAAGTAAAAAAAACTCGTCCAGCAAAGAACATAAACACTCTAGTTTCTAGTTGTAAGAAAACACCGTAAACGTTTAGAAGTCAAGTATGACGTATGGTACAAGTTAAAGCCGACTGCGATTATGAATAAAGACTTTTGATTTCAACCATTCAATTCCCAAACATTGGCTGAGCTATACCTTAGGTGTTACAAAATATGCTAACTTAATATCTCTACTATATCTCAAACATTTGTTAACATAATTTTTGTTTGTACAAATATATATGATATTTTATTCTTAAAATAATGACAATCATGTTGAAAGAGAGTTACATTCACGAGAGAGTCCTGTTCACAAATAAAAAATTCCGTCCAATATTTAGTATAATTCGTCGCTTATGACTTGAAACAAAAAAAGTTTGAATACAGTCCGCTTCCTTCTGTTCCCAATCAGTGACAGTCACTTATTGAATTTTGTTGTGCTCGAGAAAAGTTTCAATAATTCCTTAGATCGGGAGGAAAGTTTATCAATTTCCGTAACTCGGGACATATCGCGATGGAAAATTGGAAAGCGCCGAGGTAGCCCCGCTTGTATCGGAGACGGCGGAAAATTTGCAAACTTTTCTTTTTACAACTTTTTACGTAACACAATTATTTTACAGTTTTATATATGTTTGTATACGACTGTAGATATCTGAACTCGAGGAGGATAAAAAACATATTTTCCACGTGTTCTACTTATGTGAAATTATGTACTTCTTAACTACTTTTTTAATTCTTAACTACTTTAATTTAATGACGTAACTTTTGAAATATGTAAACAGCTGTAAATTTACTTTTATGTAAATTAAATTATGATATCGTCTTCATGTAAATAAAAAATAGCTGTAAACTTCCTAAGAATATTGATTATACTTTATAAATTTAAAATAAAGTATCATACTAAGTTACTAAGTATTAGAGATATGATACGGTACTTCAAGTAAAATGATAAACCAACAAAAAATCAAATAAGCATAAGTAATGGGAAATAATTGTGAATGAGATTGTTCTACGGCGTAGCGTGGTGTAGCGCGGCGTAGCAGTTTAAGTTCGTGGCGGAGCAAGTTGCGGCGGCTACGGCTTTGAGCGACGGTCATTACGTTGGCTCGTTATTTTTTCTCTTTTCAGCAAGACTTCTTTGTTCTAACTTAGTTTAATTGCCGAAGTTAGTTGACACAGTGTAATGATGTTGAAAATTTAACGAATAGGTTACAAATTTTTCAAAGAGTTTTAGACGTTTTTTTCGAGATGAACTAAGTTAATTGATTGTCAACGTTTTGTATAAAGAAAGCACATTTTAATTTTTTAATATTTCTCTATGATTTACAAAAAGTAAAAATGACAACGCGAGACATTGCTAGTCTCTATGTACCAAAACTCGTAATAAAGTCTAGAAATCTTGAATTGACAGTAGTGATACTACAAATGACATGTTTACTTTTTGGTTGATGTTTTTTGCAATAATAAAATTGTGGCCTAAATAACTTTTCCTACGAGTAAGAATGACAGTGGGTACAAACTAACGGAGGCGTAGGGACGGGCGGGCGATGGGACGGGGAGGTTACGACACACGCAGCCCTAGGGCAGTGCTCGGACGTGCGTGTGGACGCCGGCTTGTACCGGACGGGCTTGTCTCGTAGCTGACAATTGCTTTGCGCTTCAATTGCTTTGCATTGTTAAACTGCAACTACCGAATGTGGGGAGGAAACCGTTAAATATTGAGATTGTATTCTCTGTACCTTATAGTACACACTTTACTTAAAAATCATCATATTTCACTTAATAATCACATTTATGTCAATATTTCATCACAGCTGTATTATATTGTGATCACTCAATATCTACACAAATGCACGCGCCTCTCCGAGCTCCGCAGCACGCACGTGCCGCTGCATAATGCCGCACGACTTATTGTAATAAAAAGCCAAAGCCTAATAACATAACAGCAGAACAAATAGTGAAATAGGGTGTATTGCTACATAGTTAATGTTTCGTCTTGGTCAATATGAAAACCGTTCTCGTTTATTACACCGTAGTTTCAACAAACACTGTAGCATGACCTATAGGCTTCTCGAGTTGCCGAGGCTGGTTCGTCACATGCACGGAACATGTGTGCGTGGCGGGCGAGGTTTGGCGGTCAGGGGGTGACCGGCGGCGGGCGGCGGGCGGCGGGCGGCGGGTGTCCCCGTGCGGCGATATATCTCGCGGCCGTGACGTGACCAAAGTGCCGCCGCGGCGGGCGTTTGCGGCGGTCGCGGGCGGTCACCGGGCGGGCGGCGGTTAAAAGGTACGGGTTATTTAAACAACACATACAAGTTTGATAGTTTTCCCTACTCAGCCACTTCGGATGCTTTATATATTTTTTTACGCGGGCTATTTAATAAAAAATGTGCATAACATCAAAATGCTTACAAAATTAAATTGATTTTTACACTAAATAAATTAAACTGAAGCAAAGTTGAAACTTGTAGCGAGAAAAGTTGTTAAAAGTTAGTCGTTTTTTACCTTTTCGCAAAGAATTCTTTGTTCTAAGTTAATTGTTCAAGTTGCCGGCGGAAATTAGCGGCGCTGAAAATTTTAATGAATGGGGATTATACTGATTCCTTTTATCCTAATTTGCACTTAGAGTAAACAAGCTCTCGCTTCAAACCGCTTTTAATTATCAACGATGAAAACTTGTTAACTTGATACGAAATCTTTAACAGTCCTTTTGAAATACACTTATCTTGTTAGGAGTATCTTTGATTATACCATAGTCAGTTATCCTTGTCCTATCCTACATCTGCCTATGATCAATATACAGTGATAATTAAAAAAGCTGAACCGCCAGAACATAAATATTAAAGGTAAAAGGTCAACATATATTGTAAGAAAGCTTCGTGAAAAACACTAAGTCCAGTGAGAAAATCTACGGACCGAACACATGTATACGGTCGAGTGAGTGTAAAAGTTAAGTAAGTTTCCTACTTCACTTGACTTTTTCACTTAACACAAGTTCGAATCCGACGAGGAAAAGAACAAAAATTTTTAACCCAAGCTCTTCTTGGGTCTTAGCTCACGTAGCAAAGATTTCTTTGCAGCTCCACTCTCATAATTAATTTTAAAATGTCTGCCGGCTGAGCTGGCTGAGCTGGTGCTTATTATTTTCTAAGCTGCGCCGCGCCCTCTGACGAGCTGGATGAATGCTAATTCACTTAACTTTAACGCTAGCCATTTTTAAACATAAGTTAAGATAAAAGTTTACTTAATAAGACTGGCTGAATGTCATTTGTTTAGTTAATTTATGATGAAAACGCTCAGAAAATAACTTTCAACCGTTTATTATAACGCAAGTGTTATTTGAGACGGATAATTGGTAAACGAGTGCAGCCACGACGTAAGGAAGCGCTTCGGGGGTGTTTATATCGCGACCCCTTTGTAAGCATTATGTTAAAAAGGGTAGCGTTAAGCTTCCCCCCCGGCTCGCCTACCTCGCCCCCCCCGCGCCCCTCGGTGACCGCTTAACGAGGTTCTGATAAGTAATCAGTTGCCTATTGGCGTTGTACTCATTATTTATTGTAATCGACACTCACCTACTGAATAACATTTCTGAGTACGTTCAAATATGGGTATTTTTTCTTCATTAACGCTTAATGAAATGTGAGAAATACAAAGGTATAGTAGAGCTTAAATTCTTTTAATTCGTCATTATATTTGTCATTATTCCGAATGGTTGTAAACTCAATCAGTTTGCAATAAGTTTCTGTGCTATTTTGGTCTTTTTTCCTTAAATGTTTCTCTCGTTAATTATTTGATGTGTTATAGGTTTTAACACGTAAATATTCATTAAAATCTTACAATTCAACAATTACCTACCCGTCGATGCCTTCGAGTGAGTGCTTGAGTTTACCTTCGACAAGACATTTAATGCAAATATAAGAATCCCTCTGTACATGCGCAACCAAGATGCGATGGAAAAACAAATGTATCTTGCAATAACTTGCTTATTCCTTAAAAGGCATACGACCTTATTCGTATCGCGATAGAATTAAATATTCATTACATTATAAGATGGGAGATAAGTCGTACAGTGTAAGTGATTGAAGTAAAGGAAAACCTCAATCACTAAAGATGAAAGCGACGCGATCAAAGGCGGTAACAAGGCGCCGCAGAGGTTTCCACCTGCTGGATGTTGCGTAACGCGTCGCGCAAACAGATAATAAAATATCGACTTGATATGCACATTAGTAACTCAAGAAATTATGTATTCGTTGTATTCAACATTTTTTTATATTTATATTTTGGTTCTGACAAATAATTGTGAATCTAGCAATTGTTAAGGGACACTTTTATAATATGTGTAACTATTTATAATCGAGCAAAACTTTCATGAGGATAATGTCTCTAAACTTTTGACTTGTAAAAGGGTTATGAAATGTTATCAATTAAAATATTCAAGAAGCTAACAGAAATGTTACATCAGTCACTGGAAGTATTAAATGAATTGTTTTCATTTAAAATTATGAATAAACTTAAATTATATTTAAATTAATTCTATCGAAAGAAATCAATCTTAGTCTATTGTCGAAGCAGTCTATAAATAACAATGAATAATGAAGGGCGGTTTAATAATTATTTGATAATGTTTTAAACCTCGTTAAGGAGTAACGGAAGGGGCGGCCCTCCCGCGGCACCCTTTACGTTTAGCATAACGCTTACAAAGGCCCTTCGCTTCTCTGTAACACTCTTAAATCTCACACTGTTCAGATAATTATAATTCTACGCATACGCGCTTGTTGTGACTATCCTTAACTTATTAGATTTTGTCTCTACCGACCCTTTAAGCCGTCACCGACTTTATCAATCGATTTGATTTTTCCTGTAAAAACATTTTCAACACAATTATAGATTGTCCTCAATTTAATTATTTAGTTATACTTTAAGAGCAATAAAAGTCCTCTGCGTCTTAATGAAAGATATGAATCGACGTCATACGAGTAAGCTGCATTAATCTCCGGAGACGGTCTCAGTAAACCCCGAGGTTGCTAATTGCCAATCGTTCCCAGTATAAAAATATGACCTCAATTTACCGGAGATTCCCAACAACATAATACGAAGCAATATTTCCCCGGCAAATAATAAGTATTAGTGGGACATGTCGATACGTTGCGATGCCGGCCGAGTCGCAAGTCGTGAAGCCACTTCCGAGGGAATAGGAAAATCCGTGCCGCTTACCAATGTGGTCCTTCGTCAAAACTTTGCTGGCATCGACAGCCCTCTCTCACCCTACACACGCACTATCAGATAATAGCATTTCCTTGTAAGTATTTCGTATCAGAAATCTTTATTTGGTAATTATTTCTTAGTGAAAACCTTCATCTAACTATGACAAACAGATTTGTCTTATGTTATTGTTATTACGGCGTAATTTGATTCTTGTTACTTGGACGGTAAGGTAAAATATCGGCGGTCCGATTGGTCGTTTGCTGAAATAATGGGAAACTTTTTCACGACGAAGTTTGTTGAACAAAGAAAGATAATTGGCGCAGGGAGTAGGTTAGGTACGCCGTGCCGGTGACAAGTAATCTAGCGAATGATTTATTGTTCAACTTTTTGCTTCGGTGTTTGTTGTGGACAGCCGAGTTGTGCACTTACGTCATTAGTATTTATCTGTATTCCGGCCGTAAAAATGTCATGGTTGCTAGGCGACCCAGATTTAATATTAAACAAAACAGTATCAGAACTGAAATCAAAGGCTAAAAACCAGCCGTCGTCTATAGCTTCGTTAACTGTGAGTTGTTAATTCTTAACTACGCAGTTAAACATTTAACTCGTGCCTTATTTATAATGCTCGCTCGACGTTAAAGTTTTATTGTTGGCCGGTTGAAGCAAAGCGCTGAAACTGCACAGACCTCACGCCTTTTAAGCAAAACGATTATTGTACTAGAGTTTGGTCATTCTAGTTGAATTTTTGCTCATGTCATTAAAGAAACACACTTTTGCATAAACGATTTTTTTTAGGTAGTTATAGAAATGTTTTATGCAAAGTACATTGCTCTCTTGCAAAAAATTGAGCACCTCGTAGTGAAGCAGTCGAGCAATGGAGGGCGTACAAGAGGCAGCTGTAATTAAATGTTAATAGTAAAGAGTTAGTAATTGGAGCACCAGATGTCGATGCTGTGCCGTGGATGCGATTACGCAAATGTGCCTTGACTCGGATATATCTAGAGCTGCTACTTTTATAACAAGATAAACATAAACGAAATAGTTTTGTAAAAATAACCTGCCGTACACGATAACAATGACAAAGTTGCTAAAAGTCTTATTATTATTCTGTTTATTACGTTGATGTCTACGTTAAAGCAGAAGTTTTTAGAAAGTCACTCAGTAGGTTTGCTCATTTCATTTTTCATGTTTAAAACATTTCACAAACGAAAATATTAGTAATTACTTCGGATGAAAATTAAATCCTAATTAGGATATTCTGGAATGTTCTTTTGTAACTTTATGAAGATTAAAATTATGTAGCAGCTCTATAAAGGTCTACATTTAAATAGAGTATTAAAAAAATATCATGACATTTAACACATTGTGTCCCGGGAGCTCACTAAGAGGCGAGATGCACGCGGTCACCCATCCATCATGGCCGCCGCCGGGTCTTAGGCGGGACAAAGGTCTGTCGGTCATTAATTACACCGGCGTAACGTGTTTAGGTGTTCGTTTGTATTTTCATCATTTTTACTTTGTTTTATACGCGGGGACATCATTTCCGTGGCACGTTCTATTGTTTGAATGATTAGTTAGATCTACATTCATTGTTCTTGTAATTTACAATATTGAAACATTTTAAATAAAGTTAAAAGATCGAACATTTCTTTTAATAGGTCTATCGTTACTTCCGAGAATATTATCACAATATTCAAAGGATAACTATAACTTGTATTTTATATACTTATGAGAATCTGCGTCTTTGAAGTAAAAAAGCCGTTATTTTTAATGGCTTTGAAGATTTATCTCACGGTAAATAAATTGACAATTATAACGCGAGACACGTCTGTTTGTGCGGAGATGTCTTCGCCTTCGAGCTTCAAAATTATTTACAGTAAATGTTATTTCTTTGTACTCGAATATGAAAAGAAAATTGTCGAGAAGATTTTTAATTGATACGAGTTGCTTTTACATCACTTTAACAAAACGATGTTAAGTAGTAAATAAATTTGACCAAAAATAAGTAACACAGTTTTCACATAAAAATTTATAATAAAACAAATAAAAAATTGTTTAGTTCTTGTGCATTTAGACTTAAAATATTTAAGTATTATACTTAATTAGAGCACCTAGGAGTCAACATTGTAGTGCCCGGCTACGAATATTAAAGCAGGCCGTAAAGCCCATCTGCATAGAGCTACCACTTAAGTAATGAAACATTGTATCCACTACTGCACTTTGCTGTTTATTTAAACAGTCTATTGCCCGCGACTCCGTTCGCGAAATTACAAATAAAAAAAGTAAGTAGCTTATGTGCTCTTCCAGACTATGCTCTACATCTGCCAAATGTCATCGAGATCCGTTGAGCAGTTCTGGTTGAACACTTGTAAACGACGATTTTTCATACTAATACGTTCTTTAATAATTTGTCAAATTCAACTTTCTACTAGCACGACTAGCATCCTTTAGTGTGGAAACATAACTTGAAACCTTTATTAGGAACTCCCTTAGCATTTAATTATCAATTTAGTAAGTGATTTAATTTAGTAGAAGGTGATAATTAATGTTGCATGACGTCACAAGCTTTCTGCTCGGATGTGACATCTCTCAAATACATTTTATTTTAGTACAAATAAAGCAAAGCGTGTCTGTATACAATATGTTGCATTGCAACGTTACTAATTCCTAGCTGAAGTTACACAGTTGTCGATCTACCACACATTAATAGAATTTGAACCTTATTTCTAAAGTAATAAAATACATTTCAGTTTACGAATGTTATTTTAAAGATTGTCATTTTGATGTATGGATATGACACAGCAATGGTTTTAAAGTCACGAGTGACAAGAATTAAGTATGGTAATAGCTGTTTTGGTTATAATGAATGTGGCCCGCGAACTGACATTATGACTTTTTTTGAATTCTATTTGTAATTGGAGGTGTGACGTCAGCGAGTTATATTCGGATTTGTTACAGCTTCTTAGTGACGGTGGTTTATGACTTGTGAGATGGATGGTGCCACTGATCACACTGTATTAGTACCGGTAGGACATTGAATTAGAATTATGTAAGCCAGTACTCGTCTTAAATTGTGGATTACAAATTCGCAGAGTAATTGAGAAATTGTTTCTGTTACTTAACGGTTAGTCTAATTTAAGTAATGAATTGAATAAGCGTTTGTTTTACAAATAAAACGGAGAAGAGATAGAGAACGACTCTCTTGTTAATTATGGTTGTGTGCAAGCAAGTTAGGACAATTTTTAGACCTTGAGAAAGAGGGCGCTAGTGAGTTATCATTATTCAATATCTATCTTTGTCTTATCAGACAAAGATATCTCGCTCATTCTATAGTCTTGATATGCGAAGAGTGTTTTTTTTTTTTAATATTTGAGACGGTGATGTTTTTACGCCTGTCTTTCTCTAGTGGAAATTCATAGTGAAACAGCACAGTGCAGATTTAAAATTTCGTTAACTATCCCAACAATTGGACATGGGACATAAATGTCAAAACCTGTTAATTTAATATCCTCGTGAGTCATCGCGTTTGTTTAACTTTTACAATACAAAGGCGACACCTAGCGACCTCATTCCGACTCACTGACTCACCTAACGATAGCGTTTCATTTGTGCCGACAACCAAATTGATGTACTTCATATATTTCATCATTTCTAATGTTATATACAATCACACATAAAAAATTCCACTCTTATAACAACAGAATAAAGGTTATAATCGTCCGAAAACTAGAATAGTCAAATGTAAATCGTTTGTCAGAAAATTTTCTTTGATCAGTCAATAAATTTGTTCGGTGAAGTGACAAGGTTCGTGAGTTATTGAATTCTTTGGACACAAAAGAGATATTGTTTGTTTGGTATGCGTCGCTTTGGGCTCGGTTAAACTACACGAACAAAGATGCATAGATTATAGGAAATGGTCCTTTCGTTGCTTTGAATTAATAGCTTTATGAGGTGAAACATGTTAATTTTATTGCTTTAATATACGGGTAAAGAACAAAAATAGAAATTAACGACTTTCCTATGAGAATATTTTTACAAACGTTGATACATGTGTAGTAAAACTCTTAATTAATTACGAACTAAAACAAGTAAATAAATTTGGTTGAAAAAAGAACTCTTCCGAAAGTTTAGGAGCAAGTCAAATTTCTTTAAATGAACCCGTGACATGGGTCAACAGTGTCCCGAGGCTAGGCTGCAGCAAGTCGTAGCGGAACTTGTAAGCGGCTGTTTGAAGTTTGCACGAAAATTTCAAATCGACGGAGCTTAAACTCCTGAACATACATGATAGAAAGTTCAAGTTGCTCAAAGCTCCGGCCAGTTTATAACAAAAATAACTTTGGTTATGAACTACGTGCGTTGGCTTGCTCGGAGCAAATTTGTTTTTGCCTGTGCTGTAGTTTTAGCAAGATCGCTCGTCTAAGAAAGTGCATGGGGCAATTTTAAGGTGCCGTAGTTAAATTATTACCTCCAATGATGTGAGCTACGACAAGTTGAACATATGAATTTATAAAATAACTATGTTTAAAATCAAACTTTTACAAGACAGCAAAATTGTCATTTTATTAATGTAATTATCAAATAAAAATTTACAGAGTTGTAAAACAATAAATATTGGAAAACCCACGTATAGACGTTAACTAAGGAATCTGTATTTTAAAATAGAAGTACACTTCCCAGAACAAGAACAAAGCCTTCACTCGCGGGAGGTACTCGACATCACATTCAATTAAAAGCTCGCAGCGATTGTCTATTATTTTATTCAACTCTGTTGGGGTTTTAATAACGATATCATTTGCTCTTGAACGTCATATCGAAGTTATTTAACCGTGCAGTTAGCGCGCGGGGATAGGCGAGTGGACCGCGGGTGTGACGTCTTCTATTGTAAAATAAGGACATTATAGTTAATTGTAATATATTTTTACATAAAACTGTATTGCAAAAAGAATTTGTTCATATTGTCGTAATTCAATATCTATTCAATTCTAAATTAGAATCAGACTTACAATATTTTTCTTGTACCTACATTACCCGTTCTTATTTTCTAAGGATACTTTGAAAACGTATCTATCGGCAGTAAACAAAATAAGTAAAGCGAAAAAAATATCATCCCGGCATTTCTTCTATTTCGTTTCGATTCATTCATTACATCGCAATGACAATTTCCGGTCGCCATGTTGGATCGTTGCCGGCCGCGATCTGCACCGGATATGATGTTTTGATCGTTTAAAAACATCCCGCGCGGGGCCTAACGGCATGTACCCTAACTAATGACATTTTTTATAATAATTTGCGAACATTTATCGATTTTTATTAATAAGTATTTCCTACAGCTTTTTCGAGGGAATTCTAGCACACAGACAATGGCGCACGTATATTTAACATATTATTCTAATATCAGATATTAATACAATGGTTTAATAACTTGTTTATTACTAAAATATGGTTAGCATTGAAGTGATAAAGTGAAACTTTTAAAATAATAGTGTGTTATTTAACATTATTTTTCGCAATCTGCCGGACGTTGTGGCGTCGCTTTCCGCAGGCTCCGCGGGCGGCGGGCTCGGGGCGGGCAGTAATTCCACGTTTATTAGGTGCCTCTTTCATCTCTCTGAGGCATCCAATTTCCGACATCCTTTCTTGACGCCTTTTGTGTGCGCGCTCTTTATTGCATCAAACATGACTTAGCGAATTTGATGAAGTCTTTATTGTTAGTTTACAAAGTAACGTCGGCGGTAGGTTTTTGATAGCGAGTTATAAAACTTGGCGTCGCGTTTTATTTTGTCGTATCTTATCCTTTTAGAAGCGGCTTCTGAAGAATTTCATTAAAAAAAGCACAATTATGGTACACTTGGCAGAATTTATACTAGGTTAGATAAAACAAAACACAATCTAAATATTATGAAACGCATGTTACCTCAGGATAATAAGGTCTTGTCGACACTATAAACTTGCTGAACTGAATACATAATTATAGCATAACAGACGGTCTGTGTGTACGTTACATTTGCGGTGCGGGGCGGGGGCGGGGGCGGGGGCGGGGGCGGGGGCGGGGGCCGGCTGCTGTCCGCTACAATCCCCTGCCCCCCGCACCCCCCGCGCCCCCCGCGGCTGATTTATGGCCATCCCGGGGCCGGCGCCCGACTCTCTCGCAGTTACATTGATCTGCTATACAGCGCAGCCTAAATTGAAAAACCCTTAAAAGTGCAATATATTGCAATATTACTATAATACGCTAATTGTGTAATGTTTCTAAGATTTATTTATTTAAGACGACTCTAAGATCAACATTAGCATTTACCTTTCAATATTTTAATCAACGTTAAAATGAGACTCACAACAATACTTCCCTTATCGGCGTTGTATTCAATAACCCGTAACATGTAAGGGCCACACCGCACTGCCGCCGCGCCGCACGGCCGCACCGCACGGCCGCACGGCCGCCATGACGCATGGGATACTAAAAATAATTAGCCATTAGTTTGTAATGGTCTCGCAACACGCTCTATTAACCATAGGATTATTATGTCACGCCGATGATTGTGGTGATCTAAGGGCCATTGGCGAGTGTACTTATGTATGTACATGTACAATATCACGTAATATTGGACACTAGCCTTTGCCCGCGACTACGTCCGCTTGGAAGTCCAAAACAAAAGAAAGTAGCCTATGTGTTCTTCCTTTGTTCTATACATCTATGCCTTTCAACGACATCCGTTCAGAAGTTTAGGCTACAAACTCTATCATCCATCTATCAAAATTTTCGCATTTATAATATTAGTAAAATTGCCACATTTGATGTACCCACTGTAATAGTTTGTTTTTGTCGTCTGTTTTTTGAGATAACGAAGCTTATTTTTCATACAAAAATAAATATGATAAAAACAGTTTAAAAGTCACAAACAGTTTAAAAGGCCCATTGGCCCAATAGCTCATCGGCTACTAGTTAACGTAAGTCCCACGATCGTATTTGTTAAAAAATATTTGATTAAAAAAAAAACATTAACGGATCCGTGATTTGAAAAGGCACTGAAATTTACTTCTAATCGTGATAATGGTAATACGGTACTATAATGGTAATGGTAATATGATAAGCATAACTGTTATTAAAAATGTATTTAAACAACCAATTGAAGTCTTTTTATACAAAGCTTATAAAACTGCTCTACAAAGTTCGTCGAGAACCGATCTCCGAAAACAATTTAGTGCCATATTTAGTCGACAGTGGCGCTGTAGTAGTTCAATCAAACAGCAATGTTATGAATCAGTTACATTATTGCTGACCGGAAAAAAAATAGGGGCATTGTAAAATGAACTGCTTTTACAACTAGAAGTTTCAAGCGCATATTAATACAATTAAATGTGAATAGAAGTTAAAGTTATTACCAATTGCCACTAAGAGATGTCGCCAGCAGTACTTTGCGTCGCACTATTGCTGCGTTTACTCGGCCAGAGTAGTCTACTCAACTCGAGAATTTCGCCAACGTATTCGAGCTTACATACATATGTACCCTAATAAAAATTATTCATTTTTGGAAAGATCTTTCAAATAAAATTTGTCTGGTCTTCATACCATATAACAAAATAATAAAAAATAAAATAAAACAAGGTATAAAACAAAGTTATATTCGATAATGATAATGACACGAAATAATAAAATAGTAGTGTCGTAATAAAAAGCGAGTTAAAGTTTCGGAAATCTCAATCGATTTTTTCTTAAATTCATTTAAGGCATTTAATTTAATTTAATTGTATTCAAGTCAATGCTTTTTTTTATTTTATTTGAATATTATGTAATATCAAACCAAATTATTAACCAATTCATCCGTTTGCTCTCGATCTCTATGCAATAGAGATGCATTGACGAGCGGCAGCGGGGAGTGGGGCCATTAAACCGTGCGTTTATAGTGATGCGAACACAGCTAAAGTTAATATTAGAACAAAATATTTAACCAACTGCATTTGCTAATATTTGAATGAATAGATTCGATTTTTTAAATCATAATAATTTTTATTAATTTACTAGAGAGCGGGGACATCACTATTGCATGTGCAAGTTACGTAACGCAGAGTGAAGTGTGGCGATGTAAAATTGAAGGCGTTTTATTACAGGAATAAACGTTTACATTTGTATAGCTCGTTAGATATCTGTCTACTGAATGTAATTTTTTGGTCTCAAAGACCTTTGTGCTTTTGTACTAGAGACCTTAATTTATATTTAATTAAAGTTTTTTATAAAAGCATATGTTTAGGAGTAAATACATTAAGTTTTGATACGTCCATAAATGTATGAAAAGTAATAATTGGCGCATTCAGCTCTATTCTTACGACTGGCAACCCAATTATAAAGTTGAACAGTTATTTTACAAATTAACCTGCGCTAAAGAGTAACAACTGTGAGCACGTAAAAGGACGAGAGTTTTGTGTAACGACTAAAGTTTAGTGTAAATTTTCGTTGGTCTGGAACTTGAGTTGAATCGTCTTACGATCACGCTCCGATCTCAGCCGCGTCGCTCACAAACTTTGTTGTTCATACTTGTATGATAAAAGTACTAATTACGTACTGTTTATTTTAAAGTTTAAAATGTCTTTTTTATAAGAACAAAATATTTTGCGAATGACAATATTATTCTTCTACTCTATAAAAGGTTGACAACGTATTCTGAATGACTTTCCGAGTGCTTTTATCTTTTACTAACCAATTAGTTCACATTTCGTTGTATTTATTCGTCATAGTCAATGATCCATACAGTCATACATAATATACATTCTCAGTCACAAAGGAGATCCGTAGATACGATTACAGAGCACCGTCCGCGCCTTGAGCGCTGCCGTGCGAACGCAAAGTTTTAATGACAATGCCAAGATATGGCACCACGTTTGCCACTGCCACTGCGACTGCCACTGCCACTGCCGACTGCAACTGCCGACAACGAGCTAAACGTCTGTGATAAAGAGTTAACGGAACCGCCGACGCAACAGTAGGTAATAAAGTGCATTAACTACGGTGGCCATGATTAGTTAAAAAAATCTGAGACTGGAAGAGTCTGGCTTATGTACTTTCCTAGTATAACAACACAGACAGAGATCAAACATAAAAAAGTACTTTAATACTTTGGGCACGGATGTAGTAGCTACAATATTTAAATGGAGTTTATATAGAAATGGATACTAGATAAATTAATTACAATAAGATGGAGAAAATATTTTATAAAATAATGGAGTATTTGTACGTACAAGCTAGGGACATGTCCTAGAAGAAAGCGAGGCGTGGTGTACGAGTTGCAGGTAGTTTCGCTTATTACGCGAGTTTAGCGGCGGCACATCCCTCGGGGTGGTTCGTTATCCGCGGTACAATAACCACTTTACCTGACAAAAGCCAACTTGAACGCTTTACTAACTTAGTAACGCTTGTTGAGTCCGTCGTTGCCAGTTGCCAGTTGCTAGATGCCTTTTGCCAGTTCGTCATTTCGTATGTCGACAGTTTTGTTTTAGTTCTATTGTGGAAGTAATTTAGTTCTATTAGTTGTTAGCTTTCTATCAACTGGTTTAAAATATCTCCCTCTAGTGACGTACGACGTGACATAAATCAACGGAGAAGGAGACTCACATAAACAGGATAGAAATATCCGGAAAGGGGGGAAACCCCTCCTATGCGTCTTCTCCAACGTCAAATTTACTTTCCCATCCCATCCTTTCCGTATAAGAAAATAGTGGGAAAGGAAAGGGATTAATATTAGGCCTCCGGCACCACACTCAATTTCACTTCACTTCACGTCTGTCTTCTGTGTGGTCGTGGTATTACACCGGGCAAGCCGACCTATTCGTGCGAAGATGTCAAAGCGGGTTCTACCACTGTTAAATAAATATGTAAATATGTACTATTTGTGCATATAATAACAGTGCAGCATATAATAACGGAGTGGGCATCAGGCTTGCGAACTAGGCCGCCATGTTAGGCGCTGAGGAAAGGCGCGGACACGTTCCAAACTAAAGCATAGAATGGATAAGACAATAATTTATTAAAACGAGCAAAAAATATGTGGTTGTTTTCATTATGAATTATGATGATCCTGCCATATTCATTAAAATTCAATTTATAAGTAAAAAAAACTGTTTTTATTAATAAAGTGATCCTGTACAGATTACGCATATTTTATCTGATAATATGTTGAATTGTTATTTAGATTTTTTTAACAATTTGATATTTTACCATTTTAATACAGACATGGTCATGTCCATATAAATCATTCATGTTATCGAGTGATCTGTAGTGCTGGATATTTAAGCAAATTTCCATGTCAATAGGCATTGAATAAAGTTATCGCAAACCGCTTACAGAGTCGCTTGGCCAATGGACGCAGTCAGTCAACGCCGAGCTCCGCGCCAAGCTTGTAGCCATAGTTACTGCTTGGTTAGTAGGTTTAGGAATAAACAAATAAGCCTGTAGTGGCTTAAGTATGCGGTTTTAAGAGAGATATCTAGTCTGGAGAAGAATGGAACTATATTAATAGAAAAACTTCTTATGTCTGCTCTACCAATTGTTAAGTCTGTGGAAATTGTTCAAATTTTTACCCAAAATCTCGTGAACAAATTCCTGTATCTTATGTCACGCAATTATCTATGTTTGCGCTACAATGCGTCTTTGCCTCGATAATTAGGAGCGGCGATTGATTTACGCGCGCCGTTGGACTGCAAATCATTAGTTGGGCCGTCACCGATTGATTTAGTGGAAGTCGGTCGTTGCGGCTGGCGGAGGGTTAACGAGCATGCGTGGATCTGGTATTACTGATGGGCAACAAAAGTCGCGCAGTTATTGATGGTTCCTCGCAAAATATACCTTAAAGTAATAGACATTAATCTCACTGTGATTTAGCACCACGATGTTATTACTTAGATTTGTTAGGACTCGTAGATCCGTGCAGTTTAGATAAACAAATGCCCTTAATCCGCACAATGTTCTACGCATTTTGATTCATACGAAGAAGTGGAAAGGAAAATAAATCACATTAGGCCTCACATCCTTCATTGTTTAAAACATAACAAACGGCTGTTAATACATCATTTGGTATATGACCTATTACATAAATAACATTTTAATGTTCACAAAAACACTAAACTAAATGAAACATAAACGACACAGCAACAGAAATGATATCAAACCCCTAAGATTTCCGCGTCGCTGAGCTCGAACTAAAGGCGAATGTCGGCTGATGTGTCGACGATCACAATGTCTTCTAAATGCGAATTGTCATCTCCATTGTGAGGTACCAGCGGCCGGAGCCCCCAATTCAAAGGACTGAAATATATGGGTGCTGTAAACTAATGAATGGCGCCCCCTCCGGACAACCTCCGCACTAAAACGTCTTAACGCGAGCACAATAAATGAAAGCGACCGACTTTATAGCGCTTTTTGTTGCTTTGGTTACTTGCCGTATTATTTACGTGGCCCGCTTGTGTTGCTTTATTATACTAATACGATTTTTTGTCACTGTACAATAAACTAGGACAAAATTTATAACGCAATGTACTTATTATAGCATACTATAAAAGGTTACTAGAGGTCACACTGACTAAATACTCTTTAGATAAATTATTACGTGTTATAAATCGAAAAACTGTATTGTAATAATTTTAACTATCTATGTTGAATTTCAGAATATTTAATGACTAACCTAACAAACTCGTATTAAGTATTTCTTGTAATCGCTTTCAAAATTTACATAAAGCGCTTTGCGCTGCGCCGTGCGCCGGACTCTTGTAGCCGTCCAATTCTGTTATTAATATAATTTAAAAGTCATTAGTGACAGCAATTACAATCTCGTTAACTCGATACATCTTAATCTTTCAATTGTATCGCAAACGGAATACAATTCACAAATTGTTACCATTGTTTCCTTATAATTGAGTTGTGGATGTTTGACATGAAACAAGGCGATTAGAAGATGAAGTTGTGTTCTAAATGGATCGTTAGCCGCGGCTTCTTTGATGCATTTCTGGTTTTTGTTTCGACTGTCTATGATTTTTTAGTCATTTTAATTCACTGCATAGCACATTCTTAAAATGTTTATCAATACACTAACTTTCGCTGGCGACGTTCGCGTGGAATAAAAAATCAAAGTAAGTAGCCTCTGTGTTCTTCTCGACTACCATCTACGTCTATGCCTAATTTCATCGAGATCCGTACAGCATTTTAGGTTACAAACACATTTTTTATATTTGTTAAATTAATATTTTATCAATTATTATGTGCGCATGAAATCAGGTTGAGGCGACACAGGAAATTACGTAATTAATGTATTTGTTTTTATCGGTGGCAGAAGGAAGCGAAGGTAAACACTGCCGAGGTGTGAGGGGTGAGGCAGGGGAGGAGACACGCCTATCGCGTGCACTCCCCTGACTACAGGCATATTGACACGCAGATTGACAGATATTCAGCATTATCAAATTATGATAATTATAGAGTGGGGCTCAATTATGCGCAAAACGACCATAGAACATAGAGTAAACATCGTAAGTTCTTTTACTCTATGGAAAGGTAAATAATTCCTTTATGTGCCTAAGATGAAGTATATTCTCAGGGTAAAGCCTCGGAATAAAAGGGCGGTATAGGAACGTAGGCAACGAATATAAAGTTGTGGAAGAAAGATAAGTGTTGTGACGATCTCACTTCATTGTACTATAGCCATTTATAGCAGTTATATAGTTTTTAGAGTAGTTAGTCTGTCAAGATGTAAGTGATCAGTGCAAGCCTAGCTCTCCGCTCCGCTCCCCGAGGCCGCACTCTACACTATGGACGCACCCTAACAATTACAGTTACGCGCGCTCCCACATGGAACAGACTTTAATTATTTTTAACCCTATCACACAGTAAACGCTTAAAATGTATAATAGCAAAACTGGAGTCAGTACACTAGACAATATCTGAGTACGTTAATTATTTTTAAGATGTCTCAAAGTAATAATTCACACTCTATCTCCACCGAAAAGGTTTGTTCTACAGGGTAGGTGTTTTAACAGTAAAGTAATATTTGCTATTAGCTCGATTAGATAGCATCGATGTGTATCACATACCTTACAAACCTCATAGCGTTCCCGTTGGTTTTGCGTGAGGGCACAGGATATTTTTATTCATAGTGTGTTTAATAATAGAGTAGAGGCGGCAGCGGGCGGCGGACAGTCGGTAGGTGGCTCTGACATCGACGATCGATTCCATGTCGAGTTTTTAATGTTTATCAATATTAACATCGTTTCGACTGCAGCGGCTAACGGCCGGCGTCGGACGTGAGATATCCTGTGTCCCACTTATGCCTGATTTAATGCTGCCTGTTAAGCTGTAAAACGTGATTAATTATCCATATGGAATTGTTTCAGTATTAATTCTTTCTATCTATCATAAATAGTAAGTACAGTACAGAATATTTTATTAGAAACCGATCAGTCCGATTTCTTTTAAACTTTTTAGCAAATGCATTGTTCCAAAATTGTAAGAAAGTGCATTTAATTGATAAGTGACGTAATAGACGTCCGTCTCGCTATATCGTCTCCGTTCCGCTCCAGTGAAAACGCACCTTAACGTAGTATCTACAAAATTGTATCTACGAATTTATCAATTAAATGTAAAGTCACGTCCACACCGACGGGACCGAACACCCATCGAGTCAGCTGAGCAGATTTTAATCGCATTAGCGAAGCGGCGCGTTGATGTAATTCAATTAATCTTCCGCGAGTGTGGCACCGGCCTGCGATATGCGACCGCTGACGTGCTAAGCTGATACAATGTTGCCAACTTACTTAAAGTAGGTTACATTGTCTATTGTGAACAGAGGTTTCAACAAGCTATTGGAATACTCAAATAGGAGTTTGACCCTTCCTGGACTCGTTGCTAATGTACCATTAATGTTAACTCAGATTCGATTGTAGATTTTATAATTTAAACTGTTATGTTTAAGTAATTCATACACATCGATAAAATACTAGAATTACGATGGCTGGTGTACTCCAGTGTACGTCGTAACTCACGAAGAGGTCGCCCCGCGCCCCGCGCC
Organism: Papilio protenor; assembly: GCA_029286645.1. Classification (NCBI taxonomy): domain Eukaryota; kingdom Metazoa; phylum Arthropoda; class Insecta; order Lepidoptera; family Papilionidae; genus Papilio; species Papilio protenor. Next base: position 7,914,203 of record JAGSMZ010000007.1, on the reverse strand, counting down.
CCGCACCCCGCACACGGTCTGGACAAACGACGTCACAGCGCCCTCTATTATTGGACCCCCGGCGCCAGTTTGCAGGCCGCATCTCGCTATATCTCTGAATGTAGACCGATAGAGCGGCCTCGGTGAAATTTACATACGAATTTCTCATATTAATAAATAAAATGTGACTTAGATAGTTGCGGGCAAGTTTTACTTATCTAGTGACCCTTCGATATTTTAGAAGTTTATGTTTTACTAGCTTTCGCCCCCGACTCCGTCTCCGTGGGATTAAAACAAAAGTGAATAGCCTATGTGTTCTTCCAGACTATCCTCTACATTTGAATCAAATTTCATCGAAATCGGTTCAGCCGTTTAGACTACAAACTCTAACAAACATCCATCCATCCATCTAAACGTTCGCATTTATGATATTAGTAAGGTAGATTGGCATTTAAACAGTTACGGTATCTATATTATTTTCAATTATATTATTCTGTGTTACCTAGGTATTATGTATATTTGATTATGTGATATTAGCTAATAAATAACTTAATTAAGGCAACATTATTTGCAATGCTAATTAGCATTTAATTACGTTTCTAATTACAGTCTGTAAACTAAATATCAAATCGCTAATACAAACTAACGTTTACTATTATTAATTAAATTGTTTATTACTGATGTATAAATAGCTCAATGGATGGTTTGGGACAAGCAGGACCAAAGTTCATATCTATTAGACTTGTGATTCTTCGACATTTCTACAACGTTTATTATTAAAAATGACACGATAATAAATTATAATAGTACAATTTTAATATTAAATCCTCACTAAAGTTCTTCGGAGAAAAACATTTTTTTATTAATAGCTGACGATTTAGGAAATTTCTTTATAATTTGTATAATTGTCTACAAGTGTAAAATAGGCAAGGGTGTTATAATTATTCGAAACCGGTGCCCTCGAGAGTGTAGGGTACATTGCCGTGCTGCAGTGCTGCCGTCTGGCGGCGGAGACAGGAAGCACTTTTGTAATTTAAAACAATTCGAATTGAATGAAACAACATTAAATAACACACTTTTATAACAAAGCTACTCTTAAGAATCTGTCTAGACGGGACTTTTATTATTTTTCAAAATAAAACCAACATTTTTAACACGTCTTTACCTTATTACGGATGAAGAAAAAATAATTAAATGCTGCATAGTAGATAGATGTATAGAATAGATGCATAATAGTAGAGTAGATGGGGGTCACCAGGAAGGGAATTTTAAAATATGTTTAAACCTGCTTCGCGTTAGAGCATATTACTACTAACACTAGGTACCTCCCCCCATAGAACTAGACGATGCCCGTTGTATTACCAAGATAAGAACTTGGTAATTCTTGGTATGTCTTACTCGTGTAGTTGTTGCTAAAATAACAAAACAAATCAACATAAAATAACAAAAAATACAGATAACATAAAGGTGATATTGCGAATGTTATGTATACAGGAGATATTTGTTCGATATTCGTACGTCTGAGCCGGGTGCGGGGGGTGCGGGGGACGCCGGGGGAGGGGAGAGTGCGTCCCGAACAGGCCTTTACACAGAACACTTCCGTTCACTTCACCAATTTCTCGAGCACGTGAGATCACAGGAACATTGCTACGTGACTCGATTTCCAAATTGATCGAGCCAGGATAACTCGGCCTCCCCTGCCCCCCGCCCCCGGTAACCAGTAACACGTTCCCCTCACTCGTAAGGACGTTTCGCAGATCAATTTTAAATGGTCCTACGATTTAAGTTTCGTAATGCGGTGTTTGGTGTTTGTTAATTGTTGCGAGCGAAAACCATCGCCCCTTTAATACTGTCGTTCTGTTTTATTTGCGTTTTTATTTTACATTTATTAAACATCTTGACTTATTCTATTTGATAATGAAATTGATGTTATAAGAATGTAATGGTTATAGACTCATCAATCGTCAATTCAAATATAACATGAACATTTTCTACGGTTATAAGCATACCATAATCATTATTTGTGTGAACAACAGATCTTTGAAATTTACAGAAAGATTAGTATCAAGATAATTCGTATAATCTGGCTCTGGTAGTAAATGGTGTATTATACAAGCTGTGACTGCCCCCCGTCGCTCGGGATCATCAATGTAATGATCAAAGTTCCCACATGTCTGTCTGTCTGTGACCTGCAGCCTGTAGGTGCGCGAACACAAAAATATACACAACCCGCAAACATGAATGTGTCTTAACGAGCTACTGTAAAAGCGGGAGCCGCAGCAAAACAACCGTTTACCTCGAACGTGACGACTACGATACGACGCCGATTTAATCCTATATTGCATGATTTTTATAAATTCTGAAAACAGATCTTGCATGTGATTATTTATATAAAATCTTGATGATGATGTGAATTTTAATACATAATTAAATACAGAGCTATTTAACATTGAACGAGTTTTTTTCTTGGTCGTAAGTTGCAAAGAGGCTTCGCTGATCCCACACTTGTGTGTACCAATTACAGAGTGCGCTCCGATAATGTAAGACTAACGAACGATAACAAGCGGTGTTTATTCTCAGTATCGGGATAAACAGTTTTATGATCCCTCACACCGCCGCGCTCCTTTTATCACTTGTGTACCAGCAGTACCGTTGTTTAAATCTGCAGTATTGTGTGTTGAACAAAGTTTTAATTTGTAGTTAGAAACCTTAAATAAGCTTTAAAATGTAACGTGTCTTATATAATAATGGAAAAAGAATTGAATAACAGATGTCTTATGTAATAGAAGTTACAACTTAATAATCAAGTTGTTTAGTTCTTAGTCAAATTACTGCAAGCTGTCCACAATTATGCATGAAATTAAATGCCATATCTACTCCTGTCTCCTGGCTGCTGCTTGCTGCTTGCTGCTGGTGTGGTGACGCATTCAGCATCAACAAAAACTGCCATTAGTACCGCAAGTGTTTTTGTCGCAATTAGAATTGCATAATTCCACATATCCTTTCCTGCTTTTGTAAATGCGAAATAATTTACGGTCGTAATTTAACGTATTCCTTTGTTTAGGGTTAATTACATTTTAGTTAATTCTAACTATTTATTTAGTGTTAGCGGTTCTATGCTAGATATTATTTGAGAGTTAGGAATAACCATATTTTTTACTAAACTGGTATACATATAGGTCGTTAGTAGCTAAATAATTTAAAAAACATTACATTGATAAAAATACAAAGAGAATATAACAAGATGTCTATATTTTATATGAATAGAGCTCGACGCTAACAATTTGGAATATTCTCTTCGCAAAAAACTATCAGAGCGGTGCGCAATATATTTGTGTCAGCTCCTCCGCCATTTTTATCCCGAAGCCATCAATGAGGGTAATTTAGCTCACCATGTAAATAAAGGTGGCGAAATTTCATGTAGATTTCCTTATTCAGCGAACAAGTTTGTAGACAATTTATAGTAGACATCCATTGCGTCTCACAATGAACTGCCTACTTTATACGCACAAGGGAGAGCCTATTGTATGCTACACTAATTTGATTTTTCTTTATAGCTAAGTTGGAGTTATTAAGGCTTTCGTATATCACAGGATTTAAGTTAGTTCGAACTGATTGCTGAAACACGAAATAGCAGAATAGAAGTTTTGATGTACTTTGAAGCGAAAGTTATACAATTCTCCGACCACAAGAAACTTAACACAATTGCCTACGACAGGTCTCGACTCACAGCACAGCAGAGCTCTGAACCGTTACTATTGTACGTTAAGTTTGAACTACGAGCAATAATTAAATGTATGGTTTAATTCTTTGAGGCAACATTTTAAAAATATTTAATTAAGTGGAAAATGTGCTTTTAATGCTCGAGTTTACTAATAAATTCAAACACCTGTGAAATTTAACATGTGTTTTGAATAATTAAAGTTCTGGTATAGTATTGTACGCACATAAGTGATACAATGAAGTTAGAGCGAGGCTGACAGGTGAGTGCGTCACGGGCGCACTCTCAATAAACCCGGGATCTCATTGAACCCGAGGTTTGTTACGTCCCCTACCAATTACCGCTCGCACGCCGGTCACGTCCGAACGAGACTCGATACAACATCGATAGCAACACAATTTACCTACGTCAAGTCGCATTGACAGCGCCCCGGGACTCGGCCGAATTCCTAACACGTCTCCAAAGGAAATTATCGTTCAAAAATACATTAGTTGCGTGGTAGGGGTGAGATTTACGGCGGTCGGGCGAACGATTTGTACCAATTTGCTGATGCTTACTGAAAGCTATATTAAACACTTTTTACACAACAAACAAGTAAAGATTGATTTTTAATACGAAATTACGTTCGTTAACAGACGAACAGAGCGGCAAACTATTTGAATCAAGTATTAAAATAAGTATCTAATATCAGTAAAAATATGGAATGACATAAATATAGCGTAGATTTTCAATACCGCCGCTTTCATCTGGAGCATCTGAAACGGGGAATCAAATCTACCCTCGCACAAAGGGTTGCATTGAAAAGACCTCGCAAAGGCACTCCCGCGCGACCAGGCGCTGCGCGCGATAAAAACATGCTACACTAGTCTTTGCTACACACTCTGTCTGTTTTTTTATTAATATTAATATCTTATTAATTCAAAAACGATTTACTTAATTAATAGCACAATGTATAAGTAGATTTTAAGATGTATGTGAAAATAAGGAAAAATTGTGTGTCGTTTATACCTGTTAACCAATATTGTAACTGTAGCGATTAGAGTATCCTGGACAAACAAAAAAACATGCGACCCATTCTCTTCTATATGATTAACTTGAATCAATATAATGATTTTTAGGATTCGATGGACAAACCAACAAGCCATTTGCAATTGCACGTTGTTAAATTATACTCATTGTGTCCGGGGACGTCCCGGCGAGCTGTGACGTAGGAATTCCGCCATATGATTTGTGACGTATTTTATATGTACACAAAGATATTCTTGAGGGTTTGCTCCGACTTAGAAACGTGCGAGGATTTGAAGGGAATTTTCGCAGACATTCCATTTTGATATTTTTATACTCAGCTCGCCTTTTTGTAGCGAAAAATATGGCGAGGGAAGTTTCCTTCTCTTTTCCTCTATTGTGAATCGGAAAGCTTTTCCCCCTTTCTAAAGCAAAAAGTTTCGTCTTCACTATGAATAAGTCAATGACTTTTTGTTAGGTTTATAAGATGAGGTGAGATATCGCGCCCCAAATAGGCTCCAGTGAAATATGTGAGCCGGCAGAATCATGTTACAAAAATTCTTTTTCGCGTCTATAAAAATAGAACATGAATTAAAAAAAAACAAAAATACTTAAACTGATAATGTGGTAGTTACTTGTGTTGTACAAGTCTACGTTCTATTGGCACTTGGCTTTAGTATTATTAAAAAAAAATGCTAAGTCGAAACACATGTACCGATTTTCTGTTACAATACACATTTTCTGTTCCTCTGTAAATAAATTTGATAATTATTATTATTCTGAGATATAAATAATTTCTACCCTCGCCATTCATAGCCGCAGTCAGTTCCACGTAATGTGACACATTTCCTATCTGCCCCACACCCCTAACAAACAAGACAATCCCGCACAATCCCCACTGGCGCTGCAATAAAACGTTAAATGATAATTTCGCGAGATGGCCGCTTCGTTTCCGGGCCACGACTTCCGGAGACACGCGTCAGCCATTAGCATGGCGGCTCCCGTGACGTCACATCCGCTATGCCCTAGGGACGCACACCGTTGTGTGACCGATATGTCGATACGAAAAGATTCATGTAAAATTTTATTATTATCTACATAGAAACATTTTGCTAAAATCAAATGTATTAGACATATTAATTTATGATAACCACCTATTGACAATAATATCTCTAACAAATATTATGATTTCACGTTCACTCACAGATAAACATTAGCGTTATTTTATAATTTTTTATGTTGTTGTAAATATATTGACAATGCATCGATAATATCTTGTTTATAAAGCACCATCACTATATCTTCCGTTAGCTCGTTATTGCAGAGAAATTGTTTAGAGCTCAGAACTGGCGGGCGCTTCGAGCAGAGCTTCGATTGGCAGAGCCTTTGGTGTGGGGTTGCAAAGGGTTGAAATGCGTTGATGGTTATTGACTGTACTCCATTAACCCATTATACAAACGTTCAAGCGAATACAGAAACAAACTTTTATATCTTGCTATTTGTAAATTACTAAATTCTATGGTATTTTTAAACTTAAAAGCAATGTGACTAGCTAAAAAAAACATACAATTACAAACTTAGCTAAGCATATGTTTAACCTACGGGAGAAACCAGGCTAACATTTATTTTTTGCTTAATAAATATCTATAAGTTCTATCAGAGAAACTAAATGACATCTACTAGATTTAATCCCGTTGAAAAGTTACGTAGTTTAAAGAATTCTTACTTCGATGATAAGGTAAGTTATACGAGTATAAGCTCTTTGAGTAAAGCGACATCTAGTGCGTGGGCAAGTCCCACAGCAACAGAGGAATTATTTCTCTATACATTTTATGTGGAAATATTGCAGTCCCTTAGCCGTGTATCACCCTTACTCGCCCGGATATCCGGCCTCTAATGTACATTTTATAAATTGAAAAATATAAAGAAACGCTCTGTATGTAGTGCTCTTGTAGAGTATACGGCGCAGCAGAAAAACATAGTCTTCTCAATAATACATTTATTATAAGTAAATAAAAAAAACATATTATTAATCTATGAAGCAACTTAACATGTCCCTAAATGGAACAGTTATTTAGGTCAAAACTCATTACGTCGTTTATTTCAATGTTCAACTTATGAGAGACTCTTTGCATGTTTTGTGACAATGATTCTTGGATATTGCGGTCTAAGTAAATATTTATTTTTGATACTCAAATATATAAAATTAGAGATTAATTTTTACACTGTTTCACACTTCCACATCTCTTTATCGAACAATATTCCCTTTCTCAGTTCAAGCATTGCATGTGAGTTATATTCGTACATTTTCTTTATTTTTACTTTATGAAAATCGGAAAAACGGAATTATAAGATAGTTCATGTCAGTCATTCCATCGACTGTCTTAATAGATAATTCGTACGTTGTACTACAAGATTTTTCTGGGCCAAAGTATATTTAGCTAAATCCACGTTATAAAGCAGTAACTGGAAAAAATAATAAGCAATTTGATGTGAGTTCATGATAAGCTATTTGCTCACGCGCGAAATTCCGCCAAAAGTAACGAGATTCCACCTTTTGGCGAGATTATATTACGAAAGCTTTAAATATATAATATCTAATCATGAGTTTTTTAACCAAACTTATAACAAGTAACGTAATCTTTGAATATGTGTGAAATATTAACCTTTCTCTTTAAATGCTAAGAACTAAAACTTAGATGGTTACCAAATCAGAAATACATGTTACTAATTTTAGAATGCATCTATTCAAATATTTACCGTTTTTTTATAAAAGTTTAAAAAATTACCAAAATTTAAAAGTCGCCGTAAATATAAAGTGGTATCGAAAAATCAGACATGACGTAATATAATCTGGTATTAACGCATCGGTCACATGGAAGCTCGCAGAAGCTTAAAGCTTTGCGAAGTGGCGACCGTGGCAATGACCTCGCTGTGAGCACTAGCTCCCCGCACCCCGCACCCTGCGCCTCGCGCCCCACAGCCCTCGCGACTGACACCCGATCAGCCTTTACCTTAAGTCACTACCAACTACATACAGGCTGATATTAACATGAATAAGCGGTAACTTTTACGTTCCGTTTAAAATACATCATGTATAATATCACGTACATTAAATAATTTTAAGGCTTCAATGTTTGTCGTACAGTTAGTCCTAACAGCTTGATTAAATTGCATACTTCAAAAAGTTTATGTTTTCTTCCGCAACTTATAACCCTACAGAGGTCCATAAAATGTGAGCAGCTTATTTATAATTAATGAAATACGCTATTATTTAGCCGCTGGAGAATTTCGAAGAAAAAAGTGTACCGATAAAGTAGAAACTGCTTCATCAATTCCCACAGAAATCCCCGGCTAATTCGAGTGGTATCAAATATTCAAGGGGCCAGAACACCCTGTAGCGCGGCGGTGGAGTCTACTCATGCATATTTAAAAGGCTCGCAACATGTCTAAGGTTTTAAGCCTCAACTAATGAGCTCGCCTCTTGTTTACGTGGCTTGTGATGCACGTTCAGTTTCAGCGAACCCCTCATTTCCGGCGCTCGATCATTGCCCAATTATGTTTGATTCATTAACAATTACAATCCCAATAGCCTACAAGCGCACCCTGAGATAACAAATTCGGTACCGAGTCTAACAAGAACTTGAGTACCAAATAACAGGAAGTACCAAGTTTTCGTTGATGTCTACTATTACAAAATAGCCCTACGTGTTATTAGTACAAAATTATTATTCATCAGGAATTGATTTGATGCTCAATGTATTCCTAAGTACTTTCACAACTGGATAAGTTGTCATTTCAGTGCATATCGTAGTTATACAGGATTCCGTGTGGGGGCGCGAGTGAGCCTCAGGTGTAGGGTTACACCAGACGGCGTGGCGGCGGCGCGGCGCTGCGGCCCTCACCTTGTGAACGAATCTAATTAGCACAAACAGGACTTGAATGGATTTTATAGAACTGCAACATTGCAATTATGTTAAATCTTAAAGGTCGATTACATTAGAATTTGTATTAACAATTGTTATTAAAAATTATGTGGGTTTTTCGTTGCAACCTTAGCGGAAATCATTGTAATGTTGCACATACAAATAAATTATTTGTACAGGTTGAAAACTATTTAATAAAACTCAAAATAAGATAATATCTGTATATTTGCCAAGGGTCTTTATCTAAATATGTATAAGCGTAAGAATTTGTACAAGGTAAGGCTTTAATTTTATTATGAGATTTATATAGGGCGGCCCGTCTGTCGAAGTGCGGTCAAATTAATTGAGGCGCGCTGACCGACCGAGAGGACCCTTTCATCCGATGTTTGGATCCCTGTTATTACACGCTGCAATTCTCTGCTTAGAATATAGAATAATAAGCAATATTATTCAATGCTGTATTTAATACCTTTACGTTTAATCTTAGTTATGTCTAGATTTTAAATTAAAATAGACAAGAAACTATATGATTCCTATTAAATTAAAACATATTTCTTTATTAGTACTTGACGCAAGTTAAATTGTTTATTATTTTTTTTTTTTTTTATAACATAAGGGGGCAAACGAGCAAGCGGCCACCTGAATCCACCGAAATGGAAAGCTACCGCTGCCCATAAACATCCGCAATTGCAGATGCGTTGCCTACCCTTCATTGACGGAGAAGGAGACGCACATAAAGAGGACATATTCTCTTCCTATGCCTCTCCTCCACCGTCAATCCACTTTTCCTCCCCATCCTTCCCTATTAAGAAAAGGGTGGAAAGGGAAAGGGACTAAAATTAGGCCTCCATCTAAATGACTAAAATCAGTTTATCAGCTACTGATAAGACAAATATTTTAACGATTTAATATGCACGGATAAAATAATTCGTTCTTACAGAACCTTTGGATGTCGAACTGAATAACAGAGGTCCGGTTTAATTGTATTTGAAGTAGATTTATGCCGGCGCGCGCCGTTTGTCAATGTTCGCAGCTAAATTAATTGTGGCCGGTCGCTGATTCGATTCCCGGCCGCTACTCCCTTCTCATTGCTTACAAGGATCGCTGTTATTTACCTATGCTAAATATTTCTTTTGAAAAAGATTGGAGATTAAGAGCGCGCGCACACCTCTGACTAAACTATCGCACAAATGTTTAGCCGCGCAGCGATTCCTATGAGCTTAAATGAAGAGTTTTTAATTGTACAACACAAACCAACATTTATACGGGCTGTAAAACAATCAACAATCGATAACCACACAACAGTTGTGCGATAGTTTAGTAAAAGGTGTGCGCCCGCTCTACCGTTTTTTTTCTTTAATATCTGTAATTTTACAGATGTATTCAAAATATCACGTCTCGAAAGAGATTTTAAACAAAGGTATAGTACATCGCTTCACTTATCTACGAGGTCGTTAGCGCGGAAAGCGCAGCGCGCAATGGACGAGTTAACTGGGACATTCTCAGCGGCAAGATACTCAATGCTTATCTAAGTATCCCAAACGTTAGATGTCTGGAGAGGAAAACGATCGTGTTGAGCGTTGATTTTACTTATAATAATCCTAATAGTGGATGAAATTGTTGACTTTAAACTCTGAACCTGTTTACCGAATAGCTATTTTCAAACAATTCGTCTTTTGGATTTTTATAAAATGGTCTAAACTCAACAGATATTTCTTAACTTGTTTACTATGTAATAATGTAGTTGCTATGTAGCATTAACTCTTTGTAGCGATTTCGCTACGCCGTAGCTTCATATGTAGCATTATTGCTACGTAGTAAATTCTTCTTGGATGCTTTCTTAACTAAAGAAAATATTTCCGATGAAATGTACAGAAAAGTAAGGGTAAAAATAAACAAGACATATTATTAGGATAGGCTGCATCACGCCGTACGATTTGCCATTAAAAGTTTTCAAATTTCCTCGAGTCAATAGGAAATAACGTAATTATATAAGTTTCAGGTTGTGTGACAAAGAGCAGTAAAACTTTGTTAGGTGTTGACGTGACATTACGATTTCTGAAGAACTGAATAAAATAGTGTACGATAACAGCCTGATTAAAAAAAAAAGGTTAATATAAGCTCTCTTGTATTGCTAAGGTATCTGTAAATAGTAATTTTGCTAAGGAAAAGCGCAGTGGTTAGAGATAAGAGAAGTTAATAATTAAAATAATCGTTATCTACATCAAGAAATAGGGTGTTAATGTTTTCTGTTATTAATTAGGATATCCTTATAAAACTATTTTCTAATTAATATTGTTTTATCATAATCCTAATTATTGATTAAATGCTTTTAACACATTTTCCCTATTTCACATGAATTACACAGAAGTTTTAATAATTCATTCATTTGCATTTCAATCGTATGAAAATGTTTATAAAGTATGTAAAAGGCGGAAGTATAATTACGTTTTGAAATAGCCTGTGTTTAGCAAGTTTGGCTTTTAAAGTTAATTAGAGGCCGTGGATTGGAACTGTCAGATAGTGCGTCCTATCGCGAAAGGACACGCGATGCAGTCACGTTGCGCGCACCAACTCTTGTAACTATATAGATTAACGACATTATAAATATGTTTTTTTCTTGCAAAAATTATTATTACTCTAACATTTTACGTATAACAAAAGTTTTGCTTCTTTAACATCAAATCAAGTCGTAGGGATGACATTTCATAACAATCAGTCGAAAAAGTAGCGACGCAAAATGCTTAGATAAGATTTTTTTCTTCGAATGAATTCGTACAAAGATCGAATGGATAGTCTTGATGGGTCGCGTTTGGATACAATACAAACACAATCCAACCCTTCGTTTATAAGAAAAACGTTCCATTCTTACGAACAAAGGTATTCCGATGAAATAAGATCACAAATCAAGAATTGCGTTTGTTACATTATTACTTGTATCCAAGAGACGGTTGGATGAAAGGGGAACGGTTGATAAGGAAATGTCGAGTTTAATGATGAGCACAATGGTTCTGTGTAATTCTTATTTCTTACTCTTATATTTATTTTATTCAGAAATAAAAAGATACTTGACAAATATTACAATACAACTTTATGAAATTCTTTGCACAAAAAGCAAAACTCTATAAGCAACAACTATTTATTTAATTATTCTCTATTTAGAAAAATAGTTTTAGTAAAGTAACGATTCTATATTTTTGTCTAAAAGATAAAAAAGGGGAAATTGAAAACAATTTGGATCCGAATAACAAATAGTTGTTTTAAATTCACAGAATAAAATTGTAATTTTGAACTGAATTCTCGAAACATATCATGGATTTAATATTGTTTTAAAAGCACTGATGTCACATCGAAGAAATAATTTTAAATTACTATTTAAATTTACTTACACAAACAATTCGCAGAAATATATTTACAAAAGTTATTTCCGGTAAAAAGAGTTCATTTATGGAGGGCGCGGTGCGTCCGGGCGAGCCTTAACTGCGCTATCGAAACTTACATTTGTATGTAAACACACACGTTAAAGTATTATGTAATGGAGTAAGGCATAGGCGGTAGCGATTCATAATTTATTTTAATAAAAATAAAATCCACTTCATTCTTTTTATGTGTAAGTATTTCAGAGACTATTCTAGTAGTCACTTTTTACTCATATAAAAAGTAAATAATAATAGTTTAAAAAATAATAACTAAACCAATTTAATATTTAAGTTCAAGTGGGTTTTTAATATTTATTTTCCTTATGACATTTCCAAAAAAATGTTAAACCTGAAAATGTTTACGAACTACTTTTTTATTAGAATTAGAAACATTTAAATTAGAAACCAACCGTCATGTAAATTTTTGAATTTGAAAAAAAATAATTGTGTTACTCTTAGCGCTTAGACCACAATCAAAGGTCCAGTACAAAAGCTCTCCGCAGTTTTCAGCGAGCATTTGAATGTGAATGACTTTATTCAGATAACAGAGCAATTTTATGTTTATGTTCGCCGCGTAAACCTGTCCTGAAGACCCGCTGCACAGCGTATTGTCTTATAAACAACTCTATACTCTACCTTTTGTTATCTTTTTATGAGCGCTAGTAATATTCCTGGATTTTTAAACTATATTTAGTACATAATACACATTTACAATCTTATGTTTTACTATTTCTATTTACTATTATAGTTTTATGTCGAGTATTTTAAACTAGATGTTCCCGTGCGGCTTCATCCGCATGAAATTATATAAACAAAATATTTTATTGTTTACATTTGTTAAAATTACCGTTATCACAATAACCTTGCTTCCTTAATGTTGGCAGCTTGTAGTTTATGGTCCCTTTCCTCCATGAAGGTTTTTTTCCAATTTATTTACCCCCTAAGTTTAATAGCGTGAAAATATATAGCCTAAAGCGTGTCGTAAGAGTATGGCTATTTTTTAAAGAAATAATTATTCAAAAAATATGCTGTGATTTCTCACATCCTACGCCACAAACACACAAAACACACACTACGGTTACGCTTTATTATATTATTAGTATACATAAGTATATTTAGATATACAATAGCTGCATGTAAAGAGACAATGTTGACACAAATTGAGCGTATATAAACGTAACACTGAAACGTAGTGATTACATAAACATCGTTGTGTATGTTATGTTGTCTAGACTCTTCCAGTTACCTAGTAAGTTACAACAAAGTTCGATGCTTGCATCTATTGTTATAGAATAAAGTAAATTAGTTTTTAAATTTATTATTTAAAAGATTGTTAGCTATTTGTGAAATTTAACTTCGTAAGATCGTGAGGGTATCTTCCATTAAGCTGTACACTATCAATTCTCTAAAAGAAATTCGACTTTGATAGAAATTATAAAAATGTCTTAAGTGCTGGCAGCTTAACTTAGTAGTTTAAATTCTTCAGTTTGTCCTAGATATGTAAAGTGTTTGTTGAAGTCTTAGTTATTGTTTGATAATGTGTATAAAGGGTGTTAGAATGTTTATTAAGTGACGTGATGTAATTTTGATGTGTTCAATTAGAGCGGTGGTAATATAACCGGCGGCTAATGAAATTAATGTCTCCGAGCGTCACCAGGCGGCTCTGGAACGCTGCAAATCGGTTATATTGTCGGGGAAGTAGTTAAACTAATTATAATACAGGTGGGGCCTGGGCCGGGACCGGGGTGCAACACCGAAATACACAGTAAAGAGCACACGCGGCCCCAACTTGCGCCCGCACTAACTTGGAATCGCTTCCAGATTGTCAGCGGTACAAGTTACAAGCTAAAGTGATTTAGTAAAATTATTTGTGATATTTTAATTAAATCTCTGTACACAAACAACAGTTTTTTTATTGTAACCTTAAATTGCATTTTTTAGCCATCTAGGATTTTGATTTATTAGTATTAATATTGATAGACATTAAAAGTTATAAATAATTAAAATCTATTTTTTGCATCTAGAAGTTCATTCATTTAATAAAAAATATATACGTTTCCAGCATTCGAGAATCCGCTCGTCGCTTATGACTTGTAAATAAAATTTAAGGCAACATAATATTTAAGCTAATATGAAAATTGTTGAAGTAATAACGCAGTCGGGGCACGTACGCGGATCTATTCGTGGGCCCGCGGGGCGGGGGGCGGGGGCGCAGTCAGATTGTAATTAAACTTGGCAATGACGAGCGCAATGCGCGGCAACTTTGTGACGTCACCAACTTGTAAGCTGCTAATGTGACTATCAAGTTGTGATCAAGCATACATTGTAACAATTTTTAGATAGGACATTACTAAATTTAAATCATTTCAAAAATGCCAGTGTCATATGAAAGATTTGTTGAGGGTAGATTTATAAGAATCTGAGAGACATCTTAATAAAATGAAACATATTTTCTAACACTTATTAAGGAAAATACACGCCTCTTGAAATCTTTCCATCTAGATTCTCATAGCAATATACATCAAAATAACTGCTGCAAGGCTCGTTAGCTATACATTCGCGGTTAAGTCTTTTCTTGTAAAAGAACGATACGCTCTTACCACTGTCAAGAGCAATACAAAAGATAATTTCATTTCTCAACAATTCAAAGGATGTATTTTTCATATTCACAAAAAGCCAACATATTAGTAAGGAGCGGAGTTACAATACGCTCCGTGCGCCATTTAAAAGTACGGAATATGTAAATTGTTATACTAACATGTTAAAAGCCTTTGTTACGTGATATGAGGGTAATGTGAGGCAAATTCAATGTTGCGGAGGCACTCCGCCAGGCGGCGCTGCGAGCTGAGAGCTAACAGCCTCTCTAACGAACCGGATTCTCCTGACTTTGATCCCGCGATACACTTTAAATTTATATTTTAGTTCTATAATACAACAGGCGCTTTTCAACTTAAATATTTTAATCGCTTTTACTTTAATCCACTTCTCAGTAGAAACTAAACTTAGTTAAATGTTTTATCAGCGGAAATCTAGATCGTAGGTACAAAGTCCTGGTCGATTATGATTGTTGAATTTATAGTAAAGTAAAAATAACATTTTTTAAAATATCATTTGAGAATTTTCTAAAGGTCATTAAGTGGTTTGCTGAAAATCTGAGGTTTGATATGATGTACTATCGCATGTTAAAAGCTAAACTTTCACATAACAATAAATATCTTAAACTCGAAATGCAACACTCGGCGAAATCCAAACAACAAACGGAATTCACATCGTTTGTCAAATGAAGGTACTTTCTACAGCCGCGCCGCCGGGAGCTGAGCACGAAAAAAAAATAAACGCGTCGCGTATCCTTACAATCTCGCGACAATCACTACAGATAAACACCAACTGCACAAATTCAAAACAACTCACCGCTCGCGCCTCGCATCGCTGCACATAGCCTCGCCTCGCCTCGCCTCGGAGCTAACATCTGTTGATAAACAACATGATATAGAACACAAAACAGTCCACTCAGGAGGCACTCACAAAAATGCTCCATTTCCTATAAACGCTCAGCAACAAACTGTCAAACGCAAACCGCATCCATTGCTACGTCGTAGAGTAGACTTCGTATTTGCGATGGAATGAAACCCGCAATGTAATACGAGGAATTGTAAAAGTTTGTAAATAACGCTGCGAGATTTGAGTTGGGTGTATTGTCAGACGCACCCTGAGGGTATGCGCTAACGACTGCATCTCTTCTTTGCACTTTTCTCCACGAGTGTACACTTTATATATCCATTGTTGTTTCGCTTCGGATCTGAAATGCTTCGGATTTATCAAGACCGAGTTTTCTCGTTCAGCTTTACTCAGCGCTAACAAGTTGTTATTGATTTTTAATTATCTAACTTCGATTTATTAATTAATCTAATTTTTTCCGATATTGTTAACTGAAAAATCAAAGTCTTTTATGATTTTTTCGAAAAATTACAATCGATTTTCCATTTTTCATTTCTAATAACAGATGGCGCTATTAACAATTTAAGAATTAAGAACGTATCAGAAAAAAATTGTTAATTTTTTATAGTCTGAAAGAACATATAGGCTACTCACTATTTATTTTTTAAATTGAAAAAGAAAATAAAATAACAACATCTTAATAATAAATAACAAGAGCCAACGTCGTTTTGCCTCAAAATAGTTGGCGCTCGGTCTCCGCGCTTGAGAAATGAATTAACTTACATCCAGGAACTTTATTAAGAACTACTCGCAGATAATTGGCAAGGAGCTTCCGCGAGGCTGTGAGTGGAGGAATTTCAAAAGATAACTATAGAGATGTGATAATGTTCTCAGTTCTATGTCTATTGGAAGACCTAACCTAATCACATTTTTACGTTCTTGTTTTCTAACGTATTTTTTCGTTGGATATTCTTGTATGTTGAAAAATACGTTTTTAAAGGTTAGCATCCTTAAACATACTGATTAACAGTAGATTATAAGAAATTATTTAGTACTATCAACTTAAATGCTTAGGGCTTAGAGGGATTGTTGGCCTGTTGAAGAGAATAAAAAGATTTATTTTCATAGCTTAAAAAAAATTGAACACTGAACGATTCGGGTTCTATTGAATTAAAGTAATCCGCTCACAATTAATAAGTGGAAAAATTATAAGATGGAGTGGGGTCGAATGGGCCCCCGTGTAAGCCCAGCCTGTAACGCTCCGCAGAATGGGGGGCAGAAGAAAGGGGAGACTGAGGAAAAAAACGCCTTCTTAAGCACAAGTGGCAATTCTGCTAACATAATTTCCTAACGGATAAGTATCGCTTGGTGGGCCACGAACTCAGCGATTTGAGTTCAATATTTTATTAGTATTTTCATATTTACAGTGAGTTTCATAATAGATGTGCAATCATAGTTATAAATAAACTTCGCGTAATTGAGGTAAAATAATAATAAAGTAGTTTATGTGCATAGCAATTTAATTACTCTAGATTTTTAGGAACCCAGACATACTGATATGTATGTAACACCAACCAGGAGTATATGCCCAATTTCATGTTAACATTAAATTGAATAAAACAATAAATTAATACTAAAACCCTTATGGCCTTAAAGCAAAAAAACATTACGCAGAAACGCTCTCATCGCATTTTTCGTGGCTCAACCTCTCGACTTTTATTTATCTAGAGTCCTCATTGATTTCCTTAAATACTTTTTATTTAGGCCGAAGTAATTTAAATGCCTCTTTGTTCAATATATCTGGGGCCTTGGAGTTGTTTTTAAACGAATGATTATTAATACAATATGTCGAAGTTAACCCTGAGCGGCAGATGTTTGATTGGAATATGTCAGTACACATTGCGGATGTCGAAAAGATGTCATTGAAAATTGTCATATGAAGGTTTTGGACTTAGTTAGGATATTTGGCTAATACTGCGGTCTTCAGGGAACCTAGAGTCCTGAAGATCGTCTTTTTATTCTTAAGCACCCTGTTAGTAATCATATCTCAAATGTTTAGTAAATAATTTGTATATTAAGGACGTTTACACTTTTCTATTTAAAATAATAAAAGTTTTTTTTTTTAAGAACTAACTTTAAAATATGTTATCGTTTGATAACTAAATTAAATAGATTAGCAGATGCATGCAGCGATGTGTAAGTCCGCGAGAATAGAACCTTGAATATTCGAAGGAATTCGTCCAATCGGCAGATGCTTGTTCACAGACAGATGCTAACTGCTCCTGATAACATTATAATTATGCCAATCCTTTCAAATATAACGACGTAATAAATTCACATCACTGATACAAACCTTTATCACCTTGAAATAAAGTTCATTTTACTAGTAAAAAGTTGTAAGCAGCGACTGTAGTCGCTTTTGCTCAACTCCGAATGGCAGTAAATAGTTTTAAGAGCGTCATAAAAGTACGTACTAGTAGGTAGTGTTACAACAGATCCGATAATTAAAATTACTATAAAGTTTTTAACATCTATTACTTCACAAAACAGATATAAACACTACAATGTACCACATTTGATACAGTTCAACGGAACAAAAAAAGCAACAAAAATTGTATTTAAAACCAATCTTCTTAAGTAAAAGTATGGAGTTAATATGAACAGCTGTACTTCTATCCTTTAAAATTAGATTACACTTGTATTACAGCCACACAAAAATGTTCAAAGACTACTTGTAAAATAATCTAAAAGCCACGTATGAAAAATCTACACTCATAGATAATAAATAGTCATTAAACGTCTCTGAGTGAGTAGTAAATCGAGTGACCAGAACAGCTAAACAATTCATCCTAAAATACAGAAATAATTTCAAAGTCACGTCGTAGATATTTGAGTAGCAATGGTTCAGCAATTCGTGTTGTCTGGATTAACTGTAGTATGATAAATGTATCAAGGCGGCATTCCTGTTAATTAAAGCGGAAAGCAGTCTCTAGCAATGCTGGTACGAGACGCTCTGCTGACATAGTTGAATGGCCGACTATTGCTTATTATTATGGAATCTAGAACTCGTTATACTCAGACTTTTTTTTCTGCTAAATAAATGATGTGCTCGTATAAGTGTGGATAGATGAAAACAAAGGTAAAGTACAGGGTACCAAAAAAAAAATATTACTATAATGCCTTACAGAGTAATTTAGATACAAAAAATCACCAGACAGCCGTAGAGTTTTTTCAAGAAGGACAATTTTGCATTTCGTGTGATGAGTGTGTCGGAGGCCTAATTTCAATCATCTCCCTTTTCCACTTTTTTCATACAAGGAAAGGTTGGGAAGAGGAAGTGGATTATAGAGATCGGATGCATAGGTAGGGGAATATCCACTTTCTGTGCGGTCATTCCTCTGTCGATTGAAGAGACAATCGTATCTATAATTGCAGATGTCAATAGGTAGCAGTCGCTTCATTGTTTCGGTGAATTCACGTGGCCGCTTGCTCGTTTGCCACCTTATGATATAAAAAAGTACAGGGGATCATACGTATTAGAAATGCGTTACTGTGTTTGTTGCGGTACAGCTGAGAGCAAAAAGTACTAAGTGACGTGCGCAGTACCGAGCAGGATGTGATTGAGGCCCTGCTAGTTGGAGGCGCTGCCGCAACAGCTGATCCGCCACCTGCCGCAGCTGCGCGACAAGTGCCATTCAAATGCCTACGCGAGGAGGATGGGGAGAAATTATCGCACTATCTATTAATTGATTTTTTATAAGCCTTATAATAAAGGCTTGTGATAAAAATATTGCTAGGTTTATCTATCCTAGGTTATAATTTTAAATATGATTATTTTAAAGACCATATCGAAGTTATAAATTGTATTTTGTCTGTACATTTATAAATAAAGGTTTATTTAATTGGATATCAACCAGAAAGATGCTATAACTTCCCATACATAATAATACATTATTTAAAAAAGGACCGCTTGATGTAATAGTAGCCAACTTAGCCCGTTCTCCCCAATTTCGCCGTACACGAAATCGCTTGCCCCTGCGCATACCTCTATCTACGATCGGGCGATGTCGTGGTTTGGGCACTTGTGTTCAAACCGGTCCGTCAGCTGACTGCGCGGCTGGTATTTTGTGAATGGAACACACGAGGGGTGCCGCAGTAACGGGAGCAGGAACATTTGTACCATCTGTGTCAATGAATGCACATTTTTACTTAATAGCTTACAATTATACGCACGCGCATGTCGATCAGTTTTTGTCGTCTGTCTGATGTTCATTGGAGTGGAATAAGGCTCATGCAATATTTCGAAAAATGATATCGTTAAAAAGATGACTTAAATAATATTCAGATATATTCCAGCAGCGTTAAAAGCTTTCTTTGAGATGTTTAAGCGCTCATGCAAAGCTCGAGCTTACGATGTAGTTATTAACCTAATAACCTGCATTGTTAGCCGGAGCCGAGCTGAAGCAAAGTCGGGGCGAGGCGTAAGCTTTACGTTATGTAAACGAGCAAAGAGTATAATAGCATCGTAACGTTTTGAATCATTTTATTTTGCAGTGCTGGTTTCTAACTAAATTTTACTTAAACGATAATTGTCTTCTAACATTTCGGTATTGAATGCTATTGGTATAGCAAGATTCAAACTGTATGACTGCTCGTATCTGTGAGATCATGTCTTAGAAATTCCTGTACTTATATTTCAATCCTGTATTAAGTTTTAAAGGCGTTAAAAGTAATTAACAATGTGATTTCTCCTTTGCTATGGTATCTTTTTGAATATAGATAATTAATTAG
The DNA here is from genome assembly GCA_029286645.1 of Papilio protenor. Lineage (NCBI taxonomy): Eukaryota > Metazoa > Arthropoda > Insecta > Lepidoptera > Papilionidae > Papilio > Papilio protenor. Next base: position 7,893,924 of record JAGSMZ010000007.1, on the reverse strand, counting down.
TAAAATAAATATTAACTGCTTAATTAATCTATGAAAACCGCTTAAAAATATGTCTCGTCTCATCAATTTCATACTTTTTCTACGTCATTCTGCTGAATATGGGTTACATTAAATACCTTCATATTTTACACAAACACGTTTAATTGGCCACTTGTATATTTAACTCTGCATTTAGCAAAAATAACATATCAAGTGCTCATTAGAGAGATATTTAAAAACTACGCTTCTTTAGCGAAATAATTAATGTTATCTGTATATAAAAAATATCAAACTATCGTGAAATTAAATGACCAGTGCATATAATGGTGTAAATTTATAAGCTATCGTATTTGTTAGGGATAAGATTTGTATAAAATACTCGTTTCTAATTAGTTTTTAAGGAATATGAACAGAAAAGTATTCACCTTTAAGACTCTCTATATTATATTTAACGAAAGGAGAAGGATTTCCATGACAATTTAAGCTTCATCCTCAATGTATAAGTAACACAATTTCTCCTATTTATAAAAAGGAAATCGATTGTGTATCTATCGATTTATTCAACTCTTTCTATCTCTCGATTTATTCTTTTCATCGATTAAATGTTACAATCGATTTTAAGATCAATTCGAATATGTTGGTTAAGATTAAACTTAGGTAGCAAACTATAATTCTCAGTTGCGCAAACATCTAAAACGGCTTAAACAAGCAAACAGTTTAACCATTCAATGACTTGACGAAGTTTACATTTCACTCGCCGCCGCCGCCGCCGCCGCCGCAAACCTACGCTGCAACTAATATCTCAAACAACTCTGCCCCGACTCGAGTTGGCGTAATTAAACATATCCATAGACCGTACAGAGGTCAAAGATTTCGGGGGTCATCGGCCCCCTAAATGCGTTCGTACTTCACGACGCGTGTCCGATCTATTTTATATGCAACTCAAAACGACCGTTTCATTTTTATCTCTATTCGTATTTACATAAAGCTGCTAACTTTGTATACGTTATAATACAGTTTGTTTTTTCTTTCTTTAAATCGAGATATGTGATCTGATTGTTTTTGGCCAGGACTGGAAATGTTTAATTGCGTGTATAGAGTTACGAAATAGTTGAAACACGGATCTTTTTTATTATTTAGTCTGCTGTTGAGTGATGTATTAACATAAGAACATGTAACTGCTGTGTGTTTTATGTTAATTTGACGTTAAACGTAGATAAGAATTTATTTAAGCGAGTAATTTACTTGCTTACTCGTTCGTAAGAAAAGGAAACTTAACGTTTTAATTGTTTAGAGATTCCGCTAGTTTGGAATTAATTATTGAATGATTATTACTTTTCAAATATAATTAATTTACGCTCAATTAATTTTCAACGATAAATAAATGCTATAATTGACTTAATCTTTAGCGCCTGGTTAATTTTAAGCAGCAATTGTGTTCAAATGAACACGTTGATTACAAATGCGTGTGTTGCGTCACCAACGCGCACACGTGTTGTTCCACGCACTATATTACCCTTTCAATTTAAATATCCTATTCATACTGTAGAGATTGATGAGTCACATTAAAATATGTATTGTAAGCATTTGTTACGCGACCAATTTAAACGAATCACCTATTGAACTTTATTCCCAAGCAGTAAAGCGCATTTTTAAATCTAAGAATTGTAGATGTTAATGTTGTTTCAAGGAACACAGGTTCAGTCGAATTTTAAAATGCAGCTGTTTTAACATCTAACCAATTGTACTTAAGAGCTAAATTAGTGTATCGGTGTTTTTAATTATTTTGTCAGTAATGTTGAGAGGTGACGAGGTATGAAAATATTCGACTAAGAACATAGATGTGGAGTGATAGTGCGTGACTGTGAACTAGGGTTGACAGTACCGTTGAATAAATTACTTTCAGCCCGTAATTAAAAACATAATATTCACGTATTTTATTTAAGTAGTTATAATAAAGGTACCTGAGAAGTAGCATGCTTAAGATGCAATGTTTTGAGAAAAAAACTCAATTATTATAAACTTCATTTATAACAAATGTCAGTCACAATTTACAGAAATAAATAAGCGAGAAGAGAATTTTGTTATAAGAAAACAATCTCATTAAACATTGAAAGACGTTCTCGAGAACGATAATAACTCATAGAATTATAATTTCACCATTTCTTTTGTAATAGGCGAAAGGAAATTTACAAGACATTGAAATTTAGGAGCGTTTGTAGGCCATTCTTTTATAAAGAATATTTTAATCTTCGATTCCATTTGGAGCGAAAAAAATACAAATTGGACTCCATTCAGACGTCATCGTCAGGCGTCGGCGGGGTGCGGGGTGCGGGGTGCGGGGCGCGCGGGGCTAAGGGGTGAGGGGGGGAGGTATTGGATTAAAAGCGTGATTCGGATTCTAATGCAGATTAAATTAAAAATGTGTGTTGTGGTGTTTTGTTTTGGATTTGCAGCGCAACTGTTGTGCACTTACTGGAGCCGCCCCAGGAGCCGCCAGGAGCCGCCCCCGGAGCCGCCAGGAGCCACCGGGAGCTGAACTTACATTTATCTATCGAAAGAGAGCAATACGAAATAAAATTTAGCTGTTGGAATACGAGTGCGCCGGGACAATTTGTTTCAATCTTAATACTCGTAGAATTATTTTCAGATTTTATTCCCCTTTTTTTAAAGTGAGTTTATTTAAAGTAAATTATTACAAACTGTTGCTCGCGACTTCGCCATCGTGAAATTTAAAAATATATCCTATATTACTCACTGTTAACGTAGCTTTGAATTTGTGTAAGACTTTTTAAAATCGGCGCAGTAGTTTTTAAATTACTTCAATACATACCAAATAACAATAATACAAATCCTTCCTCTTTATAATACTAGTATAGATATAGATTTACAATGGTACCCTGTGACACTGTTCGTGGACAAGTGCGACTAGTACCAGTTTTTGACAGCCCTATTGTAGTGTGCAATGTTTATTTTCCATATGAGAGCGGCAGTGGCAGAGCGGCTGACCGCGTGGTGACGCATTCACATGACTCATCCAGATTTAGGAAACGCTACGAGCAACATACGCGGTAGTCGCACGCGCACGACGCATCATAATATTGACAAGAAAATACCATTGTATTGGAAAATTGTAACATTTGTATTATGTATTTTAAAAACATTGTTTTCACTTTTTCTTATATATGAGCTTTTAGTTCTCCACCATCTATAACTTCAATACCCGAGGAGGCAGTTCACTGTACAAGTAGGTTGTTGTAAAATATGTAAAAATTTCCCTTAATTTAAAAGCTAAAGCTTTAGTCAAATACGTGATTTATTGTAAAATTTATAATGTCTACTTTCAATTGTATCTTAACAATAAGAAATATACATTTTATGTCAAGATACATAATTGAGAAAGCTTTCAATTTTATATTTTTTCAATCAATTTCTCGTGATCTTTTATACATATTTTTCGGTCTACAAATTCTAGTCACAACACGAAATGAATTTAGAAATGTACAATCGGCACCAAGACCGGATGCCAGTGGTTTCAGTGGAATACTGCCATGCTGGCACGCTGGAACGCTACCACATACGTGCCACAAGAAGAACCGAGTTGGCAGACTTGCCAGATGCCGGCGTCGCCCGAATTCAATACGAATATGCAAATCGCTGTGCTCGGATTACGTTAAGCTCGGATCTTATAGTATTTTTATGTCGCCCGTTACTTTTGTTGCCAACTCAAGAATTCAAAGCCTTTTATTTTTATTAACAAGCGTTTGTATACTTTGCTTTAGTTGACAGAGAAGTTGTTTAAATTTTAGTTACATTTAAAAAAAAAACATAATTAAACGTCTCTTTAGAGTGAGTAAATTCTGTGTTCATCTATACTAATATTATAAAGAGACAAAATTTGTATTTAAGTATTTAACATTTTTTAAATTGAAGCGGACAAAGTCGCGAGTAACGACTAGTAAAATGGAAAAGCGATATGAATACATGAGTAAATATTCAGCCAGTTGTGACATTAAATTACAGTATGAAAAAATAGTAACTTATAGTCTATAATTTATCAATGCTCGTAAATAACGAACAAATAGCTTTGGAAATAATTCTTATCTATTACGTAGACTATAGTATACACTATGTATGTCGGCAAAGTCTATCGATGTCTCATCGTGTAATTTATTGCTACTAAACTGAGCTAGATCCAGCGATAAGCTGCCACCTGCCTTCAATTCTTACGCTATTCGAATTTACTTCTCATTTACCGAAGAAAATAGCAACAAAAATCAAAACGAACTTTTAATACCGATGTAATAAGAACGAAATTACTATAGCAATTTTTTTAGGTGTGCAAAAGTAAATTGGTTATATACCTGGGCAATTTCTCTTCTCCGTCGAACGAAGTGGAAATTGGTACTTATCGAAGGAATGAAATTCGAGTGAGACTTAATTAATGAGATATTTTTTGCAAGTGTCGCTGTAATGAATCGATTGCATTTTAAATATGCATACTTAGTGGACTTAAAGATGAAAATGATAAATAATGGAACGCAATATTTTGTTTTATTTACGTAAATCTTTTTGCTTAATTATTTTAACATTTATAAAAAAAAATTACAGTTGTATTGAGTAGCGCTTTACCTTCTATTTTGAGTATCATACTCTACAATCTATATTTTTACCTCCTTCTTATAAAAACTAAATAACACAAAAATAAACAATTAATGTATTACAATCATTAGTAAGTGTATTCCCATTAAAGATATGTCACTTTTTACTTCACATTAGATATTTAATTTATTTGAAGCGCTTAACGAAAATAAAAAAACCCTTTGTATCGATGTCCTAGTTAGTTACTTTTCCTCGCTCCACTCATATTTGTACAAACATTTTTTTCCTATTAGATACATCTTAATATCAATACACAAGTCATTTATCACCAAACGAATTTGAAATACAGTGATCGATGTTAACTTATGTTGTTCAAATGTACCCGGAGCTTGGGTAAAAAATGGACAAGTAATTGAATGTATTGAATAGGGAAGTAGGTGCTCAAAAAGCTAACAAATCCGCCCCAGGGCCGGTGATTGATGGAGACATCGCTCTTGTGACGCCCCGCCCGGGTGTACAATGTGCGAAAGTGGCCGGCGAAAGCTTAGACGTATCGAATAGCTTCTAAAATATAGGCCGAAATTAGATGTTTTTTACCAATTCTACGGATATTATGTGATATAGTATGGAGGATTATGTACCTGGTATAATGGATATCGTTTCTGTCTGACTGGATTTACTCTCAAGGTTAAAAACACAATTTAATTCGAAGAGTTTGGCGTTATTGTATGATTTACGGGTTATAAATATTAATAATTTTAATCTTAAGTTGTTGTAAATATAAACAGGTTATGTAACACGCCTTGCTTTTAATTAAGCACAATTCATAGATAATAACTTGAACTTCAATTATGTTACGTGGGGTGCGTGAAGTTAGGCGCGGAGTGTGCGGGGTGTGCGGGGTGTGCGGGGTGCGAGGGCGTGGGGTCGCGGGCTATATTAAGCGGATATTGCCGGGGGCCGGCCATCGCTGATTTCCGCTTTTCCGCTACCAATAAACCGTGAAGTGTTGGACTGTTTGCATGTATGTTTATTCCAGAATACGACATTCGATCAAGTCTCTACTATATATAGACAAATTTTAGAGGCACTGGAAAATCCAGTTATAATAACGAAAATAACTTAGCTCATCATGAAAGTAGCAGTTTTTTAATTAAGTTAATCTACTAAAGATTTTGGTGTTGAATCTTTTAGTACAGATGTAAGTGTGAGAGCAAAGGTGAGCTTTAGTAAAGCTTATTGCATAATATGGAATTGCTTACGACATCCGCAGCTGCCGCTTTCCTAACTATATTTATTAACAGCTGTATACGAACTTGTTATTAGTCTAATATCTGCGAGTTTATTAAATTAACATTTACTTAAAATAACATATAAAAAACTTAAAGGCATCGAAGGCTGTGCTTGACCATAACATTAGTTTTTTCTTTAATTAACAATAAACGGCAGAAATGAATTATTCTGAATTCCAAAAATCGATACTTAACATCGAACTTAGGGTTTCTTTTTATGTACGTAACGATCTAAAAGTTGTAAGCTTGTTTGTGTATCACGTTTGTATACCATGTCTAGAAATGAACGATGACGTTTATAGGCGAAGTTTAGTGGGATCTAATTGGAAATAGGTTTGATAAAAATCAAGGTTCATCTAATGTCTATATAATGAGAAATACGAAATAATAAAATGTATTTTATCCTTACATTTATGTATAAATTCATGTCTTCAAATTAAAATTATCCTTGTCTCTACAAACAGAATTTACTAACATTAAAAATCTAGACATAATTTACGCAGAACTAACTTTTTTCTACATCTTACCGAGCTTCGTTACAAGGTAATAACTTAAAACTTTATTAGGTACAAGTTTGTACTTAATTTGAACTTAATTTTAATCTTGTACAAGTCTTGTTACAATTTGTCTTAAGTACGCGTTCTATTTATTTTGTTAAGTAAAATAATTTAACAAAGTTGTTCCCTTTTATACGGTTAAAGTACGCTTTTTAAAAAGCTTGTAACAAGACATGAAAAAGCCTCGTTTTACTTGTCAGTCATAGAGTTTTCTTCATTTGAGTAATTATTAAAGGTAAGCAACGCGTCTGCAATAGGAAAGTCTATGGTTAGAGGTCGTTTTGCTATTTGCTACTTCAGGTAGCTTTTTGTTCGTTTGCCACCTTATGATATTAAAATAAATGGATCTTTTATTAAAAGGTCTTTTTATGATCAAGCTATATTTCTAGAAATAAGTTAAGCTAATCTTTAAGATAGGCTGCCGTCACATTTAGTATTGTAACGTTTTTCATTTGCGTATAGTTACATATTCTATCGTTTTCAGGAATCAGTCAATTCCCTGCGGCTGTGAGACGAGTTATATGATACATTTTTATTATATCGTCAACGCTAACAACGGTAAGTGATTCCGTACAGTCTCCTCCCCTGTCCCAACGGCGGTAAGTTTGCAAGTTAGCGGGCAACGGATACGAACCCGCACTCTCGTCCTCTCGTACTCTCGTTCCCTCGGTCTCTCGGGCATCAAAGTTATATCTATGATTGGCGTACCCTTTCCGCCGATGGGGAAATTGTCTGTAGTTATATGTTTCGAATTAGAAATAGCTTTTTTAATCGAATTTCGAAAACTATAATATATCGCACACCTGTGATATTGTAACTCATATCGATTTAGTCGTAATGTGTTTATGTATACTTGTAAATATTAAATATGAATGACTTGGATTGAATACTAGATATAGTACTTAGAATTAAGTAAGTTAAGACACGGATAGCTTTATAAGAGAATGTTTCATTGATAACATTACAGACATAAATATCCGCCAACAATAAAAACCCTAAGGAGCACGATACCCATTATCGCTTCCAGATTTTATGGTGTTGCCGTATAATTACTCATTTATAATTGCCCTATAATTCAGGGGCCACAAAAGCGGTTCATGTGGCAGCGTAGGCCTGCGTAGACAATAGCGTCTCAGAAACAATTAGAAAATTTAGATGAGTTTACGCGTAATTTATTGTTAAACGCGCGGTCGAATCTGCCCTTAAAAGTTTTCTATTTACCCTTGAAATTGAATTAGTTTTGAAAAGCTACGCGCTTGTTAATCCCTCGGATAAAGTGCTTTTGTTATAGAGGTGTGGTTTTTTAATTTGCTAATAACTGAAGTTAACCAAATCTACATTCACTTTGTCTAGTTTGTGTAGTTTAAAATGGTTTCATGTTATACTGTAACATTTGTAAGTGATTAAATTGCAATAATTAAATAATGTAAATAAACAATATTGCGTGTGATGCAATGCGTAATGTTATCTCAGAATAACGTTTGTGTCAACGATGAGGGCAGAATGTAGGTTGACATAGAGCAGTCCCAGCTCGCAGCTCTCGAGCGCTCGCATATGTTCACTTCACGCATATGTTCCCAATGATCGACCTACATACAACGTCTAGCTTTGATCGCATAACTATACATTAAACTAGAATTGTATGGGAACACTAAAATAAATAACAATACTGGCTAATAAATAAACAACAGAGTAAATCAACAGATAAAAATAATCAAATCAGTATTTAAAGTATTTTAATAAGACATAATTAGTGTAAAGAAATTTTGATTTCATCTAATTGTTCTCTTACAAGCGTTGAAATATTGTTACGAACGATTAACCATTGATCATCATCATTTAAAACGAAAAAAGAAATATGTTTTTCGTGGTTTAATTAACGCTAACAATGCTATGTGATAACATTCTTTCAAACCGCGAGCGTATCGCGTTTCTACGTCTAGTGGTTTCTTATCTTTTTCAAATTTAATAAGAAACAAGTCAATATTCGACAGTTAACAACGACGATGTAAACAGTAAAAAACAACCTAATCTGGTTAACTCTGACAAAACAGCTAAGGGTGTTGACCTTTGATCACAAGGGTATAGGGTAAACGAACCCGTTGCGGACGCCGGTAACCTCAGCACGAGAATTGCCTTGTCCAATTAATCATCATTTTTGCCAATAAAACAATTATGTAATCGACTCATGTAAGTTGCTCGAACCCCGATCTTTTATTTGATTTTTTTGCTAACGTATTTATTACAGTTACCGCAGTAAACGGCGGAGTAATTATAATATTATGTCACGATTTTTTTACCACGCATATGTTAATTTTTTTTATTCAACATCTTTGAAATGTTTCCATGTGTATGTTTAAAAATACGACCGAAAATGAGTATCTTTTTATTTCATGTTTGTTATAATATAGCAACACATTATATTATCCTGATAAAATAAATAGCCTTTTAATCTATTCGCTGAAAGGTCCAGTATAATACTTTAAGAGTTTAAGATCAAAATTCGTGACAACTAAAAAGACAACCTACAAAATAAAGCATGTTTCAACAACGATTCCTTTTACCGTATAAACATGGGCGACCTATTTTCGGGCCGGTACGTTACCGCCGCACACATGTCTCGGATTACTGTGTGAATATAAAAGAAAAAAGCGGTGCTTAATAATAGCGTTACCCGGCACCGCGCGCCGCAGCCACCGATATATTGTTATTAGTTAATTTGTTTGTGTATGCGGAGCAAACAGCAAGCACTAATCAATTCGCCTTAATGTCCATAGGGACATTATTATCGTAAGTTGTGGAATGGTACGGCAATTCGTTTTTATATCAGGTAAATCAAAGAAAGCTAGAACATCATTTAACTTCTGAATTAAGATACTAACTAATTAGTTAACTAATAGTTAATAATAAAAATTAACATTTTTAAGCAACTGTTGACTGTGACAGTAACGATGTCAACGACCGCAGCACCCAGCAACCGTATGACCCGTGATTACGTCGTAAAATTTTATATCACCACATAATTGTCTAAATCGTGCTTAAATTGTATAATTCAAGAAAAGCATATTTGTACAAAAATACATCATGTGCTGTTTAATTAAAAGTTTTACGATTGCATGAACTGATCGCTAGATGGCGTTACTTGTATCTTAATTCATGATTTTAGAGTAAAGATTCCGAGAATGTGAAATGAAGAGTTTATATCACACACGTATTTTCTAGTCCAGATAAAATAAGGTAATAAACTATGATGGGTTTGCTATTATGTCAACATATTAAAAATAAATAAATAAACGAATATATAAAATTATCGCTTTAGACACAGAATCAGAACCCCAAGACCTGGCATCTTTCAAAAAGACATCTCTTATTAAAAATTAGCGATAAATACATTATTGCGTGATACGGTCAGAATTCCTCAGTTAACCACTTCAATGTATTCGGTGCAAAGATTAAATTAATTTGTGGTAAAATATTTTCATTTCTGTCGTCGCGTTTAGTTTCCTTTCGGCGTTGTTTTATCTTACCGGTCGATCGTTGCTTGTTGTTCCGTTCGTTAAAACGCGACGTGACGTCAGAGGTCACGCGTGCAGCTTCAAACCTGCGTGCTCACTTCGGAAGTGAATTTACCGGACATCGAGATATTTCCTTCCCCCCACGACCTTGCCAAAGTTATAAATTATATTCTAGTATTCAGAATTGAGTTATAAACGTATTGTATTCACATTTAAATAACAGGGTTGGTTTTATTACGTTGTTTGTTTTACGATTATGATGTTTTTATGAAGTTTTCGTGTGATTGGAAAGAGGGGAGCTTAGAAATTTGTATTAAGTAATTCTGTAACAGAGCAGGGGTTGTCGTAAGCCGAATCAGCCAAAGAAAACAACCAAGGTGCAGAAACAGTAGTTTATTGGTTTTCCATACCAACGAGTTCGGTCTGCGCGCGGACCCCAAGGTTGGGAACCACACGCAGATACAAAAAATGTTAGATTTTTACAACATCGGATAGCCGTCACAGTACAGCAAGCGGTTATCTACTGCATTAGGTCGTCACTATCCCGCAAGCAACCTAATCCAGCTACGCTACTGTGCAAGTTCTGAGTAAAATTAGTCACAGGACAGCAAGCTAATATACTCAGAATCGCGTCGTAGGAACTAACTTGAGAAGACAATATTTGTTATCCCCTTTTGGTTTCTTCTCTTCTTCTCCGCTCTTCTCTGCGTAATGTATATTAAACGGCTTAACCTAAGGCGCATTCAATACAACATCGTGTTCCAAAATACAGGTGGCGCCATCTATTATGTACGTGAAACAACTGGGTTGCAGTGAATATTTGTTACAATCTCCCCCTCAGTTTCTGAAGTCGTCCCGACGATGAAACTGGAAGATTCATCCCTCTGTTCACGTAGTCGTCTTCATCCTCCCCCTGGATTGGAACAGCTCCTGTGTTGGTCGCCAGAGTTGTAGTGGAGTACTTTGACTGGCTACTCGTTGTTTATGAAAATGTTTACTATGGATAACCGTCACAGTCCAGCAAGCGGTTATTAGGTTGTCACTGTCCCGCAAGCAACCTAAATGCTGTGTCACTATACAAAATGTCAATTGTGGATAACCGTCACAATCCAGCAAGCGGTTATCTACTGCATTAGGTCGTCACTATCCCGCAAGCAACCTAAATGCTGTGTCACTATACAAAATGTCAATTGTGGATAACCGTCACAATCCAGCAAGCGGTTATCTACTGCATTAGGTCGTCACTGTCCCGCAAGCAACCTAAATTCAGTGTCACTATACAATTATGGATAACCGTCACAATCCAGCAAGCGGTTATCTACTGAAATTAGGTCGTCACTGTCCCGCAAGCAACCTAAATTCAGTGTCACTATACAATTGTGGATAACCGTCACAATCCAGCAAGCGGTTATCTACTGAAATTAGGTCGTCACTGTCCCGCAAGCAACCTAACTTCAACGACACAACTAGTGCCATTGTCTTGATCTTCTCGGCTGATTCGTCCTGATCTTGTGTTGTTTCTCGGCTGATTCGTCCTGCCCCACGTTGGACGCCAGATTGTAAGAAGAGCAGGGGTAACCGTCACAATACAGCAAGCGGTTACCTGCTGAATTAGCAAGTAGTCGGGTCTGCGTGCTGACCCCAGGTTGGGAACCACACGCAGATACAAAAAGTGTTAAGTTAAAACATCGGATAGCCGTCACAGTACAGAAAGCGGCTACCTGCTGGATTAGGCCGTCACTACCGCAAGCAACCTAATCCAGCTACACTAATGTGCAAGTTCTGAGTAAATTAGTCACAGGACAGCAAGCTAATATACTCAGAATCGCGTCGTAGGAACTAACTCGAGAAGACAATATTTGTTATCTCCTTTTGGTTTCTTCTCTTCTTCTCCGCTCTCTTCTCTCTGCGTAATGTATATTAAACGGCTTAACCTAAGGCGCATTCAATACAACATCGTGTTCCAAAATACAGGTGGCGCCATCTATTTTGTACGTGAAACAACTGGGTTGCAGCGAATATTTGTTACAATTCTCTTATAGTGTAACTTATAATCTCGTCCTCTTCATGTATATTTATTTAAAAACTAGCTTTCGCCCGCGACTCCGTCTTCGTGCAATTAAAAAGAAAACAAAAGCCTTATGTGTTCCAGATTATCCACTACGTCTATGCCAAAATTAATCGAGATCCGATCAGCAGTTTAGGCTACAAACATCATCTAATCTTTCGTATTTATAATATTAGTAAAGTAAGATACAGGTGTAGTTTTTATATGTGTTTTTATTCAGAGTAATAACTCTGAATATATTCATAGAGGATATTAAATTTCACGAAATGGACGTCATTAATTTAACAGAAACTTATTTTGAAATGTTTCCCCGAGCCATATTCAAGGGGATGAAATATTAAAAGCATCATTAAAATAAAACAGAGTAAATTTGAATTTACAAAGCGCGTTTTAATTTTCTTTAATGCTTTACACAGGCTCTTAGTGTATTGGCCGAGATTTTTTCTAAAAACATTTTTTGTTCCTAAATGTAATACATTATTTCCCAACTAGAGGTCATTAAATTAAGATTTACTGGCAACAGAAACAAACTGTTCAAATATGTATTAGGATTTCAAAGTTTTTCCCCGCTCTAATCTCACGCAATTTTGCTTAGTAATTGAAAAGAGTGCTTTATTACATTTTTTATTACTTCTTCAAAGTCGATGACCTACATTTTTATATGAATTCTTAGATTATAGTTTAATTTAAAATCACAGCCTGCGTGTCCGGGTTCACTATCGCGGAATATAAAAAGAAAACTAAACAAGTAGTCTATGTGCTTTTACAGATTATGACCATGTGCCAAATTTCATCGTGATCGGTTGAGCCTTTCATCCAACATCCATCCATCCATGTACACATTTGCATTTATAATATTAGTAAGATTTGATAGTTACAAAACTAATAAACGTTAAAAATTAAAATTGTCATTAGAGTGTTGTGCGAGGTATCGAGATGTCCGCTTTCGTCCCCAGGGAGCGCTCGTGTGCGGCAGATACGTGCAATTGTCGATATGTAGCCCTGCCCTATACAACCAAATTGAATTCCCGCTCGGTTTATTAATATCAACTGATATTCTCGTTTACGAAATATTTTAACATAAACAATTATTTCATAGAAAATACTAACATCATTAGTGTGTTTATAGTGTTTATCTGCAAATCGGAATCCTCTATGAAGTTTGAGTCGATTCTACAGTTTTACATTACACTCCGCAATACAGTGCCATCTTTTGACATCCGGTTGTCAAGTTCGGTTATAAAGATGCCAGAGTTGTCAAACTCTAAAATTATTGATTGATTAGATAGTTGAGTCACAACACTAAAAAACTAACTCATTCAAACGTTGTAAAAACCGTTGATAATTCAATCTAAATGCATGATCTCAATTTAAAAATAACGCTTCCTTAAAGCGTGTTTCATTAGAACAAAAAGTGTAAAGCAGAACGGAGGTTTCGGCCGCGGATTAAAACTGTCTTAGTACGGGTTGACAACGCGCGGTCGCCGCGGTCTCCACTCGACTTTGTATGACTTGTGGCAGGCTATTGAAACATTTTCATAGTTCAGCGTCCGTTTAATTGTTAGTTGCGGGAACCGACGCCATTGTCGGCTTCGGCTCGCTGATAAACAACGATTAAATTGCCCAAATTCTAGAATACTTTTCGCGAATGCATAATTCCGTAGCTAATTTACTACTTATTGTATTGTTTCTTCGACTTTGCATTTGTTAAACGGATCTAATTATATATTTAAAGCGCTTTATTGCACAATTAATGCACAGTTTATGTTAAAGTTTACGGTTCGTCTGTATGCTAATTAATTAAAGCTAACAAAAAAAGTCTAGTCTAGCCGTTACAGTTTAAGTGTTTGGTTTCGCCTGAGATGTACAAAAATTTTTTGGTAGTTTTAAATTAGCATAAAATTAGACACGGTGTAAGAGTTTCAAATATTTTAATGCATAATTTTTTTTTCACATATAATTTAATATGAAATTCCCTTTTTTCTTTGCTAAAAGTAATCTTATTTAAAATCTAAAGACTAGGCATTTAGCCATATTCATAAATAATAGCTGAAATCAACACAAAATCCGCGTATATTTAGATTATCAGATCGTATGTTCACTGGCTCAGAACTTATTATCTATAGAGTTTTCTTTTGAAAAGGCTTTTGTGGTAGAATATGAATATGCATAGGCTATTTAGACAAATCTACAAAATAAGGTTTGATCCATAGAAGGAAACATATTAAGATAATATAACCTAACTGGAAATTAAATTAAATTATTATCTCTTATTTCTTTTTAATTATTTTACTTTCCAGTTTTAGTTCAAAATTCTATGCATTGTTTTTACAAACTTCTAAAAATTTATTTAGATACAGACCATTTTGTAGCAAGAAGGTCTGGCTCTCATTGTCGTTATGTAAATACTAAATGTAAAATTGAATATTTACGACATCGTTCAATAATAAACATTTTGGCCAACCGGCCGGGTCTGGCGGATTTCCTTGTTGGCAGCCGACTGCCGCTGTGCGAATTTTGTACCTTTGAAGCATACAAAATGTAAAGGAGTAGTAGAAATGCTTTAAATATTAGCCTATAGCTAGTAAATTTAAGCTTTCAGTTACACATACCGCTCACGTGCGAACCCGCTCGACGTATTACGTGTTGGGAGTAATTAATAATGCACGAGCGAGCAAAGCCGGGCGCTTTATTTAAACGTATGTTTATTAGTTTGACGAGTGACGGCTCGTGATGGATGGAGCCGCGGCCGCGCTAGTTATCATACACACCCATACAAAATTCACACGCGGCTATGATTAATGTTCAGTAATTACTGAGGTGTGAGGTTTGCGTACCTTCAGTATTTGCTACAGTTTATTGCAATCGATGCTGAGATGCTGACTTTATTACATAGAAAACTATTCTTTCTGAAATATCGTGTTTTAATGCGCTTTAGTATCTACAAATTATGTTTTTATAAGATCATAAGCCCAATAACTATCGAGTATAGACTATATAGACAGGAATTTTTAAATAACTAACTTTCGCCCGCAATTCCATCCGCGAGGATTTAAAAAAACAAAAGTAAGTAGCCTATGTGTTCTTCCAAACTATCCTTTGCATCTATGCCAAATTTCATCGAGTTCTGTTCAGCAGTTTAGGCTACAAGATCGAACAAACATCCATCCATCTAAACTTTCACATTTATAATATTACTAGCTTCCGCCCGCGACTCTGTCCGCGTGGAATTAAAAAAAAAACAAAAGTAAGTAGCCTATGTGTTCTTTCAGACTATCCTCTACATCTGTACCAAATTTCATCGAAATCGGTTCAGCCGTTTAGGCTATAAATTCTAACAAACATCCATCTATCCATCCATCCATCTAAACTTTCGCATTTATAATATTAGTAAGATTATAGTAAAATATAAAAATATCAGAGATTGTATATAAATAATATTATAGTATAGTCTTAAAACAAGAAATTATAAAATAAATACTTTCCAGTAGAAATGACTGTAAAATATATTTAACTTATGAAACTTAGCGCCACCCGGCCTCGCACTAATGAAGTACAAACAGCAAAGTTGTTGGTTTTTAGCGCCGATGAGCATCCGTTTGCAACTCTCAAGTATTTATATTTGTTTCAAAGCTTTCAGAACTGTCCAGTCATATCTAATTATAAATCTACAACTGTAAATTATAAATAGTAATAAATTTAAATTACACGTTTTCACTAGCCATATGCAGTGTTGTCTTGTTTCCACTGGAGCGGACGCGATATCTATATAAAAAGAAGTGCGACTGGAGCTATATAGTAGTGGAAAAAGGATGTTACTGAATCTCAGATATTAATCAAGCTATTCTGATGATAGTCATTTGGTATTCTGCAACATTTTTGAGAGCTCGCGCACATCTTTGACTAAGCTATCGCACAACTGTTTAGTCTCACTTTGATTCCTATGAGCTTATATGAAGGTTACACTACTCGATTTTTAGTTGTGCAACTAAACAGTTGAATTGGCTGCGAAACAATCGACAATCACACAACAATTATGCGAAAGTTTAGTCAAAGGTGTGCGCCCTCTCTGATAGTCTAATATTTGTTGTGCATTTTCTTTTAGTTGATGTTACTTAACTATTAATATCAAAACCTGTAAGACATATGTGTTAAAATGTCTGTCATTGAGTCTCTTGAGGTCAATTTTTGTACAGGTGGAAGCTAGCTCAGGTGATACGTGACCTGTTCTCAAATGTTTATCAACGCTTAACATCTGTTTATTGAAGGCCATTATTTAAATATATGTGTCATGAAAATTAAATTTGACAGTGGTAGAGCCCGCTTTAATATCTTCCCACGAATGGGCCGACTCGCCCGGTGCCATACCACGACCACACAGAAGACAGGTGTGAAGTGGATGTAATTCCGCGTTCGCCTGATGAGTGTGGTGCCGGAGGCCCAACCCCCCCCCCCCCACCCTCAGCATGCTAGCAGGAAGTAAAGAGTATTTTACCCCAGGGGGGTACCAATATCTCTGATATTGGAGAATCCCCTCCGCGCGTTTACGCCTAAACTCCCGTTTGGAGTCTGGGGGTGAACGCGCGGGCCGCCCTGCGTACTCTGGGGTGGGCAACAACCCGCTCGTGGCTGGAGCTCGGGGCAAACGCAATGGACACCTCGCGGCATCCCCTTCCACGCTCGCCGTGGACTTTTGTAACATCAGGGGACTCCATTCTAACTTGGATGCCGTCCACTACCATCTACGAACGGCCAAGCCGGCCTTGCTTTTCCTCACCGAGACGCAGATATCCTCTCCGGCTGACACAGTCGTACCTCTCCTGCCCCGGCTACAAATTGGAGCATTCCTTTTTGCCCCGGGCCGGTGTGTGCGCGTACGTTAGAGAGGATATCTGCTCTCGTCGCCTCAGCCTTCTTGAAGGTAGGGACCTATCTGTTTTGTGGCTGCGCGTAGATAGCGATGACCATCCGCGAGTTTACGCGTGCCTCTATAGGTCCCATAGCGGTAATGCCGAAATTGACCGACTCATGGAGCAAGTCCAACGGCTACATATTCCGTTCTGGCACAGATCCCTTCCGCTGAGGTCGTGGTACTTGGCGATTTCAATGCCCACCATGCCGAATGGCTCGGCTCTCGTACCACTGATCATGCGGGGAGATCTGTCCACGACTTCGCCTTGTCATATGATCTGACACAGCTGGTTACCTCGCCTACGCGAATCCCAGATGTGGAAGATCATACACCTTCCCTGTTGGACCTTCTACTGACCTCACATCCGGACAGCTATTTGGTTTCCGTCGATGCCCCCCTGGGCTCGTCGGACCACTGCCTGGTCCGGACCACAGTGCCTATCTCGCGTCGCCCACGGTTAAATCCGAATGGCCATCGTCGAGTGTGGCACTACAGGTCAGCAGACTGGGATAGGATGCGGTCTTTCTTTGCATCCTACCCATGGGGGCAAGTTTGCTTCAAGCTGGACGATCCCGATGCCGTTGCTGATTCTGTTACCGATGTGGTGCTTCAGGGGATGGAACTTTTTATCCCGTCATCTGTTGTACCCATCGGGGGCAGCTCTCGGCCCTGGTTTGGACAATCCTGCAAATTAGCTGCGCGCTACAAGCAGGATTGTTACCGAGCCTGGGCTGGGGCGTCAGCGGCTAGGGATGTTAAAAATCCGGCCTTCTCAAAAAGAAGTACAACTCTGCCTCCAGGTCCTTCAAAAGAGTGATTGCCAGGGCGAAGTCGGAACACGTGGCCAGCATTGGCGAGAGACTGGTGCGCCTTCCTTCGGGAACACGTGCGTTTTGGTCTCTCGCCAAGGCTGTCCAGGGGAACTTCTGTAAGCCGTCTTTACCATCTTTGCGCAGGGGGGATGACTCGCTGGCCCATACCGCAAAAGAGAAGGCCGATCTCCTGGGCTCTCTTTTCGCGTCAAACTCGACTCTGGAGGACAAAGGTGCTTCGCCGCCGAATATCCCGTGCGGTGACACCTTTATGCCGGAAATCCAGTTTCGTCAGAGATCAGTGCGTATAGCACTGCAATCTCTCGACGTCAACAAGTCGAGTGGGCCAGACGGTATTCCTCCCATTGTGCTTAGGACATGCGCTCCTGAGTTGGCACCGGTTTTAACGCGCCTGTTCCGGTTCCTGTACTCCATCGGCATAGTCCCGAAGTCATGGAAGACTGCCGTAATACACCCGATCCCAAAGAAAGGCGATAGTTCGGATCCGTCCAACTACAGGCCGATTGCCATTACCCCCTTGTTCTCGAAAGTCATGGAAACGACCGTCAATTGCCAGCTTATGAGGTACCTGGAGGAGCACCAGCTGTTAAGCGATCGTCAGTACGGTTTCCGTCAACGTCGCTCAGCTGGTGACCTTCTTGCGTACCTCACGCATAGATGGTCGGATGCAATCGAGGGCAAGGGTGAGGCCCTGGCAGTTAGTCTGGACGTGGCCAAGGCCTTTGATCGGGTGTGGCACAAAGCACTTCTTTCGAAGTTGCCTTCCTACGGGCTGCCCGAGAAACTCTGCGCCTGGATTTCCAGCTTCTTGGAGGGTCGGAGCATCAAGGTCGTTGTCGACGGTGCATGCTCCGACCTGAAACCAATCAATGCTGGGGTCCCACAGGGCTGTGTACTGTCGCCCACCCTGTTTCTTCTGCATATCAATGACATGCTGCGAATACGCAGCATCCATTGTTATGCAGATGATAGCACTGGTGATGCACTGTACACGGCCCGCGCTAATGTTTCTCGGGCCACTGCCGATGAGAACCGGAACAAACTTGTGTCTGAGCTGGAGACCCTTTTGGGTGAAGTCTCGGATTGGGGTCGACAAAATCTTGTCGATTTCAATCCTAAAAAGACACAAGTATGCGCCATTACCGCTAAAAAAGATCCCTTCGTCGTCAATCTCCGGTTTGAGAACATTCCCCTGGTTGCCTCAGCCAGTATCGGTATTCTCGGCGTTGACATATCGAGTGACGTTCAGTTTCGCGGTCATTTGGAAGACAAGGCCAAGCTGGCCTCTAAAAGCTGGTGTCGCGAGATATGTTTTTTTTTTTTTTTTTTTTTTTTTTTTTTTTTTTTTTTTTTTTTTTTTTTTTTTTTTTTTTTTTTTTTTTTTTTTTTTTTTTTTTTTTTTTTTTTTTTTTTTTTTTTTTTTTTTTTTTTTTTTTTTTTTTTTTTTTTTTTTTTTTTTTTTTTTTTTTTTTTTTTTTTTTTTTTTTTTTTTTTTTTTTTTTTTTTTTTTTTTTTTTTTTTTTTTTTTTTTTTTTTTTTTTTTTTTTTTTTTTTTTTTTTTTTTTTTTTTTTTTTTTTTTTTTTTTTTTTTTTTTTTTTTTTTTTTTTTTTTTTTTTTTTTTTTTTTTTTTTTTTTTTTTTTTTTTTTTTTTTTTTTTTTTTTTTTTTTTTTTTTTTTTTTTTTTTTTTTTTTTTTTTTTTTTTTTTTTTTTTTTTTTTTTTTTTTTTTTTTTTTTTTTTTTTTTTTTTTTTTTTTTTTTTTTTTTTTTTTTTTTTTTTTTTTTTTTTTTTTTTTTTTTTTTTTTTTTTTTTTTTTTTTTTTTTTTTTTTTTTTTTTTTTTTTTTTTTTTTTTTTTTTTTTTTTTTTTTTTTTTTTTTTTTTTTTTTTTTTTTTTTTTTTTTTTTTTTTTTTTTTTTTTTTTTTTTTTTTTTTTTTTTTTTTTTTTTTTTTTTTTTTTTTTTTTTTTTTTTTTTTTTTTTTTTTTTTTTTTTTTTTTTTTTTTTTTTTTTTTTTTTTTTTTTTTTTTTTTTTTTTTTTTTTTTTTTTTTTTTTTTTTTTTTTTTTTTTTTTTTTTTTTTTTTTTTTTTTTTTTTTTTTTTTTTTTTTTTTTTTTTTTTTTTTTTTTTTTTTTTTTTTTTTTTTTTTTTTTTTTTTTTTTTTTTTTTTTTTTTTTTTTTTTTTTTTTTTTTTTTTTTTTTTTTTTTTTTTTTTTTTTTTTTTTTTTTTTTTTTTTTTTTTTTTTTTTTTTTTTTTTTTTTTTTTTTTTTTTTTTTTTTTTTTTTTTTTTTTTTTTTTTTTTTTTTTTTTTTTTTTTTTTTTTTTTTTTTTTTTTTTTTTTTTTTTTTTTTTTTTTTTTTTTTTTTTTTTTTTTTTTTTTTTTTTTTTTTTTTTTTTTTTTTTTTTTTTTTTTTTTTTTTTTTTTTTTTTTTTTTTTTTTTTTTTTTTTTTTTTTTTTTTTTTTTTTTTTTTTTTTTTTTTTTTTTTTTTTTTTTTTTTTTTTTTTTTTTTTTTTTTTTTTTTTTTTTTTTTTTTTTTTTTTTTTTTTTTTTTTTTTTTTTTTTTTTTTTTTTTTTTTTTTTTTTTTTTTTTTTTTTTTTTTTTTTTTTTTTTTTTTTTTTTTTTTTTTTTTTTTTTTTTTTTTTTTTTTTTTTTTTTTTTTTTTTTTTTTTTTTTTTTTTTTTTTTTTTTTTTTTTTTTTTTTTTTTTTTTTTTTTTTTTTTTTTTTTTTTTTTTTTTTTTTTTTTTTTTTTTTTTTTTTTTTTTTTTTTTTTTTTTTTTTTTTTTTTTTTTTTTTTTTTTTTTTTTTTTTTTTTTTTTTTTTTTTTTTTTTTTTTTTTTTTTTTTTTTTTTTTTTTTTTTTTTTTTTTTTTTTTTTTTTTTTTTTTTTTTTTTTTTTTTTTTTTTTTTTTTTTTTTTTTTTTTTTTTTTTTTTTTTTTTTTTTTTTTTTTTTTTTTTTTTTTTTTTTTTTTTTTTTTTTTTTTTTTTTTTTTTTTTTTTTTTTTTTTTTTTTTTTTTTTTTTTTTTTTTTTTTTTTTTTTTTTTTTTTTTTTTTTTTTTTTTTTTTTTTTTTTTTTTTTTTTTTTTTTTTTTTTTTTTTTTTTTTTTTTTTTTTTTTTTTTTTTTTTTTTTTTTTTTTTTTTTTTTTACAAGCCTTAAAAATGTATTCTTTAGATTTACGGATCGTTAAAAAGCTCGTCTAAACCTGAACTAACCTTTTGTGAATGTTTAGAGAGGGCGCACACCTATGACTAAACTATACAGAACTGTTGTGCGATTGTCGATTTTTTCGCACCGCATTCAACAGTTTAGTTGCACAACTAAAAATCGAATTGTGTGCGCACGTCCATATAAGCTGATAGAAAGCGAGATTAAACAGTTGTGGGATAGTTTAGTCAAAGGTGTGCGCTTTTATTATCCAATAATAATCACGAACCGAACTAGTTTCCTCACAAAGAATCAGCAATGCCCATAGAAGCGTTACTTCGCAACTCGACTATTAATCCGTCATTACGTTTATGTAAATTAGTCATTATTTGAAGTGCTAGCAAAAAGCCCGCGTTAATTATAGTTTTAAAACGCATATTAACAATGTCTATAGCAACGTATGGTCAACGACATACACTAAAAAAATATTAATTACCGCTTCCAGTAATATGGCTTTACTTAGTATCTGTAATAGAATAATTAAGTTTACCTACTTAACTGTTTGTTCAATTAACTATTTTTAATCTCGAGTTACATCTTTTTCTTGCAAATTTGTAATGATTTTTGTTAATCTGCGTTTATCTGAATGAATTATTCATCATTTTTATGAAAATCCCAAAATGTTTTCAACTAAAATATCACAGCGACTCAATATTTGGTTCTCGAAATTACCAGAAAGTTTACGAACAAAATTAAGGCTCCAATTAAATAGTTTTTTTTTATAAGAGAAGCGGCCAAACGAGTGGTGAGAACACCGAGGTGGTCAACGTCGCCCATGGACATCCGCAACACCAGAGGAACTACAGATGCGTTAATTTGAATCCAAGGTTTAAGCAGGTACACTTCGGCGAAGTGGACATTGCGATGTTTGCACCTGCGGTACTGAGAAGTATTTAAAATTAAAATACAGTCGCGGAAATATCCGGTGTGCCACTTAAAGAAAAATTCCCCTATTCCTTGCAACGAGATAAAGTTTGCCTCTTCTTATTAACAACTAGCTGTTGCTCGCGACTTCGCCCGCGTGAAATTACAAATATAACCTATTACGTTCGCCCTTTTTTTCAACCTATTACCAAAAGTATTAACTTAGTAGCAATCTACGTAATAACAGAAATCTACCGATGCAAGATTCCAAATTTCTAAGTCCGGTAGCTTGTAAGCTGATTTTTCGGTTACCCTTATTGTTTGTGTTCGCGATATCTTCTAAACTATTAGTCCAATTGAAATACTGTGACAATTTTTTTCTACATTAAATTCTCCTGATAACAAACGCATTTATTTGGATAAGGATTAATATTGAAACCAATAAAAGAACGCTGCAAATAGCGTAAGGTTTTTAATTCATTTTGTAAACAAAAAAGTGGTTATTGTAAGAAAACCGTTAAAGATAGATATATGCTATCGCGGACTTTTCTATAGAACTTTTTGAGATCTACAATTCTTTCATACATCATTTTTATTACTCTAACGTTTAGGCAAGGTAAGCGGAGAAAAGAGAGAAAAGATAAAGTTTAGTGAATTTTTAACGCCGGCGTCCAGAAACACGCTGTTATTAATAGTTCCTAATCATTAGTAATAATAAAATATAGCCTATGTTACTCACAGATAAATTACCTTTCTGATGGTAAAAGAATTTTTTAAATCTGCCCAGTAGTTTTTGAGTTATTTCAATACATACAAAAATACAAAGTTTTCCTCTTTATAATATTCGTATAGATTAATTAGGTAGCAGTGAGTAAAGAAAAATGACGGGATAAACATAAAAAGCAATTATACGTCATAAATCAGCGTCGTTTATTATGTACAATACGTTCAAACATCTTAAGCATTAAAGTAGGGCACCACCAGATTCCCTGATTGTACATTGAAATCTTTTAGATGTAGAACGCTTGTCTTGTATTTGCTACATTAATCTTTAAATTAAAGTCAATGTTTAATGGATTCTCTTGAGTAGGAATCTTCAAAGATTCTTTTAAAATTATAATTTTTAATCAGAGCTGACAAAGCTATATTTTTCGATTTCCAATACAAGGTGTGTCTATGTATGTTACAGTTATCGTGTTAAATATTCTGGTCTGGGATCTGCCAAGAAATATGTACATTTTTATTGTTCCCTAAAAAACTAAACCTGCAGGTTGGTGAATCGATTTCTCGTTTAGTCTCACGTATAAAAGAGTTCGTCGCGACTCCGAGTTCTTTATCGCGTATTTTGCATATTGATAGAGTAAAGCAGTTTCCTCCTATACAAGGATAATGTAGTGCAAAGTAAAAAACCTTGTGGTTTATTTAAGCCCAGTCATTACTCGTATGGAGCAGGTAAGTTCTCTTGAAAGGAAATCTCCTCAGTCCGCCTCGCATCGGATATGACGTCGAAATTCACACACGCATGAAAATCAAATCACATTGTTGCGGCAAAGAATAAATTATTTACAGAAGCGTCACGAAATATAAATTAGTTAACAATGATGTTTACAGGTAATTAATTCTTATCTATTTATTACTTGTTGGCATAAATTACTTAATATTTCATATGTTTGAGGTTAACATGACTTGTTTCTTAAACCACATTGAAATGAAAATAATGATTATATCTTGGAGGTACTAAGGTTAATAACCAAGAACGACATACTTATGCATAAACAATTATATTTTCATAAGATATTATATTTTATTGATTGTGGCTTATATACCGTCCGATGTGTTGATTGTTGTGATTGCCAATTCAAGTTCTATTTTACTACAGAAACAGATCTGTTTGTTACTTAATCTATGTCCCGTAGCGACGGATGGCGTACAAAAGTAGGGCCTGTCAGACGGGTCCCTTTTTTGCTCCCGCGTCCTCGGACCCTACACGTACACGGGCGTGTGTGTGCGTGCAATCAGCTGATGGCACAGCTGTGCGGTGCGCGGGCGCTGCCCTGCCTCCACGGCGCTGGGAACCCGCGACCGCACGGCCCCTGTGCTTTCCGACTTGCTTCACATCCGCCGAGCTTTTGTTTTTAATATTTCGGCATTTTACAGGGCACATAATTTTTAACTGATAACCTCACTAAGTAGGACCTAATGAACCTAGTACTACATCTAAAGTGTTTAAATTGCCTTTTGACTCTGAGTGTAGATAAGTCTGTATAAGATTATTTCTTGTTTGTTATTTTCTATTACCTGGGAGCAATATTTCAAATATTTACATTACACATTTAACTAAGAATTTCCTTTAGTGTGTGTAAAACTTTTGTAGACAGAAAAATTTAGTTTCTTAAGCTAAATGAATCGGAAGTGATAAGTTAACACAGTCCACCCCCGATGGGCGAAGGAAATGAATGCCGAGTGTAAATAGGAAGTTTGTAAAGACGCTCAGTCATAATGGACGGCGCCGGGCGTCGAGTTAGTTTCCGGTATCTTCATTTAACTAATCAATTAAACAAACTTGCAAACTAACCAACTAACAGGCTAGCCTCAGACCTGTCGGCGGCCAGGCAGAACTTCTAGCATACTAATGTTATTTAGATATTAAATTACTCACACGCCATCACTGCTGGGGTGAGCAGAGATTATAATACTGTCTGACTGTAAATATCTTTTAGGTTTCGTTTTCAATGTTTAAATTTAGAACCATTTAGTTATCAACTATCATCACTAGATGGCGTTACTCGTTACATTCGAATACAAAATTCGCAATGCAAATATTTTTCTAGAATCTTTAAGACCTGACTAACTTGATACCATTCGTTGTATTGATGTAACAACTCTTGACTCCAAATTGTTATATTGTTAGTTTTTAAAATTAGTACGCAAAAAAAAGTATTACTTAAATCTTTCTGACTTACTCAAGTTTACGTAGGGGCCATCGGTTTGTTCAATAGTGTTACCTATACATCACATTTTATGGCCAGGTATAAGCTATTTATTATTTTATGTGGATTTTTTTACAATTCAGACGACAGCGACTGATCCTACTATCTTCAATCGACAGGATAAATGTAGCTTAGTGGGAACAGTGACTAATCATTCCCAGAATAAATTGCCGGGAAAGGAATACGTTATGTTTTAAGACACATCCAGTATCAAATTAGTGTTCATGTCACGCGATATCGGTTACATCGGTGTACGGAATCATACGTCACCGGGTCACTGTTAAATTGTGCACCTTGCCCGACGAGCTTTCCGAAAACACGTTTCAAAACAACTGACAAAACTATATCCATCTCTTTTGCACTTGTGTAAATCGAATGTATGTCTCTGTCACACCTACACTACTTGTACTTTTTTCGCCCTTTTCGTTAGTGGTGTATGTTTCGCGTGTGTGCGTGATCAGCTGGTACGTGTGTGTCGCTTGTGTCGACGGAAGGAATAGATTTGGTTTGTTTTTTAAATGATGGAGCATGTCGTATTGTTAATTCAAATTATTGCCTGCCAGTTAATAATGTAGGCTTTTTTCGTTTCTGTGCATTTATTACACTATTAATGTTACGAACTCTTAATCTATACTAATATTATAAAGAGGAAAGACTTGTATTTTTTTATTTTTGCATTTATTAGAATAACTCAAAAACTACTGGGGCGATTTTAAAAATTCTTTCACCATTAGATAGGTAATTTACTTGTGAGTAACATAGGCTATAGATTTTACTATTTTTCCATTCAACAACTGGTAAATAATAAAAGATTAAAAAAACCACATTTTTCGTATTGAAATAAGTTGCTAATGTTTCTCTAAATACATGCCAAAAACTATACAGTCCATTGAAGCTAAGGAGGTAAGTTTCTTACAACGCCAACCTTGAACTATTACAAGACCCCGGTTGCTGTCGAAAATGTTCAATGAACATTTGACATCAAATTAGTCGTTTGACCGCTTACTTATAAAAAACGAAGCTTCCGAGTAACGAGCATTTGTTACGTAATTTAACTAAAAACCTGTATAAAAAGAGACATTTTAATTTGTTACTTTTTGTGTAACATTTAGTGAGCAATTTGTTGAGTAGTTAGGTTGTCACGCACGAACTGTCACATTGTCTACGAAAAATCTAACTGTACACTTGACAATCAAGTGATACCACTTCTATTTACTCCGTAACATATTTCCAATACACTATTATTATAATATTTATAAGATTTAAGAGCGGGCGCACACCATTAACGAAACTATCGCACAACTGTTGTACGATTGTTAATTGTTTCGCAGCCAATTCAACTGTTTAGTTTCATAACTAAAAATCGAGTAGTGTAACCTCCATATAAGCTCATAGGAATTAAAGCAATACTAAACAGTTGTGCGATAGTTTAGTCAAAGGTGTGCACGATTATCCTTGTAATATTAAATTGCGACAACAAATGTGAAAATTTACATACAAGCATAGATGCAGAAAATAGTCTGGGAGAACACATAGGCTGGTAACAAAGTTTTTTTTAAAATTCCGCGCAAACGGATTATAGTAGGCTATGACAATAGATTTACCAGTTGTAAAACTCAAGCAAATAGGCAATATTATTTGAGAAATATTTCAAATACAAAGAACCTGACGAATGACTCGACATGTTAAACAAATACTTTGCTTCTTTTGAAAGGGCGTTAGGAAATATTGAATAGGTTTGAACTTAAAAAAATATAGTATTACAAAGTGATTTATAAGATTTTTAGCGATACAAATTATTATATGTCTTAAATGTCAAAGTTATCAACCTAAGAATGTTGGATATAAAAAGAGCCTGCACAAGACGTCCTTGAAGTCATATGGGATGTCGGAGAACAGCTGATGTTACCTGACACCGCGTGTTTGTGTGCACACACGCAAACACACACACACACGTGTCCGTGCGTGGGTGTGCGCCTGCGCATTGCGACCGAGGGATAAATGCTATTTCTGTGTCCTTTACTGAGTCAAGGTTTTTAGAAGTTTGCTTGGAGCTTTAAAGCGCTTAGTTTATTTCAAGAGTAATAAATCTTTGTAAAGCGATAATCTGTGTTGGTGTTCGACGTTTTTATTATTGAGATATGTTATCTTAATATTTCACATTTTATTTGATGGACTGCGGATTAAAACGTATTTAATATAGCAATTAACAAAATTTCTAGAATTTCAGTTGTAAACTCTGTTATTAAAAAGTTAGCTGTTCGCGTGCGGCTTCATTCGCATGAAATTATAAAAACTTTATTTCATTGTTTATATTTGTCAAATTCTCAATTGCAAATGTTAAAATTACTGTTACCATAATAACCTTGCTCCCTTAATGTTGGCAGCTTGTAGTTTATGGTCCCTTTCCCAGATAAGGGTTTTTTACAATTTATTTATCCAATATGTTTAATAGCGTGAAAATATATAGCCTAAAGCGTGTCGTAAGAGCTTTTTATTAAAGATATGTTATGATTGCTGACATCCTACGCTACAAAGTAGTGTGTGTTTACGCTTAATTATATTAGTATAGATAAGTCAAGCATAGGCGATATAACAGATGTTATAAAAACGTTTGATATGATTGTAACGCGAGTTGAATCATGAAAAATGTCACAGAGTACAATAATAAAGACGTCCAAGTTAAATGGTCACTATAAATCACGCCGCGGGGCCTCAAGCTCAATTATCAATCAGTCAAAGTGTAATGGAATAAGAAAAATGTCTCGCCCTCGCCCTTCGCCCGAGTATGACTTGACACTTTACGTATGCGTCACCGAAGAATTGATAACATCGACAATTTGTAATATTACTAACCAGTTAAATTGACGGCTACAGAGAATCTCAGTTCAATGTTCAACTTGAAATATGGAATTAAATTTTCCTTTGATAAAAACACTTACACGGTGTTAGATTAGATTCAAACTATCAAGAAATCATACTTCATAATTAATATTATAAATGCGAAAGTTTAGATGGATGGATAGATGGATGGATGTTCGTTAGAGTTTGTAGCCTAAACTACTGAACGGATCTCGATGAAATTTGGCATAGACGTAGAGGATAGTCTGGAAGAACACATATGCTACTTACTTTTGTTTTTTTTATTCCACGCGAACGGAGTCGCGGGCGAAAGCTAGTTGTCAATAAATATCTTTACCATCATTTTCTTACAAGGAATATATGAGAAAGGAAAGTGGATTCGGTGGGGGATGAGAGGCAGGAGGGGAAATATCCTCTACTTCTGAGTTACCTCTGTCGATTAAAGGTTGGCAACGCATCTGGAAAATCTATCAAATGATAGTGTTATTAGTCATATTGTAAAGTTACTATATTTAAAATTGAACAGTGTCATATGCACATAATATATTAATTTCTATAGTCGCTTTATCATTTTCCGAGCAGCAATTTATCAAGGCACAATCACATGACGTGTTGAACATGCTGGAATATTCCCATACACAAATATTATATCGTAACAATACAAAAACGAGAGAAATAGGGGTCAGTGAAAGGTGACAGTTAAATTATGTTATTTTTTTATATAAAATGTTGCCAATTTTATATATTAAATCGCAATGTGTATCTGCGGATATTTTTAGTTGGCGTTTCTACGACCAGAGTCGTACTTTTTTTTTATAACATCAGGTGGCAAACGAGCAAGCGGCTACCTGAATCCACTGAAATGGAAAGCGACCACTGCCCATTAACATCCGCAATTGCAGATGCGTTGCCTACCCGTAATTGACGGAAGAGGAGACCCACAAAAAGACATTTCCCCTTCGTATGCGTCTCCTCCACCGTCAAATCCACTTTTCCTTCCCATCCTCTCCTCTTAAGAAAAGGGTGGAATGGGAAAGGGACTAAAATTAGGCCTCCGGCACCACACTCATCAGACGAAACGCGGAATTGCTTCCACTTCACGCCTGTTTTCTGTGTGGTCGTGGTATTACACCGGGCGAGCCGGCCCATTCGTGCGAAGATGTTAAAGCGGGCTCTACCACTGTTGAGTACTATCCAAGTATAATAATTTTATAGTTTTCTAGTAACAAGTAACGAGTTATTCTTCAACATTGTAGAAAAAAACATTAAAAGATTATCTTTGTTAATTCCATTACGCTGTTACACTTGTAAGTAAATTTTCTGAGAACATCGACGTAGAAACACGCTAAATGGATTTTGTTTTCATATAAAACATAATCGCGTGGAATCTATACTAGTATATCGATAGCTTTGCATGAGTAGAAAAAGAGATTATCTGATAAATGTTAGCGACGACCATGGAGGAGGCTGATTTTCAAACATTGAATTTAGTGTAAAACATTTTTTTTAAATTAAGACTATAGTAAGTTGAGAAGGTACAATGATCTAAATTATATGACTAAGAGCCTGTCCCACCAAATTGTAAATTGTGTGATAAGAATCCAACGTGTAAAATATGTGATGAAATATCGGATTTTGTTATCAACCAGTTACATGTCCTAAGAATTAGGAATAAAAGCGAAGTTATTACTAAACAGATTTTCTAAATTCCGACCCATATCATAATTGAATAGACGACATCGGGCGTAAAGAATGAAGATGGATAGGAAATGGGATAGACGAGCGAACGAATCAAAACAATATCTCTTATCCGAAGCGTGCATCACTTTTATTATTTGTAAAATGACCCTTTCTCGGGGACGGACGACAAGAAAAGGAGAAAAAACACGAAGGGAACACACACACAAGTAAAATATCTTCACACACGTAGGGCAAAAAAACTTCGAGTAAATTTTACGACTAATTGTGTAACTTTAGTTGATAAACAAAATTCTCTTGTACAACAACGTGTTAAGGTTTAAAACCGTTTGTTGTGGAATTGTTTGTGATAAAACATCAGCTGTTTGGTCGGGTTCGAAAAGGGCATCGAGGATGCAGTTTTGTGGCTGTTTCGAGGCCAAATTTTGATAAAACTTCCACAGGTTTTACCTTTATTGATACTAGCTGTTGCTCGCGAATTCGTCCACGTGAAATTTAAAAATAAAGCCTATGTTACTTAGTGATAACGTAGCTTTTTAATGGTGAAAGAATTTTTAAAATCGGTTCAGTAGTTTTTGAGTTATTTCAATACAAACAAAAATGCAAAAATACAAATCTTTTCTCTATATAATACTAGCTTTAACCCGTGACTCCGTCCGCGTGGAATTGAAAAAAACAAAAGTGAATAGATCTTCCAGACTATCTTCTACATCTATGCGAAATTTCACCGAAATCTATTCAGCTGTTTAGACTACAAACTCTAACAAACATCCATATAAACTTTCACATTTATAATATTAGTATTAGTAAGATTACATTAGTATAGATACCTAAATCTATGGTGAAAGATCTTTCTATCATTGAAGAATATCATGTTTTAAAGGCTTATATTAATTCGATCATCTATATCTATATTAATATTGTAAAGAGGAAAGATTTGTATTTTTGTATTATTTATGTTGTAATTGTAGTTTAATATCTTCAATTAAATGTTCACTAGTTGACATCGACTATAATCAGCTAGTAACAAAGTGAGCAATGCTAAAAATAGAATATTTGCAGTCGACGACCTCAAACCAATTAATTACTGATGTTTTCTATTTAATCATTGCGATTTACTGAATTCGGTCTCAGTTTTAACAGATTAGTTATGCTTAGAACTAAATCTTAATTAGAAGTTTTTCTTAATACAATTGGCTTAGGAATCTGTTCCCAAGTTATATCAAGTATTACTAATCTATACTGATATTATAAAGAGGAAACATTTGTGTTTTTTGGTATTGAAATAACTCAAAAACTACTAGGCCGATAACAAAAATCTTTCACCACTAAAAAGCTACGTTATCAGTGAGTAACAAAGGATATGTTTTTTTATTGTTTTTAATTTCATGTGCACGAAGTCGCAAGCAACAGTTAGTTTAAAATATTATTCCAATACTGATGGTGTAAACGACAGAGTTTCCAGTCATTGACTAAAAGTAGAATTATATATAACTAGCTTTCGCCCGCGACTTCGTCCGCGTGGAATAAAAAAAACAAAATGAATAGCCTATGTGTTCTTCCAGACTATCCTCTACATCTATACCAAATTTCATCGAAAACCGATCAGCCGTTTTGACTACAAACTCTAACAAACATCCATCCATCCATCTAAACTTTCGCATTTATAGTATTAGTATGATAGTGTTAATATTTAATTTTCAGTTTAAAAGAGGTTGCGAGACTCGAGGGCTGGGAGTGATCCGTTGTGGCCCTCAGCCGTACACACGTGGAATGTAAACGTGTTACTATGATTCATTTAGTATTTGATTATTTCTATGTTATTTGAGGATATCTGGTTTTGCAATATTCGTTAAAGGTTTAATGTGGACTATATTTCTGAAATATGTTAGGTTTTTGTTATTAATATCAATTAATATTCTCTATTTTCAAATAATAATATCTAATACTCTAATCGAATATATTGAAAAGAAAACCCCAAAAATTTCTTAGAAACCGACCAAGATTTCTTGGAACTACCTGTTATCTAACAAAAAAGGTTTCGAACATTATGAATATGGTTCCAAAAAACTTAAATTTAAATCTTAACTTCAACACATTGGAGTTGAATTTCCTTTGATGAATGTTCAGAAATTGAAATGGGTGTTATAGAAAAAAGTTTGGACGAAAGAAATTAGACAAAAGCGAGAGAATCGTTTGTTGGTAGCTGGAGGGCTCGCATATATCAATATGTACCTATAATGATAATAATGGACTTGTGAAACTTGTTCAAAAGGTAAACGGCTATGTTATACAATACTAACGGTTATTTAGAATTTAAAGTGTTTGAAATAACGAAATGTTGACATTGAATACCAATTACCAGGAAACGTACAAAGCTGAAAGCGAACATATCGGTTTCCTTTAGATAGTAGATTTAGTTCCTTTAGAGGTAAATATTCTGAATTTTCAATTATCGACGTTACTTCTAGATTTTCATAGAGTCTGGTTAATTTTATTTAATACTAGATGTTCGCGTGCGGATTCATCCGCGTGAAATTATAAAAAAATTATTTTATTGTTTACATTTGTCAAATTATCAATAGCAAATGTCAAAATGACATGACATGACAAACCTTACCAATCTTTCTTTCTTGATGTTGGCAGTAACTTATGGTCTCTTTCGCACATTAGGGTTTTTATCCAAAATATTTACCCCCTAAGTTTAATGGCGTGTAAATATATAGCCTAAAGCTTGACGTAAGTGTAGGGCTTTTTATTAAAAAAAGAATTATTGAAAAATATGCTGTAATTGCTGACATCTTAGGCAACAAAGAAGTGTGTGTTTACGCTTTATTATGTTAGTATAGAAAAACAATTTACTAAAATTTATTTCTTTAACATAAATGTATGGTACATGGAACATGAAAAGTATGGTGTTCTAAAATCAATATTTAGTTCAGTAAGGTATTTTATTCTACAGAAGTTCCAGTTTAGCTTCCCGCAACTGTTTCAATTTTTCATCGCTCAAACATTCCTCGTATCAATAAATCCGCGAACTTCACAACTTTGTACAAATCAGTCGACACTCGCATAGCCACTGAGAGTACGACTTCGTGCAACTTCTCAAATATTCAAAAAAGGTTTACCAAATAAAATTTCATCTCACAGTCGGCGACTGCCAAACTTCGCGAAACTTCTACAACTAGTCTTTCTATAAAGCGTTTGTAACATATGTTGTATACACAACTAAGGGATATACTTTATTTACAAATTCGACTCTTAGTCCTACAGAATAAAGTTCAATTTCCCTTATCCTGTCTGTAAGTAAACTCCCCGGCTTAGTTTAGTTTTGTACTCCGGCCGATAGACTGGCGTGCTCATGAAAATAAAAGACTTTATTGCTGGAATAAAATTAAATCATTGTTCCGTCGTTGTTCGTGTTTGTTTGTGACAAATAATTTACTGGAAGTTTTGGTATCAGCAGTTTAATAACTTGAGTGCCGTTTTCATAGTAAACAGTGTGTCAGTTATTAATTGACTCTAATTAAACATTTCTCAATTTTAAATTATACTTTAACAAATGCGGGCGTCTTTTATCTTTCTTAAACTTTTGGTAGCCAATATTTTCAATAAAGATTTTTAAATTTTTAAAGCGCCAGTAGCCTAATGGTTTGGGGTACGGACTACCGATCTTGCGGTCGAGGGTTCGAATCCCGCCATTCGACTATTGTCGTGAACCATATCCTAGTACAAGCCTAGAGCTTGGTTGGAGTGGTTAAAGGAAATATTAGTAAATTAAGAAAAATCTACTATTTTTATAAAAAAAAAAAAATTAAGTGCAATCATTAAATAGTTTAAACTTTCAAAAAGCTCTTACTTTAATATTCTATTAAAGTAGCGGTGAATATCTTATTGTAGAAATTGTCTGAGAATAGTTAGTATTTGTACGTCGCCGATGTTTGCGTAAGATAACTGAAGTAACGCATCGTTTCCTATATCAATTCGTACTCAACAAGGCGTGTGTTATTATGTGTGCTTGTTTGTTGTTACTGGATAAACATTTACAGTGGAATATGTTAAGGTATAAGGGGCGATGTCTCACGCCTTGCTGGCTGGAGTACGTCATGCCAGATCCATTTATTTATTCTCATTGTATTCAGTATCTGTGATAACTTAGTTATTTGTGTTTGTTTGTTAATTGAGAATGTCTGCTTTGCGGAAGTTTAATGGAAACGCGTTTCCGATTTTATTCCGCAAGATTTGTTGGTTATTACTTTTGAATTATAATCTATCTACACTTCTATACTAATATAATAAAGCGTAAACACACACTACATGTAAGCTGGCAGATTGCCAGATTATGTTTTTTTATTTAGAAATTATGGACATGGTTTTTAACTGTGCTAATTATATTTTGTAATTATTTTACCACATGGCACAAGGTAGTGGCTTAAATGAATGAAAAGTCGTTACACTTGAGGTAATATTAAAATTATGTTGTAGATAGATTTTGGTATCAAGGACGTTGACATTATTTTATCTTACTAATATTATAAATGCGAAAGTTAAGATGAATTCATGGATGTTTGTTAGACTTTCAAACCGCCAAATAAAAAAGCTAAAACTATACAATTAATTATTATATTACTTGTAATGTGAACAAAGCGTGCAAAATGTTTGTGTACAAACATTGGGTAGGTCCATATTATGATAACGGCTAGTAAACCTACAAACTTAAATATTTATTTTACGTTATAATTCCAAATGAATGGATAATTGTTTAATTTTTATTTAAGAAAAAGATTAACAAAAACATTTCAAAGTGAAAAAAGAAATAGAATTTTTATTTAAGAAAAAGATTAACAAAAATATTTCAAAGTGAAAAAAGAAATAGAATTTTTATTTAAAATGTTTTATTGGCTTTTAAAATTTAATTGTTTTGTCAATTTTTATTTGAGCTAATTATAAATACAAAAAAAGATTTTTGTATTTTAAGATGAAGCGACATTTAAAAATAAAATCTTTTTTGTTCAAAATTAATGGAATATATTTTTTTTAGTAAAATCATTTTTAAATGCTTGAAAATTGATGTCGGAATGAATGATATCATTTGTAATTTTTGTTAAAATATTTGTTCATTGAAAGATTGAAGATGATTTCTATATTTTTTAATTTATCTTACTAATATCAAAAATGGGAAAGTTTAGATGGATGGATGTTTGTTAGTTTGTAGCCTAAACAGATGTACGAATCTGGATAAAATTTGGCATAAACGTAGAGGTTAGTTTGAAAGAAAATGCTACTTTTGATCCCGGAAATAGTTACGATTCCCGTTGGATGCATTAAATTTAATGTTTACACGATAATTCTGCAATGATTTCAGCTGTTTAAGCTACTCTAACAAATATCCATCCATCCAAACTTTTGCATTTACAACTTTAAGATTAAAATTGATTAATAAATCTCCCTTATTCAAATGGTAATTCTTAACAACTTCTAATATTCCGAAGCCAGTGTTGGGCTCAGTAACCGGGAGTTGTTTGCAAATTCCGCCGGCTGTTTGCTCTCGTACTGATATTATTTACAAGTATCATCAATCTCAAAGCCGCTTCACTTCGCTCATATTTTTGATATGACGTAGACAAAGCTTGTGTTTCACTGCCAGTCAACTTCTCGCTGTGAATAATCTCAACGTTTGTGTAATTCATTACACAGAATAAGTTTGGAGTTAAGGGAAATCGTGTGCGTGCAACTAATCATTGAGTACATAAATACGCAGTTTTGTATCGCATATAGCTTTGAGTAAATAAATTAAGACATCTTGACTTTTGATGGATAAATTATCTCATTCTAAACAACATTAAATAGTAAATGCGCGTGCGAGGGACATGACAAACAGTTTTCACTTACATTAACTTGAAATTAATTTAATGATGTTAGAGTGCACGCCGCTTTGTTGAGCGCTGAGATCTAAATTAGCTAACTTAGTGCTAATTTGAAGACAGGTCGCGTCGGAGGAGCGCGGGGAGAGTTGGCTATGTGCTGAGTTGCACGTGCGGGGGAGAGTCGGGTAAATAAGCTTGTGTTGAGATGCATGAATTATGTAGAGGTAGACAACTGGGTTTCAATTTCCAGCATCCGCGGCATTTGGCCTCTCTTCTCATCGTTTAAATTATTTTATTGTTCTTGATACTTAAAGTAGTGTCAAATAAGAGTATTACCTACAGTATGTAAACGATATTGTTCAAAGAGCGAGTCGATAACATCTAGGAGACATTAAACCTATTCCAAGTCTAATTCATCCTGTATTCATAGCTCTAAATTAGGTTGTGATAGAGTAAAGCGAGGCACGTAGCTATAGTAAATAAATTTATTAGATAGGAGTGGGTCAAAAGCAATTTCTCTATACTAATTGTTGGAACAGACAAAGGCATTCCGCTGTAGCCCGTATTGTTTTACGTCCCGTGTCTAACCCTACGTGCGGCCGCGGTGCGAGGCACGAGCGCGTAGCCCGTCCAACCAGCGAGCGGGTCTGTTAAACCTTCATACTGATGCCTGCTGACTGTCTATTATTTGGTCTATTAATGTATATAAGAAACTGGACTAATTGTATCTTTCCTGCATCTTTTCTCAACAGTATCAGTTTATAAAATTAAATTGTTAAGTATATCTGTTAGACGCAACAGCTGCAGTTTGTGTCGTGAGCCGCGCGGAGTTCATTATCATTTCATGGCATGTGTCGGCATGAATATTTCGCTTTGATTAATTCGAGCTCGACAACACCCGCCGCCGCTCCCCGCCCGGCACCCGGCGCCCCCCGACCGCCGCCCGGCGCCCCCCGCCCGGCACCTCGCGACTGCCTCTTTATTAGCCATCTCTTCATATCAACATCGTAATGCTCGCGATTAACTCGCAACTTGATTAATTGATATTAAAAATGCACGACGAATTCTTGCTTTTATATTTATTTAATTACATTAATGAATTATTTTATACTCAGTCTCTTCTGCTTTTTATATAAACATTGCAGTTTTAACAAATGCAAAAGGGGTCAGAAATAATTTAGTATTTACGACATTCATAACAATAGCACTAATAAGGGACGATGGTTAAGTTAATGATGCTAAGCATAATTACACATAAGTGATATTAAAAACAGAGTAAAACATGAATATAAAAACATGTTAAGAAGATAAAATAGCACACGTTTACTTAAACATAATAGTGGATAGTCATTACATTAAAGTACTCTCCATTTATCAGCTCGTAGACAGCTGTAAATAATTGCAACGATAATTCATCCGCCAAGAAGGCAGCGTCGCGTTCGCGTAAAAACGCCCCATCATATTTCCCAAACTGATAATTCTGTAACGGGGCCGTGACGCGCGTTATCCGCTCATTTGTCGTTTATCATCATTATTCCTCCATTTGCCATCCTTTCCACCAATATTGTTTACCCTGCTGCCTCCAGAACATCTGTCATTCGCGTATTAACGCTACCCAATCCCAAGTCGCTGAGTTAACCGTGATCTTACAGAAGTCCAGCGATATTATGGCAGATTTATTCATTGACCTACGTTTGTTCCTTACTGCGGTGGAATCTCCAGATCGATCTGTCAGTGTCAATTTCGAGTACGACGTGCGAGAAACTGTTGCGTATTAAATGTGTTTTGTAAAAACGTTGTCGAGTTATTTTTGCTATTTCTATGATACGAGTCAGTGAGTTGTGTTGATTTGCTGTTATTGACATTATTCCAAGTATTCTTTTAAATGTGAGCAAATAATATATAGTTTACTTTAGGTGTTTATTAGTTAGAGAGAGTTTTAGATTTATTGTCGTTAGATTTTAGATGGATTGAATAGTTAATAATCTCGCGTCCAGTCTTATCCACTTCATCATATTAGAAAGTACATTTAATGAAGCATTTTAGTGGTCTTTTAATATATAAATATTTCTTACTTATCTCACCTTTATTCATCTTTATTTTCTGCATTAAAAACTGCTCCTCCGACGTCCAAACTAAATCCGTTTTAATTTAGATGCGAGTAACTTCCATTAGTTAGGAGCCCCTTAACCGGTTTAAACTGCATCTTAACCGGTTTAAAGTGGACATTAATTGTGAATTAGAGTGGTGGTTCAGAATTACTGCCATTTGTTACTGTGTAGTTGTTTCGGAGATTTGTTACTGTAACAGACGGAAGGTCTGTTATCTTCAATTAGTCGGTGCGCGGACGTGAACCTCCGCTAGCGGGCATTTCTCTTCACTGATTTGACGTTTTATTTTCGTCTTTGTCTGGTGAAAATTGAAAATGTATTTGAGTGGAGAAAGGCGATATCTTAGTAGTAATGTCCATTTTACTTGTAACGTTTGCTAGTTTAAATTCGATTGCAATTTTTATTGTTAAGATTAAGTCAGATACAAATTGTCTTAAATTTTCTCAGAAAAAGTAAATTCTAAATTGTTGTACATTTATTCCTAATTGTAATACTTTCGTAGTATCCGCATCAGCAAGCAAATCGAATCAGATCACGAATTTCTAATAGCTAAGATTGTAAAAACTTTTCACGCTTATTTCGCTACAACTCTCAAATCCGGGACTCAATAAGAAAATGAACATCCAAACAAGTCCTGTAGACATTGTACATTGTACATTTGAATTCGCAGTTCAGATCCGAGGACACAGAAAACTTTGTCGACCGCCTCCAGTCCCCGCGCCCGCAGCCTCAAGTTAACGTCAGAAGAATGCATGTTGAAACAAAACATCCAATTAAGCCAAGTATTGCCCCGATGCACTTCTATTAGCCGGCTGTACAATAAATTAAGGTGGTTCGTGCAGCTAATACGGTTTGAGGACTGTTCATACGTAAACACACAGACACGTCCACGAGGAATTGGCGCTTACCCCCGTCTTTACATTCAACTACGAAATGTACAAGAAAAGGTGGTTAGGAACTTTTATACGGACTTAATAGTTGCCGTACATGGAAAGTAAAACTCAATCCTTACAATTAAAATTCCAATAACAAGATTGTTAAAAAGATACGCCCATTTGGTTAAATAAATAAGATCAGTGTCAGCAATAAATTGTACAGAGAAATGTGTAGAATTGCGACGCCTCCGGCCGGTTCGCGGCTCCGGGGCGGCCGCGACACTGGCGTTTGTCCCGGAAATTCCCGGCTCCCCCAATTAATTACCCGGACTGTTCCCTCGTCGATTTAACTTGTAAACGAGTGCATACTCGTGGCGCGGATTGCACGGCCCCAGTTCCGATGCGTTTGTTAGTCGGAGTATCGCGGAGGCATTTTAGCGTTTGAGTGGCGCGCACTGAAATATAAGGGTTCGTTAAAGCAACAAGCCTCGGGCAGAGTTTTGAAAATATTTGTTGCCGGCTTGATTTAATTAAGCCAACTAGCTAGGCTGCCAATGCCGCTATGACTAGCCGGTGGGAATTCTAGCGCCGTTGCATTTACCTACTAATATAAGATTTATTTGTATGGAAATGTAACAGTTCAATAGTGAATTCATTGAAACATAGTTTACATTTTGTTACCTTTGCCTATATTTCTACGGTTAAAGTATTATATAAATGGTAAAACACAGAAATCATAAGTGTGTGTATCATTCATGTAAGAAGTTTCTAGTTATTTACAGCGGGAACTCATAATCTATACTCTATACTATCTATACTATTATAATAAAGCGTAAACACATACTTTTTGTTGCCTACAATGTCAGCAATTACAGCATATTTTTGAAAAATTCTTTTTTTAATAAAAAGCCCTATACTTACGTCACGCTTTAGGCTATATATTTTCACGCCATTAAACTTGGGGGTAAATATTATATTTTGGATAAAAACCCTAATGTGGGAAAGGGACCATAAGTTGCTGCCAACATCAAGAAAGCAAAGTTGCCATAGTTTGTCATCGTCATGTCATTTTGACATTTGCAATTGATAATTTGACACATGTAAACAATAAAATAAAATTTTCTTAATTTTATGCGGATGAAGTCGCAGGGGAACAGCTAGTCTTTTAATATTAAAAATCTTTAATATTTAAGCAGTTCAATGACTCATCTCCGTGATATTACGGCAGCTAATATAGAGATTAAATGGAGGTATAATGAAGCTTCAGTCGCAGGTTGTCAATAACTCACATACACGCGCTGACGCGGCTAAAGACGAGATCAACTGATACCCGCTGAGGGCCGACACACGTAAAACAACACTTCATAAAAAGAAGTCACGTGGAAGGGTGAAGGGAGAGAAGGTAACCGACATCGCCATATTGATTTATAACGCGTGTAAATTTCGGCTGGAACCATTAAAAGTAAATCAAAGTGGGTTGTAAATCGTCAAAGCGCATGAGAGTAGCCATTCAACTGCGACCCCTTTCGGGCTATTATGGGAGGTTTGTTGAGGCCTATTTTCTATAGTGAGCGTATAGAGCGGAGGTCAAGTAAGCTGGTGGTTTAGGACGAATAAAACGTTTGCGGCTTTACGCAAACCGGCGGTATAGTCACGCTTGTGTGCACGAGTTCATATTATTGACTATTTTTATAGCCTTTCGACTTGCATGTACAGCTTGATTTAAGTATCGTTAGTTTCCTCTGCTGTACCTGAACAAAAACTATTAACTTTGTTTCGTCAAATTTCAAGAGAGAGATAGCATCATGTATGCGTATAAAAATCACAGTTTTTTATTACTAGCTTTCGTCCGCGACTGGTTTCGCGCAGAATGAAAAAAAAATCAAGTAACCTATGTGTTATTCTCTACATCCATGGCAAATTTCATCAAGATCCGTTTAGGCTACAAACTCTAACAAACATCCATCAAAACTTTCGTATTTATAATATTAGTTAGATTATTATAACAGTAATGAAACAATTAACAATGAATTTGATTCATAAAGGTACTTAGTAAAAATAGATTAGTGTGCGGGTAGTTGATAAACACGAGAGGATAGATGTGGCGTCGCCAGTCAGGGCCGAGCCGACAGTCATTTGTAAATACGTCGCTGCGTCGACGTTGCGATCTCCCACACAATAGTAATATGAAACGCCGGTTAACTGCGCACAAATTATGTTTGTTGTAAAACTTACCGACCACTACTATTGCAACTCGAACGAAATGCTAACTAGAATATCGCTTTCGCTATTAATTTTACATTTAACATAGGGATCTTGTGAATTATCTTAGGAAATGTTATCAGTAAATGGATTTCTTTCTTTCTTTAGTTTAAGATATTTTTTTTGTAAATATAATAAAACCGATGCTGATGGTGTATTCGACACATATTTTTAGTCCTTGTGAAATTGTGAGTTAAAGTACAATCTTAAGTAGAATACCTGCTCCTTCTGAACTATTTACATTTCTGTAAACAAATTAATTATTTTAACTGTTATTTGAACGTCATAACTAAATAGCGACATAGAAGTTGTCAATTGTCATAACAAACTTGATTCGAGAACTGATAGTAGGGGTAGAAAAGCTCGCTCTTTGTCTTATTTTATTGATACTTCTTAGCAATAATAATCCATTGTCCGCTCGTGTTTGCGTTACGTTTTTGCGTCGCGGCCATCGCATGAACTTTGGTTTTACGCACTCGTATTGTTTTAACGATGCGCAACTAAGAACAAAGCGAACTATGTAAACATATTTTGTTTCTAAAACACAACGTAATTAGGTTACGTGACTTTTGCGTACTTCTAGTTTGAATACTCTACTTTTTAATAGGTTACTAACGTCTTTGGTAATAAGTTAGGCGTAGTAAGGCTTAGTTGTTAAATCATTGACCACTATATCTTAACTAACTTATTTCTTACCTGATTTATGACATTTATTACTTTTTTTTATCCTGTTTGAGATATTTGTGGGCTGAATCTATTCAAATATTGTATTGTGCCTCATGATTTAAGTAGATTATGATTTTGTACATTTTTAGATTTATATTTCAGGTAATTAACGTAATATGTACTTATTCCATTCAAATGATTTTTTAAAGCGCACGGTTGTGTTAAAAAATAATATTTAATTTTATAAATGGTTCATTGATTTAAAAAATGCGAGCCAACGAAATGTAGAGTTTGTAAAAGGCTTCATTTTTACATTTATGTAATTACAATGAAGCCGCCGCGAGAGGGCGCTGCGCCGCTGGAGGGGAGGGTTGCGATTTTATTCAATAACCGCAAATTGATGAAATTTAATTTACTCCAACATTCTTTCAGTATTGAAAATCGAGATCATTCTGAATGAAGCGAGGCCGTTGTATTAAATTAAAAAAGACACGAATATATCTTTGTATTATTTTATTATCGTTGGAAAAAACATGTATAGAAATTAAAATTATTTTATATATGTTCAATTAACGTTTCCAATACTTTATCAAAATGTATTAAGAATAGCAACAATAGTGTAAAATAAGTCAGAAACACAAGATTAATGAAAACTGATCGACAATATCACATCATGAGCAAATTACATGAAAATACCAAATCTGTGACATGAGGGTCTATCACGAATATTTAGATGTCAGTAGCGAGTATTCGTAACTCTATAGACCAACATTTTAAGTCGTTTACGCCCAGTAGGGCGCTTTACGAATTTTAGCGGTGACGTGACGAAAATGTTCTCACGAATTTTCGTGATTAACCCTCTCTAACATCAATGTACAAGCAGAGATTTATACAAACATTGTAACGGGCGCAATATATCATAGTAACAACATTAGGCTTACATCAAATGGATTAATGGCCAGCGTAGCCGTTTTCACAACGCAGCGCTTCCAGTAATGTCCATTGTATATTCTAGCAATATTTATATTCTAAGTTCCGTCCCCGCGTTATTTATGCCGCGTGGGGGCGCCACCGTGCAGTTCGAGGTCGACATTCATGTTGCGTACTTTAAAACTGCCAAAAGCCTCTAATAACGTCAATTGTTACTTACATAGTAATCCTGCAATTTAACAAAAATTAATAAAGGTAGAGTAACTTAATAACATTGAAATTAAGTTATAATAGTGTTGCATTACATTAATCTGAGTAACGTAGGCTATATTTTATATCAACGGGAAGGGTACGTATATGATAGCAAAGACATGAAACTAATCTTTTGCCACACTGGCAAAGCTGGGGCGTATAACTAGTTAAATATAATATCAAAGAAAATAGTTACTCAAAGCTAACCATTAAAGCTTAAAAATTTACATGACTTTTAAAAAAATATTCTACAACTAGCTGTCGCCCGCGACTCCGTCCGCGTGGATTTAAAAATAATAAAAGTGAATAGCCTATGTGTTCTTCCAGACTATTCTCTACATCTATACCAAATTTCATCGAAATCCGTTCAGCCGTTTAGGCTACAAACTCTAACAAACATCCATCCATCTAAACTTTCGCATTTATAATATTATATATATACGAGTATATATATATATATAAGTATTAAGTATGATAGTATGATTGCTTCGTTAAAATAGTTGACTATCAATCTGAGAAATTGCCATCCGAAAAAATCTTTGTCCAACTCAAAAGAGGTCTTATTAAAAGGTTTAAAGCAACATACGCTTACTATTAATTTCCCCACACACGGACACTTAACAATGCCTTTACGGTAGCAAAACGACGTCGTTAACAAGACAGGCTGCCCATACTGATAGTTTACTATTTAATAATTCAGGAAATAATAAGAAAGGATTCTCTATCGCAGGTGTGAAACATTTAAACTTATTAAAACTAGGCGTAATAGAAATTGGATTTTAATTTTCAGTATAATTGTATAGGAATTTCTACAAATAGATTCTTTATAATATTTTAAACAAAAGTTTATTTCAGTGAATTTAAACCAATTAATTTGAATCAATACGGTGGTCCAAATAATTAACAATAATTATGATTTTTTTTTAAGCACACGAGGTCGCGGTTAAAAGCTATAGTTGTTATATAAAAAGGGGAAAAGGGTACAAAACAATGCGGTCAAAAGTGGACATAATCCGAGAGGAAAGGATTTTCGCACGCCGAGGGTGTTCCGCAAGGTTCTAATTTTATTTTTATTTCCCAAGCTTTGTATCCCATAATCTTTTTAAAAGTAAAATCCGACACAGATTAACGTACATGATTGTTGGTTTGTTGGGATTATTATAGACTTAATATCATCTTGTGAATCTATTTAGGTTATTTTCATAAATTAAGTAAAGACGACTTTGTAAGTCTTCTGAAGAGAATTTCTATCTAGGAATCCTATAAACTAAACACTATAAAATTAGAATGTAAAGTTCATTTAGAATTAGACAGACATCATACTTCATACTAATATTATAAATGTGAAAGTTTAGATGGATGTTTGTTAGAGTTTCTAGCCTAAACGGCTGAACGGATCTCGATGAAATTTTGTGTTGATGAACACATTAGGCTATTCACTTTTGTTTTTTTTTTAATTTTACGCGGCCCCTAGTTTTTTCATAGTTTCATATCTTAAGGAAATCAGTGATTATAATAGAGAAGTTCTCGTCCTGTTTCGAGTGATGTTTGTTACAAATGTAACAATTTCAATGCATAATTAACCTTTGAATAAGTTGATATAAGAATTAGTCACAATGTTTATCGTCACGTACAGCGGAAATTAAACGATTGCGTGTTATTTTTTAATACGATTCTATTAACTTGTTACGACACATGTTTGATAACATTTTTATATCAAAAATACAAAAATACAAAAATACAAAAATACAAAAATACAAAAATACAAAAATACAAAAATACAAAAATACAAAAATACAAAAATACAAAAATACAAAAATACAAAAATACAAAAATACAAAAATACAAAAATACAAAAATACAAAAATACAAAAATACAAAAATACAAAAATACAAAAATACAAAAATACAAAAATACAAAAATACAAAAATACAAAAATACAAAAATACAAAAATACAAAAATACAAAAATACAAAAATACAAAAATACAAAAATACAAAAATACAAAAATACAAAAATACAAAAATACAAAAATACAAAAATACAAAAATACAAAAATACAAAAATACAAAAATACAAAAATACAAAAATACAAAAATACAAAAATACAAAAATACAAAAATACAAAAATACAAAAATACAAAAATACAAAAATACAAAAATACAAAAATACAAAAATACAAAAATACAAAAATACAAAAATACAAAAATACAAAAATACAAAAATACAAAAATACAAAAATACAAAAATACAAAAATACAAAAATACAAAAATACAAAAATACAAAAATACAAAAATACAAAAATACAAAAATACAAAAATACAAAAATACAAAAATACAAAAATACAAAAATACAAAAATACAAAAATACAAAAATACAAAAATACAAAAATACAAAAATACAAAAA
Organism: Papilio protenor; assembly: GCA_029286645.1. Classification (NCBI taxonomy): domain Eukaryota; kingdom Metazoa; phylum Arthropoda; class Insecta; order Lepidoptera; family Papilionidae; genus Papilio; species Papilio protenor. Next base: position 7,849,172 of record JAGSMZ010000007.1, on the reverse strand, counting down.
TACAAAAATACAAAAATACAAAAATACAAAAATACAAAAATACAAAAATACAAAAATACAAAAATACAAAAATACAAAAATACAAAAATACAAAAATACAAAAATACAAAAATACAAAAATACAAAAATACAAAAATACAAAAATACAAAAATACAAAAATACAAAAATACAAAAATACAAAAATACAAAAATACAAAAATACAAAAATACAAAAATACAAAAATACAAAAATACAAAAATACAAAAATACAAAAATACAAAAATACAAAAATACAAAAATACAAAAATACAAAAATACAAAAATACAAAAATACAAAAATACAAAAATACAAAAATACAAAAATACAAAAATACAAAAATACAAAAATACAAAAATACAAAAATACAAAAATACAAAAATACAAAAATACAAAAATACAAAAATACAAAAATACAAAAATACAAAAATACAAAAATACAAAAATACAAAAATACAAAAATACAAAAATACAAAAATACAAAAATACAAAAATACAAAAATACAAAAATACAAAAATACAAAAATACAAAAATACAAAAATACAAAAATACAAAAATACAAAAATACAAAAATACAAAAATACAAAAATACAAAAATACAAAAATACAAAAATACAAAAATACAAAAATACAAAAATACAAAAATACAAAAATACAAAAATACAAAAATACAAAAATACAAAAATACAAAAATACAAAAATACAAAAATACAAAAATACAAAAATACAAAAATACAAAAATACAAAAATACAAAAATACAAAAATACAAAAATACAAAAATACAAAAATACAAAAATACAAAAATACAAAAATACAAAAATACAAAAATACAAAAATACAAAAATACAAAAATACAAAAATACAAAAATACAAAAATACAAAAATACAAAAATACAAAAATACAAAAATACAAAAATACAAAAATACAAAAATACAAAAATACAAAAATACAAAAATACAAAAATACAAAAATACAAAAATACAAAAATACAAAAATACAAAAATACAAAAATACAAAAATACAAAAATACAAAAATACAAAAATACAAAAATACAAAAATACAAAAATACAAAAATACAAAAATACAAAAATACAAAAATACAAAAATACAAAAATACAAAAATACAAAAATACAAAAATACAAAAATACAAAAATACAAAAATACAAAAATACAAAAATACAAAAATACAAAAATACAAAAATACAAAAATACAAAAATACAAAAATACAAAAATACAAAAATACAAAAATACAAAAATACAAAAATACAAAAATACAAAAATACAAAAATACAAAAATACAAAAATACAAAAATACAAAAATACAAAAATACAAAGTTTTCCTCTTTATAATATTAGTATAGATATAGATTAAAGCGGTAACAAGCAACGGAAGACCGAGATCTCCGAGGTCGTTGGACATCCCCAAAATCAAAGAAATTTAATTTGTGTTGCTGCCTAAAAAGAGATATGTTCGCTTCTTGTAAGACCTACAGTCGCATTGGTTTGAAAACAATGTAAAACTGATTACTTCAAGAACCAATGGGCAAGATTACTCGCCTCTTTAACCTTTTAATTGTCGTACTATCGACAAATATTAAATCCTAAGTCGATCTGTGAGGAATACATAGAGTTTAGTACTTAGCATGGTTACGTTGAAAAAAGTAATGGAACGTTACACATTGATTATGTCTTTAATTAATATAATTGAGTCATAATAAGTTACTAGTTTGACCAGCTCATCCCCTCCACCGGAAGTGAATGAACGTGAGATAAGCACGATAGTCGACAGTGGACCGTGAGTCATGTCTTGCGCCAGTCGCTTGACCGGACGATGCGTTTGCGCAAAAGTGCACGCAATAATCTGACATAATATGATACTCTAGTAGCCTCAGTGGTAGAGAAGGTAAGGAGTAAAAGGTTACATGTTATGAGGAGGGATGAATCGCATGTTACAAGGAGAACGTTAGTTATGAGTGTGGAGGTACACCGGTAGAGGTAGACCTAGAAAGAGATGGATGGATTGCGTGAAAGGTGACATGATCAAAAAGGGAGTGATGACTGAGATGACGTATGATAGAGTTATTTGGAGGACAAAAATCTGCCGCGCCGACCCTACGGGAGTAGAATAAGGAGAATGATGATGATTTATATACTGTATCAACAGAACCCTCTAGTAGTTAAATATAATTATAATTATATTTTGTAAGTTACTAACATAAAATCTGACGCATCGCTAATCTATACTAATATAATAAAGCGTAAACACATACTTCTTTGTTGCCTAAGATGTCAGCAATTACAGCATATTTTTGAATAACTCTTTTTTTAATAAAAAGCCCAACACTTACGTCATGCTTTAGGCTATATATTTTCACGCCTTTAAACTTAGGGGAAAATATTTTGGATAAAAACTCTAATGTGGGAAAGAGACCATAAGTTGCTGTCAACATCAAGGAAGCAAGATTGCTAAGGTTTGTCATGTCATGTCATTTTGACATTTGCAATTGATAATTGACAAATATAAAACAAATTAAAATGTTTTATATTCATACTAGCTTTTGCATGCGACTTAATCCGCAAGTAATTAAACCGTTTACAAAACGTCGTGTATTTAATTATGTCGGCCGCGAGAGGGCGCGACGAGCGGCGCACGTCGTATCGCCGACGGCCGTCGCGCGTCGCTTCTACTGCAACGTCATCCTGTCATCCTGCAAGCCAGTAATACATTGATGAGCGGAAAGCGATTTTATATTCATACTAGCTTTTGCATGCGACTTAATCCGCAAGTAATTAAACCGTTTACAAAACGTCGTGTATTTAATTATGTCGGCCGCGAGAGGGCGCGACGAGCGGCGCACGTCGTATCGCCGACGGCCGTCGCGCGTCGCTTCTACTGCAACGTCATCCTGTCATCCTGCAAGCCAGTAATACATTGATGAGCGGAAAGCGATTTTATATTCATACTAGCTTTTGCATGCGACTTAATCCGCAAGTAATTAAACCGTTTACAAAACGTCGTGTATTTAATTATGTCGGCCGCGAGAGGGCGCGACGAGCGGCGCACGTCGTATCGCCGACGGCCGTCGCGCGTCGCTTCTACTGCAACGTCATCCTGTCATCCTGCAAGCCAGTAATACATTGATGAGCGGAAAGCGATTTTATATTCATACTAGCTTTTGCATGCGACTTAATCCGCAAGTAATTAAACCGTTTACAAAACGTCGTGTATTTAATTATGTCGGCCGCGAGAGGGCGCGACGAGCGGCGCACGTCGTATCGCCGACGGCCGTCGCGCGTCGCTTCTACTGCAACGTCATCCTGTCATCCTGCAAGCCAGTAATACATTGATGAGCGGAAAGCGATTTTATATTCATACTAGCTTTTGCATGCGACTTAATCCGCAAGTAATTAAACCGTTTACAAAACGTCGTGTATTTAATTATGTCGGCCGCGAGAGGGCGCGACGAGCGGCGCACGTCGTATCGCCGACGGCCGTCGCGCGTCGCTTCTACTGCAACGTCATCCTGTCATCCTGCAAGCCAGTAATACATTGATGAGCGGAAAGCGATTTTATATTCATACTAGCTTTTGCATGCGACTTAATCCGCAAGTAATTAAACCGTTTACAAAACGTCGTGTATTTAATTATGTCGGCCGCGAGAGGGCGCGACGAGCGGCGCACGTCGTATCGCCGACGGCCGTCGCGCGTCGCTTCTACTGCAACGTCATCCTGTCATCCTGCAAGCCAGTAATACATTGATGAGCGGAAAGCGATTTTATATTCATACTAGCTTTTGCATGCGACTTAATCCGCAAGTAATTAAACCGTTTACAAAACGTCGTGTATTTAATTATGTCGGCCGCGAGAGGGCGCGACGAGCGGCGCACGTCGTATCGCCGACGGCCGTCGCGCGTCGCTTCTACTGCAACGTCATCCTGTCATCCTGCAAGCCAGTAATACATTGATGAGCGGAAAGCGATTTTATATTCATACTAGCTTTTGCATGCGACTTAATCCGCAAGTAATTAAACCGTTTACAAAACGTCGTGTATTTAATTATGTCGGCCGCGAGAGGGCGCGACGAGCGGCGCACGTTGTATCGCCGACGGCCGTCGCGCGTCGCTTCTACTGCAACGTCATCCTGTCATCCTGCAAGCCAGTAATACATTGATGAGCGGAAAGCGATTTTGTTTATACTAGCTTTTGCCTGCGACTTAATCCGCAAGTAATTAAAAAAAACTTAATAAATATGTTTTCATACTGTGTTCTACATACATGATACATTTTATCGAGATTTAATAAATGGGATTAGAGATACGTAACAAACATCTTACTATATAAATTATATTATTGCTCGCAGTATCGGCCTACCAGATCTTATTAAAACAAAATAACGACGGGTACAAATACCCTGCCTTCGTTTTGTCGCTAATAAAATATCTTATCCCATGTTTACCTACCCCTAAATTGCAATAAGCGTTCATATACATTGTCTGAAGGGACATTTACTCGCTGCGACTTTCTAAATGTCTTCTCTCGCTCATCCCGTGTGCGTGTCCTCTGCTCTGAGCCGCTACAGCGACGCGCCGACAGACAACTTAATTGAGCCCTTTGGTTTAAATCTTACAAAGATATTTAATTAATGCACCGTTTAAGCTTCCTGTAAGCTCAGAGCCGCAGGTGTACTCTTAAAGTAATTTAAGTGATTACCTATTTCCCATGAAGTAACGGTTTATATGAGTGATGGGTTTATTTTGCTATTTTTTTTAATTAGCACATCTCCACGATTTACTTTTTGTGTGACCTGAATTCGACGTAAAATCGAAGCGATCACTGCCCATATACATACGCAATTGCAGATGCGTTGCCTACCTCTAAAGGGAGAAGGAGAGGCGCATAAAGAAGATATTTTCCCTTCCTATGCTTCTCCTCCACCGTCAATTCCACTTTACCTTCCCATCCTTTCTGTAAAAAAAATGGTAGGAAGGGAAAATGACTAAAATTAAGCCTCCGGCACCACACTCATCAGGCTGTACGCGGAATTGCTTCCACTTCATGCCTGTCTTCTCTGTGATCGTGGTATTGTACCGGGCGAACGGTCCTACAGTGTGAAGATGTTAAAGCGGCCTCTACTTACTCGTTAACCTCTTTTAAAAACAAATGAAAGTTCGTTCTCGTTCAAAATTATAGTTTGAACTTTATTATTAAAAGAACGTCAAGTTTAATATTATATTTGGGACGGTAAGCCCCGGCTATAATAAAAATATGTAAATTGACTCGACTCGAAGCGGGGAAGCAATTTCATTTAATTACCACCAGACGGCAGCAGTGTGCCATTAAAATCACACAATTCTGCCAATTAGAACAATAATGTCTTGAGTGTTGTGACCCAATGTTATGGACACTATATCTCTACAAGTAACAAAACATTGAACGATTATACAAATATTTAGTACTGGTCGTATAAATTACTTATAATTTAGTAATGTTTTAATGTGGCAACATTATTAGTAGTGATATGACAGATATGAGACACTATCAAGTTATTTATAGAACACCGAGGCTACTGTCGGCTTTAAAAACATTAAAATAAAGTGATAAATCTATTTCAATTACATTTACATCATCATAATTATCACCAAAGACTTTTTACTCATTAATTAACAGAAATATTTAATTTATAATGCCAAATATTGATTTGACTGAAGTCTGATGTAGTGAATTAATTTATTATTAGGTACGAGAAATCGACTTCTTTCGTTGTTCTGGTTCACGCATTTATTTTTAAAGCTTAAATGAGATAAGTCCAAACATTTCGTGTTAAATAAAGCAGGAAGCATTAAAAAGTTTAATGTTTAGAGGTCAAATTGTTATACGCGTTGAAATTGACGTGAAAATGGGTTTTGTTGGCAAACTTTTGTCAAGTCGCTCCTCGGGTCGTTTGAGAAAGAAAAGTGTCCGAGGGAAATGTGTGCGAGTTTGGGTAAAGCCTTTGTGAGGCTCTACCGGGGAACACGAAGGCGGATATGCAAACTGATTATAATGTTATATTTTGATGGACCCTCTGAAATATCCTATGCTTTTCGTAAAATATGAGATGTTTTTTCACAAAACATTTAACAAATACTTAGTTACATAGAACATAATTAGTTTTAATTCTTGCTTCAAAAATTAAAATTATTCGTATTATAAATGTCTTTGCACGAATCCCTATATAAATACTTACTCAATATTAATGTTAACTAAAAATCTTTATTTTGGAAATAATTTAAATGTTATGTGCAATTCAAGATAGCCAACAAGTTGCAATAGTATCGTTCACAATTCGATACATCGCTCGAGAGCAATAACGACTTTGCGGACGTAATAGTCGCTTTAATAGACACTAAACTGAAAAGACACGATATCACGCGAAAATGTCCTCTCTTAAAAGCAAACCCAGGTAACTGCTTCTAGTCGAAATATTATAGATTTTCAGACCTTCAGAATAGAATGCACCATTCTAAAACGCACTGAGTACTATAAAGCATTGTTTATATACTAAACTATAGTATATAATATGTATTATATATAAGCAGATATATGGTGGAAATAATGGAGAGGCGTAACACTGTCCAAAATAAACTCCGTAAGACAATAAACGTAAATAAAGACTTTTATTTCGCTTGTAACAAACGGCCGTACTGACATATTCGACAGACGTATTTTATAGATTTTCGAATGAAATTATACCTTCACGGACATGCAATGGAAATAAAAATTCATTTACAATAGCCTGCGGATATGTAAGCGATAGCCAGTGTTTGTAAACCCTCCACCTTTTCAACACGAATTAAATTGCATACAGTCCTATATGGAGCCCAGGGAGAATGGGAGTTCACAGTACACTGGGCCATTCCAATTTGATATGACTAGACAATGCCGGCGATTTTACTTGTTAATTAAGCGAATGAAAAATCTCTTTTTAATCAGTTACATGAAAGTGAATAACGTGGAAAGGATTTTGTTAAAACATTTACTATAATTAAAACAATTTTTATAGCCAAATAATTTTGACAACCATTATGCTGAAATAAATTACATTTGAAAATTATAAATTCAAATAAAGAAGATTACATCTTCCTCCTTTATAACTGACTAGCTGTTGCTGGCGACTTTATCCCCGTGAAATTAAAAAAAATATAGTAAACATAGTCTATGCTACTTATTGATAACCTAGCTTTTATTGATGAAAGAATTATTGAAATCGGCCCAGTAGTTTTTCAATTATTTCAATACATACAAAAATCCAAATATTTCCTCTTTATAATATTAGTATAGATTATTAATTTGAAAAGCTGAAATAAAAGATTATCAGGATATAGAGATATTTGCAGGGTGGGGACATTGTGCATTCGTTTTGTCGTGTGCTGTCCGTTGGAGGATGTTGAGGGTCCGTGCAGGGAGTGCAGTCCTCTAGCCGGAGGCGCCGCGCTCGCTTCGGTGATTTTATTTTTATTTATCGCCATCCTCCGGGGAACGGTCGTTAATCAATAATTTCCTACTCAATGCGCTTTCGTACATAAATCTGCTTAAATCCTTTACTATGTATGTCTGGATTTTAAACTTTTTGTTAAATATTTATGTTAAACTGATGTTTATTGTAGGATCACGTTTACATAATACTGATCGATTCATCGTAAGGTATATAAATGATGTATATACGATGTCTTAATGACTCGATTTAATAATCTCTATTAAAAATAAATAAATGTCCAGTTTTACGCTAAGAAAAATCAAATTTAATTAATTCGTTTCAGAACATGTCATTTCAATTACACAAACTAGGCCAAGTGCGAAAAGCATCATGAATTTTTATGATAATTTAGGGTATTTGCGTCGCAACAGTACCAAAGAGCAGGCAGTCGGCAGAGAGACTGGTTAATTTCCGCAGAGCACTTTAAAAAGTCGTATAAATATGAAAACCGGGAGCTGCGCATTGAAATACATAAATCTGTGCACGATCCCCGCGTCGCAGATAAACCGATACGTGGATGAACGCATGCATATTCAAATTAAAGCCCGACATGTTATTTTAAATGCGAGTTATGAATTTCAAAGCGTACACTATATGCTATTATAGGTGCCCCTTGATGTGCAATTGCCAAATTAATGACGCACATTTTGTGATATGTAATGACGTCATAGGTCACAACTACTACAAATACTTTTGTTAACAACCCGCCCTATCGTCATTAGATTTTGGTTTAGATTTAGTACAATACGTATTAAAGCTTTGTTACCAGTCTTTAATATCTGGAGAATTAAATGATTAATAATATACGGCTGAATATTAAAACTTATCTTAAAAACTTGCCTTTGTAAAGTCAACTTTTTAAGAGATTTAAATGTCGTTATAATATTGAACCGTAATTTTTTTTAACCCCTGATATTCTTCGCTAAAATATGTTCTGAACATTATCATCCTTTCTAAATTCCAGATTCAAACAAAACGAAAATCAAATGAAAACGCTTAAAGATCCATTAACTTTAAGTACGATTTTAAAACCCTCAAAGCTTTCAAAAGCCGATCCACTGGCATCTTGCAAGAAATCATCTCCAGCGGAACTTGAAACTTAAAAAAGAAATCGCGATAGTAAAAAGCGAGTCCCGCTCGAATGCAGATTAAATTAAAGGGCCCTTGTCAAAGGCTTACGAGTATAAAACAAGCCCGCTATCATTTCAAGAGCATCAAGAATTCCGTTGCTAGCAATATTAAAAAAGAGAAATTACAACGTCCGCACTTGATGGCGGGCGTGGGGCGGGTTGCGGGGCGGGGAGCCCGCCTTTGAAGTGAAAAAAACACTCAATTCAGTTGGAAATCAAAACTAGCGGATAGCCCGGGGCGGTGGGTGCGGGGGGCAGCTTGCCCGGCGCCCGGCACCCGGCGCCCGGCAAAACTCACATACTTTTTTATTTCCATACACATTCGACGCAGGTTGTTTCTGTTTGGAAAAATAACCAAAGTACGTTTGAAACAGATGTGCAAGCACATAAATGTACCGCGCACGCTATTTAAATACGCCAATTGCACACATCTTTTATGGCTTTTATTTCAAAATGTTTGCGATATGATTCGAGCTGCAAATGTGAATAAACTCTGGTCCGCCGGCCGGGCCGCTTTCAACACAACAGTAATCTCAGTTTTAACTAAAAAAACCGCAAACTATAAAATAGAAACTCATTACTCCTCGTTCATAAGTTACCACCTCTTACAGGGTTGAATTTATCATAACATGGGTAACACTTTTTAAGTAACAATTTAGAAATTTATAGATATGAAGTACTCAAAACGTTTTGTTTCATTACTATGTTATTGCCGTTTAAGTTATAAGTAAACACGAATATTAATAACAGCATTACAACCATTACCAAACTTTTGTATTGTACAGTTGTATCATGATAACGCATTCAGTCCAATTCGCTAATAACGCCACTGTACGTGTCCTGTGCGTGGGCGTTCTAACGAAGCGCGGAGCATTACCCGCCCTCACTCGGACCGTACGTGAAAAATTAAAAACTCCCAAGCGCCGGAGACATAACGAGATGGACTCCACATCAACGAAGAATGGACTACTAGACAAACGGTTCTCGTTTTTTTATGTATAAAATTAAGTAGTGCGGATTTTAAAGCTAACAAGGTAGGCAAAGGGAATTCAGAAATACGCGCTACGTGAAGAGTTGTTGAGGCGAGTATGCAATTTTTAAAGCTAAGTGCCCTTTTCGAGCTAACGGACTTTTCTGTAAGCTCTCCGGTGCCTTTGTCGTATGTTATACGTTTTGTTCAAGTTGTACGCTTATGTAACTATGCATCCGCTTTTATTTTCATAACTTTCAACTGGGACTCTTGTGTGCACTCTCTACGGCGCTGAGCGCTCGCCCGCGCGGGACTCACTCTACACGTAACTTTATCTTTCCGAATTCTTGAATTATAAATAACTATAAAAGACAAATGTTTTCTTCAATATGTATAGAAGATTTTCAAGTTTAAATAACATATGAAATATATCACTAATTTGTATTATGTTACTTATTAAAATTACTACAGAAAGACAGATCCATCGTATAAAAGTATGAAAGTTTAATTACATATATACAGTCGAACAAATCATACACGAGATACGGCATACCGCACAAAGGCGTATAAAATATGTCATTCCGTTTCTCGTAACGAATTTTTATTCAAAAAAAAATTTCCAGTGCGCATTCAACTCACTGAAAAACTGTGAGGCACTTTCGAACAGGATTAAGGCCACTTGAACTGGTAAATACGCGTGCACGTTGCACCAAAGCCTGACAAGTGGTCGTCAAATGTTCGTCCATTACACCATTCAGCGTCGAACGAAGCCCGATATCCTGACAGGCTGATAGCCTGAAAGCGGAGACGTGGCCATTTTTCATCAAACGCATGACGCACGGATTTTTTTAACAGCGCGATTGACGGTTAAATATTACAATGGACTAGCAAACAAAGCTTCCTCTTTTTATACGTTCAGCCTCTCTATCTATTGCTATTTAAAGGCTATCGTCAATCTATTCTGTAAGTAAGGCTGTTAAGCCACAATCACTAAATTATAACTGACAATTTTAACTGAAGCGATCAAAAAATTGATAAAATGCAAGAGTATATGGGGTACCCTAAAGTTGCGAGCATATGACCCGAAATCGAGAACCGTAAAGTACAATTAATTAGATTTGTACATACAAAGAGGGAGGAAAGTGTGTCAGGAACCGAGCAACATCTATCCACTTATCTAGTTGTCGTCGTTGATTTATAATTATATAAAATCCGTGTATTTATTTTAATAATACAAAGAGCATAATTCGGAGTCAACAATTATCACTAAACAACACTTTTGACTAGAATATTTGCAGTTGTGTCGGTGTGTTTTCGTTTTGAATTTAAACTTTGGTAGCATATGAGGCGAGAGAGGGCGCTCGTCCCTCTGCCGTCTGAGAGGACACTTTGTATGCGTCTTTGATTCCAAGTTTACTTCCCCTAAGCGATTTACCTCCGCAAGTTGAGATCAACTTTGTCTCTTTAGCTTCCTGACTTGAGAGAACATTGCCGAATCGAGCACAATACATTATGTTTGTACTTTAATCTTATTTTAACATATTACAAATTTATTTTGGTATATTTTGTATCTATAAGTACTTGTAATGTTATGGACTAAGTATAAAATTAATCAATGTTCTTTATCCCCGACAGGGGGCGCTGTACATATCTAACATTACAGATAGTACAATACTATGTTACCGATGACGTTAGGAATTTCTTCAATTTCTTGATGAATTTATAATTTACAGTAGTATTTATTGAAATAACAACGTTAACATGATATAATTGATAAAAGCTTACTTGAAACAGAATTGTATATGAGAGGTGAATCCCCGAAAAATTGAATAGTCCTGGATTCGTGTCCGCGGCCGCGACGCCAACAAAGGCGGGATTTTGTTCTCTGTTGAGCTACAAAAAATGTTTTTGGTGTTGCCACATTTTTTTCCAATACAAGAGCCGGGCTTTGTAAAGCCGAGGCTAACAAATTTAGGGCTGTCAAATGCAAGAAAAACAGGTTACTTTCTCAATGATTTTTTTTGCACAGAAGTGTTCTGAATTAAACAGATTAATGTTTCGCAGAATATTAACATTTGTAAGCCAAGTAAGGCCACTTGTATGCTTGAATGATGGTTTAAGACTATTTGAAAGAGAAACATATTGTTAAGAAACTAAATAATTTTCACTGGCAACCCTAGCGACGTATTAGCCAAAGCGATCCTTTCGCATTTCTATTACTTTGTATTGAAACAAAATATACTTCTTTATCTACACGTTAGCATCCCGATTATAGAAAATATAACCAAGTAAATAGTGTTTGTTTATGTACAGTTTATATAAAGTTTAAAATAATGAAGATGTTAAGTAATAACATAAATATAAATTGTTAAAACATGGATCGTTAAAGCCTCATATATAAAAATGAAGATAGAGAAGTATCAGGTAAAACATGTGTATGATTAAATTTCGCAATGTCAAGCGCGCACCGGACACCGGGCAGCGGGCAGCGGGCAGTATTAAATAGCCCGAGCTCTAGCGTATTTAAACTATGAGAAGCCGTCCGACTTGGTGAGACTGCGTTGGACACGATTATAAAATCGTTACTACAATAGTGAATTCATTCTATATGTGACTAAAGCTACAAACACACTTAAGTCAATATTCACTTTAAATTAATTTTTAAAACTTCTACCAGTAATTTAACCCTTGCACTGGCGCCAGCTCACTTGCACAATTAGATTACATCATACGTAAAATCCAATGAGGGTACAGCTTCTACCGACAGTGTTTATCGCTAGCAAATTGTATAGATACGATTCTTGTACCTCAGTTATCTAATCGCATTGTTTCCTTGAAATCGTCGTCACGTCGTGATCGTGTCGTCGAGTGTAAAAACAACAGGTATATTGTATGCAATAAAAAACGAACGTTTAAAAGTTCGCACGGCGAATATTTGAATAGTTGTAGTGCCCCGAGCTCCGGGCGGCGGGCGGCGACCACTGCAAATATGTATTTCAAATTTCAATATATTCGCCATCCTCCTCCCCGCCCCACCCCTCCCCGCAGCCGGGAATTTCACATCAACTTCCCTTCCAGTAAATTCGTAATGAAGGAAACTATTTCTGATACACGGCTCGCCATCGCTCGAATACTTTTTCAATGTTCAGATTAAATTAAATTATATTTTTTGCCACAATAGGCAAAGCCAGCAAAGTAGTAATCTTACTAATATTATAAATGCGAACGTTTAGATGGATGGATGGATGTTTGTCAGAGTTTAAAGCTTAAACTGCTGAACGGATCTCGATTAAATTTGGCATGTAGAGGATAGTCTGGAAGAACACATAGGCTACCTACTTTTTTTTTTAGTGACGGGCGAAAGCTAGTAATGTAAAAATGCTCTGCCATGCTAAAAATACCTAGTTATATTAAAATTCTTCTACGAACAAAAAGCAAATATTGAACAATGTCAATATTAAAACTAATTTCGAGAGCGAATTACAAACATTAACAAATCCCTTTTGTTTTAAGTTATCGTCGGAGGATTTAATGAAAACGCTCCTCGTTTATCTTTGATCTAGTTGTGCCCGGCGCGCGGCCAGTGGAACACGAGCTTTTGAATTCAGGCACTTGAGAGCTTTCGTGTTCAGCTATTGACTTTGTGCAACATTATCTTTGTTTCCACTGAAAGTGTATTGCTCAGGGGTGGCTAAACCCCTACAGTATACTTCAGCAAATTTAATTACTACATCTAATTATTGTTGAAAAGGTAATTTAAAATCTTGTTTCAAGCTTGATTTAGTACTTCGTTTCATTAGTAGTTTAAATATTATTACTATAGACTTTTTAAATTAAAGTGTTTAGTTTACAAAAACCTTATTTAAAATGTAATACGACCAGTAAAATAAAAATCACTTGCAACAATTTAATACGAAATAACAAGCGAGGTGAGTTTGCGGGCCGAGGTCTGTCAAGCCCCGCCTCGCTGCAATATTTGGGCTGTACTCGCAGTATGAAGTCAATTAGTACGGTGGAGGAGGTACATGGCATGTTTTTTGTTTGGTAACTCGCTACAATGGTCCTCTATTGTTTTAAAATTCTGCCAAAGAGAAACAGAAAACTCATTTGCCATGCAGGGGAGAACCGAGCTCGGATATGCCAATTTCATTGGTCTTGCCGACTATAACGAACGACGACGAGTGGACAATAGTTATGTTTATTTTTATGGCTGTATCAATTATACGTTGTACGTTTCGTACATTATTAAGAACTTTCCATGTTTTTTTAATAAATTATAATAAAGAATAAGCATAGTTCAGAGATTATTAGATAAATTAAATAGAAAACCTTTCCTTTCGGCTACAATATCCACTGCGGCAAGACAGACAGCATACTAATATTATAACTGCGAAAGTTTAGATGCATGTTTGTGGTATAGATGTAGAGGATAGTACTGAAGAACAAATAGGCTACTCACTTTTGTTTTTTTAATTCCACGCGGATGGACTCGCTGGCGAAAGCTACTATAGTTATAACTTTACGGTAGAATATGCGTTTACATAACGACAATGAATCAAGTCAGTAATCAAACGGTCGGCTTACAGACTATTATCATCAGAGACGTCAGATCAAGACTGGTAGACAAAGCTAGTCTGGATCTCCTCGTTCGTTATCGAACAGGCTGACGAATAGGCTGCCTATAGACGGGTGTAGACCGATAGGCGACGGCTCAACTGAATACCGGTGTATTGTTACAAAGGTTGACTGGATTGCTTTGAATAGCGTTACAATGGTCCAAGTCAAGGACGGATGGATTTCAAAAAAGACAATAAATTGTAATTATAACGATTTTCTGTATAAATCGAATTCAAACTATGATTTATTTTATTTAATTTATAATGGGTTTCTGAAGTTCACACTTATTTTGTCATTATCTAGTTATTCATTAGTGTTAGATCGGGCTGTTTCAACTTAGTTAAACTCAAGTTACGTAATTCGGAAACGCATTTTATAAATTTATCGAACTAAAAATACTAAAGTATAGTTAAACGTATCTGGGAAACCGGCCGTAAGCTAATTTAGTATAAACAATTGTATTGAAATCTTTCTCCAAATATTATATAGCAAGAGCCATAGTTAGTTTGGTACGCGAATACTAGGATGCTAATATGGAATAGGAAGTAATTATATAAACGAGTCACATCTATGTAGAATAGACACAATTATATTTGAGTTAAGGCGGCGTTTGCGATGTTATCAACTCGCTATAATGTCCTGTCGACCTTGTACATTTTGTTATCTAACAAGTCTCTTAATAGTAATAGTTGAACAAATGAAGATATTTTTTTAAAAATACAGCTTTGCAATTAAGCATCCTAGTAAAGGCATGCGTTTTCACTGTCAGATAAAGAGATATATGGAAGTGTACCATTTTATTTGGGCAGTGAAAATCTACGGTGACGTAAATCTATAAGTTATGGCAAGCCCGGTCAATTGTGCCGCCTCTTGTTCAATTGAATTGTGTCGCTTACTAATAATTGATTAGTTTGAATTAATGCGAAACGGCCCGCAAATACGTCGCTGACGTTGTGAGGTCGTGAGGCCTTTGTGTGAGGCTTCTGTTGCCTACCTGTCGAAATATTAATTTAAATGTCATGTTAATTTGTACCTACAATTTACTTTGAAGGCTTTTTACATTGTTGACTGTAATTGATTGTAAATAAATAATTAATTTCAAACAAAAAAAATTACAGTATGAACATACATACATTTCTATTATTCTCTACTTACTAATAATATAATTAACCTCAATAGTAACTTAAAACTTAGTTATGATAAAAGTAGCTTGTAGTCAAGCCGGTGTAACTCGCAACTTTACTTAACTCCAACTTGGAAAGTTGCTGCATAATTTAAGTGGAATAAGCTGACTTTGCCCTTGGCTTGGATTCTAAGTCATAGAGTAATATTGGGCTTCGGCCGACGCACAAGTTAGCGACTGAGCGACGGCGTAATCCATTACTGTTTGTACTTAGTTCACTTAGTGCTAACTTATGCTGTCCCAATTTGATAAGTTATCGATAATCTAAATTATAAAATACAGACTAAAGTTACTTAGAAACTAGTTTACATTTAGATATAATTAACTATAAATTCTAAAAAAGGTTTATTTACGTTATACGAAATTTCTCGACTTCAATTAAAATTTAATTGATTACTAATCAAAATTTGTATAACAATATAATAGATAAATTAGCCACACGTGTTTATTAATTAGTCGCATTAAACTGAATGCATCTTGTTATACGATAGGACGGACACCTGGCGTTGCTCGGACTTTGCAAATGTCACGTATTGTCCGCGCGCGGCGGGGGGCGCTAGTGATACGACGAGCGGCCACTGATAGTGAAGCTCAGCTGTAGCACGTACTTGACTAATATCATGTTACTACCTATACCGCCAATAGCCTAAATATTAAATAGGCTGTGGGTTCGATTCCCGTAATTAAAAAAATGTGTTTTTAGAATAAAAGATATGGCCATGTTCTGAGGCGACCTGAAGATCACATGGTCCATTTAGCGTTAAACTTGCCGATGACGACGAGAACTCGCGGAAGACCACCTACCACTTGGCAGACGATGGTCCAAATGGATATGAAGGAAATAAAACTTGACAAACAAGCCTCTAAGATTCGTGCTGTCTGGAGACTTAGGACAAGGAAGGCCATCCCCAAATAAGTAGGAAAAGGCAAAGACAGAATAAAAAGAAGAAGAATAAAAGATAGAGGACAAAAAGCTGTCCAATCTCCCTATGTAAAATAGATGTTAAAACTACTTAAAACAACAATATTATTGGTAACTAGGTAGTTAGCAGCCCTAGATATAGCCTAGAACATAGCTTTAGAGACCCTAGATGCTTAATTAACTAACATTCAAAACTACAAATTAAAATAAACCAATTTAATATACGAAAGTAGAAGAAATGAAACTTTAATAGCACTTGTCTGTTTGAATGTTGGAAGTAAAGAAAAGCAAGTAGTTACTTAAATAATTAACGATTACAAATGATGACTAAGCTTTACTTTCTCTAAGCGATGGAAACTAGCTCCCACAGTAATTTACATTAAATCGCTTATTATGTCTGCTTACACGGTCTCGTAATAACATAGTGCGTAGCCGGAGAAAGAGCATTCAATAAAGTCAACAAAATACATCGCAACACAAACACTAACTGCAAACTACGCACTAAAACCTTTCTCCGCCATGCTTCATAAATTCTAATGAACGTTAATTTCAAATTAATTTGAACCTCCGTGATATAACATAAAGCTGCAAACATTAAGACCATATCCAGGTTAATAATTCCTCGAGGAATATCATTTCGAATTATAGTCGTCGACCGCGAGCTCATTCTTTGTGTTGACAAACACTTCTATCGTTAATAAACTGCAGACTTGAGTATATTTGCATATTTAATGCGAGCACCGTGACTGTGAACTTTTTGTTCATAAAAAAATGTTATTTTAACAAAACGTAACACATTAACAACTTTTGTTTTACATTTCTGTCTATGTTAAACATTTAGGTGATCTGTGAAGAATTTTTAATTAAGAATTGCAAACAAAATGATTGTTTTTCTTAAATAATTCGAATTTAAAACACGATAAAACTAGGTCTAGATTCTAGTGTGTTAGTAAAATTAAGATAATGTGTTCCATTACAATAAAACATTATATAATTGTATCTTTAACAAAACAAAAACTATCATAAACTGCAAACTGTAATTTAACTTGTAAGCTTCGAAATGCTTAACTAAAGCTTATAAATCATAAGCCATTTGAAATGCTCAGTCTACAGTTTTAGTGTTTAAAGTGAACTACAATTATTTTTGTTGTACAACGACCATGCCAGCACCGCTTCGTGACCTCGCTATATTCGCAACTTTCACTCTGCATCTTGCACACCCTTATTACATTTGAATAAAGTTGAAAGTCCAGCAATACAGCTGCAGTAACAACGTTGTAATATTCATACGACAAGGGGCAGTAAGTTGGTAAGAAATGTAACATAAACACGACAGTTCTATTAAGGACATTAAAAGATGAGTGGGAATATTAAATGTATAACTTATATACTTTCCAATGCTACCTATGAACCTATTTTCTGTGTGAAATCGATTATAGGTCTATGCGATATCGTAGAAAGTACCTTTAAAGAAACACTAGCTGTTCCCAAGCGACTTCATCCGCATGAAATGATAAAAATTTAATTTCATTATTCACATTTGTCAAATTATCAATAGCAAATGTCAAAATGACATGGCAATACAAACCTTGGCAACCTTGCTTCCTTGATGTTGGCTACAACTTATGGTCTCTTTCCCATATTAGGATTTTTTTCCAAAATATTTACCCCTAAATTTAACGGCGCGAAAATATATAGCCTAAAGCGTGACGTAAGTGTAGGTTTTTTTTTAAAAAAAAGAGTTATTCGAAAATATGCTGTGATTGCTGACATCTTAGGCAACAAAGAAGTGTGTGTTTACGCTTTATTATATTAGTATAGATTACGAATTGTTTAAGTTAGTTGCAGACTCTAAATACATTTATGAAATTTACTAAACTGAAATAAATCACATTAAATGGTAAACTTTTATAAAGATAATGTAATACAGCAAAATCTAACTTTACTTAATTTTTTTATTGAAACATTTAATATTTATAAATAAAGATTTTTTCACTTAAAACTATTTCAGTAGACTGTTAACCTGTTATTCATCAGAAATATTTAATGTGCGAATATTTAATTTTTTAAATTTCCGACACCAAAATGTGTTCGTAATTGTATTTTAGTGTAAGATTGAATTTTATTGAAATAATGAAACCATCAAACAACGACACAGACACTTTAAGTATTAACGATCAATAAAATCAGAGCTGTGAAATAAAATTCATTGTCAATCCATATGTGAACACCTTTGAGATGTAAAACGTCAAATAACCAAGAGCTGCATCAAAGTGCGTTTGAAAACATGGCCGCGATCGCAAACGGGATGTTCAAAGAATTAGGTGTCGAACAAAACATTCCGAAAATATTATTTTACGATCCACACAAGCTCCGGTGTTTAATTCAAGTGCATATTGCACATTCTGCTGTCGCTTTTAGGAGATATTACATTTGTAATTTACGATTTTTTGGCATTTATCGCTCTATGTCAACTGGGAGGCGATCCGTTTTTTATGATTGTGCGCATGGGCATTGTGAATCATTTTTTTCCGTACAAAGAATAAAGAAATAACAGAACGATCTTGACATAAATTGAATTTAATAATTTGACGAAGAATTCTTTTAGAATTGTTATAATTTCAAAGTTATGAATATTTCAATAGCAAAATAGAACAGACATAAGCTAAATTCAAATTACGAAGAGCAATTATTTTGAGAGGATTTTCAATATGTAAAATAAATAAATCACTCCATCTCTCTTCAATATTTCAAAGCACATTTATTTATTCAACTAAAAGCCGTTTCAATATCGCCCTTCGCAGAAGTTGTTAGTTTAAAATAAGCCACAGTATATTCACTATGAATTTCATCGAATAAGGTTAGCAAAGGGTACGAGACTTGTGCCTCAATAAATTATCCATGATATTTTATTACTTACTTTAAAATGAATTTATATTCTAGATTATTGCAATTTTAGGAATAATAAAAAGTAGCTTGGTATTATAGTAATTGCTAGTGTAATTTATGGAGGTTTATTAGATTTTTAATACCCAAAATAAAACGAAAATAGGTACTAAAGTTGCAACAGACTGTCTACTTTTATTTTAATCATTGACAAAAAGCTTTCAAAACACGAGATTAATCCGTGTCCAGGCAACACAACCTTTACACGTCGACGAGACGACCAGATAAAACGAGAAAGTTTACGGCGGGACGTTGTCACGGAAAACTTTAATTTATTCATCATTTATGAGGACAATGATTTTTTAACATACAAACTTATTGTGGTTAGTTGCAAAAACGAGAGATCAACGATATGGCGAGTTATGACCGAAATAAATATTAAAAAAAAAACATTTTTGTTTATCGACGGTATTTTCAATGCTTTTACATCAATTTTATAAAACGTGTTGTATTGTAAGGAAGCGATTAAATAATTTCTGAACTCCATTCATTTAGATCTCAAGGATCGATAACTACTTTTGGGCAATAACTCTCGACTGTCAGAGCAATTGAATTAGCAACTGCTCGTTACATGATTTCAATTTCAAAAGAATGTAACTATACTAACTCAAGAGACTACAGCTAAGACATGAACATTTGTAAGTATCTCGGAAAGAGATAAGCGGTTTGTTCAGGACGCCGGGACGCCGGGACGCCGGGACGCCGGGACGCGGAGACGCGGTGAGTGTTATAAGTACAGGACGAGTGTCCCGCACATGTGCGTGAGATGACCATTACACGCAGCCTCCTTGCAGTTAATGGAACCAACGTTTGCTATACAATTCTATTAGACATTCCTTTTTTAATGTATTGTTAGGAAATAGTAGGAAACTGAAGGAAAAATGGGGGGTAGTTTTATAAAACATTTGCAACGAGTCGCACAGGGCTCAGTCAGACAGTCCGGCAGTCGCTCAGAAGCTCGATAGCTGAGTACATTTCTAGTCGTCACTATGGAACGTTCGATATCTTTACATATGTAGTTGACTTTGTGTTAGTTTTAAAAGTAATTAACAAGTATTGTTGATATGGCCGATCGTCCATATATTTTTTTAAATCATTTGTATCGAAATACCTAAAATCAGAAGCGGGATAGGATTCGCGTGATTCTAGCCTTAACGCTCACCCTGAATGTTGTAAAATTTACGTAAAAAAAAGTGCAAAGTGAAAGATATCGATCGTTACTGTGATTGCGATAGTCGTAATTTCGACAAGTTAAAACATGTCTTGTTTGAGATCGTAGTTGTATACAAGTACTTTGAAGATACTTGAAAAAGTCATTTGAGACACGTCACTGGGAAAAAACATGTTGGAACATGCAAGTAGTGAGGCGAACGTGTTTTCCTTGCCATGTATTGTAAGACGGAATTGTTTAATTAATACTTCGGTAAGATCCAACCAATATTTTTATATTTCGAATTGTTATGCAAAGGTGTATTAATTTTGAAGTTTGGTTAACAATTGCTAAGCTCTTGCTTAATGATTTAGTTGAGTTTTCTCAATTTATAAAAAGCCTAGCACATGTAAAATTAATGTTACACGTGTTATGTGAATTCATATTTTGGTAAACTCTTGGTGTAAATCGATGACGTTTTGAGGCTAAGACAATAGACTGAGGCTTTCTATTTTACATAAAGCTCTAGTGATGTAGGTTGTGGGTTTTTCATTAATTCAATTAATGTTAACCTTACTTACGATGGAAATTAAATTCAGTTTTTCGTTATATTAGTAAGGGTCAGGTAGGGCCGAGCGTTTATAAGATTAAAGTATTTTTCTGAATCAGCTGGATATCGTTATGACTTAATAGTCATTGATGCTTTCCTTAAGCAGTTTATTTTATGCAAAATGTCGTCATACTGCAGATCAATTATAACCTCATTTCACGAACATGACTTTTATGTTTTATTAACGAAAATCGATCGTTATTGATAGAAGTTGGTTGCTTGAAAATGTGAATTACTTAATTGAATTAATTGTCGATTAAGGGTTAGAGCTACCATGTGACTTTTTAATTAGTTTTTGTGTAAGTGCAGTCAATTGGAGAGTTTTTGCAAGCCGTCGGCTTGTGCAGTCGGAGTACACATCTGTGCAGCCGATGAGGGAACGCCCTGTGACATGTCCGGCTACAAGCAGCACCTGTGCGATCCTGTAGCGCGCCTGCGACGCGTCTGGCTAAGTGCAGTGGACCTGCAACGCGCATGGCTACATATATCGCGCTTGCATTGCCTCTAACTTCGTACAGCGCGTCTGCGACGCAACTGCCTACGAGCAGGTGTGAGTACTGCGTACGAGTGTGAGTAAAATTTGTATTGAAGTTTTAATACTCAAACAAAGCGATAAGTCGCTGTTGTCTTTAGTGACTGCTATGGGAACTTTGACATTCGTCAAATTGTTACCATCCGTAGTAACCTCAATAGTCAGACTAAGCAGTTACTTTACCAAGCTGCTGAGTGCGTTGATATTTAAGTCCAGTTGCTTCAAAGTTGACAATATATGTCATGGAAGCGTAGCGCAATAGTCAAGTTGCATATTTAATTCGTAACTACATAGCTACAATAAATTGTTTTAAGTCTTGGTATAAGTTCAGATGAAAAAGGTAAGGTGTTGTGATTACTGAGATACACCTTCCTTCGTCACATATCTTTCTTGATACGTTGTGTTTTGTGTAATAAATGTTCTCTTGCATATGGTTATGTTTGTGGGCGGATATTTTGGTGTGTGTTTTGTGCAGATACCGACATTGAAAGTGAGGAAGCGTTTCCGACTCGTGTTGCTAAGCGACGAGACGATGAGACGGCGCTAACCAACACATCGAGTGCGAGTGTGGCACTTGTGCCACCAGCCAACGTTCCTGTGGAGCATGTGGTTGATGAGCCGCGTGTCCGCGACACGCCTGGTACATGCAGCGCTCCCGCTACGTGCCTGAATTCGTGCAGCGCATCTGAGACGCGCATGGCTACGCGTATACTCCATGTCGTGCATATGTATTGTTTGAAGATCCGATGTAGTTGTTACTGGATCTATGTTGGTTGACGATCCGATGTAGTTGTTACTGGATCTGTATTGTTAGGAGATCCGATGTAGTTGATACTGGATCTGTATTGTTTGGAGATCCGATGTAGTTGTTACTGGATCTGTCTAGTTTTGTGATCCGATGTAGTTGATACTGGATCTGTTCTGTTTGGTGATCCGATGTAGTCGTTACTGGATCAATATGTGTGAAGGCCCGATGTAGATGTTACTGGGTTTGTGTTATTTGTCCGATGTAGATGCTACTGGACTGCTTTAAAGCCAACACACTGAGGCAAGTTAATTCTGTAAGGCCTGTGGCAGTGTGATTCTTCAAACTCGTCTACGATGAGCCTGCGTTGCGACTGGGTTCGTGCAGTGCGCTTACGACGCGCCTGTGCGCATACAGCGCGCCTGCCTGCGAACAGCGCGCCTGTCTTCGTGTGTCGCGCCTGTGCGCGAACAGCGCGCTTGTCTTCGTGTGTCGCGCCTGTGTACGAACAGCGCGCCTGTCTCCGTGTGTCACGCCTGTGCGCGAACAGCGCGCCTGTCTTCGTGTGTCACGCCTGTGCGCGAACAGCGCGCCTGTCTACGTGCGTCATGCCTGTGTGTGACCAGCGCGCACGTGCAGCACCTATCTTCAGACACCGTGCCTTCGATGCGTCTGGCTTCGTGCACCATGCCAGCGTCACGACTTTCAACGAGTAGCGAGAGATTAGTATGTGACGGTCGAGGTGGGAACTTTCTTGCTTTACTTCATACTACTAAAGTCGAGGTCTGTACTTTAATGCTTTACTTCCCGACCATAGAGCAGAATGGTTAGGTTAGATCTTGCGTCCCTGATGATCATGATGATGATGTCCTCCATGTCTGTCAATGGCGAACTTTATCTCCGAGAGTGTGATCGAAGACGACTGGCAAATCCGAACCTAGATTTAAAGGTCCGATCACAAGGCGCACAGTACAATAGTTCCTTGCGTTTCTACTGAGTAACTGTGTCGTATCGTTGATGTGCATTGTCAAATCGATGTATATTTCCGACAACAGAACGCTAATGTGTTAAACGTTTCTTATAATGGGCAAACATAATCAAAATGTGTCTTATACAGAGCAGTTTGGAACAATTCGAAGTTTTTGTAAGTTGGGAGCTAAGTATCAGTTTTCTGTATATGCATCAGGATTTCTCCTGGAAGGGCGAACAGCGCGCCAGTATCGCGCCTGTCTTCGTGCATCACGTCTGCGTCTTGCCTGTACGTGAACAGCGCGCCTGGGTCGCGCCTGTCTACAAACGACGCGTTGGCTGCGAGCAGCGCTACCGCGACGCGTCTACCTACAAGCAGCTTGCCGCGCCTGTCACCAAAGCGCGCGACAGCGCAGCATCTACCAACGAGCCGCGTATCAGCGCAGCGCCTGTCACCGTGCCGCGTGACAACGAGTAGCGCACCCGCACAGCTCCTCACTGCGAGCTGGAATCTACTGCCAGAGTCGGATTCCGCAATATTGAAGACACTGGAAGAACGAGACCGTGGACGGTCTCCTGTCAGGAGAGGCCGTGTTAGGAATTAGTAGGAAACTGAAGGAAAAATGGGGGGTAGTTTTATAAAACACTTGCAACGAGTCGCACAGGGCTCAGTCAGACAGTCCGACAGTCGCTCAGAAGCTCAATAGCTGAGTACATTTCTAGTCGTCACTATGGAACGTTCGATATCTTTACATATGTAGTTGACTTTGTGTTAGTTTTAAAAGTAATTAACAAGTATTGTTGATATGGCCGATCGTCCATATATTTTTTTTAAATCATTTGTATCGAAATACCTAAAAGTATAATATTTAAAAACTCTTGTTATAAATGTTAATATTTCAATTAATTAAATATCGTGACTATTGGACAGAATACCAGGAAGTAACAATATAAGGAAGAAAAAGATATTAATCACTGAATAGTTTATTATTTTTATTTTTGAATGGTCTAAAAATGTACCAAATTAATAGCAATGTATTAAAAAACGAAAATGAATTGAATGTTATTTTAAAATTCCACCCAAATTGTTGTGAGAAATTCGTGGTATTGAAAACATTTTTAATAAATACCGACATAAGCTTCCAGAATTTAATACGTTTTAAAAAATGTGTGCTATTTTTATTATTTACCAAAATTATTTTTCTATATTTAAAAGAAAAATTGCTTTATTTTTAATCGATTTTCAATTTTAAATGTTTCTTTTAAATAAACTGGAATTCTTTTAACACATTTTTGTACGAAGATAAATTGGTAATTAACGTCGTGAAAAATTTTAATTTTATTTCTTTCAATGCACAACCATAAAAGACATTATCTTACAGAAATCTTTGTTTATACAAAGTAGTCATTTTAAATAAAACACGATTTTAAAGAAATACTGTAAATACCTAACTATCAAATTTCAATTTCATGCTAGGTTTTTATTCCCTTTTATTGTTTACCTTTTTAAATCGACAAAGTAGTCTTAACTCTGTCCTTTTCTTTTCTAAGGATTTCAATTTGTTTGTTTTATTATGTAATTTCCTTTGCTTGTATGAATGAAGGGTGTAAGTTTGTAGTACATTATTTTTCTTTACAAATGAACGTGTAAATTGAAGGCACAATGTTTCTGTCGCATTGACAATATCATTCACATGGTATGGGCATACACACGGCACACGGCACTAGCGGCTCCAATCCCTCACATTAATTAATTTCCATATTTCCACGCAAATGGATATATTTTAGTGCTCGCTGGCGTATTAATGCGAACTGATATTATTGTGAATAATCGAATATTTTAATGACGTTGAAACGCGTCTGGTTTTGCGCTTTGTTTGATATTCAATTCGTTTTCAATTCGAAAATTATAATTATCTGTATAATTTTTTGCTTCTGCAACTGAAATTAATATGTTTACTGAAAAATTAACACGTGTTATTCCAATTCTGACATACTTTGTTAATTAGTGTTTTTAATTTATCAACGCTACTATAAAGCAATAGGGTATGCAAACTTAAGAATATTTAATCCACATACTTTACTAAAAAACATTCAAGTAAATTCATAACGTCTTTGAAAATATAATTAAAACAGTGATATAAGAGATATAAAGTTAGCTAATGAAGAAATAAAAGCCCAGAGAAACTTTGACGCGTTTTACGGCATTACCCATACGACGCGACAGAATTACGTTAATAAAATTTAAATATAAACGACGAAGCGTCAAGTCTATGACTTCTAAGGTCTGTGGCCGAGGTAGCTACGAGCTCGAAGTCCCTGCTCCGGACAATAATAATAAACAAAACAACTGAATGTCCACAGCTACCGCCCTACCTCATACTTGTCAGAAAAACACGTAAACTGCGAACTTAGGTTTTGTCCAGATTTGGAGAAAAATTTAAAACAAAATTATCGAAACGTAAACTTTACAATGCTTTGTATTAAAGCATTCCATGAATCTAATATGTTATTTTTTTTTAGAATATCTATTCATGTTTTAATAACTTTAAATTTTACTAATAAAAATATTAGACAGAACCCAATACATACTTGGAATGTTACAGCTTTTTAAATTGTAGCAATTATTTGTGTTGGTTGACATATTAAAAAAGATAAATTGCAAAATGTCCAAATACATAAAGACTACTGAATCAATAAGTTGGTGAGGTCCACAGTATACGTGTGCAGCGGTAGGCCGGCGCACGTCCGCGGCCAGTTTGCCTAACTCCACCACTTCTGTCCTCTTTCACTTTATTAGGCTGAATTTAATTTTGTATGGGAAAAGTTTCCTTAGAACCACTTTGTTTTTATATCACAAGCCTGAGGGCTTACCACGAATATATGTGATAAAGTTTTCGTAACGTCATCGATAAAATTTCTCAGTTATTTTTCGGAATACGTAATGCTTTCTGACACAACTATCACGTGATTATTCGTGATAGACCCTCAGTTTAGAATGTCGCGAACGTGTTTGTTTTGTGTTATTAGACATTAGACATTCGAAAATATTATAGGGAAAATCTTTTAGTATTTGGATGTCCATTAAAAAGATTTGAATAATCATCTCGATTCATCGAATGAATGAAAATATTTGCATCCGACTTAAGAAATCCACCCAAGGGTTTTAACGGAAGATTTAAATTTGAATGTTATGAAAATTATTGTGAATTTTGTCGATGTCGAATCATTATTTAAAAAAAGAACATTGTAATTTCGTTCGTTACAATTTCCTTCATAAGTATTGTAGTGTTAATGAAAGATGTGGATGTTGTTCGATGTCGTGACGAAGTTCTCTTTAAAATACCACAAAAATTGTAAAGCGTCTTGTTATGAAAGGTATTCGGAATTGAGATATTGTCCGGGGAAGTATTCACGGAATTTTGTGCTTGTAATTTTTATAATTCCCTTCGTTCTCGACTTCGAATAATTGCGAAATTATGTTAAGTGTTGCGAATAACAATTTTTTTAGAGGAGAATGATCTTAGTTCAAGATATACTAAAAATCTAAATACGAATGTCTGGATGGATGGATATTAGTTAATATACATTTAAAATAACTTAACAGATTTCGATAAAAGGAACACAGAACATAATCTGTAAGAAGACATAAATTATTTGCTATTTTTTTTAACTCAGCGAACGGAATTACGTTCAAACTACGAGTTGAAAGTTTTTTAGATGGCTTAAATGAAAAATAGTAAAAATAAAATTGAAACTAATTAAATCACAACACGTAAATCAAACTTTGAAATAATGACTAAGCATTAAAGTTAATATTATGTAACTGTTCCACATTTATATTATCAACTAACTGTTGCCCGCGACTTCGTCCACGCAATATTAACACAAAAAAGTAGCCTATAATATGTCAGCTACCCTTCATTTCGGAGATTACCCGGAACAAACGCGGCTTGCGGACAGACAGACAGACAGACAAAACATCTTTTAATTCGATTTTCGTTATCAGCAACGCAAATATATCATCTTCTTAAAATCTGGAATATTTCTTTTCATATTACAAACAGACACTCCAATTTTATTATATGTATAGATTATAATCGAATATCCATATAGATTAAGATTGATTAAAATCAAGTGAGCGGTCGCTACGTCCCGTGACTTAACCGAGATGACCTTTGCAATGATTTTAATAACTTAATTCCATACGCGATGTTATCTACTTGAATGGTTAACTTCGGAGCTTAACGATGCAGCGGACTGATAAGCCAAATTAGATCTCACTTTTAATTAAGTTTAAGTAAATCTCTACGTGAACCTGATATTGGTATAACCAATTATACGTTGTTTGCTGTAACTTAAAAACCCATCTATTATTTATAACAAAGATTATACCAAACCGCTTGTTTACAGTAATATAGTAAAACTGCGTTGATTGTCTCTGGTTTATGGTTTTTAACTTTCGTATTTATTACTGTAGTATGAAAATTGTAATCTATCCTACTTCTTATTAATATTATAAGAGCGCGCACACCTTTGACTAAACTATTGCACAATTGTTTGGTCGTGCAGTGATTCCTATGAGCTTATATAGATGTGCGTACACTACTCGATTTTTAGTTGTGCAACTAAACAGTTGAGGCTGCGAAACGATCGACAATCGCACAATAATAGCGATAGTTTAGTCAAAGGTGTGCGCCCTCTCTTAGTCAAAGTTTAGATGGATGGATGGATGTTCTCACTGAAAGTCAGATAAAACATAGTCTAGAAGAACACATAGATTTTTTTCCGCCCGAACGGAGTCTCTCGAAAACCAGTTATTTTGTATTCCCAAATAAAAAATATAACCAGTAACATCTTGTGGGAGAGGAAAGTAGGCTAGTTAACTCATAGTTAATGTATGTGATTTATTACAACGAGCTGTAACATTCGAATTTCTTGAAGATGATCTCCTTGTTACGATTATATTTTTAAGTGGTTAGTCGTGACGTTAGACGGCATGGTAACATTTGTGTAATACTCTATTACGAGTAACTGTGTGCTTTAGTTAACTTAACTCGTTACTCTTATCTCCTTAATCTTTATGCTTTATTACTTAATTTGTAATAATTAGACCTATTTTCGATATCAGGTATAGATAACGAGAATAATATTTTGAAACAAAATAATTAGTTTGCTAGCACTAAATATATTTTGTGAAAATCTGCTATATTCAGTACATTTTTTATTTTTTTTTACCTAAAACAAAACCATCCAAGTGTGTAACAACCCTTATACGACTTTCCTGTCAGAATTATCATTCAATAACAAAAGAAAATCTTACGTTAATCGATATCTGATATACAGATTATCATTCAGGTATCATAAGGAGAAAATATGGTACAGATACACAGGTATAGTGCTATTCAAACTTAATAGCAGCTCGGAATTCCACACGAAAGACTTCTCAGCGAATAATATTGGATATAATCGGAACATAACGGAGTGCTAGACACTTTTTTCCATCCGCAGTGGAGTTCTTCCGACATGTGCTTACGAGCTGATCTAAAGTTTGAATATTTTTATACTTCCAAACATGAGAATCACGGTCATTAATCTACGATTTGATCTTTTCCTTATCCATCGATATGAAGGTTCATTTTGAATAGATTCCTTGTATCCGATGAGACGCTGGTCAATGTGATAGTGCACCGATTGGCTTCACGACCTGACCCGCGGGTCAGCTCGCCGCACAAACATCGGACAACAAAATTATATTTGAACTCATTAGAAATATATCTACAGTCGGTCATGCGGTTGCGATGCCATCTGACATGATGAAGCTGTTTTAAAATTGTTAGTACACGACTTAGTTTTGTTAGAGCTTTATTGATTGGTGAACTATAGTATTCAATGTTAAAATTGACGTTACTCTAAGTTTAAATTAGCTTTGAGTATTCACATTTAAAATCTAGAAATATTTAACTTGTACTAATATTATAAATGCGGAGATTTAGATACATTTTTGTTACTACGTATTTATGAGCTTAGCTTAGATTTGGAACATAATCTGGAAGAACACATAAGCTTCTTACTAAGCTTTTTTAATTCGCGCGGACGAAGTCACATAAGCTAGTTGTAAATTATTCTTGTTACATATTCAAATTTATCAAATACTAGCTTTCGCCCGCGACTCTATCCGCGTTGGATTAAAAAAAAAAACATTGTAAAATATAGCCTATGTTACTCACAGATAAATTACCTTTATAACCGTGAAAGAATTTTAAAAATCGGCCAAGTAGTTTTTGAGCCTATTCATTACAATCTAATAAACAAAGTTTTCCTCTTTATAATATTAGTATAGACAATGTTCTGCGTATCATAACAAGTTCTACATTTCATTTGTTTGTCTGTATTACAAACATAACTTCCATATTCCAAGAAAAACCTTTTATCAAATAAAACATATTCCGGAATCCTCAGAAAATCACATAACCTCAAACATCTTTAACAAGATAACATGTTACGGAACAATGTTAAATTTCATTCGAATGTTCCCGGCAGCAAATTAACTTAAGAGTCTATCGAGTTTCTTTTCGTACAAAATCTACATCGGATGATAAGTCTGTCCGTGTTTTGAGATACTGAATATTGGTAAGCGAGGGTAGTTCGCAAAAAACTCACATAATAAGGGCCATACCTCACGGGAAGATAAGTGCGGTCAACATTCTGCGTAATGTAACGTCAGCAAAAAAATCTTTACATGCAAAGTAAATTTAAAAAAAAACCTTTAGGTAAGAAAATTGTAAGAACTTAAATCAAGAACAGAATACTATACCTACAAAATAATACTAGTGGGAGAACTAGCAACTAATCGCATAATTAACACAAATGAAGTAAGACATTTTCTATTGGTTGTTAATCAAATTTTTTTTTTTTTTTATAGGAAAAGCGGGCAAACGAGCAACGGATCGCTTGAGATTAATTGATCCGACGCCCATGAACATCCGCAATGCCAAGGGTATTGCAGATGCGCTGCCGGCCTTTAAGGGAGGAGTACGCTCTTTTCTTGAAGGCCCCTAAGTCGTAACTGTTTGGAAAAACCGCTGAGGACAGAGTATTCCACAACGCGGCTGTACGAGGTAAGAAGGTACGTGAGAACCTCGTCGTTGTGGAATGCCAACCATTAAGGTGGTAACGATGATATTTGGCACTCTGTCGACTCGTGCGATGACGGAACTCAGCGGCAGGTATAGTTCCAAACAATTCTTCAGAACACTCCCCGTGGTAGAGGCAATAGAAAATGCAAAGGGAACTAACGTCCCTTCGCAGAGCCAATGAGTCAAGCCGATCGGTGAGACCTCGGTCGTTGACGATTCGAGTGGCACGTCGCTGCACGCGGTCAAAAGGAAGAAGTTGGTATTTAGGAGCTCCGGCCCAGAGATGCGAGCAGTATTCCATATGTGGCCGAACCTGTGCTTTGTATAACTGCAGACGATGGGCTGGCGTGAAATACTGCTTCGCTCTCCCGAGCACACCAAGCTTCTTGGAGGCCAACTTGGCCTTCCCTTCCAGATGACCGCGGAATTGGACGTCACTCGATATGTCAACGCCGAGAATACCGATGCTGGCTGTGGCAACCAGGGGAGTGTTCTCAAAGTTGACGTTAGCGACAAAGGGTTGTTTTTTGGCGGAATACGCGCAAACTTGTGTCTTTTTGGGGTTGAACTCGACAAGGTTATGTCGCCCCCAATCCGAGACATTACCCAGAAGGGTCTCTAGTTCCGACACAAGTTTACTCCGGTACTCGTCGACGTTATCCCGAGAAACGTTAGCGCGGGCCGTGTACAGAGCGTCACCCGTACTATCATCTCCATAACAATGGACGTTACTGAGATGCAACAAGTCATTGATATGCAGAAGAAAGAGAGTGGGCGACAGTACACAGCCCTGTGGGACACCAGCATTTATTGGTTTGGGGTCAGAGCATGCACCGTCGACAACGACCTTGATGCTCCGGCCCTCCAAAAAGCTGGCAATCCAGGCGCACAGTTTCTCGGGAAGCCCGTAGGAAGAGAGCTTCGAAAGAAGCCCTTTATGCCACACCCGATCGAAGGCCTTCGCTACATCCAAACTGACCGCTAGAGCCTCCCCTTTGTTCTCTATTGCCTGCGCCCATCTGTGAGTGAGGTACGCTGGAAGATCACCAGCTGAGCGACGCTGACGGAAACCGTACTGGTGATCGCTTAACAGCTGGTGCTCCTCCAGGTACCTCATCAGCTGGCAATTAATAATGGACTCCATTATTTTGGAGAACAAAGGGATAATTGCAATAGGTCGGTAGTTTTCCGGATCAGAGCTATCGCCTTTCTTTGGGATCGGGTGAATTAGGGCAGTCTTCCAGGAATTCGGGACTACGCCAAAGGAGTAGGAGTACCGGAAGAGAAGCGTTAAGACCGGTGCTAACTCAGGAGCACATGTCCTTAGCACAATGGGAGGGATACCGTCGGGCCCACTCGACTTGTTGACATCCAGAGATTGCAGTGCCTTACGCACTGACCTCTGGATGAACTGGATGTCCGACATGGAGGTCCCACCGCTAGGGATTTTGGGCGGCGAGTTACCTCTGTCATCCAGTGTCGAGTTTGCTGCAAAGAGTGATACCAGTAGATCGGCCTTCTCTTTAGCAGTGTGGGCCAACGAGTCGTCCTCCCTGCGCAAAGATGGTAGTGATGGGCGACAGAAGTTTCCTTGGACAGCCTTGGCGAGGGACCAGAACGCACGCGTTCCAGATGGAAGACGCACTAGCTTCTCACCAATGCTGGCCACGTGTTCGGACTTTGCCCTTGCGATAACTCTTTTGAAGGACCTGGAGGCGAAGTTGTACTTCTTTCTGAGCTCTCTGGTGGTTTCATCCCCGCTGCCAACGCTTCGGCCCAGGCACGGTAACATTCCCGCTTGTAGCGTAAAGCTGACTTACAGCAATGACCGAACCAAGGCCGGGATCTACCGCCGGTGGGCACCACAGACGATGGCACAAAAAGTTCCATCCCCTGAAGCACCACATCGGCAATAGAGTCGGCAACGGCGTCGGGACCATCCAGATTGAAGCAAACTTGCCCCCATGGGTAGGATGCATAGAAGGCCCGCATCCCGTCCCAGTCTGCTGACCTGTAGTGCCAAACTTGACGGCAACCAGTTGGTTGTGAACGCAAGCGTCTTGAGATTGGCACTGTTGTCCGGACAAGGCAGTGGTCCGAAGAGCCCAAGGGAGCATCTACGGAAACGAGATAGCCGTCCGGATGTGAGGTCAGCAGAAGGTCCAACAGGGAAGGTAAATGATCCTCCACATCTGGGATTCGCGTGGGCGAGGTGACCAGCTGTGTCAGATCATATGCTAAGGCAAAGTCATGAACAGATCTCCCCGCGTGATCAGTGGTACGTGAGCCGAGCCATTCGGCATGGTGGGCATTAAAATCACCAAGTACCACGACCTCAGCAGAAGGGATCTGTTCCAACACGCACTCTGTGCCCATTTGGACTAGCTCCATGAGTTGGTCTGTATCGGTATTTCCGCCATGGGACCTATAGAGGCACGCGTAGACTCGCGGATGGTCATCGCTATCTACGCGCAGCCACAGAACGGATAGGTCCCGGCCTTCAAGGTGGGCGAGGCGACGAGAGCAGATATCCCCTCGGACGTACACACAGACTCCAGCCCGTGGCAAAAAGCAATGTTCGAGCTTGTACCCGGGGTAATGAAGGAAAGATGTGTCCGCCGGAGAAGATATCTGCGTCTCAGTCAAGAAGAGCAAGGCCGGCTTGGCCGTCTCAAGGTGGTGATGGACGGCTTCGAGGTTGGAACGGAGTCCCTGACATTGCAAAGATCCACGGAAAGTGTAGCAGGGGATGTTGAACGGCGCTTGCTACGTTTGGCCCGACCAGCAGCAAAGAGCGGGATTGGGCCCCCCCCAGAATACGTGGGGCCACCCGCGCACCTACCCCCAGACTCCAAACGGGAGTGCGGGCGTAAGTGCGCGGAGGGGGATTCTCCAAAGGTTTTGGTACCCCCCTCGGGTAGACTCTCTTTAGATCCCACTGCCATGCTGAATTAAGGGGGGGGGGGGGGTTGGCCTCCGGCACACACACTCATCAGGACGAAACGCGGAATCGCTTCCACTTCACGCCTGTCTTCGTGTGGTCGTGGTATTACACCGGGCGAGCGGGCCATTCGTGCTCCAGCAAATGCTGGATGCGGGCTCTACCACTGTGAATTTATTTTAATGTCAACAAATCGTCGTAACAAAATTTCACTGGACGCTTAAATATTTATTCGTATCAATACTATTGCTTCGACTTTTTCTGCGAACGGTACCCAAAAGTCCCCAGTGGGTGTCGTACCGCTGAGGCAGCGATCTCGAGTAAGATATCTGCCGACCTGCGACCTGAGACCAGAGGCACATAAATCGACAAGATATGATAGACCTGCCCTGCTCGTCACGTGACCAGCCTACCGCTACCCTACCCGTACAGCTACCGTACTATAGACATATTGACATAGTAAAGTGTTAGAGCTGGCGCACACCTTTGACTAAAATATCGCACAACTGTTGCGCGATTGTCGCAAACTGATGTTGCCCAAGTAAAAATCGAGTATTGTGGGCTAATTCACTGTAAATCAAATATTTTATTAAGAAACTAGCTTTGTCAGAATTCTTAATTGTGTACTTACAAAGTGCGGGGAGCTCAGCTGAGCAAACCAATAAGCATTTAAAGGTGCGCGTCACTCCGTGCAGTCATTGCTTCCTTTTAAAGTTATATCTGAATATAAAAGCTTTACATCATAACTTTTATGTTCATAACGAAGCTGATTTCAATATTATTGTGAAACATAGTCAAGAACTGTTTCACGCTTATTTTGTATGGAGCCATTGACTGACAACCGAGTCTGTTAAGCTATGAAATGCAACTGCAACTATCGACTTCACCGCACTGTAAGGTCAGAAATCGTTTGCTGTCCATCTTTATTTTCTCAAATTGTCTAGGTATTCAAAGCGTGGTCATAAAGCAGGCTCTTTTCATAAAACCATTTGCGACAAAGATGCCAATAGTGATGAGGAAATTTTAAATAACTCTTATGTCAATGTAGTTTAAAGCGATATTTGTATGACAAATTGTTATCTGATAGTGTCAAGGATTTTGTTCATAATATCCGACTTCTTTAGAAAGATTTATGATACATTAGACGACAAATTATATATGTCTGAGCGTTTATTTTAATATAGCGACTGAAACGATAGTTTATAGATTTACTAAAGTTTGTTATTAGATTTAAATACATCATACTAATGCATATGAAAGTTCGTACGAAACTCCAAAACAGATAACAATGAACTTCTGCATGCTACGTTTTATTTTAATTCCACGCATACGAAGTCACGGGCTAAAGCTCGTTAAATATTATTATCTTACTTCTTACTAATATTATAAATGCGAAAGTTTAGATGGATGTTTGTTGAAGTTTGTAGCCTAAACGGCTGAACGGATCTCGATGAAATTTTGCAAAGACGTTAAGGATAGTCTGGAAGAACATATAGGCTTCTCACTTTTGTTTTTTTTAATTCCACGCGGACGAAGTCGCGGACGAAAGCTAGTATGTCTATATAATCTAAAGTATGTAGTAATGATGTGTAAATAAAAATATATATAAAATACAACTTGGGTGGTCGTTATATAAAAATGTATAGATTTCTTCGTCATAACCTCGGGGTCACACTAATGACTTTTGTCGGAAATTACATGCGATAAATTATCGTTGTTTGAACCACTAAGATAGCGAGAGACTCACGATTTCTTTCTCTTTATTCTGGTTAAGTTATATTTAAATTTCTTTCTATTCTTATACTAGTTTGTATTACATTTTAATGGGAGATTGTTTGCATTCAAGTGTTAGTTCAGCTATCTATACATATAATAAAATTGGAGTGTCAGTATGTATTGAGGATGTATGTATTTGAGTTGCTAATAATGAAACCATTTTTTTAACATTTCTGTCTGTCAAAATATATTGGTAATCTCCGGAAAAGCTAGACCGATTTTGAAGAGAATTTACCAAAGGAACGCGAAGTATAAGTTAGTTTTTTAATTCTGTTCTGATGAAGTCACGAGCGACCGCTAGTTTGTGCTAGCTTTTTTTAACGAAGACAATCCCAATCAAATCTCTATAACGCTATTACTTTACGTTTAGCATATACTGTGCTTTGATAGTAAACCGCTGTAGCTTCAGTAAGCTTCTATTTTAGAGCTCCAGATTATATAAGATTCGCTTTGAATCCGATACAGTATTAAATCAAAGTCTATTGAAATAACGTCCTCTAACCGTAGCCTTGTCACTTAATGCTATTCATTGTGCAGATCTCGACACAAACCAAAGAAACATGATACTCATCCTCAGCTGAAATACCCGCGAATTCAAGCAGAGATACAAAAAGCTCTCAGTGTAGAGAGGTCTTGTTATATTGGTCGATCCACTGCATAATTTCATATGCTCTATCAATGAAAAAATATCAAGTTAATACTGTAAGAGAGGGATTTAAATTTATATACGCTTCATCTGAATTTCGCCTTTTGTGTATTATTTAAAGCAGAATGTGGTGGAAAATTTCGTTCATATTTCGTTGAATTTCAGGGAATGTAACAGATATGTATAATATTATTTTGCATTGCACGAGAGTAATACATAACTATATGATTAAATAAATAACTGAAGCCAATCTTCTATACATATAATAAAATTGGAGTGTCTGTTTTACAAACAGAATCAAAAGAAAAATCAAAATCAAAAGAAAAATTCCAGATTTTGGGAAGATGATGTATTTGCGTTGCTGATAACGAAAATCGCATTTTTTTTGTCTGTCTGTCTGTCCGCAAGCCGCGATCGTTCCGGGTAATCTCCGAAACGGCTGGGCCGATTTCGACCGGACTTTCACTGACACAGGCATATTATAGGCTACGTTTTATCTTAATAATGCGTGGACGAAGTCGCGGGCAACAGCATGTAAATATAACTGTCTAATTTTACCATCGCGATAATACGTTTTACACTTATCTTAAACAGCAACAGATTATCACTGATACAGACATTAATAAGGCTAGAATTGTGTAGACAAAAATAACCTTATAAAAGACAGTAAAAGAACATTCCGCTAACCCGAGTGAGCCTTAACATGCATGAATGGGGACGAAGTGAAAAGACGGCTTTGTGTCGAGACAATGGACCGGCCAATGTTAAGGTTACTACAGACCATACAGGATAGTTGTGGCATCATCTTAATACGGAGTACACACTAAGCGCTTTTTAAACGCAAGTTTTCTGACGATTTTTTACACCATTGACAAACGAGCTAGCGACCACCTGAATTCGACGAAATAACGAAGCGCGCGCTAACCAGACATTAGCAATTGCAGATGCGTTGGCTATTCTTAATCGACAGAGGAGACGCACATAAATAGGATATTACCCTTTCCTATGCGTCCCCTCCACCCTCAAATCCATTTTACCATATTTCACCCCCTTTAATTGTAAGGAAAGGGGATTATAATTAGGCCTTTGACACGCACACTCATCAGACGAAACGCAAAATTGCTAAAGCACTCCGTTTGTTACGTCCAGATCGTTTTTAAAATGTTTCAAAACGCCTAGTGTGTACTTATCTTAACTTGCCTTTACTTATACAAAAACCTGTCTAGGTTAGGCGAGGCTTTACGGTTCATTTTCGCAAAAAAAATTTATTGAGTTGCAATAAAAAGTTTAATATTACCAATTATTCTATTCCATGGCTAAATCCGCATGGTTTATCTTTCTACAATTAAAAGATTTTGATATTAGAATCTAAAATTTCACTTTCAAAAGTTGCATCCGTGGTTCGGAAACATCGAGAACGTAATAAATTTCTGTATGGAGCATACCAGTTGCTTGTCTAGATTACATAAAGCATTAAGCTCGGCACCTTTCTCTAAGCGCAGAGTAAATAGTGCGGTAACGTTACACCCCCGCGCCCCCACACCCTCCCGCGCCCCCACACCCTCCCGCGCCCCGGGCACACTCGCCGCAGATCCTACGCCGCTTGCTCTCACATGATGAATGACCTGTAAGATAGATAGGGTTAGTTGGAGTACCTCGGGAGACCACGAACATTGAGGGCTTGCCACATTTAATTAAGTACCTAGGAGCGTTTTTAAGTGATCATAAAGATGGTCTGAAGAGCTCTAACTAAATATAAATGTAGACAAAAACATAGAATTAGGTTACCATAACTTAATTAAGTTAAATTATCTAACTATAAAATATTTAGGTAGGAAAATAAATGTATTAAACGTAGGGTTGTAGAGATTTCGAGTCATTTTCTCACGTTATGGTATTTTTGTTCTAATTAAAATAACTTTTCTTAGTGACCTTTTTACTTATAGTAATATCAAAAATTTAAGAGACCAAATTCTGTAAAAAGTTTTATTATCTAATGTTTGAACATTCAATATTTAGGAAAATAAGTTCGCAGTTTTCGCAATCGCGTGCTACATATTATCAGTTAATCTATCACATTGTATTCCAGTCACTATCCATTTAGATTAAAGCTGCGTTGCCATTTTATTTTAACACAGTATTAACATTACATCCTTACTATGTTACCGTCAAAATGATTAATTGGTCATTAGACGTAATGCCCAGGAATAACGAATAAAGTCGTAAGACTTGACCAAATAGCTTAGACACATAGATCAACAAAGTCTCGTTTCAGTTAGGAATTATAGATTGCGTTAAGATGTGTACTGACTAATGTTACGTGCTGTAACGTTCGCAACGAGCGACTCGTTGCTTGTTTGTTCCTCTATAACACTTCATATTTACTTTATGAATTCTCGCCACGTACCATCGTTAAGCACCTTTAAAATCCATAAGCAGAGAGACTATATTTTTTTATATATTTAACTCAAAAACTACTGAGCCGATTTTAAAAATTCTGTCACCGTTAGAAAGGTAATTTATCTGTGAGTAACATGGGCTATATTTTTAAATTTCACGTAGACGAAGTTGCGAGCAACGGCAAGTCTTAAATGTTAACACAACTCTTTAATTCCTTCAGAAAGAAAAGTATAGTCCGACAAACCGTATATCGCTGAAAGTGTTTGTTTTGTTGAATTTAGGAAATGTAGACGTAAAAAGCCCTGTCGCTTGTTCGTAATCCCGTGTAATAGGATCTGTAACAGCGTGTACAGTAAAGCCGTTAAAACTGGAAATCAAAAAAAAGTGAAATACCTCACTGAAGCTACTTTAATCTTACTGTCAATGTTGCCAGTGTAAAACGTACATACATAAATAATTGCAATACAAAATCAAAGATTAAAACACTGAGTACCTATATTTATTAAAATTATTAATACAAAATGTAACTCCGATATTTCGGAATTAATAAGATATTTAAAAAGTCAGTTTCACTTAGTGTAAGTTTAATTCATCTCTATAACAATATTCTTTAATACAAAACTTATCCTTACTTATATTATAAATGAAAAAGTTTAGATGGATGGATGTTTGTTAGAGTTTGTAGCCTAAACTGCTGAACAGATTTTGATGAAATTTGGCTTAGATGTAGAGGATAATCTGGAACACATAACTACTTTTTTTTAAATACCATACGGACGGAATCGCGGGCAAAATCTAGTATATAATAAATGATACGCCACACGTAAAATATCAGCCTTAAAGTCTACTTGTTTATGTTTACTGGCTGACAATTGATTGATATAAATTGTACAATATTATCATTTCTAATTTCCGAGCAGAAAATATGACTTATGGATGGTTCGTTACGCCTCAAAGTAAGTCTATACCGAACAAGAAGCCACACGATAATCTGCCAAAAAGCTTACGTTTTTATCAATAGACTTGTTTACACTTTACGATTATATCTACGAAAAATAAATTTTTATTTTGGAATTTTTCATAACTGATTGATTAAAGGTGAAATTATTAAAACTCTTGTTTATCTAAGAAAACACTAAAAAGTAAATTAAAGACCAATTAAAAATTAAGTAACTTTAATTACAAAAAAAAAGTATTTTTTCCAATATTAATATGTCTAACACTATCTATTATAGTTAATAATATTGTTTACTTACCATTTTCGATAAACAATTGCTTCTGATATCCATAAAATTAAAACGTTTTTCGAATATTCTTTTTGAGAAATCGTTACCGTGTCGTGAAGTGTAAATGGTTGTTTCATTTTATAGTCATTTTTCTTATTGGTGGAGTAATAAATCACTACTCTATTCATCGTTACATTAGTTCGATTGAGTGATTCCATTACGCTTTTTGCATATCGATCATTATTTTATTATAAGAGGGTCTGCCCACTATCCTTAATGCAACTAACAACATCAAAATGGATTCAACCTTTCCCTTAATCAATTACCTTTTTAATATTTACTACAGTATTAGAGGTACTAAACATAGTTATTGATAGCGTTAAATTGAAACTAAATTTTGTTTAATTAGTTCTTGTTGATTAAAAAATCATAGAAATATTTTGTATTTAATACCTACTAATCAGTCTGCGGAACTATACTCTATGGCTTTCTATCTAACAAAGAGTAGACATAAACTGTGAATAGGCGCGTGAATTATTCTCATTAAAAATGTTGGAACAAGATTTTCTAAATGAGATTTTAATACAAAATAATTGAACATCCGCGATGTTATTTCTGTGGATAATTTGCTTTAGGGAACAGATGTAATTTCCATTCGATTACCGGCCGATGATCGTTCAATCTGCGTCTTTTAATCTCCGTGTAAATGGGCCGTTAACATCGCTCTAACTAAATATAGGTCAATGACGAAAACTTCTGAGGTTTTATAATAAATATTTCGAAATAAAAACATCTATATAACGAATGAATGCTTGTCTGTTTGTACCCTATCTTTGCTAAACTGCACAGATTATAAAACTTTGGTAACTAGACAATAAGACAATCGCAGCCTAATCCGTTGAGGATCTTTTTAGCGCTTATTGAATACTTTTATATTTCTATATTTTATAAACAAAATTTCTTTTCAACATGTTTCGTTTCTCTTCAACTTCGTCGCTGTATACAGAGCCAAAATATATTGCCCAAGCCGCGACCCAGCGCTAAGCGCACCTGGCCTGCTGAGTAATACAATATCAAGCAATACAATATTCCCTTGAAAGTAAACAATGACCCATTAAACCCGAATTGGTTTGATGACTATTGGTTTATCAAGAAATTATTGGTCTGCAGAGATATAGTTGGCTCAATAATCTATATCTATACTAATATAATAAACCATAAACACACGACATGTGAGCAATAACAGCATGTTTTATTTTTTTTCATAAATAGCCCTACACTTCCGACATGCTTTAGGCCATATATGTATATATTTGAAACTTAGGGAGTAATGGAAAAACCGTCATGCGTGAAAGCATTAACGCAAAGTAACCATGGTTACGGCAATTGTAATCCAATGTCAATGGCCTTCGTTGTCATTTGTGCATTTTTTGACATTTCTAATAGAAAATTTCACAAATGTAAACAATAAAATAAAGTTTTTTTAATTTCATGAAGCAGCACGGGGACAGCTAGTTAATAAGCGTACATTTATTATATCAAAAGATTGGTAGAAAATAATTAATGTTGCAAAGGCGTAAAGTTCTTAGTGTTACTAGGATAACAGCCACGTGCAAGTCGTATGCATGGTTTATCTCACAAGTAAAGTCGAGTTGGACTCACGAACTCGGATATGTTTTGCCGAGCAATTTCATTTCTGTAACAATGCAATGGATATCTTGGCAATACAATATCCCTCGCTGCCGGATCCTATCCTGTTATCCAACTTATACTTCTATTGAATTTGAATAACGTAACACTTCTAAATATAAGAAACGAATGGAAACTTCACAATAATATTATTTTACAACTAGCTGTTCCCGTGCGACTTCATCCGCATAAAATTATGAAAATTTTATTTTATTGTTTACATGTGTTAAATTATCAATTGCAAATGTCAAAATGACATGACATGATGACAAACTATGGCAACCTTGCTTCCTTGATGTTGGCAGCAACTTTTCTCTTTCCCACATTAGGATTTTTATCCAAAATATTTACCCCTAAGTTTAATAGCTTAAAAATATATAACCTAAAGCGTGACGTAAGAGTAGGGATTTTTATTAAAAAAATAATTATTCAAAAATATGCTGTAATTGCTGACATCTTAGGCAACAAAGAAGTGTGTGTTTACGCTTTATTATAAGAGTATAGATATATAGATAACGTTCCCACGATCAGAATGTTTTATTTTCTGTTTTTATTAACGTTACTTTAACCAAGATCAAATACTACATTTTTATGTTAAGTTTAGTAAGTTTACAATGTAATTTTTTTTAAAACAATATCTACATTTTATTTGCGATATATAGTTCTTTATCTCGATGTTATTACAAAAAATAGTATAAGACGTAATAACTTAAAAAGCGATAAATGAAACATTCCATCTTACTTCATTAATCACACGTAGTATTCGTATGTTATTTTCACTTAGCGAGAGATCACTTAAAGTAGATTAAATGTTTACTTAATTAGTCACTACAGACTATATCTTGATTGTTATTCCGCAATGATGGATACGATCGTACGCTACACTGTTTAAATAAAAGCTTATTGTGCTAATAATGTGTTTTTTACCCATATAGTTACTTGCTGTTCCCGTGCGGCTTCATCCGCATGAAATCATAAAAACTTTATTTTACTGTTTACATTTGTCAAATTTTCAATTGCAAATGTCAAAATTACCGTTAGCATACCCTTGCTTCCTTAATGTTGGCAGCTTGTATTTTATGGTCCATTTCCCATATGTAGGTTTTTTTCCAATTTCTTTAGCCCCTAAGCATAGGACTTTTTATTAAAGAAAGAATTATTAAAAAATATGATGTGATTGCTGACATCCTACGACACAAAGTATTGTGTTTACGTTTTAGATTAGTTCCGATGTTAATGTTATAAAAACTATGTCAATTTGTATTTAATTCTGAATCGACAAAGACTTGCCTTACTATATTTACCTTAAATTACTAATGCGTGAATATTAATTCCAACTTTCTACTTTCTCCACCAATAAAGAGCTATTCCTCGCAAGTGTTAAAACCTTATAAGGATAGAAAAGCATATCGTAACTCGTAACACGAATGCAACTTTTCCCTTAAATGCGTTTTCCATAACCTTGCGCGTGAATGCATCGAAAGCCCTACACTAGCCACGGAGTTACTTATGGTGTTCAATTATGGACCAAAGACTTTGTAATTTGAAAACGTGTTCAGTTCAAATATATTGATGCTGTTTGCATGTCTGAGCACGACTCGCACCGTGTAAGACATTAATACTTTAACTTGAGCTCGTTTTGCTTACAGGAAATGCTTCGTTGGCGGAAACTTGACCGTCGAGACAGCGCGGCGCGGCGAGGCGAGCGCCAGTACGCGTTTAGTAGCTTTGTAATCATTTTTAATACAAGAAATGATATTTAACAGTCTTACAAATAAACGCGGTATAAAGTTAAAAATACACTCAGTTTATTCCTAAGTTTAACTTTATATCGCGTTTATGTGTAAGGCGGTAAGTGTTTCAATGAAACCGTTTTAAACATGTAATAAATAACTAATATGAAAATTAAACGTGTTTTAATTTAAAAACTAATCCCATTAATGTCCGTGATTAC
Source organism: Papilio protenor (assembly GCA_029286645.1). Classification (NCBI taxonomy): domain Eukaryota; kingdom Metazoa; phylum Arthropoda; class Insecta; order Lepidoptera; family Papilionidae; genus Papilio; species Papilio protenor. Next base: position 7,806,086 of record JAGSMZ010000007.1, on the reverse strand, counting down.
ATTACTTTTTAAAATATTGATTCTATCTTACACAATATTCGATATCTTTGTAAAGCACGGCCGGTCCATTTAATATTTACGATACGTAAACAATATAGAACAAAGACTGGCCGCAGTCGGCTCATTGTTAGCCCAAATGGCTTACACGTTCCCTTAGCTTATATTTCAGGTGCAATATAGATGCAGGGTATTGCAGGAATCGATATCCACCAGCTACATAACCTGCTATTGAACTCTGATTTCACTTACAGTTTACTAAAACATAAACACAAATTATATCTAGACTAGACACTAGAAAGATTTTTTATTCTGTGGACTATCGACATGTTTAATGTGATTTTATTGTATTGGCAAGTAGCTGTTGCCCGCGACTTCGCCTACGCAATATTAAGATAAAAAACTAGCCTATAATATGCCTATAAGGCCGGTCGAAATCGGCCCAGCCGTTTCGGTAACTACCCGGAACAAAAGCGGCTTGCGGACAGACAGACAAAAAAAATGCGTCTTTCGTTATCAGCAACGCAAATACATCATCTTCCCGAAATCTGGAATTTTTCTTTTGATATTACAGACAGACACTCGAATTTTATTATATGTATAGATATGAAATGGTTCATTAAATTACAGTTCATAATATTTCACATCTGAGGGTTGTAAAGTGGATATTCTACGTCCGGAGCGACAATTAATTAAGTACCTAGCCCTACGTCACAGCATGTATACATTGTGTTAGAGCGCACGAGGGCAAGCAGAGCCTTGTGATAGCAACAGTTCATTATAATAACAGGTGCATGCGCGGGCCGCGCCGCCGCAGGCGAATACGACGTGCGTTCTCTGCACGCCGAACTTTACGTGTGGTACAAGTATAAACGGACTGACTGTTATATTGTTTATAATTCTATACATTGATAACATTAGTCAATAATCGTACTAGGTCTAAAGAGGAGTCAGTTACCATTAATGCAGTCTTATTAGAAGTAATTTTTGCATCTATTGTACATTTTTTTTAATCTCTAGGGGAGGGCAACGCCTACCCCCTGTACCCAATGATGGGATCTACGAATCTACATATACTTAAAGTTATTATATTAAGTATTTGTTTCAATCTACTGGACAAAGAATGAAAGTTTTACTCTTTTCATTTAAGTTATTACCATTAATGTATATGCTTTTGTCTCTGGCAGTGCAACACATACCGGATTCTGCTACGTTATAATAGATCAATCGATTCTATGGTCACCATTTAAATAACATAACACTAAATTACTTTGTAGTTTAAAATAATTAAAATTAAAATAAACTACATGTTGTTAGAATACCGCTTCAGTATATCCCTTAAGGCAAACGATATACCTTAAAGTAGTTTAACCGTGGTACGTACACAAAGCTAGGCGGGTTTATTTCAGTCGAGTTGCCCTCCCGGCCAGGGACTGCTCAGCTCAGCTTCCACTCCTAATTGAGAAGATACGGCGCAAGCTACGTGCTGTCACACTATGTTATGATAAAAGATTGAATATGACATGAAAGTTAAAATCAACCGATAAATGGATAAAAAAAATCTGAGTATAAATATCACAAGATGTTAAATATTACAGACTTGAAAACTAGATTTTTTTAAAAGAGAAGTTTACTCCTATTTAAACAAGTAGAAACAAACAAACAAACAAACAAACATAGAAAAAAAATCAACATTAATAAAACATTTCACATCACTAAAATGTTAAAAGATTATTTAATAGTAAAAATTTAAACATTTCTATGTATTAAATAAACTGATAATATCATTAATAACAGCAGCAATTTTGTTATTATATTTTTACATACGAGTAAAAAAACATTAACTATGCGTTCTTGTCTTCACGCGTCCCGACATCTTTGTACAATCGCTTAAAATTCTTGTATTTTTCATTTTAATTAACTGCAAGCAAACTTGTTGAACGCGTTATTAAGATATATGAGACATCAACGATTCAATAATTTAGTGATAAAAAAGGAAACGATAAAAGTACACATACAAGAGGGCTTTTATTCCGAAGATGTTTACACTTATAATCTAACTTCATTCGAAAACCCAACAATCGAACAAAATAAGCCTTACTATAAAACTAAGGGCCAGTCCCACCAAATTGTAAAGTCTAATAACAATCGAACGTGTAAAATATGTGATGGAAATTTCGGAAATTGTTCCCTTATCTGAGAGTGACGTGATTTTTAAGCTATCTGAGCCTCTATCAGCCGGTGGTGGGACATGCCTTTCGTGTTTCAAATACATTTTAGCTAAAACATACGTCAACCCTTTTACTACGATTATAGTTCCCTAAGCGGATTAAAAAAATGTCCGTCTTGAAAAATTCAATCTTGAAAAATAAATTATAAAGCACTTAATACCGAAAGTATTGTGATTATAAATATTTAGAGTGAAACTTGTAAATACGTTGAAGTCTATTATATTAATCAGCGGCGGTCAAAGGGTTAGTACAATTATTCAACAACTAGCTTTCGCCCGCGACTCCGTCCGCGTGGAAATAAAAAAAACAAAAGTGAGTAGCTTATGTGTTCTTCCAGATTATCCTCTACATCTATACCAAATTTCATCGAAATCCGTTCATCTGTTTTGGCTACAAACTCTAAAAAACATCCATCCATCCATCCATCCGTCCACATCCATCTAAACTTTCGCATTTATAATATCAGTATGATTGTCCAACTCTATTTTTAGGTTATACAGTATGTTTTAAAATTACAGAATAATTCTATTGTTTTATGATTGAAATATATGCTTCGTAGATCAGCTATCTTGTAAGAATGCTTCATTTTTATGGATTAGAGTCTATTATATCTTGAATTAAATATACTGTCATGGTCAATTTATACTAGGACAAATGATAGCGCACTGAATGCATATCAAATTAATAATCAAACTATATTACATCCACAATAAACACCTGCCTACAACACGCGATACTTCAACTGAAACATGAAAAAATATATAAATAAGTAATATAACTAACTGGATTATAATTGCAAATATATGTTTACGGCCCACATATGTTAACAAACGTAATTACTTTAATTTTATATGTTAGTTAATATGCAGTTCATAATAGTGAACTTTTATGACACAAAAAAACCTAAAGTATGGTGAAGTTAACATTTATAAAGTTTGCACACCTTTGATTAAACCATCGCACAACTGTTTAATCGCTCTTTGATTCCTATGAGCTTATATGGAGGTACACTACTCGATTTTTAGTTGTGCAACTAAACAGTTGAGGCCAAACAATCGACAATCGCAACAGTTGTGCGATATTTTATTCAAAGATAGCTGTTCCCGTGCGACTTCATCCGCATAAAATTATGAACATTTTATTTTATTATTTACGTGTGAAATTATCAATTGCAAATGTCAAAATTACATGACATGATGACAAACTATGGCAACCTTGCTTCCTTGATGTTGGCAGCAACTTATGGTCTCTTTCCCACATTAGGGTTTTTATCCAAAATATTTACCCCCTAAGTTTAATGGCGTGAAAATATATAGCCTAAAGCATGACGTTAGTGTAGAGCTTTTTATTAAAAAAGAATTATTCAAAAATATGCTGTAATTGCTGACATCTTAGGCAACAAAGAAGTGTGTGTTTACACTTTATTATATTAGTAATAACATAATATAGATATAGATGTGAAGGCTTTTAGACTAAAGAATAATTTTCAATCACTTATATGTTTAAAATTAAACTAAATAACTATAAAAAAAAGGCTTTAATACTTTGTTGAAAATCAACAGAAAATTTCCCAAAGAAATGCAATAATCTATATAAAACATTAATGTTTTACGACTTCCCGACGCGGAGCGGCATCAATAGAAATAATCGCATTGCGCCGTCAGCCGCCAATAAGCTATTATAGCATTGTTAATGGCAACCATCGCTTGTAAGAACTAATTAATGACATTTAAATGGGACTCATCAGTCCGTGTCGGCTGTAGAACACCCTGTAGGAGTCTACCGACATGCTTTGTCGGATTAAAATACATAACCTATCCGACATACAAAGGTAACAATCTATATCTATACTCTTATAATAAAGCGTAAACACACACTTCTTTGTTGCCTAAGATGTCAGCAATTACAGCATATTTTGAATAATTCTTCTTTTAATAAAAAGCCCTACATTTACGTCATGCTTTAGGCTATATATTTTCACGCCATTAAACTTAGGGGGTAAATATTTTGGATAAAAACCCTAATGTGGGAAAGAGACAATAAGTTGCTGCCAACATCAAGAAAGAAAGATTGCTAAGGTTTGTCATGTCATGTCATGTCATTTTGACATTTGCTATTGATAACTTGACAAATGTAAACAATAAAATAAAATTTTCATAATTTCATGCGGATGAAGCCGCACGCGAACACCTAGTTCTATAATATAAAAACATTAGTTAACGTGTTTCTTATGTTAAAGTTATGAGCTATCCCAATAAGTTGAATTTTCGCAATCAAATCTCTTCCGATATCTGCTAAGCCTTCCTTGCGTTAAGTTCCCACGGTACACAAGATACAACAATAGCGAATATAACATGATTTATAAGTTCCAATCACGAGATATGTCATAATTTCAATAAGTAAATACATGGTCGATATAAATCATGCATTTCTATACTCTATACGATATGAAATACTATCGTTTTGGTCCATTAAAGTCTTTATCCGGGAGAGTTATCGCCAATCCGTGATATTGAGATCCCGAAGTGTTAGAGCAATAAAATCTTGAATCGGACATCGGATTCTCGTCGTGTAAGAGAGATTAGCGGAATTTATCTCACCGCTTTAGACGCGGTAGGGTTGCCAACTTCCAATCAATCCACCCTTGACTTTTAAAGATAAAACCACATCTATCAATTAATTTCTCATTACCCTGATGACATTAATGTCAAACTCTCTGTCTTGTAACTTAAGTAATACATGAAAATTCGTTGAATTATGTTTGAATACAAAAATGACAGCCCTAGATACATAGTAGGGGTCCTGGCAACCGCCCAGACACGCGCCGAACTGATTCCAGAACATAAGCGATGTTTGTTGAAAATACCCACGCTTGGAACTTAACTTGTTTATCTATGTTAAACTTGAATCATAAGGTTAGAAAAATTGTTACTGAGTGTTACGAAAATCTAACAATTTCGAGTTAAATAATACATTGAATTAAAATAAAAAATAAGCTAAAAAAAACATAAATAAATTTAACAAATATTGTCGATGACGTCATGAACACGTTTTCGAAACTGTAACGACAACTTTCATGATAGACCCTCAGTGTAAACAACACCAATTATTTTAGAATTGAATAGTGCAAGTTAAATTTGCATTTAATTATCAATGTTCCAATTAATTCCCGCTCGGGATTCGTAGCGGGCGCCGCCATTGTACGCACTCCTTTATCTACGGCCAATTAAATTAATTGCAGCCCTCCTCGGTCCTCTCCAGTCCTCAGATCTCAGCCCTCAGCACTCACAGCTCCAGCAGCAAGGTTTAAAACATCTCAAGAGTACACTGTATTGACAGCCATTGTAATATTGTCAAAATGTCAAATAAAACATTTCTTATCTGTTTAACCAGTTTTGATCTAGGAAACTAGATTTTATTGGGTTTCTGAACTTTCCATTTATTTATCATTATCTACTAATTCATTAGTGTTAGGATAACCTAAGTTTCAGTACTCATTTTATGAATTTATCGAACCATAAGAACTATCGAATGGTTAAAAGTAGTTCGGAAACCGCCCAGTAATGATTGCATTGATTCATCACTGACTGATGAAATTTTAAACAATGAACATGTAATTACAAAAAAAAAGAAAGGATATCATAGACTTCGGTCGAATAATGAAACGGCTTTTGGCTCCAAATGCCTATAAAATTTGGACATCTATCAGATTGTAAGCATCGCTTACGAAGATTCGTTTCAATATTTGGCCGTTAGCTAATCTTGTTTACCTTTTTATGTCACTCGTAATGGTATTTATCGTTACCATTGTCGCTTCATTTAGTTAAGATTGAGACAGCGATAGTCCGACCTGCGCCTGCGTCTCACAATAAAACAAACAATAATCACGACTCCTATAAAAACCTCGAACATACAAACTTGTTTTCAAGATTCGACAATCATATAATGAACTTCACTAAATAAAGGTTGTTCCTTATTCAATAGGAATAAAGTTCATTTTTCTTTAACAAGCGTTTTACAAATAGTTGTACTGCAACTGCAGCAAAAAATGGGGTGGTCATATTTGACATTGGAACCACGTGGGCGCATGTGAAATAGTACGAGTGGAACTAGGCTTTTAGTGATGTGCCTTGTGCAACTATTTTTATTAAAAAAAAAACACAAATATAATATTATTAACTATGACTTCGTCCGTGAATATTACGAGTACTTTAATTTCTAAAATCTTTTTTTTTTTAAATCTCGATCTAAAAATTTTTTTAACCTTAGTACAGGATTTTCATGTAACTATAGAAAAAGAATACAGTAAAAAGGGTCAAGATATATTTTATCAGGTGCTTTAAGCGTTTTTAAAATTATGTTCTATCCAAAATTATTTAATTTTTTGCAGTTAAAAAATATGATTTTAACATCGACATTTTATGACACTCACAACACTATTGTTAGAAAGAATAAATTAATACTCAGATGCGTCTATTGTTGTTTTTTATCTGTGAGTTGTGCTTTATTCTAATAGTGTAGTTATTTAGAATGGAATCAGGTTTTGGGGTTGTTTAGTTCCTTTAATGGGTCACGAAAAAATCGGATTGTCCGATGAAGCAGATTTAGGGGGAGTTTCCGACCGATGTAATGTTGCTGCGTTTCTTTGATATTAAAAAAACTTTCTTTTACTTTTATTGTCATAAACATGTTAAAGACACATCAATTCAAATGTAATCTCAGCTTACAACAAGTAACCTTCTAAGGAGCTAGAATATATGCAGAAATAATATTCATTTATTACACTTTATCGTTTAAATATTGATCGCACTTAACAAAAAGTAAAAAAAAGTGACCTATGTATTGTTCCAGACTATGTAAATCGGTGTAAAATTTCAACGAGATCCATTGAGCCGTTTTGGAGATACGAAACAAACATCCATCTAAACTTTAACACATATAATATTAGTAAGATTCGTTACTAAAACTCAGATCGCTACAAAAAAGTACCTAAGAAAGGTTTAAAATCACAGCCAAGCAAACAGTGTCAAGCCGTGTCTTACATTAGAACTAAACATTGAGACGCAATGTTTGTCGGGTCTATTCAATTCACACTTAACTCTTTGACCGGGCCTGGGTCGTAAATATCCTCGCGATTTGCATAAGAAACGGCGGTCGCCCTCGCAAGCGCTACTGAATAAATTAACTGTCGCCTCTGACTTTTTTATAAGCATCTCTATGCGAGCTTTTATTATTCAAGTTGGACTCGAACTTGGGATCTGCTGGGTGCAACACGTTTTACCGAAATATGATAATTCCGTTTATCAAGTAAACAACTAAGTTATAAGTTAAGGTATCATTTTACTAGTTATTAAGGGAGACCTTAGTGTAGGTTGCTCACACCAAATCTACAATAGGAGGACTGCTTAGCAACTCTTATTACAATTCTAAACTACCTGTTTCTCGCGACTTCGCTTGCGTGAAAATAAAAAAATACAAAATGTAGCCCATGTTACTATCAGATAAATTACCTTTCTAATGGTGAAAGAATTCTTAAAAACGGAACAGTAGTTTTTACGTAAATCGAATACATATAAAAACCAAAAATACAAATCTTTCTTCTTTATAATATTAGTATAGATGTATAGAATATAGACTTATCAATACGAAACTCAATACGTAAGTAGCTTAAGTTTTTACTAAGAATACGTCAACACTGTGTTATTCTTTTAACTGACTTCATATAAATCTCTAATTTATATTCCGATGTCAGTGTCGTATCGTGCAATGAAATTAGGTATAATACGGTCTCGTGGCCGTAAACTTTGCGAATGGGAAGCGAGCGCCGTTCCCACCGAAAATATCGTAGGCAAAGCAAATAGCCGTATGTTTCGGCAATCATAAGTTTTCTCATTCCAGTCCGGAACCCGCTGGAGAAGTTTATTTTGCGCTTATCCAGGGAATCTCCGGTCGCGGAGCTAGACACGCTCGCTATGACGATATCTACAATACTAGCAAATTAGGGTTCCTTAGATTGAATGACATATTTTTTTAAATAGGAGATTAACAATATGATTGTTGAAGAAAAAAAGATGTTCAAAAATGCTTAAATTAGTATGGATATTCTAAAAATTTAATATCATCGCGTACCCTTAGTACATGAATGATATAAGCCCTGTTTACGACTCTAAGGGCCTGTCCCACCAAATTATAAATTGTCTGAAAACAATACAACGTGTGATATTTGTTAGAAATATCGGATTTTGTTACCTTATCTGACAGTGACATCATTTTTAAGCTATCTGAGCCTCTATCAGCCAGTGATAGCACAGGCCCAATTATGTATGCGTAATAGAGAACACATCTATCAAAGACAATTTAACTCTTGTCTCGAAAGCTACGTCATCTAAACTATCTATACTATTATAATAAAGCGTAAACACACACTTCTTTGTTGCCTAAGATGTCAGCAATTACAGCATACATACAGCATGCTTGAGGCTATATATTTTCACGCCATTAAACTTAGGGGGTAAATATTTTGGATAAAAACCCTAATGTGGGAAAGAGACCATAAGTTGCTGCCGACATCAAGAAAGAAAGATTGCTAAGGTTTGTCATGTCATATCATTTTGACATTTGCTATTGATAATTTGACAAATGTAAACAATAAAATAAAGTTTTTATAATTTCACGCGGATGAATCCGCACGCGAACAGCTAGTTGTTAATATTATCTAAATTAAATACATAGATAGATTACATAAAAAATATATAAAAAGCGACAATACGTTTGAAGGGAACCCAGCGCGTCGTGTCGGCCGCCAGCATGGAAATGTAGCGAACGAGATAAAATTTTATCTAAATTAAATATCTGTCACGCACCTATATATACGGAGTATTGGAAATATGACACTTTTCTAAAATACCTTCAGAAATATACAAAGCATTTTTGTGTCACTTAGCAAATGGACGGAGGTCAAATATTTCGAATGAAAGAATCGAATATGATATTCGTAACATATAACAACTACAAAAGACAGATTATAAATGAAAAAGTTCTTTGATATTCACAATACCAATTTTGCAATATCAGAAATATACATTTATTTAAAACTAGCTTTCGCCCGCGACTCCGTCCGCGTGGTATTAAAAAAAACAAAACCAAGTAGCCTATGTTTTCTTCCAGACTATCCTCTACATCTATGCCTAATTTCATTGAGATCCGTTCAGCAGCTTAGGCTACTCTAACATACATCCATCCATCCATCCATCTAAACTTTCACATTTATAATCTATATCTATTCTATACTAATATTATAAAGAGGACAGATTTGTATTTTTATATTTTGTATGTATTGAAATAACTCAAAAACTACTGGGCCGATTTTAAAAATTATTTTAGCGTTAGAAAGGTAATTTATCTGTGAGTAACATAGCTATATTTTTTTTAATTTCACGCGGGCGAAGTCGAGAGCAACATCTAGTATTATATAAGTACGATTAAAATTACGCAAGGACAAGCGTATACACATACACAACAGAGAGTTTTTATTAAAAAAAAACAACTACATACATCACACTATGTAGTCAAGGAGTAGTGTAAATGACATTAGATGTGTAAATCAGCTCTTAGCCCGTTCAAAAGATCAGCTTACACCGCTGATCTGTGGCTCATACTATAACAATTTGAACGGTCACGCCGAACGCTTATCTCAATTCGCAGTTGAAACGCAAATCAATCTATAGATTGAGTGGATTTGTGAGCTGGGTCACTGATCTGCTTCACCTATATGTACCGTGAGCTGATCTGCAGATCATCTTAGTTGTTACGTAATTGGTATAGTTTTGAACGTGTTTTGGCAATAGTAATTCGATTTGGTAAGAGATGGCAGTAGTGTGCATAACAACAATGACTCACCACTAGTTATTCATCGTTGCGGTGCGCGTGCGCCGACTGAGTCATCGGTGACCCCATTATGATTCGTTTACATTGCCTTTTTTCATTTAAAGCCTTTATTGACTATTAAATTTTTTATTCTATTTCTGTCCTCGGAAGTTATGAAATTCCTAGCGACTATCGGTTTTAATTTTTGTTCAAATTATAATGTTTTGGTTTTGAGATTATTTATATTGTAGTTAAAATTATTAACACAAATTATGACGATATAATTTTACGTAAATTTATATAACAAAATCACAAAATAAATTCTAAAGACAGCTTGCAACTTAGAAATTCTTAGTCACTTATCTGGTGACCATTAGTTCATACCTTCCATAAGTAAAGAAACTAGTCTAAAAAGTCTAGCAGTATGTCTTTCTTTGCAACATGCAATAGCCTGCGGGCAGCAACAGTAAACAAACAATCGATAATCGAGGCAGCACAGTGAAAGCTATCCGATAGCGTACTGAGTCACACCGACACAACGATACTACATAGCCAATCTTTATATAGCGAATTTACTTTTTTTAAATTAATAATTGTGGTCAATAAGTCTTCGAGCACATCTTTGACTAAACCATCGCACAACTAGTATTGCTTTAATTCCTATGATTTTATATGGAGGTACACTACTCGATTAGTTGTGCAACTAAACAGTTGAATTGGCTACGAAACAATCGACAACCGCGATAAGATTAACGTTCTTGTTAAAATCAATCCTTTACGTCTAAATGAGTCTTCATTTGTTACGAGTAATGACGTCAGTTAAGGACATTTTCGTAATCCATCGAGTTTGCATGATATTTATTTGTTGACTTTAGGGTAGGAGCGCTGCACAAATCTATTAAAAATTCGTTACGAAAACATTCTCATGGATATTCGTAATAAGCCCTTAGGTCATCTGACTTACGATGACTTAGGAAGCATAGGATTCAAGTCCTTCTCTGGTCAAGCTCTGGAAGAAATTGACTATATATATTGGACTTTTAAATTATAAAAAATATAAGTCAATCAGTTTATTTGTGTGTAACGTCAATAAACAACATTAACAATTTGATTCCAATATCAAATATGTGTATTACAAAATTAGATTTACAATGTACTAAAATCAAGTATTTGTGGATGTTTCAATTTACAATATCAATATGTTAATTTAATTTATTATTGCATTGAACGCTCCGTTCTATGCATAGAAACAAAACTCGCACAGATAACTCAATCAGTAACATATTTAAGTTCGTTTTGCATATATCTTTGAAAATACTTAATATAGCACTAAAATTATTGTTTGATCATTCTTAAATTATAATATACTAGCTTTCGCACTCAAAAAAAACAAAAGCAAGTAGCCTATGTATTCTTCCAGACTATCCTCTACATCTATGCCAAATTTAATCGAGATCCCTTCAGCCGTTTAGGCTACAAACTCTAACAAACATCCATCCATCCATCAAACAAAGTTAAGTTTATTTTACACGCTTTTTAAATCTTATCATTATTAAGAACGTTGTAAGTTTGCAAATATAATGAAAATGTATACAATAACTCAATAACCAAATCAATGCAAATAGAACGACAGACAATTTTATGAGATGTCTTTTTTCTTTGAAGTCAAACGTCGATATATTAAATCGATAGTGATGTATTATCGATATAGGGCACATCACTGAATCCAGACTAGGGCTGTCAAATTCATTTTATGTATATTCTGCCTACATATTTAATATGGTTGTCTTCAGACATCCAAAGAAGTCCTTAAATATTTTTGGTCATCCGATAAAAAGTCAAGGGTTAACAATTCATTGTTTTTTCTTCGCTGCCAGTGTTCTAAGTTTATTGTAAGTTATCAGCCCTAGTGTCAACTTCATTGTCTGAGGGGAACCTGGCTACGATTAGGACCGGTTTTTGTACACGCCGGCGGGCAGAGTGCGGGATGCAGGGGAGGGACTGTACTACAGATTTATTAAAAGAAAATATTTCGAACAAAATACACAGAATTTCATGTAGTTTAGGTATATCTGATGTGTAGTCAAATTCTAGTTCATAAAAATTATTAGATTGCTTTTTTATTGGATTATTGTATAAATTTGAGCCCCTTAGATCTCTCTAACTGAATTTAAATGCATCACATCCATTATAATACTGATAAACCTTTACTGATAACACAGAGATTTCTCCTAGTGGCTAAAAGTATGCTTAGAAAAGGTACATTATAAAGTCTAAAAACCCTTTTCTATATTACAAAGTAAATAAAATAGCTAGTGTTGTAAAAAGGAAAGTTTTGTATTTTTATATGTATTGAAATAGCTCAAAAACTACTGGGCCGATTTCAAAAAATCTTTCACCATTCACGTTATCACGTTATCACTGAGTAACATATTTCCTATCACTTAATGCCTCGAGACAAAGTCGCGAGCAACAGCCAGTATAAAATGAAATCAAGATTAATATCCAATTTGTTACAATCAATCGGAGACAATTTTCATTGTTTTGTTACACATTTTGACAATGCAATTCTCGACCTAACTATTACATATGTACCTAAGCTATATGTAATACTAATAAACGCAGCGTACTCCGGTAGTGGGCCAACTCTTACCAACCCAACTGGTTACAATAACAACCTGCGGTCAACTTGGACTGTACTTCATAGTGATAGAGTTCACTTTACAATGTCCAACTGCATTGTACTTTGTAACAGTTCTGTAAAGGGCAAGAGGATGGAGTTTGCTTGATTTATTTAGGTGTCGTGTCTTGAACTTCTAAATGTTGTACATCATTTCAATTCTATATTATATTTAGACTAGTTTATTTAAATACTAGTTTTCGTCCGCGACTCCATCTGCGTGGAATTAAAAAAAAACTAAGTAGCCTATGTGTTCTTCCAGATTGTACTCTACATCTATGCCAAATTTCATCGAGCTCATTGAGCCATATAGGCTACAAACTGTAACAAACATCCATCCATCCATCTAAACTTTCGCATTTATAATATTAATAAGATTTATTAAGAAAAAAGAGCAAACCAGATATCTAGTATAAAAATCAGTTTAGTCAGGTTTTAAGAAAATAGAATATTTTGTTTTAGAGTTGCGTTATTCGATTTCGTAATTTATAGTAAAATTATAACATAACTTAAGTCATGCTTATCGCTGACTTAATCACTTTACAACTATGAGTGTATCCTCGGGACTCGTGTTATCTAAAACCTCGGTTGACTAAAAGGCGAAAGTTTCGAAGTGTTGTCATAAAATGTCACTCATTTCGATGTTAAAGTAATATTTATAATGTGTTCTAACAGCTTTCTATGACGCACGTTAAACTGTTATCGCTTATGTTGTGACGTGGAAAGAAATGAGTCGAGGAGATAGGAAGCAATCTGTCAGGAGGCTGGCGGATGTTGGCGGCTAGTGGCGGCTAGTGGCGGCCCCGGCGCGACCAGTGCTTTCCACTTTGTGCTCTGCGCCGGCGACTGGAAGTAAATTGACGGAAAGTAGTCCGCACTTTCCCGTGTTAAACGTGTCCAAACATCGAACGTTCGGGAGCTGATCATATTGCGGATCTAAGTATATGTACAGTGAGGGAAACTGGCGGTGTTAAAAGCTACAATTGTTAGAACATCTTGAAAGACGCGGAATAAAAACTACTACAACGATTATAAATGTACTAGCCGTGGCTTCATCCGCGTGAAATTATCAAAACTTCATTGATATGATGACAAACCATGGTAATCTTACTTCCTTGATGTTGGCAGCAACTTATGGTCTCTTTCCCACATTAGGGTTTTTATCCAAAATATTTACACCCTAAGTTTAATGGCGTGAAAATATATAGCCTAAAGCATGACGTAAGTGTAGGGCTTTTTATTAAAAAAAGAATTATTCAAAAATATGCTGTAATTGCTGACATCTTAGACAACAAAGAAGTGTGTGTTTACGCTTTATTATAATAGTATAGATAAATTTTATTAGTGATACACGGCTAATTTTATTATTAATAATAATATTATAAGGTTTTTCCTGAAGTGGGCCACCGCGGATTTCCGCAACTGTACAGTACAGTACGAATCTTTGACAATGGCAAACGTGACACACCGACAAAGTTCAACTTAGTCGTTTAATTTACAATCAGATTCGGTTAAAGTTATACCAGGCATGGCGCCACTTGTCTAGCTAATTGCTACATAGGATGTGTGTTGCGAACAAACCAACAGTTTAGTTAAGTAAAGCTAACTTCAAGTTATATCAAAATATTTACATTACAAACACAACTGCTATTAACTTTGTTTAGTTGAAATATACCTATTGGCATACACGTAGAGTAGATGTAATTGTAACAGAATTTTAGTTAATTTTTACATGAAAATAAATAAAGAAACGCTATTGCATATATTCCAAAATAACGTTTATTTTAAAACCTGAACGAATATTTAAATAATCTAAAACCAAATAAAAAAGAAACTGTATACCCATCGATATCGATAGCACGCCATTCGTTCGTAACATCAACAAACCCGGTTATTAAACTGAATCGAAATTCGGCGAAATAACAAATAACTAAAAAAAAAAACCAAACAAGTTCCCCACTCGCGGAACAGTACGCTTCACTCGACGGCACTCAATAGATTTCAACACAAACACATATCGACAACTAAAATTGAAATTCCCCGTCGTTTGCGAATGTACTCGAATTTGCACTTTTACCGTTACACCGGACACTACGGGAGCTAGGGCTGGCCCTGCGGCTAGGGCTGGGTACACACGTTTCCAATTATTGCCGGCGCTATGCGCGTGTACACGGATATGCATTATTATTGGTGCCCGGGGCGCGCCGGGGGGGGGGGGGGATACCGCTCTCACAAATATCGACGTCAAAACCACACGATAGCGAATTTAATTAAGACAATAATTTAACACGAATATTTCTAAAGCTTACTTCACTTTGGTATAACAGTTTTTTATATGTCAAAAGGTGGCAAACGAGCAAGTGGCCACCTGAATGGCGAAGTGATCGCCATACAAATTCGCAAAATCGGATGCGTTGCCTACCCTTGATCTACGGAGCAGATGCACATAAAGCGGGTTCTACCACTGTTAAACAGTACTGGCGTTAGAGTAGGGCGTGGTTGTGCACCGCCCAGGGCGCTTAACAGCTAGCCGCTGCTGGTTACACTTCAATCCCCCCCCCCAAAAGCTGTCTCCCAGGGCGCTAGTATCCCGGGTAGTAAAACGGTACTGATAACACACAGTTTCGTTGATGAATTAAGAGAAGTCTAGAATTACACAAAAACAAAGAATAATAATAAAATGCTTTAAAAATCTAAACAGGGGGTAAAACTTTAAACCTTCTTCCTTCTTCAAAATTACGTCAAATAACTTTTAAACTCCACACGGACGAAGTCGCGGGCAACAGCTATGTATTGATATAGATAGAAGATAATGAATCATTGTTAAATTTTTATGAAATAAAATATTAACAAAAATATTTCAAATTAAAAAAAGAAATAGAAATTTAAATGATTTGTCAAATTTTAAAATGAAATATCTTTATTTGAGCTAATCATTTAAATAGAAAATGAATTTTGTATTTAAAAATGAGGAAACATTTAAAAAATAAAATCTATTTTTGGTAAAAATTATTGGACATATTTTAAAATAAAATCATTTTTAATTCTTTTGTAATTTGATGTGTCTTGAATGAAAATGAACAATAATTTTTATTACAAACATTTGTATTTTTTGATTAAATGATGCATCAATTTTAAATTAAATACCTTTTTGAGCTAATTATTTAGACTAAAAAAGATTTTATTATTTTAAAAATGAATTAACATTTTATAAATAAAATCATTCATTATTAGTAATTTTTGTTGCAATATTTGTTTTTTGAATAATTAAAAATTATTCCTATAATTTATGATTTATCTTACTTCTTACTAAGATGAATGTGAAAGTTTAGATGGATGGATGGATGTTAGAGTTTGTAGCCTAAACGTCCGAATGGATCGGAATAAAATTTGGCATAGACGCTACTTTTGATTCCGGAAATAGTTACGGTTCCCGTGGGATTCATTAATTCAGTTTTTTAATGTTTACTCGATCATTCTGCAATGGTTCAACATATGTTATTGAAATTTGCCAAAGATATAAAACAAAGTCGGTATCACAGGATACGGTTCATTCCAAAAAAGGTTCCCGAGGGATGCGTATTTTTATAGTTCGTATGTTTTCTAATACTGAAGTCGCGGGCAACAGCTAGTAGCTAGTAGTTTTAGCACCTTGAGTTATTAGTTAATACTTAAGATTATCCTCTATGTGGATTGTTTTCTTTGCATATCGAATATTGTATAACTAGTTTTCGCCCGCGACTCTGTCCGCGTGGTATTTAAAAAACAAAAGTGAGTAGCCTGTGTTCTTCCTGATTATCCTCTACGTCTATGCCAAATTTCATCGATATTCGTTCAGCCGTTTAGGCTACAAACTCTAACAAACATCCATCCATCTAGACTTTCGCATTTATAATATTAGTCGTAAGATTGGAATTTTCACATCTGGAATAACTTGCGCTTTCATGTCAAAGTCGTTAAACGTCTATTAAGATTTAAGGCTTCAATACAAAACATCCGTGTTTTGTTTCACAGCGCCGCCGTGCCAGCGACTGAAGCTTCTATATTACCATTAAAATATATTATAAATCATTTTTTATATTACAAAGGAGTCGGCAGAGACATGAATAGGCCGTATCCATAAAAATACAAGTCTTTTACGACCGATTTACAACTTTGCTCGTCAATAAACGTGAATAAAAGAGCAGGAATAAAGGCATATTTTGTTATGTACTCTATCTTACTAATATTATAAATATGAAAGTTTATATGGATGTTTGTAACCTAAACTGCTGAATGGATCTAAATAAAATTTAGCATATATGTAGAGGATTTTCTGGAAGAAGGCTACTTACATTTGTTTTTTTAATTCCACGTGGACGGTGATAAATTAGCGTCGATAAGTATTTTTACGTTCCTTGTTGAGTCCAATACTTAGTTTGGGTCAATGAAATCGCGTAAGTTAACAGTATTAAACAGTTGTGCGATAGTTTAGTCAAAGGTGTGCTCTTAGTAATGTCAGTTGTAAATGGCTTGAAAGTGATTATTATGATACTTGAAATAAAAATAACTTTAGATATAAATTGAAACTGTCTGGCTCCAGTATACTCGTTACCGTCAGATTGCGAATATTCTCAGTTTAGTAACACACTAGATATACGATAAAATAAAATTATATAATAACGTAATATGAGACACATTGTCTTATTGTTTTAATTTCAATAAAGCGCAAAATATAAAAGTATGTAAGTTTCTTTGTAAGTGACTTTCGGCCGAATACTGAAACGTCATAAATATGTAACTATACCTTAAATGATAACTTAAGCTTAGACTACATGTTGAAAAATTGACGTCTGTCAGATTGTAAACGGCGCTTGTGAAGCGTTGTATACAAGAATCGTTTATGTATTTAGCCATTTTATACTCAAGAAATTGTTAAGAAATTTTTATGTTAATAAATTAAAAAGTCTAAAATTGACAACTTACTGTGGTTAGTTAGAAAACTGACAAAGTTCACAATATACCGGTGACGTCACACAACGGAGGCTTTATCATCACTTAGACACGAGTATCATTTTAGGATTGAAACAGCGATAATAGTTGACAATCTGTCATAGGGAAATTTGAAAACATTACACCTTACAAATGACAAGCTTCCGTATAGATAAGAGACAATTCCAATGCCTACCTTCTAATTTCTACATCAAAGATTAAAACATTTATGTAAATGCACAAAGTATTAAAACTTGCGTATTTAAAAAATATATAGAAAGCACACTTTCATCACGTTATGTCAGCTCTTAACGACACAACCTACAAAAAGAAATACGACTAATTAAGTCATCCCTGAGTATCACTTAAGTAAAAAATTGAGAAAGATATTTGCTCATATTTACATGTAATACATACTTATTTCGAGGTAAAAACTGGAGTTAAAACGTATTTCCACAATACTTTTCGTTCTGAGAAAGTTCTGCGCTTTAATCTTTGCCCTAAAAGGTAGATGTTTAAAACAAACTATAAGATTTTAAGTTTCGGCGTTAAAAAGCCTATTAACCTATTTTATTTGAAAGTTACTCTGTTCAATGATTATCGACAAACCCATAAGCTAAAATGACCTTTAGTACTATGGCATTAGAGTGTTATTTGTTTCTCATGTCTTTCGTATTTTATTAGACGCACGTGTACCGAATCAAAGAGATTCAAATATACAGAGGGGGCATAGTTGACACTTTAAAACATTTTGTTAAAACCACATGTCAATAAAATTAATTGTATTTAAATTAATTGCCAATAGGTGTCATTAAATAATATTTCATTTTGTTATTTTATTTTGTTGCACTGTTTTATTTAATAACAAAAGATAATGCTTATTATAATTTTGTAAATTTGCACTAAACTGGACAACTGATTTAGTACCTATCAGAGAAAGTACCGGTGAAAATTTTATGGTCAGTCTCGTCTATATATTATTTAAAAGTCTGTACCGAATGGACAATATAACGGACATCGGAGAGTGCTTTTTATTGTTCAATGTTGCAACTATACCTCTGTTCGATAGAATATTGACTAGTGCATGTGCATGCAACTATTTCCTTGGTTTATGCACGGTTCACACTTGGCCAGTAGAGTTGGTCAGTAGCGATCAATTGTCGCTAGTCAGTATGCAATATATAACTGGCCATTCCAACTGTACTGGCAAAATATGAACCGGGCATTACAGTACAAATTATGTTATCAAAGATCTAGGATGAAACGGAACTCACCGAACCGGATTTTTTTTATAACTACCCTCTTTTGCGGGAGAATAAAATTGAGCCCGACTACCCGCATTAACTGTCTAATATAACCACGAAATTTAACTCTATAGTTAGCTAGAATCTGAACGAACAAAGATACATCGTAAATGAAATTCATAATATTCCTCCCCTTGGCTGGTATTCTGGCGAAGGAATACTCTTATAAGAAGAATTTACGTAAACATTGCCACGCGATTCTTGAAATTTATTGCACTTAATGTAAAAGAGAAACACCCCCAGGGTGCCGCAATCATACCGTACGTCCATATTGTAGCTACGTAATAAACATGCAAAAAAAATGTCTCACCCGGGAATCGAACACGACTCCGCAACGGGTAAATTACACCCTAAAAATATAACAGCGGCGTTAAAAAGCCATTACGTACGGTTGGAAATTAATTACGTTGGAAAAAAACACATTAGGATACGTCGCAAGTCGCAATAGGAGCCACCTGCGACGTTGCTTTGCATATTTTTATACCGTCCGCTGACACGGCAAGTGGCGCTTTTAGGGGTCAGTGGGAACGATTAAAAAGACTTTCACCCTTTACGTTACCCCCTTTAAAAATGTATTTAATAATCGTTTATCTAGTTATGAAATTAAACTTACTTACTACTTTCTCGACTATAAGATAACTTACTAGTATAATAAATGCAAAAGTTTGGATAAATATTTGTTAGAGTTTGTAACTTACTAAACGGATCTCCATAAAATTTGGCATACATAGATGTAGAGCATAGTATGTAAGAAGACATAGGTTTAAATTTGTTGTTCTTAATTCGATGCGGACGGAGTCGCGGGCGAAATCTAGTTTAATTATAGTTAAATTTTAACAGATTGTAACTTTAGTATTATTTTAACCCTTCTAATTTAACTTTGACCTTTCACTATTAACCAAAAACACAAGTATCTAACGTAAAAAGACTAATTTTATGTACGGAATTTTTAAATATAAAAGTGTAATAGAGTATTGCGACCGTATTAGACAATTAATTAGATAGAAATGGAAGGGTTGCCAGCAATAGTTTATCGCTTAATCTTCGGAATGGTTGAAACAAATGAATTTTTAAAAAATATAACATCTGGTCATTTTGGGGAAATCCCACGACGGTCACTGGAATTAAAGCAATCGTATGCACGTATGCTTCTAATTATTAGCTAATGGCCGAGAAACACGAACTATAGCTTATTTTAATAATGCTGCATAAGATCCCTGCAAACTAGTACTAATAAAAATAAAGCTAGACATATGTGATTTTATCTCTGACCACCCCATATTGATGTTATAAATGTCAACGTTAATGTTTCACCATAAGATATAACCACACTGATTCCTGTATAATTTACAAGCTTTCGCCCGCGACTTCGCCTGCGTGGAATGGAAAAAAACAAAAGTGAATAGCCTAGGTGTTCTTCCAGACTATCCTCTACATATATGCTAAATTTAATCGAAATCCGTTCAGCCGTTTAGGCTACAAACTCAAACAAACATCCATCCATCTAAACTTTCGCATTTATAATATTAGTAAGATTTATTGTTCTACACTTCCCACTACGCATGTTTCAATAGCCATTTGAAAAAATCAGCACCGAGGAGTCCCAATATTAAAGACGTATGTATAAACACTAATGTAAAGGCCTTAAAAGGATGATAATTGGTTTCAATAGGTTTAGGATATAAAGCATTAGCCGCATACTATTTTTTTTAATTACATCTGATATATAATTTCGTTTATGATTAATATAAAAAATCGATTTTATAAACTTTTGCGTAACTCGTCGCTACTAATTGAGATTATTCAAATTTAGACACCTTAGATATCGTATTGAATTAAACTATACTGATTGTACCGTTGTGTCTATCAGAAAGTTTTAATTTCTGATATAAAAATGTGTAAAGCATTTCCGTATCAATGGATTTTAGTTAAAACTGCTGACCGTCTTTATCGAAAATCAATAAAGTCTTCATTACTGCACGAGATCGTAAAAATGGTGAGAAAACTACAGGATGTCCGATAATGATAATGCGTCGTTTCTATTTAAACCACTTCAAAAATTAGCTTGGGTATAATTACTACAAGTGATTTCCATCAGATTCTAATATATTCCCGTGTAGCGCAACGGATGTGTTTGTACGTTGCCAGTGTAACAGTTAAAGCCGCCATACACGGACTGATCGCCAATTGAAATACAATTCAAAAATTGGACATACCGCATTTTTAACAGTAATTACTTAAGTCAGTGTAAGATGACTTTAACTGTTGATTGGGTAATAACAAATCGAAGTTATTGGTTTTTTTTTTAATATAAGGTGGCAAACGAGCAAGCGGCCACCTGAATCCACCGAAATAGAAAGCGACCGCTGCCCATTAATATATGCACGTAAAGAGGACATTTCCCCTTCCTATGCGTCTCCTCCACCTTCAAATCCACTTTTCCTTCCCATCCTTTCCTCTTAAGAAAAGGGTGGAAAGGGAAAGGGACTAAAATTAGGCCTCCGGCACCACACTCATCAGACGAAACGCGGAATTGCTTCCACTTCACGCCTGTTTTCTGTGTGGTCGTGGTATTACACCGGGCGAGCCGACCCATTCGTGCGAAGATGTTAAAGCGGGCTCTACCACTGTTGATGTTGGTATCGATATGTTCAAAGTTCGTGTATATCTCCCTTTATTTGTCTATCTTTAAGTGACTGCGTTAAAGATTTGGTAGCCACAGCTTATCACACACATAAATTTACTCGACAAGTGTCTATCTTTTTACGCTCGGTTGATGTTAATTATTTTAAAAAAGGTAAGAACAAAAATATTTAAATAGACCAATGTTAACTTTGTATCATTTAACATTATCTTTTACAACCGAGATTTTATCCTATTGAATTGTCTTGAAGATAATTTAGTTAAGTGACGGATATTATATGCTAAATAAATGTATCGAATTTAGCAAGCAAAAATATTAACAAATGACATTTACTTCTTCCTCTATAAATAGTAAGTAATAACGCTATAATACATATGGCATACTTATTTCCTACATACAAAATTCTATAAATTTATAATTATTAAAGAAGTAGAAAACATATTAAAACAAGTTAATAGTAATAGTAAAAAAAACTGAATTAATAAAGCTATAGTATAATTACAAAAAAATAAAGCGCTAACTCGAAAACATCGGGAAGGTAAACTGGCGTGACGCGAACAAGCGAACAATCACAAGATAATTACAAAATAATTTGATACTTGGGCTCTTATTAACACGTCGTCATTGCTTGAGTTATTTACAATTTAGATATCAGTTAGCTGGGAGGTAATTTTCTATACACGCGAGACATCATTTCGAGGTATTCAAACTACTCCGTGTGACCACTACGGTTAGATATTTGAGGAAGTCATAAATGAAAGGGAAACACTCATTTGCTTTGTTACTTGAATTAATTTGTTCTAACTACACACCGTGAGTCCAGTGATAAATTGATTATTTTATAGGAGGAATTGTTAACTAAAGATATAAGGTAGTTTGACACTTTATTAACATTTTAAAACAACATAGTATACACTATAAGTGTAACTACAAGTCTTATTTTTAGTTACAATTATTATAGACTTGTACTTTCGCCCGCGACTGAACCGCGTGGAATTAAAAAAAAAAACAAAAGTGAGTATCCTATGTGTTCTTCCAGACTATCTTCTACATTTGTACCAAATTTCGTCAAAATCTATTCAGCCGTTTGTGCTACAAACTCTAACAAACATCCATCCATCTAAACTTTCGCATTTATAATACTAAAGTAAGCTAGACACTGTTTAGTTAAACATTAGTTTTCACTCTTTGGTCGAATATTACGGACTTCAACAATGTCTGCCTATTTTTTTTTATGCTAAATATTTAAGACATTTTACAATTAAATCAGTAATCGCTAGTTCGTATACCGGGTCAAATACATCTTTTAAAATGCTTTTATCTATAAGGAAAACAATTGTTTTACAAACCTAAAATAAACTAAAGTTAAAGCATGATCCTTGTTATTAGAGAATGTGGCGAATGGACAATTAACGTTCGTATTAAGTTCTGTGACGCGTAATATCCAACCGCGCGTATAAACCACAAAGTTGCGTTTGCCGCTAGACCAGTTTGTCCTTCTCATTAACATATCCCTTACTAAATTGCCGTTACAAATATTTATTTCAACACTATCGTTATCTACCCTCGATTTAGATGTGAATTTTCTGTTGTGAATTCGAAATATGTGAAGAAAACTTTCAGTATAACAAATGTAAATAATGAAAAACTATTACTAAGTTCACATATTATTGTTAAAGCTGTTTTATGACGTTACTTCATTTAACATATCTATTATAACCACACTACAAACACCTTGTTTTTACTCGCTAGAATTTTGGGAAAAAAAATTTTGTCAATTTCCGACATCATTATTCTTAACGTCTAAGAAATAGTTAAAAAAATATTGACTACAGATTGAAATTGTTTTGACTCTACTAATAGAAAATTAACCACGTTTGACAAAAAGCAAACTAAATTAATGTTTCATCACTATTACAAAATGGTTAACGGTTAACAAATTAACTAGCCTCAGAATAACGGAGAACTAAACGTGGCAGCGGTTAATTGAAATTAAAATAAAGAAAAGACACAAACAAGAAACAGAAGAATACAACGAAGGGACAAAGCATTCAACAAATTAAGCAAATTAAATCTTCTATATCTATACATATAATAAAATTGGAATGTCTGTTTGTAGTATCAAAAGAAAAAATCAGATTTCGGGAAGATCATGTATTTGTGTTGCTGATAACGAAAATCGCATTTAATTTTTTTTTGTCTGTCTGTCTGTCCGCAAGCCGCGTTTGTTCCGGTTATTCGGGATTTCGACCGGACTTTCACTGAAGGGTAGCTGACATAGACGGGCATATTATAGGTTACTTTGTTATCTTAATATTGCGTGAACGAAGTCGCGGGCAACAGCTAGTTTAACAATAAAACTATTATCTTCACACACAACACAAGGCAAGTCTAATAAAGCTTCACTCACGTGCCTATCTTTTGTCATTTTCTTCTAAAGGAAAACAGTATCTGAAAATTATCTACCCTATAAAAACTTAAATCAATTACTTTAAATAAAACATTGCTTTATTTCCTTTTGGTCATCAACACAAAATAAAAGCTTCCAATAAATTCAATGGCCAATAAATTATTTATACTAAAGGCTTTCAAACCTTTTGTGGGCTTAATTTCAAACGTGACTAAAACACAAAAGGGTGCCTTCGAAGCGTACCTAATCAAATCTCATTTTAAAGGGAAAAAAGATAAAGTCGACCCTTAATTACGGAGCTTTTTAAACTTGATATTGTTACGATAATTTCGCTATGTATATAACCATTGACGGCTAATAACAACTTCAGAAAATAAAAATAAAACAGTGTCAGAATTAAGCACGCAATGTAAAGCATTTAATGCGATAATTACGTTTTCATACACATTCAAACATTTTACGAGAATAGTCCGACTTGAGACGTGGTAAAAGAAAAGCGACCGTTGTAAGTTACCCCCGGGCGGGTTGCTGTTGCTGTACTTAGCAAGTTAAGTAACAGGTGTTCATCTCAGATATTGTATTCGTATGATTTAACACTTATATGTAAATTAAAATAATTGTTGTGAAAAAACAGTATTTTGTAACTACAAATTTATATTTTAACAATTATCTCTAGGTAAATAACAGAGGGGCTACCCCTAAAATTACTTAAATGGTAGTTAAGTATTCACTTTATAGTACTGTAGCCACACTAATTATTTCGTCTATCAAGGTAGAAGGCTCTGGTTTTTTGAATAAAAATAAATTAGTTTTGATGAATTAAAGGGTTGTAAAGATAAATGTTTTAACGAAAACCTTTTGATGTGAAACAGCGTAATGAAGAATGTATTAAAAACCCATATAACTTAATTTCAATACTTAAATTGCTTTTTCAAGTCACTTTGTTTACAAAATTTTAATGTTATTTATCATACTATCATACTTCATACTAATATTATAAATGTGAAAGTTTAGATAGATGTTTGTTAGAGTTTGTAGCCTAAACGGCTGAACGGATTTTGATAAAATTTGGTATAGATATAGAGGATAGTCTGGAAGAACACAGAGGATACTCACTTTTGTTTTTTTTTTCAACACAGACGGAGTCGCGGGCGTAAGCTAGTAAAATTATAAATACGAACGTTTGGATGGATGGATATTTGTTACTTTGGGAACGAAAAGGCTCAGATATAGAACATAATCTTGAACACATAGCTTACTAAGTTATTTTTTTAATTCCATGCGTACTAAGTTACCAGCAAGATCTAGTTTGGATTAAAGTATAGTTTCAAAACACGTTATTTCTATGTTTACATTTGAAATTGCAAAGTTGTGGGACTCACACGGGGGGGGGGGGGGGTTAGATCCGCGACATATTACTTCCATTTCTATTGCTTGTCAAACACGGCACCTTCGTGTTTGGACATATTTCTGCGCGAAGCCTCTACACAATATTTGAACAACTCGCCACAATTATTTAGGGATGCAAGCGTCCGATGTCGATATGCAAACAATTTAATTAAATTTATAGAAATTATTTGAAATACTATTGTGTTGATCATATTGTTGTACAAATTAATTTAATTGACATTTCTATGAGATATCGAATTTATTTTTATTGTTGTACTGTATGCTTGTGACGTCCACTCCCGTGGTGGATAGTACTGCCTTGCTGGCATGACGCTATGAAGATATTTTAGTAAGTTATACATTAAGTGATACTAATATAAGTTTAAGGGCCTATCCTACCAAATTGTAAATTGTCTGATAACAATCCAATATCGGATTTTGTTCCCTTATCTGACAGTGACGTCATTTTAGCTATCTGATCCTCTATCAGCCAGTGGTGGGATAGGCCCTAAGTCTTGAAATACAATTTAGAACATAGTTGCGTCAGATATCGATATCGAGTCGACAATCCAACAAATTGTCGGATTATAAAATGTTACATCTGTGAAGACGACGTTTCAACTTTAATGCAAATGTTGGTAAAGCGTCTCTGAAGGTGACATTAAGTTGAAGACACGAAAATTATTATTATTAACCATCCTTACACTAATCTAACGCAAAGGATTTGCAATCTTGACACTTTGACAATAATGTCGCGATTGGCAAATCACTAGTCGAAACCTATGCAAATTGTTGCGTTCAAAAGCCCTTTATATTTCATTTCAAAAGAGTTACTCGGGAATGAATAGGCAGTAACCTTCAAAGGGTTTTGATCTTTATACGTCGGTGTAAAGTGCGATTATTGCTTGGCTATTAGACTGTTATGTCCTTACGCAAGTGACAAAGTCAGTGCAACTTTTTGTAAACTGCAAGCTACTGTATGAAATGAATAACATACATTTGAAGCATTCTTAGCTCAACACGTCAACTCAGTTGTAGCCTTATCAACTGCCGCGAGGGAAATTTGAATTCCTTTTGACCGTGTACTTGAACAAATATAATGAACGCCACAGAATTATTTAACTTTGAACTTTTTGTTTGAAATCACTTTATGAATGATTGCACAGCTCATATGAGTTATATACAGTTATATTTTTATTACTAGCTGTTCCTCGCGACTTGGTCCGCGTGAAAATAAACAATGTAGCCTATGTTACTCACAGATAAATTACCTTTCTAACGGTGAATGATTTTTTAAAATCGGCCTATCAGTTTTTGAATTATTTCAATATATACAAAAATACAAATCTTTCCTCTTTGTAATATTACGAGCCGTTGCTCGCGACTTCGCCCGCGTGAAATTACAAATATAACCTATTACGTTCGCCCTTTTTTTCAACCTATTACCAAAAGTATTAACTTAGTAGTAATCTATGTGCGTAATAACCGAAATCTACCGATGCAAGATTCCAAATGTCTAAGCCCGGTAGCTTGAAAGGTGATTTTTCGGTTACCCTTATTGTTTGTGTTCGCGATATCTTCTAAACTATTAGTCCAATTTAAATACTGTAAAGAACAATTTTATTCTACATTAAATTCTCCTGATAACAAACGCATTTATTTGGATAAGGATTAATATTGAAACCAATAAAAGAACGCTGCAAATAGCGTAAGGTTTTTAATTCATTTTGTAAACAAAAAAGTGGTTATTGTAAGAAATCCGTTAAAGATAGATATATTCTATCGCGGACTTTTCTGTAGAACTTTTTGAGATCTACAATTCTTTCATACATCATTTTTATATACCTCTAACGGTTTAGGCAGCGTAAGCCGAGAAAAGTTAAAGTTTAGTGAATTTTTAACGCCGGCGTCCAGAAACACGCTGTTTATTAATAGTTCCTAAACATAAGTAATAATAAAATATAGCCTATGTTACTCACAGATAAATTACCTTTCTGATGGTGAAAGAATTTTTTAAAATCGGCCTATCAGTTTTTGAATTATTTCAATATATACAAAAATACAAAAATACAAAAATACAAATCTTTCCTCTTTATAATATTAGTAAGATAAGTATAAGTATAATATAATATAGAAGTATAGATATAGATATAGATTACAAAAACAACTTCCTATTGATTTTGCGTATTTCAAATTGATGTATAATTTGTAGGAATTTATCAGATTTCACCAAATTAACCATTAATTTTATTAAAATATGTAAACAACTAAATAAAATTTTAAAAATGTATTCTCATTCTTAATCCATGTTGAAATATAAAAACATTTTTTAGAAAATGGTGAAATTTATTATTCAATCTTTGAATTAGGATTAGTGCTCCGTAATTTAGAGAATTAAGAAGTTAAATTATAAAAAAAATGATATTAAATATTGAAACACTAAAATGAAATTCAAAAGTGAGCTCGGACTGAGTAAATGAAAATTGGCAATTAGTATTTAAAATATTGAAACACTAAAATGAAATTCAAAAGTGAGCTCGGACTGAGTAAATGAAAATTGGCAATTAGTATTTAAAATATGAATGTTAAAATAACACGAGCGACGGCGACGGGAAATAAAATCAGCTCTTAATTAACTTCTCTTTCAGCTTAAAACAAAATCAACTGGCAAAGTAAAATTAAAATCTACCTTCCTTTTATTTGACTGAGGTGAATAGGACTTAAAAAATTCATACTTTTACTGCTAAGATAATATTGTCTGAGGAGATCGGCCGCGATGAGGTACAGTCCGGTACACTGGCGGTGGTCCAACTAAAAACCGTTTGAACATTTTAAAACGGGAAGCGGAACAAAAAATCAATAGAACGCAGCTCTTAAATGTATCTGTACGTAAAAACGGCTGGTTTCTTTTTATTATTATCCTTTTGTTTACACTCACTGTAATCTATTTAGTTATTTGTAAAAGGCGGAGTTTGTCTCATTGCAATGAACAAGACAATTTTTCATGAAGGACCACCGCGTATTTTCGCAACTGTACAGTACGAGTCTTGCATTGCTGGCGCCCTGGGCGATATTTATACAACGCCCTATTTTAGCGCTTTGGGGAGAGAGGCGTAGTCATAAGACTGTAATTCACAGACATATGGTACCCTAAAAGCGCCCAGGGCGGGCGCCCAACCGCACGACACTAACGCCCGGCCTAATGAGGTAAAAAAAAATGTTATGCCGAAGAACGTAATATAACGAAATCTTCAATAAGCGACGTTAAATTACCACTAAACGTTACTAAGGGCCATTAAATTATAATACGGAGAGGTGAAAATTGTCATTTAGGTAATATTAACAAAAATAATCTTAAATACATTTTCGTTGCCTTATAAATAGTAGCTTTATCTAGAATATTTTTTACATTTAATATAATCCAGTTTTGTATTTAGTTTTAAAGGTAACGCAGAACTTGTAAAACAAGCTGGATCGCTTTAAAACTTTGTTGAAAGCAATTACTCCGTTTGTAATGTTCCCTTTGTACTTATTACCAGTGAAGGTTCATTATTAAAACTCGTTTCGTCAAATAGAATTATATATTAGAAGAAAATTCGATACGTTTACAAAGCCTAGCCTTTGAGCATCAGTTTATTTCTAAACTAGCTGTCACATGCGACTTCGTCTGTGGAATTAATAAAATAAAAGAAAATAGGTAAACGTACATTTATATTACTTCTTACTAATATTATAAATGCGAAAGTTTTAGAGTTTTCCGCCTAAACGGATTTCGATGAAATTTGGCATAGTTAAATGTTGAGAATAGTCTCGATGAACACAGCGGTTACTTACCTATTTTTTTAATTTCACGTGGACGAATCCGCGGGTGAAAGCTAGTCCCGAATACAAGGCGTATTCAGACAGTAATATCTATGCTTAACATACAGATCCAGTTAGCCCTTTTTGGATTAATCTATAGCAGATTTCTTTGTTTATAATGTTACTAGGATAAATTTTACACAGAGTATTAATAAGAGATTTCAGATCGAGATTCTGTTAATTAAATTCAAGGTTAATTGATACAGAGAGATCATAAATATGTATCAGTCTTCGACGGACTATTAACTGAACTTTACCAAATTGATAGAGTAAGTAGAGGCATCATTTATTTGTTAAATAACAATCTTTTATATTACCTGTGGCTCGTGACTTCGTCTGCGTGAAATTACAAAGTATAGCCTATGTTACTCATTGATAACGTAGCTTTTTAATAGTAAAAGATTTTTTGTAATCAGCCCAGTAGTTTTTGAGTTATTTCAATACATAAAAAAATACAAATCTTTCCTCTTAATAATTTAAGTATAGACTAGTATAAATTAGTATAGATTACTAATATTGACAAAGAACGATTGAAACATTCAAAGTTTTATATTATTTTCTTAATAATTAAAACTAAAATATTTTAAAAGATAAGCAAAGTTGAAGACTTCAATTTGTAATTTTGAATTTCTTTTTTGTAAATAAAATAAACAACTGTATATTTGAAATTGAAAATTATTTATCTTAATAAGAACATATCTCAATCAATTTGTCGCAATCGTTCGAATCGGATTTAGCGGAAAAATGCCGAAATTAACAGATATTTCATTAAACTGCTTCGCAGGAAACAATATCGGGGACAGTTAGACCACGGAATATGTCGACTTAGGAACTAAGTGTGTATTATTAAAAAAAATCTAAGTTATTAATGGATATTTATTTTCATATATTGTGTAGTCTGTTTAACTTAACATTTAATAAAATAAAAATCCTTTAATTAATACGTTATGTAGTGATTGTTTTTTATTGTTTTATCTTATTTTTCTCGCGAAATCCTTAATTATTCCTTATTTATTAATTAAAAGAACTTCTGAAAATTTTATTTATAAGGTTAAAAATACTCTTTAAAACTACCAAACCGATTGATTCAAGTTAACCAAACTTTTGATCATAAATAACATTTTAGTTTCAATCACAATTAGAAGCAAATATAGGAAGTTTCTTTAACGACGACCCTCAAAAGGTTTTCAATTGACGTAATTAAAACACGTTTACCAGTAATTGTCTTTGTGACTAAATACCATTTAAATGCTATGTCAACATTTAAAATAGAGAACATAAGAATTCTCGAAAATCTAATTTAATATTAAACCATAATTGTTAACTTAAATTTACCATTTATTCTTAGGTTCCAACTTGAATTAACTTACCCATACTAGATGTGTATAAACATATCACTTGCAACATGCTTACTATTTTATCGTCCATTAACTATTAAGTAAAGCTTTCGCCCGCGACTTCGTTCGCGTGAAAACAAAAAAAAGTGAGTAGCCTATGTGTTCTCCCGGACTATCATCTACATCTTTACCAAATTTCGTCAAAATCTGTTCAGCAGTTTAGGCTACAAACTCTAACAAACATCCATCCATCTAAACTTTCGCATTTATAATATTAGTAAGAAGTAAGATTATTCTTTCTATAGAAAAGTAATTAATCAATTAGATCAAGGGTCCCTACTTTATACGGTAGCAGCGTATCGGCGGCGAAGGCGCACACCTTTTCGTCGTAACACCCAGCAGATGTCCTAATTAAGGGGACGTGACAGGGATGCTGCGGGGTGAGGTGGGGGAGGCTATATTGCGACCTTTCAATAATGAAGACTGGGGGAAAAGCTTAAGGCAATGCCTCAAGTTGTGAGCGAAGGCGGACAACTGGTATCTATTGAATGTGGCTCGTCTTGAATTTGAATCTTCGTTACTTTTTCCTTGATTTCGTAGCATCAATAAGTGACATTTATCCACATTTATGTCAAATTAAAATTATTAATGGCATTATTTTGATTGTATTCACACTTATAGTTGATGCAAGTCTAGCGTTTCTAAGACTAAGTCTGTATTCCAATATTTCATTACCAGTCATGTGAAGGCATCTATTCAGTCTTAACCGCTTCATCTTATGCCTTACGACAGCCCTACGGATAAAGGAAAATATTTGGCAATGAAATCCTCAGCTCCCTTGTAATTGCGGCAGGGCAGTGAGATTCGTTTTGCTGGAAAAATATCTTGTGTCTGTTACATGCCGGAGTTCTGTAGGAACTGATTACTGCGTTGTGCGTGTCGTGTGGATACCTTAATACTGGAGAATGATTTGATTAGTTTACGGCTAAATACTGAAACGAATATTACATACTACGTTTTGTAAGCGCTGCTTACAATCTAGATGTCAAAAATTGAAAGGAATTTTGAGTTTAAGCCCTTATTTTAGTCGCGGTTACATATTTAAATAACGTTTCAGTATTCGGCTGTTATTCTTAGTATTGAATATTGTTCTGATAGTCTTTTAAATTAGAGCAGAATTAATTTATGACCGCTCTATTCATTGAGTGTGATAAGTGATTTAAGCAGTTTGAAACTTGGTTTTTGAACCCTAAATACGTCATAAATTATAATATATCTCCTCATAAGGCAACTGACGATCTAGGTAGGTCTAAGAGGGGGTAGCTACCTAATAATATGTTCTTTTTTAAAGTAGTTTTTATATCTTTTTTACAGTTTTCGATGCTCTAACTACAAAGGAACTTATTGGGGGACTATTTTTTATGAATATTTAAATATCTGATTAATAATAGTAAAATATGATGGTTGGATGTTAAATAAAAAGGCTAAAGCTAAAAAGCAATATTAATAGGCACTATCTGGAGAGCCTTAGTTTTAATTAAACGACCCTTTTCTGGTTGTTTGCTCAGCGACGGGCAGCGGTCGGAGTTACGTCGTTCGGGATACGGTCCTCAATTATTGCTCCTGTTATTTTTAGTGTAAAACTTTAACAGACCATGTTAGCTATTGCTTGTGAAAAATCAACATACAATATTCTAATTGAAATTTAAAAAACCTATGCGTTGTAGAATCGGTTAGTTAGGTTTTTCATCTCATTTTTCTATAATCGATCATTTAAGTATCTTATAATTCTTTAAATAGGTCTAAGAAATGATAAAATAAATAACAAAAGAAGCTCAGACTCGTAAATTCTTTGTCATTCAAATTCAGTAACAAAGTTAAAAAAAATATAAAACAAAACACAAACAAAACGATGAATAATTAACTCCCAACTCAAGCTCCAACTAAGCCGGGAAAAGAAAAGAATAAAAAACAATCCTTACTAATCCTTTATAACAATAGGCATTTAATGCTCGAATTGAATTTTCCCTTCGTAAAAACTTTCGTTATAAATAACTTGGAGAGAAAACTCAAAAGGGGCTCTGGATTTATGAAGACCACTCCACCTTAATTGTTTAAAGGCAAAACACTCGATTTAACTTCGATTCCGCTTGATGGGACCTTGTAAACTTGACCTCTACGTCATCCAACAACACTTAGATTGTAAATATTTGAAACAAGCTCAGAATTGGCATTCATATTTTTATTGTACTCCACTAGACTAATGAATCATATATAGGTAGTCTCTATTTGTACTTCTTTTAATATTTATTACTAATACACACGGATTCGATCAAATTACTTTATTTTTTAACATTAAGAAAGATGAGGTAAATACGTCTGTATTTTTCCCTTAAAACTTCGCACCATATCTGATTTAGATAATTATTTTTATTCAAAATAAAAAAAAACCATCCATTACTTATTGAGTTATTTTAAAACATTAAAAAAGACCTCATGTGACATTCTAGGGGAAAATATAAATCGAATGACACCTAATTTGTCGAAATCGGTTTACCTGATTAGATAAGAGGAGGGAACAATACTATTGGCATATATAAAAACTTAGAGTGGGCGCATACCTTTGACTAAACTATCGACCAACTGTAGTGCGATTGTCGATTGTTTCGCAGCCAATTCAACTGTTTAGTTGCACAACTACGATTAGTGTCACCTCCATAAAGCTCATAGGAATCCAAGCGCTACTAAACAGTTGTGCGATAGTTTAGTTTCAGTTGCGTACGCGTATAACGATCATTCTCCTGCGACAGTCGGTTAAAAAATACCTAATTCAACAATTCTCGGAGAGATGAGTGTTATAAACATTAGTGAAGTTGATAAATCTATGGAAATATAGAGATAAGAAACTGTAAATTCGTGGTAGTGAAGAGATCACACCACCCTACGTCACGATACCTTCATTCCGATTCTGAGAATTATACGTGATGTCAACGAAATGTTTATTTGAATCATTCCGGGACGGAATAATTCCGCGTGTCAGCTATTCTCAAGTTACGATAGGCGAATCATCACTATATATTAATGGGAAAGTATAGATGGATGGAAGTTATACGGCTCAATAGAAAGGTTGAAATTTGTATAGATTAGGCTACTAAGGAACTTCGCGCGGATGGAATCGTGGGCGACAGCTAGTGTGAATTAACACAAACCATCGTTATTTTAGAAGCAAATACAGATGTAGGATTTATTTGGCATAGTCCATAATCCTCTCTTTTTTAATACTCGTAACTACATATGCTTGATTGTTGTATTATAAGATATCAAGCGAAGAGACCATTGCTCAGACATTCGCAAAAGTATCTACGTTGTCTATTTGTTTGTAATCGACAGAAGAGGCAACCCACAAAAAGAGGATATTCCCTTCCTATGCATCCCTAATTCCGTGAAATCTCCACCTCTAAGAGGTCCAGATGATCTTCGCTACGGCTTGATTTCATGGTGTGAATGAACGATTGGTGATGACCACTAAACGTCGCTGATCTCCTAGTACAATAAACTTATTATAAAACTACTAGAAATACAATCTACAACATTAATGGCCTGAGTGTATCAGAATAATTTACAATATCGATTTCTAAGTACAAAGTTCAAATGGCAAGAGGGAACGTTGTAAAAATCACGTACGCATTTCCCAGTGAGAAAAAAGACATTAATATCAAGTCGCATGACCAGTTGACTATTAAGATATATCTATACATATAATAAAATTTGAGTGTTTGTAATATCAAAAGAAAAATTCCAGATTTCGGGAAGATGATGTATTTGCGTTACTGATAACGAAAATCGCATTTAATTTTTTTTTGTCTGTCTGTTCGCAAGCCGCGTTTGTTCCGAGTAATCTCCGAAACGGCTGGGCCTAACATAGACGGGCACTTAGACGGGATAGACGGGACTTCTCTGAAGGGTAGCTGACATAGACGGGTATATAGGCTACTTTTTCTTAATATTGCGTGGACGAAGCCGCGGGCAACAGCTTAATATACTTGTGATAACGGTCAAATGCATCATCGTGATAATAATAAATATGATCGAGCAATGGCAAAGATTCGTGCGCGCGCAGACATCTGCGGCATCCGCGGCATCCGAAGATAACGAATTAGCAGAACTTACTATCTCTAATATTCCAAATGTAAATAGAAACTCACTTTTATTTACATTACTAGCGCACAATGTTGCGATAGATCATTATGATTTTAAGACTGTTCCGGTTTTGACTAATTTAATGTGATTTAAAAACATTTTCTCAAAGGATTTTTTTTTACATTGCCAGTCTGGTTTCTACTTATTTTAAAAACCAGATTAGACCAGAGCGTATTAAAAAGTAACTTTTTTGTTTTGTGATTCATAAAAGACTAGCTTTCGCCCGAGACTCCGTTCGTGCGGAATTAAAAAATAATTAGTAGCCTATGTATTCTTCCAGACTATCCTTTACAACTATGCCAAATTTCATCGAGATCCGTTCAGTAGTTTACAGACACAAACTTACATCCATTTATCCGAAGT
Source organism: Papilio protenor (assembly GCA_029286645.1). Taxonomy (NCBI): domain Eukaryota; kingdom Metazoa; phylum Arthropoda; class Insecta; order Lepidoptera; family Papilionidae; genus Papilio; species Papilio protenor. Next base: position 7,770,833 of record JAGSMZ010000007.1, on the reverse strand, counting down.
CTCGCATTTATAATATTAGAGCGTGCGCACACCTTTGACTAAACTATCGCATAACTGTTTAGTCTCGCTTTGATTCCTTTGAGCGTATATGAAGGTTACACTACTCGATTGATAGTTGTACAACTAAACAGTTGAATTGGCTGCGAAACAATCAACAATCGCACAACTGTTGTGAGATTGTTTAGTCAAATATGTGTGCCCACTCTTAGTGAGATTTCGTTATAATTATTTATGTATTAGATGATATAGAAAGGCAGAAATATTTCCGTTTTCGTGTAATGTAGCCACAACAATAATCTATTAACCACATTATCATATTACGCATTTATTCCCAAAAGACGATATTAATTATATAATAACCTTGTAAACAAACAATTAAACAAGTTACTCTGTAAACGATTATAATTGTAAAAAGCGTATTGTTTGTATAACATAATAGAGTTATTTTATAGGCATATATTTCTCGGTAATCTTACTTCTTACTAATATAAATGCGAACGTATAGCTGGATGTTTAAATTTGGCATAGATGTAGAGTATAGTCTGGAAGAACACATAGACTACTTACTTTTTTTTTATTCGACGCAGACAGAGTTGCAGATTAAAGCTAATATATCATAAGTGTATATTGTTGATAATTGTCATTTCCTGGATTACCAATAGACATAATAAAATCTAGCTCGGGACCTAAGTCTCATTTGGGTTGACTACCACATTTAGACAAAATTCATAGCAAAGACTGCCTTAAAGGCAACGCATTTGCGGTACTGATTCAGAAATGAGCTACAGACCAAATAGCAATAAGTGAAACACTCATGTCTCGAATATAAAAAAAATCTTGTTTGTACAGAATGATAATCGAAAACTACATTGAAAATTGATTCAAATAGCCATTCAAATTTTGACAAAAAATGGTATAGATAGTAATTTGAAGAAATTACTGATTTTCAAAATTGACAATAACATGAGATCACCGGAGTTCTGCATGACCTGAGTTAGGCTGGTTTCAGTGCATAATCTACACAAATACAGGAATTCTAAGTATGCGGTTTTTTCCTAAAGTAAACAAATCGCTTGAGGAAAATGTAAATTCAATACAATTGCTTTTAGTTGTGCGACTAAACTGCGAAACAATCGACAATCGCACAACAATTGTGCGATAGTTTAGTCAAAGGTGTGCGCCAGCTCTAATAATTTAATTAACTAATCACAGATTAGTCAAAATACATGAATTATAGATTCTACCTACAAAGCTAAAGACTCTCAGATGTTCTTTAAACAATGCAGAACTGGATAACAAAACGCGCCAATTTTAAAATCAACTTAAGTTGAGCTAAAATTTAAAGAAATCTTCACACTTAAGGTTTATAAGCTTTTCGGTTTCGCGCATAAATAATAATTTGATAAGGGACTCTAACTTGATTATCAAGTCGTTATAAATGAAGTTTTAAGTGATAAATCATACAACTTTAACATAGAAACGTTTGTTCACACGCTTGCTTGCCATACCTAGTTCTATTTTATAAACAAGCAAAATGAAACCTTAACACAAGTGGATAAAGTTTAAATTAAGATTAGTACAAGTTACTGTTTTAGAGGTACAATTATCGAGGCACTAAGTAAGTCAGCAAATGCTTGTATTGATGACATTGTAAGTTCACTTCAAGTCAGCTGCAGTTAAACTTAACCGAGTCCAAGAAGTGAGTTTAGATTGAACTGCAAACTTGTTTTATAATCAATCAGTATCTAAACAAACACAACATTTCTTAGAAAATAAATAACGACCAGCACTGATCTGTGCAAATGGATAGGTTCCAACTTCGAAGTGCCTTTTAATATTAATGAGAGTTAATTTCAACTAACCGCTACCATCAGCGAAATGGCGAAAATCAAATAATCACAAATAACGCTTATCATAGCCTGTCTATTATTAGAAGTCAGTGAAATAACTTAAATCAAAGAAGAAAGTTTAATTTAGTCTATACTCGTAATTGCAAAGAAATATCGCATAGGAACTAATTTGTTTGATTCTTAGACGATGAAGTATAAAAAAAATTACTATACTAAATAATCAGTCACGATTGGTTTTACCACTTTTAAGTTAAGAAGAATTAATAAATACCAATTTGAATCTTACTTCTTACTAATATTATAAATGCGAATGTTTAAATGGATGGATGGATGTTAGACTTTGTAGCCTAAACGGCTGAACGGATCTCAATGAAATTTGGCATGGATGTAGAGTACAGTCTGGAAGAACACATAGGCTACTTAGTTTTTTTTAATTCCACGCGGACGGAGTCGCGGGCGAAAGCTAATAGCCAATATATTTGCATAAACTTAGCTATACATTTAGTTTAACTGGCACGATAGAGTGCCTTATCTCCGTTCAACCTCATTAAATGACCCGATTGGTCAAACTTGGCCGTCGTTCCCACACCAAACGGACAGACAAATATCAATTATTTACTATAGATAACCACAGTAAGTGGGCTTTGTTAATATGTGACTTAGATTACTCGTGTCACCTACAACTTACATGGAAATAGGTCGTACAATTAAATCGCAGTCGACTTAAATAATGCTAGAAACTAAAAGGGGTAGGCAGAGAGTATGGACCTTCATTTGGCAAGCACGTGGGTTTCATTTGCTCTTGATATTTCTTTCTTAATCTCCGTTCATAGTAACCCAAGAGTGTTAAGGACGCTAAGTAAAAGTTTAGGATTCCCCTAAAATACATCCTAAAGACAATTTAGGCAAGAAACGTAAATACTAGGTTCTCAGCAATAAAGTGCTTAAATATTTCTAATTTCCTGTAACTTCCACTTTCTTGTATCCGAAGTCGAAGTGGACCGGTTAGTGTGAGCGAGATAGAAGACATTCGTATGAAGAGTGAAAGAGACGGTAGGTACTAGGACCACAACACGCAACAACCAACATATCCTCGAATATAGCTTGTTGCATTTTGCAATTGTATACTACAGTTGAAATTCGACTTTATGAGGAAGAGTTAGAGTTGATTTTTGTTTGCGTTTTAATTGTGTTTGTTTCTTTTGTCAATGCAGCCCAGGGCCAGCCACCCTGACATATAATGGGCAATTCGATTCTATCAGCATTTTCGTACAGGGATATCGTATTCTTCGACTGTCGATAAGTATGCTTTTTTTGTTTTGTTGATCGCTTTCTCTTTATCTACGTCCATTGCTGGTTTAGTGGGGAGGATATCTGCACACAATGGTAGGGACGAGGCAATATATTGTGTTAATAAGCCTTTAGACTTCAAATATATTTGGATGTGTGAAGTTAAAAAAAGTTTGTTCAAACTGATAACTGATGTCTGATACGACAATAAATTAGACGGTTTGTAGAAATTATTATATAATAATAATAATAAAAAAACATATTATGTATAAACTATGAGAAATGAAATCAGATCTAACGATTTAGGACATTGGAAACCCTAAATTTTGCACACAAAACACAAGGGTATTACCCCAAGGGTCCAAACTAAAGGGGACCTAGCTTAGGGTTGACCCCTTTGTAAAATCTTTTTAATATCCCGCTGAGACAATTGAAAAATGTCAAAAAAATCACGCGACACCAACATAATAATAAAATATGTACCTACAACTTTAAACTAATACGTTCTGCCCACCCTATACAAGATAAGCAGTGGAAAATATTTAACACCATTACTGGTAAAATTGTCCCGTACAAAAGTGAACGAGCACGCAGAGTGGCGATGAAAGGGTTAACCCTTTATTTATTCTACATAAATATTTAAATCATTACGAAGTTAAAAATGCATCAGTTAACATAAAATCAGTTAGTCATAGAAAGTAGCTAATCTTTAAATCGTCAAAACAAAGTTATGAATCATTGCGTTTACTAGGTCAAGGTACATGACATATAAAACCCGCCCTCTCGTACTCTTTGTCACCCTAAATGACAAAGAGTATAACAACAAATATAGAAAGACTAGCTTTCGCCCGCGACTCCGTCCACGCGAAATTGAAAAAAAAAGGTAAGACTATCCTCTACAAATTTATATTTTAATTTATATATCTCCAAAATTTCATGTACATCCGTTCAGAAGTTGAGGCTACAATCTCTAATAAACATCCATACATACATCCAAAGTTTCGCATTTATAATATTAGTAAGACTGAATGTAGGACTTTCAAAACAGTGTTCTGTTTCAAAAAAACTAGGAAATAAAGATCATGTGCTTAAAATCAAATTTAAAAAGATAGTTATTTATTTATTTTCATTTCACGATCAAATAATTTACATTTTAAAGTGATTTTTTTATCCCATCATTCAGCACGTCGACACCTATCTAGTATTCAATATTTTAAATCTATTTCACCAATTTACTGCTAGACCGCTAGATAACATAAAACTGAATAAATAAACATAACACTTATAAAAACCACTTCAACATGACCTCCGTTATCAAAGGTCACGGCTTCCTTTAAGAAAGTTATAAACCAAGTAAAGGCACTTTCTCATAAATGACAGCAGGAAATCTATCAACCACTTCGCAATTGAATGTCAACAGTTTAACGTAGGGTTTCACTGCCAATATGAGTAACTGCATTTATTCCTCTAAATGTTTCGATAGAAAAACTGACATTTAATTTTTAACACGGCACATTACATGTATTCTGATATAATAAAGCGTAAACACACTACTTCGTGGCGTAGGATGTCAGATTCTTTCTTTAATAAAAAGCCTTACGACACGCTTTAGGCTATATATTTTCACGCTATTAAACTTAAGGGGTAAATAAATTAGAAAAACCTTTATGTGGGAAAGGGACCACAAGCTGCCAACATTAAGGAAGCAAGGTTTATTATGGTAACGGTAATTTTGACATTTGCAATTGAGAAGACAAATGTAAACTAAAAAATAAAATAAAGTTTTTCTACTTTCATGCGGATAAAGCCGCACGGAAACAGCTAGTCTAATAAAAGCGGTAATTTGTATGGAGGAAATGAATTTCGTTAGCACAAAGGTTACTTTTGAAGAGGCTTATAGACAAAGTTTATTGTTGCAATAAAAACCCGAGCGAAATTTATATAACAATGTTTCCATAAATCTTGAAGACGTCAATTGCATTTTTTAATACTAATGTGCAACGACGTGCAAACCGTCACGTAAGGAAATGCATAGTAAGCGAAAACTCGATGATTCAAAATTCAAATGTTAGCTTACAGTTTTATGTAAGTGTGACGCACAAACGCTTCTAAGATTAATTCAGTTTTCATAAAGGTCAAAGGCATCAAACTATGATCATGTAACCATTTCCATTAATGAAAACATCTAACATAAAATATTTATGTATATTTACAGACATTGCACGTTTTCTATACTAATATTATAAAGAGGAAAGATTTGTCATTTTGTATTGAAATAACTCAAAAACTACTGGGCCGATTTTAAAAATTCTTTCACCATTAGAAAGGTAATTTATCTGTGAGGCTATTTTTTATTATTTTTAAATTTCACGCGGGCGAAGTCGCGAGCAACAGCTAGTGTTTTAATATTTTCAAATCCATATATCGCTAACTTTTCGTAAAACTTCTTTCAAGGTATGTCTGAAAATATGATTTCTTTTAAAGTAAATATCTTTTAAACTGTTTTGTAAATATAATTAAGTCTCAGGAAGCATTTAATCATATGTTAATAAAAGCAATCGTATAAATAAAAGTCATAACAGAATATAAACAATATTGCAGCTACGTACGGCCGCGCGGTTACAAAAACATTTCCCTCATCCAAATCAAAGGGAATTTCAAATAAAACATTCCTCTACAGTGCAAGCTTTATTGGGGAGGTAATAAAAATATACATGATATCTACAAATCGTAAACACCGCCCGTTTCTAAATTGACTAAAATCGAAATGATTTAGCAAATTACATATCGAATTCATAAATACCTTGTTATATTCCGTCAATTTTGTAAAAGTAACTAATTTAACAAAATCAAATTATAAATAATATGAATAAATTCGTTCGATACGCAATTTGCACAGTCTTTACAAACTTAGTCAAATTACAAATTGTCCAGGTTCACAAATTGGTGGTAACATTTATTAAATTAATAAAAAACTCGTAACTATCGGTGGATATGAGAGCATGTGTGGCGTAGACGTTGTATTTTATGTGTTGATCTTTCTCAGTCACTTTGAACCCGAAGCTTTGATGTAATTAGAAAATATACGAATAGTTTAAAAACACACGATATCGTGTAACTGCACTGCAATGAAACTTCTTTAGGTTATAAAAAATCTACAGCTGAAGAATATTAAAGTTTAAAAATTACAATAATAAACACATTTAAAGAACATTTGTAAGAATAAGCAATTTAATTTTTCTTTCAGCGAAAATAACTTAGAATTTGCCAGAGCTGTTTTCAATTTTTGTCGCTAGATGGCGTTAGGCGTTGTAAAATGTAACATTGCGAATAAAAATACTTTCGAGTTGTTTATAAACAGATGTACGTTTATGCTTTTTATTATTAGTAATGATTTTCTTACATTAATTTAAACGTAAAATTGGTATATAATTTATTTTCTAACTGTTAAGAAAGCTTTTTAGTTTCGATTTTACTTTATTGTTGGTTGCTCAGTTTGGTGTAGGGTTGTCCCAAGGTCATTGCTAATTTGAGTTTTTGTTATAATAACGTTCAGAACTTTAGATAGATAGCGTTTCTTTATTTTCTACAGTATTTCCACTTTGGCTAAAATATAGCGAATTATTTTATTATAATATAGTTTGGATATTGCGAGTATAAATGATGGTTGCTAAGCGGGCGCCATCTGCCGGCCCGCATGCGTCGCTCACCTGTGTCCAGATCAGGTGTTTTGTTACGTTAAACTTTTTAATACACGCATTTTAACGCACGCGACTGCAACCGTCGTATTAACTTTAGTTTTTATAGAAAAAAGCAAACGCGGGTCAGCTGATTTTATGACCGCAATTGTTAAAAAAATAAAGTTTTGTAGATTTTTTTTGTATATAAATATGACAATGTATACTAACCGTGAAACTGTCTAGATTTAACGAAAAAAATATATTTGGCAAACATCCAAAATTTCTAGCATATCAATTTTGTATACTAATAGCTTCGCACTACACTTATTGGGATATTGCGGGTTTCAATAGTGTTTGAAATCACATTAACTATATAAAACTTTTGAAGGCATTGAGTTTTACTAATCTCATTATAGTAAAGTATCTTAAATAAAATAAAACAATTAACCTATGATTTACGTTTGGCATTTTGGCATTCGTATTTTACGATGAAAAGAAAAAGTGAGAAAAAAAATCGAATCTACATATTATTAAAAAGACTATCAGTGAGTCTAGTCAAGTCGATACATCGACGCGCTTGGTTACAACCAATTTCACTCCATTTGTCAAAATTAGTTGCAAATTATCTTACTTTACTTTTTAAGGATTTCAAATGAAAACTAACTAGTTAAGTTAGTTTTATTACAAGATTTTGTCGGAAAAAAATATATACAATTTTGTATATTAATTTAATTTGATATTAATAGCAATTATGTTGTAAACAATAAACAGTATTAAATGTCAATTACGAGCTACTGTTTCTTATAAGTAATTAGTATTACTAATTTAGAAATAATTAGTATCTGGAAATTATAGATATAAGTTTGGCAGACTTTAGTAAATACGTTCGTGTATGTGGAGATTGCGTCGCGTGTCATGTCACACAGGAGTGCAATGCGTGCGCTCGCGGTGTGTGCGCGCACGCGAGTGACGCGGGGCGCGGGAGCGGGCGCGCGGCGGGCGTGCGGCGGGCGCGGGGCGCGGGCGGGCAGCGAACAGCTGAGCGGGTATATTGACAGCACTCGGCACGTTGCCGCCGTGCTAGTACATCCCTTGTCGCCGCGGAGTGCGCACGTAGCCGCCGTTAATGCAACCGCCGCTGCGCTCGCCGTGCGGTCCCGTCACGCTGAAATTATGACTTTTGGACCGTTCGCAGGCGAAGAAGGCAGCGCCAGATCACTAGTTCCGGAGCGGGTGTTGAGGATAGTGTCCAGGTACTGGGAGGTCGCCGGCAGCGCGCCCGCCGCCAGGCCCCGGTCCTCGTCTCCACACGAGATACTCCTCATTTCCCCATTCGGACTCTTATAAAAACTTTGAAAACAAACTTTGAAAAAAATTTTTTGCGAACGTCAGCCGCTAGTGTTAAGTGCAATACGTGAACTGTGTTTTGTGTTTAGTTTCTGGGGTTTTTATTTTTTTTATTTGGATAAACGCAAAATGGTGCCCCAGCAAGTTTCTGAAGTGAGGTCTTTGACGCCCACGTCGAGCGGCGTACCGGTGTTCGGTTCGCAACTGGTCGACAAGAATTCTTCGACACCTTACACTGATGCCACTCAGGTTAGTGAAAACTTTATACCAGTGACCTAAAGTGAAAGAAAAAAATAAAAGTGAAATTTTAAAATAACGAAAATAAATAAAACACAATTTAAAAAAATATTTATTCAAAAATTCCAAGAATATAAAATGTGTATTTTAAAAATTTTAAGAACCGTGGGAAAATCTCAAATATTAAATAAAATGCACCAGAAAAAATAACTGTTTAAAAATGTTTTAGACAAATAAAAATACAAATTCAAATTGGAAAGCAAAAATAATTTCATATTTAAAAATGTTTTACGCATTCGAAATTCAAAATGGGAATTAAAAAATAATTTTAATTCTATATTTAAAAGAGTTTAACAACTATAAAAATCGTCATAAAAACTTTTTATAAACTCAAATACACAACTACCGACCGAAGTTACCGTCCAAACTAAGTTAAAAAAAAACTTTTTATAATTAACTATGAAGGATACAGCGTTAAAAAGTAAAGACCCAAAAACTTTGTCAGACACGTCTTGATGAAATTAACTGCGGAACTTGCTTTCAATTTCGTAACTTCATCAAACTCTCAACTCCGCTGTAAAATAATTAAAATTTCGACACAAGTTAATAATCAAAGATGAGTTTCGAATTTAAACTTCGAAAAGAAATTTAAACAGAATATAAATTAAAATATCCTTACAAAAATGTTTTAATAATGCGTAGATTGTTTTGCGCTGTAGTTGTTTTGTAAACATATTTTTTAGTTGCGTCGTATCTAAATTGATAAGTAGATCGATTCGCAAAAACAACGCTATTTTTAAAAACGCAAAAATTACGACTTATTTCGCTCAGGTGATAAAATATCTTTAAAAGTAAAATTTTAAATAGCATTTATACGACCCTTTTTTAATCTGCATAAATTAGTATTAATGTTCACTGCACACGCCAATTAAAAATTTACCTGTGTAATTAAAAAAAAAAGGGAAAAAGTTATATTTATTCAGCGAGGTATAAAATCGGTACGTAGGTAATGGTCGGTAAAAAGGGTTGGAGCATTATCGTGTAGATAATCTTAATAAATATCCATTGGCCGGCGCGGCGGTTACACAGCCAGAAATTAAATTCGCTAAACGGCTTACTAACGAGGAATAATGATGTTTTAGCATGCGATACTGTGGGGACGGAAGCACAGGAATTGTAACAGAATCCCACTTATAAACCCAGATTAAGTCTCTTACAATTCACCGAAATACTAAGAGGAATTGCTAAAAAAATAAAATAAAAATAGTGTCAATTTGAATTAAAAAAAAATACAAAAGTATTTTTACATAAAAATTCAACATTAATTTCTGCGTCAAAATTCGTGGAATTAGTTATTAAATTGTATTTTTTAAATGGAGCAATAAATATTGTTCATATTTTTAAATTAAGAATTTAAATATGCTGGTTTTCTCTAAATAAAATTATTTTTTTAAACTACTTTAATTTAATAAACATTTTGCTTATAAATCCAAACAATATTGAATAAAATGTGTTATCAAAAAATATTGTGCAATTCTGAAACGAGTGCTTCTAATCACGTAGACAATTCTCAGTTCGCATTATATTAGTATTCGAAAATATCACGTGCCTTCTCTTATAAATTAGAATTATATTTCTCTAAATAACTAGTTGTTAGAAATATTAAAGAGTTTTTCTACATAAAATGTCAACAGAGTTCGATTAAATATAATCGTGTGATAGGAAATAATACGAAAACGTCACAGATAAACACAATCGGACAAACGCGGCGACCGTTCGGCTCGAAACGGCCGCGGGTGCAACGACATTATATTCTTTTTTCAAATTATCGCATCAAATACACATTAACAATAGCGAAGTAAAGCAGTCAAAACAATCGATATAATAAGAAAACGAAGTCGAGATATTTATATTGTGCCAAGGATCGAGCGAAATGTACGTAAAATGCGCCGACGCAGTGTAGAGTGCATTAACATTTCAATGTCAACTCGTAATATTTTTAGTCATCCTGTTGCGTGTGTTGGCCTTTCTCGAGCGTACGTACGCTAGCTATGATGGCTCGCTACTAGGAAATCATAATCGCGAAGCATTCGTCTACGGAATATCCAAGAAATTTCGGCTATTTCGTATTATTGCCACATCGCAATCTTGAACTATCCTGTAACACCAGGAAGCTATTATCAATCGTTGAGGAAAACAGTTTAACAATGAAAGATTTACACTACATAGTCACGAGATCGCGGACAAAAAATTACAATTGTAAATTGATTTTAATTGAATAGCGATTGTGAAATAATACGCTTAACGGAGTTGGCGTTTTCACGTAGATTAGGCGTCGGGATATAATCGTGTAAGGCAAGTTGGCGTTTGAGAGTGCAGCACGTATCGGCCCGAGTTCGAGGCGACTACGCCAAGGTTGCGGGCGCCTCAGTTTCGTTTTATTACTACAATTGTGATTGTCCGTTCTCCAAACCGATTGTTAGATTATACGATTGATGAAAAACTCGCTTCGTTTTTAATTTACTTTAAGCGCTTCCTAGAAATAAAAGGCACCCTATACGAGCGCTGCTAACTTTTTCCTGCTTATCTTGAACTCGCGTTTTCTTACAACGAATCACGAAAAGATCCCTCGAGTATTTAAATACTGATCTTGTTTTGTTTTTATTTTAATAAAACGTCAAGAAATCAACCTTTATATATAAGTGCTTATTTTGTGTTTTTCATCTTAAGATAATAAAGATGGTCTTTTGAAATCAATTTCGTATAAAACTTTTCTGTGTTCATGTTTTTAGTAAATTTGTGTACCCTAATGCAGGAGCAGTGAACAGTTGGGCAAATCAAGGTTTGATTGTAAAATACACGGCGACGTTAGAATGCAATTTGCTCTACTCTTGTGGGTGGTGTTTTAATGGCACCATTATGTTGGGGAACGCTGATTGTTGCAACAGAATTGCCTTGCGCTCGCCTCGCTCTATACTCTATACAAATGTTGCTTACACTCCAACTTTTTGTATCAGATAATAAAATTTAACCATTCTATACTTTGACTCTGACGAATTACGCAGTTATAACTAGCGTTTGCCCGCTACTCCGTCCGCGAAGAATTAAAAAAAAACAAAAGGGATAGCCTATGTGTTCTTCCAGACTATCATCTACATCTATGCCAAATTTTATCGAAATACGTTCAGCCGTTTAGGCTACAAACTCTAACAAACATCCATCCATCTAAACTTTCGCATTTAATATTAGTATGATATCGTTTTCTCTGTCTACAGGCTTAAACGTCAGATGAAGTCGAGGGCTTTTATATTATATGTCACTTAAAATATATTAAAAACAATTGACAATTCTGTTATAAAAATATTCACAGTAAAACTGTCAATTTAATTTTAAAAACGAAAAGAAAATATATTTTGTCTGCGGCTAGTTTCAACAAATTGTAGCACAAGCGTACAGCTTGGGAAATTCTAGCACTGACATATACAGAAACTAACAAACACCAATAAATTCTGTACTGCAACAGCGCTGAATATTGCACTGAAATTCAGACGAAACAGAATAACATTCATAGACGCATGTTTTAATTAAATATTTAAAATATTAGATTACTTTAGTATTTAGAAACGTCACTAATAAGACCCTTGGAAATTATCTTTAACAATTTTTAGATATAATAGTTTTTGCCCGCGACTCCGTCCGCATGGAATTAAAAAAAAACAAAAGTGAGTAGCCTATGTGTTCTTCCAGACTATTCTCTATATCTATACCAAATTTCATCGAAATCCGTTCAGTCGTTTAGGCTACAAACTCTTAGAAACATCCATCCACCTAAACTTTCGCATGTATATTATTAGTATGATAGTAAAATGTGTAAAGTCCATCGCGTTACCTTACTATCTAATGGACAGAGGAGGGGACCTTAAAACATTCTAAATGTCCCCTTCCATAGTATAGTCGTATTTCTTCACTACCAAATGACAATTTTCTATTTACTAAGAGAACACACTAGTGTTTTTATAAATGTCTTAGTTGTACAAATGCTTGTATTCCAAGTTGTGAAGATATCGGTTAACCGAAAACTTTACCAGATCCTTCCTAATCCGAGCTGAGTTGATTAGGTGTTCACAACTGCCAACTTTATCTCTCAACTTTGATTGGAAAGTAATGAAGTGACCGTAAAACTTACAATATCGTTCTTTTCCTACTTTACCTAACAATAGTTTCTTACGAATGAATAAGCTTTATTTTTATTGTTGCTTTTTATCTGTTTTATAAATAGACTTATTTGTTATATTTTAGTCAATGCCAATCACTAGATTAAGTAAAAGTAATGAGGAAGGATAGGTTTATGCAAGAAGTGAACCTAAGTTATACGATTATGTAAAAACTTAATATTTAAATTGTTTTTAATTAATTATATTAGAGTCTTAAGTGTAATTTTTAAAGCCAATATGTTTAAGTGCCTTTATTCTCTTGTACAAGCACGATAGACGAAACATTTCGCTTTGTTTAATTTAGCATCGAACCTAAAACGATAAAGTTTACGACGGCCTTTCAAACTGCACGCTTTCCAAAAAGAAATCACAAACACATCCGAACTCTGAATCTTTATAGCCTGCCTTATCAGCCTTGATGGCGGAATTAATTCATTTATATGCAACAGAAACGGCCCTCGAGATGAGATAAACAAAAATCTTGAGTAGAAAATCAACCTTACATCCCTTAGAAGGCGTCGCCAGTCGATGACCTTGGGGGTAGCAGTAAATTTATTATTTCTTCAATAAAAACTTATTAATTTTAAGATAACTACAAGTCTCTAGGAGTTAATATTTAATTTACAATTTTCGTCTCTGTAAAGACAACTGAAGATACCAATGTTAGTAGTGTAAAATTCTTTTATTAGTTGAAAATCGTGTGATCCCTGTTTAAACATTTATTTCCGAACTTTAAGGTTTTATTGTAAAGACTTATCTTGTTCAATGAATACCGAAGGTTCCACGTTCGATTCCTGTATTGTGTAAACCTGATTTTGATCACCTGCCAAGAAACTTAGACTGAAATGAATTATTTTTTTATAAGAATAAAGACTAATATTGTGATAACATATTATATACATAATGCTGTATTATTGCTATAATTTATGTTAGCTTCATATTTGATAGAAATAATATATCTGCGTCCATCGTTGCTCTTAATGTTAGCAAATTATTAGCTATAAAAGTGATTGGTCCTTTTTTATATAGCTTTTTATATGACCAACAAGCAGGTCACGTTGAAAAGAATTCTCTTAGTTTAAAAAAGTACGAATTTATAGTGAAATTATCTCACACTTATGATATCCTGGTACTTCCCCGGATAAGATATCACTGAACTGACTAATTTGTATGTAAAATCTGGTTTTTAAAACCATATAGATAAAATACCAATTACGCTTATGTCCAGATATATCAAAATATTTGTTTTTCCATATTAATGTATCAACGCTTATTGCTACTAAAGCTAAGTCGATCGTACGCCATCGGCAATGACCTTTACAGCTTACTTTTATTTGGTTCAATTGTAACCGGTTTGTAAGAACTGGTTACACGCGGCGAACTCGTACCAGTTTGCTGTAGGTAGGCATCGCTAGCTCTTGTATACGAGTAGCTTTCGCTAGCTATACCGCTTGGTGACATATGACGCGATTTCTTTTGACTCAAACTAGTTTTTGTTATTGATTGTCGCATGTCGAGTTATTGGTCAATATCAAGTTCAAAGTTTATTTATTTTATGTATGCTTTTAATATTTATTTATGCAATTAAATATAAAATTAAATAGCTAATTAAAATGTTTTAATTTGTCGCTTCAATACTTTCGATGTTAACTTAAGTTATAAGATATGTTTAACATGTTCTTTTATTAGTATGTCCTTTTTATGAACTCCTGGTACTTTATTTGTTCTATTTGCCCAAAAATATAACAATTAGGTTCCGTAAAGTAGTAAATATAATTTTGTAATATGCCCTCGTAATACGGAGGGCAAACATCTAATTCTGCTCCCTCCGGGAGGGAGATTCTCTCCAGGAAATTGGGCAAGGGATCGACATTCGATTCCCGATAGTTGCGAGGGAAATATTCTAAAAAGAGGCGTCAAAGCTTTTGAATAACATATTTCACTTTACATCTTTAAATAAGGGTATTTTTTATATTTATCATAATTTTAATAACAAAATAAACTGTAACATAAGGTACTCTTAACAACTCTGAGTGTCATAGTAATGTTTACAGTTAATTTGCAAAAACGCTAGTTTTACTATAAGCCGTTTTGCCTACTAGACAAGAGACGTAATGCGGCCGACAGTTGGGACCTAGGTAATACTCAAAAGCCTAGACTTGTCAGAAACAGTTGCGTGGATAAATGAAATTAGTATTTTCTAGTGCGAAATGTACTGTGTAAATAGAATTGTTATGTAGTCGCAAGTTGTAAATGGCCGCGGGAACGAGGTTAATGTATTGAATTTATTTAAATGTTAATTACGATTTGGGTTCAACATTTTTATAACTAAATGTCTAATTTCTCAGGTAATTATTTATTAATTATTATTGCTATTTATAAGGAGGAATCCCTAGGATTAATCACCCAAACTCCCCTCGCTAAAGTGGGATTCAAAATTCCCTTTAAACTCAACGAAGTGAAATTCAGTTAAGGTATCGCTAAAAGGGAATGTTAGCTCATTTAGAATGTTCTTCATGAGTTTACACTGCATTGGAATGTCTTTAAATGTATGTTACACTAGGTGTTGCCCGCGACTTCGTCCGCGTGGTATTAGAAAACAGACGAACTATGTAAATAACGTGTCCCTCGGGAACCGGGCATTTTTCGGGGATGAACCTTATCCCATGTGTACTCCAGACTTGTTTTATATCTGTGCCAAATTTCAATAAGATATGTTGAACCGTTTCTGAATTATCGAGTAAACATTAAAATACAAAATTAATGCATCCCACGGGAACCGTAACTATTTCCGGGATAAATAGTATCCTATGTGTTCTTCCAGACTATCCTCTACATCTGTACCAAATTTCATCAAAATCTGTTCAGCCGTTTAGGCTACAAACTCTAACAAACATCCATCCATCCATCTAAACTTTCGCATTTATAATATTAGTAAGAAGTAAGAAGTAAGAATTAGTAAGATTTGACGTAGATATCTGATCATGAATATATTCACCAGCAGTTACTGTAAACGTAAACTTCCTATAGTACACATCGAATTTACCAATTAGTCTCTAAATAGAACATCAAACGTAACACACGCTGTGTTCCAAAATATCAAACTAATCGATTCCATTGACCAAAAAAAAATAAAGCTAGAGACAATATTGTTCCAGGTAGATTAGTCTACCTGCCCGGGATGTAGGATTACACAAATTTCGTAATTGTACGAACTTTTTCTACAGAGTTTTTGCGTGGATTATGTAGCGCGTAATTTCATGTTGAATAAAAATGCCAATTTATCAAAGTAGACCCGAGCGATTAACATAGCGCTGGTGCGGGATTATGGACTTTATGAATATTATCTTAACGTTGTTGTCCCTTATCCTAATACCTTATTATAAAATATGAGCTCTTACATTTTATCCCTATTTGGGAAAACGACGGCAATTTGTAACACGATAGATAAGTAACATTTCTGAATTTATAATTTTTAATAACATAAGAAATAATAATAATTTTACATTTAATTTGAAATCGAAAAGATTTAATAAACGTTTAAAATGCCATGAATTAAAATAATTCAATTTAAAAATGGAAAAATCAATTAAAACAATAAATTATTTATTTTGATTTTTAACTAACTATGAATTAATTTAAATGTTTTTCAATTTACAAATGATTGATCATACATTATCATCATTAAATTCACAAATTAATAAATATTTATTCATTATTTTGGACTATTAAACAGATTATAAAATAAAAATACAACTTCTAAAATTTGTAATAACAATTTAATAGCAGTCTAGTTAATTGGGGCAAGTGATTTAATAATTATCACACACTAATAAATGCATCGATAAGAATTTGTGTAATTAATAATAATAATTATTATTATTATTAACTATTTACCGAAGGCGCTATATTTCATAGCACGTTGACCTAATTTAAAATTTGCCCTAATGCCTTGATTAAATAACAATAATATTAACATAAATCTGCATAAGATATTAACATAAACTCAATTACATCGACGCCATTCGATATTTACTTTTGTATGGATATAAAATCAGAATTGAGCGCATCGTTTCCTTTTAGGAAACCTGGTAATAAATGCTTTCACGCGGTTAAAATATCGCTGTAGCCGTGAGATAACCATTGCGGCTTTTGATTTGTTTATTTTTTTAATGTTCTCACTTAACGAGCATTGGATAATATAAATGTTGATAGATTCGTTCGTTACGTAAAGTTTAAAATAATAAAGTCTTTAATCATATTGTTAATAACACTCTATATTTTATTAATTAAATTATTGAGATTGCAACAAAAAGCGTGACTATTAATAATTAACAATGACGTCAGCCTGTATAAGGAAGATATTTGCAGAAATGTAAAACAATTGCTTCACCTTGAACTTCTAGATTCGATAGTCGATTTGCAAAACGTCCGGAGGCGTTTCTAATTGAAAACCAAGCTACTAGATGGAGCTGTTCGTGATATGGACGTATTAAAAGTGACTTTTCAACTAATCCGTCGGTAACAATCGATTTCAATTATTAACGGACTCCCAAACGTGGAGTTCCCACGTTACGTGTCTCGACACGGACCCCATTGTTTCTGTTTAATCGAATTTTGATCAAGTTCAAAGGAATTCAGACTCAGGTTACAGATATCACGCGATATTCAAAGAAATAAATTTTATAATATTCATATTCACTGTTCATAGAAAACATTCGTATTTTATACATCAAAGTAAATGTTTACGAAATTGATTTAGATATCAATAATTGAAAGCATTATGTATATTTATATATTCAGAAGGCAAATGAATTGCGCTCCATTAATACGACCTCAAAACGTAATTAAATTTTAATAATTAATTCATACAATCTGTTTCACAAACGCATAATTCACACTTAATTAAGAAACTGCTCCCCTGCCGTATGTAAGACTAGCTTTTGCCCGCGACTCCGTCCGCGTGGAATAAAAGCACAAAAGTGAGTAGCCTATGTGTTCTTCCAGACTGTCCTCTACATCTATACCAAATTTCATCGAAATCTGTTCAGCCGTTTAGGCTACAAACTCTAATAAACATCCATCCATCTAAACTTTCATATTTATAATATTAGTATGATAACAAAAAGGGCATTAAACTTATTGCCAATATCTTTGAAGTATTAAGATCGTTGCTTTACAAAATGCCAAGTAACTCGAAAGTCCACAAAGTTTATTCGCTCGCAAATTTCGCTTTGTAGCAGAAAAGGCAATTTTATATTTCTGGTAATGATTTCAACTTAGCAACGACATTGACCTGGTTATTAACGCGTATTCAATTTTTATTAATTACTAGCTGTTCGCGTGCGGCTTCATCCGCATGAAATTGCGAAAATTTTATTTCATTGTTTACATGTGTCAAATTATCAATAGCAAATGTCAAAATGACATGACATGATATGACAAACCTTGACAGTCTTGCTTCCTTGATGTTGGCAGCAACTTATGGGTCTCTTTCCCACATTAGGGTTTTTATCCAAAATATTTACCCCCTAAGTTTAATGGCGTGAAAATATGTAGCCTAAGCGTGACGTAAGTGTAGGGCTTTTATTAAAAAAGGATTATTCAAAAATATGCTGTAATTGCTGACATCTTAGGCAACAAAGAAGTGTGTGTTTACGCTTTATTATAATAGTATAGAAAAGAATATTCTCGAATGACAATAACTAACGGAATTCAGTTACGATGTTGAAGTTTTAAAAACTTAAAAATACAAGTTCTGGAGTGCGGAGTGCTTCAACTTATGTAGATGACAATTTATAAAGAAAGCCGAAAGAAATATGGCTTCGTCGCGACACAAAACTTTTTTTACTGCCTCCCCCCTTTCGATGAAAGATAAATTTGCAAATAGAGCACGGAAGACCAACGACGACGGAATTTATCAGACTCTATTCAAATGTAAATAATTCCTTGTAAATTGGTTTTACCCCAGAATACTGTGAGATACTAAATTAATATTTTACTAAAGTTTAATTACGACTCTCTGATAAAGTTAAAATACGCAAAATCAATAGCATCATTAGCCGGTTGAAACTAAATATAGAATCCTTTGCCAAAGATAAAACCTCGAGAGACTAATGTACAAACTTCTATAAATAAAACTTGTAACGATCATTAATACTAATAACTCAAAGATACATAAATTTAAGAGACAATTTCCAATAAATATTCCGCACGAATACGTCTCTTGTTTATTTAAAAGAAAAAAACATCATTAACGATAAGCTCTTCAAGAGTTTTTATAAAATAATAACAGATGGCGTTGTACGTTAAAGGATGTTGGGGAGAAAACATCTAAGCTTAAAAATAGGGTCAGAAGCGAGTCTCCGTCGGTAATGCAGTGGCAATATTTGGCCGCCGCTCCCTCGGGCCGGCGGACGTCCGCCGTACAAACATTGTCTCTGGTCTTTGAATGCGAACGGAGACGTCCCGTGGGAGTCCGCACTAATAGTGTTAAGAATACACGATCGTGTTTTACTGTTTGTCCGACATTGATATAGCTGGGGGAACAATTATGTTGAACTAACAACCTTATAGAGGCGACATATAGAAAATTGTAAATATATCGCTAAATGTACAAATGTTTTTTTTATTAAATTTGACAATATGAATGTATCGATTTCATAAATGCGTTTTATAATTAATATAAACTGACTTCATTTTCGTAATTGGACGTAAAATCGAGAACGAAATTGCGGAAATCGAAATACGTCTGTTTGTGACCCGATGAAATGCTTCACACCTTCTATTTAAAGAGATAGACAGGTGTTAGAAATTGTATACTTGGACTATCCAAATAACCTTTTCGAATGTTCTCATAATCAACAAACATAAAAAACTTAATTATCATAAACGGGATATATTTAAATTAAGTTGAATTTTTTAAACTCATTAATAAATGGACGTAAAACGCACTCACATTTGGACCACTCGAGTTGCTCCGAGCTAACTACGTTTTTATGAAGCGCACGCGAGCCGTAAATTTAGCATTTACACCGTGCGTCCGAAACGTTGCCACTTACCACCTTGTCCAATGCAGCCAAGATGCAAATGAATGGATACGGCATTTATAATTAAAACTACTCTCAGAGTTATTACGTTATTCATAAATATAATAATTAGCATTATTGCAATACTATGATGCAGTAGACTGTTGTAGTAAAAATATTCTATTAAAGATTTATTTTATTCACCATTATTTCTTAGTTAAAAGTAGTAAAGCAATTAAAGAGTTTGAAATAAATCAAACTTGACAATTCCGCGTTCCTTGTTGCAATTATAATTTTACTATAACATTTTTAATTTTATTATTTAAACTAGCTTATGCTCCCCACGCCTTCTATGCTATATTTTATAAATGTGTCAAATTTTATCGAGATACATTAAGCTGTTTGGACTAACAAGCATCTTAAATTTCGCATTTATAATATTAGTATGAAGTAACAACATTTCTATGAATTTACCTCCTTATTTGAGACGTAATAAGTTGTATTCATACAACTCTGTGTATCATCTGTTCAGTAGCTAGTTATCGATTGCTTGCATCAGACCGACACGCCATCTCAGCTCCAAGAATTCGACTAGAAATTGGGCCTGGAGATGTCCCAAGGGCGCGAGACAAGCTAAAAAGAATCTTTTATATCTCGTGGAATTTCCAAGAGTCCTCACTGCAATAATTCCGTGACTTTTATCTTGTTTTCTCCTTCGCTTTTCCTGACTTCAGTCACGCCACCGATAAACCTAATCAGTATTGATTGTAAATTATATAACTAATTATATTGTAATAGCTGAGAATCTGTTTACTTCGATAAGTTTTGTTTACCTATTTAGTCGTTATCTATATAGTAATGTTGCGGATTCATTTAGCAGGAATATCTCCTTTGAGAGAATAGAAGTGCGAGAGTGGCTCGTTCGATTGACGCGAGCCCATCGACTCACTAATGCGTCTCATTTCCCGAACACCGGCTTTCGGAATAAGAAAAGTTCCGACATCCTCTTCGGCGAGGAAATGAAAGAAAGAGGCCGTACGCTCGGTTGCGAACCCAAACTTAATACCTTTGATCTGGGAGCCGAAAGTTCGAATTAACTCGAATTCAAAGACGGACACGACCATCTGTTTGCGACCCTAAGGAATCCGGCGACTAATTTCAACTTAGAGAAACTCTGCAACAAAATAAGTCTATTGTGAATACTTGTTAATTTGATCCCTCTTACCTTTTCGTGTTTGAATGTTAATGAATTGAATTTGTATTCGCTAAACAGTCGGAATCGAGGTGTCGGTCGTGCGGGGAATGAATGGAGGCGAACGAGGTACGAAGCGAAGGTGAGCCCGAGTCAGCGCCAGCGTCGCCCTCCCGTCTAATGTCGTCATTAAAGTAATTGTTTCGCACTACAGCGATCTCATTGATGGCAACAATTTTTTTGCTTGTATTCATTTTGATTCCCCCTTTGTTGCGTTTCGCGTTAGCTGATCGAACAATTTACTTACGAGACATCTATGATTTCTTTATTACGGCCCCTTTATCCCTTTGTCCGTCGGCTCGGAGACTTCCTTTTTGCTTCCTGTCGTATCGTTCTCGAGATATTGAATTTTGAGCACAAAATCTTTTTTTTTCTGCCACGTTAACGGCGTATACATTTTTTTTAATACAAAGCAGTTTAGTGCGAGGGCCTATTTCGCAAATTGACATTTAAGGCGGCACCGCTTATAACGTCGGAAATTCGTTTAGAGATTAAAAGGGATCCCGTTGGAATATTTTAAAGCACGCTCGGAAACATGAGCCGTATTTTGTGGAGAAAAGAAACGTTCCAGGCGAGTTGCAGTACGATGGTGCTGTTAGGGTAATGTGTTTATAATTGCGTGGCGGGTGGTGTCGTGACGACGTCAGGAGAGAGGTCGTTGTAGTACGCTCGACGCTCAGCCATTGCTTTGGCTCATGGCAACAATAGACTGGCCGTGGACTTGGCAAAGCATTGATAGTCTCTCCGCCGACGCTATAGTGAACCTAATGAAATTTCTATTCGCTATGTAATGGCCATTATGTTTGTAATTAAATCCCTCAGCGAGTGTTAAACGGTCGGCGAGGGGCGGGCGTGCAATAAACGGGCCGAGTGCGTTCCCATGCACACGGGAGACGGCCGCTGCCACATTTAGCCCCGTTACGACAAATATAGTGCGCTTCGCATTGGAATTATCCGAGTAATACATGGAAAATTACTGTAGTGTGTACAGACCGACATTTTTTGTTCCCATGCGAGTTGCGGCGATGGCGAATGAAATTGTGAATTAATACGTAATGATGTCATACATAATGATATCGAGAAGCGTTACTCAGAGATACTTGTAATCGAATACGTTATTTTACAAAGTGAAGAGGGACACGACACTTAGAGACCGTATTAACCAAAATACAAAACTAAATTAGAGGATAAATAAAAATAAAAACAAAAGAAAATGCTGGCTGTTTTCAAATTACATTGTAATCGATAGTAACGATCAGGAATGCCCTGCACTGTCCGACCGAGGCAAGTCCCGCGGGAGTCGCCTGTTGTCTACGAGACATCGAATTTATCAGGCACTAGACAAGCGCCGGCTCTTATGTCTGTAACCGAAGCTTACATTTCGCCTTTCACTAATAAAACCTTATTTCTTTCTGTTATTTCGCCTTTTAAAGTTATAACTGTATTCTCTGTTTTTTTAGTAAATTGTACCGCATCCGATTTTTTAATTTTCTTCGCATCGATACACGAGCGGTGTGAACGATCGTATTTGATCGTACACATCCCACGGAAATAGAACATTTCGCTGCGAAAGCGTTGCCACGTGTCGGCCGAAACGTGTGGCCACCGCGGACTTTACTGCGCACAAAACGGCCACTACGTTAGATTGGCCACTGCGTTAGTAATTCGCATTCCCGATCCATCCCATGACGCTCGTCTTCACTACGGTTCAACGATCAAGACGAATCGTACCATTGGACTAGATTGGAATTCAAATACCCGCTTTAGCTTTCCGAATTAAATGGACACTAAAAGAAGAATTTGAACTCAACTTGTCTAACAAGCCGAGAAGGTAGTCACCATAAATCTTATTAATCTAATAATATAATAGGCTAATGATATAAACAATAATTACGGTTGTAAACAAAATAAATAAATAAATCTAACGACCGACAGTTTTCTTATACTTATTGTTAAATATTGAAACGAATTTTAAACACTTCGCTTTGCAATCACTACTTACACGATGACAGATGTAAATTGAACATTAATGGTAATTGGAGTAAGTTAAGTTAAGTTACGTACTTAAATGTTGTAATGCTGGCTTGTAAATTGAAAACAAACACCGTATCTTTTGTCCAATAGTGATAAAACGGCATAACTATAGAGAATTTATTAAAACCTTAAGCATTAGAGGCGTTACGTTCGATAAGAGATTAGAGCACCAACTAGAAGCATATAAAATAGAACGCTATTCCAGTTTCTCGTTATCTGGGTAAAAGATTGGTCAATATGTTACAATGAAATAGCACGATCCTATGTCGATATCGCCGGCTAGACTGTGCCAAAACTCCGATTTATTATGCTAAAATTGGAAACCAAAAAGTCACCCATGCATTTTCCAAAGGTTAGAAGTGATTACACGATAACATACCTGCACAGGGTGATTAAAAACTTTTTAACGATTATTGCAAACATTTATCTTTATGTTTTAACTTTGAATATATTTCTTAGGCCATTATTTTATAGTTTATTAATTCTCTTTGAAAATACCAACGATTAGTTTAATTATCTGAAACGCAATATTATTTATTAAAACATTTCGTTTGCAATTAAATTCAATACATATAACATTTGAGTTCCATCTCACAAAAATTGTAACAACGAAAACTTTTAATTGCGCAGTTCGGACCTAATTTAGAATTGTTTATTCGATTATCGATATGCAAATAAATAATTAATAATGTACGCACTGCAAACATCGTGTAGATTGTGCAGTACTAGCGACGCGGTGCGGCGACGGCGAGTTACATCACTGCACGCGCACCGCTCGAGTATTAATAAACATCCACGTGCGATACTGCGCGTGGACAACTAAAGGTGTGTGCACAGTGGGATAAGAGTAGCGATTATACTATGGAATACGACATTTTACACGCACTATGACACGGCTTTTGCTGTGTTCATTAAATAGATATTGCATAGTTCTTTGAGTACTTACTAACACTATATCTATACTAAAATTATAAAGAGAAAACATTTGTATTTTTGTATGTATTCAAATAACTCAAAAACTACTTAACCGTTTCAAAAATTCAGTATCACAGAGTAACATAGGCTATAATTTTACTTAATTTCACGCGGGCGAAGTCGCGAGCAACAGCTAGTGAAATATAATTCTAATTTCCACATTACTTCATCGAATTGCTTGCGTCAATGACAATTAATCTACTCTAAAAGAGTCGCTTGAAACAACCCATCTAAGGTCTTTTACTTCCGTTTTTCTATAAGTAAAGAATTACTATAATTATTGCCTTCTATCAATAAAAAGTTATGCTTTAAAAGGTGAGATTGCAAATTAATAGACGCTATAGAATTCTTAATATTTCGTTTATTTTAAATAACGCTAGATGGAGTAACATCGACTGGCATATCTCGCATATGATAACACGCCACGGCTCAGTATATCAGCTGTATTTAGTTTATGTTACATATTTACATATATATCTGCTGCAAGCGCTAACACAAGGAAACGTTGATAAGCGAAATGACGAAGTGATGTTATAAATTGGAAATTCCCTACGAAATGGTAGCGATAAATACATTATTGGAGTTTTAGATTTTTAATTACTTTGGTAAGATGATCTTCAAATTTTTAGGCATTCGGCTATTTTCTAGAACTAGAGCGATTTGTTATAACTGATTATTTAAAAACTTGTTAATAAAATTGTGTACATTTTGTCTCAGTTTCCTAGGAACGGAATGCATTTGGTAACCTAAGTTTTTGGATTTGGCGTCTAGGATTATTGGCTTTATGCTGATTAGTGTATTTTTTTTATTTATTAATTATATGATTTTATGACGCGGATAATTAAATCTTCATTTAATTATAGTTTTATGTTCAAATCAGTTTTTAATTGATTTGCGTGAACATTGCATGTACAAATACATTAAGTAAACAATGAGCTAAACGAATACAAGTGATAATTACAATGTATCTAATTCTATATTTTTTAAATGTCGTGTTCTAGGGCATTAAATGCAGATACTTCACTAATTACAAATGAACAAATACACGATCAAATTTCTGAACTATTTGATAATATCGACAGTTTAAAGTAACAACAAAAAATAGCCGTTGGAGTTGTTTGTATACCGTTATACCGTAGGCAATAAATTCAATATTGATATTGTTAGATAGTGGAACATCTGCGTTTCTACACTGTGGCACCAGCTTGAGTCGTAGAGTACAAACATTGCTATTATTAGAGCGGACACGAGACGCTTGCTCTTGCAGTGATAACTGTCGATTGTACGAGTACACTCTATATTATTGACGACTGATACTGACTGCAAACCTAACTGATTGACTAGTATAAAGATTTTGAACCAGTTCAAATGATGTTACTGCTTTTTTTACTCTGTAATTTTTAACGAGGATATTAAGTGTATGGAAAAATACGTCCGTGATAAATACGAGATGTGTGAAAATTATTTTATTGTATAAAATAATATAATTCACTGATTTTATCAGTCCTGTAACATTGTCTGTTCTCTCTTATATCTTTTCTATCCTACTAATGTAAATTCGAAAGTTTAAATAGATGGATTTTTATTACATATTATAGTATAGGACACGTATTTTCTAAAAAAAAATTTCAAGATTGTCAATTCTTCCTTTATATTAAGAGTTTTAGTTTACAAGACTTTAAAGTCAGTTTTGTGAGTAAAGTATTAGAAATACATTATCTGTATTTTCTTGGTAAATTCTTGCCATTTACTTCATGACAAATACGGGCAACTGTTTTTGGAATATTGCCTATCTTTTATATAATACCTGATTGCATTTAGATAAACTCGCTGGACTAAAATTAGCATGCAAAACTAAAATAACTAAAAACATTCAAAACTTACAATTAGAGTGAATTTAAGGAGTTGATTTACATTTTCAAGTCGCGATTACTTATCTTGGCATAAGTTAAATATCTTGTCCCGCGACTCAAAAAGATTAAAAACTTTCCGCGCCCGGCAACTTTTAAGTTTCTTAATTTTAAGTCGCGATTTAATATTCTTATGAAGGAATTTTCCAAGTTGATTTATTAAAATGTGCTCTAACTTTTTATATATATTTTTTTAAATACTAGCTATTGCCCGCGACTTCGTCCGCGTGGTATTAGAAAACATACTAACTATATAAATAATTACAAATATAACCTATTACGTTCGCCCTTTTTTTCAACCTATTACCAAAAGTATTAGCTTAGTAGTAATCTACGTAATAACAGAAATCTACCGATGCAAGATTCCAATTTCTAAGTCCGGTAGCTTGTAAGCTGATTTTTCGGTTACCCTTATTGTTTGTGTTCGCGATATCTTCTAAACTATTAGTCCAATTTTAATAAATTAAATTCTCCTGATAACAAACGCATTTATTTGGATAAGGATTAATATTGAAACCAATAAAAGAACGCTGCAAATAGCGTTGGATTTTTAATTCATTTTGTAAACACAAAAGTGGTTATTGTAAGAAAACCGTTAAAGATAGATATATGCTATCGCGCACTTTTCTGTAGAACTTTTTAAGATCTACAATTCTTTCATACATCATTTTTATATACCTCTAACGGTTTAGGCAGCGTAAGCCGAGAAAAGTTAAAGTTTAGTCAGTTTTCAACGCCGGCGTCCAGAAACACGCTGTTTATTAATAGTTCCTGAACATTAGTAATAATAAAATATAGCCTATGTTACTCACAGATAAATTACCTTTCTGATGGTGAAAGAATTTTTAAAATCGGCGCAGTAGTTTTTGAGTTATTTCAATACATACAAAAATACAAAAATACAAAAATACAAAGTTTTCCTCTTTATAATATTAGTATAGATATAGATAAAAAGCTACGTATCCCTCGGGAACCGGACATTTCTCGGGGATGAACCATATCCCATGTGAACTCCAGACTTTATTTTATATCTGTGCCAAATTTCAATAAGATATGTTGAACCGTTGCAGAATGATCGAGTAAACATTAAAAAACTAAATTAACGAATCTCACGGGAACCGTAACTATTCCCGGGATAAAAAGTAGCCTATGTGTTCTTCCAGATTATGCTCTAAACCTGTGCCAAATTTCATGGAGATCCGTTCAGCCGTTTAGGCTACAAACGCTAACAAACATCCATCCATCCATCGTAACTTTCGCATTTATAATATTAGTAAGATTTAACGATTTCAAACTTAATTCGTGTAGTATTGTTTTATTTTAAACATTTTATGTCACTGAATAACCCGGTTTAAAAATACGCGAACATTTTTATTGCATTAAAGACAAATAACGCATTTTATTATTCACAATATTAATCTGATATGATTTATTTAATTTGCAAACTGTTATATACTGGTTAATTTATATATCACTCTGGAAAAACAGCAAAAACAAAATCGCTAATCTTGAAAATGTAGATTGTATTATTAATTTCTGATTAAAGGCTATTCTTATTATAAATAAAATATATCAAAGCTAGTTAAGTAATTCTATAGCTCTTTAGTTACCTTAACACTAATGAAGCGTACTATCCGAGGCGGCTCCATTGATGTGGCAACTGATCTAGTCAATTACATTTCTATGCCCGGTTCATTCAATAACCAGTACACCAATGTTGCAGTACCAAAGTTAATTGACTGTGGTCACTGCTGTATCGGATTGCTGTTTCTGAAAGGCATTTGTGTTAAATACTAGCTTTTGTTGCCACTTCAAACGCGAAAATTTTATGTCACTTATGTGTTCTTCAAGACTACTCTAACAAATTAAATTTTTGGACGAAAAATCATGTAAAGTCTAACCTTTTTAGCTTAACCTTAAGTAAGATTATGTGTAATAACATTTTCTTTGCCTTTCTATTATTAGTTGACGGCTAAAATTATTATTGACGATAAACAACTATTAATCTAATTTAAACTTTATTGCTGCGACATAAGACTTATTGTTGATCGACAGTATCATCCTGGTAGCCACTCAACTATGAATAGTTGTACAAGTGAGTACGAGTTGTACAAGTACTAGACATTGGCTTTATGTGAGAAGATTAAATCAAGAGCTCAATATCGACCGATGGTTAACTAACCGACACCGTTGTGTCTAAGTCATAAGCGGACAGCGATTGTAAACGCGTTCAAAAAATACATCAGCATACTCCAAGAAAAAGACTTGTCCAAGATGAGTTGGATGGCCGGTGAGATTCCTGTCCTGCGTACGTTGTGGAATGGGCCATCCTCGGCCATATTTCTAAACTAGAGTTAGGGTCCTTCAAGAAGCGAGTATATCTTTAACAACGCATCTACAGTTTTACACGTGTTGAGATTAAAAAGATTTCTTACCATAGGAGATAAATTTTGAATCGCAATAATCAAAGGCTTGCAGTATATAGACAGTATTTGCACATAGATAACCGTACTACAAGGCTGCCAAGCTGCGAGGCCCAACACAAATGTTTGCTCAAACAATATTTTCTCGCGAGCCCCCACTCGATGTCGACATCACATTAAACACCGCTTTACACTGAGAAACCGCTCGCTGAATGATTGCGATAAAAGTTTATAGGCCCCGAGATAAAACTAAGTGAAACTCGCCTTCTCTTCCATTACCAAATCTAAATTAACCAACATTAGTTTTAGGATCATAATAATCTTGTATGAAATAGCTATCATTATAACCTTAATAACATATTTCATCATTGCCTCATCCTTCATACTCCCGTAGGATGTACATACCAGATTTTCGTCCTCCAGGTTCTATCTCCTATCATCTCAATCTTCTCTCCTTTCGTTCATGTCACATTTCCAATCCATCCATCTTTTTAGACCTACCTCTACAATTATACCTCCACATTCATAACTAAAATAAATCTCATATTTATCCATATCTATACTAATATTATAAAGAGGAAAGATTTGTATTTTTGTATGTATTGAAATAACTCAAAAACTACTGGACCGATTTTAAAAATTCTTTCACCGTTAGAAAGATGATTTATTTCTGAATAACATGGGCTATATTTTTTAATTTCACGCGGGCGAAGTCGCGACCAACAGCTAGTCTGGGATAATTCAAGTTGATTATGTTCTCTATTAACGAGAGTGGGGACTTAAATATGTTTAAAAATCTATGCTAATAAATGCATAGTTAAGTTAGTCACAAAGTTATATTATTTTGTTAATGCATTTAAAATTAATTCCAACTTATGTCAAACATCTGTTAAGTTTTAGTGCAAAAATTGGGTACATTTGTTCACTTGAGTTAATATTATTACAGCTTTAATAGAAATATTTCCTGCTTTTAAACGCAATGAAAATCAACTTGAGGCTGTCGAATCAGTGGAAGACGAGACTTAAACAATAGAAATGCTTCACAGTAAATAGATATCCTTAATAAAACAAAACGAGCAATAGCAAAACACAAAAGACCCATCCTTTATTTAAAATGAATAAAGGAATATAACCATAAACGTAAAGTTATAAAGCATAAAATCGTATGCATTTATCGAGATACGATGTGGGCCGTGTAAAGTGCGGTAGCGTAGAATAAAAAAATGAAGGAACGAAAAATGTTTTAAACGAAAACATAGTGGAGAAGATAAGGCCACGTTTTATTATGCCACGACATGGGGGCGCGACAAAACATATGAAAAAAAAACTGGCTATACAGGCGGTTCACTATCCAGTTACTTCTAAATAACTTTGACTACAATAAAATATGGAATATAAAGGAGTAGACTTCATTCTTTTTTCATTTGATTTGTAAATCACAGCCTACGTAACTAAATGTTTTTTAATGTTAAGGAAATTCTGCATAAGATTCAATTATTTTATTATGATCTATATTTATATGTCTAATCAAATAACAGAAATAAAATGTAATATCACATGATAAAAGCACAAAAATACGACATAAAATCTATTCAAGAACTAACGTAAGTAATGCAAATATTTCTAAAAAGGTTAGCATAATAAATATTCAAGATAAAGTGTGGCTCAGGTGAAATAGAGCACCCTGTATGTGTGACGTATGAACGGCTTACCTGCCTCCATCAATAATATTTTTTACGAAGCAAGTTCCTGTCTAACATTGTCTAACGGCTGCCACTAATGATTGATGTGTTCACTCTACAAGGACTTGTATCTCCTATATTGTATCCTAACAGATTACCAATGTAATTTATCTTATAAACTGCCTTATACATGTTTTAGATATATACTATTGTTGTACTTTTAAATCAAAATAAATAGCTTTGCAGATATTCCGACTGTAACAGCTAATTCGTTGGAATCAGAAACAAATTAATTACAAAGCCGGAATACCGGGAAAAACTAAAAACGAAATCCAGCTACGGACAATACAGTAAAGAATAAAAAAGCTCAGCCGGGTGAGGGCAATCTCGATAAAATTTTATAAGAGGATTAAAAGATTTATTGTATAAACCTCTTCAAAGGAAATTTTTGGGTGTTCCCGTTTCGTGAAGCGTTCGCCGGCCTCCGTGCCAACGCATAACTTAGCATCAACGTTTAAACGCTGTATTTGGCTCTTTCATGTAAATGCGTACTTGTTTTGGATTTATCGAATCTTTCCGACACCTCATCGACATTGTTTTCATCAATCAAATTGGCCGTTTTACCTCGTTTCGATATTTGAATATAATACTAAGCATCTTCCGTAACCGTTTTAAGGAATAATTTGGTTGGATTCATTTAAAATTAATACAGTAGGAAAAGTACCAATATCCAAAACTAACACCATAAAGATGTCACTAATGTACAAAACTATCCAATCGTGGTACTTGTGACTCCAAAAAACCTTAAACTTTTCGATATATTCTGAGTAACATTTTTCCGCGATAGCGTTCACGAAAAAAAAAAACGAAAAGAAGGAGTAGTACATCTTCTAGACTATGTTCTATATCTGTGCTAAATTTCATTGATAATCCGTTAAGCGGTTCTGGAGATATTTTCTAACAATCCATCCATCCATCCAAAGTTTGTCATCTATATCTAAAGATATAATAAAATTGAAGTGTCTGTAATATCAAAAGAAAAATATCAAATTTCGTGAAGATGATGTATTTGCGTTGCTGATAAAGAAAATTGCATTTAATTTTTTTTTGTCTGTCTGTCTGTCTGTCTGTCCGCAAGACACGTTTGTTCCGGGTAATCTCCGAAAGAGCTGAGCCGATTTCGACCGGACTTTCACTGTAGGGTAGCTGACATAGACGGGCATATTATAGGCTACTTTTTTATCGTAATATTGCGTAGACGAAGTCGCGGGCAACAGCTAGTTTATAATATTAGTATTAAGTCTGATGTAAATAGTTAAAAAGTATCGAAGTTATCAATGTATAAAGTCGTTGTATAAACATGAGAAATTGTAATCAATGACGTTTAATGACTCATGAATATAGAAGAGATCAAAGAGGCGCAGATCAGTGTAATTGAAGCTCGTACACAATTACGTAAACACACGATAATCTAACTCAACACTGATCGTTATAAACTAACACAGATCATGTTCAAAGTGATAATTACACAATTAGAAGTAAATAGCAGTAGTAACATATTAAAACTTAATAATTGTAAGAAATCTAATAAACCATTTTAGAAGATATTGTAAGATAAAGTATTGATTTATTTCGAAGAATGATATTTCAATAAGTTGGAATGGTGTATGTGTTCATCGTAAGTCAAATTGCTCTGATCCAAGGAAACTCTAACGATCCGTTCACTTTTATAAATCATACGTTCGCTCAAAACACCAAATTGCACAACCGATTCTAGGTTATTACGTTTTTTTGTCTATATTCTGTGAAATTCGCTTCACAAACGATGCATAAACAGATGATTTATTTATTACGATAACTAAAATAAACTACCAGTTTTATTCTTTAATAAATTTCATTAAATGTTGGCAATGAAAGAATAAACTTTCTAATAGTGAATTATGTTTGTTTTCAGGTAAATAACAGTTCCGGGGTACAGCTAACATTACGGTGAGATGGTCGTACGTTAACCTTACCTTTCCGTATTTTATATCGAGTCCTTTACGAGTGGCGGCTCGACGTTACCTAGGAGAGCTATTGCCTTTCTTAACTAAACTATAACAATAAATTCACAGTAACTTCTCCCGCACTACGCAGACGTTTAACAGCAGTTGCTTTTGTAAATGAACAACAAAACTTTCGATTAATATTTCTCTTGCAGGCTACCTCTGTATAACTTTTTTATGGACTCGCTCCATCAATTAAATCTCTTGTTAATTTTTTGCTTTTAAAAAGTTATGAGTTTCCCTGTGTAATTCATTAAAACTTCTATTGTGTTTATTACTTTGGCCGGCTTTGTTACGGAGTTTGTTATTCGATTTTGTTACTGTTTGTCTGTTTGTAGACTGCGTACATTAGCGTATTGGAGCGGCTCGATAGCTTCTGGCACATTGCTATCAATCTCCGTTAACAATTATCCATTCTAACTTAGATGAATGCAGATTACATTTACTCCGGCAAATGCTAATCTAGGTTTAGCTTTAAACATCATTCGTTTCCTGTTCTATTGCTTTTAAGTGACATTTTAATTCGTCCGTCAAGTCTAAAGTAGCGACATCCTCATTAACCGTTTTGTTATTATTTATTCTGTCGCCGCCACTTAACTCCACTTCTGAGCTTACCTTCATATTTAATAGGACATTTGTCCCCATTAGTCGAGCTATATTTATTAAACGTATTAGCAACGGTAATTAATTCCAACGGTTTAAGCATCCTACATATTGTAATGCGATTTTTTTCTTAATTTATAATTTTTCATTTCCAATTCAAAAGTTCGTCGTTAAATTATAATTGAAAACGTAACAAGCATAATGTTGGTTAAAGTTATAGAAAGATGTCATGGTCTGTTTGTGTAGAACAGAACCCCCTCTGTCATGCCCATTGAATTTCCATCAGTCTTGACAAATTGAAACAAACTGGAAATTTGGAGTTTGAAACTTTCCGAGAACCGAATGGGAGACTGGAAATAATATACTGCAAATTTAAATTCATTCCCTCAAATATTTGTCCTGTTTCAACTTTGAACCTTCGGTGACTTTTGATTCTACGAGTAACTATACATTGATCTATTTAAACGTTAAAATTAACAATAGATAATTGATAATAACATTATCATCCGTTCAATAATGAGGGGTTGGAAGCCTATTCTAAGTTAGGAATCACTAGGGCATAGTCAACCAAGCTGCACTACGGGTTGACTTCACACGTAGTTGAATTTCTTCGCAAATATGAACCACGATGTTCTCCTTCACCGTAAGAACGTAAACGTATGATAATTGAATAAACAATCGCGCATCGCGGGATTCGAACCCAGGATCGGTAGGATCTTCGTATTAAAGCGGGTATACCTTTGTCTAAGCTATCGCACAACTGCAGTCCGATTGTCGATTGTTTCGCAGCCAATTCAACTGTTTGCGCACCTCCATATTAGCTCATAGGAAAGCGAGACTAAACAGTTGTACGATAGTTTCGTTTCACATGTACAAACGCCCTTAATATGATAATATTGTAATGCGACCACCATTGAATTATCAAGGTATCTTGAGATCGATGAGAATAATTGGTAGAGAAAAATATCCACGAGCAAGTCACCCTTTTAGATTTCATTTTTTCCTTCTAAAATTATATAGTATAATGAACCGGCGGGTTGTAAGTTAGCATTAAGTATTCGCATTTCCAGACCTGTCTCTGTCAAGGCAGTTAAAATTTCACTTGGCTAAGCAAAATTTTCCGTCCGCTGCAAAAATCTTCCCCTTTTTAGGGGGAGGGGAGCGGCGGGCGAATTCTTGCATAAAATTTACATCGAGCGGTCCATACAAATTACCATTTCACTTCTTACTCTGATTAAATGTTGTAGAAAAAATATTGCTCTCTAAATGGAAGAGAAAATTCTCGGTTTTCGACTCATTAAAATTGATGTTTTGTTTTTTCCGACGTCGCCCGCCCGAGAGTGATTTCTTTGCTTTTGCATTTGACTTTTTATAACCCAAAGCCTGATGTGGCCCGTCGCCTTGCTTTTTACAAAGTCATTTAATTCATTTATCTCAAATCTTAATTCTGCAAATTTTACTATTAAATATTAAAGAAATTTTCCCTTTTCAAACATTCTTAAAGATATTTGTAATAAAAGAAAACATTTCATTGTAATGTCTAACAAATAGTGCGCTAAAGTTGGCAAGAAAACAAAGATTTGTCCAAAGAAGGTGTGTGTTACAATGTCTTTCTGTGGAAGGGTGAGAAAACGTTGTGAACGGAGTAGAGATATTTGGCAGACAGCTCCAGCCTAATGATCCCCTTGATTGCGGTAAACTGTCGCTATAAAATGTCTCAATGTTGCCAACTTGGAAAAAAACACTTGCCCCTGTAAAGTGACTATTCCTGGCAGACTCTTGATACTGTTAGATTGCCTTCAGGAAGGCTTTAAGTGGTCGAGAATTGATGCTTTCCTTTTCAGCAACAACAAACTTTGTTCATGTGAAATTGAATTTGCTGATGGAAAAACTTTTATCCTATTTCTACTTTTGCATATGAATCGCTTCTATTTGAATTTTATATTCTAGAACATATTTATTGTTATAAATATTGGAGATTATATAAAAATACTAATTTAAATATTCTTCCCTTGAGCAAACTAACCGTTCATAAAGTCCATCGAAAGTCGTATTCAAAACCATTTTCGTGGAAAAGATTTTATTAGCACAGCAGAGAGGCATCAATTCTGAATTTATAATTTAATTAATCAGCCAAAGTAACTTTGAAAATATTTAATTTAGCGAGCTTTAGCAGCTGGCACGCCGCGGCCACGCCGGGGATACGCCTCGATGTTACTCACTTTACATTCCCTCTGAGACAATACCATTTTAACTGGACTCAACTTTTATTTATACAAATTAGTAGACCTATTCAAACTGAACATCGAGTTAAAATATCAACAATGTACTTTAAATTAAAAAAAATCTAATACAATTGACGACTAAAGGACTAAAAGGCTAATAAAACTATGAATTTAAACTTAAGTTGCGAGTAACATAGATTTCATAATATCTAAATAATGTCAGAATTTTAGTAGCTACAAGGATAACTGCTTCAAAATAAACTGAAGGCAAATTTCAACATTACTATCTAAAAAGGACTTATCATGAATATTCGTGAGATCGTTTGTATTAGACGTAGATGACGTTACGAATACGTTCTCGTAATAGTTGGACCGTCATTACATTAAAATCACGGTCAACAATCAACTTGCAATAAGTTTGCATGCTGCATATATATATATATATATATATATAAATATATAAAGTGATCAATCTTAATAAAAAACGTCTTTAATTTCGGGTGTAAACGAAGCGACTCTATTAAGTCGACACAGGGGAGGTAACAACGGCCACTTCAAGCAATATAATACTTTCGCGTCGGTCGAATAAACGTTTCAATATTCAGCGGGTTCATTAATCACGGTAATTGACAGGGGAGGGGACGCCGGGCCCGATCGCCGCTACTTCCGTACGGACAACGGAGTTTTGTTTTTATTGTGACGGTGCGAAATTTTTATCATGCTGATATGATAATGAAGGATGATATATCTTTATAAAATTGATTTATAAGAGGACTAAACTAATTGAATTTAGTATAGAATGACCCTTAGATATTTAAAAAATTAAAAATAATTGTATAAACTATGGCGAAAAATGGATAGGTAACTCAAATGCTTGCCCTCTAGTATTAGACCCCACTCTTCCCTTGATCGTTGGCCTGCCCACCCCTTTAGATAGCTAGCGTAGTGTATGTATTTCTAAGAACTACAGTTGTTTTATAAAAAGTAATTAAAATGTTAGCGATTACTGTTTTTGTCGTGTAACAGAAATCCTTAGGCCGAGCTACATTTGCGGGGTGTCGTTAGACGAGGCGAAGTTATTTGCTAATGATGCGAAGTTTTGTATTTGTTGGACTTCGGTTCATCCGGGACATTATTCATTAGTACCGAGGGTAAAACAATTTCGTGAGAAATAACAAATGGCACAAAATGCTAACTCGATTTTTTTCGCTTCTATTTTTAAAATACGTTTGTTTGTTCTTTTGTTTTACTTCTTTATCTACGCTTTCAAACATAAGTGTGAATGAAATTTGATACTCAGTTAGTGAATATAAAAGTGAAATACTTTTCAATTGAAAAGAATTTCCAATAAGTCACTTTCCGAATGGCTCCAGACAAAAAAGATACCTTAGATATCTCAAACTGAGTCGGGATTCAGAATAAATTGACAAATGAAATGCTCCTTCGTTCAGTAATCGGATCTTTTTGTGTCTACGTCTGTTAATCCGGCGCCTACTGACTGTTTCAAAGGATATTGTGTTTAAGTGAATTAAACGTCTCGTGTAAACCTCATTAATCATTAATGAAGCATTAATCATAAATCAGGACACCGTCCTCGCGTACTCGCGTACTCTGGGAGCTCCTTAAGGATTTACTTGACAAATTACTTTTTCTCTTTCCTTGTTTATAGCTAGGGGAGATACGGTATCGGTACAGTATCGGTTTGTTTACGGCCAACTTTGTTCGGAGTCATTTGGGAGCGATTTTTATTAACTTTCAAGGCTTTAGAGCTGAAAAGTTTGCGTTGCGCTTTTTTTTCTCGTTTAAATTTACGTCCGAAGCTTTTACGGTCTCTCGTTCGAGTTTTATCACTCGTTTAATATTTTTCTGATCAAGTATTTTGATATGGGATTAAGTTTACTTGTAAATGCTTAAATAAAAGCCTTTAAAGATGGCTTTGTGCCATAAAATGAATTTTATTTTTTATTTATTTAAACATTTGTGTTGAATTATTTTAACTGTTATTTTATTAACTTAAAGGAAACGTAATATGAGTTAAATCTAATTGGGCAATATGTCCTTTAGTTGGGTTAATGTTTGCGCAAACGTTTGCGAAACGTCGCCGAGTGGTCGCCCACGCACCAGCGGTACCCGGCTTCACTCGTTGCTGGGCAATTTATAACATTATATTGTGAGATAGCTCGAAGGTTGCTGCTTAGTTTAATTTGTTACTTTACTCGGCTTTGAGGTCCAACACATACATTAGTAAAATCAGAGTCTATGTACTCACATTACTTACTTAATATCGCTTAAAAAAAAATCACCTAAATAACGCATAAGTTTATTTTCATGAATTGAATTACATAAAGTTTTATCTAAAGTGGTTAAGTTTTAGATTAAAGTGAAAACTTAATATAATTTTAAATGAGAACTTAATTGTAAAGGATCATAAGTTAAGGATAGACCTTAGCCTAGTTTATACATAATATCTAGGTTCAGCAAATTGCCTAAACGACCTTTCGAATTTAAATTATATCAAGGAATTGGTGTCTCGCAAACATTTAGTACTAAACAACAAAATTTGTGTTTCCTGCATACTCGGTTAATGGATAAAGTGTCCTTTGTTGCTTTGCTCATCTACACTCATAAATCATTCGCTAAAATATTACATTAGTAAAGAAAAGAAAGTATTGATCACAATTCAATTTTATATTAATTTGTTTACAAATAAATAAACATTAAATAAAATAAAATTCAATATTATCTCGTACAACACAAGCCGTAGGCGGCATCAGCTGACTGCTCACTTTATGCGTCTCATAATCGTAAACACGACGCTAATCTGTTTATTAATTGTGGGTTTATGCGACACAGTCCAAGGTTTATTATTATTTATGCTCGGATCAATTCGCAATCCGGCCCTTCGGTCAAATATTTAAATTCGATATTTATAACTGATTTTTTATTAACGGTGTGTTCGTAACCGGTTTTAGGCGCCACTTCCCATTATGGATATCTGGCAAGCTATAAATTAGTTGATGGGCGTTTACCGATAGATGGCGGTAAGAGTATTAAGTACATTACGTATAAATGTTAGATAAATCTTCGGATGCTTAGCTTTAAGTTATGTACAAGTTCAAGTACGTAAGATATTAATTATGAATCACTAAATCTAGTCTAAGCTTGTATTTATATGACAGGAAAATCACAATTTACTAGTTTATCACAAAAAATTAGCAATTTAATATAGTGCAAATACACTGTATATCATTTTGATTCATTTTAAATGATTTTATATACTATTTAATGTTTGTTATTAATTTAATTTATTCTCATATGAATATTCAATTTATTTATCCTGATTAGTAAATGTTTCTATTTAATTTGCATTTAAAATAGAATAAAATCAATTTTCAAAAATAAAATAACATTTAAATTAATTCAAACTAAATTAAAACTCGATTAAATGCGATATATTTCCTGATAAAGTAGTGGTTTGAGAATTAATTTACTTACTATTTAGCCAAGTCAAAAAATCACGTGATTCAATTAAATAAAAGGCGTTTTCTAAATGCACCCAATTCCTAATCGTGCTATAAAAAATTTAAGGTCAAGTCGGCGTCAGTTCGTGGCCCTGGTAATGAGACAACGCACCGCGTCACGTAAAGAACGTACTGCTCAAATGTTACAATGAATACGGGAAAAACAGAGCGCTCTTTTAACATACTGGGTTCCGTAAATCATTTAATTTTATATTTAGTTTACTATCAGGATTAATTAGTGACTAATTGGGACTTTGTTAAATCATGTTTCGTAATAGTTTTATATAAATATTTTGTTATGATTTTTTTGGTTGTATTTGTACCTAAAGATTAATAGGTTTAACCAATCTAACCTAAAGCTTTTAAAATGCAAAACTAGTTCGTTTAACTTAATAAATTACGTTAATTTAAAATATATTCACATAAATTAACGCGACCTAAAACACGCGAATCCGTGTGAAGAAATCATAATTCTTATTAATTCAATTTTACTGTTGAACCCTAACATTAACAAAGATTATATTGCGACATTTCAAAAGCCATCTGTTTCTTTTAGTGTGCCATTGAAATAAATACTATTTTTTTAATCTTTGGGAAATCAAAATATTAAAATTTGTCGACTCAAATACCGAAGTATCAATTCTTAGAACAATGTTCTCATTGCGTAATATGCATCCGAACACCAAACACTATATTTATCTCTTTCTAATTTATATAATTCACTTATGTCTCTTTCTCTCTCTCCTATAATTCAAGAATTCGTGGCTACTTTTCTTAGTAGTTGTGTGTGGTAGATAATTGTTTTTAGGTTTAAATGTTTAACAAATAACATTGTCTATATTATGATGGTTATATCGAAGCGAAAAGCCTTGAAATTTAAATACCATCGTACCTTTCTATTGTATCGACTTCGATACTTGATGCTTTTGAGTTACAAAATATTTTGAGACAATTTGTAAACTTTAATATCTTACTTCTTACTAATATTATAAATGCGGAAGTTTAGATGGATGTTTGTTCGAGTTTGTAGCGTAAACGGCTAAACGGATTTCGATAAAATTTGGTATAGACGTAGAGGATAGTCTGGAAGAACACATTACTCACTCTTGTTTTATTTGATTCCACGCGGACGGAGTCGCAGGCGAAAGCTAGTTATACAATAATTTAATTAATATTTCTTGTATTCCGATAAACTTAATAAAAATAGAGTTTCCTTCTTTAAATGTTTTTGACTGCTTACGATTGTGGTTAATGAGTTTTGTTTTAATAATACTTGTTATAGGGCGTAGTTATTTTAGTGGTAGTAAGTTTAGAGTCTTAGGTATATAATGTAGTAGAAATATAGTAGATTTCAGCGCTACCTCTGTCACGGTTCGCTCTCCTAATATTACCAGTGTAACGGCCAATAAAAGTCAAGTATTCCAGCCACACAAATTGTATGTACGTGAGTCTTAAGTAACTGCTTCAAATAAATTGGATTTTTAGAGAAAACTGTCTCTACGGCGGCTCCCTATTTGAATAACGTCTTACTGTTTGATTTTACTTCGTACTATTTTACATATATTCTTTCGAAAACCTCTAACGTATTTGTAATTTGAAACTAATTTTATCTGCTAGAAGCGAATTTTAATTCTCTTAATACGATGAACAGAATTGGAACTCGCAAAAAAACATATCAATATATTATTATTGACTTTATAAACATTTATAAATCTGTATAATTACATTAATTTATTACACTAATAACAAACGGAAACGCAACGCAACCGCAAACGAATAAACAACCATTCGCAGCTATTAATTGATAAAGCACGGATTAAAAAATAATAACATTAAAAACAGCTATTTTACATTCGATGCGTTGTTCGTGAGTCACTTCAGAGTCCGACAGAAACATGTTCCAACGTGCAACAAATAGGGTTGCCAACTTTTAATACCCATTGCTGATAAAGCGTCGATGACCACTTGGCAACCCTAGATTTTTTTTAATAATATAAGGTGGCAAACGAGCAAGCGGCCACCTGAATCCACCGAAATGGAAAGCGACCGCTGCCCTTAAACATCCGCAATTGCAGATGCGTTGCCTACCCTTAATTGACGG
Organism: Papilio protenor; assembly: GCA_029286645.1. NCBI lineage: Eukaryota > Metazoa > Arthropoda > Insecta > Lepidoptera > Papilionidae > Papilio > Papilio protenor. The sequence goes on along the minus strand of JAGSMZ010000007.1, from coordinate 7,730,416 downwards.
GGGAGGAGACGCACATAAAGATGACATTTTCTCTTCCTATGCATCTCCTCCACCGTCAAATCCCATCCTTTCCTCTTAAGAAAAGAGTGGAAAGGGAAAGGGATTAAAATTAGGCCTCCATTAGCAAAAGTGTCACATCCAGTGACTTCACATCATCCACTTTTATCTGAAGATTTTTCGGTCTTGTAGTCAGTATGTACCATGTAAATGTAAAGTTTTCGGGTCAAACTACAAGTGGCAACCCTACCATCGGACAGGGCAAGTACGAGTATCACAGTAGCGTTAACACGCGCGAGAAAGTAATTGCTGTAATTATGTTGAACCAAAATAACACATTCGCTACGTAATAAACATTTTTAATGTGTCATTTCAACATTCTTTAACATTGTAAATGAAGTTTTTAAATTATAAGCTACAAAGATACAGTTTTGACCGCTAAGAATAGACAAAATTGTGATTTAAAAACATCTTATATCTGTTTTTATTTACACTGGCTTAGTACACAGTTGCTTACATCTACCGTAGTAGGTAAATACATCTCAAAAAGTTTTGCAAGTAGATAATAAGTATTTCAACACTTTAGCGAACACATTTTTATTAAAATGATTCAATACCATTATTCCAAAACAAGTTTACGGCGGTCTATTTGAAAAATCGCTGTTTTTTCGTAATGGTCAGACGTTATGTATCGTTTCAACAAAACTCCCCTCTAAATTGTGAACGTGGAAATAACACGCAAAGTAATTCCATCCAAAGATTTTTATCTGTTCAATGGATGGTTATAGTTACGGAATGAATTTAAAAAAACAAAACACGAATCACTGAAGGTTATTTGTACGTAGAAATCTGAAACTAGCCAACGCTAGTTGAATATATTTACGTACTATATTAATAGATTAATACTAGGTTTCTGAAGTTTCCACTAGTCCTGTCATTTCCTAGAGATTCATTTAGGATGACCTATATTTCAACGGGGTAAAACTCAATAACGTAGTTCGGAAACGCATTTCACGAATTATCGAACCAAAAACACTAACAAATGGTTAAACGTGACTGTGAAACCGGCCATAAATGTGCCTATTATTAGGATAGTTAAAAGTTCTAGTTTAATTGAAACTAGAACTTTCTTTAACATGCAAATAAATTTCTACAAAACTTTTAGGTTTTCGTTTAAAGTTAATCTTTCGTCTTACGCTAGTCAAAGGGTTTTAAATATAAAGCCTAAGAAACCACATAAATGACTACACAATCGTTTAATGGGTAGGTTTTCCTTGCAAAAGGCTGTCTTGTGGGATACTTAGGTATTAAAATTCTAAACTTGGTTAAACCTAAGCAAAGTATGTAAATTAAAGTAGGAATAATCTATAAAAAAAGTATTTAGTGATCAACTCAGAATATTTGAGGTCATTAAAACCTAATCATTGCTTTAAATAGATTGTTACTAGGAAGAAATAAAATCGGTACTAACCTGTGTATTGTCAACAAACAAAAATAAACTCAATTACCAACGACATAGTAACCATATTAGTGGTTGGGGGATTATCTTAATACAATTGTATGGACCAGTTTAGTACTACTCACGATCCGACCGACCTTCGGATAACTCTCGGTTATTATTGAACGAGTTAAGTCACAATTAGGCGTCCGTCCGTGCTCTTTGGCTGTGGAAAAAAGAAAAAAACCGATTCGAACTCGTATGCCATCTGCTCCGGCAAAAAGAGATGAAATGCTTGACTTGTGAAGAATTGCTTTCCGGTGAGACTTGTTTCAGAATATCTTAAAATCAAAATGAAAATAACGAGTACTGAAACGACATTTATATGTAACAACGCTTACTTTTCAAAATTACAATAACATTTTAACGTCTTTTAGATTGTATAGTTTAGTTTAAAATTCGTTTTTCAATATTCAGCCGTAACTTCAGCCACAATTAATTATTGTAAGTGATTCTAGATTGGTTAAAAATGACATTGGAATATTGTTAATCTCAATATTTCAAAGACCATTCTAATCATTAACAAGAAACTCAGTTGCCGTGTAAAGTATGATGTATGTATAACAATAACAATTCCGGTCAAGACGTCGGAGTCCCCTGCCAGCTATAGTATTGTGTCGCCGTTAAAACTCACTAAAATGTAAATTATGGCACGAGATTTATAACGTGTACAGCCGCGACTGGGCTAAAAGTTTGCTTTAATTCGAGCTACACGATATATTGCTTAATAAAGCAACTAAGCACAACAGTTATTATTTGACTCATTACATAGCTACCTATTACGTTAGTAGTAAGACAAATTAAACTTGAATCAGAGATGAGACTGCGATAATTCACACAAGTGCTTTTACAACGCGCGTTAAAAAACCGCATTTCCAATACGTAAACAAGAGTAAATAAATCGTTCGTATAATCAAGAGCGTTAAGAAAAACGCCCGTCAAATAAGGGGTAAATTAGATTAATATTCTGTAAAACAAAACACTACCTTAATGATAGCGATTCTTAGAGCATGACAACACAATACCCGAGCTCCGTCATACAAAAACCTCGTCCCGGCAACGAATCGCTCATAGAACGTAGAGTACAAAAAACCGATAGCAACCGATCACTATTAATCTCTTCCGTGAAAGCCTGATACACGGACGTTATCGGAGCGATCTAACGAGCCAAGGTCTTCGAAATATGATCCCTGAACCGTTTACTAATCGTTTCTTCCACACCAACGCACCGCTTCACGTATCACTTGGCATCCGAACGCGACTTATATCGATTCTACAATTTATTACCGTCAGACAGAGTTAAACACAGGACGAGGCACTCGAGAAGAATCGATTTCAATTTACCTATCGAGAGATAGGCGATAGAGTTTAAAGTGTTAGAGATAAGTAACCGTGTTATGTTTTAAAGATAAAAAAATCAAACAAATATTATAATGTCGAATTTTAATTTATTAAGCTAAAAAAAGTATAACTAAATGTTTCTAACACAAACTTCTGTTAGAAACTTGTAATACATAAATGTAATCTCAAATAGTCAAGAATTTTCCTAGTAAGGTCAAGATTAGATTGCCTTGTACGTGTCGACGTTGGTACTCGACGCCCACGTGTACAGCCTGCCTTATACGGCAGTCTCCAAACGAGGACGGGCTCACGAGAATTGAACATCCTCTCACTGAAGGCATTAATTATTACGGTGTTAAGGCATTATTTTTGGTATGAATTCATTACTCACTTGAATGTTTGTTTTATCTCTGTTTTGAGTACAACGGTAAATTTCAATATGAAAGTCTTGAATTTTTATTTTAAAAAATTTAATATCGTTTTATAATTTCTAAGTTAGGTGCTATGTTGATTCTAACTGGCCTCGAAAAAAAAAACAATTTTTAGCCTAGAATTATTGTTGCCTTTGCCTTGCGTAGTATTTTTGTATGAGACATATTTACTACATATAGCGTATTTGAAAAAAAAGTATAAACCTAGCGACCTTTACTGAACTACAAAGCTATTTGTCCTTTGTCGAAAAAATTATATATTCAGTTGAGGCAATAAATCTATGACGTCAGAGTCAATTTTCCTCGAACTTCAGTGAAAGTTTTTTTATGATATGGAAACTTTATTGTGAAGAGGTGAACTATGATTTATATCGAATTACTGAATATTATTAATGTGTGATATTGTTGAAAATCATTCTATTTCTATGACGTGTCCCATCTTTTACCAGCTTTGTACATTTAGATAATGTCAAAAGATATTTTCGTCGAGCACTTATTACCATGTTAAAAGCTTTCAATGTTTTTCTTCGTTGTAATGTTGTGGGCTTTAACGGGTATCGTCGTAACTTCCTTAAACGCTTCCTTACGCAGTACCGTATCTGTTATGGAACGTTGACTTTCTCTTTTTATTTGATATTCATATTATACTTGCGTATCCTTCAGTATACTTTGGTTGCTGTATAATACTGCCTCAGTTCGGCGTTACTTCTTTTCTGGCGATTGCTGGAGTTGGCAGCAACACAGAAAAATGTTTTGTAGATTTAATATTCACATGTTTTATTATCTTAAAAAGCTCGCTTCATAATTGGAGAAACTTATATGTATGTTTTGGATTGATATATTTACTTTGTTTTTTCGAAAGTCATAATAGTACGTGTTAACTGTAATTTTCATTTCTCAAGTTAACATTCTTTACAAGTCAACAAAGATAAAAGTTCTAAGCAATTTAACTCGACGATAAAACCAAAGTACGTATTTTCTTTTATTACACGAAAATATTTGAGTGGAAACGATACTCGTAGACGGAAATATTTCAATAATATTACGTCGAGCATACCAAATACACAAGGTAAGGTAAGCGGAGCGAATTTCATGTTAACTTCGTGCAATTCCGCCTTTCGTTGAGCATCGCTGTAATTTAGAGGAACAGGGGACAGGAGTAGCCATGGGGGGCGTAGTGCCGGGGGGTGGTGAGCCGCAGCTGGGGAGCAGCCGGGGAAGCCGGGGCCGGGGCGCAGCCGACCATGCAATGGATACGAGACCGGAGCGGAGCCGTAACGGGCGCCGCGCCATCTCACAGCCTGTGTTACGTCGATGTCGGTTTACCATAAACTTTAATAATACGCATTCTTTATACGGCACAGGCTGAGATTATCAATTTAAATATCTAGATCGGAAACGTCGGAATACATGAATGATGTTCACGTGAAAAATAGAGACAGCACCGCACCGAACATATGGCCTGTAAACTTTGAATAATGCATTGCGATACATCACATTACCATCTTTTTTGGTTTTGTAATATCACTCGGACTTTATAAAAATTTGGCCGGTCGTTCAACTGCAATGTTTTATCATTAATTTGTTATCTCTAATGTTTCGGTTATATTATCGAAAGTCGTATAAAATATTGTCATAATCACTAACGAAGTATTGTTTGTTCCAGGTAAGCAGTACTCGAGGAAAATTGGGGTCGTAAGTATGAAATATAAATAACATCGAGGTCTATAAACGACTTTCCCTATCCGCGAATCGGTCGCGCGACACTCGACAAATGTGCCAATAAATTGTCAACTATAAAAATGTTTCTTACGCGCGTGTGAGCTCGGGCGAGCCGATTCGTTCGATAACGTATATCGCATACGATTGTTACCAAAACACGTCGAGTTCATTGGCCTCATTATCGTCCTCTCGCGAATAATATATAGGACAGTTTTCGCGCGGAGTTCGACACATTTCGTCACAACGAGTTGACGATTCGATTCGAATTTTTATAGTGTCTTTTGTGATTCATTTGATGATGTTGGCTTAAGGTTAAAGGTGAACAACCGGCGCGGGAGGACGTTCAGTGACTTTAAACAATCACGGCTTTACATAATTACGATTCACGTCTCCGGGACTAGACGATTTATAATACGAACCCGAAATCCCGTATGACAGATGTGATATTGATTTTATTTACATTTAAACTGTGTGACACGTCAGGAGGTAAATGACTTATGCGACTATCGCATTCCATCTTGATGTTAACTTCGGCTGGCTTTTACACATTTTATACTCTATAATTTTTTATTTATTCACGACTGTTTAAAACAAGACAGAAACGGTCAATTTAAAGATTAATAATTAAATTATTAAAAACAAGTGAATAAATACTTGCCACTTTAGTCTTATACGACCAATTAGACAGTCAAATGGCTTTAATTTTGTTTTTGTAGGAATTGTCTATCGAGTTTGGACGCAGACAGTTTTATCGGTCGGCACTTGCTATATTTTTCTCTATTTCCGTATGTTTTGTGTCTGTTATTTTGAACAATTGCGTAGTTAGCGAGCGGGTCGTTGACCTGTCACAGTTGGTCGATGTGCACAGCTGTTCTGCTCACTTAACTTGCGTGATTTTTAATTACTAGTGATTTAGTTCGATTTTTTATTTCTAATGTTCTTTTAATTTTTTTAGCACATAAACACCAATTGTTTTAAAGTTAACTGTAATAAATTCCGTGTTAACTTATATTTCCATATTTATGTTTTTATCCTTATCTGTGCATATATCTTAAAAGTCAAAAGCTCAAGTACGAATTTACATTTTTTAATGATTAAGTTATTTTTTAAATCTAAAATAAATTGTTTTTATTAAATCTAACAGGTTCTTGTTGGACATGTTTAGACGTGTTTGTTTCTGACGCAAATTACTTGTTTGTAAAAGTTTTTGCTTATTGGCGTGAGTCATAATGCAAATTATAATGAAAATAGGAATGAGACGAGAATTAAGATATTAAAGGTTTGTTGCTTTATCAGTTAAATAACTTCAGTTAGTTCTGCTTGGAAGGATACCGTTAACGAACATTTCAAGGCACTGCAAAAAATACGAATTTTTAAATTCATACATAACTGTGCTGAACATTAGTTACTATGGAAAATAATAACATTTTTACCGATTTCAAATCATACTAATAATATAAATGCGAAATTCTAGATGGATGGATGTTTGTTAGAGTTTGTAGCCTAAACGGATGAAGGGATTTCGATTAATTTTGGTATAGATGTAGAAGATAGTCTGAAAGAACACACAGGCTACTCATTTTTTTAATTCGCGGACAGAGTCGCGGGCGAAAGCTAGTTAATATATTAGAAAAGGTATTTCTTATATTCCTACTATAATTAGCAAGATCGAAAGCAATCATTATGGTTGCTTATTGTCGATTTCTTTGGTCAGAATTCGCTGTGTGGAAAGCGGTTATTACGCGGCTGTAAATGTAATTAAATAATAGTATTAGTACATTAGCGTCGACCTAGTTATGCTGTAAGACCGTTAGTGTCGGTATGATAACCTAACACGGACCTAGCATTTATCTTGATACTTGTCTGTCACTTTCCACGGCCACTTCACTTATCAGTGAAATGGATTCACTCGTAAAATCCTATTAAATTGTAACATTCTCTATTATGAAATGTATTGAAATTATCTATATAACCTTTAGCTTTTATTAGTAAACTGTCCGTGGCATGTAGTTAACTTTTACAGTTAACACCAGCTCAACTAGATGGCGTTAGTTGTAACATCAAAGTGAAGAAATTGCAATTTTTCTGGAATACTATTTTAACTGAGTAAAGGAGATATCAATCACATTTAGTTTTATCACAATAGAACTGCTTAAATATTCATTGAATATTACCGGAATGACATCAAGGAGACGGAAATCGTAAAGTGAGACGTCTCGTCGCCCGGCGAATAAATTGGATTGATATTGGAAACTTTTGTAGTATACGTCATTTAGTTGGGTGATTTATTTGGCTTGATTGGCTCGAAGCGATCGTATGAAGGAAAGTTGCGACTCTTGCTGTAACAGATGGCAGGCTATCAGTTAACTTGAATACACCAGTTTGTATTACTTTAACTAGCATAGTTGATACATAAGTTAACTATTAATTACTTAACTAAAAATGCGTTTTTTTTTAATTTGAGTCTGTTGATTTGTTAACTCATATATTCTTATACTTTTCATAATGCACTAATTCCTCGCGACTTCGTCTGCGTGAAATTAGAGAATAATATAAAAATATAGCTTATGTTAGTCACTAAAGTCGTAGCTTTTTAATGATGAAAGATTTTTTGATATCTGCCCAGTAGTTTTTAGTTATTTCAATACAAACAAAAATCCAAAAATACAAATCATTTCTCTTTACAATATTAGTATAGATAACATTATCTTACTGCACTATTCAAAAACATAGAGCTATGCCTCTTGTAGAATAGTCTAAACTGTAAGTTGACATGACTAGTATGCGTCAAAGATATGCTGTTTTTCGTAATTCTGCGTCATATTAAACAGCATTAAATCGTCATTGGATTACGTCGCCGTCACTGCGGGTTTAATCTACGTTTATCGCAGCCAGGCAGCACTCGATGCTGGACATCGGACGTTTTAATCCGCGTCCCCGCGTCCCGGCGTCCCGGCGTCCCGTCGATGTCTCGCTCAATAACGAAATTCCGCGAATTTTTCCACCGACGTACACCAGGATGATATTGTTAATCTCGATATCCGTTTTTTTTTTACTTTTTGGAATTTCATCGAGAGACGATGATGTTAGTTTTTTTTACCTTTTAATCGAGATTCCTTTGTTAATCCTGCTCTGATATTAAAAGGTAGATTAGAGATGATTTCCAAATGTTTAAAAAATACTCAAACGCTTAACTAGTAATAACTGACGATATTTGAATAAAGATTAAGATTTCCAATACATTGTATTTAGATTTAAAATTAATGCCTAGAACATTACTAGTCAGTCCTACCAAATTCTTGTAATTTGTCAGATAACAATCCAACGTGTAAAATATGTGATGGAAATATCGGATTTTATGATGATCATTTTTAAACTATCTGAGACTCTATCAGCCAGTGGTGGGACAGGCCCTTAGTGATCATTTACAGTTGCGTAAAACTTAATAAAGTTCTAAATTAACTGTGTAGAATACAAATAGAGATCTCTCATTGATATTACGTAAGAGTTTCAATTAGGTTCTATGTTAATGCTTATAATTAAAGTTCAGAATTACAGTAAACCGAATCCCCAATATCGTCGTCTATTGTAAAGACGCGTGTTATCGTTACACGCAGTCCGATAAATGTCGCCCCCACTTTAGTGATGGCAGCACCCATTTGTTTCAACACTATCCCCTTTATGACCAACAGTTTAAGATTCATTATCATAAGATAACGTAAATCCGACCCTGCACTGGACGTATTTAGGTTGATTTTTTGATCCGTTCTGCTTGTAAGACATTAGTCTATACTAATATTATGAAGTGGACAGATTTGTATTTTAAAATTCTTAGTATGTATCGAAATAACTCAAAAACTAGTGGTCCGATTTCAAAAATTCTTTCACCATTAAAAAGCTAACTAAAATTATTTTTCCTTTATTCTGTGTTTATTAAGGTCTAAATTAATAATGTAAGTTAGAAAACAAACTCGAATTATTGAATTAAAACAATACAAGTTTTCACACTCTTTAAGCGTTTACGATTTATGATTAAGTTAAGATACATTAAGTATAACCGTTCAAGTAATGTACAAGTAAATTGTTTGGTGACGTCACGCAGGATCCATTTGCGTACTCCCAAAAAAGTTAACGTTAATGAAGTGTAAATAATCGAGAAGAGTGTGGAATCGACTAATGTTTGTGTACATTCGATTAAACCCGAGGGCGGGGGAATCTTAGTGATCCCCTCCCCTGGCAATATCTCAAGAGGGCACTTAAAATTATTGACATCTCAAGAGCAATGAATAAAGCTCAAGCGAATTTATAATTTGACGGCCCTGATTTTCATTTACCGTTTCGTTTATATTTAACAAAAGATATGATAAACACATTGGAGTTCGTTTTATTTATTTTATGCTTCATTATGAATGTATTTTGAATCGAAACTCAAAGTTTTGTGATGTAATTTAGTACCTATTATATTAAAGGATTTAGTCCAAAGAGCACTTTTCATACCTTAATAATATTTACTTATTGATTAAATTGTAATAAAACCCATTTGTCTATTTTGTTACTATAAAGTTCACATTTACTTTAGTAGTAGTAAAGTGATACCACTTTATCAACTGTCAATAGTATAGACTTTAATTGACTTTTTCTCTTTATTTCTACGATAGGTGGCGTTGTTTACTATTTAGCGGTAGCTCAGTTGCCCTTGTTATACTCAAATTATCCGTGAAAGAGAATTCACTTGAGTATCGGAGCGTTAACGATCGATTGTCTTTGCCTTAGGGAACTTGTAATTTATTTAAAAAGATACATGAAGTATTATATAGACTTTTTAATCTATATTATTAAATAATAGTATCTCCCCGAAGTAAAAAACACCTAAAACATACTATACAAAGTGACAAGAAGCCATAAAATAAGTTTCTTTGCGTTTCCACCGTTGCGAAAGGCTTGCTATATCATCCCCCACAGGGAGCGGGCTTCGTTGTAAATTTAGTCAGTTATTGACAACCGCAAAACCCCCGAACCTTACGTGAGCAGGTAACAGCGAGCGAACTTTTTTTTTATGCTTCTTTTATATTATTCCTCTGAAATCGGAGGCTCCGCATCTGGTGCAGGCTTTTTATTACCCTGTTATGACTGCAATACGAAACTGCCAGTAGCTACGTGTGTTTTTTGCATTTTATTTATCAACGCAGCCGTGTTCGGTTGCGGTAAATTAAATTTCGCAGTCCTCGGTTCGTGTGGTTTGTTTGAAATCCGAAGCCCCGGGCAAATTAGAGCTCGATTGTATTCAATGCCTAATAGATTTTATCTAAATGATACCGCGGGCTTTTTATTTTAATTAGTTTTGCGGTTATTTTATACGGATTTATGTGGTATAGGTAAAATATGTAATTAATATCAGTGTGTGACTTTTCACGATATAGAGCGGGCGCACACCTTTGACTAAACTATCGCACAACTGTTGTGCGATTGTCGATTGTTTCGCAGACAATTCATCTGTTTAGTTTCACGATTAAAAATCGAGTAGTGTGAGCACCTCCACATAACCTCATAGGAATCAAAGCGACACTAAACAGTTGTGCGATAGTATTTTTACTATTTTTTCGTAACATTTAACTTAACTAAATGTTATGCAAGACGGTTACTGATTATAAGGTGACTGAGGTGCGTGCACGAAACGATTTCATTTTACCGTAAACAGCGACTATTTCTATGTTTAAGTAATATTTCTAAAACCGGCTAAAATGATTGGGCGGAAGCCTTTTTGACGATGTCGCCGCGGGGCTGTTTTCATTTTTCAAAGTACCGTTCGTGAGGCGGCGAGGCGCCTGTCGAGTCGCTTCCAGTATAAATGTTAGCGTAACTCACGTTGATGCCGCGGACACTATGCTTTATTAAATTTTAACAAGATTGCTTCCCTGTCCGTCGACAACGGCCGGCTTAAAAACATCACAAAAACACAACAACCGAAAACATCGACAATAATTTCGTAATTAAAAAAAAAACTCGAATGTTAGACGGTGACAGGTCGAAACAAAGTCCAAACGAACAACCGTGAAACGTCAACAGTAAACAAAAAAGTCTTCACCCAGTTAGGGCCGGCGTATTGTTAATCGATCAGAAGGGTGACATCGGGAATCGATTCGCCGCGACATCGATCGCTGAGCATCGATCTTTCTTAACGCGTATTAAGATTTAAAAATAAACTTTGAATTATCGCGGGCGATAACAACAAGGTTGTCGGGTGAACGACCTTTGTTAGTCATTGTCATAACTGTTTATATAGACAATGTACGCACACGAATAGTGTACGATGTAACTTATGTTCCGTGGCCTATGTGGCCAATGTGGCCAATGTGGCCGACATGGCCGACATGGCCGCAAGTTCAGGGACCTCTGCCCACTGGATGAGCATTCACTTATGAAGTGAAACTAATGTCCGTTCATTTATTCCGCGTAACCTAAATAATAATCGCTGAATTATTCAAATGTCAACATTGTCTCACTACTAATGGACATAGCGTTTTGCCTTACGTGTCTTCAATCATCGAAACACCGGACCAGCTGTTATTATACTATTATAAACATTATTCTATTGTTTAACAATACTATTATACGCAAATTTTCACTCATAACTTTCTAAAATATTTTTTGATCTGTTTATTTTTTTTATTGCTACTTTTGTAATAACATTAACAAGAGAAAATAAGATATGAATAAATATTGTCGGTGGTACGATGAGTAACGTTATCTGAAGGCGGTGTCAAGTCGCTCGTATGATTTATCAACTTTGTCCTGCGAATAGTTAACCCACGCACTCAAAGTTCATTTGGTACCTTAATTATATCGATGTATACATATATCATATTGTGAGAATAATATAAACATACATAAAAAATGATAAAGCAAATAGTAACGTATTGATTCTTCAACGTAAGATTATTTTAAAACACAAGCTTCCCTAACAAGTTTAATTATCGTTAATTATTTTTTGTCTTAAATGAGCTACGTAATAAACAACAATATATTAATACTTCTAGATTATCTACGTTAGATACACGACGGATAATGACTGGCTTACACCGGACAGGACAGTTAGACAGTAGTCCAGCCCAGGCATAGATTGTACACACTCTACCAGTTAGTGTTTACGTTATACCAGTTAGATGGCAGTCCAGTTATTGAGCTATCCAATTGTAATGGCTGAGTGTGAACCAGGCATTAGTGCAACTTTATATAAATACAATTTGATGCAACTTATTAATCTACTCGTAGATTGCAACAACCAGACCCACATCCGAACCGCAACCGCACAAATAATTGTAACTAATGCTTGTTAGATTGCGCTCGCTTACTATGATAATCGTCATTGAAACTACGTATATAGCATTAAAAGATTGCTGTATTGCGGTATTTGTAGCAATCTTTTATTAACAGACCTTGTATAGAACGAAAAGGCGGTCTCCTTTGTAGTTTAATCCATTTTAATATTAACGTTTGATAGTTGTTAGTTTAATGTATTGCGAATGCTAAGTTCTCGGAAACATTTGTAGTTTTCTTTCAACGGTAACTAAAATATTAGTATAATAGAAGGATTAATGATGCTTAATGCCTACGTATCCCTTAATATCGTGCTATTATTTATAAAAATTATAATAGAAATGTCCTATTAGATATTAGTCACAAACAAATTGCGCCCGAGGCGTCCGCCGGCGCGCTGACTAAATCTCCATAGTCAAATTATTCACTCCCGCAATCCGAGCAAAGCCCCTCCGACGCCCTGCGCAACCCCCCGCACCCCCTGCACCCCCCGCTCTTGTAATATTAAATTATAACAGCCCAAGTGAAGCATTTGCAAATGGAAAATAGTATCCACTGGTAGGTTTTGTTAGAGCGCTCTCACTTTCTGTACGTTTATTTTCAATAAGTCGCTGTTATAAAATTCCGTTTGCAGGCAGTTTTAATGCACCGACCGCCGCCCCCCGACCGTCAACGACCGCCGCCCGTCGCCCGGCAAATGGCACATGCATACGGTCTTTCCATTAATCTTGCATTATTATTACTGGCATAATTGCTAAATGGACTCTGCGAAGTATTTTTTGTACTTTTAGTTCTCCTATCTTCATACACTTATTTAAGACTAGCTTTCGCCCTCGACTCCGTCCGCGTTGCATAAAAAAATTGAGTAGCGTATGTGTTCTTGCAGACTTCACTCTAATGTGCCGAATTTAGTCGAGATCCGTTCAGCAGTTTAGGCGGTAAACTCTAACAAACATCCACCCGTCCATATAAACTTTCGCATTCATAATATTAGGTAGATAATATTTAGACAGCAGTTATTACTCTTATGATATGATTTCAAACCTTTCCAGTCTACTGTCTACCCACGATACATGATATATTAACATGAAATTTCTCCCGAAAAGTTAGTAGAATGTGTATTTTGCATAAATGATGTGAACATAAAAGTAGACAGGGACATAACATAGATGGTCTAGACTCGTTATTAATGCGTTACTTTAAAAAGGTCGGAACATTCGCAGGCGCGGAGATAAAGGTGTGGATACACTAGGGGAGCCGATTGCGAAATAGTGAAATATACCAGGAGATTATTGTAGCATTCTTTTGAAGGCCAGAATTTATCACGTACCCTGTCCGCTGACGGGACGGGTAAATCGCAAACGCATATAAATCCCTGTTAGATTTTAATCCCCAAAACGAATTTTGGCAGTTCTATTTTTAACGACTGAGCCAATATAACAATTTCAACTTGATCCGTATTTAAGTAGCTTATAAAAACGTTGAAGTAAAAACAACAATGTACCGATTTCGTGTTTTTAATTTATTCTCTTTTCAGACCACGCCACTTGATCTTTTATGTTAGTCTGAAGCGTTTATGCGTTTACTTATTTCTTGAGATTATAAAAGCTGATTTTGTTTAAGCTTGTAAACCGTGGATTTATCTTAAAACGTCTTTATCTTATTGTATAATTTTATTTATTTATTGTTCAGAAAATAGTACTTAATAAGATTAATTTAGAGTAACATAATTTAGTTGAAACCTCAGTATTTGAGTGAAACTTTAAGTTCTTAATTAAAAGTTTTGCAATATAATACAACGGTTGGTTAATAAAGATTTGGTTGTTTATGTTTGTAATCTCAGCGGCGTTACATCCCGCCCGAGCGGCGTTCATTGTTTTGTAACTTACAAGCTCAGCTATTTTAAAACGCCGTTTCGATTATTCATGAATATCATTAGACCGCCCTCTGTTTATAATACTGTGAACCTCGACACGCTTTACCCATTTTTGTTTACGCACATAGACGACACGCTTACCAATATTTCTACCGAGTACGTGTACATTTAAAACACAAGACGGAAGTTCAAAGTAGAATACGCGGTCGTCTAAAAGAATCACGAATGTTTAAAAGCAATAAGCTTGCATTCGAAAGCGTCCCGAACGGTTCGTTTTAAAAACCATTCGTCGACGGTAACCGACATGCAAAGAGTTCACTTTAAAAAGAGGAAGAAATACAATAGCTGGAAGTAAAGCGGCCCGGCTCGACTTTGTAACGAGTTCTGTGTGTACATTATTTAAGTCGAGCGGCACCGCATTAAATGCATCCGAGTTTTTAAAGTTTCCCTGTCGATACTTCGCCCTGTCGACCGCCGGCCGACCGCCGCCCGGCACCCGGCGCCCGTCGCTAACCCCCCGACCGCCGCAACAATAAAATCCAGGCAACAGTTGAGTTGGGTAACTACACACTCCTATACCCCAAACACTATAGAATATGTAAGAGGAAATGCATTTAGTGTTATGACTCAGAAAATCTTTTTATACATCTTTGCTACGAATTTATCGTTTCACAGCGCCAACAAACGAAAGGTTCTTTTACAAATAAAAAATGTAAATATAAATTTAAATTCAAACACGTTACAAGAATACTTGCCATATTTAAGGTCGTGGTTCTCTGAGGCCCTTTTAAACAAAACCGTTTGAGTGAATGTTTGCTAAAATTCCTACGTTCGGACCCCTTTAGGGCGATTTTGACAAATAGTTGTCGGACTAATAAATTTTCATTGAAACCCCCCGATAACTTCGCTCGCGTCAGCCGAGCGCCGAATTGGGGCATTCGAGAAAGTTACAGCTAACTTAATTAAGAGTTGAATTAGTCTCGGCTTAAGTGCGATTATAAGTTCTTAAGATGTCTCTGAGAGCAGTCCGAGCTGTGAGATAGTCGCGTTTGCTCCGGACGTACTAACGCTGGGGCGTTCGCGTAATAAACATTAATAATATGGCAATAATGACGTTTTCTCTTGCCGTAATAAATCGAGTGGCAACAGCTTTCGGCTCCTACGTCTGTGATTTATGTAGATTAACGCCTTTGTTCCTAACATGATTAAGGCCACTGTATCAACGCCATTACTTATTGCGGTGAAGAGAGAAACTGTTCTTATAAAGGCAGTACCTTTTTGGCCGTAATTTGAAATTTGATGCATCACGGGTTTATTGTTCTTGTCATTTGTGGTAAAGCAAACTTTCGGCCGGATACTGAAACGACATTTAAATAACTGGAAATTACATTAAAATGTTGGCTTCTGTCAGATTGTTACGAAAAGAAGTTTGTAAGATTCGTTTCAGTATTTAGCCGTTAGTCTAATTCTGATTATCTCCCTATTAAGTCATAATTCATAAATTACCTCGTTGCATACGCATTAAGTTCAAGGTTGCAGTCAAAAGTTTTTGCGTACGCTTAAGTTCGCTGGAGTGTTAAATTTATTCTCTCGCATGTCGATACGATCGTGTTTGTAACCTCGTGGTAGGCTACGGCTGTTATTAGGAGATTCAATCTCTGTAGCGTGTACCTTTATGTAAATAACTTCTCGTTTTTTTTCTTCTTTAACACGCCTCTTTATCGTACATTAATAGCCTTGCTTTCGTAATTAACAGTGTGAAGTCGTAATATGAGTAAATATAGGTCTTAAATGTACGCCGCTAAATACATTCATTTGCATGTTAGATAATTTTAGTCTGATTAAATATCTTTGTAATACACGTATTGTTTCCATATGTAATGATAACTTCATAACTTTTGAATCGGTTTCTACAGATCTCTATTCTTGAAAATTTTAAGTGAATACGCTTCAGTTAGAAAATTTAATAAGTCGTAAGTCAGAGTTCAGAAGCACCTTTCGGAAAGTTTCATATTAAGAGTACGGCGTGAATCGAAGCGACGGTGCTTGCTTGTGGTCTTGAAGAATTTCTTCGAGTTTGTAATAAAATAAAAAAGTGTCAGACTGCGAGCAAACTTCGACGCTCGCGACATCGACGCGGCGGGAATTTACGAGACTCTGTCTGTGAGATGAGCTCAACATTTTTAGCGTAAATTTAATATTTCATACGCCGGATATGGACTAACTTATTGATACAGCTGTAAAGATGGCAAAGTTCGGAGTGAATTAATTCGTTTCTCGAACGTTCTGCATTCCATCGGGGAGAGTGGTTCTGCGTGTAACTTTTTTGGCATTGTTTTCAACTTATTTTAGTCGTGTGTTTCTCTAAGTTCGTCCCTATATTTCTTATTTATTTAACTTCAATTTTAAAGCATATAAACTTTATTAAGTATCACTTTTCCTAGCTTAGTTTCAGCTCAATCAAGTTTAAAATACAAATGCTCTTTGAAAATTGTTTGATTTGGAAAATAACATTTCATTTTAGCCTTTTTTCCACCATACATTTCGTTTGTAAAGTTGTTAGCTTTCAGTTCGGGCGGCGAAGTTTCCTTCGGTCGTGTTGTTTGCAACTTTTTTTGCTCCATCTTTTTCCACAGACTTTTATAGTCATCGTCGAGCGATCGCCTTATTTTCTTTCTTGTAACGCCGCGGTAACTTGCTATTATTTCGCGGAACTTTTCGAATTTGGCTCCTTAAGATCGCTTCGTTTGTTTAAAAAATTACGAATGAGTATTTACGTTTAACGTGAAATAAAAATGGCTGAATACATCGTAGTTTTTCACACCTACACAAGAAATGTAAAATGTTTATATTGTTAAAATGTCTTATCGGGCAGACAGTGGCAGGAAAGCGAGAGAGCGTAAGCAAAGACCATCCAGACGGTGGGATCAACAAAGTCTTACTATGTTTTATGGTAGATGTTAACTCCGTTCTATAGTTTCGTGTATTAATAAAGGAAATTTTACGCATACTTGCTTACGTTTTATGGAGAACATAACAAATGCAAGCAGTAATAAAGATGTTATAAAAGAGTATTTGAAAGTTAAAATAATCTATTACATAGTATACACTTGCTTTCGCCCGCGACTCCCTTCGCGTGGAATTAAAAAAAAAGTGAGTAGCCTATGTGTTCTTCCAGACTATCCTCTACATCTACACCAAATTTCATCGTAATTCGTTCAGTCATTAAGACTACAAACTCTAACAAATATCCATCCATCCATCTAAACTTTCGCATTTATAATATTAGTATGATAAAGGTTGTTTAAATATTTCTAACATGAAAACTATAAACTAAATAATGCTTACCAAATAGTGTACATAAACAACTAAATAGACAAACACGAAAATAGACTGGAATCGTATTTGAGCAGAGTTGTTTAAGATGAAATGCCGCGGTCACGTCTTGCATAGTGTTGCATTTACATTTAGATGCATTCGCGGATTTACGTGTGCAGTTCAACCTGCTAGCTTACATAATGCAGTGTTGTTTCCTAAGTGGCGTTAATCTTATAGCCACTGACGTCACAAGTTCCTTGTATACTAGACGTAACTAATGTACTAACTTGAGTACTTACATTTGTACATAATAAGTATAGTATAGTCTTGAATTTACATTGAAATTTAAAAAAATGTTATGTTAAACAATGTAAAATGATTTTAATATTATTTAATTTTCTACATTCGAGAACAATCTGTAGTTTAAACTCATTACTCAAGATATTTGTTCAGTTATTTGATGTTAAAGTCATAAACCTCACAAACGTTTTCAAAACGGAAGCGTATAAAAACATTTTGTTGAAATAAACTTTTACTATCCGACTTTTATTACTGATTGATAGCCCTCCGGCAGAGGGCGTGGGTGATATTGGAAATAATTTAACAACTATTTAAATATACGAAATAAAATCTACGAAGTACATTAAATGACTTTCAGAGGTGGACGGACTCATAAAAATGTCCCCCAGACATATTGCATGTAGCTCATAAATTGAAATGGAGTTACATCGATACATCCTTTAGTCTGATTCCATTCTGAGTTAAATCTACTCCTGAGATCATATCTTTCGTATATCTATACAGTCGATTGTAAAGAAAGTTACAATTCAAAATGAAAGCGCTATGCCATTAAATTCGTCTACATTTAAGTCAAATAAACGTCTTTTTCTACTTAATTTAAAAGCATTAAATTGAAGGGCTTGATTAGCAAAGTATTAAGAATCCAAAATGGCCGCCGTCACTGACTGATGACTTTTTATACAACCACCCTATATAGGTATCAAAAGGGTTTGACAAATTGAATATAGTAATAGTATAACTTGATAGTTCAATAAAATCATAAATAAACTTTCTGTAATAGTTAAATTTATTCAAAATAGATTTTTAACTTGCTTTGTTTGAAGTTATTTGTGCAAGTCAAGTCCCAAGATTGATCTACGCAACGCGATACAAGATTCAATAAACATTGTGTGGTGGGGCATAAAAAACCACCCATCTGTACCCTACACACATACAAATGCTACGTGATCTGTAAACAGAACGGTTCGTAAGGAACATCGTTTTATACCTACTTGTCCATTGACTCTTAGAGGCTGATCATTTAAGTATTAGAAAAATCACTTTATATGATGCTCCTTGCAAAATACAATTAATTCAATCATATTTAAGTGTAAGACTTTCATTGTGTTAAATCCGACTTGAAGGACCAAAATTAAATTAAAGGTTAACTTGCTCATATTTAAAAAATGTTAGCTATTTTTCAAGTAAAGTAACATTTTAAATGTTATTAGGTACTAAGTACATTAGAAAAAGGAAAATAATTCGGTATTTTAGTTGTTTAATCTGTGTTAACCTTCAAGCCGCCGCCGCGGGCCGCTCTCGCATTACGATGCAGGAAGCCGCAGCTCCAGTATTCAATTTATCTTCCAAAATCATAAATTTCACAGTAATGATACTTTGCATCCGCCACACTTGGAATTATTCATTATTATTCCATTTTTTCTGTTTGTTTACGTTTTTTCGTTCTTAGAAAAACTAAACTAAAATAGCATTATTGCAAAGTTTGTTGGAATTGTAACCTTATAAAATGTTTTTAAAATGATTCTTGATGTACCTGATAAAATAAAGCTAATTTCCATAAAAATCACCTGTTTGCTATCAGCTGCAATCTGCAGGTGTTGGGATTCGACATTACTAGAATCTTAAATTAACACTCGAAGAAACTATGATTGTCCACTATTATTAACACCTGGTTAAAAATTAATATACTGGAAATCAATATATCTGGTTATACAGGTGATATGCTATTCGGAACCTTTGATATTTCTAAATAATTCTAGTTGTCGCCCGCAAGGGTGTCTGTGCGTTTTAAAAAAAATTAGTTAAACAACGAGATTCGAAGGAACAAACAATTGTCCATCCATCGAAGTATTCTTATGTATAAATAAGATTAATAATAAACATTACAATTTAAAGCATTTTTATCACTTATTTAACAATAAAAATTCTCAAGAAGTGATCACACAAGCTGTGTAGAATAATAAACTTTATACTTTACATATGTTAAGTTAAGTATAGATTCCATTTAGAATTTAATTCTTAATCTAAACTGTTATAGTTATCATCATAAAGAAGCAATATATAAATGCTTTCTGCGTTAGTATCAAATCTGTTCAGTTTATGCGCGGGCACAGCCTAGCTACGGTCGGCGAAAGGCGTCTCAGATCTGGATAATATTAAGTTTCACCTCCACTTAAGTGGTTAATAATCGATAATTGTCGTGTCTCGAGTTCGGTTCCTGTACGTTTCTAACTTGACCCAGTGCCTTGAGAACTGGATTATCTTGTAGACTACCTATTTATTTACATTCTCGATCTACGCTTTTACTAACCAATATTAAATCTTACTAATCTCACTAATAATATAAATGCGAAAGTTTAGATGGATGGATGGATGTTTGTTAGAGTTTGTAGCCTAAACGGCTAAACGGATCTCGATGAAATTTGACATAGACGAACGGAGTCGTGGGCAAAAGCTAGTTTATAAATAAAACAAGTATGTATTCTGAATGTTGTTGAAGATCAAAGTGTAAAACTATATGCTGATAGTTGATTACGAGTATATTGTGTATGTATGTATAGAGTGGGGGTTAACGCCAGCGTCGCCCTGCGGGATCTCATATCCCAACTGAAGCTGTCTGTAACTGCCTATTGAATTAATTCAACCCCCATTCGGCTCTATCTGCCCCCAGCCTTATCAGGTGCACTATAAACATGTCAATACTCTGCGCACTGTGCTCTCTGCGCCAATGAACATCGCTCTGTGAACGTCAATGATATGTGAATTGCTGCCACAACATTTTAGACGTGCACTTTATCTTATTCGCTTGATGATATTAAATGTTTGATCTATTTTGAATACATTTATTTGTTAACGGGATTATGTTCAAAGTAATCAACAAAACATATAAGCAATCAAATCTCACTGAAAAATCTTTAATACTCGATCGTTAGACGATAAATCTATACGCAGATTAGCACACTATTTTAATCTAATCCCATCAAATGTGTATTGCCAATATTTCACGATTAATCTTTTATATCGATGATCTCATAGTGAACATCATTTAGCAACAAATATTCCGACTTTTAGACATGATCTATTACTATTCTCGACATGCGCGTGAGAAACATTTTAAAAGGCGTTGCATTTCAAACGAAAATACCCCAAATCTTGCTGGCTCTATTCAAATTAGAAGCTTTTAAAGAAATTGGCGCGAGACCTCGGCACGAATCAAAGGCGAGCACAATTTCGCGCTAGGCCGATGTTTTTTTTTTCTTTTGGCAAAGACACGACGGAGCAAGCTCAGTGGCTCCTCGGGCGTAGCCTCGCAACTTTTCGCTCTTTTTCAAACTTAAAACGCCTCACAAAAAGCAAAAGATTTGAAGCCAACATATCAAGAGCAACGTGACGAATGCTTTACGGTCATATAACATCGTCAGGGAATACCTTTTTTTGTTTTTATATTTTTGTTGATGTACGACTTGGATGTTTGCTTTTCCACATTTAATAGTCAATTTTATTCCAATAACGTTTGAAACAAAAACAAATTCATTTCGTTTAATAAAATTTCCTCATTAGGATAAAAGGCGCAATTTCTCAATAGTAACTATAAAACAATACCGTATTACGAAGCTACCATTCGATGGCGATACTAAATAATGCCAGCCCCGGGCGGTCCCTTTATAATATAAATCAAGTCGAATTTCTTAATGGCAACTACGTATTAATAAAATTGCCCAACACTGGAATTGCTTTCACTGTGGAAATAACAATCATTTGTTAGGAAAGAGAATCGTCTCGTGTCATTAACCCAAATCGATTTGAACTGAGAGAACTAATACGAGAATTAGATGGAGGGAAAATTTAAGACGTCAAGAGTAAACTATCGCACAACTGTTTAGTCTCGCTTTCCTATGCTTATATGGATGTGCGCACACTACTCGATTTTTAGTGCAACTAAACAGTTGAAAGGGCTACGAAACAATCGACAATCGGAAAACAATTGTGCGATTTAGGCAAAGGTATGCGTCCGCTCGTAAACGAACTGTTTCCATTTTTAAAATGAGAAATAACAAAATGATATCAAATAGACAGTTGCTGAAAACGTGAAACAAATGAGTAAATAATCGGACTTTGAAGCTAGCAATATCCTGTAGATTAAGGGCCTATCCCACCACTGGCTGATAAAGGCTTAGATAGCTTAAAGATGACGTCACTGTCAGATAAGGTACCAAAATCCGATATATTTTACACGTTGGATTGTTATGACACAATTTACAATTTGTTAGGACAGGCCCTTAGTATTCTTCCAATACATATACATTTATAATGTTAGGCTATGACGATGACTCGTTGATTAGCGTATCAGAAACACAATGTCGAATTATCTGACATATTTTGTCATTAATTGGAGCAACAATGGCCGCCGCAGGGCACGAGTACAACAGACAAGTTGCCAAGGTCAAACGAACGCCCCGGGCTATATAATATGGTAGACAAAAATTATAAATATCATACTTAAACCGGTCTGTTCTCGATGTAAGTACAGTCAGCAAAGGCATTGGAGATGTCAAGAAAATATCTTAATTTGAACTTATCCCTTCGAAAGTTATTTTATTTTAGAAGTTAGTATGTTTTCCCGCAAGAGCGCAGCGCCTTTCTCATCGGACCAAATACATTAGTCGGACTATACATTGCTTAACACTCATATGCCTGTTTCGTGTCTATTTTTTTAAACAGCTTAAAAGAAAATCCAGCCAGTGTTATTTAAGTTTTGATCAAAGTTTTGTTACTTGGCTTCATTTCAACTTTTCCGTGCTTTCTAGTTTTAACTACATTTGTAATAGTGATTTTTAGAAAACAGTTTTAAAAGCTGAGAATTTTCTAACATCATAAATAACCTTATGTATATTTAAAACATTTTCTTAAAAAAAAAACCATACAGACGAATTCAGTACCTCCTTCTTTTTGGAAGTCGGTCAATAAAATCGAATGTAATTTGTAATCACTAACTTAACAAACGTATGTGAACTCATTAATAAATAATTATTTGTTTAAATTACAATTAGTGGATTGTCGAATACATTATTGACCTAAACTAAAAACAATATCAAATTAACACATGTTAGTGAACAGCTGTTCCGACTTGATTGTAAACAGACTTCATATATTCATTTGCTCTTAAAATAGCTGTTTAAAAAAGATTTAAAACTTACTGCTACACTAAAGATTAGTAAAACTGTCCCTTACTGTAAAATGATACTAAAAAGCTCACTTTATGACCACTTATCAAATCCAAGTTAGATAAGAAGGCTTGTACTTAGTTAAAACTAATATTGAATAAGTTATAGTAGGAATATCTGGCAACGAATTCCCCCAACCTATAAAGTTTTACCGGATTTCATATCCCCCCAACCTTTGACATTAATATAGCGAACAAAGCGTACCCAGCGAAACATTTACATGTGCTTGGCAATTCGACACGTGTCCCGGCAGTCACGAGCGCCGCGGGCACACGGGGACCTCTAAAGATCCGTCAATTTGACCCCTTTCCTCCATAATCGTCTATTCATATAGACACGCGCCGTGAATTCAAACTAGCTACGACCTACATCACGCGTGGTCCGATCTAAGATTATCTGTACACGTACCTGGCGATGTGGCTTTCAACCCGGTATATCACATACCCACACTACCCACACTACCCACACTAAATATTTGAAACAACAAAGATAAGGGTAGTTTTATTCTATCAGATGTCATAGGAGTTGGTAAAAAGCGAGGTCTACTTTAATCTAATACGATATTTACTTCAACAATGTTAACAACTTTGGTATCATCTACATCTAGTCAAAAATCTATACTATAGGTATTCCAATATTATCCACTTTGATGACGTCATCTGTTCTAAAGGCATAACTATGTAACTTCTATGAGAGTGAATTAACCAAGTATGTTCTTTACTTCAATGTTTTAATATTGGAGTTTGTATAAGTTTATAAGCAACTTTCAACTGCACATCTAGTATGTAGTTGATACGCTCTCATTTATGCTGCTCGTGACAGTTCAATTTTCATATGTTTAGGCCACACGACTTGTTCTTAAGATGATCTCTCCCTTTATTCCGACTCCTCTATTTATGTTTTGCATTGTTTTAGACTTGACTTATGTTTTAATCTTCGAATCAGAATCGACTTTTTCATAACTTTGTTGAAAGATCCTCTCAATGAAATTGTTTTTAATAGATCAAGTATTGTAATTCGATTTGACAGTGTTTTAAGTTACTTTGTTAAACAAAATTATGTAAATCGACTCCTCATTGAACAAAGGAGTGAGATGGTATCTATGCGGTTGCCATAGCAACAGCGAGGAGTATGACAAGTCGACAAGTTACATTAGCCACTCGAGCTCCGGCCGGAATTGGCGCAGACATTTGCAATACGAAACTTTGCCTATATTAATGTCGGCGCTAATAACTTCGTATCCGATGGATCAAACGTTTATTGGATATTATTTAACGTTGAAATAGAATTGGGGATTGTGTTTTGTTACACATCTAAATGTTTGAAATATAAGGAGAGTGTGACTACTTGACAATAGTAGGATAATGGTCGCCCGCGTGGAATTAAAAAAAACTAAGTACTCTATGTGTTCTTCTAGACTATCCTCTACATCTACGCCAAATTTCATCGAGATTCATTCATCAGTTTAGGCTACAAATTTTAACAAATATCCATCCATATAAACTTTCGCATTTATAATATTAGTAAGAAGTTCATAATGATTGATGACAATAAAAATCATATTGTTCAGACAAACCCTTGGTATTTTAAGTATTATTATTTTAAACTAGTTGATGCTCGCGTCTTCGCGTGAATTAATAATAAATATAGCCTATGTTAACGATAACGTAGCTTTCTAATGGTGAAAGTATTTTTGAAATGGGCCCAGTAGTTTTCGAATTATTTCAATATATACAAAAATACAAATATTTCCTCTTTATAATATTAGTATAGATGAACAATCTATGGAGTGTTTTACAATTATGATTATTGAAGACGAGGAAACTTTACGTACATACTCGTACATGTACACAAATGTATGACGATATGCAGAGTCCTGTTTACAAATTTGGCGTATCCATATATAGCACTCTAGTATTATTGTTTCAATATACAAACAGCAACATAACAACTCATCAATCATTACAAACGATTATGATATTTAAGACACAACACTATAAAGTGTATTTTACAGTGTCGTTAGCCCTTTATTTATGCAAATTCAGCATGTATCAGCAGAATATTAACACTATTTTATATAAACATTTAAACCGGCGTCTGCGGTTTAGCTTATACCTCCCTTTTTTGGTTTAGATAATGAATCGAACCTTTCGTATTAAACAATGAATTATAAGTACTCAATTGACTTTCAATACAAATCGAAATTTTAACAAGCACATTGAAATAAACATATTTAAAACAGACTTGCATTCAAATTATGATATTTTTACTCTTAAATCTTACTAATATTTAAAAAAAAATGAGTAAGTTTACGTTATAATTTTGGCATAAGTGTAGATGATAGTCTGGAAGAACACATAGGTTATTTACTTTTTTTTAATTCCGCGCCGACGGAGTCACGGACGAAAGCTAGTTAAAAGATAAATAAGAAAGTGTTCTATACTTCGGTGTATTTATTGAAGTTAAGGTATAAAATGTTATCAACAAAAATCGACGAGGGAAATTGTAAGCCATCAGGAACCCTCGTTTTTGTATAACAACGGAAAATTCAATCGGCATCCTTTATTGAAAATGAACCGATTGAGAATTTCAATGTAGGCGAGCAAAGCCGCCGCCTGATTTATTGCCTCAAACGAATAAAAAGCCTCAAAGCAAAAGGCAGTACGTGATGTTACACGTTACAATGTAACAATCCTTGGCCCGCATGTAACGCTTTATGATTCCTAAGGTGAACTCCGAAAGTTTTATTGTAGCAAAAAAAATTAATATGTTTCTTTCAAATTATATCAAGCACGTTCAATGCGGTTAAATATTATAATTCAGTTAAAAAGCCTAGTTTCTTGTATCATTAAACCGTTGTTGTTTGAAATATAAACAAGTGAAGAAATAGGTCTTCTAATCTAAACATAAAATAGTAAAGATTTGCGACTCCGCCTGTTTGGTATTAAAAAAACAAAAGTAAGTAGCCTATGTGTTATTACTGACTATGCTTTACATCTATGCTAAATTTCATCGAGATCCGTTCAGCCGTTTAGTCTACAAACTCTAACAAACATTCTTTAAACTTTCGCATTTATAATGTTAGTGAGATTGGTCAACGTGAGTATACGATCCCAAGGGAATCGAACAATGATTATATCTATAACCATAAGTCAACAATAGTATGATTATCTATTGAAGTACATTCCGTAACCCTGAGCGTTACGAAACTTGATGGATGGCTGCGACGCCCACCGCATTGACTGCGAGCCGTACAACGCTCCAACTCAAACAATAATTGCTTCGCTACAGCATATTCAAATTCATTCTGATTCGCTGTCATTTCTGACTTTTGGATTGACAAAAAGCCTTGTTCGCAACGGTGCGATTTATCACTAACAATTTGTTTTGACTATACGAGATGATGATAATTTTCTGATCATTTTAGATTACCACAACGATTTTTCATATTTATCATTCTTTATATCTCTAGTACGAGGTAATTTGCATTAACTATGTTTAATATAAGCAGAGTTTACCGTATATAATCTATTTAGATTAGTTATTACACATTACTGTAAGACTCAGTATATTAAATAAACATAAAGCCTACGATAAACGTAATTAGCTAGATTTCAAAAGGTTCAGTTAATATTATAATGTAAAATAAACCTTCGAGAGTATTCTTTGAGTTAATAATTGCGCGTTACGAGTCGATACGTCCCTACTGCGTCGTTCGAGAATCCTTGACTTATAAGCAATTTATATTCTCTTCCTTATACAGCGATAGCCCGCAGCCTTTTCTCTAGACGGCCTACTTAACATATATCGTCAACACTAGCGGCTCGAGTCCTGACTGCGACAGACATTTAAATTTAAAACAATCCAAGACCTCTCGATATCTTCTTTTCTATTTAGAGACTAGCTTTTTGCTCGACGCGACCGCTCTGTTTCTTTGTGTTTGCTCTCTACAATCGTTCTTTTGTTCTCCAGCAATGTAACCGTCAACTTTGAAAATGGAAGGCGATTTCTTTGCAGCGGGGTCATTTCAACATTTAATGTAGGAGTATTAAGTATTTCGCGGTCTCGGAAATTTTATTCAAAGACAATTCGAAGTTTTGCAAGTTCATTTACGTAGCGTTGTAAGTTTTGAATAAACATCGCTAGACAAAAGCGCCTGTTTAAATATTCAGTGAGTTTATATCTTTATAAAAGTCCGCAGCACGCCTCTGGATGCTATTCATATTTAACACAGTAATAATTCCAGCAAACTCGACAATTCCAAGTTAATAAAGCGCAAGATGTCGTCGATTCTTTATTCTGAAGCGAACGAACCAATTGCTTCGGTAATAAGGCTCCGTGTTAATAAAAGGATCGGTGAAGCGAGAACCCTCTCCCGTTCTCGGAGTTCTGTATCTATCGTTTTCTATTTTTACACTTAAAACAAATTAAATATCTCAATCATGACTTTCCTTTGGATTTCAATTTACATTTTTATATTTATATTATACTGATTGGTATTTTTTCGTTATCATTTAATTGAACAGACTGAAAAGTAAATCATAGTATTTAGATAACAAAATAAAAGATCAGAAATCAATTTAATTTAGTTCAAAGTAACGGTAACAATAATCTAGTCGTCCGTGCAGTTTGCGTATCTCCAGAAAGTTTAATTTCGACTATTATAAGTCATTATCAAGAGACACAAAAGGCCTCATCTGGCGTGGCATCATTACAATGAGGCCCGGCCTAATCGCCGTCCCCGGGGGCCTTTGTTCTGGTCTAAAGGACTTGGGATTGTCTAACATCTTCATTAATATTTTCTCGTGCCCTTTAACGTAGATTGCATAATGTGTTAAAATCCTCCCTCTCTAAAGTGCTTAAGCTCTTGATGGAGTATCAGATTTTGTACGTCTGCTATATCTGTACCTTCGTCTATTGTGTAATGGTTTCCGTTTTCCCTTTCAGTATTTCTAATGATGACATTAAAAGTTTTCTCAAGTTTTAATCATGTAAATTTTTGACCGTCTTCCCAAAAGAAGGAGGTACTCAATGCGTCTGTATGTTTTTTTTGTTAATATTTTACTAAAATAGAACAGTATGTTAGTATAATAGTTTACAAGTAGGCCTCGACAAGGCGATGTCAAAATTATCGAAGGAATCGACTTCGCGACCGGTTGTCTACATGAGTTAAAAACCAGTTCCCACGAAGGAAGTCATTATTAATCATCTTTTGAGAGTGTTATCGCGTCTCTGACCTCCATTCGGCTTGCGAAAACTCCGGAATTGAATAAACGTGCTATTTAAATACGCGGAAACTTCAACTGCGTGTTTTCGAGCTTGATAATCGTAAATTCATTTATTAATTTGTTCGATGTTGGCATTTTCGTTTTGTTGAGAACAATCGACGAGCGATTATGGGCAATGCACGGCTCTGATTTAATGAACTGTATTGATGATTTATTTTGACTTTTCCTACCTTCAACGATAACTCCATGAATATTATCGTCTTGATTTTTATATATGGTCGGATTAATTGCTTCTAGTTGGTTTAAAATGTATAGCGATATGTCATGATATGATATCCAAATAAGTCTTTTTATCATTGATTATAGTTTCATGGCTATTTGCAATGTACTCTTTTAAATCATGGTCCATGTCATCTAGTTACTCTTTATAGTACAATCTAAAAAGGAGCAAATTGAATTTAATTCCATAACAGAGAAGTATAATATTTTTTCGTCTATAAAAGGAAGTGAACTAGTCAATTATAATAACAACCTTTCAAATACGTACCTAAATCATATAACAGTTTTATGACGGAACAAGCCAACCAATGTCCATATGTAGAGAGAATAAGGTCTACATCGATCACACGTCTTCCTGACATAAAAAGCGAAAGACACGAGATACGTAGAGGTAAAAAAGTAGAGAGGCCGTGATCCTGGGGCTAGATATGGCCTAGCAACCTTCTATTTGGTAGTATCTAGTCTGTATGAGGGCCGCGTAGCCGCGCCGCTGCAAGGGCGACCACTTCGCTTCCTGAACATGACGGATAACCGAGATCGGGCACTCGCATGTCCACGTCGAGTCTTAACACGACGGATTTTATTTTCAACGTCGATACATGACAAATATGAATATTACATGATTATAAACTAAGCTAAAAGAATCAACTAGCAAATGCTAGACTAGTCAATCTGAATGAAAAAAGTTTTATGTTAAAAGTAAACCATATTTGTAGTCTATGTAGATTGCTATATTTCTTGGAGTTTTCCATATAGTTGCTATGTAAAATGACATTATCGTTAATCAGCAATGATTTATCTATATTGTATGTGTAAAGATTAATGTCTTAAGAGTTGTGTGTGAGTGCACACTCTAAAATCAATGCCATCAAACATCTTGAAGTGTTTTCCGCGCAGTGCAAATGTTTATAATCTATCGTGATATGAAATTATTTGAAACAACAATATCAGCTAAAATTGTTCAATATCAAGTGCTTGTTTTCACCTGCGACGCCGTCCGCGTGGAATTAAAAAAAAACAACAGTGAATAGCTTATGTGTTCTTCTAGACTATCCTCTACATCTATGCTTAATTTCATCAAGATCTGTTCAGCCGTTTAGGCTACAAACTCTAAAAAACATCCATCCATCCATCTAAACTTTCGCATTTATAATACTAGTAAGATTGTTGTGGTTACTCTCTCACTAGTTTATTTAATGAACTATTTTAGCCTATTCCTGTAGATTCTTTTTTTGTTCTAAACTGTTGAATATAACTTCTTTTTATCCTTCTTTAGATTGATATATTTTCTTGGAGTTTTCCATATAGTTGCTATGTAAAATGACATTATCGTTAATCAGCAATGATTTATCTATATTGTATGTGTAAAGATTAATGTCTTAAGAGTTGTGTGTGAGTGCACACTCTAAAATCAATGCCATCAAACATCTTGAAGTGTTTTCCGCGCAGTGCAAATGTTTATAATCTATCGTGATATGAAATTATTTGAAACAACAATATCAGCTAAAATTGTTCAATATCAAGCACTAGCTTTCACCTGCGACTCCGTCCGCGTGGAATTAAAAAAAAACAAAAATGAATAGCTTATGTGTTCTTCTAGACTATCCTCTACATCTATGCTTAATTTCATCAAGATCTGTTCAGCCGTTTAGGCTACAAACTCTAAAAAACATCCATCCATCCATCTTAACTTTCGCATTTATAATACTAGTAAGATTGTTGTGGTTACTCTCTCACTAGTTTATTTAATGAACTATTTTAGCCTATTCCTGTAGATTCTTTTTTTGTTCTAAACTGTTGAATATAACTTCTTTTTATCCTTCTTTAGATTGATTATACATTTGACGGTACATTTTGTTTCTACAAGTTTACTCTCACTTTGTTCTTGTTAACTACGTCGTCTGTTCGTAAAGAGATCAACGTGTCTGAGACGTCTTTGCGAAACAAACATGTATTTAAGCAGTTTCATGATTGTCTTGGATTTACACTAATTAAACAAGTTTTGTTAAGCTTACTCTAACAAAAGCGAAATTGTACTAAAACATTGTTAATGACGGAAGTAAACTAAGACTAGGTTTAACTTAGATAATAAATGTGTATTAAACCTACCTTTTAACAAAAGTGGGTTGATTAAAATGTATGAAAATTTGTAGTTACTTCGTATAACCACTATTACTATCTCACAATTAGTAATAATAATTTTGGCATCAGCCGGGTTACCTTTTAGTAGTGGTACAAAAAACGGTCTACCTCTATTCGGTTCACCTTGAGCGCCGGCCGGAGCGAGCTCCGAACTTGATTTAGTCGCCGACTGACAAACCCTTTTTTTGTACTGAATATAAATAAGATGAACAAAAAAAGACGAATGGGAGTTTTTTCTCTCCGTTACCAGCGGAACGTAGTTTAGCGAAAGTAAGATTTGAATAATAAAAGAGATATACGCTTATGTTCATGGTTCGGTGTTACTTTATATGTACGTCTCGGAGGTCTTACGAAATAGAGAGTTAAACTTTTTCCTTAGATACCTTGAAGTACGCTCGCCAAACTCGATTACGGGCGCCGACCGTTCGTCGTTAGAAATAACATAAAATGAACATTTCGATGCGCGCGTCCTTAGCACTTCCTACACGATTTGATAATAACTTCCTCCGTCCTTTACTATCCTCGTTCGTCAATGTTTACAACGTGCATCCGATGCGGAAGCTACCCGCCCGAGTGCGGCGCAGGTGGGGGCCGTGTGCGGTGCGTGTGCGGGGCTAGTGCGGCTGCGGAGTTGTGGAACCACACCGCATTACTTGAAATGAAATTAAAATTAGATCGCTCACCTCTCCGTTATCCCGCATTAAACGGACCATCGCTTATTCTATTACTTATTTCTACACCGAGAACGATATAAATTTTCCGCTACCGATCTATTAGAATATATTATTATGATTTCGACTTGTTTGTAATAATAATAATTCCTATGATAACAATATCATTAATAGTAAGGACGCAGACTTAATGGTGCAACGTCATGCATACTAATTCGCCACGAGCGGCTCTCCGGCGCGCTCGGCAGATCGGACATGCCTGAAATAATAATTACGCTCGCCACAATTAAACAGATAACGCTGATTTTCGGACTGGAATATCGTTCCGATTTATAGTTTAACCTAAATTGACCGTCCGTGGTGCCGTTTTCCGTTTGAAATCGTGACCTTAACTAACAGACGATATTTTCTTTGTTGCAGACGAAGAAGAACAACCCCAATCACATAAAGAGGCCGATGAATGCGTTCATGGTGTGGTCGCAGATTGAGCGCAGAAAAATATGCGAGCAGACGCCTGACATGCACAACGCCGAGATCTCGAAGAACCTGGGACGCCTGTGGAAGACGCTGAACGACGAGGCGCGGCAGCCGTTCATCGACGAGGCGGAGCGGCTGCGGCAGCTGCATATGCGCGAGTACCCGGACTACAAGTACCGGCCCCGCAAGAAGACCGGCAAGCCCGCGCAGCGCACCGGCGCCGTCACCAAGCAGAAGCGCAAGCAGCGCGCCGATTCCAACAACAACCGGGGAAGCGGACGGCGGCGCCCGCGACCCGCGCCCGCTGCGCCCTCCGCGCTCGGCGCGCCCGGCCTCCCCGGCCTGCCCGGTCTGCCCGGTGAGACGCCCGGACCCCCGCCGCTGCCCGCCTCGCCCGCCTGCGCCCCCGACTCGCCCGAGTCCGCATGCCTCTACGACGACAGCATGCGGCGCGAGCAGGCCGACCTGACGGACCTGTACTCGATCACGGACCTGCTGCCGCTGCCGGCGGACTGCGAGGTGGACCTGGACGCGCTCACGAACGACATGGAGTCGTTCGAGACGGCGTCCTCGTCGTCGGGCTCGCACTTCGAGTTCTCGTGCACGCCTGACGTGTCGGACATGTTGAGCGAGATCGGCGTAGCTGGTGACTGGGTGGACCACACGTTCTCCTCGTACCTGACGTAATGCCGGCGCGGTGCCGGGCGCGCTGCCGGGCGCGGCCGCCACTCCCCTGATCTCATTGCCGAGCCGCTGCACGGGGCCGCACGGGGCCGCGCGGGCCGACTACGCGCCCGCTCGCCGCCCGCTCGTCGCCCGCTCGTCACCCGCTCGCCGCCCGCCTAGAGAGTGCCTACATCCAAAATCATGTGTCGACTTTTGGATTCAATGTACAAAGTTATTTAATAAGGTTCGAGGGTGAAACTGTTTAATTTCGTCGACCGGTCGCCGGCGACCGCATTCTTCCTCGTCTCCCTTGTTTTCTCGATTAGTGTTTGTAGAGCGCCGCGACGCGAGTGCGCCGAGGACGAGAAGCGAAGAGTTTTCATTTATACATAGGCTGTGAGTTAATTCTTTTTACGGTGTTGCTTTCGTTGAATTACGTTCGACACGAACACGATCGGTCCGATTTCCGAAGGGCACGTCTCGGACGCATCTCAGTAAACGATCCGTCTCAACTGTCCGTCGCCGGCCGCCCGGCCCAGTCGAGTCTCGCCGCGCGCCTCGCGCCCCGCGCCCTTTTCTCTACGTGTACATTACTCGACTTGGCTTCTAAACACTTCGTTTGCAACTCTTAAGTCGCCTTATCATTTTATATTTACTTTAAGGACGATTGTCATTTTTATGTTCTGAAATAATAGATGAAATATGTATCATTCGAAGAATAGAAGAATAAGACTAGGTTATAGTCAGGTTTGCCTTGCGTTCTATTTACTGTACGTAAGTTCACTTTATATTTTGATGCACACGTAGTAGTTAGTACATTTATAATTTCCTTTTCGGAAGCTAATCGGTATGTCATTGAAAGAATTTGGGAGTGCGGATATTTCGAGTAGGCACATTGGAGTGAGAGTAGGGCTCGCCGAACGCGGGCTGTCGGCGCGCGCCCGCAGCTTTGCTGCTTGTCTGTCCCGGCGCTCTGCCAGACAGCCCGCGCTCGGCGAAAGCTTCGTAGGAGTTTGGATTTCATATGTCTTGCTATTTGTACGTTAGGTCGTTTAAGGTAAGGTTATCTTCGATCGGTGATAAGTTATGATCTTCTGGAGTCGTATCCACATGCAGTGACGGCCCATCAGCATACGAAGGGACACTGTTCAACTCTCTCCTTTCTTTCTTTAAGCTTACTTCGACGAGAACGTCTGTGGGATGATACATATCAGAAAGGGGAGCTAATGTATCGCGGGACGGTGTAAAAGTAAACGTATGAACAAAACACTAGTTCTATTTCACTCAAATGTTTTGCTGTTTCAAACTCTGTGATTTACTTTATGGATTTCTAAATTGTAAGGTTCTAGTGGAGACTGATATCGCATAGATTAGTTTTAGCCGCGCTAGCTTCTCTAACTGTTTAATTTTTAGAACTGGGCATAATTTTAATGAAGGAAAACGATGATGTAACTATTTTTGATAATTTGCTTTGCTGTGGAAGTCGGGCGTCCGTTTGACGAATTAGTCTGTACTTTAATAAAACTTTTTATAAATAAAAGTAGTTACTTGCATGCTCACGAGTCCGTCTGTCGGGGAATGTTGTACTTAATGTGTTGGCGTTTGCTGGCCCGGCGTCCACAGCGCGGCATTGCTGAATCTGTCAATTCCATGTAACGTTGTCAGTTAGCGGGGTAATGTACAAACACGAATGTTACCTCGGTCACTTTAAGATATGCTAAAATCCTTCTTAATGTACTGTCTCAGATAAGAAAGTCCCAATATTTGTAAATATTCTGTGTCCCTCAAATATAGTACATAAATGTATGGGGTCCGTTGTGCTCTAATCGATAATGAAGAAAAATGCTTTACTTATATTATTATATTCTTATAAATGTATTATGTAAAAACTTCATGTAATTCTTAGTAAGTGTCTATGGAAATGTAATTATTTTTAAAGTGATACGCATAATGCGCGTTCTATACATAACTATGCAACTGTAAGTACTGTCTTGTGTCGTAGAGCGATATACTTCATATACATGTATTGTAATGAAATTAAGAAAATTAAGAGAATTGTGCCTAATAACTTGAAACTCTTCATGATGTGTATATTTTAGCGATGCTCAAGATATCTTTATAAGCGAGTAGTGGTTATATAGACGCTGTTTCTGTAATGTTTAAGGTCTCTTCGGAAGCCAGACTTGCATTTTATATTGATTTCTGTTGAGGCTCGACATGTGCGCTGCGATCTGCAGTACCAATGGCCGCCGACGACTAATGACGGCACTTTTGTATACGGAGGTAATTGCTTCAGTTGTAGCCCACAGGACCGCAGCTCACATGTCACGCCGTACACGCCATTCTACTTCTTATTGCCATCGCTTAGGACAAAAAGTCGCCCGCACAACCCACTACATCTACCTCCTGCCGGCCCAGTACTCACGTTTTCTTTGCATCGACAGATGGTATCATAACTTGTGTTGTAACTAAATTACCCTTGTTGATGTGAACAGATCTTTATTCTGGTATCGATGACCGCCATTTCTTTGCCTCTACTCCAACAAACTTGGACACTAAATTTACATTTCGCTTATCTGTTAGCGGCAACTTTTGCTTTTTATGAATACATTTTTAGTGTTTGTCCACTTCCGTTCCCGGTCCTATATCTAGCATTGTCAATTTAGCTATCACTGAATCGATTCATCGAGTAAAAGCAATATATTTATAGTAACACGAACGCTCAAATTTTGTAGTTTGTACGTCTATTGTAAATTAATATACAGTTCGGATGCTTTAAGAGGAAACCGTTGATTTTTTTTGTAAATGGATAGTTAGAGCC
This sequence comes from Papilio protenor, assembly GCA_029286645.1. Classification (NCBI taxonomy): domain Eukaryota; kingdom Metazoa; phylum Arthropoda; class Insecta; order Lepidoptera; family Papilionidae; genus Papilio; species Papilio protenor. The sequence continues at coordinate 7,695,107 of JAGSMZ010000007.1, read as the reverse complement.
GTTGGTTTGAACACCGATGTGGTAAAATGTGTGTTCAATGTTTATCGGTGGGAAGGAGAGATGACAAACTCCGAATACTTTTAACACAACATCGAATTTAATGTTGTAATTTAGCGCTTGTTGTGGTTCTTCAATAATGTTTGGAATTATCAGGGTTTTGATATTTTGTGTTAAATATTAGATTGTATAAAGTCCCTTTTGAAAAATAATAAAAAAATGTTATAAAATGCCTTCCTCGGCGTACGCCGGTGTCCCGCGGAGTTTAAACTTTTGTGCTTCAATAGGCTTTGTTCCTTCGTAGCCTTCTTGTAAAGTTTTCATTGAAATTGTCGAATTGTTTTAATGTAAATAAGTATTGAAGAATTGTTAATATAAATGAAAGTCAAAATAAAGCGATACTGTGACAAAAATTAGAGGGTAAATAAACGTCTCAAAGAAAGTAAATATCATAGACGACGTTGTAGATATTGTAGGGTATTTAGTAGATATTATATGATATGAAGGAAATGTTATACATCAGTGTAATCAGCTCTTAATGAAATCCTATATAATTGATTCGTTTTATGGAATTAAATAACACAAATCAATTGTAAGGACAGCCAACCGTGTGGTCTCAATGTTTATAACTTCTAAAGATTTTCAACTTTAAATATTAAATTACAATTCAATTCGAAATATTGTTAATATATTACTATCCCTGTCTTTTATTTCTTGCAATGTGAGAAGAATGTTTTCGTATGTCACTGTTTGAGACCACACGGCAGTATTTGACAAAAGCTTACCAAATCGTTTGTAGTACCTACAAGTGGACCGACATTTTCCGACAAAGACAGCGAGTAGGCTAAAATTAACAATTATAATATTAACATATATGTGAGTAATATAAGTTTAAAATACGATTCAATTGAAAAAAAATGTTAGTGATTGATTCACAGAACTGAAAAGTTAAAAATATTCTTGTTATGTTGTTTGAAAAAAGTTTTTGAACGTAATTATATTTGTAATATATGTATGTATTGGCTGTTGATTTAATCGTTAAGCTCTTTATCGTAGGGTGTATTATTTTCTTTTACACTACAAATATTGTTTCACGGCTATGGCACATTTAAATTGTGTGTAATTGTAATTAACTCTATCTAATTGGTGTCTATAAGAGTAAACAGTTAAGTGATGTACGTTGGAGGCAACTTGTAGAGGATGTTCAATGGTATATGAAGTCTTTGTTGAAGTAGATGTCTTATTAATATTTATTGGTATAAAGATAAATTTAATACTAATGATAAACAAATGAAAACTTCGCACAATCTGAATCAAGGAACTAATATAGGCGTAACAATAATAGTTTATAATAATATTAGTGACAAACAGTTTAACATTACAATTGTTTTTACATTATTTTTTTCAGTCGATAATTATAAAAAAATGCTGCCTTTTAATGTTTAATTTTACGAAATTCCCAAAAATATTCTATACATTTTATTCAAACAATTTATAATTTTAAATTCAAGAAGCAATACCGCTGTTTCAGTTGTAATTCGTTGATTTTGAACATTTCAAGTTATTCGATTTGTTTTGTAAATATGCTTTATTTGATCAAGTTTTCTAGGAACAAAAATAATAAAGGTCCATTAAAATTATCAAGTAATTATAAGGTTGTATGAGTAGTGGCATATACGTATACTATGAGATTGTGTGCTTGTTTCATACGACATAGCAATAGAAAGGAATTAACGAAGCTAATACAGGCTTTTAACATGGACTGAAGTCATTTCCGTCATCAAAATGCACTCGTTTCCTTTGTAAATAACTCGATGATAAACTTGAGGCCACATATTTTACTTGGCGTCGCCAGGACAGGAGCTGACCTAGAGAATCGAAAATTGTAAGATAAAAACTACTTCAAAAAACTATGGGAAAGGTAGCTGCCTCCTAGACATAGCCTAGGATCCTCTGGCGACGCTAAAGTTTTGTGTTTAGTTTCACACAACGACAGTGTGTTTCGAGCAATTCTAGTCTTTTGTAACAATTTTTTGAGTCGAATTTAGACAAATTCAGTTTGTCGTACCCTCTTCTCTCCGTCTATTTTGATTAGAGCTGTCTCACTTCGTACGCGTTTACAATTCGTAGTGGCCTTTATCATTGATACCTGATTTTATAATTAGTGTTTTTTTTTTCAATTTATACCAAAAACTAATGAAGCTCTTAGATACCGTTACCGATGGATCTCTTTTAAGTAGCTCTAAACAGTTCTGATTTTCGGCTTACCAAATAGCGCGGGCGGAGGCGCTCACCTAGCGCCCCCTAGCAATCAGTTCTAAAACATTGTAAATATTAGGAGAACATTTGTTTTAAGCGAAATGAATACAACGCACGGTTCTTTTGAACGAATGAAAATTACCCTTTATTGGGTTTATTTTATTATAATCTATTGTCCTGCAATAGTATAAGGGTTTTATTTGTATGTGTAAGTCCGGCGTGGCGTCGGTCGCCGCGCCGCAGTCGACGCGATGGCGTCCCCACGTCCGTTGTAAAAATTATAAATTTACCTTTTAAGGTACAGTAACTGCATATAATGTACGTAGTCTTGTAAACTGTTAAGTATGGAATAACGATACTGTAGTTATGGATTTAAGACAAACATGTACATTTTGTATCGTACTTTGTTTCAATAATGAATATATATTATTATATGGTAAAAATAAATCATCCAGTTTATAAAAAATAACCAGATTTTTACTTACCCCTTCCATATCCTATCACAGAATACATTTATACGAATACGTAGCCTTACCTTAAAGAAAAGGTTAAGAAATAGTTACATACAGATTCATTTTATATCAAAAACCTTGTGAGTTCATAAGTATAATTAATATTAGCAAGAGTTTAAGTTAACAGTTTTCACAATATAAAATAATGAATGGTTCATCTTACGCCATTACTGTTGGAGCTATCAAAACCAGTGCTGTCATACAACTGGCATAATGGAGACGCTAATAGGTACCCAAACAATCCAAGCAACTCTCCAATAATCCACACGCGTTTGGAGGCATCATCACATCTTGGAGCAGCAGCAAATCTGTAAGTATAATAAAAGTAATAAAACATTGGTAAGTATTAATTTAAAGAAAATTGACATTTCATCATTACCAAGGTTATTTTCGAGTGGAAGAGCTAATGAATCCTTACAACTTCTAAAGAATTCCACTACCATCGTTTAAGTATAAAAAATTTACACTCCCCAATTACGTAAAGCCTCAGAACGTATAAAATTTGAGGCCATCATAAAATTCGAGAACAGTAGAAATTATGAATGGCAAAATATGATGCTATCATCAAAACGGTATAATGAAACGCCTAATATAAGGAAGGGCATATAAAATTAAAGCAATAAATTTGAATAATAGTCGAGGCGGGTTCGCCGGGGGCACTCGGAAATCTTATTTGTGAATTTGCTTAATTAAACGGTCTTTAGAAGGTCGCCATAGGTATTGCCATTCGCTTTTAGAATGCAAAGGACCTAAAAACAGATGAATTGCATGAGTATGATTTATTTATACACTACCTTTTACCCTCGATTCCGTAGATAAAAAAGCCTATGTGTTCTTTCAGATTATGCTCTACATCTATGCCCAATTTTATGAAGATCCGTTCAGCTGTTTAGGAGAATCTTTCGCATATATTTTAATAAGAAATAGGATACGATTCCACTTTACTCTTTAAGTTACACTATATTTTAATATTAATTATATATTTCTGATGTTAGTTTTCAAGAAATCTTAAGTGATACATGATAGTAAATAAATTATCAAGTTTATCTGGTACCAGTTTGTTTTCTCACGTATGTACTCTATACTATTATATGCTCGTATTCAAACCTTCGTTACATCCAATAGGTAAATAGATCTGTCAGATAAGTTAAGGTTAGATCGAATTACTGACTCAGCATATTAATGATGTTCTGACGGAAGGTTAACATGAAATAGATTAAATAAATTATTTCAAGCTTTAGGAAAAATCAATGATATCGTACAGTGTTACAAATTTTGAAATATTGCAGAACTTGAAAGAGGTGTAAAGTATAGACTATTAGCTTTCGCCCGCGACTCCGTCCGCGTGGAATATAAAAAACAAAGTGAGTAGCCTATGTGTTCTTATAAACTATCCTAAAAGTCTATGCCAAATTGCATCGAGATCTGTTCAGCCGTTTAGGCTACAAACTCTAACAAACATCCATCTAAACTTTCGCATTTATAAGATTTTGTAAGAAGTAAGATAGTTTAAAAAAGCTGATTTTTTTAAACAATAATTAAATTTGAGCAAAATATTGCTCATTAAGAAACCACTTTAGCCCACTCTCTCACGTGGGATGAAGACTCCGTCAACAGCAATTAAGCAAATGTCAATTTGGAAAGTAATAAAAGGCATTTTGCGTTCGTTGACCTGCAGACCCTTCGTTACCTATCAAACTGTACACGAGTGTCATATCCACGTAATACGAGGTGAGGTCGATGACAGGGAATTTGACTTCAGGTGTCACTAAAAACAATAACTTTTTTTCATCAAAAATGTATACAAGGCACATGTCCAACAGTAACGACATTGTTTTGTTTTACAATTTTATTTCGTTAATTTTTGTTTTAATAACGTCCTTGTCCTACTAAAAATAGAGTTTATTTTAGAATTTAAACTAGGTTTTAAAAACTTGCCGTTCCTAAAATGTTAATCCTGAACGGATTATGACGTCTAAGTCAATCGTCATAAAAACCACATGGCATAATGCGGTCTGCTGTTCCAGAGACCGACCGGTCTGCGGTCTCTGGTCGCCGGTCTCTGGTCTCTGGACTCGATTCTGACCGCGTACCACGACAGCACCGGCGCGCACTGCATGCTAATAGATGACTTTGTATTCTGCAGCCGAAGTAACGTCCTTAGGCTTGACTTACAGACCTTAGAACACACTGTTCCGAGGAAATCATTGATTAGAACTATCCTAAGATACTTTGATAACAGAGTTTTAAGTTTGCTTAGGACCCAGAAAGATTTTGATTAGTTCATAGAATTATAATGTACTTATTTATTTTACATTGAAAATCTTCAAATTACATTCTGCTTGTAGAAATTCCAGACTATCCTCTACATCTACACCAAATTTCATCGAAATCTATTCAGCCATTTAGGCTACAAACTCTAACAAACATCCATTCATCCATCTAAACTTTCGCATTTATAATATTAGTACGATTACTCGTTTACTATTATCCATACTATTATATCCATATAAAGTTCAGCGAAGTGTTATCCGATTTAAGATTCCATCGACTGCAATCTGACTTCTTGTTTATCGACAAATCACATTCCACCACTAATTGGTTTTACTATGCACCCTTTACGTTTGCGACACAAGATACCAACTATCAGATACGTCTGTTGATTAATTCAATTGGCACATATTAAGCCAACTCGTACAAGGGTGCTGCGGCCCGAAATGAATGTCAAATAGCTGAGGCTAAATTAATTTGCCCCCGCTCCTGTTAGGGGAGGTTTTATAAGGAACATATTAAGGTCCGGACGATGTAACGTGGATTTGTGCTCGATTCGATTGGATTCACGTATACTGTGTTGGGCTAATTGAAAGGATAGTGCAACGCTCTTCTATACAGACTAACTATATGTAGAGAGGTTTTCGTTCGTACGTCCATGTGTCCATTACATACTCATAATAACAATGGATGAAGAAAGCTGGATAAGGCAATGTTCGCGTATACAAATTCTTCAATGTCACATTAAGCTTTGGAGAAACATCAAGGACCCTGACATCAAATCCGTACCAAGCTCGTAAATAATTTAATGCATTCATTTCGGTCTTGGCAGACCGAGCCATGATGAATTGCCAAATTAAAAAACATCACAATAAGCCAATAAAATGCTAGAGGACATGTAAAGATTGATATTTACAATGGTAAATTCGAAATCTGGAAAATTGCCACGTGTGCCATCGCCGAGTTCCCACGTCAAACGGGTGACAGGGAATCGACGTATAAATCCCTGGATATGTACATTTATTTAAAAGCGGCCCCCGGCGCAACTTACACGTCATTACATCCGAGTATCGGCAAATAAAAGTCCGTGTATTTTTAATGGCGGTGCAACGCTCTCTGCATACATTGATCTCGTAACACAATGTTTACGGAATATCGTTTTACTTTGATATGATATTTTAATGATAGGTATGATTATATATCTACCTATCAGCTAACAGAATATAGACAACTAAAGATATATTACGACAAAGAATGTTTAAATTTCTCAGAGGTTCAACAACTTGCCCTTGTCCCTTGAGGGTCAGCAAATTATGTACAGCCGTCATATCTGAATTCACATCCCTTTTGAGGCATATACTCTGTCACACAATCCATACTTTCGGAAAGATTCAGAGAGGATGTAGTTCAAATTAAAATGAACCTTAGGCGAAAACTTAGCACCCCACGCAATCGCAAACTAAACAAAACAACAAGCAGATTTAAAATTAATTTATGAATGCAATATCATGGTAATGGTCTATTTACTTGTATCATTTCACTGCTTACCTCTTTCTGTATAAAATACATACATAAAATACGTTGCTCATAAAAAGCGAGTGTCTGTTATCAGCTCCTAAGCAGCTATCGCGCACTCGACGCTGCGCTCCGCCAGACAATCTGTCGACTGCCGCGTGATAACACGGGGAATTAAAACGTCATATATTTAGCTGTTTAAATTGATTATTTAAAACTCTAGTGTACATCAGTGTTGATCATAATTAAAGGAAATATATATATGTGACATTAGATAACAACTGTTGTGCGATTGTCGATTGTTTCGCCAATTCAACTGTTTAGTCGCACTAACAATCGAGTAGTGTGCGCACCTCCATATAAGCTCATAGCAATCAAAGCGCGACTAAACAGTTGTACACGGTTTAGACAAAGTTGTGCCCTGTCTAACAATTTACAATTGAGTTCGAGTATCAGCGAAAATCTCGTGCATATTTAAAAACAAAGCACACAACAAGTATAATTTATTTTGTCTTCTTTACATTAGAAAATATTCCCGTCCTTTTAAATAGGATACAAATATTTATTAATCTACATGATGTTCCAATAGCAGAGAAGTATTTTATAACCTAAACATGTTTCAAACCAATGAGAATGTTTACATTTCTTAGAGAATTCGTTGACGGAGTTAACACGTGTTGACATGTCCATCCGCCTTCAACATCTACGCTAATACTTTCCTTATAAACTAAGATAATTTTCCCACTAATTAATGGCATTAAGATTGTAATGAATATGATAAAACAACCTTCATATTACAAGTCAATTGCTTATAGCTGAGTCACCGACGCTCTATCTTACTAATATTATAAATGCGATGGATGGATGGATGTTTGTTAGAGTGTGCAGCCTAAACAGCTGAACCGTTCTCCTTGAAATTTCGCATAGATTTAGAACATAATCTGACAGGACACATTGGCTAGTTGCATTTGTTTTTTTTTAATTCTACGCGGCCGGTATCACGGGCGAAAGCTAGATATTTATAAAGAGCGAACAATGTAGTTAAAATTAAAGGAGTAATGCTAATGTTAGACAATAAAGGCTAAAACAATGACAAAAATGTGGTACAATTAATATGGAATTATAGAAACATAACTAAACTTCAAATATTGTTCTAAAAACGATGAACGAGAAAAGCAAGCTAGCAATTTATGTTGGTAAGCATTGAGCATTGCATTCCAATTTAAATTGTATGTGCAATTGTGTACTGTGGGAGAAATGATAATGCTAACTGTATCTGTGACGCTACATAAAAATACCGATCACGATACTCAAGTGATATTCACACGCAAAAACAACACATTGTTTAATACCGCATGATACCGTATTAAAACGGGATAAATTTAAATATACTGTAGAGAAAGTAATAATGAATCGGAAATATCGATCCTAAGACATCTTAGATTATGAAATGCGATAATAAAATGAAATTAGATAAACACGTTTTATCGTTTATCGCAGTGTGACGGCACGACCTTGGTTTGTCAGGAAATAGGGTATTGACATGCACAGGAGGGCGGCGTGACACGATGACGTATTTTGCAAGTCCTGTTTTTCTTAGTCATTTGTGTGAGATTCTCCTCGTGCCGACTTACTGCGTCGTATAATTGTAGGTGAAAAATATCATTTATTGCGATTTAATTGCATCTTACGCTAGCTTTCGCAGGCGACTTCGTCCGTGTGGAATTTAAAAAAGTAGCCTATGTGTTCTTCCTGAGTATTCTCTACATCTATTGCTAAATTTCATCGAGATCCGTTCAACAGTTTAGGCTACAAACTCTAACAAACATACATCTAATCTTTCGCATTTATAACATTGGTAAGATTTATTAATTTCAAATATGTATGTACTAGCTTTCACCCGCGACTCCGTCCGCGTGGAATGGAAAAAAACAAAAGTGAATAGCCTATGTGTTCTTCCTAAGTATTCTCTACATTTATTCCAAATTTCATCGAGATCCGTTCAACAGTTTAGGCTACAAACTCTAACAAACATCCATCCATCCATCCATCTAAACTTTCGCATTTATAATATTAGTATGATATGTATATGCTGTCAAAGATAATAGCAACTACATTATCCCGCAAACTATAAATTGTTGACTTGATTTTTAGGTTATTTTTGGAACAGGAAATAATTTTGTATCTCAAACTTGTTGCCGTATCAAAACAAGAATACTTTAACCTTGAGACGGAACATACAGACGCGGTCTGCAATAATGATCAATGAAATATCTAAAAACTGCACAATAATTATATCGTGCATGCATGAGTTACAAGAAACGTTTTATTAATGCTGATTAATTAGAGCGAGGCAAAAATCATGTAAATCAACGTCAATAAATCAAACAGCGGCCCTAATTCGTTTGCGGAATTGCATGAGGCCTTGATATAAAAAACTTAATCGAAAATCTTAACCGAATCGACCTAGATAACCTCTGTTGTTTGTGTGATTGTATGGATCTAATGCGGAGTGCGACGAAGGACGCGTGGAATTAACCAGAAGAATACATTGACTCACTTTCAGATAAAATACAAGGTTATTTACCGCATGCGCTGCGAACGGGAACTTTTATTTGCGCACAATTTTATATTTTAAATGTTTTTAAATGCACTTCGGTTTGTAAACATTGATGTGAATTCAACAAATATATGAAACGAAACTGACATAGATTATTGAGTTATTCTGGGTTATCAAACTAATATTTAGAACAACCTAAGACCTATGAATTAATGTGAAAACTGTTTTTTTTTTAGTTATCCTATCGTGTTTAGTTAATCTTTTATTTCGGTTAGTATTTGAGTTGTTTAAAGGGCTTTTTGCATCAGAACAATGAAGGACACTTGATCTCACCTCGCTTATGATGTAATCCTTTCGAAACGACAAAGTTCGAAAGCTTAAACAAACATTGCGAAGGAAGATAAAGCAGGAACTTTGAAATAAGTATATAAAATAAACCTGAGATACTTATGCTATTTTTGTATGATTAATTCGTAATTACTATACGAGGGTTGAAGGAAAACTGTTTATATATTTTTAATGGTACTAATTTAGCAACTATGAAACACTAGCTTCCGCTCGCGACTCCGTCCGCGTGGTATGAATAAAAACAAAAGAAAGTAGCCTATATGTTCTTCCAGACTATCCTCTAGATCTATGCCAAATTTCATCCAGATCCGTTCAGCCCTTTAGGCTACAAACTCTAACATCCATCCATCCATCCAAACTTTCGCATTTATAATCTATACTATACTATATTATAATAAAGCGTAAACACACACTTCTTTGTTGCCTAAGATGTCAGCAATTACAGCATATTTTTGAATATTTTTTTTTAAATAAAAAGCCCTACACTTGCGTCACGCTTTAGGCTATATATTTTCACGCCATTAAACTTAGGGGGTAAATATTTTGGATAAAAACCATAATGTGGGAAAGAGACCATAAGTTGCTGTCAACATCAAGAAAGAATGATTGATAAGGTTTGTCATGTCATGTCATTTTGAAATTTGCTATTGATAATTTGACAAATGTAAACAATAAAATAAAGTTTTCATAATTTCACGCGGATGAATCCGCACGCGAACAGCTAGTATTAGTATAAGATTATACTTTGTTATAGTGTTGTGCTGTTTAGTAAACATGTTGTTTTATAACAATTAAAACTGGTAATTATTGCAATAATGGTATTGAAGCAAAGCGTCGTGCAGGCCCTGCGCACGCGAGCCCGCAGTACTTCCTACATCATTTGTAATTTCATGGCGCGCCCGATCCACACGTATCTAGGTTAATTGTTATATTTTCACGGCCGAAGCTTTACTTGTATTTGTTTTTGGTCATTCGCTTGTATCAACTTTGCTTGCGAACATGCCATGCGTTACACTGTAGTACAGATTTTTATCTTTTATTTGATGCGATTCTTGCTATTGTTATAATTAAATTAATAATATAACTATGCAGATTTTATTAATATCATTAATGCGAAAGTTTAGATGGATGTTTGTTAGAGTTTGTAGCCTAAACTGCTGAATGGATGGAAGAAGTTTGGCATAGAACATCTGGAAGAACACATAGGCTACTTGCTTTTGTTTTTTTTAATTCCACGCGAACGGAGTCAAACACACCCTTTCAAAGAACATTTTATTGTTGACTTCGTAATTTGTTTGTTTAGTAATTATTTTTTCTGTACTATTAAAAAGATCAATAAAGCCCATTTCCTTATTAAGATAAACATGATAAATCGTTATATTTTCATGTATTTGGATCATGAAGTAAATTGCGTGAAGTGTCTGTGCTAAAGACGTGATAAGACTATATTAAAATCCTTCTCCTTTTGGCCGAGATATGATTTTTTTTTATATAAGTTCTGTAAATTTTGTTTTATTGTTCTTCTTTTAGTGTTTTGTTTTTGTATTTTTCTTGGCCAATAAATATTGTTTTGTTTATTTTATTTAAAAAAAATTGTTATCAAATATCTAGATACATTGATATCCAGATTATCTGTTAGATAAAAGAATACATTTTTCATTTGCCTTCATTTTTAATAAGAGACGGGGAAAAACGAGTGTTAACCCCAAGGTGCTTAACTACTCCCATGGACATCCGTAACGACAGAGGAGCTACAGATGCGTGAATGGCCTTTAAGGAAATGGTAGGCTAGGTTCTTGAAAGACCCTAAGTCGTAGGTACTGGTTTGGAAATACCGCAAAGGAAAGAACATTCTACAACACAGCTGTGCCATTTTATTAATACCCTTGCTCCTAATATTACTAGAGACCTTAAAAATAACATTTTAAGATGTCCCTAGATTTAACAAAAACACTAAATTTTCTAAAGTCTTAAATCCTCATTGGAAAGAATTTAAGCAGTGTGATATCGTCGTGCATCGAAGCTTAGATTTTGATAACAGCTATCAGTGATACAGAGGTCGCTGATAAGGGGGCAATGAACCCTGATTAACATATTTTTATCAGTGTGTCACCTTACTTGTTTTTGTTTACCTGTGGGTTACGCTGCAGAAATTAGATTAGAGGAACTAAAGAAACGTAGTTAGTAGCCTATGTGTTCTTCCAGAATATTATTCTATACTAGCTTTCGCCCGCGACTCCATCTGTGTTAATTAAAAAAAAACTAAAGTGAGTAGCCTATGTGTTCTTCCAGACTATCCTCTACCATCCATATCAAATTTCATCGAAATTCAGTCGTTTAGGCTACAAACTCTAAGAAACTTCCATCCATCCATTTAAACTTTCGCATATAATATTAGTAAGAAGTAAGATGGACCAACAATATACAATACCGAGCAAAAAATAATATTACGACTAGCAAAGTCGGTTTGCACAGATTCAATTTATAAGGCATTTGTTCGGTTTTCACTGTTTTAAATCGATATTAATTATTGGTATAGGTATTGAAGGGATGTTGTAACAAGTATTCTTCCCAGTAAGGGGTACGGTTCGTACAGTGAACGTCTAATTGCATCAGAGTATTCACTCATCGAGCAATTTGTAAGGAAAACCATAGCAATGCAATTTAAAGCCGATGAACTAATTGACTTTTCTGCTCGGCAAATTGCGAAACGTCTAAGCTACTCTAAAGACAGGATTATTATTATCGGCAATATTAAACAGTTTGTCTAATAGTAAAATTACAGACGTACATATTACTAAACTATCGCTCAACTGTTGTGCGATTGTCGATTGTTTTGTAGTCAATTCAACTGTTTAGTTGCACAACTAAAAATCGAGTAGTGTACCTCCATATAAGCTCATAAGAATTAAAGCGAGAGTACATAGTTAAGCGATAGTTTAGTCAAAGGATCACGCTCTAAGTATCTGCCAATAGCAATAGCTTCTTAAAGATTTAGTTACCTACTTTATACGCATCAAACGATCTACGGAGATGCCGATTTTAGCGACGCTCTGATCTAGGAGAAAGTAAGTTTATCATGCGATGGACAAACGTAAAAAATGTTTTTACATGTTAAGGTAATGTGTAAATAATTCATTCCATCATCAACTTGCCCTTGTCCATGTAGAGGGTCGGCACAGTATGTGCTGCTTCTATTAACTTCTATCAGCCGTCATATCTGACTTTACCCTTCGCATTTTTCACACAATCCATCCATACTTCTTCGGTCTTGATCTTTGTAGTTTTGAATAATTAATTCCAGGATATAATTTATAAAGTGACTTAGGTAATCTAAGTAAATATGACGCAACAATATGATATTAGCATTTATCGAACAGAATCCATACGTTCACTTCTACGTTACAGACGCTTATTACAAATAAATTAAGGTCGTCGACATCAATACTAAATAATCAAATGTAAATCTGCATGAATACTGCAGTGTTTCAGCGCGCAAGGACCATTATATCGGTCACATATAAGGTTATAAGATAATAGTACAATGACGTTATAAGGATTTAAAAATAATTTATCAGATAGATAATATTTTATTGATTGAAGCGATGTGAAATTCTGAATATATGTCATTTCAAATACTTGAGAAATATTTCTTTTAATAGGTAATAAAATACTCTAGAAATATACAAGATTTTGCGCATAGTAGAAGGTACAGCAAAAAGAATTGTTTTTAGAGTAAAATACGTTTAAAGTTTCTCGAACATTGTCTATAGATAATTATTAAATTGTACCGCACTCAGACTTTAATGGTTGTTAGTCTTAGTTTAGTTTCATAAAAATCTACACTAATCTTCAATGACCAATATCAGCTTTGTTTTCTTTTTAAATTCAAGATTAATTTAAATTCACGTGTGTTAGGGTAAACTACTACCTTCCGGAGGGAAGGGGAGTGAAGTACTGTCAATCAAATTGGCGCATTTCCATGGACGGAAGATAGCACTTCCCCTGGCGATGCGTGTCACGCGCCGCGCCGGCCGCGGGCAAGCATTTGCATTCTCCGCAGACGTTTTACGTGATCTTTGTTTAGGCGTGAGTGTTTTATTCCGTAATTGGATTTCACGAGCAGGATTGGCACCAGAATTTCATAACTCAGTACCCGCCGGATATATTTTGCAAATTAAATTAGTTAATATTAGGGGTTTGTTACGATGAAAGAAAGGTACTGTCGGTATAAATACGAACATTTAAATAATTCGAAAAATATATTTTGAAAGGCATTTTAGCTCTTACAGTGTGTACGTCATTCTACATGCTCGCTCGCTAACACGTCAAGAACAATGCTGTCAAATGCTGCAAGGGGCCGAGGGGCCGTGATGCCGAGGGGCTGGGGGCCGCGTGGCCGTGCCGAAGGTATGGGGCCGCGAGGGCGAAGGGATCACGCGGGTCTACGTGTTTAGACACTCATATCAATAACAAGAAGGATAAATTACAAATTGTAAGATAAAAAAAGGTATTTGCGATATACTCGTTTTGTATTATATATTGAGAGTTCTCTTGATAATCTTATTGTACTCTTTATTATTAACCGAATGTGTTAAACATGAGGCTACGGATTTATAAGTTTTATCTATTGTGAATCGAAAAATGTTCAAAATGAACATGACATAAAATATCAATAAAAATGTGTTGTTTCCATTATTTATTTAAAGTTAATATCGTCGAAATACATAGCTGTATAAAATGATTCATATAGTAAAAGCTATAAACGCCACGAAGCGATACAGCGAGCGAGCGGAGCTCATAGCGTCAGAGATATAATACATATAAATGCATATACGTTATTTAACTTCTTCACTTTATTAAATGAAAACGTTTTACGAGCTACTGTCGTGTTATTATACCGAAAAATGCAATATCAGCAAACTCGCCGTGACCATTGCTTTTTATTTTTCGTGATAAAGCCTCGCTCCGAAAGGCATATGCCAAGATTTGAGCCATTGTATAGGTGTTTAAAGCTTGGAAATCGCTCGTCAAACGCTACAATGCTATAATAAAATTCTTAACAGTGAAAGAAGTGTGTAATCAAGCTTAATTAAAAACGTTTTCGGGCGATATTACCGGCCTCACTTGATTAACTCGGCGTTTTTGGGCCCCGATCGTAAAAAACTCGCTCGAAATGACGAACGCTTCGTATAAAGCTCACTGCAGACCGTTTTACGAAATAAGGCTAACAAATGAACATACGGCTCTAATGGAAAATGACGCTCGGGGCGTTTACTTTGCTATTCTTCCTCGTTTTTAATATCATAAAGCGACGGCTGGAGTGAGCATGTTTACCTAATGGCATATGATAATGCATATGCTTGATTACATTCTTTTATTTCGTGTTTTTTTAAAACATTGTACAGAAGAAGGGCGTCGTCAGGGGGAATATACAGGCTGCTGCCTCCTAGAGAATCAAAACATGTACAAAGATATAATTACTTTGAATAAGACCATAATAATAGCTACTCCCAGACGTAGCATATATCTGTTATGTCGTGCAATAAGTCATTAGTAAAAAACTTATGTTTTGAATTCAAGGTATATAAAACCATTTATATAGATGTCTAGACAACGTTGGCATGTCTATCCGACTGTCAGTCAATTGTTATCGCTCTATTGTGAAAAAAGTAGTAATTGCACATACACCATACAATGGGTTCGTTGACAAAAATGTATCAAGCTTTTTGAGAGAATTGATTTCACAGTCGAAGTCATTTTCATTCATCGAACGAGAGAAAAGGCGGGATTAACAATTGCTTTTTAAAAGGCAACATTACAGAGCAGTAAGGATTTTATCGCACAGTTTTTACAGCACCGCCACTATGGGAAATGTATCGCTCCGGCCATTTAAAAATAAATTCACGAAAGCCGAAATCTATTATTATGTTAAAGAGGCATCCGGGAACATTGCAGTTTTTGTGCATTTCCTGTGCATATAAACATGCCCAGTGCCGCCTCGCTTCGTCCTCGACGAGTGCCACAGACTAATCGAATATCCACTTTATCCAGTACGACAAATTCCAAAATTTAAGACATACCTTATATCATATCATTTTAATTTAATAATGTCTTAATAGTTGGAAAATTCTGTTAACCGAATGAGTAATTTCAATTACTTTTTACGCTTATAAGCAATTTTTTTAATAGAAACAAAAATAAAGTTTTCTTTTACCCGTTATAATTAACAGTAGGAAGTTAAGAAAGTAACTAGGATAGTTTCAACTTTAACAAAGCAAGATAATGAAATAACGTGGTCCCAAAGTAGCAAAAATTCGTATATTTAATCTATTTGAAGTAAATATAGTTTTATTAATTTGTTGTACTAAAAAATCTGCTCTGTGGCGACAAGCGGAGAGGTCTCTGGTTACAGTATCCGAGATAAAGTTAAAATATTATCGTGCCGGATCGAAAGTGCAGGCGTCTCGTCTCGCGCGAATAAATGCACTAATACATTTTAAAAACAACAGTTCAATTTTATCCGATGTACGTACATTTAGAGCCCTACACAATGTGAGAGATATCGGTGAATTCCAAATGAAATACACACGTACAAAAGGGATAATTGCTACGTGATATCGTTTTTGGGATCACGACATTTGGCGCGATTAAGCATATTTTGATAATTAGTCGTTTTATTGCAGAGTCCTTTTTAAAATTCTCTGCAATCACATATTTTTGCCTTTATTGTATTATTTCGAATAGATATATCAAAAATAAATTATTTACAAAGAAGTTGTAATCGTATCCTTCATATTTTAAGTTTATTTTATAAAAGCTTACTCTAGTTTGACTCTGATCTCTTCTAATCAATTTTCTTAAATCCGTACATTTTCAGAGAGAGAAATGAATTCTGAAATTTTATATCAGAGCTGAGTTTGAAGAAAATAGTGATTGTTAAGAAATCTTTATGACTTTTATGTATGAAACAATAAGGTTATCGCTGATTTTGCCAAGTCGCTTTTACAACGAAGACTTTTATCTATCGAGAATATTGTAGAAAGTGAATTTTTAAGAAAAATCCTAGCATGTACGGTATTCGTACCGTCCGGACGAGCGCCATCCTCCGAGCGATATTAGAATGTCTGTCCGGTTAAGGTTTTATAGTCCGGACACATACGTGGCTTCTAAACAATTTCAGTAAAGGTATTCTTTGAGCAAACGGAAAATAATGTAACGTGAGTTATTTTATTGCGACCGAACGGTTGGAGAATTTTGAAATTGAATCCGCTCGCTGCGATGTTTATTTATTTTTAAAATAAACTTTAATAAGAGTTTCGCGACCGCGCACCTGTTATCTATTCTCTAATACTTTTAGCACATTTCCATTTTTCAAATACAATAACTATATTATTAGTAACTAGCTGTTGCTCGCAACTTCGCCCGCGTGAAATTAAAAAATAATAAAAACCATAGCCTATGTTACTGATAACGTAGCTTTCTAATGGTGAAATTTAGTAAATCCGCCCATTAGTTTTTGCGTGAACCAAATACAACAAAAAAACAAATCTTTTCTCTTTATAATGTTAAGTATAGATATAAATTGAATATCATAATGTGAGAATTATTTACATTTGAAAACATTGTAGAAGAAAAAAATTCTTTGACACTATAGAGAGCTTTCTTGCTATTTTAAAAGCTTCTACTTATTGATTAATTGGATGTGTACTTTATGTGGTGAGTCGCCAAAGAGAATAAGTCACTTTTGACCTCAAGCATCAATTTATTCTGTCACATGGGACAAATCGAAGATGGGATGTTAAGATTGACATTTTCTTGCATCATACAATTGGATTTACAAAGTGGTATTTCAGGTTTTATACTATTGTAGAAAGAAAACCTTTCAAGTGTTAAAAACAAGATGTGAGTAGTTCTAATCCGGGCTTGTCTTCAGACGTAGGCTAGTGGCTGCTGGACAATCACACGCCGGCTTAGCTGCAGAGACTTCACACGGATTTTGCTCACTTTTGTTACGGTCACTAATAATATTTTTATTTTGTTCAACATTACTTAGGAGATCGGAATCGGAGATGATAAAAGGTACTAAATTCAACTATTATTATCAATCATACTAATGTTATAAATGCGAAAGTTTAGATATATGGATGGATGAATGTTTGTTAGAGTTTGTAGTTGAAACGGCTGAACGGATTTCGATGAAATTTGGTATAGATGTAGAGTATAATATGGAAGAACACATAGGCTACTTACGTTTGTTTTTTTTATTCCACTCGGACAGAGTCGCAGGCGAAAGCTAGTCTGTACATATATTAAAATTGGCGTGTTTCTTTGTAATATCAAAAGAAAAATCCATATTTCGGTAAGATGGTGTATTTGCGTTGCTGATAATGAAAATCGCATTAAAAAAAAATTCTCTGTACGCAAGCCGCGGTTGTTCCGGGTAATCTCCGAAATGGCTGGGCCGATTTCGACCGGACTTTCACTGAAGGGTAGCTGACATAGACGGGCATTTATAGGCTACCCTTTTGTCTTAATATTGCGTAGACGAAGTCGCAGGCAACAGTTAGTAGTGTAATAATGACGAGGAATAAAGAAATTCACTCTATAATCTGTGCCATTATTTAAAAACTGACTGATTCCGAAAATATATAATAGTTTTCTTTTCCATAGCCTCAATAAACTCTTTGTAAGGTCACAGTATAATTTCACAATACATCGTCTTGTTTGTTTTTTCTTTATATTCTGAAAATCTCAAAGCGACAACGAAGTCGCTAGAATCAAAGCTGCTCCTCACAATTGATGACCTGTCAGACGGCACGCATAAAGTGAAATTTCAACGTTCAATTGTACTTGGGGGTTTTCCTCGCGTAGGCCCCTAAAAGAGAAATTTTCTATTCTACTATGTAAAACAAAAATGTGCCGTATTTTCGTTTGGATTCGTTCACACCAAATCACTGGCGGTGACGGGATTTCAATAGGATGTCCACGCGTCAGGCGCACGCATAGGATTCCGAATTTAAACGTAACAAAAACAATTTGTATCACGTGAACATAGTTTTTCTCAGTCTTTAAAAAAAACTTTATTATTGTAAAAACTTAAGATCTAATCTAGTTTTTCTTCTATTATACAATTTCTTGTTTTACCTTAATTTAAAAAAAAAACGCATATCAACAGGCAACAAATATGTTTCTTTTAGATTCTTATCTACTAAAGTCATGTGATAATTTATGTTTGATTTAATCAAATAGGATATTATTGCGATATATTATTGTTTTTAATGTTAACAAACTTTATTATTGTAAATGTCCCACGTCTTCTGTCCGTGTGGTCCCACTAGGATCGCCTGCGAATAGTTTCGCGGCTGTCAGACCGCTTTGAAGGGGATTTATTATTTTTATTATTGTTTCGCAGAATGCAGACTTAGGCTCGTTTCAGGGCCGGCTTAAGTTATGACTCCCGGCGAAACAGGCTGAATTGAAGGAGCTTTACCACTTCGTTTATTTCATTGCTGGATACTTTTTCAATTGCGATCAAAAGAGCTCTTTTATAGTCGAATGTCTTTTAAATTTATATTAAACTAGCTTGCGCCCGCGACTCCATCCACGTGGAATTAAAAAAAAAGCGAGCCCATGTGTTCTTACAGAATATTCTCTACATCTACGAGATACCAAATTTCATCGAAATCCGTTCAGTCCATTAGGGTAGAAACTCTAACAAACATCCATCCATCTAAACTTTCGCATTTATAATATGAACTGATATTGATAAATAAACATTATATATTTAATGTGCAAATTGCCACAATAAAACTAAATAAATAGTCTAGTAGATAATGCTAAAAACTAGATATATATTTTTATATCCTAGATAATGTTAGTATCGATTGCAATCAGGTGAACGTCCTGTTTGTCTCGTCGCTAAGTTTTATTTAATTAAAAATAAACAGCATTAGAGAAAATATATTTTCGTATACTTCTGACTTTAGGTGTTAACTATTTTTAAGTGTTAATTAAAAGATAAGATTGCTATAAGTTTTTTGAATGTTAAATTCGAGTTAGATTAAACTGTAAAGCGTTGTATGAATTCTTCTCAGCTGGAGGCTTCATATTTTCATAAAAGAAAATATTCAAGTAATAAGTGGTGGCTTAAAAATATTTCACAAACTTCGCCTCGGGTCGGTTCGAGTAACATTAAAATCACAGTAGCCAATTTAGCATAACTTAATACAAAAAGCCTTAACCCCGAAGTGAGACGATCAAGTTGCCGATCCGTCGGCTCTCAACTTTGAACGACTTTATTAAAATTCAAACTACCTTCAAGTTGTTATTGGATGCAGCATTTGTAATTTTAAAGTCCAGAGTTTCGCTTCACTTAAATTCCCTTGTTTTGTTTTGCAAGACAATGCTGAGGAACTTTGATAGACTTGGCCGGGGTTTATTATGGTCCTATACACTTGTCTTAGACTAATTAAATTAAAAGTTTATTTATGCTTTTATGTGCCGTTTATCGTTTGATCCAACAAGTAATCGAAATGCGCATTTAAATTGTATCTTAGATTTTAGCAGGTAAAATAAAGATAATAAGACTAATGGCCGGTTTCCCAGCTATATTTAACCATTCCTTAATGTTTTTAGTTCGATAACTTTAGTTTTACTCCGTTAAAACTTATATCAACCTAACAATAATGATAAAACAAATGGATACTTCAGAATCCCAGCATAAGTGATGAATACTAAGATTATTAGTATTCAATATGTCAAGTAAGATGTACTTAATAATTTGGCAAAGATTAACTATACAAAGATTAGACATTCGTTGTTACGAATACTAGCTGTTTTTTCTATTCAAAATACACAGACTTTCGTGTTCCGAAATCCGAATATGCACCAGTTATGCTGTGTACATGCAAAGCGCCCGTCGCAGAGCAACGACGAACGCGACTTGAAAAAAAATCCCTCCGTACATAATTGAAAATGCCTAAAATAACAACGTCGAGTGTCATTCCCAGCTACACTTTTAAACAATTCTGATAATTTCTTTGTCGCTGTCATTTTTACTTTCGTTCCCGAGTTGAAGATATAAATACCTTTAACGAAACACGAAACTGGTGCGAAATTTAGTCTGCACTTTAAATTATGGTTAAGTTTTTGAGTGGTGTTTAAGTTTAGTTATCTTTACGATAAATGACACTTTATACAAATAACATCGTCAACCTTCCCTTATCCCCATGGAGGGCACAGTAATGTTCTTCTATACATCTCTATGACCGCATATGATCATACCAAGCTAACGTTTTCGCAATTTCTCCACCACCGTACATATATCTCTACTAACACTAATTTACATTTTATTAAACGCGGACAAAGTCGCGGGCAACAACTATGTATAGATGTAGATAGAAAATGAATGAATGATTATTTAATTTCTATTAAAGAAAGGATTAACAAAAATATTTTAAAATGAAAAAAGAAATATATTTTTAAAATGTTTTTTGTATTTAAAAATTAAGCAACATTTAAAAATAAAATCTTTTTTACT
The DNA here is from genome assembly GCA_029286645.1 of Papilio protenor. Lineage (NCBI taxonomy): Eukaryota > Metazoa > Arthropoda > Insecta > Lepidoptera > Papilionidae > Papilio > Papilio protenor. Next base: position 7,674,103 of record JAGSMZ010000007.1, on the reverse strand, counting down.
AAATAATAATGGAGATTTTTTTGAAATAAAATTATTTTTAATTCTTTTGTAATTTGATGTTCCGATGAATGATGATGATTTATTATTTTTGTATTTTATTAATACTTAAAATGTTTTGTCAATTTTTAAAATGAAGTATTTTTATTTGTGCTAATTATTAATACCAAAAAAAAAATTTTGTATTTTTAAAATGAAGCATCATTTTACCAATAATATCATTCATAAATATTTGTAATTTCTTGTCCGAAATATAATTAAGATTGTTTAGTAATTTTTGTTAATTTAATTGATTAGAGATTATTTCTATATTTTTAATTTATCTTACTAATATCTTACTTCTTACAAATATTATATTATAAATGTGAAAGTTTAGATGGATGTTTGTTAGAGTTTACCGCCTAAACGGTTGAATGGATCTGTATAGAATTTGGCATAGACGTAAAGGATAGTCTGAAAGAACATATCTACTACTTTTGATCCCTCGAATAGTTATGGTTCAACATATTTTATTGAAATTTGTCCCAGATATAAAACAAAGTCTAGAGTATCTCATGGGGTACGGTTCATTGCCGAAAAAAGGTTCCCGATGTATACGTAATTTTTTTTTCAACACTGCGTGGACGAAGTCGCGGGCAACAGCTAGCATATTTAGGACTTCTCTGGTTATCTCATATGGGGTCATATTCCAAATTCGTTTGCTATAAAACTTCGACAGATTTCAAATATTTTTTCCCATTTAGAAATGACGCTGTGATTTCGAAGTGTAATTAAATTTCAATTAATTGATTTGGGGTTAACTTTCATTTTTGGCAGCGAGGTGAAGTGTGTGATAAAATTTCGTAATATATTTGAATGTCGTGCGCACTGGACAAATTACAATGGCGGTCCCTGAGCCCCGGGTCCGAGCTACGAGGGACGTTTGAAAGGCACTTGAGAAGGTAATTTTACTTTATGACACCATTTCGCCTAATCTTATCGCGATTTTAACGCGTACTTGCAAATGCGAGTAAGCCCTGTTAACTCGTGGGAATACTTCTCAGTAATGTTGTAAATCGACTTAAATATTTAACCTATATATGACCTTGAATTATTATAGACTTTATTTTGCATATAAAAATCGCTAACCTATTTAAATAATTGTGATTCATTTCCATTTTTCATTTAAATACAATCTTTTTTTATTTTAAAATTATGTGTAAATTAGGAATAATGTTTACAAAATTCAAACATTGATCTCATCAATGTGATATTCGAGTATTATTATTGACTTTTAAATTTTATTTTTTTTACTTTAGAATGAAAGTATTTTAGTATAAAAGAGGTATTTAAATTAAGCCCGTAAATACAATGAGAAACAAGAATAATACTTTCCCCTCTGTCCTTCAGGAGGGTTCATTGGACGATACGCCGGAGCTACTGCGGGGGACGGCACAAATCATATACTGAGGCGGGAGCGATTTGCAATGAAATGTGTGATTTGTTCATAATTTCTTAGACCTATTAATAATATTCTTAGACAAGAGCGTGGAAAAGTTAACTGTTTGACATTGTGTCAAATATTTAAAATATCTCAGCAATAGATAAGAGACTTCTACATATTTGTAAGCTCAACTCAAAGATACTTACTACGCACAATCAGCAATATGTAGAAATATTACAAAGTAAAACAAAGCATTAATTATATCCCTGTTAGACTTCACTGAGTATTGACGATGAAATTTATAGAAAAACTAGCTTTAGAATAAAAATCAAAACAAAACTGAGTATCCTATGTGTTCTTTCAAACTATCCTCTACAAAAATACCAAATTTCATTCAAATCCGTTCAACCGTTTAGGCTACAAATCTCACAAACATCCATCTAAAATTTCGCATTTATATTAGTATGATTTGACGTATCTTGTTTTTTATTGCAATGTAATTCGCTATTCGCTAACCCTCGTACCACACGTGGAGATAGCAAGCGATAGCGATATCGCGATCAGCCGGCAAGCCAGCCAAGGTGCGAACTCGCAGACTCGACGACGTCGAACGTACGATAACGTGAGTTTGTTTTCATGATACGATGTTCTGCGTCTGCTGTGATTACTCCATACTAAGAGCGTTTATACGAGAAGAAGATAATAAAAATATGTTTACAACTAAGATAAATAAATGAATAATTAGCATTTAATTACAATCATACTACTATTATAATTGCGAAAGTTTAAATGGATGGATGTTTGTTAGAGTTTGTAGCTTAAACGGCTGAACGCATTACGATGAAATTCAAAGATGAAGAGGATAGTCTGGAAGAACACATAGGCTACTCAGTTTTTTTTTTAATTCCATGCGGACGGAGTCGCGGGCCAAAGCTATAATAGTAAGAATATAAAAATTTAAATTATTGCAAGTAATAATTAGTCATTTTAATTCTGTTACTAATGAGGGTTTAGGTTATCTTAAAATTGCTGTTTAAAAAAACTTTTTTGTTTTGCTTTTATTTCTGAAACAAGTGTTTTTTGTTTACTATATGTTATTCCTTATTAATGATATGCATATCTTCGTCTTGTTTTTGCAATAACATATTTTTAAAATATCGTCAGAAATATATAAGGAGACTTCTACATATTTGTCAGCTCAACTCAAAGATACTTACTACGCACAATCAGCAATATGTAGAAATATTACAAACTAAAACAAAGCCTTAATTATATCCCTGTTAGACTTCACTGAGTATTGACGATGAAATTTATAGAAAAACTAGCTTTAGAATAAAAATCAAAACAAAACTGAGTATCCTATGTGTTCTTTCAAACTATCCTCTACAAAAATACCAAATTTCATTCAAATCCGTTCAACCGTTTAGGCTACAAATCTCACAAACATCCATCTAAAATTTCGCATTTATATTAGTATGATTTGACGTATCTTATTTTTTATTGCAATGTAATTCGCTATACTCTTAACCCTCGTACCCCACGTGGAGATAGCAAGCGATAGCGATATCGCGATCAGCCGGCAAGCCAGCCAAGGTGCGAACTCGCAGACTCGACGACGTCGAACGTACGATAACGTGAGTTTGTTTTCATGATACGATGTTCTGCGTCTGCTGTGATTACTCCATACTAAGAGCGTTTATACGAGAAGAAGATAATAAAAATATGTTTCTAAATCCAGTTTTGTCTGGACGAGGCGCCGGGAACCGGTCGAAACCGGTTCTCTGTAAACATTCGTGGAAAAAGTCGACTGCCATAAATATCGTTGCCATATACGTTTCTATTGTTTGTGGTAATGATTATTTCTAATTATATTTATACTATGGTCTTTTCTTTTTAATATTATCAAGTTATCGTTTTAGTATATCTTTCTGAAATAAGAACTCTGTTTTAAATTAATTTTATGTTTATGTGCTACCATTTTTACAAATTATCTATAAATAGTCATGTAATATTCTAGAATAGTCTTTTATATCATTTACTACTACTAAAATATTTAAGTATAGTTCTTTTCAAAAATCTTGGCTGCTCGGTTTTTACAAGTCACTGCGCAGAACACAATTTTAAGTGTAGCGAGGCGTAAAGAAATGCGTAGGTAGGCTACAACGCAGTTCTTCGATTACCTTGAGCCTCCAACATATTTGAAAAGTCTTATAGTACTAAACTTTTAAAATAAATGTCAATACTTTTGACTTTTTGTACGAAGATACACTACGCAGTCTTTTAAAGAAACTTTTTTGTTTTGCTTTTATTTCTGAAACAAGTGTTTTTTGTTTACTATATGTTATTCCTTATTAATGATATGCATATCTTCGTCTTGTTTTTGCAATAACATATTTTTGAAAAAAAAAAAAACGAAAGAATGGTTAAACGTAACTGAGAAACCATTATTATTTTAGTGATTTTTATTTATTAATGTTATCATTCTTTCATCCGCTATTTATTACAATGATAATTTACTATCAGCTGACTGATATCAAAGCGTAGTGTAAGATCGAGCGTTGAACTAATGCTTGTGAAGTTGTCCGTGCAAGCTCCGCCGCGAGCGAAACATATGTTTCTAAATCCAGTTTTGTCTGGACGAGGCGCCGGGAACCGGTCGAAACCGGTTCTCTGTAAACATTCGTGGAAAAAGTCGCCTGCCATAAATATCGTTGCCATATACGTTTCTATTGTTTGTGGTAATGATTATTTCTAATTATATTTATACTATGGTAATTTCTTTTTAATATTTTCAAGTTATCGTTTTAGTATATCTTTCTGAAATAAGAACTCTGTTTTAAATTAATTTTATGTTTATGTGCTACTATTTTTACAAATTATCTATAAATAGTCATGTAATATTCTGGAATAGTCTTTTATATCATTTACTACTACTAAAATATTTAAGTATAGTTCTTTTCAAAAATCTTGGCTGCTCGGTTTTTACAAGTCACTGCGCAGAACACAATTTTAAGTGTAGCGAGGCGTAAAGAAATGCGTAGGTAGGCTACAACGCAGTTCTTCGATTACCTTGAGCCTGCAACATATTTGAAAAGTCTTATAGTACTTAACTTTTAAAATAAATGTCAATACTTTTGACTTTTTGTACGAAGATACACTACGCAGTCTTTTAAAGAAACTTTTTTGTTTTGCTTTTATTTCTGAAACAAGTGTTTTTTGTTTACTATATGTTATTCCTTATTAATGATATGCATATCTTCGTCTTGTTTTTGCAATAACATATTTTTGAAAAAAAAAATAAACAAGTTGTGCTTGATTTACAATAGACAGGCTGAATATGTAATTAGACAACGTTCAATAAAAGATAAAATCAAATCTGACAACTGATAAGCGGGAAAAATAAAAATATGACAAACACTTTGGTGCCGGAGGCCTAATTTTATTTCCTTTCCCTTCCCACCCATTTCTTAAGAGGAAAGGATGGGAAGGAAAAATGGATTTGAAGGTAGAGGAGGTGCATAAGGGGAAATATCCCCTTTCTGTGCGTCTCCTCCGCCAGTTAAGGGTATAACGCGTCTGCAATTGCGGATGTTTATGGGCAGCGGTCGCGTTCCATTTCGGTGGATTCAGTTGGCCGTTTGCTCGTTTGCCATATAATATAAAAAACATAATTCTTTGAGATAAAAGTACTCAGGTTCTTTCAAGAAGAAAAAATGCTTATTAAAGACGGAATCAGGTTTCCAATTTGTGCAGTTTTGGTGACTGACGATCCGTTTGTCGTTTGGTCATAACATAACCTAATTAGTAATTGTTAGTATCTTGGGGACTCTTATCGCTTTTAATACTTTTAATACTTCTAAAAGCCTTTACGTTAAGACAACAAGATAATCCGTATGATAGTATTAGCTCAGGATTACTAATTGGCTATTTAAAAAAGGTCTTCGTATACAAGAAACATCTTACTAATATTATAAATGTGAAAGTTTAGATGGATGGATGGATGCATGGATGGATGGATGTTTGTTAGAGTTTGTAGCTTAAACGGCTGAACGTATTTCGATGAAATTTGGTACAGATGTAGAGGATAGTCTGGAAGAACACATAGGCTACTCACTTTTGTTTTTTTTAATTTCACGCGGACGAAGTCGCGGGCGAAAGCTAGTCTTCCATATATTTTTACGTAAGAAATTTCCTATTTATTTGTAAGGATCAAAATACGTTTGATGCGTTTTGAAGTAAATCTAATTCTCGTGACAAAAATAGACGTTTGATGGATAAAATGTTACAAATCTCTAGACGCGTTGAGTCCCTCCATCTGATGTGAGCAATAAATATTTATGGCAAGTAAAATGTATTGCGCAAGGCATAGGATGTAGCGGAAGAAGCTTAAGAGTGGACGCTATCATCACAGACGGGCCTGAGTTAACACAATACCGCGTTTCTTCAAGTGTGCCGAAGCCGTAATTTCAGTCCCCTTTCCCTTTCTACCCTACTACTTATAAGCATGGGATGGAAGTAGATTTCAGTGAGAGACAGGTAGGGACGCGTAGAAAAGAGAATTATCCTCTATCTATACGTACTGTCTTTGTCGATTATAATCCAAATGGCCACTTGCTAGGTTTTTTCTAAAAAGATACAATTTTTATTACTTTGTCCTTCCGCTTATATTCGTAGTTTAGACAGCGCCAAAAGATATAAAATCTATTTGTGCGGTACATGTTGATTTGTCTCTAGATTGTACAGTAATTGTAGGAGCCCCAGCCGATGTTATCTGCATAATTGAGGTGGATTTGTTGAGTTGTCGGGGCTCGGGGCTCGGGGCTCGGGGCTCGGGGCTCGGGGCTCGGGGCTCCGCCTCAACAAACACGCGCCTACCAAACGTAGGTGTGGAAATAATGAAGTACCAGTTGATAACATAAATTATAATTACATATCACAGTTTCTTACTCGAAAGGGGAAACAAGTTGATTGCTTGATATAGATGTCATCGACTTGTTGGTTATTTATGTTAGAATTAGTTAAGAACGCAAACATAACGTTTTTAGTGGCAATACTTTTTGGAACTTCCTTTTCTCTCTTGTGTTCATGGAATATACGCCGTGCATTTTCTCAAGCCTATGTGTATTTCTAGACTCTACATCTATGCCAAATTTCATCGAGACCCATTCAGAAGTTTAGGCTACAAACTCTAATAAACATCCATACATCTAAACTTTATAATGTTAGTAAGATGTAACACGGCTTTTGTATAAAATAAGCAACCACCCTCTTTAGTAACTAGCTGTTGCTCAAGACTTCGCCCGCGTCAAATTAAAAATATATAACCTAAGTTACTCACTGATAACGTAGCTTATTAATTGTGAAAGAATTTTTAAAATCGGCCCAGTACTTTTTGAGTTATTTCAATATATACAAAAATACAAATATTTCCTATTCATAACATTAGTATAGATTCATAAAACATTTTTACCAATACAGGCATTCAAAGAAACTAATTCGAAGCATACATAAATGTAGTTCGTCGACCGCGCAAAATGAACTATTGAATGTCACAGTAAAAATTACGTAATGTCTAGACAGATAATTATAAAACTAGGTATGCAATGTCAGCTCTAGGACGGAACAGGCACAGATATGATATCGGGCGATACGTGCATTGGAAAAAAAAACACATTAAACCCTTTAAAGACAATGACCGTCTTGGAAAGTTTCAGATATTTGCCGTATGTGACAATATGTGTGAAGGCAACTGTGGCTGTTTCACTAGGCTAGTTTCTGTAAACTGTGGACCATCCGTTACGCCATTTTGACAGCGCGGAATTAAAAAAAGTAGCCTATAATATGCCCGTCTATGTCAACTACCCTTCAGTGAAAGTCCGGTCGAAATCGGCCCAGCCGTTTCGGAGATTACTCGGAACAAACGCGGCTTGCGGACAGACAGACAGACAAAAAAATTAAATGCGATCATCGTTATCAGCACCGCAAATCATCTTCCTGGAATCTGGATTTGTTGATATTACAAACAGACAAAATTTTATTATATGTATAGATAGATAGATTGTAGTTAATAAATAAAATAAAAAATAAATAAGTTTCATCCCTAACTTACTCCCAGTCTAATCCCGGAAATTTTAGTTGACAAATGTTTATTACCAAAAATATTTTTTAGTTAATATTTATTAGCCAAGATATAAATATAGTTCTAAATTATTTTTTTAAAAAATATATAAACACAGCATTTATAAAATATGTTTCAACTGTCGCTAACAATTGGCAATCGTAAAATTCTAATCGTTGTACAGTTTGACCGCTATTTGACCTCTACTTCGAGTGTCCTTGGCAAAGTTAAAGGTTACAGAATTTGCTATTACAAGTTTCAGTAAGCTTAACGTTTTGCAGTATATTTAAATATTCATTTCAATATTGTTTTTACTGCTTTCATTTTTGATCAAAATTCAATATTAATTCAACGACCGGATACTGAAACGACCTTCAAATATATAACAGCATCTTAAATAGCCACATACAAACTGAAAAACGACTGTCAGATTGTAAACAGCGTTTACGAAGTGTTTGAAAATCGTTTCAGCATTTGGCCCAAGAGCACGCACATCTTTGACTAAACTATCGCACAACTATTAAGTCTCGCTTTGATTCCTATAAGGTTAAATGGAGATGCGCACACTCGATTTTTAGTTGTGCAACTAAACAGTTGAATTGGCTGCGAAACAATCGACAATCGCGCAACAGTTGTGTTGTTTTAGTCAAAGGTTAGCGTCCGCTTTTGACTTTAAATTAAATAATACATTTGATGACAGCTAAAACGCGTGAAAAAAAACTTTACCGATCGTCTCTTTTTTCACCCATTGTTTTCAGACCACAGCCTGTTTGACTTCCTTGGGCTTTGTTTTTACTACGTTACGTTTTATGTGTACAATGTAATCTTACTTCTTACTAATATTATAAATGAGTAAGTTTAGATGGATGGATGTTTGTTAGAGTTTGTAGCCTAAACTGTTGCACGGATCGCGATGAAATTTCGCTTAGATGTAGAGTATAGTCTGGAAGAACACTTAGGCTATTTCGTTTTTTTTTTAATTCCACGCAGACGGAGTCTCGAGCGAAAGCAAGTGAACAAATGTTACGAAATGTTAACACAACATATAGTATTTTATTTATATCTATACTTATTATAATAAAGCGTAAACACACACTTCTTTGTTGCCTAAGATGTCAGCAATTACAGCATATTTTTGAATAATTCTTTTTTTAATAAAAAGCCCTACACTTACGTCATGCTTTAGGCTATATATTTTCACGCCATAAAAACTTAGGGGGTACATATTTTGGATAAAAACCGTAATGTGGGAAAGAGACCATAACTTGCTGCCAACATCAAGAAAGAAAGATTGCTAAGGTTTGTCATGTCATGTCATTTTGACATTTGCTATTGATAATTTGACAAATGTAAACAATAAAATAAAGTTTTTATAATTTCACGCGGATGAATCCGCACGCGAACAGCTAGTGTAGTATATTAATATCGTTTTATCCGATAGCTTTCCGACTTCAATTAAAATTCACTTTTCCCAGCTAACAAACACAAACAGATACATCATTTAAAATGTATACCAATTGTTTTAACGAACGGTTCGTAATTATTTATACATCGATATTAATTTCGCCGGATCCAGCGACGGTCGTAAATAATGTATAGAGAACGCATTTATTTTTGGATATATTTTTTTAATCTCTATTAAGAATTTATTAAAATTGAACAAAAAGGCGTATTTTATTTCTCTTGTACGGAATCCGGATATGTTCACATTTTTATACACACATATTTTTTTATTCTCATAGTTTTTATTGATGAATATTTATAATTACGAAATAACTTTACTAACTTATATTAAAAAAAAAACTAATATTTTTGTTTACTTCTTAAAGTTATTCATATTATGTTTTATTTATAACTAGCTGTTCCCTTGTGACTTCATCCGCATAAAATTATCAAAATTTTATTTTATTGTTTACATGTGTCAAATTATCAATTGCAAATGTCAAAATGACATGACATGACAAACCTTAGCAATCTATCATTCTTGATGTTGGCAGCAACTTATGGTCTCTTTCCCACATTAGGGTTTTTATCCAAAATATTTACCCTCAAAGTTTAATATAAAAAAATATATAGCCTAAAGCGTGACGTAAGTGTAGGGCTTTTTATTAAAGAAAGAATTATTCAGAAATATGTTGTAATTGCTGTCATCTTAGGAAACAAAGAAGTGTGTGTTTACGTTTTATTATAAGAGTATAGAAGTATAGATATATAAGTATAGATGATTTTATATGTAGTCACGTAAATATATTTTAATATTAAATATTATACCTTCTTAAAAGAAATCGAATTATCAAATACAGATTGTTTTCAATCACAATATACGCACAGACAAGTAAATATCAATAAGTAGCATGTTGCACACAAATTAAGTGTGTACAGACAAACAGCGATTTTATTTCGCCTGTTTGTTTCGTCAACAAGCATCCAGCACTACGCCCCCACATCGACTTCGCCCACATCAACTTCGCCCGATCGCGCCCGACTTCGCCCGACTGCACTCCACAATACTTCAACTTTTCCTTGCACTTTGTTCAACTTGAACATTGCTAACGTAGATACTTGTTACAATGGGGATATTTTCGTTAAATATCTGCCAACGAAGTTTCACAGTCTTATGATTTTATAAGCAACACACAGTTAACATACAAAAACTCGTACGTGTTGACCTATCTTTTATTCTAACTATTTAAAAAACTAAAAAACAAACTCTTTGCTATTAAGTAGATTAAAATATTTTTTTTGTTTATTTAGATTGATAATATAATAACAGTATTCTTTCCTAGAAGCTCTAAACAAGTCTAGTTTTATCTTAAAAAGCCTATATTGGGTTAAAACTATATTTACGAGCCGAGGCTGAAACATAAAAGCTAGTAAAAAGAGCAAATACTAAATTCCAGCGCCGAACTGGACTCGAAGCGACGTCACTTAAAATCTATGTTATAAAAGCAACTTCGCTGAATAAAACTTGAAGAGAGACATAAGCCCCTTAAAACTTTGGACGAGTGAAACTTCGCAATCAAATTTCTGTATAAGCTAATTGAACTTTAGGCGACTGAAAAAGCTTTGAACGTTTAAGCTCATTTAATATACTTTCAAGTTTCTCTGTTATACATGCTTTTAACTATACGTGATTTATGTGCATATGTTGAAATAATTTGTTTAAAGAATTTAGTTATAAAAATAAACTAGTGAACACAATTGTCTCGCCTATGTAACATACCTTATGAGGCTATAACACTTCGGGGAAGAACACTAACGAAATGACACCTTTGACTAAACTATCGCACAACTGTTGTGCGATTGTCGATTGTTTCGCAGCCAATTCAACTGTTTAGTTGCACCACTAAAAATCGAGTAGTGTAACCTTCATATAACCTCATAGGAATCAAAGCGAGACTAAACAGTTGTGCGATAGTTTAGTCAAATGTGTGCGCGCGCTCTGATTAAGTACTTTTCTATCGTACCTTTTTTTAGCATACCCTTTTTCAGTGCAAAATAAATTAAAAAACAACTCCAATATTATAATTGCAAAGTTAAAAAACTATTGATTCAGCTAAAAAATCACGCAGATTTTTACTTCAACTAGTCGAATGTAGTAAATGCAAATTTGAACTATCTTTACGAGCCGAGGCTGAAACATAAAAGCTAGTAAAAAGAGCAAATACTAAATTCCAGCGCCGAACTGGACTCGAAGCGACGTCACTTAAAATCTATGTTATAAAAGCAACTTCGCTGAATAAAACTTGAAGAGAGACATAAGCCCCTTAAAACTTTGGACGAGTGAAACTTCGCAATCAAATTTCTGTATAAGCTAATTGAACTTTAGGCGACTGAAAAAGCTTTGAACGTTTAAGCTCATTTAATATACTTTCAAGTTTCTCTGTTATACATGCTTTTAACTATACGTGATTTATGTACATATGTTGAAATAATTTGTTTAAAGAATTTAGTTATAAAAATAAACTAGTGAACACAATTGTCTCGCCTATGTAACATACCTTATGAGGCTATAACACTTCGGGGAAGAACACTAACGAAATGACACCTTTGACTAATCAATCACACAACTGTTGTGCGATTGTCGATTGTTTCGCAGTCAATTCAACTGTTTTTTGTAAAACTAAAACTCGAATAGTGTGCACCCCTCCATATAAGGTCATAGGAATCAAAGAGAGACTAAACGGTTGTGCGATAGTTTAGTCAAATGTGTGCGAGCGCTCTGATTAAGTACTTTTCTATCGTACCTTTTTCTAGCATACCCTTTTTCAGTGCAAAATAAATTAAAAAACAACTCCAATATTATAATTGCAAAGTTAAAAAACTATTGATTCAGCTAAAAAATCACGCAGATTTTTACTTCAACTAGTCGAATGTAGTAAATGCAAATTTGAACTATCTTTACGAGCCGAGGCTGAAACATAAAAGCTAGTAAAAAGAGCAAATACTAAATTCCAGCGCCGAACTGGACTCGAAGCGACGTCACTTAAAATCTATGTTATAAAAGCAACTTCGCTGAATAAAACTTGAAGAGAGACATAAGCCCCTTAAAACTTTGGACGAGTGAAACTTCGCAATCAAATTTCTGTATAAGCTAATTGAACTTTAGGCGACTGAAAAAGCTTTGAACGTTTAAGCTCATTTAATATACTTTCAAGTTTCTCTATTATACATGCTTTTAACTATACGTGATTTATGTGCATATGTTGAAATAATTTGTTTAAAGAATTTAGTTATAAAAAAAAAAAACTATTGATTCAGCTAAAAAATCACGCAGATTTTTACTTCAACTAGTCGAATGTAGTAAATGCAAATTTGAACTATCTTTACGAGCCGAGGCTGAAACATAAAAGCTAGTAAAAAGAGCAAATACTAAATTCCAGCGCCGAACTGGACTCGAAGCGACGTCACTTAAAATCTATGTTATAAAAGCAACTTCGCTGAATAAAACTTGAAGAGAGACATAAGCCCCTTAAAACTTTGGACGAGTGAAACTTCGCAATCAAATTTCTGTATAAGCTAATTGAACTTTAGGCGACTGAAAAAGCTTTGAACGTTTAAGCTCATTTAATATACTTTTAAGTTTCTCTATTATACATGCTTTTAACTATACGTGATTTATGTGCATATGTTGAAATAATTTGTTTAAAGAATTTAGTTATAAAAAAAAAAAAAAAAAAAAAAAAAAAAAAAAAAAAAAAACTATTGATTCAGCTAAAAAATCACGCAGATTTTTACTTCAACTAGTCGAATGTAGTAAATGCAAATTTGAACTATCTTTACGAGCCGAGGCTGAAACATAAAAGCTAGTAAAAAGAGCAAATACTAAATTCCAGCGCCGAACTGGACTCGAAGCGACGTCACTTAAAATCTATGTTATAAAAGCAACTTCGCTGAATAAAACTTGAAGAGAGACATAAGCCCCTTAAAACTTTGGACGAGTGAAACTTCGCAATCAAATTTCTGTATAAGCTAATTGAACTTTAGGCGACTGAAAAAGCTTTGAACGTTTAAGCTCATTTAATATACTTTTAAGTTTCTCTATTATACATGCTTTTAACTATACGTGATTTATGTGCATATGTTGAAATAATTTGTTTAAAGAATTTAGTTATAAAAATAACTTTTACCAATAAAATATTTGTATTTGTTATTATACAATTTAAAATCAACAATATCCGCGTTAATAATTTGTCTATTCCCAGATGACACTTGAAAAATTAATTAACGTAAGTTAAAATTCTATTTGTTGTATTCAGAGTATTATTGTAACGAGCGAACGGTGGGTTTTCGAACAATAGCTGACGCGACCGCAGCGCCAAGGGTTCGATGTTTATTTTTTCTGTTTTTCCAAACACAGGTTGATCCTTTTTTCTCACAACCCTCAATAATGCGATTTCAGTGTACGAGCTAATTGCATTCGCGATTTACTCTCAGAATAACATTTGTTATAGTGTAATATATTAAATAAAGGATGTTTTAGAAATGTTATTCAGGTATTTTCTAGCAAAGACCATAAATTATAAAATATCTTCACTCATTTGTAATTTAATTGTACGTTTTTAAACATATCATTTATTTTTTCGTATGCTAAATTTCAATACCGAAAATTTAAACTATTTCAATACCCAATTAAAATGCCAAATAAAAAGAAAATATTCTTCAATTATTTTTTACTCAGAAAACTTCATAAATTGTTTTCATTAACACATATTATGAAGTTGAAATTAAGTAAAAATCATCCTGTATAAATAGTGTTATTCAACGAGACGAATTATTGCCACCTGTGACTATAGACTGGGAAGTGCTAAAACAAACAAGAGGCAGCCAGACAGCCCGCCGACGGCCGCAGTCAGCCCGCGACTCCATTATGGAGATTGAGTCAAATACTTTCGTTAGCGATCAAAGGCCTTCACCCTTCTAAAGATAATAGCTGAGGGCACGCATTTTAAGGGAGATTACTCTTAAAACGAACAGCAAAATACAACACTAATATACGTATGTAGTTCTTCAATGTTAAGGTAACACGAGTGGGTGCCACAAGGGTCGCTTTTCGGCCCGCTATTGTTTGTGAAAATGATCAAAGTAATGGGGAGTTATGAATGTTGTTTGTCTTTTTACACTTTAGAAGACAAAATTTCTGTATATTGTAATCCTGATTAATCGAGTAAATGAAGCTTTAATGTAGTCGAGGTAACGGAAGTAACGGTTGATAACGATTTTGTTGTCATAAGTTAACGAGCATCGCTTACGGTGCGATATTTATTCAGGTAATAAAATATACCTAAACAAAAGTCATCGGCCGCTCGTCACCCGCCCATCCTTTGAATGTCGCAGATGTAAAGTTCATTCACTAGATGTGACAGTTGCCATATCGCATTTCAGGATTTTAAAATTTATTGTTTTATCACGTTTAATTCGTGTTATGAATCACACTGTACAATGTTTTTGTTTCTTTTTCTCGAATTGAAAATATAATTTAAACGTAGTATTTGCGTTCTTTTTAGTGCATTTTGCAACAATAGTATAGAATAATACAGTGTCAGATAAAATGTCACATCTGAAATAAATGCGGTTTCAATACCTGCCGCTTCCAGTTTTAGCACACAGCGTAAGGTAAAGCACGGTCAGGTAGGCTGTCGGCTCGCAGGCAGGACGAGGCCAAGGACCTGGGTTCGATTACCTCCTGCGTGTGCATCGCAGACTTAACAACTGTACTGTGATTTGGGTAACCTTTAATTAGTGGCCGAGCTGGTCTCACACGGCGACATTTATCAGATCTGTTCGTTTGAAATTTATTTTGCAAAGATTTAGATCAAACTCAAATTTATCGTCTGTATTCTTTTTACTTTTAAGAACCTTCACGGTCGTATGACCTGCTTGACAACGGTCGTATGAAATGTCGTGTTATCGATCTTTAAAAGGTTAGAATGATCAGTCTGCTTTATGATCTGTGCCATTTAAAAAATAATGTTTTTTGCATTTTTTACTCGTCTCAGTCGTTGAGCTCACCTTTTCGTATGCGGTGCTTATCTGCAGTTTTAGGAAAATAATTAATAACCTATCTTATTTACATAACGATGATTCAGTTCGTTTTATTACCATCCGGTCCATTATTTGCGCTTAATTTAATAAAATTATTAAGCAAGCAGTACATCCACGGAATAAATATGTGATATACTGAATTCTTGATTCGAATTCAAAAATAAACGACAACAATTTATTAAGCTGACTCATGTTAACATGTTCTGACTAGTTACATCGTCCACCGACAGGTGACCATTGCAATGTGTGAAAGGACTCATATAAACACAGGCAACGTAAAACAAAATCAAGTCAAGTTAATTGTCGGCAAATTATTGGATAAATATTTTCAAATTCTTGCCGACATTTATTGAAGAAAAAGACGCTTTTGTAAGTATCTATTTGTATCTATCAGTAAACTGGAATTTTGGTGAATTGCAAATTTTATTAAGATAAGATGATGATAACTAAATAATCATACTAATATTATAAATGCGAAAGTTTAGATGGATGGATGTTTGTTAGAGTTTGTAGTGTAAACGGCTGATCGGATCTGGACGAAATTTGGCAAAGATGTATAACATAGTCTGAACGAACACATACGCTACTTGCATTTGTATTTTTTAAATCCGCGCGAATGGGGTCGCGGGCGAAAGCTAGTACCTATATAGAAGACCAAGTATTGATATCAACATAAAGATTTATTGATAATCCTTTCTGTAATCCTTGCGCAAGTCGTCGACATCGTATCGTGGATTCAAAAAGGAACCCTTTTATCTCGTACAAGTGCAAAACAAATCGTGTAGGACAGGCGATGGACGATGTAGTGAGGCGGCGGTGAGGCTGGTGAGCGGCTGCGGTGCGCGGGCGCAAGTCACGACTTGTTCAAGTCGTTGAACCGCTCTTGAACCTAATTAACTTAATGTCTATAGAAATTGCAACTTGACAACATATAATTAACTAATTTTTCTTTAAAAAAACAACTGTCACGTGATAATATTATTATTTGTAACATCGTTAGATGATATATATGATGATGATGATATATCTTCAATAGTTTAATGTCAATTGAAGGTGACGAAATTCTTTTATAGCATAAGAATTAGTAGTTCGTATATAAACAACTAGGTATCAGTACATCCATATCTACTAGGGAACATAAGGTTTTTGCTTCTATTACTTGGTTATTGCTGTGATATGGTGAAATGTAGCTTCAAGTTCATCCAATGTCATCGTTTCCACCAGCTTTTTTTTTTATATAATAAAAGGGGGTAAACGAGCGGCGAGAACACCGAGGTGGTCAACGACGCCCATGGACATCCGTAACACCGGAGGAACCACATATGCGTTGCCGGCCTTTGAGGAAATGATAGGCTCGCTTCTTGAACGACCCCAAGTCGTATTGGTTTGGAAATACCGCCGAGGACAGACCGTTCCACAACGCGGCTGTGCGAGGCAGAAAGTTCCGCGAAAACCGCACGGTTGTGGAATGCCAGCCGTCGAGATGGTGAGGATGGTACCTGGCGGTCTGTCGTGTCGTCCGATAACGAAAGCTCCAAGTAAAATCAAAACCAATTTTTAATTTACAAAGAACATGAACCGGATAATACGCCTGGATGCGGCATTCCTGTTTACTCATCAGAATTAAGTATGGCCTTTCTTGAAAATGGCAGCCAGTGACCGCAACTTCTGAATCACTAGGGGCTGATGCAACACATAGAAGAAATGAATTCATCGGAGTACATTTTAATATATTTTGAAATGTTTTTGCATGCAATTAAATAGTAAAAAAAAGGTTGCGCATTATAATAATTAAGATCTGCTACTCGTATTTTGACCCTTGGTAATTGATTACTCACGGGTCATCGTCTGGTAATAAAGCTAATTTACGTTTAAATTAACCTCTTTAATACTAAAAACTGAATATCCATTAGATAGATGCTCCATAAATTTTATTACTGTAATTAAAGCTGGACATTTTTAATCAATTATCCTTTGCGATTCGCTTTGGACTTGCATATGCGTCGTTGACTCTAATGTTGTATTGATTTTATTGCACTAGAGTTTAGTGACTAGATAATAGTTTGCATACGCTAAACAATGGTGCAAAATACACGCTACCTTCTCTTTTCCATCATAATTTAAAGTCGCGACTAATTTGATGAATACCCTCATAAAAATTGCTTGAAATTCTATAAAATCGTCACGTACGTTTTTTTTGTTATTTGCATGATTGAATAACAAAATCTAAGCGTTTACTTTAATTGATTATTTTACACAGTTGCATTTTTCTATAATTCTGCCGATATTATTTTAAATTTATAAATTCGTGTTGTTTTTCTAGCATATTAATTAGTAGCTTTACCCGCGACTTCGTCCGCGTGAATAATGTAATTTTAATTTCATTTATTAATATAAAAAGGACTATGTTACACAATGATAAATCAGCTTTTTAACAATGTAAGAATTTTTAAAATCGGCACAGTAGTTTTTGAGTTATTTCAATACATAAAAATACAAATCTTTCCTCTTTATTATTAGTATAGATGTAATAAACGTACTCATGAATATATCAACAAATCAGAAACTTAAGTTCCAAGCTATATTACAACCTCCTGGCTTTGTATCTTGACCATCAATACTAAACTGTCACTACGGCTTCTATCAAATAAATTTTATCGATGATAAACGTCAGTTTCCACGGTATTGCGAATAATCTCAAACTGTACAAACTAAACCGATCAATCAGGTAATAAATTAGTAATAAAACTTACACAATAAATCCATTTCAATATTGATAAGGTAATAATGGTTTATTTCATGTCGTTTGTGTCGACGGTAACAGATGCATGCACTACACTTATGGTCTGTGGACAATGCAGAGCAGCAGCAATGTAGTACATCAATTGGTTCTGTTGTAAAACAGTGTTGTTTGGCATTAAGCTGGAAACACATGCTAACTTCCTTGCAGTACCTGTTATATTTGAATTTTTGACAGCTATGTGCAATAAATTGAACGTCTATAGTGTGTCTAAATAAGATAGATTAGTTTGATAAATGACGTATATGAAGTATCGAATTCAATTTGTATGAAGGCAAATGTCGTACTTAATAGACAGGTATCGTAGTGACGAAACAAACACGCATAGCGAACAATTATGAACTATCGATATTCGGTTTAAATAATTATAGAACTCAACTAAAATTTTTATTTTCTTATTAACTAATTTAGAGGATAATTCTAGTATTGATTATAGTGTAGAGAATTTAGCGATGACAGAAATAATAGCGAAATCCAATACGATTACGTACGGCTGTAGTAGTAATAAACATTTATTTACTCTCATTATTTGTTACGGTGATTATTAATTTGAGAAAACAATGTTTTTTTTAAAATACATTAGTTACAACTATGAATCTATCGATTCCAACTTCTATAAGAATAAAAATCGAAAGTCGATAATATTCATGACTCATTTTACACAACCCATCCCTACTAAATTTGAAATGAATTGTCAAACTAATCTAAATTATTTAGACAAACTATAGGTGGGGTATAAAACTTGACTGACACGTTGCATGATCTCGTTGACATTTGACTGTGTATGCCTTTATGCGTATTGATTCTTACTGGAATTCCTCGTGTGAAACTAGCATTATAGCAAGGTGAGGTCAACAAAAGTAATTCATATTTCTTAATTATCTTTCTGCATAAGAAACGCGTTGTATGTATGTACATAATAATGACAAATGTAAAAAAAAAATTTGAACCGCCAACGTAATCGCGCGAGTTACGTTTTTATTAAATAATGCTAATTATTAAATTATTTTGTTTGTTGGTTAAATGGTTTTTTGATACATTTTTATTATAAGTAGAATGCCATAATTATTCAACATTTTAAAATACACAAAAATAAAAACATACATAAAAAGCAAATTAAGTTTCGCTGAGAATTGAACTGAGTTTATAAATTAATCGATGAAAATAAAACATCTTTGAGTTGTAACAAAATTACTATCTAGGATATATTTGTAGAGTACAATAGATTTATTTGTAACCCATTTAGGTGAATATTTAGTACTCACACTAAACGCCGACTTGTCAATCTCTTATTTAATGCTAGTGGGATGCAAATTTAATTCTCTGACTATACATGCGTTTGGCGCAGGTTGTTGGCTCGCTGGCACCGACGCATCGGGTCAAAGAACTTAACAATCGCTTACCTTCTAACCGATTTTTTTTCCTGGAAAAAATAAAACAAAAAGTCATATTGTTTTCTTGGAATATGATAAATTGAAAAATATTTAAATGTGCGTTGTACATTTTATTTATATGAGGAATAATGTTTGATACTTATCATTGTGTTCGCACTCTCGTCTAGGCTTCAAATTAAATTTACATAAAAATATAATACCTTACAGTTTATTTAAATAGTTTTAAATTCGAATTTCAACAAATTTAAATAAGCCTTAACTTAACTAGTAAAAAACAATTAAATCAGAATTTAAAATGTTTATTTGAAAACTAGCTGTTCACGTGCGGATTCTTCCGCGTGAAATTATAAAAACTTTATTTTATTGTTTACATTTGTCAAATTATCAATAGCAAATGTCAAAATGACATGACATGACAAACCATAGCAATCTTTCTTTCTTGATGTTGGCAGCAACTTATGGTCTCTTTCCCACATAAGGGTTTTTATCCAAAATATTTACCCCCTAAGTTTAATGGCATGGAAATATATAGCCTAAAGCATGACGTAAGTGCAGTGCTTTTTATTAAAAAAAGAATTATTCAAAAATATGCTGTAATTGCTGACATCTTAGGCAACAAAGAAGTGCGTGTTTACGCCTTATTATAATAGTATAGATAGAAGTATAGATTAAAGTTACGGACAATACTATTTGTATGCAAAATAAGCAACCACATTTATTTAAAAAAAACATTTTCTTATTATTATGACACTCAGCAATAACACTCCATACAAACCTTACGATGCTTTTCCGTGAAACTTATGTAGAAACCGTCATAGGACTCCAGGAACATTTATCTCTTTATTCATTTTGGGACTTTAAGATTCCAATATTTTTTTATGTTTTTTTGATACCTCGCTTATCCATAATATTATTGTGTTTCTTCTTGTTCTTGTAACTCAAGAACTATGTTCGTTCTTGTTGAAAGATTTATCAATTACTCCTATTGTTGTGCCATCTTTAATACGAAATGACGTCCACTGTCTTCTTCTTATGCATGTATGTTCTTGATCTTCCCCTATTTCTTTTTCTTTCTATTGTGGTTTTTATAGGGGGCAAAATAACGCCATGGTGATGAAATGACATCTGTAACTCTCAAGATCTATAGATGAGTTGATGACTTACGGCGCACAGTGTTTCGCGTTGTATGGGGAGGTTAGCCATAATTATTTATGAATATTTTTTAACAAATTTGGAGATATTTAATTTGTTTTCATAAAAATATTTATAAATTAGTCACTGAATTATTGTATTAACAAAAATATAATAATTATGTACACACACCAATCAATAAAAATGCACTTTTACGGTTTTTGGGCTATGTTAGTATGGGCGCCGGAAAAGGACACGCAAAATTTAAATGACATCTAGAAGAACACATCCTCAGCTACATTTCTGTAGTACATACTATGGGGTAGAAATGCACAGAAAAAAAATTACAATGCTTGCAAAAGGGTATTTGTAAAATCATATGAAAATCAACGGTTTTTGGGCTATGTTAGTATGGGCGCCGGAAAAGGACACGCAAAATTTAAATGAAATCTAGAAGAACACATCCCCAGCTACATTTCTGTAGTACATACTATGGGGTAGAAATGCACAGAAAAAAAATTACAATGCTTGCAAAAGGGTATTTGTAAAATCATATGAAAATCAACGGTTTTTGGGCTATGTTAGTATGGGCGCCGGAAAAGGACACGCAAAATTTAAATGACATCTAGAAGAACACATCCTCAGCTACATTCTGTAGTACATACTATGGGGTAGAAATGCACAGAAAAAAAATTACAATGCTTGCAAAAGGGTATTTGTAAAATCATATGAAAATCAACGGTTTTTGGGCTATGTTAGTATGGCGCCGGAAAAGGACACGCAAAATTAAATGACATCTAGAAGAACACATCCTCAGCTACATTTCTGTAGTACATACTATGGGGTAGAAAGCACAGAAAAAAAATTACAATGCTTGCAAAAGGGTATTTGTAAAATCATATGAAAATCAACGGTTTTTGGGCTATGTTAGTATGGCGCCGGAAAAGGACACGCAAAATTAAATGACATCTAGAAGAACACATCCTCAGCTACATTCTGTAGTACATACTATGGGGTAGAAATGCACAGAAAAAAAATTACAATGCTTGCAAAAGGGTATTTGTAAAATCATATGAAAATCAACGGTTTTTGGGCTATGTTAGTATGGGCGCCGGAAAAGGACACGCAAAATTTAAATGACATCTAGAAGAACACATCCTCAGCTACATTTCTGTAGTACATACTATGGGGTAGAAATGCACAGAAAAAAAATTACAATGCTTGGAAAAGGGTATTTGTAAAATCATATGAAAATCAACGGTTTTTGGCTATGTTAGTATGGGCGCCGGAAAAGGACACGAAAAATTTAAATGACATCTAGAAGAACACATCCTCAGCTACATTTCTGTTAGTACATACTATGGGGTAGAATGCACAGAAAAAAAATTACAATGCTTGCAAAAGGGTATTTGTAAAATCATATGAAAATCAACGGTTTTTGGGCTATGTTAGTATGGGCGCCGGAAAAGGACACGCAAAATTTAAATGAAATCTAGAAGAACACATCCTCAGCTACATTTCTGTTAGTACATACTATGGGGTAGAAATGCACAGAAAAAAAATTACAATGCTTGCAAAAGGGTATTTGTAAAATCATATGAAAATCAACGGTTTTTGGCTATGTTAGTATGGGCGCCGGAAAAGGACACGCAAAATTAAATGACATCTAGAAGAACACATCCTCAGCTACATTCTGTAGTACATACTAGGGGGTAGAAATGCACAGAAAACAAATTAAAATGCATACAAGATCTAAATGAGCACCTATGGTTTTTTGGCTATGTTAGTATGGGCGCCGGAAAAGGACACGCAAAATTTAAATGAAATCTAGAAGAACACATCCTCAGCTACATTCTGTAGTACATACTATGGGGTAGAAATACATAGAACATAAACAAAAATGCTTGTTTACAACAAGATTGTGCCAAGGCTCCTATCACAAGTTTCGATACTCTGTGAAAACGTAACACATACACAAAAACACATAATTTTTGGATCTAAATATAATACATGTCATGACGAAATAATATCTATCAAGATTTACTACATAATTAACTTTTTTAGCGGAATAATACTCTGTTTAAAGTTATCATATTTTCTCGACCAAACCGATGTCCAATAAATGACTAGTTTTACTACGACTATTATGACTAAACCATACATTGAATATATTTCTTATTTACAAATCTAAATGTGCTATATATCGAGCTATTTTTTGATATTTTAAAAGTTTACAATACTTCAATTTCTATTTTGGCATTTTGGCCAACCTCTCCGTACAACGCGAAACACTGTGCGGCGTGGTTATAAGATCGTTGTGTCGGTTTAGATGCCCCAGCATCTTTCCATTACTGTTCTGTATTATTTTAAACTAGCTATTGCCTGCGACGTCGTCCACCTAATATTAAGATAGTAGCCTATAACATGTCTGTCTATGTCAACTACTCTTCAGTGAAAGTCCTGTCATCCGTTTCGGAGATTACCCGGAACAAACGCGGCTTGCGGACAGACAGACTGACAGACAAAACTTTTTTAAACGCGATTTTCGATAGCAGATTTTCATTTGATATTACAGAGACTCCAAATTTTATTATATGTATAGATTGTGCTCTTTTAGTGTTTCTAATACGTACTAAATAAAAGTAATTTTCCGCATTTCATACCATTTAATTTGAATGGAATCAAAGTTACTAACATTTTAGGCTCTGCCATGGTCACGGGGAGTCCGTATTAAATTAGTGTTATTCAATTTATGATTAAGCATGGTGCAGACGTTTGGCGAAACATTCCCCGATGTGATTTATTGTTGTTGATTTTATCAGTAACGGACCGTTAACTTTTAATATTACATTCGTATGATTTGGAGTTTTGAATATTTTCCGGGTGACTTTCGTGGAAAAGCAATCATTGCTCAATTTTAAACGGAAGTATTTGATGTTACAAAATTTGATTATGGAATTAAAAATACGTTATAGTAACGGGAATCTCTATTAATGTTTACGACCAGATTCTCAATTAATTGTATTAATACATTGAGATTTGTTTTTCAATACCCTTTTGCAATAGTCTTGTAGCTCTACGAGTAAATCGAGAAATCTTAGTTACAACAAATGGATTCACACCACTCTTTTGGTAGGTTAGGTAACTATTATTTTTTTCCACATCTAAAAAACTCGTTATATCACCTTTATTTTAACATTAATCTATTGTTATATGAAGAAAAAACCTTAATTAGATGATTGTCAATTGTTAGATTAACTTTAAGCTTTAAAGTTAAAAGTGCGTTCAAATGACTTGAACCTTCGCAAGCTTTGATCGGCTCATTAGACGATTTCGGCCAAGGTTCGACGCTCGCAACTTACGCGATCTTTGTCGCTATTATTTATTATCTATGCTAAACTTTATTAAAAAACGATTTTCCATATGATATTTGTGAAGGTGATGATGAGGTGATGAAGAAGTAATTGGAAAAGCGCCTTTTTAGGCATAGTCAGAAAGTCGTAAATGCAATCTGCATTCTTAGATATTGTTTTGTTTCAGTTTAAAAGCTTGCAATTCTTTTTATTTTACAATTGTTATCAGATAGAGGTTAGAGTCGATAAATTTCGACATCAATTGCAATAAAGGTTGGATCTCTAAAATTACTATACCTACATATTTTGTAAACATTTATTTCCAATAAATTCTACTGAAAACTTTTAAAGTATAATTTAAATAGATACATGGTGAATTACATTTTATTCGTATTAGATATAGAGGTGACAATCGCGTGCAGTTTACCAGCAGCGGGTAACAATAACGACTCTATTGTTTGCTATTGGAATATGTGATTTGAATAATGTTTTCAAACCTCCGTTTGTATTTTATGTTAATTTAATAACAGATTTTTATTCGTAATGTTTCTGTACGCACGTGAGCGGAGTACAGGAGCGTATTAACAATAAATACAGACAAAGTTATAGACAATTTTCATATTTAATGAATGTTTATGAATGTAAACAATTAGCTTTAACCCACTGTTTTACTTGTGGGACTGGCGTTTTTAAATCCAAAGAATTGCATAGAAAATATATGTAGATCTAAAAATATCGGTATGGTTGATATCGATACAGGCAGATATATGGATCCAAATACGGTTGTAGAACAATGGACATGCATTATCAAAGCATTGAGTCGTCACCGAAATATGATTTATGGCCGCAATATCCATTGATCCATGCGCTTCCCATTATTTGGAAGTCAGTCCGCAATTACAAACATAACGCTAGTGATGTGCTACACCGCCTGTTGTCGATACGGCGCACGATCGATACGAACAATGTATCGACAGACCGCGACTCGACATGAATACAATTTGTAAGATAAAATAATGATTAAGCTTGCGAAACGTTGCGTCACGAGCCCGCTCCGGAGCATGATTAAACTTGCAAAAGCAAAATACAGTCGAGTAAAGGTTAGTCGGCATTAGTGATGTGTTTGCTCGGTTTGAATATCGATACTTTATTTTAATATGTTTTCAATTAACTTAATTTCTTAGTTACATAATAATCCATATAATATAAATACGTAGTAAAATAGTTTTAACATTAATTAATTTAGTTTGTGATAAAACTTT
Source organism: Papilio protenor (assembly GCA_029286645.1). Lineage (NCBI taxonomy): Eukaryota > Metazoa > Arthropoda > Insecta > Lepidoptera > Papilionidae > Papilio > Papilio protenor. The sequence goes on along the minus strand of JAGSMZ010000007.1, from coordinate 7,649,080 downwards.
CTATGTGTCTACTAGTCTGGCGTATTTGGTAAAATATCTTTATTTAAAAATTGTCTTGATATATTTTTTTACTAATGTCTACATCAATAATTACATTATTTTTCATCATTGATCATTTTACGAGCGACAGTTTAGTCGATGTAATTTTTTGTAACAACTTTAGAAATATCGACATTTCGCCAACCCTAATATCGAGTTGTACCGATCATTGTCAATTGGTTCGTGACCAAAATATACGTATCCGCTTATTATCTTAATAATTTCGTATACAGTCTCAGGGTAACTGATTCATTTTTAGCGAATACAAGGTTTTCTAAAAACGAACGAAAATGGTTCTTTTCAATTTCATCATCTCAATTATTAAATTCATTTCATTAGGGAAAATTTGATATTTTATAACGCGAAGGTTTTATTTTAATTACTATTTACAGAATAACTAGATATTCAGATTATTATATTACTAGTAAAAAAAAGGAAACATTTTCTCTACGCTATTGCTTAGAGAAAATGTAGCTCACTTAAGCAATATATACAAGAATACTAGTTTACATAAAAGCTTGCCTACAAAAATTGTATTACTTAAGTAAGCAGTGTTTGACTTAGTCCAAAGTTACAGGGTGAAGTGCGTATTGTTAATTTATTATGTTTAAAATATCACCTACTAGCTTTCGCCCGCGACTCCGTCCGCGTGGAATTCAAAAAATATTCCAGACTATCCTCTATGTCTATGCCAAATTTCATCTAGATCTGTTCAGCAGTTTAGGCTACAAACTCTAACATCCATCCATCCATCCATCTAAACTTTCGCATTTATAATATAAGTAAGATCATTTACGAGTATAAAACGATAATTAAGAACAAGTAAAGATCGATTTGATATCGCTACGCCGGCCGCGAATTAAGTGATGTGATAATTAAATCCTAGCTTTATTTATGACGTGCTAGCTTTATACGTGACTTGTTGGCAACACTTAATGCTTTAAATATGATGTCTAAGTAATCCAGTGGTTATGAGAATATTTATATTGGACTAGCTTTCGCCCGCGATTCCGTCCGCGTGGAATAAAAAAAAACAAAAGTGAGTAGCCTATGTGTTCTTTCAGACTATCTTCTACATCTCCACCAAATTTTGTGGAGATCCGTTCAGCTGTTTAGGCTGCAAACGCTAACAAACATCTATCCATTCATCGTAACTTTCGCATTTACAATATTTATATGATTATAGATTCGAATAACAAATTTAACTTAATTGGAACATTATCTCTTAGTAAATTACCAAGAATTTTATTTGAAAGAAGTAACTCTTTTTGATTATTTTTTTTAAGTTATAATAAATTAAGTTTTATTAGTAGATTCACTATTATTTGACGCCTTAGTAGCTTTGGCTTGCTATGGCAACATGATGTGGTTTATAGGTTAAATCGAATCAAAGAAATTTATCAAAAAAGTTTAACATCCTAGTGAAAAGTGTCTGTTACTACTTACCCCTGTTACAAATAGCCCCTCGCACCCCTATCTTACTTGTGAATGTTATAAAGGTGCTTAGATGAACGGATGAATGTTTTTTACTGTGTATTTTCAAAACCGCTTAAGGGTGTTCGATATTTGTCACCGAAGGTCACATAGTCTGGAAGAACACAAGTGTTTTGTGTACGCCGTGCTTATATTCACAAGTTTTCCATACTAATGTAACACAAAGTTCAATCAACCCGGAAGTACAAACAGTTAAAAAAAACATCGGAAAGCATAATTTATATCAAGATATTTAGGAATAACCACAAATATTAATTGCTCTATATTTGGCGTGGATTGAGACGCGGACTGAAAGCGCACAAAAACGTAATAATTAAGTTTTTTGTTAGCAACAACCGTTGAGTGATTACTGAATCACTGAACCATATTTAATAAATTTTTTTTAGTTTTTGGCTTATTTTGCTCCGGGGAAGAATAAAAATAGAATTATAAAACCCTCAAAATTCTTTAAATAATTTACGAACACAATAAAAACACTTTTTAAAAGCAATTGAATCCTTCTTTAAACAGAACAAATGCAATAAAAAATCCTTATTAATGTCATTATTATTACGAGTATTTTATAATCTTATTATTCCCAAATCAATCTTCATAATATCCATAGATTAATAAAACTTAATTGACAGGGCTTTAGAGTTTCAAACATACCTGGCCTCATTTCAAACGTCCGAAGAATGGAACAAAATGAGAAATGATTGACCAATCTATATCTTGTAATACTTAACGCGATCTTACAATAAGGTTGATTGCTATCCGTATTGTTGACGTATCAATGATATTTGAATTGAAATTCAAATTACCATAAGTGCCACATCTTTATGTTGCAATGAAAAATGTTCAAGGCGAAATAGACCTTGTTTGTTTTTTTTTGTTTTTTTTTTATGTACTGGTCATCAACAATTAGCAATCACATCTTAATTCACTTCTCATATCCTCTTTCACACAACATATACATACTTTCGTCGGACTTTTAGTACCTCTACATTTGTAGCCTTCCAATCAATCTTCATATTCCCTTATTTATGTGATTCCCATCAAGTTTTTAATTTAATATTAACGCCCTAAGTATGAAAACATTATCAATCAATTATTATAACGAATATTAATTACGAGCTGAAGCTCGCGACTTCGCCCGCGTGAAAATAAAAAAATAATTAAAAAATAGCATAGCCTATGTTACTCACAGATAAATTAACTTTCTAACGGTGAACGAATTTTTAAAATCGGCCCAGTAGTTTTTGAGTTATTTCAATACATACAAAATTACAAAAATACAAATCTTTCTTCTTCATAATATTAGTATAGACTAAGCAAATTTACAAGGACAACAAAATTCCTAGTATATAAAAGATCTACTTTACCAAGATTATATGTTTTTATCTTCAAACTATTTTAATTGACGCATAATTTTATCATTTGTCATTAAATGACCTGACCATTCGTCTTGTAGAAATATGTGATATTAATTGTGTAATGCCTATATTAGGCATTACACGATATAGTATGGGAAAAAAATATTAACATCACAGAAAGTTTACCTGCGAATTTAAATATCTCAATTACATGTTACACAATAATTGCATTGATTTGATAAGAATTGCGTTATGAAATTTTAACAAAGATAAGTAACCATTGCAGTTTTTGTGTTATATTATAAAAATTGTTGCAACATAAAATGCAATGTATGCAGAAATTAACAAACGATAGAGACGAGGTAGAGGTGACTAACTTGTTCGAACATGTTGCGTAGATTCGTCCACGCATGATTTTTGCATGTAATTTGTCGAACAATTGTATTAACATTTGTTGTACAAATGAAATCGATACTTTCTGTTGTATTTCTGAAGACCTGGTACATCTTGGATTATGTATTTATTTCTTTAACTAGCTGTTCCCATGCGACTTCATCCGCATAAAATTATAAAATTTCATTTTATTGTTTACATTTGTCAAATTATCAATTGCAAATGTCAAAATGACATGACATGATGTCAAACCATGGCAAGCTTGATTCCTTGACGTTGGCAGCAACTTATGGTCTCTTTCCCACATTGGGGTTTTTATCCAAAATATTTACCCCTAAGTTTAATGGCGTGAAAATATATAGCCTAAAGCGTAACGTAAGTGTAGGGCTTTTTATTAAAAAAGGAGTTATTCAAAAATATGCTGTAATTGCTGACATCTTAGGCAACAAAGAAGTGTGTGTTTACGCTTTGTTATATTAGTATAGATAAAGAGAAAATTATAAAATCACATCAATTTTTTTATTATTTTATTTAAACAAACACTGTATTGCTGACAAAATTATGTTAATTAAATTATCTGTAGGGACAATCGGTAAGTTTAGGTGGTTACCAGTAATTGTACCCATTTTTGGTAATATCAAGTGCCTGTATTAAAAAAATCGTAACATCTCATCTTCGGATCTTAAAGTGACTGACTCACTTCGCCATTACCGATAAAAAGGAAATAAAGTCTCGAGAAACCAATAAAATCAGTTGCCAACATATATTGAACTTTATCACGTTAAAAACAAGATACAAAATCACACATCACAAGGTACCGTTAGCCGGTAGGGTTCGAAAACCGCAGCAATTTAGAATTTTGTTTTAATTGTAATCCGAAATTGAACGACACGAATACGAACGTTCGGAAATGAAATCATTTAAAAACAAAGAGAAAGCCCTCAAAGATCTTCCTTGTAAAGTAAATCAGTTAATCGACTTCGGGACTCAGACTAATAAAGTCATCTCTTAATTGGAGATCTTCAATTTGTTGAAATAACTGTTCGGCCTTTTTATTAAAAAGCGACGAATTTTTTTTTTAAAAGCATCAGCCGTAGGCGTATTGAGAAGTTATTGCGTACTGCTAAGTGCAAATCGAAGACCTTTTTACGTTAAATTACGTTTTCTCATAAAAGTAACATTTGTATATTATAAGCAATCTTTTTATACAATCCTATGTTTTAAGCAAGTGTCAACTTATGTATAATAAAGAAAAGTTCAAGAATTCAAGGAAGTTCAAAGTTACGTATATAAAAGGTGAAAGTAACGAACAATTTAAATCGAATCACAAACAAGTAAATAAATTTTAATGGATTAATTAATTGCCACAATTATGTGAAATTACGATAATTGCTGCGTGAACAGGAAAACGCATTCACTTATAAATTGAGTGTCAAGGACAAGTTGGATAATGTTTTACATGTATAAGATATTTATTTAAAAATATAACATCGTGTACTGAAGGGTTAAAAATATTCTTAATATACTATAGAGAGATTAAAGAAACTATACATATATGAATTGTAAGAAAAGGATATGCATATGAAGGGACTGAATTCACATATGACGGCTGATAGAGATGCATATGTACAATCAATTTGGCAGTGTTCCACATTTAAAGCTACAGTCGTTTGAATGTTTCATACGAATTGAGACGATACAGAACAATAACCAATCTTGTTGCAAGGAACGTGGCAACTTTTTATAAGTGGAAAACCGCGAATTTCCGCGATTGTACTTGCCTCTTAGGAAGAAAGGATGGTTATTACGATTCCATAATGTTTTTAATGAGTTTTTATCCTCTACTTTGATTCTAAGATGCGTATACGCGTTTGTTTAACATATTTTAATACATTTACATCAATAATTTAAAGTATTTTCATGTTGTATATATTATCAATTAAGCAATATTGTGCAAAATGTTAATGACCAGATTAACAGTAAAAGTAAGTCGCGTTGACGAACTTGACACCATTACTTTTGCATACTCGTTGTAAAACGTGCTGGTTAATACTGCTTGTAATCGCTTAGTCAAAAGTACGGGGAAACACCTGAAAAACCGGAAATCATGCGCGTTATCATTGAATGTTTTTTTTCTTTTAATTAAACTATTCAAGTGAATAAAAGTTAGTTTACTACTGGATAGTAATCAGAAGAATTGTTAACCTTGAAAGGGTTGAAAATTGTAGTATTCTAGATAAGAATTTGAGAATAAATCGTAGGTAGACTCTATAAGATTGACTGCAGATGTAGTGAAGTGTTAGTAAATTGGACGATAGCAGTTTTCTAATCATAGAAGGGTAGTAGAAAAGGCGATCCTTGATCACAGTGAATTATAAAAAATATCAAATAAACCGTCATCGTTTAGAAATTCATATTGACTAATTGATAGTTAATGCGGGCGACCTTGTCCGATTAGATAACGCACGTCAGCTGATTGCGGAAACGGAAGATGTACTGATAACATTGAATTGTAATGCACTCAACACTAACTACTTTATACTAATTATTGTAATTTTACTAATATTATAAATGCGAAAGTTTGGATGTTTGTTATAATATCTCTAAAATGACTTAACGGATCTCGATGAAATATAGCACAGATATAGAACATAATCTGGAAGAACACATATGATTTTTTTTAGACACGTGGAAATGTACATTTTTGCTACAATCTCCTACTTTACATTTTATAGATATTTCGAATTGTTTATTTAACAGCTAATATACTGGATTTAAACAAACATTGCTTACCTGCTATCTGCGAAGAAATTCAAGGATAGGTGCGAAGTCATCCCGCAATGGGCCAGCATTGTTGACTGGAGCCTAGTCACTAATTGAAGGCTTCAAGCTCTTCTGTGCGGACGTATAGGTCTTCTAATAAAGCGTATTTCTATGTATAAGTTATTCTAGAAACTTCTACAAACAATCATCATCATCTCCCCTATCTTATCCTACACCTATTTTTCGTCCTCCACATAACTCTATCCGTCATCTCAGTCATCACTCCCTTCTTGATCATGTCACTTTTCACGCAATCCATCCATCTCTTTCTAGAACAAACTTCTACTTGTGATGTTAATATTAATACGACAATCCTATTTGATATGTCAATCTCGCTTTTCCTTATATAACCGTTATATTGTCTTATCTCCTAACTCCTGTTTCCAAGTGGAAACATTGACAATACTAATTACATCAGCAACAAACAAAAACAATACATTCATTGTGTTATGTATTTCAAATGCAAGTATGTCATAACGCAATCATCGACCATATAACATTACAAATAAGGACACTTTTACAACGATAAAGTAATTATGATCGATTTATTGTAATGTTATTACCTTGTACGAGAAAAAATCTTGATCGCTCCTTCTGTGGCTATCTTTATATAAACGTATAACAAACGAACGATCGTAAAAAAACAAGCACAATTACGCATTTGTAATAACGCTTGCATAATTGTTTTCGTACTAAACACTATTTACACAAAAAACGACATAAAAACATAGACAATTAGATGTCCTATGTAAATAATATAGAAAAGATTTAAACGTAAAATAACGGAAAAAATTAACACAAATTCAAAGCCTATTAAAATAAGTACAAAAAATGACTTTAAACACGAAAACTATTATAACTATTATTAAGTAGTGTTTTATTTATTTATTTATTTAAAACTACTCGGCACATGTGCTTTACTTGATGATCTTTTGGTTTTGACTTGTCTTATTTTATAACTTAAACACCATCTCTATTTTCTTACTACTTACTACCTTTTTACTCGTATACAGGAGGTAGCAATGGCCGTGCATTCGATTCTCACGTAGATAAATTACAAGGAAGACTATTAGTAATATCAACGTTCATTTTCATGTCCATATTATAGAATAGTTATAAACAATAGCGAGGTGTAATGTTGAGCCATTTGCTGCGGGCAATAATCACTAAGTCGATTCAATGTTGCGGTTACGCTTTCACACGTGGACAGAACAGTGAGACAGTAGGACAGTGCAGTATTACTAGTATAAAAAAATCAAATATTCTGATAACTGACAGTAGTTTTAGATATTTCACGTGCTTTTTATGTATTTATTCTTATGCATTTTAGCAATCCTACTAATTAAATTGCTTTTCGAATATGGGTTTGTCTAAAGGCTCTGCATTTTAACAGTAATTGTGTGTGAAAACTAGCGCTACTGCACTGTACTGTCCTGTCACAGTATTGTCCTCGTGTGAAAGTATTACGTAGTTACTTGTAGAGTAGTGTACACCGTATTATTAAGTACCGCGAGGTAGATCACTAAGTCCTTGGCATATTAAAGTAGAATGTAACGCGAAAGAATATTGTTATGGAATTGAAACTACTCGTTTGAGATTAACCTGTTTTGTACGTGTTTATATAGGTCTTTTAATTTAAATATATCAATGAATGTACAAGATATATTGTATGGTAAATGTAATAAATCATGATTATTTAATAAGTCAAATAAAGGTATATTTTATCATAATTCTACAGTTATATTTTTATTTACAACAGCATACGAAACTTGCTTCAATAATTTTAAGAAAATTAATAAACTGGGACTATTTTATTAAAATGAAAGATAATTTACTGTTCATTTTTTGCATTCTATAGAGTTAGGATATATGACGAAGCTGACATTTAAAAAGGCAACGATGGAATACACTGAAAAGCGGAAGGGACGAAATGACTAACTATGACTAATTGAGAATATCATCCAGACCAGATATTGATAGCTTTATAAGATAAAAGAATAGCAATACACCAAATATTAACAATCAAAAGGAGTTAGCAGAATTAAATACAGTGTTATTTTTACAACTGAACTTTCTTATGGTTAAAAATTATAAATTTCAGTATTTAATATTGTCTTTTACTTTTATCACTTTACCTTTCCCTTTAAGGCTTTTATACTATAAGGTGACAAACGTGCGGTCACCTAATTTCGCCGAGAAAGCAAAGCGATCGCTGCACATACATCCGCAATTGCATATGCGTTGCCTACCCTTAAACAACGGAGAAGGAAACGCACATAAAGATGATATTTCCCCTTCCTTTGCGTCTCCTCTACCGTCAAATCTACTCACTCTTCCCATCCTTTCTGTAAAATAAAATGGTGGGAAAGGAAAAGGACAAATATTAGACCTCTTCCTAGGTACACGTTCCATGTACTTCGATGATAGTAGGTAATGTATTTATACAAAGTTTGCCCCTATACAGTTATCGGCTAAGCAATTTCGGCAGAAGGCTCATCTCGACACGACTAAACAAATTCCGGAGCAGCTCTCAGCACCGCAATTGAATTGTCTTCACATAAAATACAATTGAACCACGTTAAACAATACGAGGTTGCGGTCAGCGACGGTTTACATGGCTTAAGAGGCCTTATACACCGTAGCATTGACATTAATAAAAGACATTAAGAACAGATAAAGAACTGAAACATCAAGATTATTTTGTCTCGTAGACGTAATACGCAGATTATGAAATTCCAGGAATAGCAAAGATTGTGTGTACTACAATTTCTGAAAATTTATTTATAAGTTTTTCAGGTGGTTAAATATGTTGAATACTGGTGGTACATTAAAATAAATAAAACCGAACAAATAAATAAAATAAATAAAAATAAACACGTTAAACCGTAATGTACAGAGTAGTCTATTTAATTTACATATAAGGTAGATAACAAAGGCGATAGTAGCAGATATGATTGTTGTCACGGCAGTGTGTAGGTGCCTTTATAATTGTGTACGCTGTAATAATCGAGCTTAGACAATGGCCACATAATTGGGTCGTAATTGACTGAACATAGACAATAATAGACGTATAATATACGCGCGTTACGTTTTATAGCGCGCCAGTTGCTCTATGGATCTGACCAAACAACTGTTAGTTTTGCTCTTTCCTGGTACATTGACCTGCCGAAATGTAGCGGAAATAGTTACACTATCATAATACGTGACAAGTTTGCATGACAGTTTTTTTAGGATATTGCACACTAAAGGACTTAGCATATTGATTAGTGAACAAACATTCTCTGTCATTAGATCTTATGATAATTTTAAAAAGTTTCTGTTGATAAAATCATCATCAACTTATCCCTAAGGAGGGTCGGCATAGTATGTGCTGATCTTCCATACATTTCTATCAACCGTCATATCTGAATCCACTCCCTTCTTAAGCATATCCTCTTTCACAAAATCCATCCATACTTTCTTCGGTCTTCCTCTACCTTTGTAGCCATCCACATTCTTTTTTAACACCATCTGGCGATAAAATACTACTGAAAATTCATTCAGTTCAGATGTTCCCATTTTATCGTTAGGTGTAATCGCTTGCTTCCACCTGACACATATAAACATGAAACTAAGGAAAAAAACGTTTTTTTCATACTTTTTCCTCGTAACGATGCTGAGAAGAGCTCATTAGTTCAATAAGCTATTCAATACAGCGAATCTATTGAATGAATACCCGTGAAGAAGCTTGTGAGCATAATGATATATGTATTAATTTAGAAAACAAGAGGCTTGCTACGTTGTTTCACACGAGGACAGAACAGTGAAGAAGACCAAACAACACACTGTGAAAATACTACTGTTATATCTCAACGTTGTGTTCAAATGGCAGTACTGCAGTATTATGGACTGTCTAACTGTCCTGCCCTGGTGTGAAACTAGCATTAGTGTGTAATCAGCATATATTTAACTCTATTAGGAAGGTTACAGGAACTAATTCATGGCTGTTGCTAGGAAATTTATGTTTAAATGTCGCCGTGTGACACATCTTGATCGTAACATCTGCGTGTGTAACGGAAATGCTTAATGTTGTTGCAAAAATTACATTTTATATAGATAAAAATAGTCTAAAATATGTTTGTTATCCGAAAACAACTGACGTAGGATGATAAAATCTTTCGCAATTAACGTGTTGCGTGATCTAGACTATTTCTCTCAATTAATCATAGATTGAATAAAAAGAAAAGAATTATCTTATCCGTTTTTAAATTACCTTGTTACATCCCATAAATAGAAATACAAATAAAACTGAATCAACTTATTGCTCGTCGCAAGAAAACTGTTCAAACTTTACGACCTCCAGTCGATGGCGGAAATGTTTTGTGCAGCTGAGCCTCAACCTTCAATATCTCTTGCTTACAAGACCTCGATATCAAACACCATTAAATTTATACAATCGAGGCTTTCTTAAACATAAACTGTCTACGGAGACAAAATGTAATCTACGAACGAAATTATAAGGACGCAACTACATTAGTCGACAACTTAGTCGTTATACAATTTGCGTGGAGTCCCCGCATGCGGGCTAACGACTTATGTAAATCGGTCGGAACTTGATTGACTAGTATAAGTGCGGTAAGGAAAAGTGAACATTATAATCCAATGCATACGGACCCTAACGACTTAGTTAAAAGTTCTTACATGTGAGCTATGGCAAGCCTGTACAAGAAATTCGTAATACACATTCGGGCGCTACTAATAAAACTGCCCACTACTTACTAAATCGGTTTTATGCCTTTTTGTCACATGTGGTACGATTAATCAATGCGTAGTAATCTACTATATCGTTAATAGTACAAAATCTATTCCAAGTTGTAAATCTGAGCGGATTATGAACTTGTACTTACATAGTTGGCCCGCCTCTTTGTTCCGCGCATAATATACAAGTGGCCGTAACTCAGCTAAACAGTCTCCGGTTAATTTAGTAGTTTAAGCATTAAAGCGGAGTTACGGCGGACATTAACGAAACGTAAAATCAAGTAAACAAACTGAGCTATAATTTTAATTTTACACCGAGAGCGGATTCTGTGTAAATGGTAGTAAACATTCGTCACGTCGGTGCATCGTCATAATTAGATCGTAAACGGTGCGAGAGAGACGCCATTTTGTGTTACACTGATAAATCGTTCAGCTGGAAGAGACAGTTTTACATTTGTAATTTGATTCTCTGAATCTGTTGTTGATTTATTATGATAAATGTAAACTAACATGACTTTGGTGAACTCTGTTTATTTTTTACTAGCTTCCGCCCGCGACTTCGCGTGTTATTAACAAAAACAAAAGAAAGTAGCCTATGTGTTCTTCCAGAATATCCTCTACATCTATTCCAAATTTCATCCAGATCCGTTCAGCCTTTTAGGCTACAAACTCTAACAAACATCCATCCATCCATCCAAACTTTCACATTTATAATATTAGTAAGATTTAAACAATTGTTTTAGCAATTTTTGAGCCAAGGAGCAAATAATACAGAGTTTGATATTTCATCCATCAGCATTACAAACTTGAAAGTATCAATACAATGTAGTCTTATTATACTCTGCTACGCCATGAACCAAGGTAATGACATATTATCGACACATAAATGATAGCATCGATTGAAGTCATAGCGTGGACGTCACAGATGACTGGAGTGACGCCCACTGTATTAAAAGTAGAATTAACAATAATTATTGCTCTATTGTTCAGAACTTTGTAGTAGTCTAACTTTATGCAAACTATTTTATTCCTTTGTAAAAATTAAGTTTTAAACAGACCCTAAGTATTGAAAAACTATTTATTTATTAATTCAACATTTATTTACGTATCTTTTTTAACTGTTTAAACATTTTACCAACCTTATAAACAAAGATTTTAATCGTAATATTAGCGAAGCCGCTTGCATCTTGTGAGTGCGCTCTAGCCACATCCAGTGCAGCGAGAGTCGCGTGTATTTATTTAAGAGGTTGGTTCGTCGGCCGAGCTCTGCCTAACCTTCACCCGGCTGACTCCAAGGTCCCGACTGCTCCCCCGCCCCGCACGCACGCCCCGCGCGCTCTCCCCGGTCTCGCAGACACTTCCTGGAATACACAGATCCATTTATTAATTGCCATCTACAACAAACGTGACTTAGGGCAAGTACACACGAAGTACTACTCAAAAGATCTTGATTAATTTTGCCCCCGAGTAGAGACAAAATACAACAAAAGTCAGTAGCGACTTCTCTATAAAGTTAATAGTTAAAAGTTCCTAGTGTACACTTGGCCGGTTTGTCTCTCAGAACTCGATCATTGTTTATTTGATTAGGTAATTCTTATATTTAGCGGTTTACTGCAACAATGATTAACTATTCCGAGAATATTTAAATTTCTTGGGAAGAATCACTCATAGAGCAAATAACAGAGAATAAATTTTAAAATTGATTTTTGTTAGACGCTTTTCGTCACTTTTTATCAGATATATGTAAAACAATTGTAATGTACGATTGAAAGGATGTTAAAGACTGCGTAATTTCCGTTTCAACACTGATAGAGATTATCTTGTGATTTTATTTGGAAACTATTTTCTATAAAAACAACGTAACAGGTGGTGTGTTCACTAATTTATCACGGTCGTATTAATTATATTTTATCGAGTAATATATTCTGAAAAACTCATTAGCACATCCGTCCATAGCCGGGCGAGATTTAGAGGCACACAAACCAACCACTTTAATAAAGTGGTTGTAGTAAAATTGTGATTTTACACACGTTAGTTCTTTAATTTAGATCCACCAAACTAAAATTAGAATATTTTGTTTATTTAAGTTAGTTTGTTGATAAGTATCGCAGTTATATCCGGTTTCCCAGCTACATGAGAAAAATAAACAGATCAAAAATTTAATTTATTTTATTTCAAATGTATAACAATCTACTTTAACCATTCGTTAGTGTTGTTGGTACCATATCTTCATAAAATTCATTTCCGAACTACGTTACTTTAGTGTACTGATAATATAAATGGAAACTTCAGAAATCCGGCATTCGTTAGTTAATTGAAGTACTTGAATTAGAACGGAAAAGGGAAAGCCTAAAATTATACTTGAAACTTTATTTAAAGCAAGATTGATACACACCTTTGACTAAACTATCGCACAACTGTTTAGTCGCGCAATGACTCCTATAAGCATATATGGAGGTGCACACAATACTCGAATTTTAGTTGTGCAACTAAACAGTTGAATTTTCTGCGAAACAATCGACAATCGCACAACAGTTGTGTGATAGTTTAGTCAAAGGTGTGCGCCCGCTTTTAATATGTATAGTGATTCTGTGGGATAAAAGTGCATTGCTCGCAGGTTGCTCGCGGCCAGTAATTGTGATCGCCTACCCCAGTGACCGATAGCGGCGTAATGATAGACTAGCTCGCTAGCTACCCTGTGGCGGGTAATTTGTCTAGGATATTATTTTTAATTCAGCATGAATTTATCTACGATGTAGTCATTAATCGAACGTTCATTTTTCTATTCGCCCTCGAGTTAATAAGTGGATAATATATGGTCTAAGCTCTAGGCAAATTTATGAAGAAAATGTTACCTGTACATGCTTTAATTCTTACAGTATTGTAGAATAATTAAAGGAAGAAATATGCAATCAAATGCGAGAACAATTAACATTTGTTTAAAAAAATAAACCATTCTAACAGCCGAATATGGAAACATTCAATTATGTATCAACTCAAATAATAAAGCTAAAATTTGAGCGCACGCAGACTAAAACTAAAATATCGCACAACTGTTTAGATTCGCTTCCTATGAGCTTATATTGAGGTGCACACTCGATTTTTGGTTGTGCAACTAAACAGTTGAATTCGCTGCGAAACAATCGACAATCGCACAAGTGCTATTTAGGCAAAGATGTGCGCTCGCTCTTAGACTCCAATTCGGTCCAGTATTAATCCGTATATAAAATAGGATTTAATTTGGAACGTTATAACAATATATGTGTTACAAACAGTAATGTGGTCGTTACGTTTTTACGTTGTATCTCCGTTTGTTCGTTAATACGTTTTGTAAATAAAATAAATTGCGAACAGATGCGAAGCTCGCTTTGAGATTTATCTGCCAGTTATTACAAATCTTACATGTGTGCGGTTAACTCATAAATGATTCACTTGTTAAGTTAAAGTTAAACTAACATATACTAATAATATTAAAAGGTTTAAAACAAATATAATGTCTGCAGATATCTTTATTATCGATAAGAAGTAATAAACACTGTTTAATATTAAAAAAAGAATTTGAGTAATAAAGAGAAACCTCCATCTTTTTTTAGTAAAATATTACTAATTCTTAAAGCAATAATTTTCCTGACAATTAAAATGGTAACACAATAGCTTTTGGAAATAATATAATTATTTAATTATTTCAATCATACATTAACGTTTAATTACAAAATTAATGTTTAAAAAAAACTTAAAGGAATATTTTACCATCATCATCATCATCATCATCTCCTTATCCTACTCCCGTAAGGTCGACGCAACAGCTTTTTGTCCTCCACATAACTCTATCATACGTCATCTCAGTCATCACTCCCTTTTTGATCATGTCACCTTTTACACAATCCATCCATCTCTTTCCAGATCTACCTCTACCGATGTACCCTTCCACACTCATAACTAACGTTCATTAAAGTAAAAGTCGATTGTGATAAAATCAATGTAAGATGCATAAAATTATTTTTAATACTCACTAAAATTAGTCGCTCTTGATAATAAATTCACGTGAACGTCTTTAGAAGTATTTCGTGTGAAAGTGACAGCGATACGACACTGACATCGGCATTGGCAATGAACATGTCTCTTTTTAACGTGGAATTATGTTAACGTTGACATGCTTACGTCACTGCTCCGGAATCATTGATATGTTTTAATAGATAGGTTGTTTGGAAATTATAGCTTTTGCGACGATCCAGTTTGTATATGCTTTATGATGTTACTAGCTTTCGCCCGCGACTCCGTCCGCGTGGTATTAAAAAAAAAACAAAACCGTGTAGCCTATGTGTTCTTCCAGACTATTCTCTACATCTATGCCAAACTTCATCGAAATCCATTCAGCCATTTAGGCTACAAACTCTAACAAACATCCATCCATCCATCCATCTAAACTTTCGCATTTATATTATTAGTATGATTAACAGCCATTTACTGTTAACTGTTGCTCGCGACTTTGCCCGCGTGAAATAGTAAAAAAGCCTATGTTACTCACAGATAAATTATCTTTCTAATGATGAAAGAATTTTTGAAATCGGCCCAGTAGTTTATACGTGAATCGAATACATACAAAACTCCAAATCATTCCTCTGTATAATATTAGTATAGATTACATGAAAAAATCTTTACCGCGACCAACAGATATCATTAGAGGCCCAACTTTAGTCCCTTTTCCATCTCACCCTTTTCCTTATAAAAATACCATGGGAAGGGAACGTGGATTTGACGGTGGAAGAGACGCATAGGAAGGGGAAACATCTTTATGTGCATCCCCTCCTCCGTCGATTAAAGGTAGGCAACGCATTCGCTATTGCGAATGTCTATGGGCAGCGGTCGCTTCGCCAGTCTGGCGGATCAGGTGGACGCTTGCTCGTTTGCCACTGTATGATTTAAAAAGTAAATCATTAACAAACCGACACAAAATATCACAGTTTTAAGCCTGTCCATTTATAAAGCTCAGTGGTTTACAGTATTCCAATACTATTCTTCCAGATAACTAAGAATATCAATTCACCCACTTATCGTTGACCTTATGACCGCATTCCTTAAATAAAAAAAATCAACCTGAAATGTATTCTGTACTTTTATAAGCATTTCGTTTTGATTTAAAAATAACCAATAGTCACATACTAGTGCAGACAACTTTAGTATAGTTCTATTCAAATATCTTGACGGCTCAAGGTTATCCGTGCGCAGTAACGCTCCTGCATAAAATTGTATTCTGTGTTGGGATGATGTCGACGTTCAAAGCCTTCATGATATCTGAAAACAACTATACTTATACTCGTATAACTCAAACTACGTGGATTTTATTTAATTTTCTATCGTTTCTGCTAAATTTACTAGAATTAGTTACGCAAAAAGTGACCTTCAGCGTTATTTCTCATTCAAAAGGTATTTCCGGACAAATTAGCGGTGATTCGGCTAGTTTTAGAGCGAAGCTAATATTTTTGCTTTGTAACAGTTCAATTGACATTTAATATTTGATTGAGGTTATGTATTGACTTGTTTGTGAATCCTAATTACATGTTACAATTTTTTTTTTTTATAATAAAAGGTGGCAAACGAGCAAGCGGCCACCTGAATCCACCGAAATGGAAAGCGACCGCTACCCATAAACATCCACAATTGCAGATGCGTTGCCTACCCTTAATCGACGGAGGAGGAGACGCACATAAAGCGGACATTTGCCCTTCCTATACGTCTCCTCCACCGTCAAATCCACTTTTCCTTCCCATCCTTTCCTCTTAAGAAAAGGGTGGAAAGGGAAAGGGACTAAAATTAGGCCTCCGGCACCACACTCATCAGACGAAACGCGGAATTGCTCCCACTTCACGCCTGTCTTCTGTGTGGTCGTGGTATTACACCGGGCGAGCCGGCCCATTCGTGCGAAGATGTTAAAGCGGACTCTACCACTGTTTGTATGTTATTCCTCTTTCCACCCTTTTCGTACAAGAAAAGGGGAAGTAGGTTTGGTGGGGGATGGGACGCATAGTTAGGGGAAATATTCTTTTTATGCGCACTCTGTTGATTAAAGATAGGCAACGCAAATGTTGATGTTTATGTGCAGCGGTCGCTTCGCTATTTTGGCGAATTCCAGTATCCGCTTGCTATTCGTCAGCTTTCACTATTCTGTTATCTTCACTGGTATTGAATATGTTTAACTACTCGTAGATTTATTTTAATATTATTAATATCTAAAAGTCGAGTATACAAACTCGTCCGTGATAGTTAAAAATGGCTGTAACAAAAAGCATCACCGGATTTTTCAATCGAAAATGTTTCAGCTACATTTCAAGTCACTTTTAATTACGGACATTAGATTCAGGACGCGATCGCAGACTTTTAAATTGTCGACATTATGTCGTACGATTTATCTAATTTTTTCAGCGTCTACTTTAACAAGGTCACGTTTGATAGGACAAGTAAGGTTGTTGATGGCTGGTGGTAGTTGGCAGTGTGCCGATGTGACCTTGGGAAGGCGTAATAATCCCTATTAGACCACCGTGTAGTCACCTTGACCTTGGCAATACGCAAGGTCAGTGCCGCTTGGCGACTACTAGGCTGTGGCCATGAGAACAGCGGTTGTATTTTACGTTTTAAAATAGATATCCGTTCGTGCAATGCCATTAAATGTAATGTAAAATTTTTGCAATCTTCAAGTTACAATTGAGCAGGAATATGAAGAAAGTGTACTAACGTTTATCCTATAATAATTTTGGCTTAACATTTTTTATAAAAAAAAATAAGATTCGGCAAAACATTATTGTTTTGAATTGTGATTGTAGTTTATTATCCTTGTTTGATTATTTTTAAGTAAGTTATGTGATAATTACGGAATATATCGCTATCGCTTGTAAAATAGCGGTGTAATGGCCGCACACTTAACAATATTTTCTGCGAAAAAATGATCAACATTTCAGCGGTGCGCTTTAATGTGAAACAGCTAAAATCATATGACAAATTGTTCTTGATGATCTCTTTTGAAAGTTGCTCTTTGATGTATGGCTGCGGTACAAAATTGCTTTCGCATTACCTCTAATCTGGGCATTACGGTGTTGTACGAAAATACTTCGAAATAAAAAATTAGTGTTTAAATATTTAACCTTAACCTAGTGACTGATTTATGTTGAAGTCCGTTTACGTGGAACAAAGATATATGTCAACCGGAGTTGCAAAGAAAATGATTTTATTAAAACACCCACAAACTATTTTAATTTCCGACTTTGTTCACTCATGAGTAGAAAATATCAAAATCTCAATCTCAGCTTTGTTAATAAACTAAGTTAATAATTAAAACGCAATATAGTCATAGAAAATGATTCGCGCATGTCTAACACACCCAAAATTCAAACATTTGATTGGCCCCTGAACCATAGCGGCTTAAATTCGTATCCAACACGCGGAACGAATTGTAAAACCCAACTGTATATGGATATTGAATTATTAATGGGTTCGCCTCGTAAACCTAGTTACATCGCTCCGATGCAAAATAATCCTGTTGAGCGTGATGCAAGTTCATAAGTCATAAGCGGTAGCGATTTTAATATTCTATACCGTTTCACTAACATTGACGTTTTATGTCTCTGTTTCTCGATAATCTGTGTTATAGTTAAAATTCTGTCTGCATTATGTTCTTGTAGTACGACGATTTGTTGGTTACCTAACAAAACTCTTTTAAATATTTTTTGTGGTACATAGAATACTATCAAATCATTTTGAACTGATACTATATTCTCGTGGAGGTTTCAGTGGGTCAAATCCCACATAAGCCTGTCGGTCCCAGAAGGCATTTTATAAAGGTATCTTTGGAAGAAAAAAAGGACCTAGGAACAGAATAATAGAAATTAAATTAGTTTTCCGCTTTGCTCTTACTTTGTACCATACGACCAAAAACAATATGTAAGCCATTTTGGAGCCAGTTATAATATTAAATTCATGTACCAGTAATAATTTTATTATCAAATTGAAAATTACATCGAACAAATTCATTTATGCCTGTATTCCACTGCTATCGATCTTTGTAGTGAAGTTTTTTTTTAAATAACTCTGGCATGTCATAAAGGTAATTAAGAAAACACGTTATTTTATGCCAATGTCTTTAGTCGATGATTGATCGGTGTTCTACTAACTTTTATAACTTTTTGTTACTACGTAAAACTGTTATATCTAAATTTATATATCCGCATTTGAATTTTTACTGTTAACATTTACTTCTCGACCTTGAATCAATAAGCTAAACAAAGCATAGTGACTGCCTCTGCCGACCCTGTTTAATAATCCTTGTTAACATTGTTTGTAGTTATATACTCAAGAATATCTTTTAAAATATTAGTAGATTCTGGTTCATTTACTAATATTCCCTTTAACCATTCCAACTGAGGTCGAGGTTTGTATTAGGATATGGTTCACAATAGTGGAATGGCGGGATTCGAACCGTCGACCGCAAGATCGGTAGTCCGTACCAGACCATTAGGCTATTGGCGAGTAAAAGAATTACGATTTAAAGAGTAGGTATCATTAACCAATAAGTTTGTATACGTATGGACATAGATGAACTGAGGATGGTGTCAAGACGAAAAATTAAAGTTATCTCTGCCTACCCCGAGACTGCTATTCGATATACCTTCTGCTATACTAGAGGTATACCTAACGGTTGAAGGTCAGGGGTCAACGGCCGACCGGTCGCCTGCAACCAGTATTCAATCCGAGTCAATTTTATTTTGCCGTATTATTCTGCAAGCTATTTTGATCTGTGATATTTTCTAGATTTATATGGAGATTATAGGTTTCGAATTAAATAGAGGGATTATTAACCTTTAAATCTGACGGACAAAAACATCTTAAACCTAATTTTTATTTAGTTGTTTGATGCAACCGTGTTATTCTATATATCGCGGAAGGCTATTTTTATGTAGATCCTAGAAAAAATAAATAGCGACAGTAATTTATCTCACTTCTTACTAATCCTACTAATATTGCAAATGGGAAAGTTAAGATGGTTGAATATTTGCTATAGATTGTAGCCTAAACTGCTGAACCGATCGTAACGAAATTTGGCATAAATGTAGAGCATAGTCTGGAAGAACACGTAGGTTACTTACTTTTGTTTTTTTAATTCCATGGGTACGGAGTCGCGCGCGGAAACTAAGTCTCAATAAAAATGTAAAATATAAGAAAACGGTCGCATTAATAAAAATAGTCTAGTTTTAGACTAAAATGAATATCCAGCCAGTATCGTGAGAGTTACCACTGCGCCGTTACACGCAACAAATTCACACATATCCGCTCGTAAACAAGTGCTGTTTATTTTATTTAGCAACGGTTTACACTGCGCCCGCGTGCGATTTCAAAATCACCTTGACTGTGCTGCGTGTGCAGATGCGTTCCACTCGCCTGTGTTAATTCCTGCTCACGCTATGTATGGCCCAGATCATCTTGGCCTAGATATTAAACACGATCTTTGTGAACTAATTACAATGTACTTGATAAAATATTGTATGTTTTAGATTGGTTGAAATCGTGGCTCAGGGGTTGAGATTTGTAATTTTAAGGTCCTGGGTTCGAATCCAGCCATGTACAACTGCAATTTTAGATTTTCTTACAAATTACACATATGAGCGAAGAAATACAAAGATATGTGAAGTCATCCCGCAGTTGGGCAGCTGATGAATGAAAATTTGTATTTATGTGGCGAATTTTCAGATTTTTGTACGAGTCAATCAAGTATCAAAGCTTTATTCTTTATTCTTGAGTATGTGAGTCAGAAATAAATTAAAATCCAAATGTTTTAGATCGTGGTGGTGCAAGAATGTACAAATATCTACATTAGCATCGCTTTAATGTAAGCAATAAAATGTACAAATGAGTCATCGGCCGGCGTTAAGACGTTTATCGCATACAGTTCATCACCGGTCGATGCTATGGACGAACCGACATACAAATGCACATCCTCTCCTACCTATACGTAATCTAGTACATTAAACACCCATATATTTATTATAACCATAAATCAGTCTGCCAGTTCTGAGGCATCACTGAACCACAGGCAAAGTGCACTGCACTTGAATACATACATACATTCAAATTTAAACTTTATCCCCTACGGAATAAAGTTGATAACCATTTTTATCTATTCCGGTTTATATGTCATTTTGAAATCATTGAAGATTATGTATCCCGTAATGTAAAATGAACTTTAACGGAATAGATTAAATCGTCTTTTCAACTGTGAACGCATTTCAAGTCACAATTTTACGACTAGAAACTGTTTTAGCAATTTGATTCGTAGCACGACTTTATAGGTTCTGTTTTCGATTGAAATGAATTTGTGTTTATGCTGTTTTTATTTCTGAGTTTCGTAAAATTGACCTCAGCTGTGGCGTCCCTGTAAATATTTGCGTCCGACGCGATCCGCGCAAGCTAGAAGAGATCAGTGAAACGAGAAGTACGAAAGATGTGCTTTAATCCGTATTATTCAGTAATTTCACAAATACTTTACATGAAAAGCACACTTTTCTTCATACTTCATACTTCGGTTCATTTTTTATTTGATCCATCCAACAACCGTCTAAATAAGTGTAAATAGATTATCGGCTATTGACCTTTAACATTGCAGACATTGAAAATAAATCCAAAACAATTTCGCGGAACAAGAAAAAGGATTTCGTGAAACTCGTTTCCAGAAATCAAAGGCGACAAATCATAAAACGCTTCACGAACGTGACGTCACGCTTAGCTTCATCGCTTACAAAAATAGAATTATACCGAATTCAATTTACATCTTAAAGGTTCAAGAGATGTGTTCAAATTCACGTATTTACCTAAACATTCCTATATCTTATCTTATCTTACTAATATTATAAATGCGAAAGTTTAGATGGATGGATGGATGGATGGATGTTTGTTAGAGTTTGTAGCCTAAACGGCTGAACGGATCTCGATGAAATTTGGCATAGACGTAGAGGATAGTCTGGAAGAACACATAGGCTACTCCCTTTTGTTTTTTTAATGCCACCCGGACGGAGTCGCGGGCGAAAGCTAGTGTTTCATATAAGTATTGTCTTTTAGATACAAATCTTAAAGCGACACCTATCGGGTGTTGGTCGTCATTTCAGATTATTGTTTTTCGAACAGAATGTCAATTGTCAGATCCTATAAATTGAGTTTGCTGTTAATGCAGTGATATAAAATATTATTTCCTTTGACGTCTATTAAAGAAATAGAAGGTTATTTCGAAGTACTTCCGTGTTTTGATATAATCTTCCAGTAATTCTATCAAGGATCCAAAATATTTGCATTGGAGAGAATAAGGAACTCGTCTGTAGCCAATTGATTATCGCTTGGCCCGAGATTCCAATAATAAAAGCTATTTTCGTTTTAACAGCTTCCATCGATAAAATCCAGTATGTTTATATTACTGAGAGGACGTCCGAGGGGTCAAAAGCAATGCCCTTGCCTTTTTATGTAACGGAAATGTTTGTTTATTATGTTTTAATAGTAATAGCTTTATTTAAAGAATTGGCTCGATTGTTGCACTTGATTGAGTGAGATTCTGATGGTAACTGATATTAATAAACGCACGAAGGAAAGATTAGTGTTCAGAACAGTCGTTAGATGGCGTTGCATCTCAGATGCACATGTACTTGAAAAGCTATTTTTGGTCATAGATCAATATTGGCTTCTAAACCTTTTTAACTAAGATTTTTTTTTTGTTGGTTGGTACATAATGACATTAAATTCACAGCGGCCTTAGAATATTGTTGTACGGTAGAGGATTCAAAGATAAAAAGGATATATACTCGTTCAAAGTCAAAAATGTATACATAGTCTCGGTAACCACATAGACTATTTACCAAGTTTATTCCGCACGTACGAAGTCGCGGGCAAAAGCTAGTATATAAATAAATTGCTCATAAAAACACTCTTACAAATTACTACGAAATCTATCTCTTCAACGAATTAATAGTTTTAGAATCAATGAAGGTGAAACATTTTCTTGAATGAAAACAGACTTAAATGTTTGTTTTTCCTTCAGCAAGTTGAATGAATTTTATCTTTAGATTATTCATTGTAGCGCAAAACGGTAAGTTTATAGTAAACTAAACTGTTATAAATATGGCTGAAAATGTTCTTTGATCTTACTAATATTATAAATGCTTGGATGGATAGATTTAGTCCTAAATTGCTGAACGGATCTTGATAAGATTTGGCATAGATGTAGAAAATAGTCTGCAATAACAAATAGACTACTTGCTTATGTTTTTTTAGTTCCACTCGGACGAAGTCGCGGGCGAAAACTAGTAATAAAATACCTTTAACGAAAACAGTGTTGTGATACATATTTATGGCGAAACACATAACCACGTTGTCGTCTGTAATATCAAACGGTGGTCGTCAGAATTAAAACACGTGTTTAACTAAATACTAACTATATTCTTGGGGCAAAACACTAAGAGCGGGCGAACACTTTTGACAAAACTATCCCACAACAGTTTAGTCTCGCTTTGATTCCTATGAGCTTGTATGGTGTGCACACTACTCGATTTAGTTGTGCAACTAAACAGTTGAAGGCTGCGAAACAATCGACAATCGCACAACAATTGTTCGACAGTTTAGTCAAAGTAGTGCGCCCGTTCTTAATGTTTACAAAACTTATATTAACTGAACGTAATATCGAAGGAAGTTGGTACTTGTTAGGTTATCAGAGGTCTCATACTAATTATAGTTAATTTTAATAACGTTTCAAACGTTAATTAATAATAGTATTATTTAACTAATTGGGTGAATTTATGTTACAAAATCTTAAGTATATAAATAAATTGCTCATAAAAACACTCTTACAAATTACTACGAAATCTATCTCTTCAACGAATTAATAGTTTTAGAATCAATGAAGGTGAAACATTTTCTTGAATGAAAACAGACTTAAATGTTTGTTTTTCCTTCAGCAAGTTGAATGAATTTTATCTTTAGATTATTCATTGTAGCGCAAAACGGTAAGTTTATAGTAAACTAAACTGTTATAAATATGGCTGAAAATGTTCTTTGATCTTACTAATATTATAAATGCTTGGATGGATAGATTTAGTCCTAAATTGCTGAACGGATCTTGATGAGATTTGGCATAGATGTAGAAAATAGTCTGCAATAACAAATACGCTACTTGCTTATGTTTTTTTAGTTCCACTCGGACGAAGTCGCGGGCGAAAACTAGTAATAAAATACCTTTACCGAAAACAGTGTTGTGATACATATTTATGGCGAAACACATAACCACGTTGTCGTCTGTAATATCAAAGGAAGTTGGTACTTGTTAGGTTATCAGAGGTCTCATACTAATTATAGTTAATTTTAATAACGTTTCAAACGTTAATTAAATTAATAGTATTATTTAACTAATTGGGTGAATTTATGTTACAAAATCTTAAGTCTAATAAATATATGACTGTTTATTGATCCACAATTTCCGTTTAATTTAAGAAAGACCGAATTTTATTACAGTACAAGTTATTTTGACTACTTATTAAACTCTAAATTACGTAATTATTATTACTTTGGTAGTAAACCGAACAGAATTAATTAGTTTTATTGGTTTTAAACGAATCGTGATTTCAGTTAGCGTGTCCGTACGCACGTGTGTTAAGACGTGCGCGTCGGCCGCGCGTGCGTTGCGCGTGTGGCGAAGGTCGTCGACCCCAGCACTCGGTCAAGGTTCATATCCTTACAACACGTTCGTTATACATTGTTTAAATTGCTCGATAATAACCGTGTATCTATACATATAATAAAATTGGAGTGTCTGTTTGTAATATCAAAAGAAAAATTCCACATTTCGGGAAGACGTATTTGCGTTGCTGATAACGAAAATCGCATTTATTTATCAGAAAGATTGGTCTAGATCTTATAGCAAGCCTACACATAATAATATTTCAATGACCATGATTCGTCAAAAATTCGCGCCGGGTCACGCTATGATATGGTTGTCGATTGTTTACTTTAAAATGTATTTGAAACATTACAATTTTATTATATTTAGGACCTAAATATCTTAGTAAGTGATCGTCATAAAACAATTGACATATTAAAGGTTTTGCTAACAACTGATTTCAGTTATCTAACTTGTAACATTAGAAATGTGAAATTTCGTATGGATGGATGTTTGTTAGCAGGTAACTCTACAAAGATTATTTACAGTAAAGAATAGCGCATGGGCTTTTTATTTATTTATTTCGGGAGACGAGGTCGGGGTCAAAAGCTAGTGTTTAAATAATGAAAAACAAATGAACTAAGTTTTATTCACCTTTGACCTTATTAAACGTTATCAGGTCGATATTGATAAGACATTATTAATAATATGTGTTATCAATAATCAAACGTATTCGCCGCACTGATAAACGCCAAATTAGATGTAATAAATAATTTATTAAATGCATGTTTCCCTAAAGTCATCTATCGTAATTCTGTGAAACTTATATTGTGAAAAAAATTCTGTCAACGCATTTATCTATTCCGATGAGCGTGTCCCGCCGGATGTCAGCCATTAGTCGATGAATTCTTGACGTTTTGGTCCGCGGCCAACTTCGCGCCGGACTATTTGCAGGATGACGGAAAATGGTTCAGGCGGTAGTGTTTATTGCCCGCTGCCAACTGATAACATTAATAATATTTATCTTATTTTATTTAACTTGTATTTGCACATTATTGTGCAACAATTTTATTTATCGGTTAAACAAAACAACTATTTGGAAACCACTCTTAAAGTTTGAGTTTTTTGTCGCACAATTCTAAATATTACTTAGATAAACTAATGTTTTAACTCGGTTTTACTATAAATATGTATGTATTATGACATTGCTTTCGGTATAAGTCCTTATTATTATGTAAAAAAGAAGGGTAATGAGTAGTTTATGTATTCTTCCAGACTATTTTCTAAATCTATGCCAAATTTCATCGAGATCCGTTCAGCAGTTTAGGCTACAAACTCTTACATCCATCTATCTAATCTTTCGCATTTATAATATCAGTAAGATTGGTCTAGATCATATCGCTAGCCTACACATAATAATATTTCAATGACATTATTTGTCAAAAATTTGCACCGGGTTACGTCACGGTATGAAATGGTTGTCGAATGTTTACTTTAAAATGTATTTGAAACATTACAATTTTATTATATTTAGGACCTGAATATCTTAGTAAGTGATCGTCATAAAACAATTGACATATTAAAGGTTTTGCTAACAACTGATTTCAGTTAGCGTGTCCGTACGCACGTGTGTTAAGACGTGCGCGTCGGCCGCGCGTGCGTTGCGCGTGTGGCGAAGGTCGTCGACCCCAGCACTCGGTCAAGGTTCATATCCTTACAACACGTTCGTTATACATTGTTTAAATTGCTCGATAATAACCGTGTATCTATACATATAATAAAATTGGAGTGTCTGTTTGTAACATCAAAAGAAAAATTCCACATTTCGGGAAGATGTATTTGCGTTGCTGATAACGAAAATCGCATTTAAAACTTTTTTGTCCGTCTGTCTGTCTGTCTGTCCGCAAGCCGCGTTTGTTAATTTTTTGTTGTTTGTTGTAATCTCCAATACGGCTGAGCCGATTTCGACCGGACTTTCTCTGAAGGGTAGCAGAAATAGACGGTCATATTATAGGGTACTTTTTATCTTAATATTGCGTGGACGAAGTCGCGGGCAACAGCTAGTTGGTAAATAGTTTTGGAAGTCAAGAGTTAAAATGCGTTTGTTAAACTATAGTACGACATAGTCTTGATAAGTATGTATGTATTTTTTGTTTAAGATTTTATATAGTATCAAATTGTTTTTATCCGTTCGTTCGAATTATGTACGAAGTCAATTAGCGTAAATGTAATGCAATAAAGTTAATATTGTCCCATGTCTCGGTACAGTTTCTACTTTAATTCAAACGAAACAGAAGGCCTATCCCGTTATTACTAGAAAATTGATCTTACACAACTGGTACAATCAGACAGAAAAGTGTTAACCAAAAATAATTTATCTATCTATGTATACTTCTATACTATAATAATTATAATATCTATACTATTATAATAAAGCGTAAACACACACTTCTTTGTTGCCTAAGATGTCAGGAATTACAGCATATTTTTGAATAATTCTTATTTTAATAAAAAGCCCTACACTTACGTCATGCTTTAGGCTATATATTTTCACGCCATTAAACTTAGGGGGTAAATATTTTGGATAAAAACCCTAATGTGGGAAAGAGACCATAAGTTGCTGCCAACATCAAGAAAGAAAGATTGCTAAGGTTTGTCATGTCATGTCATTTTGACATTTGCTATTGATAATTTGACAAATGTAAACAATAAAATAAAGTTTTTATAATTTCACGCGGATGAATCCGCACGCGAACAGCTATTTGTTCTAATAAAAACAAATTAAATAGGCATTTGTGTAGCAACATTTATAGAGAAATGCAATGTTTATTATAAACATCCTTGTGATAGTTTATTGTTTAAGTGGTTCCTTTATTTTTGCCGACATTGTAATTTTGTATTAATTGTAAGCTTTATTTATAAACTAGCTGTCACCCGCGACTCTGTCCGCGTGGTTTAAAAAAAAAACAAAAGTGAATAGCCTATGTGTTATTCCAGACTATCCTCTACATCTATACCAAATTTCATCGAAATCCGTACAGCCGTTTAGGCTACAAACTCTAACAAACATCCATCCATCCATCTAAAATTTCGCATTTATAATATTAGTATGATAAATATCACTGCTATAAACAAGATTAGGTTTGGTATGTCGTTACAAATATCAGCTGTGATATTTTTTACTAATTTCCGCCCGCGACATCGTTTGCGTCGAATTAAAAAAACATATCTCTCTGTACTTTTAGAATGTTTTCTATCTCTGTTTCAAATTTCATTCAGATTTGTTAAGCTATTTTGGAATTAAGTTGTTTATGTAAACATTTATTGGCCTAAGTAAACTTTTAAATTTATAATATTACAATATGTAATGTGTGCGTGACTGTACTTCAATACAAATCATCTATTCGTCTGAGGGATTATTTAAATCAAGTATAATGACAGTAATCAGCGGCAGTGGCCGCATCTCGTTTGCCTGATTTGAGAATTGTGTATACCATTCGTCTGTAATGGCCCTATAATGTAATACTAATCAAATAATTATTAAATAATCGTTTAGAGCCGACGTTTTAGATAATAACTGAGGCTGAATTTCAGGTCAAAAGTGTTTATTCTTTTCTGAATTCGTAGTATTCTTTATTAAAAATGCATGTTTATTAGCAATTATGAGAGAGTTCTAACAGTGGTAGAGCCCGCTTTAACATATTCGCACGTATGGGTCGGCTCGCCTATACCACGACCACACAGAAGACGTGAAGTGGAAGCAATGCCGCGTACGCGAAGCCTAATTTTTCTTAGGATTTTAAATAACCTTAAATAATTAACCTAAAAAAATTAGACCTTAATTAATTATATGAAATCTAACTACATTAAATGAAAGTTTTAGAAATTGTTTAAACATTTTTTTCTTTAAATCAAGGAAATTAAATCTATTACACTATTTGTTTTATATGTTGATTTTACTTTTTGTTAAAATTCCTAATATTGAATATTATCGCGTTGTACGAATTACCATTGAATGGTATCTGTTCCGATACGAACATCAGACACATTAAATTTTCATTTGACACCTTGCATTATGCAAACACTATCGTATTAGCGTCAATTGCATTTATTGCCACAATTGAACGATAATTTATAAATTTACTAAACTGTGCTACACTTGATTTAGAAGCTACACTGAATTTTGCTTCCATTTTGATCACAAAAAGCGCTTGCGGAAATACTTAAAATGTATTACGTTCACATACTAATATTACAAATGCGAAAGTTTAGATGGATGTTTGTTAGAGTTTGTAGCCTAAACGGCTGAACGGATCTCGATGAAATTTGGCATAGATGTAGAGCATAGCCTGGAAGAACACATAGGCTACTTACTTTTGTTTCTTTTTTATTCCACGCAGACAGAGTCGTGGGCGAAATCTAGTCTTCCATATGTGAAAACTAGGTACTAAAAGTCGTATTTGTCTATACTAATATAATAAAGCGTAAACACACACTTCTTTGTTACCTAAGATGTCAGCAATTACAGCATATTTTTGAATAACCCTATTTTTAATAAAAAGCCCTACACTTACCTTACGCTTTAGGCTATATATTTTCACGCCATTAAACTTAGTAGTAAATATTTTGGATAAAAACTGTAATGTGGGAAACAGACCATAAGTTGTTGCCAACATCAAGGAAGCAAGGTTGCCATGGTTTCACATAATGTCATGTCATTTTGATATTTGCAATTGATAATTTGATAAATGTGAACAATAAAATGAAATTTTTATAATTTTATGCGAATGAAGTCGCATGGGAATAGCTAGTATGATATAATTTCAATCTACATTCCATATCAAATCTAAATCAAATTTACCAAACAGTATTGTTTACGTATCGAAAAGGAACACACAAAATAAGGCAAGAGCAAATATTTGCTAAAGAAACAATATTATTTTCGTTCGCCTTCGCCTTTCGAAGACGAGTCCGCACAATTTGAACTGGATATAGCTCTGCTGGGCCTATGCCTAACCATTTTTATCCGTTTATCGTAGTCTATCTATATAGACTACGATAAACGGATAAAAATGGTTACACTTATAAATTCGAGCAATCCAAGGAATGAAATTCATATGACTGATCCACTTTTTTCACCAATGTATAATAGTTAATCTTATTTAATTACTAGCTGTTGCCCGCGACTTCGTCCACGCAATATTAACATAAAAAGTAGCCTATAATATGCCCGTCTATGTCAGCTACCCTTTAGTAAAAGTCCGGTCGAAATCAGCCCAGCTGTTTCGGAGATTACCCGGAACAAACGCTGCTTGCGGACAGACAGGCAGACAGACAAAAAAATTAAATACGATTTTCGTTCAAATACATCATCTTCTCAAAATATGGATTTTTTTCTTTTGTTATTACAAACAGACACTCAAATTTTATTATATGTATAAATAATGGAAGATATGCAGAATTAATTCATGACCAATTAGTAATAAGAATAATAATAATAATATTTTATTTATTTATTTATAAAAGCCAGCCAGACGGAGACAAAATAACTTAAAAAAAATAATAATCATTTAATCCATTCATAAGGCAAACATTACAATTTTAATTACGCAATTGAAAACAAATAATAGTAATAGAACATTACTATAAGTTACGAGAATAAGTTGACATTACTAGCAGTCATACTAGGTTTAGCATACAGCCGTGGGAACTAGTGAAGTGGGTTCCGTTTACTATGTTAATGAGTCTATTGCTAGTTAAATGTGGTTATGAAGTAGTGTGTAATGTTTTCATAATTTACTACGTCTAAATACAAACAGAAGCTGTTAGATTGCTCTAGATAATAATAAGCATAGAAACCATTTCAGACCACACTTATCGTTATCAAAGAATTTTAATACTATGCTATCGTCTGAACAATTTTTTTTTTGGTTTCTGAATTACAACTTAAACATTCGTGTATTTTGCATGTTTATTAGTTACTATTTCGCTTGAATCTTTCGTAAAAGGGCCTTGATCAACATTATTGATACACGTTCTATCAAGTCTGAACGTGTAAGGCTATTCTATGCTCGCTGCTTCCCTGCGTCAGTCAGTCCAGTCACGTCGGCCGACCGACCACCGTAAGCTCGGTTAGAGCGATGCATAAAAACTAAGCTTTGCTTTGAACTTTGAAATTCAAATGTAAAATATATCGATACGCTTGCAAGCCAATATGTCGGCGAACCATATTTACCGACAGAGCACCCAGTTAACATATTCAACGCTCGTGTCGGATGCTTTTAGAATGCTGGATAGGTCAAAGCTAGATTTACAGATATTATAAAAGTACATTTGTAACTATAATCTGGAATCGCTTTATATTGGTCGTGCTTCCTTCTACATAATATAAGAAAAATATTGAACACTAAGAGCGGGCGCACACCTTTGATTAAACTATCGCACTTGTGCGATTGTCGATTGTTTCGCAGCCCATTCAACTGTTTAGTTGGACAAATAAAGTCGAGTAATGTGCGTACCTCCATATTAGCTCATAGGACTAAACAGTTGTGCGATGTTTACAGGGATCGTGTATATCTTTTTTGATTCAGATTTGAACGAGAAACTCGTGGAAGTTCCTTATGATTAAATTCCATTCATCACACAATTTATTAGACAAAGCAGTATTCTGTATAAAAAATAATTCAATCTTCCGCTTCCCTATAATCCATTCGAAATGAACCTGTTTATTTATTCGCAAAGATTTCTTATCTGTAAACGCGATGTCGTCAACCCACCTGGCAACCGGTCTCGAAGCTCGCGAAATATGACGTCCTAATCCCAAATAAAAGTGCTCATTCAAACGTCAGGCGTTATGCCAACGCGTTGACGATACATTTCTGAGTATACAGCGGGAACAGACTAGGCGAAAGCACGCTTTGCTAACGCGCGTTTTTAGGGAACCTGACTTCTTTTTGTACAGACCGTTGTGGTCCTTGGTACGCCGTGGAAGTATGTCCATGACTATGAATTCCTTTGGGATTGACAAAAACAATCTCAAATGTTGTTAACCTTTTATTTTAATCCCAAACATGAAGAACTTGATACGCTTGGATAGATGTACTCATGTAATGTGTCCGAATAGTTTTAAAAGGTGCCTTACCAAAGCTAGCGTTTATAAACTCCTAGTATGTACAGGTTTGTATTCGGGATTTGTTTAAAGAGCGTCGATTGTTTTGACGTTTTTGTTAATTGCAGCATTTGTACAGATGCTATTGACCGGGTGTACTGCACATGGCCGCTCATGCGATATCTCGTGAATTTGTCGACGCCGTGACTTGCGACCGTAACGATTATATTTGTATCATGTCATTTTGATGCAATGTTTTATAAATTAAACTCTTTCGTTGTTATTAATGTGGTTGTTGCCTTCGTTTCTGATACATTGTTTTGATAAATCTAACTGATTCGTTTACGAGATTTTCTTTTAATACATGTGACCTTTATCGCTAATATATGTCAGTGAGGCATTTCAAGATGCACTAGAATTCATGAAAGAACATTCTGGTAATATCAAGCATAAATTATATACGACGCACATACATCTTCCTCGTACCTGATTGACTCTAATGGCTAAATAATGCACGAACGTGTCTGTCCGCTGTGACGTCTCAGACGTTAGAGATCACAGAATATTTGCTAACAGTACACCAGAATGCATAATATATGTGTTTACTTGCGATTTTCATTATAATCCCGCTCAAGGTCACTTCGCAATAGTTCGCGTCCGAATACGAGCGAAATGTGAATTAATCTGTATAATGTAGGTGAAACTGTCAGATGTCCCACAAGGTACAACATTTGGACCGAGATGTCAATGTCGCTCCGAATTAGGTCAGGTAAATCGTGTTAAGGTAAAAGGATTTTAGATGAAATTAATGAGGATTCGTATAGGTCGAGTATAAATAGATCCACACCACTTAGGTAAACAAATGTAAAAATACCTTCCTGCTATAAAAATCAAAAATGTAACACACTAATGAACCTCACCTTCATGGTGGCAAAGAATACAGTTTTATATATTTTCTGTCACATCTATAGCCTTCTGGTTGATGTAAAATATAGCCTTTGTTACTATGATATTGTATTTTTTAAATCGGTTTAGTGGTTTTGAAACCTAATTAATACAATCAAACAAAAATCTCTCCTCTTTATGGTATAAGTATAGATGTAGTTTCCATAAAATTATCATCATCAGGTTTTATCTGCCCACTTCTGGACATCACCAATGACAAGAGTGTGGGCGACCTACCTCCAGGTGGACGGACCACCCAAAGTTACAAATATCGTTATAAATTATATTCTTATCACATTTCCTTGTCAAAAAATTCTTTAAAATAATCAAATTAACTTGAATTAAGAACGTAATATTTTAAATACCATAACAAGTTGCAAATTAATAATGAAACGAAGATAGGTGGGACGCTAAATGTAATAAACAGCAGCAATTCCCTGCGCGCCGGTGGCGACCCCGTGCGGAAAATCATTGGCTGGATGTTCTTAACAAAACGTGGCATTTCTCCCAAACATCCCTCGCGGGCTCGTAAATTCTCATTATGATACTAAAAAAGAGCACGAGGAACGCTTGTTCGCCGCCGCCCTTCTAAATATATCATTGTAATACATAATTGAGATTAAAAGGCTTGCCTGAGAAAGGTGAATACAGATATTTTGTAAATTCGCAATAACCGTAGGTCTTTGCTATTCGTTTTTCTTGAGCTAAATACTATTTATTACCATTTAAACATAATAAAATATAGTATGGTTACGGCTAAGGCGACTTTCGAAAACACTCTGATAGAGTTAAAATGTTAAAACTTGAATGGAATTAAAAACTCTCAGTTGTGTAAAAATAAATAATTTACAATTTATACATATGCAAAAAAGAGTTGTCTATATTTCTGTAATAAAGATTTATCAAACTAACTTTAAACAAACTATTAAACTTTATGGGCGACAGACAATTAAATTATCGTAAAACAAAATAATGGTATTTCCAGTACAAGATTATTGTTATTTAGTCACCACTTCTCTATAACATGAGAATACTAAAATTGTAGTAAAAACTGACAAAAGATAGCTTAGTATATTTTCAGAGACGTAGCTAGAATTCCCGCGACGCGAACCAACTTATCATTTTCAGAAGTGCTGTAAAACTAGTTAGCTCTTCTTGATAACTTAATCCGAAAGTTACTATAAAGAAGATCGCGAAAAAAGCTTATTTATTAACAACAATTTCACATGGATAACCTAATGAAACCGGTATTAATTTTATGTCATAATATCATACAACGATAATTTCCTCCTTGTGAATACAAAGTGTAGGAATTCTAATTTCCAACTTGAATAAAATGTTATAAAGCGACAACAGATAATCATAGAGTTATACAATCACTCAACTCCGTATATAAGTTATTCAGGGAGGCTTTTGCATGGCAACTGAAATGAACTCAAGCGAAACACGGGTTTCTTTGCCCCTACTCGATGTTTAACTATAAAATGCAACAACTTCCGTCTCTAACACGACGTTATTAGGTTGTTTTTCGTATAGCAGAACGGTAGTAGTTGATACCGGCCTATTTTCATGGATAATTGCAATGGACAGGGCAGCAAGTGTGCCGTTTCCCGCGCTGTAGGCGATTGCACTGCAAGACGTATATTTTAAACCGGCGCGCTGCGCCAGCCACAAATTTAAATCTAAATTTTTAAACGGTTCTTGACTCCGCTTTCGTGTGTTCTCGATGACGTATTTGTTTTGCGAAGCTCCTAGCCTCAGAATGCAAGCGGAATGTTGGAATATCTGAAAAGTATTCTAACATTACCATTTTAATTGCTTTGCAAGAATTTTAGTTGCACAATGATTCATTTATTCTTTGCCTTGTATTCGTAAATAGTTTTGTCGTCTGTAACTATGTTGATTTTGCAAATTGTTGTAAAACTCTCCTGATGGTCAAGAAGTAAGCTCGGGACCCTTTACACATTTTTTGTTTATTTAACTAAGAAGCAGCCAAGACTCTATAAACGTTTGATTATTAAGACGTGGCGACAAAAATCAGTGCTAAAATCAATGCAAAAAACAATTTCCTCGAAGTATTTTAGGCACAAAACATAGTAGATGTAACATTATTCCGCGATAAAGAAGCCATTTTGTACTCAGGTTCAATTACTGGTGATTTATTAGTATAATTAGTCGCAATGTTTGAGATTATTCATAAATTGTAAGGTCAGAAATGTTAAGATCCTGGTCTGCGGCGCGCTAATCGCTCCCAGCCTCTCATTATATTTACCGTTGTCAACGAATAATTACATCCAGGATTAGGTGACGTGGAGATACGAGCTATGTATAACTAGAAATTTCCTCATTTAGTTTAGAATATCCTGGTTCTCAATAGGTTAATGTTCAACTATTCATATGGTCTCTGAAGGAAATGTAAAAAAAGGAATAGATGCGGTATAAATTTCCTCCATGATTCCCTTGCAAATTTAGTAATCTATTTTTTTTGTATTTTTGTATTTTTGTATTTTTGTATTTTTGTATTTTTGTATTTTTGTATTTTTGTATTTTTGTATTTTTGTATTTTTGTATTTTTGTATTTTTGTATTTTTGTATTTTTGTATTTTTGTATTTTTGTATTTTTGTATTTTTGTATTTTTGTATTTTTGTATTTTTGTATTTTTGTATTTTTGTATTTTTGTATTTTTGTATTTTTGTATTTTTGTATTTTTGTATTTTTGTATTTTTGTATTTTTGTATTTTTGTATTTTTGTATTTTTGTATTTTTGTATTTTTGTATTTTTGTATTTTTGTATTTTTGTATTTTTGTATTTTTGTATTTTTGTATTTTTGTATTTTTGTATTTTTGTATTTTTGTATTTTTGTATTTTTGTATTTTTGTATTTTTGTATTTTTGTATTTTTGTATTTTTGTATTTTTGTATTTTTGTATTTTTGTATTTTTGTATTTTTGTATTTTTGTATTTTTGTATTTTTGTATTTTTGTATTTTTGTATTTTTGTATTTTTGTATTTTTGTATTTTTGTATTTTTGTATTTTTGTATTTTTGTATTTTTGTATTTTTGTATTTTTGTATTTTTGTATTTTTGTATTTTTGTATTTTTGTATTTTTGTATTTTTGTATTTTTGTATTTTTGTATTTTTGTATTTTTGTATTTTTGTATTTTTGTATTTTTGTATTTTTGTATTTTTGTATTTTTGTATTTTTGTATTTTTGTATTTTTGTATTTTTGTATTTTTGTATTTTTGTATTTTTGTATTTTTGTATTTTTGTATTTTTGTATTTTTGTATTTTTGTATTTTTGTATTTTTGTATTTTTGTATTTTTGTATTTTTGTATTTTTGTATTTTTGTATTTTTGGTATTTTTTGTAAAATCATATGAAAATCAACGGTTTTTGGGCTATGTTAGTATGGGCGCCGGAAAAGGACACGCAAAATTTAAATGACGTCCAGAAGAACACATCCTCAGCTACATTTCTGTAGTACATACTATGGGGTAGAAATGCACAGAAAAAAAATTACAATGCTTGCAAAAGGGTATTTGTAAAATCATATGAAAATCAACGGTTTTTGGGCTATGTTAGTATGGGCGCCGGAAAAGGACACGCAAAATTTAAATGACGTCCAGAAGAACACATCCTCAGCTACATTTCTGTAGTACATACTATGGGGTAGAAATGCACAGAAAAAAAATTACAATGCTTGGAAAAGGGTATTTGTAAAATCATATGAAAACCAACGGTTTTTGGGCT
The DNA here is from genome assembly GCA_029286645.1 of Papilio protenor. NCBI lineage: Eukaryota > Metazoa > Arthropoda > Insecta > Lepidoptera > Papilionidae > Papilio > Papilio protenor. The sequence continues at coordinate 7,612,755 of JAGSMZ010000007.1, read as the reverse complement.
ATGTTAGTATGGGCGCCGGAAAAGGACACGCAAAATTTAAATGACGTCCAGAAGAACACATCCTCAGCTACATTTCTGTAGTACATACTATGGGGTAGAAATGCACAGAAAAAAAATTACAATGCTTGGAAAAGGGTATTTGTAAAATCATATGAAAATCAACGGTTTTTGGGCTATGTTAGTATGGGCGCCGGAAAAGGACACGCAAAATTTAAATGACGTCCAGAAGAACACATCCTCAGCTACATTTCTGTAGTACATACTATGGGGTAGAAATGCACAGAAAAAAAATTACAATGCTTGCAAAAGGGTATTTGTAAAATCATATGAAAATCAACGGTTTTTGGGCTATGTTAGTATGGGCGCCGGAAAAGGACACGCAAAATTTAAATGACGTCCAGAAGAACACATCCTCAGCTACATTTCTGTAGTACATACTATGGGGTAGAAATGCACAGAAAAAAAATTACAATGCTTGGAAAAGGGTATTTGTAAAATCATATGAAAATCAACGGTTTTTGGGCTATGTTAGTATGGGCGCCGGAAAAGGACACGCAAAATTTAAATGACGTCCAGAAGAACACATCCTCAGCTACATTTCTGTAGTACATACTATGGGGTAGAAATGCACAGAAAAAAAATTACAATGCTTGGAAAAGGGTATTTGTAAAATCATATGAAAACCAACGGTTTTTGGGCTATGTTAGTATGGGCGCCGGAAAAGGACACGCAAAATTTAAATGACGTCCAGAAGAACACATCCTCAGCTACATTTCTGTAGTACATACTATGGGGTAGAAATGCACAGAAAAAAAATTACAATGCTTGGAAAAGGGTATTTGTAAAATCATATGAAAATCAACGGTTTTTGGGCTATGTTAGTATGGGCGCCGGAAAAGGACACGCAAAATTTAAATGACGTCCAGAAGAACACATCCTCAGCTACATTTCTGTAGTACATACTATGGGGTAGAAATGCACAGAAAAAAAATTACAATGCTTGGAAAAGGGTATTTGTAAAATCATATGAAAACCAACGGTTTTTGGGCTATGTTAGTATGGGCGCCGGAAAAGGACACGCAAAATTTAAATGACGTCCAGAAGAACACATCCTCAGCTACATTTCTGTAGTACATACTATGGGGTAGAAATGCACAGAAAAAAAATTACAATGCTTGGAAAAGGGTATTTGTAAAATCATATGAAAATCAACGGTTTTTGGGCTATGTTAGTATGGGCGCCGGAAAAGGACACGCAAAATTTAAATGACGTCCAGAAGAACACATCCTCAGCTACATTTCTGTAGTACATACTATGGGGTAGAAATGCACAGAAAAAAAATTACAATGCTTGCAAAAGGGTATTTGTAAAATCATATGAAAATCAACGGTTTTTGGGCTATGTTAGTATGGGCGCCGGAAAAGGACACGCAAAATTTAAATGACGTCCAGAAGAACACATCCTCAGCTACATTTCTGTAGTACATACTATGGGGTAGAAATGCACAGAAAAAAAATTACAATGCTTGCAAAAGGGTATTTGTAAAATCATATGAAAACCAACGGTTTTTGGGCTATGTTAGTATGGGCGCCGGAAAAGGACACGCAAAATTTAAATGACGTCCAGAAGAACACATCCTCAGCTACATTTCTGTAGTACATACTATGGGGTAGAAATGCACAGAAAAAAAATTACAATGCTTGCAAAAGGGTATTTGTAAAATCATATGAAAATCAACGGTTTTTGGGCTATGTTAGTATGGGCGCCGGAAAAGGACACGCAAAATTTAAATGACGTCCAGAAGAACACATCCTCAGCTACATTTCTGTAGTACATACTATGGGGTAGAAATGCACAGAAAACAAATTACAATGCTTGCAAAAGGGTATTTGTAAAATCATATGAAAACCAACGGTTTTTGGGCTATGTTAGTATGGGCGCCGGAAAAAGGCGGAACATTTTTCAATGGAATCCAGAAGAACACATCCTCAGCTACATTTCTGTAGTACATACTATGGGGTAGAAATACGTAGAACATAAACTAAAATGCTTATTTACAACAAGATTGTGCCAAGGCTCCATCACAAGTTTCGATACTCTGTGAAAACGTAACACATACACAAAAACACATAATTTTTGGATCTAAATATAATACATGTCGTGACGAAATAATATCTATCAAGATTTACTACATAATTAACTTTTTTAGTGGAATAATACTCTGTTTAAAGTTATCATATTTTCTCGATCAAACCGATGTTCAATAAATGACTAGTTTTACTACGACTATTATGACTAAACCATACATTGAATATATTTTTTACTTACAAATCTAAATGTCCTATATATCGAGCTATCTTTTGATATTTTAAAAGTTTACAATACTTCAATTTCTATTTTGGCATTTTGGCCAACCTCTCCGTACAACGCGAAACACTGTGCATCGGTGCGACCGACGATGCCAAAATTTTCACTGCCAAAAGAGAAGAAATCTTTTTCTATTTCCACGTAATAGTTGAGATATGGCCGGCAATAGGCACTTAAATCACGATTTTTATCATTTTCAATTTGTCTAGATGTGTTCCAGGTAATGGACTTGATATCTGTCATATTATAATTTTAATTGACAGGTTGAAATGTAGATAAAATGCTCCGGAAAATATTTCAATGTCTAGAATAAGGAAAATGCTAGTGACAATTGTCATTTAATCTATGTATAAATTCAAGATTTAATTTCATTATTTTGTTATTTCAATGAGTTGTACCATACTCTTACTAATATTATAAATGTGTAAGTTTAGATGGATGGCTGTTTGTTAGTTGTCTCCGAAACGGCTCAACGAATCTCGAAGTGTGGCACAGATGTACCCCATAGTCTGAAAAAATATATATTGGATACTTGTTATAGTTTTTTTTTAATTCCGTACAGATGGACATGCGTTAAAAAAGTTTGTAGTTTTATAACAGTAAATTATTAAAAATAATTTGTTATTGAATATCACTGTCTTGTTGAAACTTATCCAGAAGCAAAGCATGACCATAACGTTTCCTTGACAACAAAGTATAGTAGTGGTCGCTGATACAACCAGACATTCTTTTTATCACAAGCTATTAAACATAATTAGCACTAAACATGAACATGTACAAGCTAATATTTTAAATAAAAATAAGTCGCTTGAATGTTTGAATAGATTTTTTCTACTGTTCTCTTTTTCACGAGTTACTACTCACATGCGGAGTGTGTCCCTCAATATTTAATGACCACTGTCGAGTTTGTTTCTATTACAGACTAGTATTTTTGATGAGCGTAACTGCGTAATGTGGTCCCCTGGTTTGGTGCAAGTGATAAGATCCAACGATTCCATACTATATACTTTCTGTTATATTAACTTTTTAGAATCTATTTTAGATATAAAGTCGATCTAGATTCTTAGCTTTCTTTTACACTATCCAGACTTTCCGAGTAAATGAAATGAAGGATCATCACTTAAATCAAACGCAAAAAGGACCTTAAATTTAATGTACGAAAATTCTCTCCCACAGTACTTGTGTTTAAGAATATCATTGTCGGTGGAAAGTAAGTTCTTTGAGTGTAATATCTAAAGAAAAAGTTTGAATAAATGTGGTACAAAATCTTATTTATTAAAACCCCCTGTTTCTTGTGACTTGGGTGGGCATTTAAGTAGAGCGCTTAATGAGAAGCCTCCGCTCGAGGCATGTGGACGGCGCTTATTTATTTATCGTCTGTCTTCTATCGGCCGATTATAGGCCTATTCAGGCTCGACTAATTGATGAACGGACCTCCATTCCTTTCACGTATCCAACTAATTCCCGACTTCGGTCCCTGGAAGACATTTTAGTTTTGCTAATAATTGCTTAATTACTTGTACGTTTACATTTACTTAACTACAAATTATTAAGGTAACATTTATAGATTAAAAGAAAAAAAATCTTCTTTAACTCTACTGTTTAAATATTATTTATTACTGTAGAAATATCTTGTTCTATTTCGTTTATCATGATTCCAGAAAGCTTGACCAAAGATAACAGCAAAGCTTAAAGCTTGAAGTTTTACTTTGTACGCACAATTGCCACTCTATTTATCTTCCCATTGTTTTCTTTAAGGCTCGCTCCTGGCTGCACGATCTGATGCAAATACAGCCTTAATAGCTGATAGCCTTTTGTATGGTAACACTGGGAAATTAAACATTATTGATATTGCAGAATTAATACTGTAGCCACTTAAGGTTATTTATAGTCAAGTAAAATATTTAAAACTAGCTGTTGGTCGTGACTTCGCTCGCGTGAAATTAAAAAATAATAATAAATCTAGCTTAAATATATCAGTGAAAATATAGCTTTTTAATGATGCAAGAATTTTTGAAATCGGTGCAGTAGTTTTTGAGTTATTTCAATAAATACAAATATTTCCTCTTTATAATATTAGTATAGATATGATAGATATAAATATAGCAGTATAGATAACATGAAAAATGAAAAAAAAAAAAGAAATTGTGTACTGCACGCGTGTATAAAACCTATTCAACTGTCTGAATCCAAAACACTCAAGAGATTGTTCCTACTAGTTAAAAAGAACATAGATAAAACAAACATCAGAGGTACAATGTCATTACGTGCAGTTTCCGCTCGCACTATCTGACACACCTTCCTACCGCCGCTTTGTCGACACTTCCTCGCAAATACCCTTATTGGCACGCCGAGCTATTTCCTCATGGCATTGACAGTTAACAAACACGAAACTTCTATTCGCTATTCTAATACTGAACATGTTTTTATGCTATTTAATCCAGCAGAGGTTTTGTTTTAAATCATCATACTAATATTGTAAATGCGAAAGTTTAGTTTGTTAGAATATGTAGCCTAAACGGCTGAACTCGTCGATGAAATTTGGGATAGATGTAAAGGATAAGCTGGAAGAACACATTTTTTAATTACACGCGGACGGAATCGCGGGCGAAAGCTAGTTAGTCTATAAGATTCTTTATATCATTGGTGTTTAGAATAAGCCACTGTTAAGGACAACTCTACTCATAGTTTGAAAACCATATCCTAGCACAAGGTAAAAGAAATGTTAGTCAATTTATAAAAATCTACTAATATTTTTATATAAAAAAAGAAAAGAAAACTATTGACTTGGAGTCTTTAACAACACATGCTCCATCCTTTACGAAGGTATCGTTTAATCTTAGGCGACTAGTTGCGGAACCAATAAGTATGTTGCGTAGCGATTTCATCATCAGCCGTTATCTGCCCACTGGGCAAAAAGGCTGATGATGTAACTATTTGCATATGGAAGAGGTTCCCGGGCCAAATAGAATACTGTAAACCCGTCCTACCACTTTAGATCACCATCGTTAGTTCTGTAGTTGGTTATTAAATGCTTTATTTTGAATCTGAGATAACTTAGTCCATAACGTTGTTGACTGAGATGAGGTTGTACCTGCGAGCTGGGAGAGGGCGCTGCGAGGCTGAGCTAGGCGTTCATTGTCCCGCCGGGTCACGCACGGTCATGCAGTTCGTTACCATCGAAGCCTTGCACCCGCTTATCGCGAATTAATTTCGCATTATTACCTTGAAACGTGAAAATTGTTGTAGAGTAAAATATTTATTAAAACTCTACGTTTTGAATAGTACATAAGGATACAAACTAGTTATTATTGTAAATGCTTTTTTTGTTGCAATCTTACTAATGTTATAAATGCGAAAGTTTATATGGATGTTTGTTAGAGTTTGTAGCCTAAACGGCTGAATGAATCGCGATGAAATTTGTCATAGATGTAGAGGACAGTCGGGAAGAACAGATAGGCTTTTTTTAATGCCACGCGGATGAAGTCTCGGGCGAAAGCTAGTTCTCATATGAATATTGCTTGTATGTTTTCTGTCGGCTGTAAATAAATATCGTTACATCGCTTTAATTTTAATTATTTCATTATATTTACTCATTAATACCTTTGATTTAATGTTGCTTTGTTTTTTTTAATATTTAAAACATAATGGATATTCTCCATTAACATAAATAATGCATAGACTGAAAAAATGCACTCTTAGGTTTATGTAACTGCGACGTCTGGTCTTGTGTAAATATATGTACATAATTTGTGTGCGACAAACACAATTGTCCATTTACCTACCGCACTTGAGTTGCCGCCCGGTGACGTTTGCGTCATGGAATATTTAAAAATCAAATTTTCTGCTTCCAGATTAGAATAATGTTTATTTCAATAAAATTACGTTAATAGCCTATTTATCATATAGGTCTATTTTTTCCAGTATGACAGCTGTAATAGACAATCCACCTGAAAAAGAGAGGAATATGTTTTTAAGGAGTGGCTGAAAAATGTTAGTAGTTAATAGTTCTCTACGAGTTGACTATTTTCTAACAATGTTAGAAAAATAAAGAAGCTTTTGCTGAAACTGATATTCAATAGGCATTGCATACTCGGTTAGCGTGTTGTAATAAATTATTGTTAGTGTAATTTGAACAAAAGGCTTATCTATTACTTCATATAAAAGGGAAAACGCAAATTATGTAAATTAAGGCATTTACGCAATCAGTTACATGGATCGAAAAAGTGTACATACAGACAGTAAAGCGTGCTTACACTATCTTAGTTTCACACGAGGGTAGAACTGTTATGTTCGAATTCATATTTACTGTCAAAATCATTTAGAGCTAGAGAATACTTACCTATATCGATGGCGAATCGTCAAAATATATACCTAGGACTTAGAAATAAATAGTGAGCAATAGAAAGTTTTACCAGTTCCATTTAAATTTTAGCGATATCGCCAATCGGATGTGATTTTGTATAGACGCTTATCGGAAGTAAATTACACCAACAAATCTTATACAAAATTTATCAATACCTGAAAACGCTATCAAGAATATTAGTGACTAACTGTTGCTCGCGACTTCGTCCGTGTGAAATTAAAGAATATATCCTATGTTACTTACAGATAAATTACCTTTCTAATGGTAAAAGAATTATTAAAATCGGCCTCCTAGTTTTTGAGTTATTTCAATAAATACAAAAATACAAATCTTTCCTCTTTAAAATATCAGTAAAGACATAGATAAGCCTTCTGCTTGTATTTTGTTCGGGCATGCGTTTAAAGAGCGATAGGTACTGCATTATGACATCGCCTCACAATCCCTCGTGTGAAACTATTAGTGCTGGCGCATTGGCAATGAATGTTCAATGTCATACGGGCTGGAATTCCGCAAGTATTATGAGCGGTGCAAGAATCCGGAAGGGCGTTCCTACGACTGCCTGCGACGAGCACCAACATGTTTTATGTTAATTGAATAGACGCGACAGAAAGCATTTCTTTGTAATGCACTCATTGCGAATAACTCGACTGTGAATTGCGCACGCATTTCGTAACTAAGTTAGTGTACTTTTGTTAAGTGTTACACCTCACTTGACAGACAGTTGTTTTAATGAATATTGGACTCTTAGTTAAAATTAAATTCCCTTGTTTCTAATATGTACATGATACTTGGCAAATATACGACTTTAATGATATCAATTGCTTTGATTAACTTTATAGTAATAACTGTAACCATCTTTTTTTTAATATAATACTAGCATTCGTCCGTGACTTCGCCCTCGTGAAATTAAAAAAAAACAAAAGTGAATAGCTTATATGTTCTTCCAGACTGTCCTCTACGTCTATGCCACATTCCAACGAGATCCGTTTAGCCGTTTAGGCTAGATACTCTAACAAACATGAATCCATTTGAACTTTCGCATTTATAATGTTAGTAAGATAAGGTGACAGACGAGCAAACAGATTCCGTATTTCGTCGAAATAGCAAAGTGACTGCTATATATAACTTTAAACTGTCGTGGTTTTTACAAATATACTGTTCGTAAGTTCGTAATATCGGGAGCTAAAACTAGTAAATCGTGGTAAGAAACCCGTATCTTACGAACAGTATAAAAGTGACTGCTGTCCATATACATCCTCAATTTGTAGGTGTGTGGTTTGATCAACAGAGGAGGGGACGCACAGAAAGAAGAAATTGTACGAGAAGGGTGGGGATGGGGAAGAGGAGGATCTTTAATTTTATTACCACTAAGCTACCTTTAAGGAGCGTAATTCTTCCTGTCAATTTCGTCATTAATATAATTAAACGAAGACCGTCAGCGAAGAGATAAACTTTTTTCTTTTGCCCATGTATGATTGTCCATTATCGCACTAAAACGTACCAATTTGATTCCTCTCCAGGAACACTTGTCGAAATCGTGTTTGGTGCCGTCAACCATTGGGCAGCCTTGGCACCGCGCGCGTTTACATTACGTTCCCAATTTAACTCGCTGCACTCGCTTTGATCTCGCACCGGCGCGCGCAAGGCACACCAACTATTTTGTGTGCATATTGTAATTAGTCCATTTTAGGTGACTTACTTTGAACATTAGATAGCTGAAATATTTATTCCTCAATTAGGTATACAAATAAACATAGCACGTTATGATTTAAATCAACAAAAGATAACTGTATTTAAGATTAAACTGAAATGACAAAAAAATAACTTCGTGTATATCACAAACAAATGCATAACAACATAAATGCTATAAAAATATTGACAAAGCAATAAACAACTACGAGTATACAGATAAAATTTTACAATATCAAGGTCAAAATAAACAAACATACAACACTTATCTATATATATGGACAGTCATCGATCGCACGCGCAGGAAATCGTTCAGACGAGTGGTTGATAAAAAAATGAGATTTTATGTTATTATCGCTTGCGACGTAAATTGTTGCAAGTGAAATGACCTCGGGACAAGCGCACAGACAAACAGACAGGGTGGCTGACCCCTCAGGGTTGCGAGGTATCGGACATTATTAACGCGGCAAAAACATGCTCAGCAACAAAAACATATCGATATGTGTTCTATATCTCTATTGAAATTGAAGATTAAATTATGTATGAAAATGGCCATTTTATTGTTTCTTCGTATTTGTAACAAGTTGTTACTAGCTTTCGCCCGCGACTCCATCCGTGGGTAATTAAAAAAAACAAAAATAAGTAGCGTGTGTGCCCTTCCAGACTTTCCTCTACATCTATGCCTAATTTTATCGATATCCGTTCAGCAGTTTAGGTTACAAACCCTAACAAATATCTATCTAATCTTTCGCATTTATGATATTAGTAAAATAGCATTTTAAGAGTCCAAGATTTAATAGTTTAATCTTCAGAATCACCAAGAATATTTTTCCTATGAACAGAATTATATCAATAGGCGTTTTCAGATTTATATTACGAAATAGGAAAAACGCAACTGCAACCAACATATGCTGAAATAAAGTGCAACTTTATCGACGAGTTGAACAAAACACGATCGCGCGTAGCTGAGTTTATGTCAGCTACAAGCTGTGGCGCTGTACCGCTGTGCACAGTGCGCTGGCCATTCGGTCCACTGGAATCCAGCGCTGTGCTAATGCGGCGTCAACTTGTTCTCTCGCTAACGTTTTTGGCAAACTCTCAACTGTCACACGCATCGTGCACCCGACCGGATGAAGTGATGTCTGCACACTGAATGCGAAGATATATTATGCTATACTCTTTATGCAGATGTGGCATAAGGAATAGATTACGCAGTATTTTAATTTATCCAGAACCTATTGCCTGATTCGTCATCTCAAGCGCCGTGTATAAACACGATAAGGTTATGGGGTACTCAGTGTGTCGAACAAGTAATCAATGAAGTAAGTTTTGTCCACATTTATAATAATTTTCCCATAATTTATTCTATAAGATGCTAAATTACAAAAATCTTTATTTTACAACATTTATAGTTCATAGTATAGCATTAGGTAGTACAACAAGCTTAAAACGCGTCGCAAAGGAATTCGTATTCGCATTGGGTCATATTAATCTCTCTCACATCCCCTCCCCCCGGTCTCGTAGCCGCTCAGCTCAGCGTAGCGGGTAATAGTTGGAATTCTTCTCCTTTAATTAATACGTCACGCTGTGATTGCCTTGCACTTCTCTTTCACGGGTACAACTTGGAGTAATTAATTGGTTTTTACTTCAAAATGTTATAATTTCATTAATCAGGTAAGGAGCAGTATAGTGTGGAAGGTGCACAGTGCAAGACAAGCTTACATACACCAGTTGGAACTATTCCAAACCGGATAAATCAAATTAACTTCAAATACGCAATTACAACTTTTTCAGTAAGTGAAATGGATCGAAATGTACAATACAATTTTGAATTCTGTATAGGTTTATAGTAATTATGCTGACAATTAATCTATGCCTTCCTCATTTCCATAATCAACACACAACTATAGTCGTGTCACACTGCAAGTCCCCAGTACACAGTGTTGTACACACAGGCATTAGTCAATGCCGCCTTGTAATTATATTGGACTATTACTCTCCCAGTCAAACAGACGTTTGCGAAATCGAATCTGTGCCGGCACTGTGTCGCTCTGTGTCGCTCTGTGTCGGTCTATGCCGCGCTGCGTACACACGGAATTACTGCGGCAGCTGTTAATGAGGTTTCAAAACGTCGCACAGGCGGCCGCCTTAAATTATTTTGATGTACAAATGCGAGCATGCCTTAAGTTAGTTATGCTGAAACACGGTCTTGTTCTAAACGTATTAATATATATGAATGTATTGAAAACTGGATAGAGTTTGCTAAAGTAGAGATAGTATGTATGAACCTTAACACATTTAAATGCTTTGAGTTGACGTTTTGAATTTATCAGAATGGGTACATTTTATGATTTTATCAAATGTTGGTGACTGTACTTCCTAAGTAAACGGGCAATCTTTGCAACGCTTCTAGGTAATGTTTCTTTTCGGTAATAAGGAAACTGGCACTTCGGTTGAAAATCGATTTGTGCAAAAAGTCGACAACCGAAAACGAATGGTGATGAATCGTGATGCCTTCGAATAGGAAAAAGATTGCATTTTCCGAAATGGACTTTTTTTGGTCAAAGTTCTACTTAACAACATTTTTTCATTTCATAAGAGTAACTTGAATGTTAACAGTAAATACTAAAGTTGTAAGAAACCTACAACAAAATGGTTCACGAGTAATTCATGAAAAGTCTTGTGAGCTTTAAAATAATTTTAAAGTTTTTTCTTTGCATAACTTTTCTGTACCGTAACCCTAATCTTCGTTGTTTTTAATTTTAGCTTACAGTAAACTGTACTTCACAAAGTAACCCGTAAATCCGTAAACCTCAATGCAGATTCTCGGAAACCTGGTGTTTAACGCATACCATTGTCCGACCATCATAAAAAATGTATAACGAGGTAGTAAAAAAAATCAGCAATCATTTGTCCATCAAGCACAATAGCCACCGTTAACTCTGTAACGCAGGATGCTAAATAATTATGCATTTACATTCAAATGTGTGACCAACGGTATTGAAAATGGCATAGTTTTTTCGACCATTCAGAAGTGCGTTGCACCGGCTTTGATAAGCGGGTATTATTGTTTACAGCAGTGTACCGTTGACAGAACTAGTCGGGTACGACCAGTAATTCAAATTATGAATAGAAATGAGTGACTTGTTAACGATCACAACAGACAAATGATTTTTCTTCTTTATAATGTAAGGAGCAAGCCACCTTAATCCGCCAAAATGGCGAAGCGACCGCTGCTCATAGACATCCGCAATTGTAGATGCGATGCCTACCCTTAATCGACGGAGGAGGAGACGTACATAAAGAGGAAATTTCCCCTTCCTATGCGTCTTCTCCGCCGTCAAATCCACTTTCCCTTCCTATCCTTTCCTTATAAGAAAAGGGTGGTAAGAGAAAGGGACTTTAATTAGGCCTCCGGCACCACACTCATCAGACGAACCGCAGAGTTGCGCACACTTCACGTCTGTCTTCTGTGTGGTCGTGGTATACACCGGGCGAGCCGACCCATTCGTGCAAAGATGTTAAAGCGGGCTCTACCACTGTAAAATGTTTTGACTCGCATCTCAAACCTCGACATAATAGATTAGATATGGTATGTCTTATTACTGTTTCTGTTACACATAATACCGAGTATAACGTAATGAGGAAAGTCAGTTGTAGTAAGCAAGGTCGGTGCCAATAAACAATTACGACTCCGCCAATTTCTCCTTATTTAACCTATTTATCTAATTATAACAGTACATTAGTGTTGTGAAAATAGAGTAGGAAAATTATCGATAAAATATAAATGTTATTGTCGAACTATCAATTTGAAAATTTAAACTTGAAGAGCACATTTTGAATGTTGGTAAGATTTAATGTTAATAAATACGAGTATATTGATAAAATTTTCTTCAAAACATCTTAAAATCATTGACATTCTATAAGTGTACAATAAAATGAAGATTGTCAAAAAAATGCTGGACTAAGAAGTAATATTTATTGACTTATTTTTTACCGTTAAATTACGGTAAATGATTTAAAAATTCATATGATTTTACCATAACCTTTGATAAATATGATCGTCACGTAATTATCGATACTTTTTTAACATATCGATAGTTTGTCACATCCCTAGTTAGTTCGTAGTAACGTAGGGTCGGGATTGAGTGCAGTTGTTGTAACTGCGTAGTAGTACGCAGCCGGCAGTCGTCTGCTCGTTGTCCACATTATTAGATAATTTGAGTTAATCTGCGCGCGCGCCGGCGCAATAGGTGTTAGAGGTCGCTGAACTGTTAATAAATTGATTGCAATTGCTGTGTTTATTCCTCTTATATTGTATACTGCGACGTGTGACAATAACTAGCTTATTACCTATTTACTGTTTTATACTTGTATGTAGCGGCAATTACTTGACCTCACTAGTCATACAATTTACATTAACAGAAGTTACCCTATTAAATTTACTACTCAGTCTTCAAAATCGTGCGATTACTAACAGACATCGAATGTCCATATTCAACATATATGTTTTAACAACGTAATATATGTTGAATATGGACTTATATCAAAGTACTAAAGTATGAATAGACCATCAACCCCAATAGGAACCCAGAATAATCCATAGCAGCGATAAATTACAGCCGAAAATGACTTTTGAGTCCGCAATAAATAATCGCGGGACGATAACAAAGCTTGGTGCAACGCGCGTAAACAGTGGCCGATGTACGTGGATTTATATTTCGGCTAAACGTTAACGTAAACCCTGAGTCTAGACTTGCAAGGATGCGGTTTATATTCCATTTTTACTGCAAACTGGTATGCAGTGGGATCTTAGAATTTCAAGTGAAGTAAGGAATTTTAAAACCTTCGACTGTTACGTGGCTGTTACAGATTATAACATACTAAAATTAAACCATTAAACTGTTTGTATACTTAAATCTAAAGACTTGTGACTTGTTGTTTTAACTTATTTTAAACTAGCCACCAGCCCCGGCTTCGCACAGATCCAATGCTAACACAAAAATGTGTTTATTTACGTCACATTAGAGACCTCTAAAATAATCAGTATTTCTGTGCTATGTTATACTTCTATATTACGTGTAAACCTTCCTCTACAATCACTCTAACTATTAAAAAAACTACATCGAAAAGTTTGCGAAGGCAAAATCTTTCGCATTTGCCACCGCGAATGCGAAAGATTTTGCCGCAGCAAATGGCAAATGGCAAATACCACTCTTGACTTGATTTAAATCAAGTAGATATTTCTCCACTACGTTACCACGGCAACTGGTTATGAATAATATCGGTGTCCAACACAAAACAGACCACTTGAAATAGCTGTGGGCGGGTAGTCCGCTTGCAGTGCGCTGCCGAATTTGTTTACTAAGTTATTTTCAGCCGCATCGAACTGCATTCGCAGGAATTTAATTTCGACGGCTCACAGCACAGATTCAAATCTGCTACGATTACAAGATAGGGTTATCACAAATACTGGAACATTCTTTTTAAATTACTTAATTCATAGTTCATTTGTGAGGCTTTCTTACCAAGTAATACATAAAGTACGTAAGTTCTGGTAATAGTGGCCACAGAAGCGGGCGCATATATGCAGGTTCCCATCCTAGGTTTGGCACTGCAAGATAAAATAATGGCGTTAATTGTAAATAGTGTTTAAATTCTTAATTTGACGTTTGAAATGTTACAAGTTCTATGGCCTATTCATTTTTTTCTTGCTTATTTTAGGCCCATAAATTCTTATTCTGATTTTTCACCTTAATGGTCGAAGTTTGAGTGCAGCCCTATTCTAATGCGATTCCCAGCCGGCATTACACCGGCTCATTTTGTTTGTTGAAATTACTCCTTTGACAACTGTACCGTTAATTTTGATAGCACAAAAGTTTCGCTTTTAATTCGGTGCAGTTTGGCCGTGGACCTTTTATTTTGGTAAATACGCAGCACTCGCCGCTCGGGCTACGGCCGTGGAATTCGCTTTTTATGTTCCCCGTTCTAGGAAAGCCCTTTGGCGAGTGATTTGCTTTTAGCCCGTATGTGCACTTTTTTGTCCGCTCCCCAGAGTTGACCGTAAATACAGAACTCGTTCATAAATTAGTTGGCTCCGTTGGAAAAAGTTCGCGCATGTATTGGTTTTCATAGTAAACTTTTTCATTCAAACTTTTATTACTGAGTCGGACAGGGTAAATTGACAAATGTATTCACCGTGAGGTAATAAAAAGTGCTTCGTATCTGAAGTTAATTTTCGACAACAAAAAAAAACGACATCTGATGAATATATTTAAAACAAACTTCGTTTTATAGTAACGTTTAATGTCATCTGTATGTAACAATAAAAATAATGAGTCGTTTTATTGGCCAGAAGTGTACAAACGTCTGTTCGCAAGTGAACGATAAAATGTAACCATTTTAGGGCTAAAGTGACAGTCGTGTTCCTGCAGGACATTCGGGACGCTGCCCACGTGTGGGAATGTCGTAAATTTAATTCCTTTTTGCACTGTTTAGTTTCCGCGCCGGTAACAAAACTGCAATATACGTCGTGACATTTTTAATTTTCACTCGCGCCTTGTGTTCGAGGAAATGTTTCCATTTGATTTGTAGTCACAATAACCCCAGAATTTTATAGATGCTTTTGGACACCATGTACTAAGTAAATCAAATCTTGTACAAGAAATGAGAGTAAAGCCAGCTACACACGCTCTGAACAGTCGGATCGTTCAAATAAATCTAAGCTGATCTTGTGTAGCGGGCTTAACAAGATAAATCTCTCTATCAGTGTTTTTTTTTAGACATGTCTCAACAAGCGATTATAAAAAAAAGTCATCACATCGAAAGAAAGTAAATAAAATGCACCGATGAAAGAAACATCCAAAAACAATTACAGAAAACAACGCAAAAATATACGACATTTGGAGCGCGTCTGAAGAGATATTTGATATGCGGATTGTAAAATTTGAGCTGAACACATAATAAGTGTCATGCTTTCGTCAGTAGGACGCTATTTGTACTCTGATGGGAGCGCCATGACAGCTGCCCAGTCTTAAATGACCTCTTTATTTTGAGATTTGTTTTCGACGATCATGCACATCAATTTATTTACGTTTTGCTTACGTATGCCGATATTAAGAGATTTTAAACATTATAAAACTACGCCACACATAATTCTTAATCGGTAAACAACGATTTCAACAAACAAGTTTACACGCTTTAGACAATTAAGGGTGACACATCTGGCAATGGACAGCAAATGCACAGCTCGTGTACTGCACAACGGCATCTCGTAGCCAAAATGTGAACACAACCTTAGAGCCATACCGTCCTTGCTCTGCTACTTGTTTGCTTATAAACAAATAATACTTTCCTATGTTTGTACCAAGATGTGGATGTAAGAAACAATGTGATACTCTGGTACCAGAAGATTCGTTTGGCACATTGCCCTGGGATTACGGATTGTGGGACGAGTGACAATTATGTTTGTAATTACAAACAGATTAATGATCTTAATGGCCCAGTGCGCTCGCGACACGTCAGTCCTACTAGACGTATCAACGTTAACTATATGGAAAAAACCACGTGGCGTTTTATCTGTTGGTACTTGACTCTATAGGGCTGGAACAATTTCAATTAAGTTTCATTTGAGCAAATTTATAAATTTAGTAACTTACTTTTAGACTATGTTCTACATTTATGTTAAACTGTAAGATACGTTAAGCCGTTCTGGACATACATAGTAACCAACATACATTTAAATATTCGATTTATAACATTGAAATAATGAGAAGCATATTTTTAATTGTCTGCTCTATTGATGTATTGAATAATTAATCAATACCTGACATTTTCAAGTAACCAAAACAATCTGCATCCAGTCAAATAAACAACCACAATAAAAATAATTGTACAAATACTTGACGACACGTTACGTATATTTTAATTAAATTTAACACAACAAAACAATTGAGAGAATATTGTTTCCGTATAAAACCGCGACGAAGCGGGGCGCTTTCGACCAGTTTCCGAATGCACAGAATGGTATCAATTATTTTTACGACTTTTATAATGTGCACAGCCTTGTCTGGAGCGACTGTTGAACAAATTCCTCGAATCGCAACCAATTAGTGAACGTGCCTCTATATTTAGAAGTCGGATAGTCTACACGTGTGCTAATGCGGCGTCATATTTTCTTCTCATCGCGTTCCTCGAATCATTGTATAGCTTTACAATGATTAAGAGTTAAGTGCTAATTAAAAACTCCGTTAAACGGTCGTATAGCTTCGCGTCTAATTGGCTTTTATCAGTACTTAGACCCTTAGTACGGTATATCTATATGGTACGGCAAAAATTCATAGCTCTAAATAAACAATGACGATCAAAATCTCTCGATTAAATCTGAATTGATGTGAATTGAAGCAGAACGAAGATGACCGCCCAAAGCAGTATTTATCGTAAAGATTGACTATCGATGGTTGTGTGAAGAGGATGCCAAAAAACTGGATCTTTTTAGCACTTTCAGGGCAGGCCTGGATCCTAAAGTCGCTGGTTGCTTTTTCATTAATATCAAGTAGAATTTTCTTTTAAATTTTCGCCACAGATATAAAATGCAGATTGTTTTAATAGTTTTTAAGTGGATTAAGTTTCTCACGATTTACAAAACTCAAATATAAACTCAAATACTATATTTAAATTGTAAGCTTGTTTAAAAAGTTCTTTGCATCTATTAATCTTAATTTAGACGCTCGGCTCCAGTGTTATTGATATGTTACCCTAACCAGAATGAGCAGGGGAGGAGACATATGTTCTTTACAGCGAACACGGCTCAGGTGCAATATTTGCGACGATAATTCAAAACAGCGAGGACAATAATTTCGGAAAATAAGTCGTCAAATCTCTTTGTTGGCTGTAATTTTATTTAGGATTTTCGACGAGCGAGGCGGGCAATTAATTTTTTTTATATTCGTGCCAACGCCGCGACGAATTAGCGCGGCGCGTGATATAATGCGCTCGAATGGGAACCGCGAGCGGCTGTAATTAAAAGATTATGATGACGTTAAAAAACAACAACTCAAACCCGACAATTTGTCCCGAAACGATCGTAAACGCTCGCTGATCGTTGACGTCAATCTTCTGGACGCAAAATTTTGATTTGGAACGAAATTACTTTTTTATATTTTAACAAGATTTCTGAATATTGGCTGAATGTATAACTGTGGCTACAGTGTTTTACTTTGTTTTAATATATCTATATTTGGTGTTGATAGATGTCTTGTTGCATGATACGTATGTTCGAAAACTGGTCTAAGGCATTCTATCACAATAAATAACAAATAGTCCACAGCGACTGCCGCGTGTATTAAATTTTTTTCGGTAACATAAAAATTCCGCAAGAAACTCGAGGCGGAAACCTTAAAGGGGTCGGCAAACTTAACTATACGTCGGCTCTTTTGATGTTTTAAGAAATTGTTTTGTTTTATTGGTCGTAAATGCGTCGCACGGGATGCGCTGGGATGCTCGTGGTTATGTAATATAGTTCGATAACGGAGGTTTATTTGATGAGTAAACAATTTTCGGCTTCTTCGGAAGTCGGCTTGGAGTAATAATGTTTTTGATGTTTGTTTTAAATTAGCTCGTGGTCACTGGCATTGACTGAGCAGGTACTAATTGCCAAATGTTGTCTTCAGTCATAAAATTAACGCGAACCAATACAATTTTGTCTATTACATTCCTTAACATTGCCTATCTGTTCATTAAATAGTGGTCGCCCGCGTGGTCGTTAATGCAGTATTAAAGAAATAGCACTATACTCGTATATTTCCGCATACGTCAGTTATCTTCCAGTAAAAGTTCCCGTCATAATCATCCCAAACGTTACCCGGAACATAAGCGGATCTGTGGACATACAGAAAAATTCTACGAATTATCTTTTCGATATTAAATATAGTCTAAGTTTTCTATGTGTAGATAAGAAATTGTCTTTTCCCTCTTAGTAGACAGTTTTCCTTATGTTTTGTAATGCTACAAGTTACTGGAAGCAACCAGCATACTTTGATAGTATATTTTTTTTCATTTACATATAATAGTACGGTGTAGTGAAATCTTCCGATAGAGTAATTATGACGTATGTTGTGTAATTACGATTGTTGCCGTGAACGTGTTATTTAGCCGGGACACGTAGTCGTGACTCAGAGTTCGGATTTCCCGAGAGTTTTTCAGATAATCTTAACAGGAAAATAGTACGGATAACTTTCTGCGAATGAAGTTAACGTTTGCGTGATCCGATGTTGGACGGGATTTCGTCACACGATTATCTTCGTGTTACGTACATTCAGTTGCGTGTAAATTTACACACATTAACAAAATTATATACAGACTAGCTTTCGCACGCGACTCCGTCCGCGCGGAATAAAAAAAACAAAAGCAAGTAGCCTATGTGTTCTTCCAGACTATCCTCTACATCTATGCCAAATTTATTCGAGATCCCTTCAGCATTTATAATGTTAGTAAGATTTAGGAAAAGACACTTACCGAAGGACCACAGATCATCACCAGCTTCACCACACGTCCCCACTGATGGGCTCGGAAAATACCCTAAGTTAGGGGTGACTAGGCCATAGTCAACCGCGCTGGCCACTGCGGGTTAGTTGACTTCACACATATCTTTAAATTTCTTCGCTGATATGTGCAGGTTGCATCACGATGGTTTCCTTCACCGTCAGAACGTCGGGTAAATCGAAAATCATATTGGGGCATGGCGGAATTCGTACCCCCGCTGTAGTTACAAGTTTGAACCCCTGAGCCATCGACGTTCTGGAAGGAAAACATTTGATACTAACATACTTGCCTGTACATTAACCTAAAAAAATCAAAATGTAACACGTAAAAGTCAAGGAAGTAATGAAATTTCCTTCACAAGATTCTGTAAAGTCAGTAGCAAATATTATAAAACGTATTTCCTTAAACAACTTTGGGTTAGAATATAATATAATACTAAAGCTGCACATATTGAAATACAAAACACGTGGTAAGATCATCCCCTAACCTCGGAGCGTGCATTACGCTCTCCAAAAGTTCCGAGTGACATCGCGAGGGCTCGAGCGGCCGGGTAATGATGCCAGCAATTACAAGGAAGTCGCGTACGTGCCGCGGGGAGCACTCGTGGTGCACAATCAAACGCGAATTACAAATGAAATACAACTTAGGAAAGAATTTATAACAACACTAGCTGATCTCGTGCGGCTTCATCCGCATGAAATTATGAAAATTTCGTTTTATTGTTTACATTTGTCAAATTATCAATAGCAAATGTCAAAATGACATGACATGACAATCCTCAGCAATCTTGATTTCTTGATGTTGGCAGCAAGTTATTGTCTCTTTCCCACATTAGGGTTTATATCCAAAATATCTACCCCCTAAGTTTAATGGCGAGAAAATATATAGCCTAAAGCGTGACGTAAGTGTAGGGCTTTTTATTAAAAAAAGAATTATTCAAAAATATGCTGTAATTGCTGACATCTTAGGCAACAAAGAAGTGTGTGTTTACGCTTTATTATAATATAGTATAGATATTAGACTTTGTATTAAAAAGATGACAATGAAAGAAAAGACTGTGGTAGTTAATAATTGTACGTATCATTTGCTCGATCTGTGATCTTTTTGTAGTAAAAGTATAGGGTGGCTAACTAGCAGATACCAGAATTTGCCAAAATAGCGAAGTAACCGCTGCGCTATTCTTGGTAGATTTTTAGACTGTATTTCTAAGTATACTTGGTGAATGTCCCTCTTCATCTCTTTACTCTTACTAATATTATAACTGCGAAAGTTTAGATGGATGTTTGTTAGAGTTTGTAGCCTAAACTGCTGAACGGATATAGAATAAGGTCTAGAAGAGCACATAGGCTACTTACTTTTGTTTTTTTTTTATTTCACGCGGACGGAGTCGTAATCGAAAGCTAGACTTTACTAAATACATAATCATCGAAGTCAACGACGTATTAAATAGTAGATTATTTACAACGAGCCGTTGCTCGCGACTTCGCCCGCGTGAAATTACAAATATAACCTACGAGCCGTTGCTCGCGACTTCGCCCGCGTGAAATTACAAATATAACCTACGAGCCGTTGCTCGCGACTTCGCCCGCGTGAAATTACAAATATAACCTATTACGTTCGCCCTTTTTATCAACCTATTACCAAAAGTATTAACTTAGTAGTAATCTACGTAATAACAGAAATCTACCGATGCAAGATTCCAAATTTCTAAGTCCGGTAGCTTGTAAGCTGATTTTTCGGTTACCCTTATTGTTTGTGTTCGCGATATCTTCTAAACTATAGTCCAATTTTAATACTGTAAATGACAATTTTATTCTACATTAAATTCTCCTGATAACAAACGCATTTATTTGGATAAGGATTAATATTGAAACCAATAAAAGAACGCTGCAAATAGCGTTGGATTTTTAATTCATTTTGTAAACACAAAAGTGGTTATTGTAAGAAAACCGTTAAAGATAGATATATGCTATCGCGCACTTTTCTGTAGAACTTTTTAAGATCTACAATTCTTTCATACATACAAAAATACAAAAATACAAAAATACAAAAATACAAAAATACAAAAATACAAAAATACAAAAATACAAAAATACAAAAATACAAAAATACAAAAATACAAAAATACAAAAATACAAAAATACAAAAATACAAAAATACAAAAATACAAAAATACAAAAATACAAAAATACAAAAATACAAAAATACAAAAATACAAAAATACAAAAATACAAAAATACAAAAATACAAAAATACAAAAATACAAAAATACAAAAATACAAAAATACAAAAATACAAAAATACAAAAATACAAAAATACAAATCTTTCATCTTTATAATATTAGTATAGAAGTATAGATTAGGTATATACATTTCTGTCATTCTCCTGCGACGAATTGTACTTAATTAAAATAGCCTAATTAACACAGCTACTAAAATATCTTAAAAAGTTTAAAGACAAAAACCTGTTACCGGATATTATACGCTATGCCGATTTCACAGTCGTTCTGTAAATACTTTTTCTTGCGTATCCTTTCTATATTTAAAGCCTAGCCTCTACTAAACAAGCGTTGTACAGTTTAAATAAATGCATGTTTGTTAGTTTGCCGCCTAAACGTCTAAACGAATCTCGTTGTAATCAAAAAAAATCATATCTTTTTGTATTGTCTTTTTCGTGATTCCTTTTTTAAATTTATTATAGAGCCTTGACATTTACTGGTAGCTAATAAGATGGAAGTCCTTTTAGAATTGTGTCAGTACGTGCTCGAATATTATTAACCTTTTGTATTAAAAATCTATTGATCTTATACTTTATTGCTCGCGACTTCGCCCGCGTGTAATAAATGAATAAAAGTATAGCCTCTCACTAATAACGTAGCTTTAATGGTGTAAGAATTTTTGAAATTGGTCCAGTAGTTTTTGAGTTATTTCAATACATACAAAAATACAAAAATACAAAAATACAAAGTTTTCCTCTTTATAATATTAGTATAGAAGTATAGATTAGGTATATACATTTCTGTCATTCTCCTGCGACGAATTGTACTTAATTAAAATAGCCTAATTAACACAGCTACTAAAATATCTTAAAAAGTGTAAAGACAAAAACCTGTTACCGGATATTATACGCTATGCCAATTTCACAGTCGTTTTGTAAATACTTTTTCTTGCGTATCCTTTCTATATTTAAAGCCTATAAAAAAGTAAATGAAAACATCGATAAAAAACTCTCTGTTATAGAAAAAAAGTTATAAATATTATTCATAAATGTTTACTCTCCTTTAATATAATATTCGTATTGTATTCACTAATGTCGTTAACATAAACATGAAATCGGGTAGGAACATTCATCCCCCATATATCAGGCAAGACTTCAATTTGTTGTGAGGTAATAAATCCGGTAGAGGGAGCCCGGTCTCGTGAAGCTAGTACCTAATAGTTCTACATTCAATTTTCTATTGCTTATATCAAAATAATTGGATATCATCTTTTAAAATCCCTTTCTATGTATCAAAAGCCATGTTTTTAATAGTTTTAATTATTTAAATATTATTCATAAATGTTTACTCTCCTTTAATATAATATTCGTATTGTATTCACTAATGTCGTTAACATAAACATGAAATCGGGTAGGAACATTCATCCCCCATATATCAGGCAAGACTTCAATTTGTTGTGAGGTAATAAATCCGGTAGAGGGAGCCCGGTCTCGTGAAGCTAGTACCTAATAGTTCTACATTCAATTTTCTATTGCTTATATCAAAATAATTGGATATCATCTTTTAAAATCCCTTTCTATGTATCAAAAGCCATGTTTTTAATAGTTTTAATTATTTAAATATTATTCATAAATGTTTACTCTCCTTTAATATAATATTCGTATTGTATTCACTAATGTCGTTAACATAAACATGAAATCGGGTAGGAACATTCATCCCCCATATATCAGGCAAGACTTCAATTTGTTGTGAGGTAATAAATCCGGTAGAGGGAGCCCGGTCTCGTGAAGCTAGTACCTAATAGTTCTACATTCAATTTTCTATTGCTTATATCAAAATAATTGGATATCATCTTTTAAAATCCCTTTCTATGTATCAAAAGCCATGTTTTTAATAGTTTTAATTATTTAAATATTATTCATAAATGTTTACTCTCCTTTAATATAATATTCGTATTGTATTCACTAATGTCGTTAACATAAACATGAAATCGGGTAGGAACATTCATCCCCCATATATCAGGCAAGACTTCAATTTGTTGTGAGGTAATAAATCCGGTAGAGGGAGCCCGGTCTCGTGAAGCTAGTACCTAATAGTTCTACATTCAATTTTCTATTGCTTATATCAAAATAATTGGATATCATCTTTTAAAATCCCTTTCTATGTATCAAAAGCCATGTTTTTAATAGTTTTAATTATTTAAATATTATTCATAAATGTTTACTCTCCTTTAATATAATATTCGTATTGTATTCACTAATGTCGTTAACATAAACATGAAATCGGGTAGGAACATTCATCCCCCATATATCAGGCAAGACTTCAATTTGTTGTGAGGTAATAAATCCGGTAGAGGGAGCCCGGTCTCGTGAAGCTAGTATCTAATAGTTCTACATTCAATTTTATATTGCTTATATCAAAATTATTGGATAGCATCTTTTAATATCCCTTTCCATGTATCGAGAGCCATGTTTTTAATAGTTTTGATTGTTTAAATGTTATTCATAAATGTTTACTCTCTTTTAATATAATATTCGTATTGTATTCACTAATGTCGTTAACATAAACATGAAATCGGGTAGGAACATTCATCCCCCATATATCAGGCAAGACTTCAATTTGTTGTGAGGTAATAAATCCGGTAGAGGGAGCCCGGTCTCGTGAAGCTAGTATAATCCCGGCGACAACGCCCCGGCTTGCATTCTTACTGGAAAAGCTAGCGTTAAATCTCGAAATACGTAGTCTTTCAAATGATCTTGGTATGTTCTTGCTTTGTTAGAATATTACGTTATTCTTTAACTTAAAAGAAAATATAATTAATTCCAAGGAAATCTTACAAATTACTTAATAGTCTTTTAGTTTTATTGAGTAGGTACAAAGTCATATTAGAGGAAGTTTGAGAGTAGCCCCAGTGGTTGAGAAAATAAGGAGTAAAAGGTTAGCGCGGTATGGGCATGTTATGAGAAGGGATGAATAGCATGTAACAAGAAGGACGTGAGTTGTGAATGTGGAGGGGTACACTGGTAGAGGTAGACCTAGAAAGAGATGGATGGATTGCGTGAAAGGTGACATGATCAAAAAGGGAGTGATGACTGAGATGAC
Source organism: Papilio protenor (assembly GCA_029286645.1). NCBI lineage: Eukaryota > Metazoa > Arthropoda > Insecta > Lepidoptera > Papilionidae > Papilio > Papilio protenor. Next base: position 7,588,470 of record JAGSMZ010000007.1, on the reverse strand, counting down.
GGATGATAGAGTTATTTGGAGGATGAAAATCCGGTGCGCCGACCTTACGGGAGTAGGATAAGGCAGGGGAGATGATGATGAGTAGGTACAAAGTCAAAGTTACAAAAGTGGAATGAGAATTGGAGCAGGAGTTTATTAATAAGGTAAAACAATCTACACTAACATAAATCGAAAGATTTAGTATAAATTTGACTTGGTTTTATAATTAAACTAGCTGTTATCGTGCGGCTTCATCCGCATGAAATTATAAAAACTTTATTTTATTGTTTACATTTGTCGAATTTTCAATTGCAAATGTCAAAATTGAAATGCACAAATGACAACGAAGGCCTTTGACGTCGGATACCAACTACCGTACCATGGCAATCTTGCTTCCTTGATGATGGCAGCTTTTAGTTTATGGTCCCTTTCCCACATTAATTTTCCATTTTAATTACCCCTAAGTTTAATAGCGTGAAAATATATAGCCTAAAGCGTATCGTAAGTATACGGCTTTTTATTCAAGAAAGAATTATTCTAAAATATGCTGTGATTGCTGACATCCTACGCCGCAATTTTAATTTCATGGATCTCCATTTGTCATGATTAAAAACCTTGACGAAGACATAAGTCTTGCATTTATTTGAACAAAATTTATATCAAAAAGATAATGTCTGCCATATAAATTTATCATCAACGATGCAACAACGGATTAGAATAAAAAAATAGTATTCTATAAGATATTGTATGCATATTTTAATAAATTTAGAATACATACTACAGAAACAGCAAATAACTGATAACGGTCAACATTAGTTTCGTGTCATAAAACCTGTATAACACAATCAAATTAAATTAAAACTAATTGTATGGCTTTTTGTCTTAAATAATTATTCTATGAGCATATATCAATAGCATATCTAAACAATCAGCGGTTTTCATCCGTGACAAATCTATAACAATTTGTACTAGTCCGTCCTATGTTATTAGAGCGTACGCTCACATCAAACTGAATTATCGCACAACTGTTTGGTCTCGCTTTGATTCCTACGAGCTTATATGGAGGTGTACACAATGCTTGATTTTTAGTTGTCCAACTAAACAGTTGAATTGGCTGCGAAATAATCGACAATCGCACAACAGTTGTGCGATAGGTTAATCAACGTTGTACGTCCGATCTTAGAATCCGTATCTTGTACTTATTGTGGCACTGAATTATATTTATGCAAATTCCTTTAACCTATTTTGTTAACTTTATCATATACTTATGAATGGAATTGCTAAATATTGATTCTTGGACATTCGATACGTTTTATCGCATTTTTACGCACAATGGTTGTGAAAGGAAAACTAAATATAAAGTCTAGTTTAAAAAGTTTCTGGTAATTATAGTAACTGTTATTTAACACGAGTACTAAAAACTCTTCATGTCAAAGTCAACCATCCATCGTATAAACATATTTAGGGCCTGTCCCACCACTGGCTGATAGAGTCTCAGATAGCTTAAAAATGACGTCACTGTCAGATAAGGGAACAAAATCCGATATTATCATCACATTGGATTGTTTTTCAGACAATTTATAATTTATTGGGACAAGCCCTTACTCGTTTATGTTTTAACTGGTATTTATAAATTGTTGAAAATGTTTGTTGTAATATAACAAGAAATAAATTCACTGTAATTTTGTAAATTGATTTTTTATTCCAATAGTTTTTGTTGAGATTTTCTTGTAATTTCACCTATGATGATGCACAAAGAAAGACAAGATTTTTGCAAAAAAATAAAAACAAAAATACAACTGAAAATTGACAATATAATAATGTCCGAAAAAAATAACCTCTGACACAAGTTAAATAGATAATAGTTTAGTTAAAAGAATTTAACCTCAAAATCGGGAAGAATAGTTATTTTGCAAATCATCGTGACTATGTAATTTTAAGAAAATACTAACTTATTAAAACAAAACTATATTCAAATTATTTTTTTGTTTATACCTTTAGGTTTCGTACAAAAAATGTGGTTTAATTGAATACGTTGCTAAGGAACAATACTGTTATTTTTTTAACGTTTAAATAAATAAATATAATAAATATAATTTTTATTGCCACCAAAACAAAAAACTACATAAGACATTCAATACACAAAACCTTAGAGCTAGTATAAAAAAAAAGAAGAAATGTGGCAAAAGGTGGCAAGCTCAGCTAATGCAGGGACGGCGCAGGCCGTTACTGCGCTGGTTTTCAGCTAGCCCCTTTACACATAAGTATTAACACATATGTAGGTAGGGTGACTTAACCTAGATAGACATTAAAAATAAATAATAATAAAGAAATAATACATTAAGGTTACGATTTTAACTTTTTTTTTTTAATATTGTTATTTGTACACAATTCCAGAATCAAATTGTGGTTATAATTCTTAGTACATGAGATATAGTGGTCGAGTCGGCGCATTCAAAAGGATCGTTCGTCACAGTAAAATGTGTAATTTATTATGAAACTGACATTTAATTACTGCTGATAATGAGACTTGATTAGTAACAAAATACGATTATGATTCATAGTAAACTAATTATCTTATGGCCGATTTCCCAGCTTATTTTAACTACTCGTTAATGTGTTTGGTTCGATAACCGAAATACGTAACTTAAGTTTTACTCAGTTGAAACTAACTTAACACTCTTGAATTACTAGTTAATGATATAATATATGGGAACTTCAGAAACCCAGCATTAATGCTGTTCTTCATTTCTAATATTAGTTATACATACTACAAACCAGATACTTAAATTTAGAATTGAATCGTTTTAAATTAATAAAATCATGACATGTAGCTTAGTTTTTTTTCTTATCAACAAACCTGGGTCCTGGGTTCAAATCCTGCCATTTATGTTTTTCGATTTTCGAATTTCATATGTACATTTACCTGACATTCTTACAGTGACGGATAATTGCTGGTTCGTTCTATGAATTGGATGCCCCCTAGACAAAGTGACTTTCGATTAACGATGTCGCTTGTAGAATCGAGAAAATGTGTCAAAATGTATAGGAATGAATACGTGACAAGCACGTGACATCAAATGTTAATGTCAGTTCCATACATTTTTGACTTTTCGAGCGATGGAGATACTCAAATGTTACTTTGTGTAAGGGGGCTGATTACTGTTTTATTTGCACATCTATACTCTATACTAATATTATAAAGAGGAAAACTTTGTATTTTTGGATTTTTGTATTTTTGTATTTTTGTATGTATTGAAATAACTTAAAAACCACTAGGCCGATTTTAAAAATTCTTTCACCATCAGAAAGGTAATTTATCTGTGAGTAACATAGGCTATATTTTATTGTTACTAATGTTTAGGAACTATTAATAAACAGCGTGTTTCTGGACGCCGGCGTTAAAAAATTACTAAACTTTATCTTTTCTCGGCTTACGCTGCCTAAACCGTTAGAGGTATAAAAAAATGATGTATGAAAGAAATGTAGATCTTAAAAAGTTCTACAGAAAAGTCCGCGATAGCATATATCTATCTTTAACGATTTTCTTACAATAACCACTTTTTTGTTTACAAAATGAATTAAAAATCGCATGCTATTTGCGTCGTTGTTTTATTGGTTTCAGTATTAATCCTTATCCAAATAAATGCCTTTGTTGTCAGGAGAATTTAATGTAGAACAAAATTGTCCTTTACAGTATTTAAATTGGACAAATAGTTTAGAAGATATCGCGAACACAAACAATAAGGGTAACCGAAAAATCAGCTCACAAACTACCGGGCTTAGAATTTGGAATCTTTCATCAATAGATTTCTGTTTGATGATTGATTGACTGATTGATTTCTGTTATTACGTATAGTCAACCACACTGACCCACTGCGGGTTGGTGGACTTCACACATGTATCTTTGAATTTCTTCTCCGATATGTGCAGGTTGCATCACGATGTTTTCCTTCACCGTAGTAGTTCATTACGTAGATTACTACTAAGATAATACTTTAGGTAATAGAATGAAAAAAAGGGCGAACGTAAGTTTTGAACTTTAAACTCCACGCGGACGAAGTCGTGGGCAATCAAAATTCATACTTGAATACTACAAATTTTAAACTTTTTTAAAAAGTTTAGATCTATGGATGGATGTTTGTTAGAGTTTGTAGCCTAAACGGCTTAACGGATCCCCATGAAATTCGTCACTGATGTAGAGCATAATCTGGAAGAACACACTACTACTACGTTTTATCCTGGAAATAGTTACGGTTCCCGTGGGATACATTAATTTTGTTTTTAATGTTACTCGATAATTCTGCAACGGTTCAACTTATGTTATTGAAATTTGGCACATATATTTAACAAAGTCTGGACCACAGTGGGATAAGGTTCATCCCCGAAAAATGTCAGGTTCCCGAGGGATATGTATTATAGTTTTTTGTTATTTACACGATTAGTCCGTAGTGGCTAAACAACTTATTGTGATTTTGTATAGATACAGACCATAGTATGGTATAACACGTGGAATCCTTTTCTACCCCGAAAATGTTAGGTTTCCGAGGATATGTGTTTTTTTCTTATTTACATGTTAACGCGTTAACCCGGCAGCGGATAAAAATATTGTACTGAAATTTAGTACAGATATAGAACATAGTCTGTAATAACATGTGTGATACTTTTTCATCCCCGAAAAATGTCAGGTTCCGGAGGGATATGTAGTTATTTGTTATTTACGTATTTACTCGATAATTCCGCAATGCCTTGACTTATCTAATTGAGATTTTGAATAGTATTAAAATATAGTCTGGAGTAACACATGGACTATGTGGTTGCGAGTGGTTGCAGAAAAAAAAGGTTACATGTCACTACAAGAGACTGCAGATGGTGTCAGGCGTTTGCAGTTAGATTCTGGTGGATTAAGGGAGTTGCAAATGTTAGTAGGTGCTTGAAGGTAGTACAGGTGGTTCACCTCAGGTTCAGGAAGTTGTAGGTTAAGTGCAGGTGGATATAAATTATTGCAAGGAGATCCTGTATGTTTAAAGTGGTTTCTGGCAGTTGTACCCGTTTTGTTAGTGAATGCAAGTGGGAGCACGTTAATACGGGTGACTGAGGATAAGACCTGGTGGAAGCAGGTGTTATTAGGGTGATCCTATTCAATTAAGGTGGTTTCTGGTAATTAATAATCGATTTGCAGAGGTGAATTGCAAGTGAAGCAGGTATAAACAGAATATATCCCCTTCCTATGCGTCTCCTCCACCGTCAAATCCACTTTTCCTTCATCCTTTTCTTATAAGAAAAAGGGTGAGAAGGAAAAGGGACTAAAGTTGGGCCTCTGGCATGACACTTATCTGACGAAAGGCGGAATTGTTCCCACTTCACGCCTGTCTTCTGAGTGGTCGTGGTATTGCACCGGGCGAGCCGGCCCATTCGTACGAAGTTGTTAAAACGGACTCTACCGCTGTTGCTCGCTTAAGTTAGTTTTTGGTGGTTTTGGATGATTTATAGCTGAAGACTGTTGCAACTCGGTGAAGCAGGCGGTTATCTTTTTATTCAAATTTTGCCAATTTACATTATGACTTCGTGTCTTTTTTTTTTTTTTTTTTTTAATGCTGCGCTGACAAAGTCGCGTGAAACAGCTATTATACATATAGCACGAAACACGCCACATGAAATTCTATATGTACATATAATAAAATTGAGTGTCTGTTTATAATATCAAAAGAAAAATTCCAGATTTCGGAAAGATGATGTATTTGCGTTGCTGATAACGAAAATCGTATTCTAATTTTTTTGTCTGTCCGCAAGCCGCGTTTGTTCCGGGTAATCTCTGAAACGTCTGGGTCGCTTCGACCAGACTTTCCCTGAAGGGTAGCTGACATAGACGGGCTACTTTTTTTATCTTAATATTGCGTGGACGAAGTCGCGGGCAACAGCTAGTTATTTATATAGGTAAATAAATTAATTCCAATTGGATAATATAAAAACTTATCCTATAGAAACTCTGTCAATATACATAATAATAAAATTTTATTTGCGGAAAATTTTGGTGATACATTGATATTAGATGTTGGTAATTTATAATACTGGAATATTAACTTTCACTTAATATAAAAAAAATGTAAGAAATCCTTTTATACCTTTTTAGAAGTTATCGTAAAAATATTTGAAGTATCATTTCTCTTCCTGTTTTTTTATTTGAAACACAAACATTTCAATGGATACTAGTTTTCGCCCGCGATTCTGTCCACGTGGAATTAAAAAAATAAAAAGTAAATGGCCAAAGTGTTTTTCCAGACTATCCTCTACATCTATGCGAAATTTCATCGAGATCCGTTCAGCAGTTTAGGCTACAATAACAAACATCCATCTAAACTTTCGCATTTATAATGGTAAGATTAATGAAATGTACTGTTTTAACATAAAACTATTTCATATCTACAAAAGTTAAAATTATAGTTTGACTAAACATGTTTGGTACTTAGTAGTGTTATGTAACTCTGCTGTCTTAGTGTACCAGTTCAAAGTACAGAGTACACATCGCTTTTGGATTATTGTAATAGAAAAGGCATCTAGTTCGGTCTGTATAAGGGACATTAGTCCAATGCTGAATCATCTCGCAGCTGCGGACTTATTGATAAATTGTTCAATTTTGCGTCATATTGTTTATTATTCGATAATGATTTTATAACAAAATTATGGATGTAAAGATAGCGTACAACGAGTACACAGTTTTTAAATACTTGTACCTTAAAGCGGCTGAATCGATCACATCGGATAGGAAGATGTGGAGCTTTTGTCTAAATTAACCGATAAAAGTAGATATTTGTGACGCAGAAGAAAGGAAATTCTGTATTCTTAGGGCCTGTCCCACCGTATTGTAAAAGGTCTGATATTAATCCAACGTGTAAAATATGTGATGAAAATATCGGATTTTGTTACCTTATCTGACTGTGGCGTTATTTTAAGCTATCTGAGCCTCTATCAGCCAGTGGTGGGACAGGCCCTTAGTGATCTAAGTTATCATTTATTTAGATTATTTGCCAGAAAATAATTGATATGTCTATGATTCGATATGTAGTAAAATTTGAGAACAATGCAACAACACATTTGATAATATTAAATAAATATTATTTTATGAAATTGAATAATATTTGTTTATCAAACAACATAATTCTCTGTAACCACAACAATGACCGGCCTATTCCGAGAAAATTTATATTGTTTTAATTACTACATGGAAACTTCGAGGTTATGTTGTGTATTATGTAGTTATTGACCATCCATTTAATAGCAATATTAACTGCGTAAAATAGTGGAAATGTAATCTATACCTTTGTTTCTGTTCCGTAAAATCTCTTTACGATGTTATGAGAAGGGATGAATCGCATGTAACAAGACGGACGTTAGTTATGAATGTGGAGGGGTACACCGGTAGAGGTAGACCTAGAAAGAGATGGATGGATTGCGTGAAAGGTGACATGATCAAGAAGGGAGTGATGACTGAGATGACGGATGATAGAGTGCTTTGGAGGACGAAAACCTGGTGCGCCGACCCTACGGGAGTAGGATAAGGCAGGGGAGATGATGATGATGATCTCTATTTTGTTTGTATTTTATGGTATTTCGCATTCTGTGACTTGGTTAAGTATTTTGGGTCAGATTTTATCCCCAATTTTGCTCATGGCCATTAGCCAAAAGAGTACGTAGAATTCATTTACTAAGAAGTGGGAATTTCTGCACAGAGTAGGATATTTAAATCTTAAATCATTACTGCAACTCGTCAGTACCCAGTAGGGCATGGAAAGTTTCTATACTATAAGTGGTAAGTGCATTATAAATTAAACACAAAATGACTTTAATCAAATAATCTAGCGGCGAGTGGCGAGCGGCGATGCTCATCTAGTTTACGAGATGATTGCGACAAATAGGGCAATGCGAGACCATTTGTACTCATTAAGGAACTTATGCAACTAACACTGCCTATACTTTATACTGAATACCCTACTTGTAATGTTATTAATCTATCTATACATATAATAAAATCGGAGTGTCTGTAATATCAAAAGAAAAATTCCAGATTTCGGAAAGATGTATTTGTGTTGCTGATAACGAAAATCGCATTTAAATTTTTTTGTCTGTCCGCAAGCCGTGTTTGTTCCGAGTAATCTCCGAAACGGCTGGGCCGATTTCGACCGGACTTTCACTGAAGGGTAGCTAAGATAGACGAGCATAGTATAGGCTACTTTTTTATCTTAATATTGCGTGGGCGAAATCGTGGGCAACTAGTTTAGAAATACAGGACGAGTAATAGTAATCATGTTTTATTATATTTTTTAGTGTAGACTAGATATAATAAAACATGTGACGTAAACATCTCTTATATGATTACAGAGATGAAAATATTTTCCCATGAGTCGAAAGATATTTTACCGTTGCTTATTGTCAAATAAATATCAAAAGGTGTCAGGCAGAATTTAGTGAAGAGTAATGTGCTCCTGCGCAAAAATAAAAATTGAGACTAAATGAATTTATGTTTGTGAAAGTATTATATGTTGAAAGTTATATTGAATATTAAGATAGAATTACAACAAATTCAATAAAAGGGCATATTATAATATAAAATTAAGATAAAGAATAACTTAGAGACGTATAGAAAAATGCATTTATAGCAACTTTTCTTAACGAAGACGATCGTTTGTGTTTTCAATACTAGTTTAGAATTTATGAACGAGCGTATAATAAACCACTCTTGTTTATCTGTAGGCATAAAATGGCGTAAGATAAATTTCTGCTATAATAAAAGGTAGAGACCAAATTAAATCGAAGGGTACAACAAACGCGGGGCAAAGCCACTGGCATACAAATATAGTGCGCATGAGTTGAACACTCGCCTGTACATTATTATCTGTAAACACACGCACACACGTGTAAACACGCACGAGGCACATCTGTGTGCGTGCGTGCAATACCGACACACGCGCACTCTTTTTAATCGCAAAAAGTTGGACTATAATATGTTTTGATAATTATTGGTCAAGAAAAAAGTCTTAATATAGACAAATGTTTTTTTTTATTTTCTCTTTAGATGTCAGAAAACATTAGTTATAGTACATCTTAGTTAAAATTACTTAATTTCCTAATAGTAAATACTTTTATTTTCATAACGCATGTAAAGATATGTTTTATTAAATAAATTTACTTAATAAATACAACCTTCATTAATTAAATTCTACAAACAGTTTGATTAATTAACGTATGAAATTATTACTGAAATATGTGAAATAAAAATACCTTAATTACCCTTTGGAGACTGCAATGTGTAATTAGTTCACTAACATACGTATACTTTGTTTTGTTATTATCGCGTCCCATTCTATAACATTCAAGGTCAACGAATTTAAAATATATCATAAATAAAGTATCAATCTCTATCAGTCTAGCTATAGTTGCGCGTGTGTTGATGTAAACAAGCCGCGCCCCTGTGTGGGTGATACTCACACAGCTGCCGTCTCGTGTCTGTACACACTATTCACATCGAGAACGTATCATTGAGCGAGGTCATGGCACCCGGCGCGTGCGACGATCTACACAATATATCTGTACACAGAGTTCACCTCATATAAAGATAAGTGTATATTTTTATGTAATTTGCGATTAAATTTTGTAAACAATATCCAAGTTTAGTCTCTTAATTTATTAGATATATTTATACCGGTCTGACAGTTGTTTGATAGTGTCTGGACAACGAACTCGTGATGGTTGTAGGTTCGTGGACCTTGCCGACCTTGGGTTTTTTAGATTATTGCAATTACAAAATTACACATCTCGTATGACTATGGATGTATATTTAAGATTAACTCCTTTTAATATTATTGACATAAGAAAATCGGTCAATGTATCGTTTTACACATATTCCCGATTTATGAGTTTGGAATGTGTATTACCTTTTTCTCATGAGATATTGACATTTTTAACGATAAGTCGTTTTCTGTAAGATTTTTAACCTTCACAACTTTTATTTATAGAAAAAAATGTCTACTTTTATTTGAATTGGGTCATGCATGTATATACAACGATTGGATTTTATATATAACTAGCTGTTGCTCGCGACTTTGCGTCACACATCACACATCAACACATCACACATGACACATGACACATGACACATCACACATACACATCACACATCAACACATCACACATCACCATCACACATCAACACATCACACATCAACACATCACACATGACACATGACACATCACACATCACACATCACACATCACACATCACACATGACACATGACACATGACACATCACGCATCACACATCACACATCACACATCACACATCACACATGACACATGACACATGACACATGACACATCACACATCACACGTCACACGTCACACTCACACATCACACGTCACACATCACACGTCACACGTCACACATCACACGTCACACATCACACATACACATCACACATCACACGTCACACGTCACACATCACACATACACATCACACATCAAACGTCAAACGTCAACGTCAAACGTCAACGTCAAACGTCAAACGTCAACGTCAAACGTCAACGTCAAACGTCAACGTCAAACGTCAAACGTCAAACGTCAAACGTCAAACGTCAAACGTCACCCATCACACATCACACGTCACACGTCACACGTCACACATCACACATCACACATCACACATCACACATCACACATCACACATGACACATGACACATGACACATGACACATGACACATGACACATCACACATCACACATCACACATCACACATCACACATCACACATCACACATCACACATCACACATCAAACGTCAAACGTCAAACGTCAAACGTCAACGTCAAACGTCAACGTCAAACGTCAACGTCAAACGTCAAACGTCACCCATCACACATCAACACATCACACATACACATCACACATGACACATGACACATGACACATGACACATGACACATGACACATGACACATGACACATGACACATGACACATGACACATGACACATGACACATGACACATGACACATGACACATGACACATGACACATCACACATCACACATCACACATCACACATGACACATGACACATGACACATCACACATCACACATCACACATCACACATCACACATGACACATCACACCTCAAACGTCAAACGACAAACGTCAAACGTCACCCATCACACATCACACATCACACATCACACATCACACATGACACATGACACATCACACATCACACATCACACATCACACATGACACATGACACATGACACATCACACATCACACGTCACACGTCACACGTCACACGTCACACATCACACATCACACATCACACATCACACATCACACGTCAAACGTCAAACGTCAAACGTCAAACGTCAAACGTCACCCATCACACATCACACGTCACACATCACACATCACACATCACACATCACACATCACACATCACACATGACACATGACACATGACACATGACACATCACACATCACACATCACACATGACACATGACACATGACACATGACACATCACACATGACACATGACACATGACACATCACACATACACATCACACATACACATCACACATCACCATCACACATCACACATCACACATCACACATCACACGTCACACGTCACACATCACACGTCACACATCACACGTCACACGTCACACATCACACGTCACACGTCACACATCACACGTCACACGTCACACGTCACACGTCACACGTCACACATGACACATGACACATCACACATCACACGTCAAACGTCAAACGTCAAACGTCAACGTCAAACGTCAACGTCAAACGTCAAACGTCAACGTCAAACGTCAACGTCAAACGTCAACGTCAAACGTCAACGTCAAACGTCACCCATCACACATCAACACATCACACATGACACATCACACATCAAACGTCAAACGTCAACGTCAAACGTCAACGTCAAACGTCAAACGTCAAACGTCAAACGTCAAACGTCAAACGTCAAACGTCACCCATCACACATCACACGTCACACGTCACACGTTAAACATCACACATCACACATCACACATGAAGCATCACACATGACACATCACACGTCAAACGTCAAACGTCAACGTCAAACGTCAACGTCAAACGTCAACGTCAAACGTCACCCATCACACATCACACATGACACATGACACATGACACATCACACATACACATCACACATGACACATGACACATCACACATACACATCACACATCAAACGTCAACGTCAAACGTCACCCATCACACATCACACATCCCACATCACACATCAAACGTCAAACGTCAACGTCAAACGTCAACGTCAAACGTCAAACGTCACCCATCACACATCAAACGTCAAACGTCACACGTCACACATCACACATGACACATGACACATCACACATGACACATCACACATCAAACGTCAAACTCAAACGTCAAACGTCCAACGTCAAACGTCAAACTCAAACGTCAAACGTCAAACGTCAAACGTCACACGTCACACGTCACACATCACACATCCACACATCACACATGACACATCACACATCAACACATCACACATCAAACGTCAAACGTCAAACGTCACACATCACACACATCACACATCAAACGTCAAACGTCAACGTCAAACGTCAACGTCAAACGTCAAACGTCACCCATCACACATCAAACGTCAAACTCAAACGTCAAACGTCACACATCACACATGACACATGACACATCACACATCAAACGTCAAACGTCAAACGTCAACGTCAAACGTCAACGTCAAACGTCAAACTCAAACGTCAAACGTCAAACGTCAACGTCAAACGTCACACATCACACATCACACATCACACATCCACATCACACATCACCATCACACATCAAACGTCAAACGTCAACGTCAAACGTCACCCATCACACATCACCATCACACATCAACACATCACACATGACACATGACACATGACACATCACACATCAAACGTCAACGTCAAACGTCAACGTCAAACGTCAAACGTCAAACGTCAAACGTCACACATCACCATCACACATCAAACGTCAAACGTCCAAACGTCAAACGTCACACGTCACACATCACACATCAAACGTCAAACGTCAAACGTCAAACGTCCAAACGTCAAACGTCAAACGTCACACATCACACATCACACATCACACATGACACATGACACATCACACATCACACATCACACATCACACATGACACATGACACATGACACATGACACATCACACATCACACATCACACATCACACATCACACATCAAACGTCAAACGTCAAACGTCAAACGTCAAACGTCACCCATCACACATCACACATGCCACATGACACATGACACATCAAACGTCAAACGTCAAACGTCAAACGTCAAACGTCACCCATCACACATCAAACGTCAAACGTCCAAACGTCAAACGTCAAACTCAAACGTCAAACGTCAACGTCAAACGTCACCCATCACACGTCACACATCACACATGACACATCACACATCACACATCAAACGTCAAACGTCAAACGTCAAACGTCAAACGTCAAACGTCAAACGTCACACATCACACATGACACATGACACATGACACATCACACATCACACATGACACATGACACATCAAAGGTCAAACGTCACACATCACACATCACATATGACACATGACACATCACACATGACACATCACACATCACACATCACACATGACACATGACACATGACACATCACACATCACACATCACACATCACACATGACACATGACACATCACACATGACACATGACACATGACACATCACACATCACACATCACACATCACACATCAAACGTCAAACGTCAAACGTCAAACGTCAAACGTCAAACTCAAACGTCAAACGTCAAACGTCAAACGTCAAACGTCAAACGTCAAACGTCAAACGTCACACGTCACACGTCACACGTCACACATCACACATGACACATGACACATGACACATGACACATCAAACGTCAAACGTCAAACGTCAAACGTCACACGTCACACATCACACAATCACACATCACAACATCACACATCACACATCACCATCACACATCAAACGTCAAACGTCAAACGTCAAACGTCAACGTCAAACGTCAACGTCAAACGTCAAACGTCCAAACGTCAAACGTCAAACGTCAAACGTCAAACTCAAACGTCAAACGTCAAACGTCAAACGTCAAACGTCAAACGTCAAACGTCCAAACGTCAAACGTCAAACTCAAACGTCAAACGTCAACGTCAAACGTCAAACGTCAAACGTCACACATCACACACATCACACATCACACATCACACAATCACACATCACACCATCACACATCACCATCACACATCACACATCACACATCACACATCAAACGTCAAACGTCAAACGTCAAACGTCAAACGTCAAACGTCAAACGTCAAACGTCAAACGTCAAACGTCAAACGTCAAACGTCAACGTCAAACGTCACCCATCACACATCACCATCACACATCACACGTCACACGTCACACGTCACACATCACATATGACACATGACACATGACACATGACACATCACACATCACACATCACACATCACACATCACACATCACACATCACACATCACACATCACACATCACACATCACCACATCACACATGACACATGACACATGACACATCACACATGACACATCAAACGTCAAACTTCAAACGTCAAACGTCACACATCACACATGACACATGACACATGACACATGACACATCACACATCACACATCACACATCACACATCACACGTCAAACGTCAAACTCAAACGTCAAACTTCAAACGTCAAACGTTCAAACGTCAAACTTCAAACGTCAAACGTCAAAGTCAAACGTCAAACTTCAAACGTCAAACGGTCAAACGTCAAACGTCAAACGTTCAAACGTCAAACGTCAAATGTCACCCATCACACGTCAAACGTCAAAGTCAAACGTCAAATGTCACCCATCACACATCACACATTCACACATCACACGTCAAACGTCAAACTTCAAACGTCAAACGTTCAAACGTCAAACGTTCAAACGTCAAACGTCAAACTTCAAACGTCAAACGGTCAAACGTCAAACGGTCAAACGTCAAACGTCCAACGTCAAACGTCAAACGTCAAACGTCAACGTCAACGTCAAACGTCAAACGTTCAAACGTCAAACTTCAAACGTCAAACTTCAAACGTCAAACGTTCAAACGTCAAACTTCAAACGTCAAACTCAAACGTCAAACGGTCAAACGTCAAAGTCAAACGTCAAAGTCAAACGTCAAACGTCAAATGTCACCCATCACACGTCACACATCACAGATCACACATCACACATCACACATCAAACGTCAAACGTCAAACGTCAAACGTCAAACGTCAAACGTCAAACGTCAAACGTCAAACGTCAAACTTCAAACGTCAAACGTCAAACGTCAAACGTCAAACGTCAAACGTCAAACTTCAAACGTCAAACGTCAAACGTCAAACGTCACACATCACCATCACACATCACACACACACATCACACGTCACACGTCACACGTCACACATCACCACATCACACATCAAACGTCAAACGTCAAACATCAAACGTCAAACGTCAAACGTCAAACGTCAAACGTCAAACGTCAAACGTCAAACGTCACCCATCACCCATCACACGTCACACATCACACATCACACATCACACATCACACATCACACATCACACAAGACGTCACACATCACACATCACACATCACCATCACACGTCACACATCACACATCACACATTCACACATCACACGTCACACATCACACACATCACACTCACACATCACCATCACACGTCAAACGTCAAACGTCAACGTCAAACGTCACACATCACACATAACACATCACACATCACCATCACACATCACCATCACACATCACACATCACACGTCACACATCACACCATCACACATCAAACGTCAAACGTCAAACGTTCAAACGTCAAACGGTCAAACGTCAAACGTCAAACGTCACCCATCACCCATCACACATCACACCATCACACATCAACGTCAAACGTCACCCATCACACATCACACATCCCACATCACACATCCCACATCACACATCACACCTCACACATCACCACATCACACATCAACGTCAAACGTCACACGTCAAACGTCAACGTCAAACGTCAACGTCAAACGTCACCCATCACACGTCACACATCACACTTCACACATCACACATAACACATCACACATCAACGTCAAACGTCCAACGTCAAACGTCACCCATCACACATCAACACATCACACATTCACACATCACACAATCACACATCAAACGTCAAACGTCAAACGTCCAAACGTCAAACGTCACCCATCACCCATCACACGTCACACGTCAAACGTCAAACGTCAAACGGTCAAACGTCAAACTTCAAACGTCAAACGGTCAAACGTCAAACGTCAAACGTCAAACGTTCAAACGTCAAACGTCAAACGTCAAACGTCACACATCACACAGCACACATCACACATCACACAATCACACATCACACATCACAACATCACACATCACAACATCACACATCACACATCACACATCAACACATCACACATCACCATCACACGTCACACATCACACACATCACACATCACCATCACACATCACACGTCACACATCACACATCACACTCACACATCACACATCACACTCACACATCACCATCACACGTCACACAACACACATCACACATCACACATCCACACATCACACATCACACGTCACACATCACACGTCACACGTCACACATCACAGATCACACATCACACATCACACATCACACATGACACATCACACACACACATCACACGTCACACGTCACACAACACACATCACACATCAAACGTCAAACTCAAACGTCAAACGTCAAACGTCAAACGTCAACGTCAAACGTCACCCATCACCCATCACACGTCACACGTCACACATCACACATCACACATCACCATCACACATCACACACACACATCACACACATCACACATGACACATCACACATCACACAATCACACATCACACATCCACATCACACATGACACATCACACACATCACACTCACACTCACACATCACACATCACAATCACACATCACACACATCACACACATCACACGTCAAACGTCAAACTTCAAACGTCAAACTCAAACGTCAAACGGTCAAACGTCAAACGTCAAACGTTCAAACGTCAAACGTTCAAACGTCAAACTCAAACGTCAAACGGTCAAACGTCAAAACGTCAAACGTCAAACGTTCAAACGTCAAACGTCCAACGTCAAACGTCACACATCACACATCCACATCACACATCACCATCACACATCACACTCACACATCACACTCACACATCACCATCACACGTCACACTCACACATCACACTCACACGTCACACGTCACACGTCACACGTCACACGTCACACGTCACACATCACACATCACACCTCACACATCACACATCAACGTCAAACGTCAAACGTCAATGTCACCCATCACACGTCACACATCACACATCAACATCACACATCACACCTCACACATCACACTCACACATCACACCTCACACATCACACATGACACTCACACATCACCATCACACATCACACACACACATCACACATCACACATCAACACATCACACATTCACACATCACACCTCACACATCACCATCACACTCACACATCACACATCAACGTCAAACGTCAACGTCAAACGTCAAACGTCAAACGTCACCCATCACACATCACACATTCACACATCACACTCACACATCACACACACACATCACACATCACACATCAAACGTCAAACGTCAAACGTCAAAACGTCAAACGTCAAAACGTCAAACGTCAAATGTCACCCATCACACATCACACATAACACATCACACATCACAGATCACACATCAAACGTCAAACGTCAAACGTCAAACGTCACACATCACACATTCACACATCACACATCACAATCACACATCACACATGACACATCACACATCCACATCACACATCACAATCACACATCACACATCACACAATCACACATCACACATCCACACATCACACATCACACACATCACACACACACATCACACATCACACATCACACATCACACCATCACACATCACACATCACACGTCACACATCACACAATCACACATCACACATCAAACGTCAAACGTCAACGTCCAAACGTCAACGTCAACGTCAAACGTCAAACGTCAAACGTCAAACGTCAACGTCAAACGTCAAACGTCAATGTCACCCATCACACATCACACGTCACACGTCACACATCACACATCACACATCACACATCACACATCACACATCACACATCACATCACACATCCACACATCACACACATCACACGTCACACGTCACACGTCACACGTCACACATCACACATCACATCACACATCAAACGTCAACGTCAAACGTCCAAACGTCAAACGTCAAACGGTCAAACGTCAAACTCAAACGTCAAACGTCAACGTCCAAACGTCAAACGTCACCCATCACCATCACACATCACCATCACACATCACACATCAACACATCACACATCACCACATCACACATCAACGTCAAACGTCAAACGGTCAAACGTCAACGTCAAACGTCAAACGTCACCCATCACACATCACCATCACACTCACACTCACACATCACCACATCACACATCACACACATCACACAGCACACATCACACATCAAACGTCAAACGTCAAACGTCAAACGTCAACGTCAAACGTCAAATGTCACCCATCACACGTCACACATCACCATCACACATCACACAGCACACATCACACATCACACATCACACATCACAGATCACACATCACACTCACACATCACACATCACACATTCACACATCACACATCACACATCACACATCAAACGTCAACGTCAACGTCAAACGTCAATGTCACCCATCACACATCACCATCACACATCACAGATCACACATCACACCTCACACATCACACATCACAACATCACACATCACACATTCACACATCACACATGACACATCACACATCACCATCACACATCACACATCACCATCACACATCACACATGACACATGACACATCACACATCACACATCACACATCACACATCACACATGACACATCACACATCAACACATCACACATCACACAGCACACATCACACATTACACATCACACATCACACATCACACATCACACATCACACATCACACGTCACACGTCACACATGACACATCACACATGACACATCACACATGACACATCACACATGACACATCACACATCACACATCACACCATCACACATCACACTCACACATCAACATCACACATCAAACGTCAACGTCAAACGTCAAACGTCAAACGTCAAACTCAAACGTCAAACGTCAAACGTCCAAACGTCAAACGTCAAACGTCACACGTCAAACGTCACCATCACACATCACCATCACACGTCACACGTCACAACATCACACATCACACATCAAACGTCAAACGTTCAAACGTCAACGTCAAACGTCAAACGTCAAATGTCACCCATCACCATCACACATCAAACGTCAAACGTCAAACGTAAACGTCAAACGTCAAAGTCAAACGTCAAATGTCACCCATCACACATCACACATCACACATCAAACGTCAAACGTCAAACGTCAAACGTCAAACGTCAAACGTCAAATGTCACCCATCACACGTCACACATCACAGATCACACATCACACATCACACATCACACATCACACATGACACATCACACATCACACATCACACATCACACATCACACATCACACATCACACATCACACATCCACACATCACACATCCACATCACACATCACACATCACATCACACATCACACATCACACATCACACTCACACATCAACATCACACATCACACATCACACATCACACACACACATCACACAGCACACAGCACACATCACACATCAAACGTCAACGTTCAAACGTCAAACGTCAAACGTCAAACGTCAAACGTCAATGTCACCCATCACACATCACACGTCACACATCAAACGTCAAACTCAAACGTCAAACGTCACACATCACAACATCACACATCACAGATCACACATCAACATCACACATCCACATCACACATCACACAATCACACATCACACATCACACTCACACATCACACATCACATCACACATCAACGTCAAACGTCCAAACGTCAAACGTCAATGTCACCCATCACACATCACACACACACATCACACATGACACATCACACATCACACATCACACATCACACATCACCATCACACATCACACATCACAATCACACATCACACGTCACACCTCACACATCACACAATCACACATCACACAATCACACATCAAACGTCAAACGTCAAACGTCAACGTCAACGTCAAACGTCACACATCACACATGACACATCACACATCACACATCACACCTCACACATCACAACATCACACATCACCATCACACTCACACATCACCATCACACATCAAACGTCAAACTCAAACGTCAACGTCACACATCACAGATCACACATCACCATCACACATCACACATCACACACATCACACTCACACATCACACCATCACACATCACATCACACATCACACAATCACACATCACACATCACACATCACCATCACACATCACCACATCACACATTCACACATCACAACATCACACATCACACATAACACATCACACATCACACATACACATCACACATCACACAGCACACATCACACATCACACATCACAACATCACACATCACACACATCACACCATCACACATCCACATCACACATCACACGTCACACGTCACACGTCACACATCACAGATCACACATCACAATCACACATCCACATCACACATCACACACATCACACAACACACATCACACGTCACACGTCACACATCACACATCACATCACACATCAAACGTCAAACGTCAAACGTCAAAGTCAAACGTCAAACGTCAAACGTCAAACGTCAAACGTCAAAGTCAAACGTCACCCATCACACATCACACGTCACACATCACAATCACACATCACACATCACACATCAAACGTCAAACGTCAAACGTCAAACGTCAAACGTCAAATGTCACCCATCACACGTCACACATCACAGATCACACATCACACATCACACATCACACATCACACATGACACATGACACATCACACATCACACATCACACATCACACATCACACATCACACAATCACACATCACACACATCACACATCACATCACACATCCACACATCACACATCACACATCACACGTCACACAACACACATCACACTCAAACGTCAAACGTCACACATCACACATCACCCTCACACATCACACGTCACACATCAACACATCACACATCAACATCACACATCACAACATCACACATCACATCACACATCACAATCACACATCACACATCACAATCACACATCACACACATCACACAACACACATCACACCATCACACATCACAACATCACACATCACCACATCACACATCACACTTCACACATCACACATCCACATCACACATCACACATCACACTCACACATCAACATCACACATGACACATCACACATCACACACATCACACATTCACACATCACACATCAACACATCACACATCACAATCACACATCACACATCCACATCACACATCACATCACACATCACATCACACATCACACCATCACACATCACACCATCACACATGACACATCACACATGACACATCACACATCACACATCACACATCACACATCACACATCACACATCAAACGTCAAACGTCAAACGTCAAACGTCAAACGTCAAATGTCACCCATCACACATCACACATCACACATCAAACGTCAAACGTCAAACGTCAAACGTCAAACGTCAAATGTCACCCATCACACGTCACACGTCAAACGTCAAACGTCAAACGTCAAACGTCCAAACGTCAAACGTCAAACGTCACCCATCACACGTCAAACGTCAAACGTCAAACGTCAAACGTCAAACGTCAAACGTCAAACGTCACCCATCACACGTCACACATCACACATCACACATCAAACGTCAAACGTCAAACGTCAAACGTCACCCATCACACGTCAAACGTCAAACGTCACACGTCAAACGTCAACGTCAAACGTCAACGTCAAACGTCAAACGTCAACGTCAAACGTCAAACGTCAAATGTCACCCATCACACATCACACGTCACACATCACACATGACACATCACACATCACACATCACACATCACACATCACACATCACACGTCACACAACACACATCACACATCAAACGTCACACATCACACATCACAACATCACACATCAAACGTCAACGTCAAACGTTCAAACGTCAAACTCAAACGTCAAACGTCACACGTCAAACGTCAACGTCAAACGTCACCCATCACACATCACACTTCACACATCACAACATCACACATCACAATCACACATCAAACGTCAAACGTCCAAACGTCAAACGTCAAACTTCAAACGTCAAATGTCACCCATCACACATCACACCATCACACATCACACATCACACCATCACACATCACACATCACACATCACACATCCACATCACACATCACCATCACACGTCAAACGTCAAACGTCAACGTCAAATGTCACCCATCACACATCACACATCAACATCACACATCACACATCAACGTCAAACGTCCAAACGTCAAACATCAAACGTCACACGTCACACATCACACGTCAAACGTCAAACGTCCAAACGTCAAACGTCAAACGCAAACGTCAAACGTCACACGTCAAACGTCACACATCACAATCACACATCAACGTCAAACGTCACCCATCACACATCAACATCACACATCACACATCACACATCACACATCACCCTCACACATCACCATCACACATCACACGTCAAACGTCACCCATCACACGTCACACATCACACAATCACACATCACACGTCACACATCACACGTCACACATCACACATCACAGATCACACATCACACACATCACACACACACATCACACAGCACACATCACACATCACCATCACACATCACACATCACACATCACACATCAAACGTCAAACTCAAACGTCAAACGTCAAACGTCACACATCACACATCCACATCACACATCCACATCACACATCACACAACACACATCACACATCACACGTCACACATCACACATCACACATCAAACGTCAAACGTCAAACGTCAAATGTCACCCATCACACGTCACACATCACAGATCACACATCACACATCACACATCACACATCACACATCACACATCACACATCACACACATCACACATCCACATCACACATCACACCTCACACATCACACATACACATCACACATCCACATCACACATCACACAATCACACATCACACGTCACACATCCACATCACACATCAAACGTCAAACGTCAAACGTTCAAACGTCAAACGTCAACGTCAAACGTCAAACGTCAAACGTCAAACGTCAAACGTCAACGTCAACGTCAACGTCAAACGTCAAACGTCACCCATCACACATCACCATCACACATCACACACATCACACAGCACACATCACACATCCACATCACACATCAACACATCACACATCACACATGACACATGACACATGACACATCACACATCACCATCACACATCAAACGTCAAACGTCAACGTCAAACGTCAAACGTTCAAACGTCAAACGTCAAAACGTCAAACGTCAAACTTCAAACGTCAAACGTCAAACGTCAACGTCAAACGTCAAATGTCAAACGGCCAACGTCAAACGTCAAACGTCACCCATCACACATCACACATCACACATCACACGTCACACATCACACACACACATCACACACACACATCACACACATCACACATCACACATCAAACGTCAAACGTCAAACGTCAAACGTCAACGTCAAACGTCACACGTCAAACGTCAAACGTCACACATCACACGTCCACACATCACACATCACAGATCACACATCACACATCACACCTCACACATCACACACATCACACACATCACACGTCACACGTCACACATCACACATCACACATCACCATCACACATCACACGTCACACATCACACATCAACACATCACACAATCACACATCACACATCACACATCACACATACACATCACACATCCACATCACACATCAACATCACACATCACACATCACACGTCCACACATCACACAATCACACATCACACATCAACACATCACACACATCACACAGCACACATCACACATCACACACACACATCACACATCAAACGTCAACGTCAACGTCAAACGTCACACATCACACACATCACACACTCACACATCACAATCACACATCAAACGTCAAACGTCAAACGTCAAACGTCAAATGTCACCCATCACACATCACACATCACACATCACACATCACACATCACACATCAAAATTTATTGATAAAAAAGGCTCGAAGAATTTAATTAACAACTATCGTCCTATTTCCATTCTTAATACGCTTAGCAAACTATTAGAACTGCTTGTTTATAACAAGATATATCCTATAATAAAACAAGGTATCTCAGAAAATCAGCATGGATTTTTAAAATCACGGTCTACCTCGACAAATCTCGCTATATTCTGCGATGACGTTTTGAACGGTATGGAGAGTTTTGGTCAGGTTGATGTAATCTACACGGACTTTGAAAAAGCATTCGATCGTGTAGATTACACTATCCTACTTAGCAAACTAAACGAGCTAGGAATACACGGAGATCTTCTGAGATGGGTTCAGTCTTACCTTACAAATCGCTCCCAAGCGGTCATCATCGGCGGACACAGGTCTAACTACATCGAAATCCCATCCGGAGTACCCCAGGGCTCGCACCTTGGGCCTTTATTTTATTGTGCTTACTTATATGATATAGGCAATTACTTACAAAACGCGAAGCATTTATTATATGCTGACGACAAAAAAATCTACATGACTATAAAAAATAAAAGTGACTGCGACTCGTTACAAATGGATTTGGACTTATTATGCGACTATTACAGAAAAAACAGGATATCCGTCAATGTTAAAAATGTAACTGTATAAGCTTTACGAAAAAGAAAAACCCTATTCTGTATCCCTATAAATTTGGTAATGTAGCTATAGAACGGATTGATGAAGTTCGCGATCTTGGTATTATATTTGATTCAAAAATGATTATGCAAAAGCATATAGAACACATTCGCAATAAGGCATAACGTAACCTCGGTTTTGTTTCGCGCGCCTGCAAACCTTTTAATGACTCCTTTGCCCTTAAAGTCGTTTACTACGCCTACGTCCGCAGTTCTCTCGACTATTGTTGTTCCTTGTGGTCTCCGCAGTATAAGGTAAATAGCGATACTATTGAACTTGTTCAAAAGAAATTCGTGAAGATTCTCAACTTTAAATGTCACAGAGAGCACACGTCTTACCAGGAGGATTGCAAGTTCTTTAATTTATTAACATTGTACAATAGAAGGCTTCTATTAGATATGAGTCTGCTTTATGATATCTTGCACAATATAGACCATCCTACGTTACTAGGACGTATCATATTCTCTGCTCCTAAGAGACGCACTCGAAATACAGGAATGTTTTACGTTCCATATCATCGAACTAATTATGGTAAAAATTCAATTTTAACTCGATTGCCCCACCTGTACAATGAACACTTCAGCGATGTAGATATTTTTCACCTATCAAAAAGTAGCTTTAAAAATAAAATAAAATCCAATCTAATTTAAAGAAATATCAATATGTATAATTACGTGATCTTGTTTGGCGCTTTATAATTTATGTATGTACTTAGAAAAATTAACCTTAATAAATTGTTTCTTATAATGTAGTTATGCACCTGTTGGCTAATTTATCTGTTTTGTGTAAACTTGTTCTATTTTCCTATGTAATTGTGTGATTAAATTAGCCGTTGTGTATACTTATATGAATAAATAAATAAATAGTTTTCGCCCGCGACTGGCATGGAATTAAAAAACAAAAGAAAGCAAAAATGCCCCTAAATTTCGTCGCGCGATTTTGAGCTAAACTATTTTTTTATATGTGTTACGGCATAACTCCGCCGCTAGTGGACCGATTTTGATAATTTTTTTTTATTTATTAACGGATTAAAAAGTTATTAGGAATATTTTGTAGACAAAAACAAGTAATTTTGTATTGCTTTATAAAATGTGACAAAACTCACATAACTCAATTACTAATACTACTTATAGAGTATACTTTATCCCTGTTAGTTTATGTTCATGTCAAATATGTAGATACACTATCTATATCGTATTTCGAAAGGTTTTTAAAAAAGAAAACGGTTTTCAAATCGAGCGCACTCTCGACGTTTTGAAAGGAGAGATAATTAATATGCGATGTTACTCATCGGTAATTCTAAGGTACATTACACACAAAGAGCGTGACAGTTTGACAATTTTAAATGATTCCATGTATTTCCAAACATTCTTAGAACTAACCTTCAATTCAAAGAACGTGAAAATGCCAATTTCAATAATATATAGGTAATTTCTTAAATTCAATATCATCAATTCTATTTAAGCAGTTAAAACAATTGTTCTCCTATCTCTTTGTTATCTACAGCATGTTGAGTTCATATGTAAAACAGTAATGGAACAAGCATGTTATTAAATCATACAGAATTATTAAGGTAGGAAATAACAAATGAATAAATCAATACTAGTTAAAAGTGTGATTTTTTTTAATAATCTTTCTGATGTGTGTGTGCACCTTTAAGGTCTGAAGGACAGTCTTCATACAGACTTATCGTTGACAACATTAAAATTCCCGTAAGGCCTCGAGGTCAGCGACCTCAAGCCGCAAATCTTAACAATCGCTGTCACAGTTTAACCGCGACCCCTCATTATTTTATTAACTCTGACATTCAGTCGCAATTGCAATTTAAAGAGTCGGTAGTCTGTGGCCGCGTAGGTATTTGTGGCGACCTCGCCTTGACAGCGGTAAATATTGATTTTGTCATTAAGAGAGGTAAGATTAATTACCTGTCAAAGTTTATTGTTTTGATAGTTGATGAGATTTACATATGACCGTGAGAGTTCTGGCCCTGTTTGAACAGTCATTGCACTCATGAACGTCTGGCAATATCATTTTGAAGTGCACGTACTTCTATACTTTTAAAGTTTAATTCCGTCAATAAATGTGGGAATGTTCCTCTAGCAATCACAGCAATATTTTTAACGTTTTTGTAAATGAACGTAAATAGTGATTTGTGATACGAAAACGAATCCCCTATCAGACCTCCCGGCGCTCGTCCACTCCGCGCAAAGTAATAAAACGTGTAATCAAATTAATAAATATTAATTATGCCAACTCTAGTATGGAAAAGTTACACGCTAGAGGAACACGCGAGGAAACGTTTTTGAAACGCGCACAAGTTACTGAAACTATATATAGACGGTTTAAATTTTCCAAGCATCATTGCTTCAAAAATAATTAATAAATAAAATAAAACACTATTTATTGACCAAAAATCACAAAAAAGAAAAACAAAATTTACAAAACATATTAATGAAACAAAAACAAAAAAAAATTCTGGGCCAAAAGTAGAAGGCACAGCTGATGCGGTCTCCAGCTTGTCACTGAAGGCCGCGCTGGTTTTCAGCCTCGATCCATTTCTCTGAGAGTGGGCGCATACCTTTGTCTGAATTATCGCACAACTGTTGTGCGATTGTCGATTGTTTCGCAGCTTATTCAACTGTTTAGTTGCACAACTAAAAATCTAGTTGTGCACACTATAAGCTCATAGAAATCAAAGCGCGACTAAACAGTTGTGCGAAAGTTAGTTCAACGGTGTGAGCTCTAATGAGTGCGAGGATCTGTTAATAAGTATTAGGTAATTAGAGTATTTGCAGAGCCCTTATCAGAACGATAATGGCAAGTGTATGATTTTAATTATTAGATTAAAATATATCAATGATTTATGAATGGAAAATTACATCTCGACAATTAATTGGCATATAATTGTTACTATTAATATTTCCTTGATACCATTTATTAAACTTATATGCGACTTTATTTGCCGATAGACTTGGATTTTACAGTAGCTGTTGCCCGCAACTTCGTCCACGTAATATTAAGATAAAAAAAGTAGCCTATAATATGCCCGTCTATGTCAGCTACCCTCCAGTGAAAGTCCGGTCGAAAGCCGTTTTGGAGATTACCGGGAACAAACGCGGCTTGTGGACAGACAGACAGACAGACAGACAGACAGACAGACAGACAACTTTTTTTTTGATAATTTTCGTTATCAGCTACGCAAATACATCATATTCCCGAAATCCGGAATTTTTCTTTTGACATTACAAACAGACACTCCAATTTTATTATATGTATAGATATAGACATAGATTTTAACTACATTGGTTATGTAAAATTTACTTATACTAATTTTTAAATAAAAAAAAAACATTTAGTATTTTACAATTACTGTTTAGTTGTAACGTTTAGCAACATACTGCCAGTCTCCTAAGTCCTCTGTTAAAAGGTCTTCAAAGTCATTACATTACTGTAAACTGCGGTATTTATGAATACTAAAAAATTAACACAACACCCATCCACCACGTGTTAGTGGCAGAGAACGACTTTCGCCAGATTTCTCATGGGATTGTGAATGATGGCATTATCAGTTATTCTTGTCTAAAAAATGTGCGTACTCCCGCTCTTAAAGTAACGCCACTCGTGCGGGAAATTCTATTTCAGTTTTTCACGCTGTAATGGTAAATGCTTTCGCGTTTGTGGATTTTATTACACGACTCTGTACGTTAATAAAATATCATTTTATTCAAATGAAAATATACTATCTGAAGCTTTGCGTTTGGAAATAACATGAAAGAGAATATTAATTAATATGTAAGCCTATAGCGTGTTTTTGAATTTATATGCAGTTGTTTGAGATACATAAAGTAACGTAATGAATGCAATATTGAAATTAAAATAATTTAATCTATTAATAGATAACATTTTACTAATATTATAAATGCAAATGGTTAGATGGATGGATGTGTTTTAGAGTTTACCTCCTTACCGACTGAACGGATCTCGATGAAATTTGCCATAGATGTAGAGCAAAGTCTGGAAGAATACATACTTACTGTTGTTTTTTTTTAAATACCACGCGGTTGGAGTCCATAATTTACAACATTTTGATATAAGAAAGATCTTTTTGATAAATGTTTAAGATAACTTTTTCGAAAAATGGTCGCAATATATTGTGTATTTTTATGAAAGACGATATCCTACTTTATGTCCTTGTAATATGGCCATATTTGATATAAATAGCATAAACTTAACGTTGCAAATATTTCGCAGTTACAATCGACATCTGATTAGATTGCGTTTACACAAATATGCGGATGTTTTTGATGCTGCCGTTTTGATAAAATAAAGTCTATAATACAATAGAATTGTTGCTAACCTACAAAACTCAGTTAAAGAGTTCATCAAATAAATTATAAAAAACTATTTAATTTAACATTCAAATCAATATAAAGTCCGCTAGAGACGAGAAATGTTCAGCTAAAACTGCACGTATAGGTAACATTTTAAATGTCACATTAGAACTGAACGTCTGCAGTGGGCTTTAGCATTTCAATGTGTTATAATGACACTCAAATTGTAAATAATTTATAAAGTTATTTATCTATAAGTTTCTTATTTCTTGGCGCGTAATATTTTTGTTGGCAACACATTTTTTCCTACATTAATTTCTCGGAAAGTTGACGTGTATAGATTACTGCCGAGTGAACACGCACGTATGCACATAAGTGTTTAGCTCCATTACTGTACATAAATCTTGATATAAGATATTAAATTGTGAATAATAGTACCGTTTATTCGCTTTATTAACTCAATGAAGTCAAGAAAACTTGATAAGTATGCCTGAAATAATAAATGTCATACCAAATAATAGCTGGTTCATCAAACCGTAGGTTTTCATTGTCTAACCTTTACAGAAATATCATTATGTAAAATCTTTTAAAGACAGACGGATGGTACTAAGTTTTTCTGCAATGGAAACCTATAGCGTAGTATACGCTACAACACCTAAGTAGGTTATATTAAATACTAAACCAATTGTAACCTAAATGTCTAATAGTTAAGTTAAAAATAATAAAAACATCACTACGTTTGATGAATTCAGGTAGCCGTTAACTCCTTTCACTACCTTATACTATGTAAAAAAATAAATGAAAATCTGCAAATAAGGAACTCTACATACGAAAGTATTTAATAAATTATTAAATCATACCGTGACTGGGTGCCTTTATCTTGTCTACGTGACTGCAGACAGCAAGACGCCAACGCAATCGAGCCGAGTGCATACTGATAATCGATATACTCTGTTATTATTTTTAATAAGCAATATTCGCAATTCATCGAGTAGCTAATGCGTCATACTAACGTAGATATCTAATATTTATGATTAAATGATGACTTAATAACAAACTCTAGCACAATCACGTGAAAAAGTAACCTTGTATCATTATTTTGTATTGACGTAAAGATTAAACAATAGACATTTTACCTTATTATAGACACACAAGTATATGTGTTCCGGTAGGCAAATGTCGAACTAAATTATGTTGGCTTACTAACCCCCTGCTACTATGTCCATATAGATTTTATATATTTTTCAACCGATAGTAGTCCCGTGATTAACATCCTTGTTTGGCTATACCCGATTTATCGTCATATGTTACTTACTATTCTTCCGATATACAAAATTAAAAGTAAATTCCCAAAGCAACTCTATCAGACAAATAAAGCTTGTACAAAACGCATAATACTCATTGGCACAACAATATGCAGGCGAACACGACCGAGGTACGATCGCATCGCATCGTCGACGTTAATTTGACAAGAGACGACCGTGTCGACTGCTGCCGACTGCTGCCGTCCCCTGCCGCTCCATACCGTCCCCTGCCGTCTCCTGCCACGGCCTGCCGCTACGACTCTCCTGCGCCAGACATTATACTCAAACATGACTAGCCGGCGCACAGAATAATACTGCCGCAGAGCTGACAACTAACTTATCGGTACTACGCTCAATAGAAAAATCATAATGGCACATTGTATAATTATGGAGACAGCATTGTTTAAGGCTATTTTGTTAATCAACTAATGGTCTTTGACAACATTTTAGGACGTATAAGATTATAAGAATAAAAATTAATTTAATTTAATATCGTTGTTGAAGAATTTACAATATTAGCTTAAAAACGGTTTAGTTAATCTAAGGTATTATATAATAAGACATTACAATGTTATTGACATTTTTTTAAATAAGTTATTATTCTCTGTAAATGCATTACTCTGTGCAATAAACGATACTACGATGAGCATTGTAATAATGCTAGTTCAGCGGGAATTGGAGTCCCGCCGATGCGTCGGCTTCCCAACTTGCAAATAAAAACTGCATCACAGCTATTTATATAAAACAGATTTAATTGAGTGCCACCTGGAGATGTTGCCTTGAACAGAACTGGAGTTTGAAGTGAAAGTTTACCCCTGAATTAATAAAAGCTTTCGTTTACGATGCTAGTGGTTTTGGGAATACCGGCATTGGTTATAGTTTGTTAGTTGTTTTAGTTGATTAATGATTGGATGAACAAAACGTATTATAAGATTTTTACGTTTATTTGGTTTAAATATGCAAGAACTGAGATACAAAGAATAAGAAAAAATAATAATATTTTTAGAATCTAACTCTCCATTACGCACGACTTATTTGTTGCTTTTGAACAAAAATGTTATTTCAAAAACAGAACAGGTCTTTGCATACCTATTAAAACGAAGTCAACGCAAATAAACCGACAAAGTAAAATACAAAACCCCGACCGAAACCGTATCGAATTCTTAATAAATATTAAACGAAATTTTTTCTCTCTTGTACAAGCAATTTATCAATTTAAATAAATTCACCCGAGGCGAGCCGAGTAAATAAGCCACAAAGAGCCCGAATAAATACTATTACTCCTTCATCTAACTTCAACTTCGAAAAGTTATAAAATAATTCAGAATATCAAACATTATTCGTAAACATATCGTCTCGATGGAAAAATTGCGTCTGAAAAAACAACACAAATTCAAGCAGTTTTTACTCCCACGACTCCTTTGAGAGGTAACGAAAGTGGCGCGGGATGAAAGAATTTATCTCTCTTTTTAAGGTACTGAGGTCTTTTAATTCAATTCTCGTCGACGGACCTTTTCAGTGATGGTGGAGGATAAGACCTCGCGGAGCAATGTGGAAAAGCTTATTCTTTAGCGGGCACAGTGTTAATTGGCGGATCGCTTCAGATCTCTCTGTGAGATTACACCTTGTAATAAATCTCTGCTTAGACCATAACGCTAATAAGGTTGTAAATATAAGATGCGATCTTTGTTTTGATGTGCAATTTACCTCAAAATCTAATTGGTTTCGGTTACACTGGATATTGGTAGTACCTTAGTGTTAAAAGTTACGTAGGCCTTTCATAAGATGGTTTAAAATTCTAGTCAAGGTTGCTAAGAACGTATTAATAAAGGTCTATTTAGTAATTAAAGGAGATTTACGATCTTTAGTAGATAAACTAATAGTTGTTCTACGTTTTTCATTAACTTATTGTCACAAGAATATTTCACATAATTTTACTTAATATTATAAATGCGAAAGATTAGATAAATAGATCTATGTTTGTTACAGTTTGTAGCCTAAACTGTTAAACGAATCTCAATAAAATTTACCGTAGATGTAGAGCATAGTCTGGAAGAACAGAATACTATGATTTTCTTTTTTTATTTCACGCGGAAGGAGTCGCGGGCGAAAGCTGTAATAAGTGTGTCAAATGAAAGAAATAAACAACTAACAAATACCACAATCCTTCAAACAAAGGCCTCTTTTGTAACAATACAAAATACATTCAAACATGTAATTTATTCATTAAACCTCATTCGAGTCCTTTTGTAATTAATTTCCAGGATTATCTTATACTTCCAGTTAATTCCATGAATTTATATTAACACTTAGCGTGAAACCAATTAAGAGGTGTTATCAGAAATGCAGCCGCGTCGTAAAATCAACGCATATATTAGATGCAGTTAAAAAAACGTATAGGGGCATGCATCTTTGTTCGGAAAACAATCGTACGTTTTTGTCCACAGAGTACCTAACCAGCAGAGGGATTGAACATTAATTATTTATTGTACATGGTACGTCTCATTTTAATTATTACTTTTTATCGCATAGTATTTTACATTTAAACTTAAATAAACATAAATTACAATAAAATTGTTCACTAATAAAATAAATTTCAAGATCAAATGTCGACATTTAAGTAATCTGGTTAATTTTAAAAAGCAATTCACAATATTTAAAATTGATTTTCACTAAATAATCTCTGTAAATAGGCATTTCCCAAAGGAGCAAACTCATTATAATATTCCAGGAACTGTAACGAGTTTTCTAACGAGCTTCTAGTGATTTACGACTTGTTACATTTAATACAATTCAATACTCTCTGTTTTTAGATTAGTCTGTGTAACCCGCGGCGTGGATTTCCGGCGTATAATTAAAAACTAATTCCCTTGTTTTCAACGTGTTTCGAGTTAACAAAAGCACATTAATAATCCTTGATTACAAATGTAACGCCTTTCTTTGAGACAAAGAACTTTTATATTAAATTATGATACGACGCGTGCAATTTGTACGAAAACTATGTGCGTTCCACTCGCCCGTCATTTTCATCTTCAACGTGTTAAACTGCTGTGATGCACATATTGACATCTTGTCTCTGTTTTCTCAAAGGGAATGACAGAGATGGCTATATGTGGTAATACAAGTTTCATTGCAATCGAAACGCACAGTCCTGCCAAATGATCAAGCGCAGAAAACTTTACAACGTCTTGTCAACAAGTCGAGTTGTACTCTGTATTATATTTGTTTTGTTGAAGAAATACATTTCGAGAATACAAGAACTAAAATGTCGAAAATTAGCCAACGTAATGTTTACTTATGTGAATAAATTACTGGCTTATTTATGTTGTTTTTTATTTCATTTAATTAGTAATTTAAATATTTATGGTGTTTGAAGTAAACAGTATTCAAAAGCATTGGCGTGTAACCAAAAAAAGCTAAGCCAGAATTTATAATAGATAGGCTTTTATTTTAGCTAAATACTACATTATTTTTATTGTAACCAAATTAAAATCAGATATTTTATCAATAGTTTCATCTCACAAGTTTTTACTTGTATTTAGTTATTCTATGTTCGAATACATTCCTAGAGTACAAATTTCATTTTCTCTTAAATACAAATGTCCTATTTGAAAGTATCTCAACTTTTAACAAATACATTGAAGAGGGTTTTTTCTCGTCTCTTTTCCAAGTTCTTAAGTTGGAGTCAAAGCCACTTTGTTTTACTTAAACCGGGGTTAAGTTGGACTCGCTCAGATATCTGCCATTAGCATAAAGTTGGCAAGAGTTCGCCGCATGAAGTTACGCTGAAATTGATAACTTAGTGCCTGATTTTAAGTCGGCTTTTCGCTATTTATAGCACGTTTTCCTTTTTTTAACTTAACGGCTTAAAACTTGAGCTAAGTAATAGCTTTTTACTAACCTATTACGCTGCCACGAAGTTTTTCCATTCAAGGAAACTTTTTATTTAACTTGATTAATAGTTATAGTTTAACATTGTTTTAGTGAGAAAAACAAGTTTAAATTATGGGCTTTTCGATTATTTATTTGTTATTATAATTTTATCAACAATAAAACATTTATTTCTAGGTTCATATAAAAGCTCAAATTTATGATATGAAGCTTTCGCCCGCGACTCTGTCCGCGTGAAATTAAAAGAAAAAACAAAAGTGAGTAGCCTATGTGTTCTTCCAGACTATCCTCTACATCTATACCAAATTTCGTTGAAATCCGTTCAGCCGTTTAGGCTACAAACTATAACAAACATCCATCTATCCATCCATCCATCTAAACTTTCGCATTTATAATATTAGTATGAAGTTAGAGATAGAAAACCACAATTAAATAAAATAAAGAAAACGTAGGTAATATCTTAATTCCATCAAAGATCGACATTTACAAACAAAAGACGGCGACGCTGAAACGAACAGCGTACATTCGCCGACAAAAGCACTCGACCAATTACAAACAACTATAAAAATAGAAAAGTAAAAAAGTGTAAGAAACAGTGTCGGGGGCATTGTTGCTGGAACGTAGCAAGCTTTAAGGAAACATGACTTCTGTCCCTTCGTTCGTAAATGTGCACATTATAATAGCATTCATTTTTATGACGGACGCTAGCCATTCACTGTAGCACCTAAATTTGATTTGTTTTTATGAGGTGCCGAATTTGCGGTTATGGTTAGGTTATAAATTTGTAATAAGCACATATCGTTCGATAACAACGTGAACCTAACGATTATCGTGTGTTCTTACGATCGTATATTGCAGTAAACCTTTTCAATGTTTAGACCAGAGGTTCCCAAACTTATTTTCCTCGGACCCCATTCATAGTTTTACTATGCGTTTAAGGTTGATCCTTCAATGTAACCAGATAAAATTTTACAACTAGTAGACCTTCAATTTTGTTTCCAGCAATCCAGACCTAGTGAACAAAGGGTTCCACTTGGACTTTGGGACGACTTTGGACTACTTTTGGAATCACTGGTTTAGACAATTTTGTAAAATCTAATAAAGGTGTATAAGCACCTTGTTAATAATAATTTTGTCTATCTTATTTATGTAGTAGAGAGAAAATATTCAATTAAATTTCCTATTTTCTATCGCTCCCATTCCATCGACAATAATTTCTACTACCGACTATTGTAAAGGGGCGTTTTCATTGTGATTCGAAGCGTTCCCTGTAAAAATGAACGTTTACAACTCTGATGGTTTTATCACTTAACTGTGATTTCTTTATTTTATTCGGTTCCATCGCAGTTCAGTTTTATGTTCTATTGTGTTTACTTTGAAAGCGCCTTTTAAGATAAAAGAGTAGATAGACAATGCTCAATGCTGTTCAACTATTCTGATGAAAGAAATTGCAATTGTTTTAAGACTTTTAACTTAAGGATTTCGATAACTATTATAAATTATCTACTAAACGATTTAATAAATCAATCAAAGCAAATTGCAGGGTACTAATTTTGCGTAAGCAATTTTGCTCGTCTGAAGGTCGTTTATTTGTACCTTTTTGCGTATATTGCAGTTTTTATGTCTCTAATATAATGAATTGTTTCGGCTTACATTTACTAGTATTTATTAAAGGATTTGCAAAGATTTTCAACTTTCAGAAAGATGTTATCGATCTTATTTGAAGCTTATTTTAAAGTATAATGCAAGTGTGAAGCATTAATAAACTAGACACAGTTTTAGACAATACATTTTGCTTTTGAGGCACAGAGTAATAAATAGTCAGAGACAATACATCCGACTGCGTGTGCAGGTGCGAGAACAATTTACGTATGCTAATAGCACTGAGCCGCCGCGTCTGCTTGTTTTGTGTATTGATTTATGTATACACACGACGCCAAACTGATTTAGATGACGTCACAGAAACAGTTTTCTTTAGTCTACTCGTATATAGTTTTTTAAACATGAAAGATAAAACTAATTAATAATTTACATTCATGTTAATAACAAATTCGAAATCTTATTGTAAGTTTTGTATGATTAGATCGCGTACAACTTTGACTAAACTATCGCACAACTGTTTAGTCTCGTTTTCCTATAAGCTTATATGGTGCGCACACTATTCGATTTTTAGTTGTGTAACTAAACAGTTGAATTGGCTGCAAAACAATCGACAATCTCAACTGCGCTCGCTGTTACTATGTTTTTTTTTTCTTTAGTATGTGTAACCAATAGAGCATTGGTGTGTTAATGTGTTAATTGAGGCGGTTTACGCGTGTGACCGTACCATTAGATGTTGCAACTTGTAACTTGATCGAGCGGTTCAAGTTCCAATTCACTTAGCGGTTAATCCGTCTAAGAGATTATCAAGCTCAATTAGTTTACTATTAATTACTAGGAGATATCGTTTTATCTGTTAATTTGATTATGGTCTTTATAATTATATGTATGTAAGTAATTACTTACAAAATAATTCGTTTCCTCTACTATCTAATGTAAATACACATTATTTGTGACGGTAAATAATAATCATTGTAATTGAACTATATGTGGATTGAGTTATGTAATAAATGACCGGTTTCCCAGCTACGTTTACCCATTCGTTAGTGTTATTGGTTCGATAACTTCGTTAAGTTTCCGAACATAACTTGAGTTTTACTCCGTTGAAACTTAGGTCAACCTAATACTTATTACTAGGTAATCTATACTATTATAATAAAACGTAATCACACAAATCTTTGTTGCCTAAGATGTCAGCAATTACAGCATATTTTTGAATAATTCTTATTTTAATAAAAAGCCCTACACTTACGTCATGCTTTAGGCTATATATTTTCACGCCATACTTAGGGGGTAAATATTTTGGATAAAAACCCTAATGTGGGAAAGAGACCATAAGTTGCTGCCAACATCAAGAACAGGTTTAGCAGGTTTGTCATGTCATGTCATTTTGTCATTTGCTATTGAGAATTTGACAAATGTAAACAATAAAATAAAGTTTTTATAATTTCACGCGGATGAATCCGCACGCGAACAGCTAGTGATAAAATAATTGGGAACTTAGACAACCCAGCACAAGTTAAATAAACAATACAGAATATTATTTTCTAATGTAACTTTAAGTTAACATTTCAGGATAACATTAGAATTAACACTATAAGATATCGAAACTGAAGAGAAATCCAAATATTGGACCAATTAAACCTGCCTTTACCGCTGTTCTGAATGTTAGTTATTAGTTCGTAAGTTAGATGTGCAAACTCCGCTGCAGCCGAATATCTAGCGCTTAACTCTGAAATACAGCCAGGTTCTAAAACCTCATAACTTTGCTCTAATCTTTAGCTAGATGAGACTAGCGGGGGAAGGGAAGGGGGAGTAATTCAGCTAAGATTGCCCCGCGTCTGCACTCGCCGGGAACTCGGACGTTAGACTAAAAACCTAATAGAATTAGCATAGAAATAGATTCAGTCCGATGCTCGCTTCTTTCAGAATGCCCCATCATTGCTTAATCCATTTGCACTGGCCACATTTCGAGGGAAAGCTTTATAATCGTTTCACTGTCATAGATTAAACTGTTACAGTAATAAAAGCTAAGATATTTTTAATACACTTATAGAAGCTAACTACGAGAACACTTTCTTATTTTTAGTATTAATTTAATTCAATTAGTTACATACTGTTACCAAAAATATTACCTTACAGCCATGAAGGAAATTATTAACGACTAGTTTTCGTCCGCGACTCGTCCGCGTGGAATTGAAAAAAAAATTAAAGTTATCGCCTATGTGTTCTTCCAGACTATCCTCTACATCTATACCAAATTTCATCGAAATCCGTTGAGCCATTTAGGCTACAAAGTCTAACAAACATCCATCCATCTAAACTTTCGCATTTGTAATATTAGTATGAAGTATGATGATATTACATATGTACATATAGGTAAGACATAAATATTACATTAAATATTTTTAAAGTAACTAGGTGTTCTTCCTAATTTCTAATTAAATAATAAAAATACTTATAAAATCCACTATTCTTTTAGTTATAACACGAACCCTCTGTTTTCCACCACTTAATCTTTGACATAGCAGTAGGGGAAAAGTGTTTCAATATCGATCATTTGTAGCGATGAAAAATGAATTGGATAAAATGACAACGTATGTATTGTTGCGATCGATCGTCGCGAAGGAAAACACGAGCCGGGCTAATAGAACCAGTCTGTCGTGTTCGCAAAGTATCTGCTCGACGTACGCCTTTGACGGTTTATTTGCAAACTGTAAGTTGACCTATGGGAAAACTCGATGTAAATAACATGTAGGTAATTTTCCAATTTTCTTGTTTTCCTTACTTCTATAAACAGGATGATTTGTTTACTTAATGGTATTATTTTATTTCTTTTGATAATTGCTGTCTGAAAAGTATTTAGATTAATTAGAAATTTAATAAACATTTTTAGTTCTGATTACAATTCAATATTATATGAAAAATCGTTTGATGTTAAATTTTTGACCGACTTCCCAAAAGAAGGAGGTACTCAATTCGTATGTATGTTTTTTTTAATGTGTGTTACGGCATAACTCCGCCGCTAATGGACCGATTTTGATAATTCTTTTTTTATCCGAAAGGTAGTGCTTGCAGGTGGGTCCCATTTTGTTTGATTTTTGGAGTCAAAGACTACGACGTAGTTAAAAACTATATTTAATGTTCATAATATGTTTCTTGAAAATCGAGACGAATTACCAAATAGCCAGTACTCTTATAAGTTTTTCCAAAAGTAAGCGACCTTAAACATCCCTTTAGCCGATAACCATATGAATAGAGTAATGGTCCGAAGAAAATCTACAGATTTAAGTCTAGAATTCAGACTTAGAGTTTAGCTACTTATAGAGGTTTAGCTTAAATGTACTCAGCAAACGGCCACCTCAAGAGTGGTGAAAATGTGGATGCATTGAGGCGATGTGGCTTTTAGTTAAGAAAAATAAAAGATCGAAGTAACCAAGCTTACTTTAAACCTTAAATGAACAAAATATATAATAAGGTTAGTGTTTAGATACGTAGATTTAATTGAATTCTAACTTCTAGCATTTAAATTTAGATAGAAATGGTATATCAAGTGGCATTAACTCAAAATGTTAGCGCCGTGTAATTTCTAAGGCTTCATAATAGAAACGAAGAGAGCGCGCACACATTTGACTATCGAATAAGTGTTTAGTCTCGCTTTGATTCCTATGGGCTTATATAGAGGTGCGCAAACTACTCGATTTTTATTGTGCTAAACAATTGAATTAGCTGCGAAACAATCGACAATCGGACAACAGTTGTGCTATAGTTTAGTCAAAGTGCGCCCGCTCTTATAATGACAAGGTTTTAATGACATTTAACACATTCTAGTAGGGAGATACGGCAGTATTTTATATAATACTTTATTTTTATGCTATAAGTTTATTTAAAAAAAAAGTAGATTTCGATGTTTTTGTTATGCAAATAGGTATTTAATCATTTTGCTTTCTCTTTAGTATAATATTACATGGAGTAGAAATACACAGTTTGTAGATTATTTGCAAAGGTGTTGTGAAACTTGTAGCAATACGGGCGAGCTTATCTCACTGCTATTTAATTACAGAATTCCACGGGACAGACGCGACGTCCGTTTTAATATAAACACCTTATTGAATTTAAGGTTATTAATCTTGAAGATATTAAGTTGACTGTTCATTTAATTAAAATATGTCCTAACATTAGAAAAATGTATAAATTCGC
The DNA here is from genome assembly GCA_029286645.1 of Papilio protenor. Classification (NCBI taxonomy): domain Eukaryota; kingdom Metazoa; phylum Arthropoda; class Insecta; order Lepidoptera; family Papilionidae; genus Papilio; species Papilio protenor. The sequence goes on along the minus strand of JAGSMZ010000007.1, from coordinate 7,547,881 downwards.
CGGCGACTTCGTCCAAGTGAATTTAAAAGAAAAAAGAAAGTAGCCTATGTGTTCGTCGAGACTATCCTCTACATCTATGCCAAATTTCTTTGAAATCCGTTAAGGGTTAGGCTACAAACTCTAACAAACATCCACACATACATCTAAAATTTTCCATATATGATATTAGTAAGATTTATTAGTAACATTCTAAATATTAGATACTTTAGTAACGTGGTTCGATACTAAATTCTACCTTCCACAGTTTGGTTAATAAATACTGAGCACTTAATGGACTGGCAAGCACTTAAAGGGTAATTTAAATAGAGAAAAAAACTAAATAAGTAAGGGCAAACAGAGATATAAAGCGCTGGACGCATTTGCATACAAATGAACTCTTCAATGTATTGTTTGAGTCAACGGAGCGGTGTGGACTGTACCAAGCTGAATGCTTAACAGAGTTTCGTTCACTTTACTTCTCATTAAAAAGAAAATCATTTAAAAATATCACTTCTAAAACAGACACATAGAACACAGTAAGAGATCATGTTAATATTTACATCCTTTTAAATAAATAACATAGAAATAATGACGTTATTATCCTATAATCAGATAAATTAAAAAAAAAGCACTTAAACAAATCTCGCGAGAACAAACGTCGAAGTTGTTCTCAATAAATTCCTATAAAAATCCATTTGTGCAGAGCTTAAATATGATCTTAACTCAAGGGGCTTAAGATGTGCTATAACTTCCGTAAAGTACAATCGCCTCCGTTCGAAGTGGCCCAGTTACAGAAATATTTTCTCACATAATAAACAGGATACCCTTGATGATTTGATCTCATTACAAACTATGTCTACGTATGCCCTGAATATTGTAAAGCGTAAATGCTTTAGCAACAATTTCCTACCTCTATCGTTTCAAGACGTAGAAGTAAACGATTGACGCCTTTAAAACGGAACGCTACGAACTACGCTGACTGTACTTTTTATTCATAAGAGGGGTGGGCTTCCTTATAGGCATAAGGATCTCCTACAGCTATTATTGTTTTTCACAAACCATTTGATGTTTTTTATTTTCTATTTCGTTTAACAATCTTATAAGGATACGGTTGTTTTAAATGGATTTTTAAGATTGATATATGATTACTGTATTGTATTTGTTTTATAACATTTTATTTAGCGCCTTTTTTCTTTTATTTATGACTTATCAGCTTGTCGCTCACGACTCCGTCCGCGTCGAATTAAAAATAGAATATGTGTTCTTCTTAAAGATACATAGTAACAAACATCCATGTAAACATTCTCATTTATAACATTAGTAAGATTGCTGACAACATATAAATATAATAGCATTTGGAAAAATTTAAGAAGGCTACCGTATAGCATATTCTAAAGATCGAAGAATTCTAACAGTTGTATTTGGTTAAGGTTCGTAAAATAAGCAAGAACAATATAAAAAGGAATGATTTATTTTGTTAGTATATTTCTGTAACGGGCACAGATGCTCACAAGTCGGGGGATGTCATTAATTATTTCGGACCACCCTTTGCCCTTCCAGTAAATAAGAGTAATAATTCGAATACGAAAAATATTGATATCGCGATTTCACCCTTTCGTTGTTTTTTTTACTTGTTTCGTCCCCTTTTTAAATCCCGACCGTTACCATAGCGACCGCCTTCCGACGTTTTAATGAGCAATTAATTAAATTTCCCTATTAAGAGTGGCGGTATCGGTAAAAATATGACGCTATTATAATTGAAGGGTTGGTTAGGGCTTTTATAATTCTATCTGCGGTCGAGGAAATTCAATTTTATGGTAAAAACCAACTAAGCATGTAAATTTCGGGAATTAACGTTAAACATAAAATATTAGAATTTAAGAACTCTTAAAAGTAAGATAACTCTAAATATTTTTTTAAATTAAAGTCTTTAGTATATTATTCAGACTCAATTAAGTATCAGAAAACATAAAGAATCGTGCACCTTTACGCCCTAAAAATTTTAACATAAAAAAATAAATAATTAACTACAAAAAACATGGTTCCGCTGACCGCTCATATACACCTTTTTTCTCAAAATTTTGCCAACATCCATGTCACTGCGATTTGATATAACATAAACAAAATTGTGTCAAACAGAACGTGGAAAGATACGAATCAAACAATGGCGATTAGCAGAACTGGCGGTTATTAATCGTAAAAATTTTAACCAACAAAGAAATGACATCAAATGACCGTTAAATTACGAATTAAATTATAAAAAAAACAAAGCGCACCAAAAACAACGCAGGTGGCCTTATGTGGAAATTCTTATCGTTAATCTAGATTAAGGTTGAAAATTAACATATAAAGCTGCTATTATCTGAACAGATCAGTTAATTTCACGAAATCAAATACTTAACATACACGAAAACAACATTGATGTCGCATGGAAAGAAAAAACACATCTCCTAGCACAAGACCACCATATGTAACCCGAGCTTGAAAACATTTGAGTCAAATAGTTTATAATCCTATACAATTCCAGTTATAAACGCTAGTCAAATTTTCTAAAATGTAAGATAAAGTATGTTTAAAATTGAAAAGACATCTTACTAATACTATAAATGCGAAAGTTTAGATAGATAACGCCTTTTTTAACGGATCTCGATGAAATTTTTCATAGACGTAGAGTATAGTCTGGAAGAACACATATACAACTTTTGTTTTTTAATTCCACGCACGGAGTCGCTGGCGAAAGCTAGTTAACAAATAATAAACAATCGCACAGATAAAACAGAATAGGTGATGTGGAAGTTATCGATTGTTGATGCATGGTATCGCGTGGTGCCGTCAGCGAACGGCTCCATTAGACCGCTCGCGCTGCAGTTTCAAATGCCAGCGTATTTGAGGATATCAGTGAGCGCGGTTAATTTCGGTGCAGCGAATTTACAAAACAAACGAAAAGCGCATTTTGTGCTGAAAACGCGTATTCGCTGTGCACCCGATTTAATGCATTTGATATGCGGACGAAATAAAAGAGTTTTAAAATAAACGTTTTCGGGTTGGAATTTTCTCTTTATTTTGACCGAATTGTTTCGAATTTCCTCCTTTTATAGAAATTTAGGTATGCGGTAATTTAGATTTGGGATTTAATTTTAAAAAAGGGTAAGATTTTTAGCGCAAATAATTTGATTACTGAACCGGCTCGACAGACTAAAATAAATATTACAAATATGCAACCTATTTTTTTAACCGAAATAAAACCACATAGGATATTACGATCGCTGCAGTACTCATTTTACAACAGGATCGTAACAGTTACAATAAAACTTCAAACCAATTACTTCGATTGCAGTTTTATTTTTGGTCGAAAACAAAGGGATATTTACATACAAGAAAACCAATTCGGTGTTATTATCTTTCATGTTTGGCATCGGGATAGTAAAAATTATGCGATAGCATAAAAACATGGTGAATGGTGCAATAGTCCAAATTAGTTCCCGGACGTCGTCCCTACGGGTGCAATGGCGTGTGCTACGGAAAATTGTCTTAAGAGCGCAAAGACGTCCTGCGCTGACGACGTCTTACCATTAACTACGAGTGATGTACCCTTATACAATTATCGATAACTCATCTTACTATTATTATAAATGCGAAAGTTTGGATGGATGGATGGATGTTTGTTAGAGTTTGTAGCCTAAACGGCTGAACGGATCTCGATGAAATTTGGCATAGATGTAGAACATAGTCTGGGAGAACACATAGGCTACTTACTTTTCTTTTTTTTTAATTCCACGCAGACGGAGTCGCGGACGAAAGCTAGTTATTTCATAAAAATAATCCAAATTAATTAAGATTTCTTATATCTTTGATTTTTGTCTGACAAGAGCATGTATTTTTCGGAGTTAGGTAGGTTTTATTGTGACAGAAGAGCGACAAAAAATTATCGGACTTTTATCCGTGTAACTACACCAATGCGTGAAAATGATTATCATTTTTGTTCTGACGCTTCCACCATAAGTTATACTACATTATTATGATGTAGTTCGTTTTGTATTAAATTTTAAATATATATTTTTTTAAGTTAATATGTTAAGGGGCAGTACTACCAAATTCTTGTAAATTGCCTGATAGTAATCTAACAGATAAAATACGTGACAGAAATATAGGAATTTTTTGTTTCACAATTCAACATACCGATAAGTACACACCTGGTAGTTAGTAAAAGCGGCAACGTCGCAAGGACGCTTAAAGTTCCTATTCGGCAGTTTCGTAAAAAACTTTATTTTTAATGTTAAGATAAATCTTTTCTATTTTCTGCTTAATAATTTATATAAAAAGATTGTATACAATATATGCTAAGTATTAAACAAAAATTACTTATTTATTTTAATATTTGGTTAAAAATACAATTTAAAAAACGAAATAAACGGAATGAATTGCGAATCTGAATTTCGTTGCCATGACAACGATATATTGTTATAGTCATTCGTCATTCGAGTAATAAAATAATTATATTATTCCATATTGTAAATTATAAAATGGATAAAATAATTAAAAAACGCGAGCGAAATACAAATTTTTACTCGGGAAGAGACAGAGTTACTCGTATCTCTAGTAGAAAAAAATAAAAAAATAATAGAAAATAAGAAAAGCGACTGTGTTACTTGGCAAGAAAAAGAAAAGGCATGGATGAATGTAGAGAAAGATTTTAACTGCGCTGCAACGGGGGCCTTTCGAGATGCGAAGCATCTCAAATTAAAATTTGAAGCTCTTAAAAGAGACACACGCAAAAAATCTAGTATCATTCGTGCTGAACTTTATAAAACTGGCGGTGGTGTAAACAGAGCCACCCCCCTTACAGCCATGGAGCAAAAATTAAAGAAATTATCTTATTATCTGTCGAGGGTGGTGAGAGTACGTTTGATTCGGATCAAATTGGTAAGTGTCTATTTCGTAACTTATACATTATAATTTAAACCTAAATAGCTTTGTACTATCATGCATAGATTTTGCAAATGTTGAGTTAAAATAGTGTATAATTGAGAATTAACCCGTTTGGAACAAAGTGTAACCAATATGCTTATTTATAAATTATTTGTGTAACTCATTATCATGTACTCACTAATATTTTTTTGATCGTTATAGAATTAAGTGTAAGTGAGAATGACGGTGAACTTGTCGCCACGGAGCCCCCAACACTACCAATTAATTTGGATGGACAAGTGCATGACACAGCTGACAGTATGTATTAAAAAGAGATAATTAGTTTAGAGTAATTATGCAGTTGAAATTCTTATATCTAAAATACTGTAGAAGTTTATTAATATTCAAATAATTTCACATTTCTGAGTTGTTCCCTCAATGTATTGTTTATATTAAGAACGTATTTATTTCATTTTTCAGCGTCTATTAATTTAACACAAATAACGCCGTCACCGCAACGAAAATCCACCATGAAAAGACATATTTTGGAAACTATGCCCGGTACTTCTAAACAAGTAGATATGACAATGACATCACCATCGAGGAAGTGGGCTGAGTGGAAACCGGCTTTTTTAAAGTCAAAAAAACATCCTACTTTATGTTAGTATTTATTTAAGTTAGAATGGAATAGTATTTATTTGTTAATCTTGTTTAATAGGCTTTTGAAGTAGATAAGAAGTTTTTGGCTGTTTATTTAATTAATGGACGATCTTCAGACACTTCAGCACAAGTGTGTTTTAAATATTATATATTATGTATATTTTACTGAGTTAAAAAATTATCTAATTGTTTACAGGTAAACCAAAAGAAAAAAGACCTTTTGAAAAACTAGTTGAAGCAAAATTAGGAATCATAGCGTTGCAAAAAAAAGTCATAGAAGAAGAACTAGAAGAAAACTCCTCAAAAAAGAAATGTTAAAAAATGAAATGAAACATAAAGATAATATGTATGCTTTAGAAAATCAAAAAATTCTTTTACAGATAGACATTTTGAAACTTCAATTAGATAAAACAAAGTTAAGCTACATACGTTTTTTATTTTATATCATACTCATACAATATTAGAAATCCTTAACGGTCAGGACAGAATTTGGAACAAAGATAGTTTAACCTAGAATAACACATAGGCTATTTTTTAATTTTATTATTTGCTGTCCGTAGTATTAGTACCATCGCCCTGACTATTTTATAATAATGTTGAAAATATTCCGATATAATATTACGCCTAGTTCCATCACCGATCTCATTGGATGCTTCATAATTATGGTTATCAATTTCTTCGTTTTCTGAATAGTCATGAAAATGTTCATCGCCAGTAATTATAGCAATATTTTGAAGCACAGCACAGGCCACAATAATGGCTTGTACTTTAGAAAAATCCAATGTTATTTTTTTGGACAATACCGGAAATCTACTTTTCCAAACACCATACGACCTTTCTACAACATTTCGAGTTCTTATTTGTGATTCGTTGTATAAATTTTCTGCTGGAGTAGTAGGGTTGTGGAGTGGTGTTAGCAAGAAATTAGTATTTTCGTAGCCTTTATCTCCTAATATATAACGGTTCCCGAATTCGCCATTGATTAAACGTTGTTTAATTTTGGAATTACTGAAAATAGTTTGATCATGACACGAACCTGGCCATCTGGCTACAATGTCCATTATTTTTAAATTTGGACCTACTATGGTCTGAACGTTACGGAAAAGTTACCACGTCTGTCTCTGTAATATTCCGCTGTTTCCCCTCCAGGTGATTTTATATTAATATGCGTACAATCAATCACACCAATTACATTTCGAAACTTGGCGATATTATAAAAGTTACGGATGATGGGTTGCAAATTTAAAGGAAACTTTATAAAAACAGGTCTTAAATTTTGCTATGGCAATCGAAACTTGTGTAATTATTCTCGATGCCGACGATTTGCTTATGCCACTTAAATCTCCGACTGCTCTAATAAAACACCCTGTCGCGTAGTAGCGCAACGTGAGTAATAATCTGTTAAGTGGAGATATAGCTGCGTTTCTGGAATGCAAATAAATAGGTATAGATAATACAGTTTACGCAGAAAAGTAAGAAGTAAATGATGGGACTTACAAATTCGTTGCTGTTTTTATATCATTTTTTATATACAATAATACATAGTTTACTGCTGACTTTGTGAGACGAAACCTAGCTCTAAATTCTTCATCGTCGTATTCAAGTAAATTATCGACTCGATTCCTTACGACTGGGCGTTTGCGGGGACGAGATAATTGATCAAGAAAATCATCAAACTCATCTTCTAAAGACTCAAAAAGATCCATCTTCATTCAAATGATAACCCTAAGAAAGTCCACGCAATACTTGTTACTGAAAATTAATGCGGAGAAAAACAATGGATAGTATTACAATAGCCTAATCACTTTTACGTAAATTATCTGACATCAATGAAGGTGTAAAATAGCAGAATGTATAAAATGATTTTTCTGTCCCACCACTGACATCTGTCATTATTAATATCACTGATAATTTACAGCAGTATAATAACGGCAACGTCGCAAAGAATGCTTATAAGTTCCTATTTATGCAGGTTCGTAAAAGAGACCACGCCCTAAATTACGTGACATCTTAATTTAGTTTTACGTAAATGTTTATTTTTACGTAATTGAATACATAACAAGCTTTTATATTAATAAGGGATAATAACACAACGAATGGTAAAAATTAACAAACACAAAAATAAAAAATAATTTTAACAACAAAATATTACGTTGAATGAATTTCGTTGCGTCATTTTGATAACGGATTACTGTTATAATGTAACCATACGGTTCCATGTAAGACTACTTCGTAAGATGCAAACTTCACTGCCATGAGTAACTCAAAAACACAAAAAGTATAGAGTTTGTCACTCGAAACATGGCCCATTGTCGTGCTAGATTATCGTCTCTATTTCTCACTACTGAGTGATTGTGGGGACGGTATATTCATGTTATATTGCAAGACAATCATAAATTCATCTTCTCAAAACTCAACAAGATCTATATTCAGCCAATACATTGATATTAACTCAAAATAAGATCAAAGAAAGTTTTCTCATCCAGTTGATAAAAAGATAATGGTCACACGATCTGGCAGTCAAATTAGGAGCTCGTAAATTTGCTATTTTACCTATCCGAAACTTGTGGGACTGGATTTTGCACCATATCTGACGTCATTGTGACATTCATGTCATTTTGACATTATCCAGAACTCTTTATCAGCAACCCGTGGGACAGAATCGAAAAGTTTTGTATGGCGCTTGTAAAAAAATTACATTGACATTTAAAACGTCACAGCGTTATCTGCTATTTAAAACTGGTGGGACAGAAAATTTGTATTTTATCTGACGTGACGTCATATTTACACTATCAGGGCCTCTATCTACCACCGGTGGGACAGCCCCTTAAACTATCGATAAACAGTTTGCACAACACTAGTGTGGAATCAAGGGGAGTACCTCAAAGTTAACGCATTACCGCTGCATCCACCTCAGACGCGAACTTGCCTCGTAACGTTACACCTAACGTGTATAATTATGTACTTCATACGTCACATAAAAACTTTTTCGTTTCTTTTTAATAGCGTCGCACATAACTGCTCAGTTTATATCGACGCGGCGGTAAAACTTGAAACGGACCATAACTTGAAGATTTATAAGCTCATGTTAAGAACATAGCAGACTAATAAACTTTCAAACTTTAAGTTGTTCGTTTCTTAACGCAAATGTTGCGAACTGCTAACGGCGTAAAATGTTTTCATTAAAAATGTTTATTATCTATAGCTACTAAAATAATAAAGCGTACACACTCTACTTCGTGGCGTATTATGTCAGCAATCACAGCATATTTTCGAATAATTCTTTCTTTAATAAAAAGCCCTACACTTACTTTAGGCTGTATATTTTCACGCTATTAAACTTAGGGGTAAATAAATTGGAAAACACCGTCATGTAGGAAAGAGACCATAAACTACAAGCTGCCAACATTAAGGAAGCAAGGTTATTATGATAAGAGTAATTTTGACATTTGCACCTGAGAATATATTTTTTAAATGTCTCTGATAAGTGTCTAGCAAGAACTTAAAGCTGTTGACAGCCATCTCTCACATTACAATCGGTTTACAATAGTTTAGTTATGATGAGATATAAAGGCGAGCATTACCTCCAAGCATTTTGCGTTACTCTGTGTAATTGTGGGAGTCGATAACCACGGGCGTGTGGTATAACCGTTGGCCGGTGCAAGGGCACTATTAATAACGCATCATGAGAGACAAGTGCTCGTCGATTTAGATATGTGATCACACACGGCTGCAGCGGAAAGTGTTGTAACTCTAAAATTAAAAATATGCAAATATGTGTAAAATAATAAAATGTATCACAGATATGTTAAATGTTAAATAAAATGTTATATTTGTTGTTTGGAAGAAAAATTAGTTTATTAAACTATAAATCGTAAATTTGTATGTTAATTTATAATTCTCTTTTAAATAGATGTTAGGCAGGAATTTGCAACTACAAAAGCAATAGTTAAAAAATCTTCTATATGAAATAACCGTTTTTTATTATGGATATGAATTAAATTATAGGATTAACTTTATTATGCATTCCAAATAGTTAGTTGTCAAAAATTCCTAAATTACAGAGTACAATTTTAATGAAAACGGTAAAATGGTAGTTATCACCCTTGCCATCGTGAGTCTAATGTTAAAGAAATTATCGCGTTACAGGCCGTGAAGGCGGCGATAAGGATCTCCTGCGCTAACGACGGCCGGCTACCCGGAATTTATGATTTGTGGTTCATACACTTTGGCAGCGAACCACGCTTTAGGGATTATAAGGAATTATGATGTTGTTCATGACACATTTTGTTTTTATTTTTCCTTGTTCAACTTCTTACTTTATTCAATCATATCGATTTAACAAGTTATGACTTTAAGCTGCGGTAGCTCAGTTTTTTATGTTGTTTTTAATATTTATTTCTCGTGAGGATTCCGTGTTGTTCCATACAGATATTTTATATTGGATTGTTTTACAAGTTTGATGAAATTGTAATTCTAAGGTTTAATATTGTATAATACGATATTTGATATAAAAAAAAATACTTTCATACAAATACACACATAACACAGTCATATGTTTTGTGTAGACAGTACTTCCCTTTAATCTATTGCCTATATTAAAATGCGTAATACCTAAGCAATTTTAACTAAGGATTTTATCTTTTTATACCTATACACATAAACTTAGGCAAACACCCGGAACTGTAGTCATATAATTTAATCCTTTACGGTTTTTTCTATCTATACATCACAGTCCTTATAAGGTGTGTGCCACATTAGACCGCACGGCGGCCGTGAAGTGCCGTTTACTTATGGACACATAATGAATCGGGAAACGTAACTGTGAGAAAATTGTTTATTGCTGACATAAGCTTACGCTTTTCGCAATAAAACAAACTACTCAAAAAGTCAACACGGCAAAGTATAGCTCTGTAAATTCAGTAAATGTTTGTATTCAAATACTAGCTGTTCGCGTGCGGATTCATCCTCGTGAAATTATAAAAACTTTATTTTATTGTTTACATTTGTCAAATTATCAATAGCAAATGTCAAAATGACATGACATGACAAACCTTAGCAATCTCTCTTTCTTGATGTTGGCAGCAACTTATGGGCTCTTTCCCACATTTGGGTTTTTATCCAAAATATTTACCCCCTAAGTTTAATGGCGTGAAAATATATAGCCTAAAGCATGACGTAAGTGTAGGGCTTTTTATTAAAAAAATAATTATTCGAAATATGCTGTATTTGCTGACATCTTTGGCAACAAAGAAGTGTGTGTTTACGCTTTATTACAATAGTATAGATATAGATGTACACTAGTAACTGGCATACTTGCATGCCAGTTACGTAGCAATTGCTGATGTCTATTGGCAGCGGTGGTTTCGCTTTTTCGGCGAATTTACGTGGCCCTCGATCGTTTACCACCTTATAATATTAAAAGAATCATTACTGTAATGGAAAAAATCTAAAATTCCCAAGTAGCAATTTACTCAGTTGTTTATATACTTCAAGGTCTATATAATGTTGACGCGTTCACTTAATTTGTACATACGGAAAATAACTTTACAATAGAGTTTATGTGCCTAGTAGGGTATCTAACTGGTCGTCGCCATTTTGGTCGGCCATTAATGTGTAGAATGCTGTTTGATTAACTTTTATAAGGCATAATGTTGCAAACAGTATTCTAATAAAAATACCTTATTTAGGTATACAAATAAAATAATTGAAATATGATAAAACGTATGAAATATTTATTTCCGTTTTATTATTGAGTTTTAAGGAGCGTCGGTGGCTCAGTGGTTTAAGCACTTGACTTGTAATCTACAGGTCTTGGGTTCGAATCCCGCCGCCATGTACCAATGTGATTTTCGATTTTTCGAATTTTCATATGTACATAATTTACCCGACGTTCTTACGGTGAAGGAAAACATCGTGATGCAACCTGCACATATCAGCGAAGAAATTCAAAGATATGTGTGAAGTCAACCAACCCGCACTTGGCCAGCGTGGTTGACTATGGCCTAGTCACCCTAACTTTAGGGTAGGCTCCGAGCCCCTCGGTGGGGACGTATAGTGAGCTGGTGATGATGATGATGATGATGATGATGATTGAGTTTTCTCACTTTTCATTCGACTTCGATATTTTATGTATGATGGAAATACCTTTTCAATTAATAGTTATTAATAGTATAATTAATGACACGCGAGGGTACTACCAAGTGACATTTTCTCAATCTTATTTCCAGTATCACTACTTTATAAAAAAAGTAAATGAATGCATAAACACACATTTACGGAAAATACACTCAAATGAGTTTACTTCATTATAACTGTGTAATCTATAATTAACTAGCTTTCGCTCGGGACTTCGTCTGCGTGGAATTAAAAAAAAGTGAGTAGCCTATGTGTTTTTCCGGACTATCCTCTACGTCTATACCAAATTTCATCGAAATCTGTTCAGCCGTTTAGACTACAAACTCTAACAAACATTCATCCATCCATCTAAACTTTCGCATTTATAATATTAGTATGATTTACGGAAAATACACTCAAATCAGTCCATTTCATTATAACTGTATTCTATAATTAATAAAAAAGGGTTATAGGAGTTTTCTCTATAGGATTTTCTATTTCGCATGTCTTACCAAATTATTTCAAATTAAGAACAATGCAGAAAAAAATAATTAAACCTGGACATGCGTGGCAGTACGAACTTATGCTTTTAATTGATGACTGACGTCAGTTCCTTGAGCCGATTAAAAATTCCAGCTTTTTATCTTGATAGCCTTTACCTAGGTTCTAGCGCACGCAATGCCGCGGAAACATAACCCTTTATATATATTAAACAAAATACGTCGCATTAAATGTAACACGCTTTATACCAATGTATTCATGTTGCGTAACATTCTTTTAGGAAAAGAAATATATTGACATATGAAATCGCAACGAAACCTTATGCATCTTTATGCATATAGAATAGAATATGTATCTTTATTTGTGTATGTATCGTTTTATCTATCGTATCTTTATACGTAGGACAAATTAAATAAAGTAAAAAACCAAATTATTACTAGTGTTAAAATCTTATTAGACCTGTACAAAGTTACACAATATACCTACTTAATTGTACGAGTATATGTAGTTTTTAGTTAAACTGCGTAATTTTTTCCGACACGTGTTTGACATTTATAACCTTTTGTAGGCATTGATACGTGTCCTGTAGGTAAAAAGCAGTTTACAATAACATCGACTCTAAATGGGTTAAGTCACATTTATCGGTAACTACGCAGTGCACTGTTTATCGAAACCGCGCTCTTACTGCTCACAGATAACGTGAAACGTATTATGCAATAACTACCACTCATTCTAGTAATTTATATTAATTATTAGTATTAAAATGGGCTACAAAGGAAGAGGAAGACCGAAGAAAGTATGGATGTATTGTGTGAAAGAGGTTATGATTAAGAAAGGAGTGGATTCAGATATGACGGCTGATAGATATGTATGGAAGAGCAGCACATACTGTGCCGACCCTCCATAAGGGACAAGGGCAAGTTTATGATGATGATGATGATTAGTATTAAAATGGGAGCTCATAATATGTGCTTTCTCTTACTAACTGCTATTTAGTCCGTCTTTATGTTTGCTCTATGCTTATTCTAGCTCTTATTTCTTTCACACAATCTATACATGTTTTCTTCGGTCTTCCTCTACCTTTATAGCCATCCACATATAATCTTTCTTGTATATGATCATGATGTCTCTGCACAATATGTACGTACCAATATTCTCATTAGAAAATTAACATTACGTTGTTTATAACATTTATAAAATGACAAGGTCTCGTGGACATTACTGTGTCCTTTCTGCATAAAGCGCTCCCATATCGGCAAGCTCGCACGCACGTGTTATCGTTCGTTACAATTTTAATTACTATTTAAAACTAATTAATTATAACATTATTTTGCTTTGTAGTAAACATATTTTTATAGTCTTATCGAAATGGTCCGGTACTAAGTTTAATGATGCCAAGATAGTCTACAAGGAGGGATTATTTGCAACAAAGTAAGAGGATGATGCAACATAATGTAATTGTTATATAGCAATTCCTTTATATTGATCTAGTTACATGACCGTATATGAAATAACAAGACAAATTGATAGACGAACAGTCTACTTTTGTTCTGTTAAATGGGACAACCAGAGACTTTGTAATATTTACTATTATTTTAAACAAGCTGTTGCCCGCGACTTCGTTCCCGTGAAATTTGAAAGTTCAAAACTTACGTTCGCCCCTTTTTCAACCAAAAGTATTAACTTAGTAGTTAGTAATCTACGTAGTTAATAACAGTAATCTACCGATGCAAGATTCCAAATTCCTAAACCCGGTAGTTTGTGCGCTGATTTTTCGGTTACCCTGATTGTTTGTGTTCGCGATATCTTCTAAACTATTTGTCCAAATTAAATACTGTGAAGGACAATTTTATTCTACATTAAATTCTCCAGATAACAAACGCATTTATTTGGATAAGGATTAATATTGAAACCAACAAAAGAACGCCGCTAATAGCGTGCGGTTTTTAATTCATTTTGTAAACAAAAAAGTGGTTATTGTAAGAAAACCGTTAAAGATAGATATATGATATCGCGGACTTTTCTGTAGAACTTTTTGAGATCTACAATTGTTTTGTACATCATTTTTATATATCTCTAAGGGTTTAGCCTGCGTAAGCCGAGAAAAGTTAAAGTTTAGTGTTTAGTTTTTAACGCCGGCGTCCAGAAACACGATGTTTATTAATAGTTCCTAAACATTAGTAATAATGAAATATAGCCTATGTTTCTCACAGATAAATTACCTTTCTGTAGGTGAAAGAATTTTTAAAATCGGCCCATTAGTTTATGCGTGAATCAAATACAAACAAAAATACAAATCTTTCCTCTTTATAATATTAGTATAGATATAGATATAGAAGTATAGATATAGATATGTAACAAGCGATTTCAACTTAAAATAAATCGAATGAAAAAATGTCGCTTGTGCGAAAAACCTTAGCCAATGGCGTAATGACTTCACACGTGAACTGACCGGAGTCATGGATAAATGATCATGGCTAAAAGTGTCCTGTTTCTAAAAGACCTGTCAATTTAATCATCTCATACACAAGAATATGTATGTTCATTTCTTCAATACAATACATCATATAAACGACGTTCCCGTTCGTTATCAGTACGAAACTGGCTTATTTTAAGTAACCGTCTACTATCAGAGTTTACTCGTGTAAACGATTGCCACTTAGGTTATCTGAAGTCACATGATTGATTGATTTCGCGTTAACAATATTTATTATGCGAACAGCAATTAACTGCGTTTACATCTATTGACCTATGCAGCTGTGAAACTGTATTTTATGAGGCATAAAACTACGCATTAGGCGTGTTTGTATCGCCTGATAATTTTATGCTATTTGCTAATCAGTAATGTTTAGATATAGTGTGTACAATTTGCAACTACGAGTTGATTTGCACGTTTCCTTTATAGTATGTTTACTACAATTACTATGTTTGAAATGGTTTGTTTATGTAATTTTTTATGTAATGATAGATGTTGATAGATGACAAATACGTATACCGATCAAGGTATTTACGTAGTCCTTCAAGTCTAGGATGTTTTCGTACGTGAATTCATCGTTTAATGCTTCATACTTCGGTAGTATGGGTTTAAAGGGAACTGTGATTAAAGAAAATATACGCACAGATATACTATGATTTTTTGGTGACCTTTCTTAGCTTCTAAAATATATCTCTAATGTCTATCCCTAAAGATCACGACCTACAGTGCTCATAACTATAAAATATTTATGAATCAATTATTATGGCTCCTATAGCTTTAACAGTGGCCGTAAAGTATTCGATTTAAAGGACGTCGTAACATCTATCTCTATTACCACAAAATATACACTAACTGTTTAGTTAAACACATGTTTTAACTAATCGATGGTGTGATCATATTTCAATAATCCACGCTGGGCGCTAGTCACGGTATAAAATTTTTGTTGTCTAAGTATGGTAAGGTCCTATATGTTTGAAAAAAGTACTAGGCTAGCATAGTATAACATAGTGTTATATGCATGCTGCAGATGGCTGTCGGTTAATGATTGATTACGATTAAAAGATAGTTCCGAAGTAATCAGCTGGTAAGGTCAATGGTCTAACGGAATGGTTACACTTAGTCTGGCTTACTGTCTGTCCCACTTAAACAATTTGCAGGGTGACCCCCAGCTCTCACGTGCCCCCTATGTCTCACGTGCCCCCCACGTGCCCCCACCAGCCTGGCCTCGTTTCCCGAGGGACCAGGGCCATCCTGTCCGACCGAGTCATCGTTTTTATTAAAATCCTCTTTAAATCCAAACTGACGTTGATTAAATCAAATCGTATTTGTATTAGTTGGGATAATTTTGATGTGCTTTGAACTTATATGGAACTGTGGAATATTTAATTACCTAAATGTTTCTTTGCTATTCTGTTGCAACATTGAGATTTTCCTACTATGTAAAGGATATCAGAAGTTATAAAAATTACTAATACCAAATACTTTGTGGATATTCAATTTTCCTTGACGAGAATTTACTTCATACGTTTAGTAATGTTGCTTGTTGAATGTGCATCAATATATTTGGCATAAAACGCTTGGTAACATTTTAAAACATTTCAATTTGCCTACAAGTTGGTAATAAAAGATTTCCGCGATACTGAGTAGGCCGATTTGGCATTTAAACGGTCGTTATTAAGTCGTGATGGGAAGTTTTTATTTGCCTGTTGATTCCCAAACTGTCGAGTATTATAGCCCATTAAGGCCAAATATATCATATCTGAGAGCATTTTAACGTTTTCGGATCCCTTTGGCTGGATCTCACGCCGCGAACGACGAGTTATTAGAGGTGAGACTTTGTAACGCGTTTTATTTGATTCATTTGGAAATTATTAATTTAAAATTTGAATGATTATAATTATTGAATTATTACTAACTGAGAAAGTCGTTTATTGCCAGGAACATCGGCAATGGAAGCTTTCTAAAAATATAAAGAGCTTGCGCACACCTTAAACTAAAAGATCGCACAACTCTTTAGTCTCGTTTTGATTTCTATGAGCTTATATACAGTTGCGCACACTACTCAATTTTTAGTTGTGCAACTAAACATTTGAATGGGTTGCGAAACAATCGACAATCGCACAACTGTTGTTCGATATTTTAGTTATGCGAAATAACTAATCAAGTACTACTAAACTAAGATCCTTAAAAAAGAAAGCATTTTAATATCGACAATGAATTTGTTGCTCAACTTGTTAACGTGAGTGCATTCTCAAAATTAAATCTGAATTATAGCCTGACTAGAAACATGAAAACCTTCGCTTGCGGAAAAATATGGAACCAGTTTCTTTTCGCATAGAAAGTGGTGTAATAAAGAAGCCCATTGCAGCGCCTCCAGGCGATGGAGTTTGTCTTTAGTTCGACTTTAATTATATTTTATCCAAATCTTTACAAAGGAAATAATATTACTATCTTTCAATACATCTATTTACAAATTTTAACTTCGAATTATTTCTCCATAATCACACAGGTAGACAACAAAATTGCACAATAATTCAGTTATCCGTTGAATATATCAAATTATGTTAAAATAAAAAGCTTAATAAACATTATTTATGATCCAATTTGTTAATAGAAATACGAAAAAAACTGTAGCTAAATGACCGAATATTTCATAGAGGCTTGAATAATGTAATCAGTAAAGGTTAAGCAACTTATTGTTTGTAATAAATTTGCGAAGGAAACGTTTTTTTCTCTTCACAAAGGCTAAGCGTTTCACCATATTTTAATGGCGGTATAGTTGGGCCATAAACTCCTTTGATTTATTTTATTGCCACCATGTCGAATGTGGCCATTAAACCTGCGAGTTTTACAATTTTACAAAATATAATAAATTAAACCAAATAATGTGAATAGATTTGATTTGTGGACTATATATGAATTGGTTTACATTAATAATTTTAAAAATAAATTAAAACACTTGCAAATAAATTTAATTCACAAATCAATTTACTTAACCATAAAGTACGGTAATAAAACTAAAAGACTTCTAATTAACTTTAATAGAATTAAAAAAAGTAGCTATAAAACATTTTGTACCACAGATCTAAGAATTAATTATTCCAGTCGTATCGCTTGTTTTGTGGCCCGACGTCACATCAAACAGAGCTAACATGAGCTTCGGATTAATGTATAGCCGAAGAAAGCATTCGAATTAGATAATGGAAGCGTTCAAGAAAGCGGAATTTACCGTCACATTTAGTGTTTTACGAGCTCTGTTTAATTATACATGAAATCGTTTAAACTCCTGCGGTACCCGCACTCAATTTGATGGTGTACTTTTCGGGTAATGCGATAAGAGAAAAAATTATACTTCTATAATGATTGCGAGTGTTTTACTAAAAGCGTTTATAGCTTTTTTGCTCTCTCACTTTAGAAGAGATTAAATTAAAACAGCGATTATATTTTATCGTATCATTTGTGGATATTGCGTATGTTTATTTTGACATTAAAAATAAGCTATTAACTTTGAATGTACAAAATTGTCACATAACTGGTAAATAGTTAACGGCAAATATAATACTTTCTTGCTATCTTCTTATCTTACTAATCTTACTAATATTATAAATGCGAAAGTTTAGATGGATAGATCCATCTATCCAAGATGTTTGTTAGAGTTTGTAGTCTAAACGGCTGAACGGAGTTCAATGAAATTTGGCATAGAAGCAGACAGTTGTCTGGAACACATAGGCTACTCATTTTTGTCTTTTTAATTCCACACGGACGGAGTCGCCGGCTAAAGCTAGTTTCAGATAATTCACATAAATTCGTACGTATGAAACGTCATTAGCGAAGTTAAACGGTTAATCTGGGTAAAACACTCGTTTGTAATAAACCACACGGCGAGCATTTAAATCTGTCCGTCGGCATCCCTCGGGGCTTAAGTTTAAATTTAATATTCGCAGGCGCTCCTTAACTTAGTACCTATTTCCACTGGGCAGCTAGACGCGCGACTTAACGCAAGACTGGCATTTTGTAAGAAACCATGCTGTCGAAACAAAACACAAATTAGTTTCTCGCGACTAGTAGGAGATATTAAAATTTAGCGCCCGTTTTCATTAACCGGATACAGCAGCAAAGGCGATTACTAAACAAAACAATTGCGCACGGACGCAGTCTTGCGACTATCCACTTTGTGGCAATAGACAAGCGCCTTTGCGGTCGCCTCTCTTTTCCGGGTAACCATGTATT
The DNA here is from genome assembly GCA_029286645.1 of Papilio protenor. NCBI lineage: Eukaryota > Metazoa > Arthropoda > Insecta > Lepidoptera > Papilionidae > Papilio > Papilio protenor. The sequence continues at coordinate 7,529,010 of JAGSMZ010000007.1, read as the reverse complement.
AAACTGCTAACAAATATAAAAATAATTGTACTATTCATAAAGTTACTAACAAATGAGAAAAATAAACTCATTTTCATTGTTTCAAAGTATATAAACAACTACTTTAATAGATGAGAATATCGATATTTGTTTGTCTATATGTGATATATTTTAAAACTTGACATTTTTAACGTAATATAATAAAGAAAGTAGAAACATCAGCTAAAAAGACTTAGGGCCTGTTCCACCAAATTGTAAATTGTTTGATAACAATCCAACATGTAAAATATGTAATGAAAATATCAGAATTTGTTCCCATATCTGACAGTGACATCATTTTTAAGCTATCTGAGCCTCTATCAGCCAGTGGTGGGACAGGCTCTAATAATTATTTCAGTGTGTTATCTATGTTCTAAATATTTCACTTGTATAGATAACTTTTGCATCATAAATACATTTCATTGGCTGACAGGTTAGACATTAATGCAACTAACTTGTTAGGACTTGTCTGAATAAGTCTTAACTTGTCATGTTTACAGTTGACATGCTCCTGTTATGTGATCGTATGAGGATTTCACTACCAAGTATACGATAAGATAAGTATTATATTTAAATTCAATATTGTTAGATCGAATCAACAATACTTGTAAATTACTTTAAAACAAACTAACTCAACTCCAAGGCGACAACGTAAAGATATCGAACGTTCCGTGGTTACGACTAGAAAAATACTGAGCTTGTTGGCGATTGAGCCTGAGCCACTCCTTGCCAAGTATTTTATAAAACTGCCCCCACTATTCCTTCCGTTTCCTAATATTTTCCTAACATTATTGTTGTTTCAAATAAAGATAAGTAGTATTGATAAATAGCACAGATTAACAAATAACTTTAAAGAGTATAGAATATATCAAATTAGTTAAAAAGCTAACAATATACATAAATTCATTTAGCATTTTCTCAATCAGATGTATTATATATTATCTGTTTTTCCATAGTCATCAGCTGATACAACCACTGAGGGGCTCCAAGTATACCCTAAATGGACTGGGCTACTTAACTTCTCATATCTTTGAATTTTTCGCCGATATGTGCAGGTTGCATCACGATATTGTCCTAAACCATAAGCATGTCGGGTAAATGTATGAAATTTGACAATCAAAAATTTATTAGTACATAGCAAGGATCGAACAGACCCCGCAGATTACAAGACAAGATGCCTAACCCCTACCACGGACGCTCTCAATTCTTTGGTGCTATTTACTTATTATTCATTTAAAATTAGATACTACCTGATAATTAAACATCCCTGATTACACAAAGACGAAGGTAAAACTTTAGTACTAAGAAAATTATTGTTTTGTAATAATGTAGTCAGCTTTACATGGAAATAGCAAATCAAATTAAATCCCCTACCATTTGTTACCGGATAAAACTAGATTGAGAGCAATTCGTAAAACATTCCAAATTAAAACGGCCCGTGTCAATATCAAACTGAACTGAACATCGTACAAAGCATTGTTTACGGATCTGCACATTTAATTCCCGGATTCCCGGGAGTTACGTCATTTTACCCGGCGGATAGTATTTCGCGGAATTTCGCAAATTAAAATCACTGTTTGCGTTTGTCGCCCTTAATTAAAATCGGACGCTTATTGCGAATTGACTGAGGAAGGTCTCCGGGAATCATTTGGATCCTCTATTTAGATTATTACCAAAAACTCACACAAAGTTAACATATTAGAAGTACGTTTCTTACTAATATTTCTATCCTTATTACGACGAGTTTCATATCCAGACAGCTGTAATTGTAACACATGTGTATAACAGAGATTGCGTAATACTACTCGTACATAATAATAAAATCATTTTTACAGCGCCATCTGCAGCCAGACAAGGGACAAAAACATGTATCTCTACAATAATTAGAAGACCACTTTTTATTAGATTTCGCTTTGTAGACAGAATGTGTATTTGCGAATTGAACCAGCTTCTATGGGAGCTCATACAAAAACTATCTACGAGTACTGTGTTTTTAGCTTGGAAATCGATATCTGTTCGCTATTTAAATTAACAGATTAATTATGATTTAAATAAAAATAAATGCACATCATGTAACGCCGAAACGGACTAACGATTCAAATTTAATTCAATTTATAAAAACTTGAATAAAATGCGTCATAAACATTTTGGTAACAAACCATACGATAATAGTAATATCTAATATGATTTCAAATACGTCACCTAACTTATGTAAAATCACGTGTTATTCTGCACGTGTTGTAATTATTAATTAACTCAAATCTGACCTTAAATTGGAGCAATAACTTACAGCTGTTGAAATATAGACACAATATTAAAACGTTCCCCGCAAATTGACTCATGCCCTCTGACTAATGTTGTGATAAGTTGCACAAATGTACTAACCTAATTGTTTCATTTGTAATAACTAGCTTTTGCACGCGACACCGTCCGCGCGGAATTATAAAAAAACAAACTTTACGAGCGCGCGCACACCTTTGACTAAACTATCGCACAACTTTTTAGTGGCGCTTTGAATCCTATGAGCTTGTGCAACTAAACAGTTGATTGGGCTGCGAAACAATCGACAATCGCACTACACAGTTTTGTACATATCTTACAAACATCTAGTCACGCAAACTTTTGCATTTATAATATTAAGTTATTTAGTATGAAATATGATATATTATGATTGACAGTATCGTGGCACGCTATATTCTAGACTATTTCAGTATTTAATTAATACCTAGAACGATGTTAGTTGAATTCAATAACGTTAATTGCACAATGACGAAGGAAGTCGCAATGGAAATTGTCATTGTTAATTCATATGACAATTATGTTAGTTGTATCCCTTAAGAATTTTAAAATAGCACATTAAAATTAGAAACATACGTTGGCTAGTCCACTATTATACTTGTATTTACTTTAATATATTAAAACTAGCTTCCACACGCGACTCCGTCCACGTGGAAAAAAAAACGAAAGTGCCTATGTGTTCTTCCAGACTATCCTCTACGTCTATGCCAAATTTCATCGAGATCCGTTCAACCGTTTAGGCTACAGACTCTAACAAACGTCGATCCATCCATCTAAACTTTCGCATTCATAATGTTAGTAAGATTAGTTTAGCTTTAATGCGCTACCATATGTTAAATAAGGAACATTTTAAACTCTAACTTAGGCCTCTTAATGAACAATATACTTTTACAGACCAAATGTAGAGATTTTTCAAAAATTATTCTAATAGTTTCCAATTATACGTTATCTTTATGGACTTTGATCAGTAACTAAACATAATACAATAATGAAAACGCTTTAACTGTTTATATGTAAATTTTATAACGAAGTGATCGTGTATATGCGACGTGCATTTTCAAAATTTCTCAATGTAAAGCCAGACGATGGCTCGCGGTCTGGGCGCTTGCCAAGCGGGCGTCTCTCGTTGCAATGCCACCGCTGAGACCTGTCATTTTTGTACGAACCTAACTGGCCGCTTAACGACTATTATCTGCCAAGCATGGCATCTGTGACCTCTTCGCTGTTTTACACATTTTTTCCGACTTTCGTATGGTATTGTTCAACAATTTTGTACAACGCCATCTTTTAATAAATAAGAGAAACTATGACTAAAATTTACAATAATAATCTATATCTAAAATTCTTTCACCATTAAAAAGCTACGTTATTATTAAGTAAAATGGACTACGTTTTTTGTTACTTTTAATTGCACGCGGGCGAAGTCGCGAGCAACAGCTAGTATAGGGATAACAATGTTGAACATATTTTCTACCGATTGATTCGGAAGTATTAAAAAATAAATAAGCTTCTAATTAGTTTGACCTTAAAACTAAATGTTATGGGTAAATCGTATATTCTATCGATTAACTGTCGCCGATAATCGATTAATGGCAACCAAAAGGATGCAGACAGTGATAATTAAATTTCTAATTTTAATGTTCTGATTTCTCCTCTTTTAAAATTAATTAGATTAGCTAAAACCTAACTCGTATATGCTATCGGATGTCACTTATATTTTAGCGTTTTAATTGCCATTTCAAATTGAAATTAAATACTCTATTAATTATGTATTTACTTAGTAATTAAAAATCATCTAAATTGATACTAATTTACGAATCGTTTGCCGCTAAAAGGTAATTTTAATTTTGTGTTTTGACCCGTTCTTAGACGTATCCGAACATTGTAATCATTTACGTTACTTTATTATATCATAAATAACAAGGTTTGATGTGTGATAATTTCTAAGAAAAACATATCCCGTCTATTAGCGAATACTATAACTTTTAGTAATGTAATTATTTTGTTAATTTATATTAATAGAATCGAATTGAAGACTGTGGGGATAATTAAAACGTTTTAATTTATAGCTTCGTAAATTAAAGGAACAGTAGTTCTTTTTACGAGTTTTTATGTTTCGATTATGCATGTCAAGAAATAGGCCTTATAATTAATGAGATTATTGGCTTTGAGTTTTTTGTGAAACTCGAGTCAGAAAAAATATATTATGAGTAGTGTTTTGTTAGGCTTTATGGTTTTAATTAAACTAATTAAAATACTAATGTTGCACAATATATCTTAGTTTTTAGAATGTAATTCAATGATTTTTGTAAATAATGTGAAAAGAATCTAATAACTAATTTAACTTAGATTATCATTCTTTGACTTAGAATTGAACCTAGACCTCACTAGACTAGAGGATCGTCTAAATCATTATTTAATACTAACTTTCGCCTGCGACTCCGTCCATGTAGAATTAAAAAAAAAACAAAAGTGAGTAGCCTATGTTGTCTTTCAGACCATCATCTATATTTATACCAAATTTAATCGAAATCCGTTCAGCCGTTTAGGCTACAAACTCTAACAAACATCCATCCATCTAAACTTTCGCGTTTATAATTAGTATGAAGTATCGTGGTTTTTATAAAGTTTTAGAACTATATACTCTATGAGTGCGTAACATACTGGGGTGTGGGTTGCGGGGTGAGGAGCGTCGCATTAAACGCCATACATAATTCATGGGCCAAGATACGCGAGCAATCAATTATTTAACATGTAAATTAAATGTGTTCCATCAGTGGCGCAGAGTAATTTGCCGGCAGAGGGCGCTAAACACACTTTAGAATATTAAATGCGCGCGCACGTATGCCTTTTCCAGCTTTAGCAATTAGTGACAATTTTTGTGTATGGACGAATATGATAATTTAGTCTAAAGTTTCCCTACTGCATGTCTTGATATTTAAGTGTTTAGAGAATATTTAGGGTTTTGTACAAAGTACTATAACGTTTTATTTTTAATCTAAATTGTTCACGAAACGAGTAAATTGGAGAACCAAAATAAGGCAATGTTTTATATTTCACAATTTTTTTCATTTAAATAGTAATTTGAAGCAGTTGTTTGAGATTTAAAAATAGATAAATATTGTCGAATGTTAAGAACAATGGTATGTCTATTGTTAGTTTACTCTGTGAAACCTCTGGATATCGCTAATGTATCCCTTATCATATAATGTTTTGACACATTCTTAATTAAACGTCTGTGTCTTAAACCTTAGCGCCCAATGTTAAAAATATTCCACTATCCTTATCTAACCGTAACTAAGGTTTTTAACACACGTAAAACAGACTACTCGTATATTGTACTAGCTGTTCCCGTGCGGCTTCATCCGCATGAAATTATGAAAACTTTATTTTATTGTTTACATTTGTCAAATTCTCAATTGCAAATGTCATAATTACCGTTACCATAATAACCTTGCTCCCTTAATGTTGGCAGCTTGTAGTTTATGGTCCCTTTCCCACATGAAGGTTTTTTCCAATTTATTTGCCCCCTAAGTTTGATAGCGTGAAAATACATAGCCTAAAGCGTATCGTAATTGTAGGGCTTTTTATTAAAGAAAGAGTTATTCAAAAATATGTTGTGATTGCTCACATCCTACACCACATAGTATTGTGTGTTTACGCTTTTTTTATTAGTATAGATTTCAACCTAACTATAAATTAGTAAAGGTAGCTACCAAAAGGATGTTACAAAAGGTACAAAAGTTGGTTTAGAGCACAGAGGAGAGTACCATCAAATAAATAAAACATGTAAATCCTATGCGCGCTACACTCGCGGTACACTCGCGCTCTAATATGCCGTAATAAAGGTAATGCTGCCTGAATTGCGAGTACGCCGTCTTCGCAGACATGGTACGTTACAAAGATATAAAGATATAGATGAGCTATATTTTAATTGTTAAAATATTCCACTTGACGGTAATAATGTGGTTGAATGGATTTCGCGCTAGAAGTTGCCAAATAAATTGAAGAAACCTACGTGATGCTTGTACAAGAAACATTTTTTTAAATGTAAACACATATTTTTTGCAAGGGGTTATTAAGTTTTTACCGCGTAACCTATAAAGAAGTCTACTTATATTAATAACAGTTTTAAATGCTCCAGAATTAACCATGAAGTTCAATTTTTTCTTCATTAAAATTAATAAAATAAACTTTTAAATTTTATTCAAGCAGGTACCATGTATGTGAAGACACATCCATATTTACTAGATCAATGTAAACTGGATCGGAACACGTCGGGACACGGAACTGAGGTGAAAGCTTTTATTTGCGGGAAGCTTTGTGTTATGAAGTTTCCAATGCAAATGGACTGACAGATAAACGAACGATTTCTTTATGAAATGATGTTACTTGAAGAGCAATTTACTATACAACAATATAGTGTAGATGTAAGTGAAATAAAAGAGTGCAAATAAAAAGGTAATTTTCTTACAAAATAGTTCCTGTATCTTAAACACAAAATATTGGTGTCATCTGATCTTTTCGCGTATAATTATTACTCCTTAATAATCAACTAAAAATAATACAAATGTAGTTTAAACAATTCATGATGCTAAAACATTTATTTTCAGCTACAATCCGTTGTTACGTGTAAATAAATACCAATATTATAAATAAATAAATATAAACACAAATAACACTAATATTTTATTTTCCATGCAGACGAGAGTGTAAACATAAATGGAGCTATTAGTTAATAGTTGATTTATTCTGAAATATTCAACGCGTCCAGCGGGAGGGGGTGGTCAGGGGGGAGGGGGTTGCAGTCCAAAATTTTCAATCACGCTACACTGATATTAGTATTGCTGGTTTACATTGAAATATACGTTCATGATATTAAATTAATGTTTTCAAGGAAAACCGAAAATAAACATTTCGTGTTGCAGGAAATCAGGTATTTCCGATGGATGAAAATAGCTAGTTTTTTATAACTTTCACGATAATATCATAGTAGTAAAACTTTGTAATATTTGATACGTTAGTATTTAAGACTTTGCAGTCTTAAATTTTTTGTAGTAAGTTATGGTAACAAACAAACTCAACATATCTATACTAATATAATAAAACGTAAACACACACTACTTTGCGTTCTTCTCTCAACGATTCTTCGTTAATTATATTCGTTTTATGTAATAAACTTTGTTCTTTTCAGTTACCTTAGTATACATACTCGTATGTTGGCGTAATTACAATTGTTATGAAATGAGGCTGCGGGGTGTAAGAGCCCGTGTAGAGAAGTCTGCGTCGGCGTCGGCAAGCCGCTCAAGACGGTGGATTGTAACAAAGCGCCTTCATTAACTCCCCAACAACTGGCAGGTTTCTGTTCTATCATAGAGTATGGTATGCAGACACGACATTAGACAGGTATTTCAAAGATACCTATTGTTAACGTTTTTACTATTTTCTGATTGTGTAATTGATTGTTTCTATCCTATTTAAACTTGATTTCTTTCAATTATGCTATTTTTATGTCCATAAAATAGTTTTTAACTAAATGCTGCTATCAGCAATTTTAACTAATTATTTAATTTTTAAAATCTATTTGTACCATTACCACTAATTATAGTTAGTTGGTTTATTTTTTTTGTTGCTCTACCATTTTCTTTCATTACTGCATCTATGTCAGGACCAAAAATTAAAACGATAAATGCGCATCTACGTTAACTGAGACGTATTTGTCTTTGACAATGCCTGAACACCGCCGGCGAGATGGAAAATTTTAATAAAATATGTTTTCCCGCGTAAACTGGCATCTCGCACGTCACGTCCCTTACAGATCTTTTAAACACTTACAAACATATTATGCTTCCGTGTCACCCTTATTATAAAGGTAATAGAGGTCAAAATGTGCTCTCTGTACGCAAGGATAAAGTGGTTAACATAAACTATGCTCCGCTATGAGGAAGAGATGTGCCAAGATTATGAAATTGGTATTAATATTTTCCATTCTGTTGTAGTTATTCCGTCGCGTTTCCATTTATACAATTATACGGCGCTGTTCGAATTTGTTTTCGCGTAAACTCAATTGCGGCTCCAAATGGGAAACATCTGTTCGTTTGCATGGAAACACAGCGTGTTTGGAATAACAAAAAAATGTACAGTCAGCTGCATAAATGTGAATACATTTACAAAACTTGTATAGACTATCGATTTCAAAAACATAAATAATATTTCACTACGGTCGAAAGTGTACGGACGAATATGTGCTGTGTGCTGCGTATTTTTGATACACAAACTGTATATTAAATCGTTGCGAATGTAGCTGACTGTACACGATACGAGGCATAGATGTTGATAATTTTAATCAAAAGTTTGTGGACATGAAAATGAACTGCCGAATAGTTGAACAAGTCATATGACGTTAGACTTTGAAGATTGGGTTTGTTTGAATGACTATTTTATTTTTATTGTTATGCTAGTAAAACAAAAGACAATCTTAGGAACCCTTAATTCCCTTACATTCTATGTTAGTATTGAACCTACAGCCAAACATGTGTATGTGTGTGTTGTATACGCATTAAACGACAGAATAAGTTCTAAATACTTAAGTTATTAAGTCTTTTTTCGTATCAGTAAGGCACAGAGACGTAGCGGTTCTACGGTCTACGAAACATGACGTCATTAGTTCGAATTTTTAAAAGACATTTTCTATGAACGTAATCTTATATTTTCTTAATACATAAAAAAATCTTGGAAATGTGTTAAATAGATAAAATACAGTCAGGGAATCTGGAGGTTTCCCACCCCAAAAGCTACAGTCGTTAGCATGATTTGTACAATTTAAAACAACGCGGAACAACCAATAGGATACAACTTTTAGATGTGTTCGTATGAAAGGTCGGTTAGTGGTACACGGTTTGTTGATTTTAATATCTCTTAGTTTGCGAATAACTGCTACCTTTTGTTAGAAGTGACAGAGTTTGTCTCTATAAGGAACAAGGCAAAATTTCTGAAAGTGGAACACCGCTGATTGCTGTGACTGTATTTTTGTATTTTTCTATACATTGAAATAACTCAAAAACTGGGCCGATTTGAAAAACTCATTCACCATTAAAAAGCTACGTTATCGGTGAGTAACATAGGCTATATTCACGCGGATAAAGTCACGAGCAACAGCTATACATAATATGCAATAGCAAGTATTGTTTTGTACGAGTATAAGCGATTATATAAACCATACGAAAGTATTGTTCGAGTCATTCGTGTCATGTGTGATAGAGATCCTATGAGCAATTTACCAACAAAAATATCACGGTTTAAAAATAATTATTCCTTTTCACTTACGTGTCGTATATTACTAACGGAAGTTATCGGAATGTAATCAAATTGTACAGGAAAAATTAACTAAATAAATAGCTGTAATTTCACAGAAAACTATCGTAAGTATAAAGTATATATAATATTATATGTTTTTTACTGTACTTTTATATATCATGGTTTTTCCAAATGTATTGTGAAGTTCCACGAATTATCGTTTTTCCGTGTATTCACCGCTTTTGAAAACAGAATCGAATAGTCTTTTCCAGCCGCCGTCACTGGACTGTGAAATCAGATAACACTATGTTCTTTTATCAACAGATGAGTAACGCGTGGTCGACTAATGGAAAATTTAATTTTCGACTCAGTTGAATGGATTAATTACTTGAAAAATTATGTCTGTAAACTACGTTACCTTATGTGTATATTATATTTTAAATTTTAATGAACTAACTATAGTTTTTTAAATTAATTTATTACGGTTGTAAGGTTGTTAAATGTCCAAAGGAAATATTTGAATACGCCCTTAACGTTATATTTGATGTTGGCCATTTTTAAAAATGAATGCTGTTATAGTTTGTTTAATTTGTGGCTTTCGATTAACTAAGGCTAGTTCCTTTCAAATGAAGTTTGTTTTACTTTTGTCATTAAAATTATCATTCTTGTTTTATCCACCAATAAAATAGTATTCGAAAAGGTAGAAAAATATTAAATTTCATTTGAATAATATTCTAAGAAAATAGAATTATGTTATAATTATTTCGTTGAGGCTTAGTAAAAAGAGAAAAATTAATCATTTTGTTGGCTGGGGCGTGTCTAACCCCCGCGACCCGCGCGCCCTCTGCCGTCACATCCTGTCTGCAATTAACTTTTAATTTGTAAAGATCTCGCTTTGTTAATACGAAACATTTTTTGGCTTGTAGGTTTTTTGATGACAAAAGCTTTTCCTCAAAAAGTTTCACATAGTAGTAAATCTGAATATGTTTTATTATGTCATAAATATAATTTTCTTAGATTTTCCAACCTCTTGTTTGTGCCAACTTTTATGTCCATTTCATCATTTACAATTCAATTTAATGCATGTAAATAAATTATTTACACATAAAAAGGATGTATTGGAAATGTTGCGTAATGTTTTATGCATTTATTATTGAAATTCTATTCCTATATCCGTTATTTACAATAAATAAATGAGTGTTAACAAAATATACAAATGTACGTTTAAAGTTTAACTTAACACTTATTACTAACTGTGGCTCGCGATTTCGTCCAATATAATAAAAAATATAACCTATGTTACTCACTGATAAGGTAGCTTTTTAATGGTAATATTAGTAAAGACAGAAGAAGGAGGATTATTGAGTCTTAAAAACAGCTGCATCTGGATTCGAATTGAATTACACTTAAGCTTGTTCCCTCGCATCTTAACACGGGCGCGGTGGCGCGTGTGACCGGATAATGAGATACGGATCTTTTTAGTGTATAGTTACAAGTGCCTGGTTCTTGTTTGAAGTAATTTTCTCAGTGGGTGATGATTGTAGATGGCGCTGGTAGTTTCAAACGAAGATTAACATTAAATTGCAGATATTTTTTCTACTAATGCAACACCGTACTAACGGTAGCCAGTAAGGTATTTGCTTGCATCCAAATGAAAAAAAAATGTTTCAATTATACTCGTATTTAATTTAAATGAGATTATTGAAAGGAAAGTTTTAACTAACTATTTATATAATGTTAGTTGTCATTAGCAAAGATTGCTTCTTATTAAGATTTAAATTTTATCTTTTGTTTACTGAATTGTCGATCTTTTGCAATAAACGTAATCCTAATAAAATATTTAATTTATTAAGCCATAAATTTATTGGACAGTTTCAAGATATCCTACATATAATGAAACATCAAAAGCATTGCATTGAAATCGAATACGTGAAATAACTTTGGCTAACTTAAGTCTACATACAACATCTATTGCTGAACTAACTTAGGAAACTAGGGACGAGCAGGCATGTCGTCGAAAAATTGTAAACTTAGTAAATCTCCAATTTGACTAGCATATCTATTATTAACAAGAAAATGTAATATTAATTATCACACGTTATATCATCATTTTCTTTAATAAACATCTTATTAGTATATGGTTATTTTCCTAGCCAAACATAAGTTAAACTATTTAGTTAACTACCATTTAGATTTGTAATTACACGTCACAATATGAATGATTCGTTGAGTTTCAGATATCTAGTCATATTGTAAAATGGCAAAGTTCATATTTGATCGGTGACAGAGAAATCACTTTGTAAATGGGCTAGCTCTATGAAAGGGCAACATCCTGTAGGATGAAAAGACAAATTCTGGGAGACGTATCGCTTCAAGTTTCAGAGTCAAATTATTGAATTAAATTAATTGATTGAAAGTACGATATCTATCTAAAATGACGCTTATTCATGGAAAAACTCTAACTAAATTTGAGGTTTATAAAATAGCAATAATAATTTTTTGTTTTATATTTTATTGTTGCGTGTTTTTTTACATCTAAGTGCAAATAACTTAATAATGTTATTTTACATCAAACTATAAATGTTTTAAATAATAAAAGCACTTAGCACTTTAATAAACTTAACCTGAAGGAATATGCGATCGTGATTATAAATTAAAAAAGTGTGAAATAAAAATTTTATAGTTCGAAATTTAGTTGAATATTTTTATGGCGTTAATTTCAAGCAGTTATAAACAGCTTAAAAGAAAAATCACACAACACTTTTATAGTTTACAGTACTTCAAAAACATATATTTCGTAAGTGTATTTAAAAAAAACTCAAGCTAAGATGTAAAACAAATTGTCGGTGAACCAAAACGTGTGAAAATGCCCTTAACACTGACAGAACAATGCAATGCAATAAAAGCACATCTGGGCAAAAAAAAATCCAAACAATCAGGGATACCAACCGTGACCCTCGAGCGGCCCTACTCGGAAATTACACACGACCATAGCCTGAACGATAAAAAAAAACTTCGCCTTCTTAGAATTAAGTATCATGCTTTTGATTAATGTCGATGTCAATTATAACACGATTAAGGATGTTTACGATGTTGCGATCTCGATTCAATCGGTCCGCTTTTTTTGCACGCAGTGTACTCGAGTTGGAATGTAATTTATGACAATAATTAAGGCTCTTACAGTAGTAGGGAGAACAAGCGAGCCTGATGTTAATTAATCGGAGACTAGTATAATATTAAAAACCTAAAAGAATAAATCTTACTTCTTATTAATATTGTAATGTGAAAGTTTAGATGGATGGATGGATGTTTGTTATAGTTTGTACCCTAAACTGTTGAACGGATCTCTATGAAAGTCGGCATAGATGTAGATGATAGTCTGGAAGAACACAAAGGGTATTTCTTTTATTTATTTTTTAATTCCACGTAGACGGAGTCGCGGGCGAAAGCTAGTATAAGAATATATTAAAGATTCTAGATTCTTTTGATTTTTTGCTCAATAGAGGTTATTTTAGGTTACAACAGAAAAAAATAAATATAACTATTTCTAAAGTCTATATTTTGTGTCATACGAGACTTACGGCCAAATATTGAAACGACATTTAAATAAGTAACACTGTCTTAAACAATACATACTCGCTTAAAATCGAAATTCTGTAATATAAAATGCGGATCTATTTAACTCCGTTTCAGTATTCGGCCGTCAGTTTCAAGACCTTGGTACTTACCCAAGACTCATTGTACAATTATATACGAACGAGGCGGATATTGTGGTCGACAAAATTATATAATTCAAATTAATTTGAATATTAAAACAATGCGTACTATAACAAATTTATATGGTTCCAATGAATCATTGGTTACAATATTAAAATTAGGCGGATCACATCCCAGACGGATCTCAACCGCACAGGGCAGACCTTGGCAGACGGGACAATGGGCGATAAGGGAAACCTGCGGTCACTAGTGGTGGGGAAACCGAGCGTTTTTGCAAACACAACACGTGCAGACGGGAGTGACGAAACTTTGGACGCGGTGTTTTCATGTCTGTTACTTCCTTACTTTGTCTCTTGGTGTTTGAATGTACCCTTAATCAAATTGACAAAATAAGTTTAGTCTAGATATCAGCGATATACAAGCATTAAGAAAGAATATATAGTTTACTTGGATAATCTAGAAAGTATTTATAAATATACTAGCTTTCGCTCGCGACTACGTCCGCGTGGATTAAAAAAAACAAAAGTGAGTAGCCTATGTGTTCTTCCAGACTATCCTCTACATCTATACCAAATTTCATTGAAATCCATTCAGCCGTTTAGGCTACAAACTCTAACAAACATCCATCCATCCATCTAAACTTTCGTAATTATAATATTAGTAAGATTACGACGATTTTTATTAGTGAAAATAAAAAAGATAAAACAATAAATGCCTATATTTATAATTAATTTAATATTAACGCAACGATAAAATCTAAAGGCAAAAATTATTAAATGAAGACATTTTAATGAGAGCATAAATAACGCATATTGGAAGTTATTGTCTCAAATTATCACTAAATCATATTTACATCATTTCTCTGGCAATTTTCCTAATCGCTTTCATAAACTCTTAAATATGTTCATGATTGTTACTCTACCGATACAAGATTTTACGGTAGCAATGATTTGGTTCAAAATCAAGTAAAAACCTTCTAAAATGTAAAAGAAAACTAAAGAAACTAAAAAAAAAGGCGCATATTAAAACGAATCATTAACACATTCCTACGTAAGTGCTGTTTACAATCTAACGTCAAAAGTCAAGCGATTGCGTGAAAGGTGACATGATCAAGAAGGGAATGATGACTGAGATGACGTATGATAGAGTTATTTGGAGGACAAGAACCCGGTGCGCCGACACTACGGGAGTAGGATAAGGCAAGGGAGATGATGAAAAGTCAAGCGATGTCTTGTCATTCAAGACGCTGTTATATATTAAATGTCGTTCCAGTATTCGGCTGCTATTGTAATTAAAAATATGTAATAATAAAACCCACTAGATTTAATTAATTGTATTGAGACAACATTCTTAAAACATCACAATACTTCGTATTCTTTAACGCGGTAGAAAATACAAAAAATATGTCTACTTAAATATTGGAATTCATTCATCCTTGTAATATAGAGGTTATTGAAGTGTCTATATGAAGTATAGTTGATAGTTGATTACCAACCGTCAATATTATGGCACGTCGCCAGAAGAAAAAAACATTTGCTCGCCTCAAGCCATTTGTATGCGAAGTACAATTAATGCAAGGAAAGCGCGACTGTACCTAGTACGAGTATAGCCAGGTACAGTCGAGAACTTTATTTATTTAACGATAATAAAATTTAACTTTCAAACACCTACAATAATTTATTATAGCTCGTTTGTACACGCAGTTCTTTTATTACTTTAATAAAAGAATATGTTTGTGTTTTATTTCTTTTGTTACAAATGCAATTAATTTTTACAACATTATTGATTTATTTATAAGTTTTTAATTCTTGTTAAGTTGAAATTAAAGAAACAATTTATTTGACTACTAAAAATGCACAATAATTTGATTTCAAACCAATTCCCGATGTACCAAAAAAAGTTTGTTGAGTAAATATTAGATCTATCTAGTCTTAATCAGATTAGAATTAAGAATTCATCTTCATAAAGGCATTATTAATTCTTGATCTCGCAATTTTCTAACAAAAGTTTAAGTAACTAAATCAATTTGAATACTCTATCTCGAAAGCTTTTACCTTTCTTTTAAAGATAATCACAAATGGTCTTTGAAAGGCGAACGTAAAGATGATTCATTTTAAATCGTCCTTTGAAGGATTAAAAAGTAGAGGACATCTTAATTTCAAAACTTTTAGCAGACAATGATTGAGCACTAATGTACATTATGACGAGTTCTTGTAACATAGTCTTTTATAAAGACTTTCAAATTATACTTTAAGATAGACTAGCTTTAATGCGACTTCTGCACGGAATTAATATAAAACTTAGTAGGATATGCGTTGTAGATTATGTTCTCCGTCTGTGCTAATCATCGAAATGCCTTAAAATGTTTTGCATGTAGTAAACACATCCAACCAAACTTTTGTGTTTATAATAATGATGACTTGATAGTCAGACATGATCTTCGTTTAGTATTATACAAGCTTTCGCCCGCGACGCCGTCCGCGTGGTATTAAAAAAAAAACAAAAGTAAGTAGCCTATGTGTTCTTCCAGACTATGCTCTACATCTATGCCAAATTTCATCCAGATCCGTTCAGCCGTTTAGGCTACAAACTCTAACAAACATCCATCCATCCATCTAAACTTTCGCATTTATAATATTAGTTAGATTATATTAATGCTATAGGTTAATTTTGTAAGTTCGACATATTTGGGACACTAATTGCAGCGAGAATCTCCGGGCTAACGCTAAGATGGCTTGAATATATACATCACTAGCGGTGACATTTTGAGGTGAAAGATTTGTAAACATAATGCGATTCTTGCCAAGCTTATATTTATTTATTTGTTATTTACGAGAAAACGTATAGTGCCGGCGAGGATAGACGTCTTAAAATATTTTCAGTGCTTTATTCATTTACCAATACGTCTTGTCGTGACTGGCATATTGTGGGGTCGCAGTGACGCGCGGAAGCGGGTGGCGTTGACATCTGGGTTGTTATATTGATATGACAGAGGGCGTTGCTGTAAAACAAAAGAACATTGCACTAAATTAAGGATGAGAATAACATATGACAGTGGTCACGTATTGGTGCTACTGACATATGTCGAAGATTCTATCGAACTGATTTTCATCCAAACATAATAATTATTTGCCTCTTTGATCACTTTAATGTGAAAAATATTAAATCACTAACGGATGATTGGCATTTAAATCTAAGCCTATTTTAGCTATATTAAGATAAGTATGTTGCTTATTCAAATATCGATAAAATTACTATCGAAAAAGATTTTAAAAAATGTTTTATTTTACCCAAGTATGCAAACACATACACTTCGTCTTTAAGGCTGCCATTAGATCTTCTATACAATTATTAAGATTCGCCAAGGAAGGAGAATAAAAAACTAGAATGAAGCCCGTATCGCTAGCAGTGTGTCCACACGCGATCGTCGCAGCTGCGTCCAGTTTATGCGCCATCAAAGCTGAGGCGGCGATAATGGCGGGCCGCAAGTGCGCGCCTCGTAAAAACGCGCCACTTTGAATTTCAACGTACGAACGTACAGCGACACAGGATCACACACGGCCAGTGTTTATCGGCGCCAGACGTGGTTGGAAAAAATTATCGAGCTAAGCACGTGCCTTCGCTATTTCATACGGTACCGAGCTACCGGCCGAGGCGACTTATAGCCAATAACTAGTATTTCTTATTTCACTAAGCTACGAGACTCAGGTCGTTCACCCGTGACAATAGGTCTTGGAAAACGATGGAAAAAGTTGTCATGATACCATGCTGAAGACGATTAAATGATTCTTATATTATGAAGTATGATTCATCTGGATTGACGATAAAGGTAGCCTTCATTTGCGATCCCAATTCAAGGAAAATTACGCTCTCTAGTATGTTTATATAACCAAAGGTAAGCGCATGTAAACACAACGGACGAAATGAAAACATAAAACCAGTTAACTGTGACACATACAACGGAGGATTCGAGCGTCAATTATCTTTGCTAATGTAGGCGATAATGTGAACAGGCTCACATACACACGAACAGCAGGAAGTGCAACAAGAGCTACGCGAGTCAAGCGACGTGTTTATAAATACGGCACTCTCACCTTCGCTTGTTGTCCAAAATTATCACGTTGGTGACGTGTTACAAACCATAAGAGACAGCGAGGTCTATTGAAACGTGTCATAAATAGTCAAAGATTACTGTCTTGTGTATTACCACTTACTTGTTGAACAGTACTAGAATTTAGAAAAAGACCCGATACGCAACTAACCATTCAAACTGAATAAATGTGTAAATAATGATATTTTACTTATATACCGAAAATATCAAAGTTTTTTAACTAATCAACATTACTATCGGAAACATTTTACCAGGTAATATTTACTGTTTCATATAATATCTTACTATATCTTAGTATACATAAAAACTGACCGTGCCTTTAAACCGCTATCGCTTTTACCTTGGAGCGGTTAGAGTGCAACACACTGAGCGGCGTGGCCCTGACTGGGCTAAGGCCAATCGCCTTAGGGTGAACACTTAGTCATAAAAATTAGCGGCCTGTGTGCAAAAAGCAAACGGGTTTTTTATCACGTCTTCACATATTTCATTTATCTTAAACGTCTAAAAAAGTTACGTAAACATTACGTTTACCCATTCCATTGCAAGGGTTTCTCAACCTTAAGAGAGAAAGAATAAAGTTCAAAATGTGATAAAAATTAAACTACATAAATAACGTGAGTTATGTACTGTAATGTTATTAATATCACACTGACCAAAATGACCTTTCGGTTTATAAACTTATTGTACGCCAATCCCAGGCCTCACTATGTTGACACAACATTGTGTTTATCTTTTTAAATTATCTTAACTACATACATTTATTTATAGAAAAACTTTACAATGGTATGCTGGGCCTTTGGGTAGATAAATATCGTTCTTAACCCAAAAAGTATCTCATAATTATACCAAACTTCAGTTCTTTTTACCTCCATTAGACTTCACAGATCTTCACAAATATCTAATACTAGCTGTTACTGGCGATTTTCCCGCGTGAAATTGAAAAGAATAGTAAAAACGAGGCCTATGTTACTCAGTAATATCATAGCTTTTCAATGGTGCAGGAAATTTTGAAATCGGTCCAGTAGTTTTTGAGTTATTTCAACACATACAAAAATACAAATCTTTCCTCTTTGTAATATTAAGAATACATCAACACAATATTATTTAGCTGCAGTTAAGCATCAAAAATACCCACGAAATGCCAGCTGTAAGAGTGAAGTTAAAGAATGGGATCTCAATGAAATTCGTTGACAAGAAGAGCTGTCGCTAAGCTGTTTGAGCTAAAAAAGTAATTGATAAGTGCCATTTATGCTATTCAAGCCAATATCGAATATGAGAGACCGGAACCAAATCATGTTTTCGGCTTTCAAATCATTAACACGTCATTTCAACCATTTCGACCAATCCGGCCATCATTAACATATTAGTTTATTTTTAAATTAATAATCTGCGACAAATGCGCGGTAAAGCGACAAGGGTGAGGCGTTATCGTCTAATTAACATTCATTATCACTATCGGCAAAAGTGCAAGGCTTGCCCTTGACGCTAACACAGACATACGCACAGACAGACACGGACAAGCGCGGAGATGTTTATTATTTACGAATGCCGCACCCAAGGTCCCCTGGAAAGGAATCAGAAAATTGGCATGTGTTTACGCTTAAATACCTACAAGATATTCTCGGAAATACATTAACTGCATACACTGTCGTCGCTTGAGAATAATCAGAGGGAACGGAGATTAAATTGGTGTGCAACAAATGCGTATTACTTTTGCCTCGTCGGTGGCCGTTCCTTATTCGAAACACGCGCACATTTGACATTTGTAAAGACGCCATATTGAAAAAACAAAACAATATCAATGAGCTTACATAAACAGTTCTTGGATTTATTTTCTTAACTTATATTTATGTTTGTATTATACTTTATTACTAGCGAAATATATGTTCTAAATGTTTTATACGACTAGGATAATGTTCTCATTGGTTCATTCAATCACCTAATTGTCAGTATGTATGTTCGGAACAAATATTGAAGTGAAATTTTATTAACTACAAGGCACGCGTTTATAGTAAAACTTAATAAAGCGTTATACACTTAATTGTTTAATTTACTTTATCAATACAGCGATTAACTTTATAGAGCGAAAATAAGCACGACCTTTAGAAATTCTAAAAGCCAATTGACGCTAAAAATGTAGAAGGAAATTATTGCGCGGCAAAAAGAAAATGGCGGACCGCCCGGACCCAAGACAGACTTAATTTCCTAGACATAAAGTTTAATTGTCCATATAAAGCTCTATTGTTTTCGAGTCGCCGTGCCGATGTCGTGCCGCAGTCGTTACGTTGCAGTTGCCACTCCGTTACGTTTGATGGAAAATGAAATTCACCTTTAATTTACTTTATAATCCGTTCTCTTTTAATACTAGGTAACTTCGGCTCTCTGTAGATCATCGGTTGGCGTCGTTTATGAAAACAGTTTTTAAGTATTTGCATAAGAAAGTAGCTTCGAGTTCATTCACTTTAGTTCATTGTTATAACATAATAGAATATGTTGACACATTTGTAATTTCATCTAGTAAAAGCTATTAAATAAAAGGTCATAGTTTATTTGTTTATTGGACTCTGTCGCTCCACTTGATATGTGCGTGATTACGAATGGGTAACAGCACAGTAATGAATTACCCGTATTAAATCTCATCCAATTAATGTCATAAAACTTTACTACGCCTATAAACTCCTTTCATGAATTATAAAGGGCAGTAAAATAATTTTCTACGCGGGAAACTGGGGCAAATATGAGTGGGATAGGTAACACGGGCAATGTAATAGCTTGCTAACTTATACACTACTTTAATAACAAGTTTTATTTAGTCATTTGCATAATTAACACGATTTGTTACTACGATAGCGTTTAAGGAAGCATTCCGCGATATCTACGGATATACATTTCATGGGATATTTAAATACTGACAAGTTGTTTGTTAGTTATGTATGGAGGTGGAGCAGCTGCCCTCGTGCCTTATTGTACAGTATTCTAAGTTATTATTAACAACCTTGTCTGACCATTACCAAAACACCCCTTCAAATGCAATCAATTACTATTTAAAATTTTCAAGGAGATTAAGGCCTTGGTAGGAACCAAATTATAAATTGTTTGATGACAATCCAATGTGTAAATATCGGATTTTGTTGTTTTGACAGTGACGTCATTTTTATGGTATCTGAGCCTCTATCAGCCAGTGGTGGAACACCCCAAAATTAGTAATGAATATAGTCCTTCGAGAGTTTGTACAGTATTCGTCCGTGAGTTGACAGCGCGGTGCAATAAATCCCGCCATTTTCCGGTAGCTTATTTCGTATGTATTGAAACAATGTTGATGAGGTATATTGAATCAATCCGTGGTTTTGTTCCGAATGTCGCCGCTGCATAAATAACAGCCGTCAAAAGCTCGCCGCCGCAAAAATGACGTTTCATTTCCGATCGTCATTAAATGCCAACTGAATTGATTTGGCATTTATTATTTTCGATAACAATACACTTTATACTAGCTGTTTCCCGCGACATTGTCCACGGGAAAAATAAACTTAATTAGTAGTCTGTGTTCGTACATACTGTTCTACATCTGTGCTAAATTTTATTGAGCCATCCATTTAAACTTTCGGATTTATGATCTTAATAAGATGAGAAAAAACGTCAATTTATCCATTATTCAAGTCATACAGTTACTATATAAAGGCCTTTAAAGGTTAATTCCTGAGAAACAGAAAATGTATTTCTGAAATTAACGAGAAATAAGTTTATTTTTAGGCTAATAAACTTATCTCAAGTAAGCCAAGCTGTATCGTAATTACTCTTGAATAATCAAATTTGATTTTTTAATAAGATTTCCTACGTAATAATCGTATTCCAATCGAAAACGATCCTCCATAAGAGAATACCTCAGCAGTATTTTAATTTACCTTCGCCGCAAACTTGTGAAAAAAACTTTTGTTTGTTTTTCTAAAGGCGTCTAACTTTTATGGGCGTAAGGAACTGAATACGGTGGGGAACTACTTCAACCAACTTGGAAATGCAAACCTCTGAAAACAACCGCAGGAACGTTGAAAGGGCTTGCTTTTTTTAACCGCACTGCACAACCCTTTCTGTTTGTATGAAGGGAACCATCGACCGTTTTGCGCTGTAAACTAATTTATTATTTAGAGGCCGACCGACACGCGAGTGCAATGTTTTAAAAGCAAAATGACTTTTCTTTTTCGACGAGCACGTCGTTTAAGTTCACGAGCACTTATCGATTGCACTTAGAAAATTTACATTAAAATCTTTTTGCGGTAGTATTTAATAGTGGACAGGATATTAAATATAAAAAAAAATCTTTATAATTATAAAGGTGCAATTTACGGCTACTTCAAACCATCTTACCAACATAAGAGAAAAAAATACGAACATTTTCTTACAGATTTTGTTACACAACTTAAATTATCTTTTACGTTGAAGTTGAATGCGATTTATAAAAAAAAACGTTATAATTAAAGGCGATTGAAATCCATGGAATTAGTTTTATTCAAAAAGAAATTTGAATTTAGAACATCGTGAAAAGTATTACAAAGGAGCGAAACGATTTCATAACGTTTCAATCAGAGCTATAATTTTCCAATTTCCCGGCCGCTGCGAGCACATAAATTATTACCAGCTTTGAAAAAGCTTTAATGGTGGATCGGAACGTTACCAATTACTGAAACGAACGTTTGTGAGCCGCTATATGAATATGTAACCTTTATTATATTCACCCTATACATAAGTTGACTTCATTTATTTACTTCTCAAATGTATTTTTAGATATTCCTTTCATGATCTCTCTTGTCATTTGTTTGAAATAGGCTAGTAATTTAGTTGAGTAATTAAAAATCATACAGTAAAGTATAACCTAATGCGAACTAGGCTTCAGATTAAATATAAAATGTGCAGTCCAAGAGACAGCCCCAGTGTTAAATAAACATCCGTGAAAAGCGTAGTTAAGGTAAAAATTTTGGTAATCTTACTAATATTATAAATGCGAAAGTTTAGATGGATGAATGTTTGTTAGTGTTTGTAGCCTAAGCAGCTATACGGATCTCGTTGAAATTTGGCATAGATGTAGACAAAGTCTGAAAGAACACATAAGCTACTTACTTTTTTTTAATTCCTCGCGGGCGGAGTTGCGAATGAAAGGTAAGGTAATATATCGAGATATCTGTAGGTAAATTAATTCACAATAATTTGAAGCCGCGACATTGACGGCGTCATTAGCAATCGATGCAATCCCGTACTCCCATTAAATCGTCACTATTCTATGTAATATAAGCTGAATTAATTATACACACTAATTCAACTTGTAATTAACGGCTTAATTATGCCGAAACAACACTGTATTGTGATTATGTAAATATAATGTCTTATATGAAGATATTGATAGCACAGAGATTGGGTACATAGAGACGAAATTATGGTTGGAATCAAGGTGATCTCTGTTCATAAAAATATAACAATTCAATGTAAAATATTATTATATGTAGTTTCTAATTTAACCTTTAGTAACTTTTAGTTAACGATCCATGAATTATACTAAGGGCCTGTCCCACCAAATTGTAAATTGTCTGATAACAATCGAACGTGTAAAATATGTGATGGAAATATCGGATTTTGTTACCCTATCTGAGAGTGACGTCATTTTTAAACTATCTGAGCCTCTATCAGCCAGTGGTGGGACAGCCCCTAAATGTTACAAGGTAATTGTAAAAAACACGAGTATACGATTAATGTCAGGGAAGATGCTAGCATAAGATATATTCATCCAGGGTGGTATCGGATGTAATTGATCTGGCCCACGAGGTTTACGGTTACGTTCAAATGTCCTCTGACACTTTTTGCGGCGCGGCTTTGCGACTTGCTAACCAAATGCTAAAAAAACGGATGAAAGGTACAGAATTAAATTACGTTTAACGTGTATTAGTGCAATAAATAACCCATTAAAAAGCCAACGATGTGTATAAAATAAAAGTATTTAGTCGAAAGCTTAGTATTTCAATACAAGCATCCCGTGGCCACTAAATCTCTGGCTCTTTTGGCAGAAGCGCGCCTTTTCAAAGCCAAAAACATATGAAAAATCAAACGCAGCGCCCGCCACTGTTGATCTATGACCTTTGCTTATTATTTTCAACCATTAAAATTACGAATGGCCGTATTTTTTGCGCGCGTTCGAAATATTTGGCAGTCTGCCGATCTCCGGCCGCTATATGATTTTATTCCGCCCGCTCCACCGCACTCCGACGTACTAAATCAATTTTTGCATTAAGTAATTGAATTTATGAGCTGTTTATTGCTATGGGAAATTGTTGTTTGAACGGCGATCATTTCGCTTTCAGCCATTTATTGCTAGAACGATGTTAATGGTACCTCCTATTGCTCGCAATCAAAATCAACTTTTATCGCTGTTATTTTTGTAGAATCATATTTTAAAATAATCTATCGACATGTTAATTTTAAAATTATCAAATATAATGACAATTCTCGTCTTATTATACTATATTATTACTTACAAAAGATTTATAGGTATAATAAAATGCATTCAAACTTTTTTGTGCACCAATTCTCGGATATTCTTGAATTATTTGTTACTTATGTGAATAAATGTTTAAATAAAGTATTGGTTACATTATTTTTAATCTATTCAGAGATTTAAATTTAAGATAATGTTTTAGTTAGATAAAAAATTAATATGCATCTTAGAACTAGACGTCGCCCGATCAAAAAAGTGCGGTACATGACCTCATTGAAATAGAAATAAAATATTAACAAAATTAAAGTGCAAATACTTTTCTCAGCTTTAAAACATTTCCATGAATTTAAAATCGCGACGAAATTTTATGTAGAAATTAAATAGTACTTAATATCCACTTCATTTACATTTTAATCACGTGGAATAACTCAAGGAAAAATCTAATTTTATGCGTTCACTTATAAAACAAAAAATACACCATTTATTATCATATTAATTATGTATTTTTTGTAAAATTTAAATATCAGTCGATTTTGTTACTTTACTAATATTTCTTACTAGCTATTGCCCGTGACTTCGTCCCCGTGAAATTAAAAAATAATAATAAAAGATATAGCCTATGTTACTCACAGATAAATTACCATTCTAACGGTGAAAGAATTTTTAAAATCGGCCCAGTAGTTTTTGAGCCTATTCATTACAATCAAACAAACAAAATTTTCCTCTTTATAATATTAGTATAGATAACCATTCCAGTTAAGTTTGAATAAGATTGTGTTAAGATGGTTCACGACAATAATGGAATACTCGACTCCTAGACATTCCATACACTAAAATCAATTAAAACAAAGTACATTACGTTTCAAGTATTTGTTTAAACATAAGTGCAACTACAGTTATCTTTAACTTGTGCAACAGTCAAAGAAATTCAAATATATAGAGGAGCTATTGTTGATACTTCATTTGAAACATTTTTCACATAAACATCACTTAATCATTAAATAAGTTGCCAATAGGTGTCATTAATTAATATTTAAATGTTTATGTTTGAACACTGTTTAGTTTATTTTGTAACAAAAAATGGAGCCTACAATGATCTTGTAATTTTTTTAGTACCTGTCAGAGAAAGTTCCAGTGAAAAAAATTGGTCCCAATGCCGCGTCTATATATCATTTAAATGTCTTTGGCAACAGTACTAAAATGTAGTGCATAGGTCTCAGTGTCATCAAACTGGTCTGTCTCGCATTTCACCTCTGCGGTCTTCGACCCAATTTTTTTCGCCCAGACAATGCACTCTGTAAATTTGCATGTTCTTATTTTCGCACGTCACGATGTTAATTTTTCGCCATCTTATCTTTTTAATATACTGCCTGAATCGTGCATTTTTTGTTAAGAATTCATCTACTCTGTGGTATTCGCAGATATGACGCATGTTGCATTTGACGATGTAACGACTCGTTTCCTAATTGGCGCAGGTTTTTGACCGAGATGAATGATCGGTTTTTTGTATGACGAAGGTCTTTGATGTTTCATCGGTGATTTGATTATCTTCCCCCAAATTAACCGTTGTTCTTAGAAAGTTAACTTTAATTCGATTTTATGCGGTTTGTTCGAAATTTTTAAATTCGATGTGTAATTGCAATTTTTTTTAATTCTTTTAATACTATAATTATAATTTTTAATTCCTTTTTTATATCGAAAACTGTATATTATATTATCATATATCTTTATATCCGCTTCAAAAATTTCTTTCTTTACAAACTTTCAGAGTTATTTTTCCAGGTCATTCCTTTATCTCCATATTCAACTGTTATGTAAATTAAAGTATGTTTAATATGTTAATTTGTAATTTTGCATGTCAAATTTCCTTTTATATGTTAATAAATTTTCTCTCGTCTCATTAACAAACAACATATCATCGTCGGATTTGTTTTCGCTCCACTTGCAGCGTCCAACTAAAACACAATGAACCTTTGACAGTCGACTCGTTATGTTCGAATTGCATTTTTCCCTGAACAAAGTGACAAAGTGAAGTGGAAATGACCGAGCCTAATTAGACCGAGGACATACGGATGATTATTCGCCTTGGAAAATTTACCTGTACAAATACTTTTAAGATTGTTTTTACATTACTCTTTAAAACTAAGGCTCAAAACCAGAAGCGCTTGATGAAAAGATTTTTTTAATTTAAGTTATAACAAACTTGAACAACATACAGACGAGAACCTTCTTCAGAAGTTGATTACAAATTAATGTTAATCAATTAATGACGATTATTTTTAATATATTACAGAGACAATTTGGTATAACTTTAATATGATTTTTTATTTTTTACTAAAATTAATAATGCTAGCTGGCGAATTTGATGCCGTATGTTTTCATTCCGCTACTGATGTGATATTCAGAATATGACAATGCAGTTTTGCGAAGTCGGTCGGGATGCGACGGAACTGGGTTGTGAAATCGACAATTCGTTTTGTTTTGTGTAATTTTTATTGTCCCCAAGTGTACTTTATGACGAACCGCGAGTTCCTTCGCCCCTGTTCTGATCCGTCATTACACCGAAAATATTTAGGTTGACATGTTTTTAATTACCATTTACCTTTGATGTGAAAAACTTCGAAGAACTCTAATTATGGAACGAATATCCTTCAAGTAAAAGCGATAATTATTCTTTACAATATCCTGAAACAGATAATAACCGTTACTTGTTTCTGTTTCTGATCTATAACAGCCTTACAAATAAACGGTATGAAGTTAAACTGAGTATAAGCAATTATTAGTACAAATTTTGCTTATGCTCAGTTTATTCCTAAGTTTAACTTTATACCGCGTTTATTTGTAAGTTTATTCTCGTAATCAAAACTTTAATAAAGAATTTTGTCATTAATTTATTTTAATAAAAACGTTTGAAATTAATTTAATATTCGTTTATCTTTGACTAAACATCATCATCATCATCATCAACTTGCCCTTATCCCTTATGGAGGGTCGGCACAGTATGTGCTGCTCTTCCATACATCTCTACCAGCCGTCATATCTGAATCCACTCCTTTCTTAAGCATATCCTCTTTCACACAATCCATCCATACTTTCTTCGGTCTTCCTCTTCCTTTGTAGCCATCCACATTAATTCTTAACACTTTCTGGTTTATGTCCCCATCGTCTCGTCGCATAACATGTCCATACCATATCTTTGACTAAACGTGATTTTGAAATTCACCATCGATTTTTTTCTTCTCTTATACCTATTTAGTTCGATAGTTTTTCAGTATTAATTTGTAGTTAATATTTTCATTTGCATTTTATATTGTAATTGCTGTACAAAACAATCAAAGGTGTAAAGATCATGGAGATATCCTTGACTTGCGGAGTGTAAGCACCCGAGGCAAGAAACGCTGAAATATTGTTGAAATTATGAATTATTTATTTGATATCCATTCAAAACAATGCAAGTTATGAAAATAGACCGCGCGTGACCTATATTGTGTTTCACATTTTTATGGCGCAATCAATTTTACGAATTACTAATTATTAAAAAAGATCCCTTTGTTTTGATTATTTTTGTATTATAAAATATTTTATAGTATCAACATTGGTGGAATTACAAAAAGTCTTAGTTCCGTAGCCGTATTTTAAACTTTTCTGTGAAATCTATACATATAATAAATTGCAGTGTCTGTTTGTAATATCAAAAGAAAAACTCCACATATCGGGAATATGATGTATCTGCGTTGCTGATAACGAAAATCGCATTTAATTTTTTTTTGTCTGTCTGTCCGCAAGCCGCGTTTGTTCCGGGTAATCTCCAAAACGGCTGGGCCGATTTCGACCGGACTTTCACTGAAGGGTAGCTGAAATAGACGGGCATATTAAAGGCTACTTTTTATCTTAATATTGCGTGGACGAAGTCACGGACAAGAACCAGTCTTACATAAAACATTTACTAAGCACCACCAAAATCAACTACATATATATTGTAAAAATCAATTATGTGTGTGATAGTGTTCGTGTTATTTATTATGTTTGTCATTTTCCACAACCGGATGCATATCCACTTTCCTCGTATTAATTTATGTGTCGGAATAACGACAGTAGAGGGCGTTGTGTTCATATTCGTGGAAATTGTACACTCACATAAAAAACTCCTTAGTTAAAAAAATTATGTACGAGAAAAATAATGAAAAGTACAAACGATTTACGAGTATCTTTATTTATTTTTATGCCATAAATACTAGCTTTTACTCGCGACTTCGTCTACGCGGAATTAAAATTAATCTTTATAAATAGTCTATGTGCTCTTCCAGATATTAGCAAATTGCTTTGAGATCCGTTAAAGCTGATAGATAGACACGTAACAAACATCCAAATATTAGTATTTATAATATTAGTAAGATCTGTAATTTAAAACACATTTCAATAAATTCTTAACTGACACTTTAAATGTAATAAAAATTAAAACCATACAATATAGCCACCTTTCGATATGTATGAGGTTTAAAAAACTTATTTAACGGCACTTTTCCTATCAAATGTCCATTCACGGTATTCCTTTGATCTTCTGATTATAGTACGAATTATTCATAGAGGCGACATCGAGATAAGCTCTATGGTTTATTTATCGACTTCTGTTGAGTTAGGGGTAGGCAGGAATGATAAATACGACTCATAATTATTAATGGCCCACACGGGACTGGGAATTATTTTTACGATGATGTATCGCACAGATATATTACCCAAAGCCACAATAATGTGATTCTTTTTTAGTAAACTTTATGTAATAAGTATTCTTTGTTCAATAGCAAGATATCATGTTAGATAAAACAAGGTATTTAATGTAGGCGTTCTTCCAGTCTATGTTCTATAATACATCTACGTCGAATTTAATCGAAATTCGTTAAGTCGTATTGTATTAATGATTGATTACATCCATCCATCTAAACTTTCGCATATATAATATTACTAGCTTTCGCCCGCGACTTCGTCCGCGTGGGATTATAAAAAACAAAAGTGAGTAGCCCATGTGTTCTTTCAGACTATCCTCTACATCTATACCAAATTTCCATTCAATCCGTTCAGCCGTTTAGGCTACAAACTCTAACAAACATCATCCATCATCATCAACAACAACACCATCCATCTAAACTTTCACATTTATAATATTAGTATGAAGTAAAATTTAACGATCGACTTCTGTGTTTTACGGTTAGACATAATTCCTCTTAAGACCTAAACAATATTTTTAAAAAAAGCTATACAAATGAGTTATTAATAATCACATTATTAATTTCTAAGTAAGCGTTGCTTTTCTTTGTAAAATTTGAGCATACATCTATAAAGATATTTCATAATAATCGAGTTTCGTACACAACTACGATAGGATGCAACCCGCTGTTAAAATGCACAATTTGTGTTAGTTAAGGTGAAATTACTTGAACCGTTGGCTATCCGCCAAACGGCGGCTTGAGCTCAGACCTAAACGAAGATAATACGAAACAGATCTGCTTCCGAGGCGCGAACGTTTTGCAAACTTTGCACGTTATGATAATCGGCATCGCATCGAGAACGAATAACAGGCGGACGAGTTAAGGCAAGATTCCACTGCTCATGTACCTACACAAACGGTCAATGATTACGGACAACTGTGCACGTACAATTTACCTAATCGAAGTTCCTGTTACTTTGTGTTACCATAGCAACCAAGAAAGTGCGTTGTAGTATGTCGTTTCCGTCCGTAGAATCAAACACCATGGAATCCCGCCTTAACAAATTCAGCTCGAAACGTCGGTAAACACGACGTGAGAATATTCCTTAAATTTTATTTCCGACATATTCTTAAACTTCGTAAAACTACTGAGAATATTTACGTGAGGTTATTTTGAATAACTTTAAAAGGGTGAGAGATTAAAAACTACCATTCGAAAGAAGTTTAACATAAGTATGGTAGATATTTAAATCGTATGAAATCAGACATATGATCTGTACTATCTTCATTGAAAACTGCCTTCTCCTGTTGCTCCTGTTTTCCTTCAGTTCTGCTTTATACAGGCTGCCTATATGCCTTTTCAGCTTCCACTACTTTTCATTTTCCTTACAACATTTAAATTGTCTTCCTTAACAATATACGCACTATAAAGGGCCGTAAAACGAGCTATCAGTCCGATTCGAACTCGTCCTGACTATAATTGTTTTGTTCATAATAAAATTAGGCTTCCATTTCACACGTAGTTTACTACCATACATTGCGTTTACGGCCCTTTGTGTCACACGACATTTTAAACAATTTGAATCTTATTTATAAGTAGTATAAAGTTCAATTTCGTGTACAATAAATAGGTATTGTTAACGTAAAATGTAACAAAGGAAAGTGGATGTAAAACTGATTTGTAGGGTGAAGCAATTCAGAGCTATTGTATTAATTTTGATTGGACGCAGTCCATCACATGGGTTCTTTAATGACCACTTTCATGACTTCCACCTTAGCTGTTTAATGGCCTTTTCAAAGTTTATCAAATCTTGTTATACTATCGTTAATTAATTTAAGTGTATAATATTTAAGACGAGAGATTTGATGGTTATTAATGTAATTGGTTTATTACTATAATTTGATTTGATTAATTTACTATTATTACTCATCTATACGCAGAATACGTTAAAATCTTTTTGTACTGGATTTACCACTACTCTGTTGTCAAAATTACTTCCGAGATCTTACGAGTATATTGCATTCCATCGAAATTTGTTTACTTATGAATTTCATTGCTTAATGAGTTTAAATAGTAAGCTAATATCACCAAGAGGAAATATTTTATTGTTTACATTGAATAGGCTTCAACTCTGCTAAACCGATATCAAAAATTATTTCTCTATTAGAAAGCTACATTATCACTATATCACAGATTATGTAATAAATGGTCATTAACAGGCAAGGTAGGGATGACAGAAAAGATATGATACGTTTCTTTGGCAGACGATGCTGGGGATCGGTAACATTTAATAAAATTCATAAATTGAAATGTCCCTTAGTGAAGAAATAATACGACGTAAAACTTTCGAATTTCTCTTTGACGGTCACTCGCTTTGGCTGAACTTGGCACCTTTTACCGGTCATATTATCATTTTATTACAACAGCCGTAAAACCCGGCTCACACCGAGTGCAAGTGTGGACTTCAAAATAATAGTCTAACGATGTAAAATAAACAACATTTAAAAGTACATTTTTCATTCACTTTTATTTATGTATTTAGTTATTGTAAATCTATTTTGCATTAATCAATTGATATGTCTTCGCTATTTCTTTTTCACTTATTTTATCTATGCCATTATCTTGGTAAAAACTATTTGATAGGTACTTATTCTTTTATTTATAAAAAAAATCTGATCCCAGTGTGTTTTCAACGTTCTGAGTGCATCGCAAGTCATACGCGGAAGGCGTGATTCAGGACGCGTCTGTTCGTCCTACGCACGTAGTCTGCAGTTATGACTGTTTGTTTGTATAGCAAGGTTAATTTATTAACTGTACATCGAGGCATAACCGCGCATGATGTATGTACACACATAAAACTATATTAATCAATATCAATATACGAAGGAAATCCAAGAAATGTGATTATTTGCACAAGTAAAACTAACAGTATACTATGTATTATTCAACATTTTCTTTACTGAAAAGGAACATATCTCAATGTTCAGAAAAAAATAGAAAGTATACATGAACAATAATTTTAAAAAAGTAAAGCTACCACTGCACATAAGTGTAAAAAATATTTACAAATAAAATTAAGGGCGTACTTAAGAAACTTTCATCACTGTCATCACTTTTTAGCTGGAAGATGTGTTCGTATTCGTACTTTTAACGTTGAGTTGTCAAAGCTGGTAACTAGAGGGCGCCTATGTTTGTTACTATATAAATATCACTTGGCGTATTGTCATAACAACATAGTATAAATTTATTCAACAGCATCTGCATACTAAATGCAGCGGTCAGCCTTGAGGCCGCGTTAATTCCGGAAACTCCTGCGCAAGTTTATTCCTCTCGTAAAATTAAACATCACCGACACAAAGAAAATGGAAGTGGCATTAATTTGTTTCAAATTAATTACTTTTCGATAAAGTTGATTGCGCACAAAAGTTAAATGAATCACAAGGACAACGGTTTTATGACAATGTCAAAGTAACAAGTAAATTTGAACGGAACTACGCTTTGGAATATATTTTTTGTGACTTCATAAAAAGTGAAGGTGAAAAGGAGAATGATCAGTCAAAATTGATAGTTTACTGAGTGAATTGGTAACTCTTTGATACTGATTATAAGCGATAAAAAAAGGTTTCCTTTGTAATTGAATTATCTGGTTTTAAACATAAGCAAATTACGTGTTTTATGTTTAATTTTGAAGCTTCTGGGAGTATATTTCAACTAGAAGAGACATAAAGTTACAAAAACCAACTTAACAGAGTAGAATGCGACATAAAAATATAAAATTTAAAACAAATCAAGCGTCCCGCACCGGTTACAATTAAAGCGTGCGAATGCAAGTCGTTTCCAGTAAATTTATATGCATTAAAATTGCTCTTACCGACGCCATTTCATTTTATTATAATATTAAAGTTATTATTGTGCTTTATACCGTACCATTACTGAGCTGCATTAAAATATTTGTTCATAGTTAACAGTCGTCGCTCAAAGAGAACTAACTGAATTGAGCAATTACATTGCTATCGCACAGAGAGCGGTAAATTATAATGGACTAATTAGTTCCCGCGTCTTCGTTTATGAATAGCGATTATATCGAACAGTTTATTTCTTTAAGTCTGTGTTGCATTTCTATCTTAATAATTAAAATAAAGAAAGTTTAAAATATCGGTTAAGGGGTGAAAAACTCTACCTTTGCGGAAATTATCTCTTAATCATAATGACATTGCATTAAAAGTTTCTAAATATTAAAGGAAGATTTCTAATTTTTTTTTGGTCCAAAATATCTCGAATTTATGTATTTATTCTAGGTTTAATTTAATAGTCGGTTTAATGATGGTTGTAGTGTACTCGAATTTAAAATCAAGACGTCCAACTCTATCAAGCGAAAGTGTAAAGTGGAGAGGAGTTCAAGTTACAAGAACTTGTGAATTCATTTGTCTGTCTAGAAGTTTCGGTAGGTGTGGACCTAATACTATGAACACACTGCCGTGGAGGATGGCTAACAAGTATTTCATTTGTTTAATTAACTATTTCATATTTTTATTTTAAAGCTAAATATCAATTAATAATATTTATTATTTGTTTAATTTACCCATTCATAAATTCAGCGTAATAATCGTAATTATATGTATGTAAATGATTTAATATCTAACCTTCAGTAATTAGTATCGTTCGATATTCAGAGCCTAACAAAGGAAGTAAATCAATTAAATATGCCCTACATATTACAAGGCTGCAGTACCGAGAAATCGTGATATATTCTGTCATGAAGATAACGTCATGTTTTGACATCCATTGTTGTAACACGGCTCATGGTGGTGACATGAGATCACAGCCTTTAGACAAAGTAATATCCTTTTAGAGACATCGCTAGCAAAATCATCCAAACAGAATGTAATAGACCGACAAAGCCATCTCTCTCATTCTCTCTATTAATTATCAATATTCACCACTCCAATATTACTTTGGCGCTGAACGTTACTCGGCGTCGTTGGCGGGCGTGTGTCCGCACGGCGGGAGTGACTGACCCGCCAGAGCCTATTCTACACTAGCCGTTCACCCCGGCGACGCCCAGACGACCTGTTACACAGTTCACTTGGCACATTGGATGCTTATGAATGTTTATACAGGCCTCATCGGGTGGAAATTGTGTTTAGACGGAAAACTCTTCAGTGATGTATGACGCGTCAAGTTAAGACGGGATTTTGTTTACGCCTTCCTTAATAAATTCTCTCGAGCTTTTAACACAAAGTACGTAGTCTAGTGTAAGCAAAAATACGTATCATCTATTAATTGAATTCAGTGAACAGATATATTAATATACTGTGAACTCATGTAAAACTTAACACCAAAAGCTTTCACTTATAAATCACATACTCTACCTTTTTTGAAAGTTGTAAGACAGAAAAACACGTAAACCATATCCGTTTGCAACCGTCCAAAAACATAGTTCTCTTTAAAAACTAAACTCTTTAAATTATTTTTCAATCAAATCAAGCTTATTTAATGTGAATAGAGTAAAACACAGTAATCGTTGCATGTTAATAAATATTTAAGTAAATAACGTAAAGACCAAAAATAACATTACAAACGACACTGAGACATCCAAACAAAACACTGCAAAGCAGATCGTATTTATTGGCGGTAATAAGCTTGGTATTTTGTTATTTTAAAGATAACATTAAATGCTTGACTTTGACGTAAAATCAGTCGCAGAACCGCTTCTTCGCTTCAATTTTAAGAATGTTAATTTTGAGGAAATCGAAATTTTGAATATAGAACGTGAATTTTAAATATAATAAAATAGCTTTCGCCCGCGACTCCGTTCGCGCGGAGTTAAAAAAAAACAAAAGTGAGTAGCCTATGTGTTCTTCCAGACTATCCTCTACATCTATACCAAATTTCATCGAAATCCGTTTAGCCGTTAAGGCTAGAAACTCTAACAAACATCCATCCATCCATCTAAACTTTCGCATTTATAATATTAGTAAGAAGTAAGATTAGTAAGATTGCATGGGCGTCGCCAGTAAGGCAGTGTGGTGCGACTCACAGAATAATGAGACCATTTTTACAGTAGCCCCATAGACCTAGCCTAGATTCGCCTGGCGACGACTATGAAACACTGTGTAGTTTAAAAAAGTGACATTATAAATGCTTTATGTTATTTTAACAAGAATTTCGAAGAATTAAACGAATTGAATAAGTACTGGTATGTTTTATTATTAAAAATATTAGTAGATTATTGTTAATCTATACTAATACAATAAAGCGTAAACACACACTTCTTTGTTGCCTAAGATTTCAGCAATTACAGCATATTTTTGAACAATTCTTTTTTTAACAAAAAACCCTACACTTACGTCACGTTTTAGGCTATATATTTTCTCGCCATTAAACTTAGGGGGTAGATATTTTGGATAAAAACCCTAATGGGGGAAAGAGACCATAAGTGCTGCCAACATCAAGAAAGCAAGATTGCTAAGGTTTGGTTTATCATGTCATTTTGACATTTGCTATTGATAATTTGACAAATGTAAACAATAAAATAAAATTTTCATAATTTCATGCGGATGAAGCCGCACGGAAACAGCTAGTTTACTAATATCTCCTTTAACCATACCAACTAAGCTCGAGGTTTGTGTTAGGATATGATTCACGACAATAGTCGAATGACGGGATTCGAACCCTCGACCGCAATATCGGTAGTCCGTACCCCAGACCATTAGGCTATTTGCGTTTAAAAAATTACAATTATGTTAAACAAATCAACATATATTATAAATACGCAGTTGTTAGCATGTACTAAGCAAACAAATCATAAATATTCATTACATTATCAACAAGCATACAACACTAAAAGAAATGAATAGTAAAATTACCAGCCCTTTGTTTTCCAACTCTTCCGCGTATTTATGTTCGCATATCCCATAAATTAAAGTGACGAGTTATGTTACAAAGAAACAAAGAGTCTTCGAAAGTGCGTGACTCATCCACGTATTAATTATGCGATGCAATTACGGCGTTATTGTGTCCCCAGACGAGCAGACAGACAAATTAGGGATCAGTTGCATTATATTTACGAGAGAATCTGTTGACGTTTTAATTTTAACGTTTCGAGTTGTTGATTAGGACTTTAACTGCAATCAATGACTTTGATATCCAGAGCTGACAGCGTGTGTGAATCTTCACTGACACAATGAATACTTGCTTTAATTCCATTATTGTTTAGTTGGCAATTTGACGATTTATTATACTTATCTTAGTAAGTTTATCAGTGCAATTATGATTTGCTAAAACCGAAATAACCCGACTAATCTAAAAAGTGATTCAATTTATAGAGATTTAGATTATAAAAACTGATTCACAGTGAGTTTTTTTCAAGTATTGTATTGTTTAAGATAATCACTTGAACCTTGTACTACTATATAAGTTAAATCAATTAGTATAAAATAATATGCGGATCCCTCACACGATTAAGGATTAAACACTCGGTCGTATTCCATTTATATCACAACCGCGTAAAGTGTATTTTAATTTCGCTCATTAGGCAGCTGCGGTTGAGTCAGCGAGCGGTGCTGTGGAGCTGGTGTCATTGTGAGCATCAGCAATGTAATACGCATCTTCTTAACAGGTTACTGAAACGTAGTTGCCTTAAAAAATATTACAGAGACTGTAAATTCTACGAATATGTAAAATTTATATACAAACTACTCGTAGGTTAAGAGACCGTATTAACTGTCTTTCCTCCGAGACTTAGCCTATTTCAGCGTTTATCAATGCCCTAGGATGCTATCCGCTTTTTGTTTGTTTGTTATAGTCCTTCCTTCTTATTTTAAATTCAGAGTTCGACTTTGGTTAGGCGTAGTTAATTAAATTAATGTAATATGCGAACTTTTATCCCTTGAATCCTTTCATATTATAATTTCACTTTTAAACACATGGTATAAACCTACTAACATTTTTTATAAGCCGTAATTTAAACAAAAAAAAATAAACATTGTCTGCCATAGTAAATAAGTATTAATGTCTGGATAATCTGCGTGAATTAAAACTTATACGACTACAAGGTCGGCGACGTGATGCCAGAATTGCTGAAATTCATAACACTTATTTGCTAATAAATTCATTAGAATAGCCCTTATTGTTAAAGCAATAAGGTTTAAAATTGATGCAGAAATGGAATTGCGTATGTAAAAATAGGGTTGTCTCAGTTTGACCTTTAATTTGCGTTCAGTTTTATTAACATATGTCTGTGTTTATTTATCCAACAAATGAAGCTTGTAACCTCTTTTGTTTCTTTTTTCTTCCATTTGTCTACATTAGTTAGATGTAGGTTAGGCCGAGTTAATTCATTAGTTGAATAAGCATTTTGATCGTAGATTGTTTAGTGTTTTCTTTGCAGCTAGGGGTTTTATTTTATTTTTTATTGTTTAGTAACAAGTTTGATTGTCAATTGTTATTTATCATTTGGGTTTTTATTCAAATCGTTTACATACAAAATAAGTAAGTACTCTTTTATTTTGTTAGTTGTTAAATATTATATTGACTCATAATTTTTTTCTTTAGTAACCTGAAAAATTTCAGATTTATTCTAGACTCTATTCTAGACTTTTTGTCGGATGCTATTTGATAGAAGGAAAGCATAGATATCTGCTACTTTAAAAGACACAAGGACGTGTAATCTAATTTGGTATTGTATTTCCTTCTATGACTGGAATTTCTATTTCCAAGGAAATATTTTAATTTTGCATAAGTTTTTAGTTAATGAAATTCTCATAGCCTATCTTCATGTTCCATACAAGAACACGATGTATTCGAGCAATACTAAATGTACACAAGTCGAACTATTCACAGACATTCGGAGTAGCTTTGACGTCTCGTCTACCGTGAGATTATCAACGTACTAGGAACCGATACGTCTGCATCTAAGCTATATTGGATTGAGAATGATAAAGTCACGTTGAATGGTATTCAATCAGAGATTGAATCGTTCATTTCATTCAACGAGTTGCTATTCACTGCTTTCAGTTTTAGAACATGATTGTATCTTGTTTTTTAATTTCTTAAGATCGCAGATTACTATTATTAATTAATAAACGTCTGATAATTAACCTAAATAAAGTTTCCGTTGCAATAAGACCATAAAAAAATTGTCGGCAATTACTAGACATTCAAAATACTTTTATTTTGTTGGTGACTAATGTATGCTTGTTTTATTTACTATACAAAATAACCCCACTAATTACTATCGTAATTTTGGTACACAAGAGAACGGATTACGCCATCTATTGTCGAGTACTATGAAACTCGGCTCTCCGCAAGCTTGCAGACATATCGAATTTAATTACAGAAACAAAGCTCCTATGTGTTAACGGATA
Source organism: Papilio protenor (assembly GCA_029286645.1). NCBI lineage: Eukaryota > Metazoa > Arthropoda > Insecta > Lepidoptera > Papilionidae > Papilio > Papilio protenor. The sequence continues at coordinate 7,491,018 of JAGSMZ010000007.1, read as the reverse complement.
CGTCTGTCTACACGATAAATACATTTTGAAGGGGATCGAACATTTTACCATTTAAACATAATTATAAGATGTAAATACAGTACTGTTAAACATAATAACGTTGACAATGTTTACGCCACTTTCCATCTAAAGTTTTGCATTTATAATTAAAACTCCTTTCGCCGGCGACTCCCTCCGCGTGGAATTAAAAAAAGTGAGTAGCCAATGTGTTCTACCAGACTATCCTCTACGTTTATGCCCATCGAGATCCGTTCAGCCGTTTAGGCTACAAACACTAACAAACATCCATGTAAACTTTCACATTTATAATATTAATAAGAGTAAGATTCTATTGTTTACGAACAGTTGCTGATTTTAAATTTCTTCGGAATATTTCAGTGTGATTTACGATTTATAAAATGTGTCATTCGCAATCCTGTCGTGTATGATTTAATGCGTACATTCTTAATCTGTGCGGTGACAAGTCTGAAGAGATGTATTACATCTTAAATTTGCACGTGTAATGTAAATAAAGAACAGCTTGTGTGTCGTTTAACTTCCGGGTGTTGGGAACATTTAATATATGCTTTTCTTTGATTTAAAATGTTAAACGACGGAGAATTTTCTACATATATTGTCGATAACAGTATGTATTGTTTTTTTAAATAATGCATATTGTGAAATCTATAAAACGCAACCTCTCTTCCATAGCCTAAAAAATAAATTTCGAATCTGCAGATCTGATGCTTCAGGCTGAGAGGGGGTAGGACTGGAAGGGAGAGGGGATGTCCAGACGAGGCGGTGACTGACCCATGACATGCAAAACGCGTTAAATCACCACATTAGCTCGAGACGGCGCATATTACGCCCTCTACCGCACATCTGATGCACCGAAATACAAAAAATGAAATCGTAAGATTTTTGTATCGTGTTATTTTATTTATTTGTAAGCGTGTGTAATGCTAATTATTGTTAACAACGATAATATTGTTTTTCACGCTTTAAGTTTGTAAACCTATTTTTTTAGAAGAAACTTTGTTAACTCACTTTTTTTCAATTAAATGTTTTTATAGACAATATGCAACGCAGAGTAAAAATATTTCTTTCTTAGTAAAGTTAATATCTACCTATATTGTTTTAGAGGTGTACACTAAGCATAATATATAAATGCAATTATTGGAGCAATTTTCAGCGGATAGTGCAAGGTTTAAACGTCGACAAAATACGTCTCAATAACGCCAGTGAACAGCGTTGGTGCTACGCTGCGCGAACTATTTAACACTAGGGTTGTCAATTTTATAAAATCGAAAATATATTAACAATTTTCTGTTTATATCATAATCGTACATATTATAAAATAACATGCATATAAATTGTTTCACTATCTATCTACACTTTACTTCTGCGCATTAACAAATGTGTTTATTAGCTTTCTGACTGAGATCACTACATAATGTACTAGTAAAATAATTGGATGCCAAAAATATAGTAGATTTCAATTTTTACGTTATTTTATTTACTTTTTTTTTGTTATTTGTGATCCGACAACCCTATACCACGGTTCCCGACTTTACTTTTAATCTCTCTTTATTTCCAGTCCGTACAAGAAAGTGTTGCGTGCTTGTCTTTTGTTTAGCGATTCTATCCGACTGGTAACGAGGGATTCTGTTTCTTGTGTGACAGCCGCCTCGGCGATATATTTATTTAGCACCTAGTTGGTGTCCCTCTGTTTGTTCGCAATTTACATGTGTCTACACAAGGGCTTGTGTAAGCAATTTAGACGATTTGTTTTTACTTAAATGATAAACCTAATAAGCTTTGTACAAGCTTGTGACGTCACGGAAGCTATGAACCTCTAAGATAGATTTTCTATACCTACGTCATTGTGTAGTTACGCGTGTCTGGCAAGTATTTTATATTCATGTTTTTAATTCTAACCATTTAGTAGTTGCCTACAAAATGCCTTAATAAGGATTTATAACGTTATATTAAAACAAACAACGTTGTTCCAAAACAATAGGCCGCAGAACGACGTCAACCAAACACATAAAAGTACTTCTATGACGCCATCAAATATTTTCCACCTCCCTAACGAGCTGCTGAAACTATAAAAAAGTTCTTAACCTTTAATATACAGCCGTTTTCGTGGACACGATCCATTGAGCATTTCCTTAGTGAATCCTGATCGAGTGACGATAGTGATGGTTCGATGCACTGCGTACATGTCATTACAGATGTATGCATGCGGCTAAAGGGAGCCGTTTTATTACGGCACAGTTTTATAGCCTCAGCGATGGCCGCGGTGGAAGCGCTAGTTGTAAGTTTAAGGATTTGTGGCCATGAAACCAGCGGTAAAATTGAAGAAAATGCACAAAGTTGAAGATATAGAAAAAAACAAAAGGCGTAATATTTAGTTATTTAAAAACTATTCTGCAATTTATTAAATCTAAATGTGAATTTGTGAAGCAGTTTATTACAATTTTGTATATTTTGTTTATTCGTTGGTTGGTTTGGTTTCATTAGTGCGATAATCTACAAACTTGACTCATAATTTTTTTTCCTATTTATGACAGGAGTCATTTACAAAATAAACTTTACTCTGTAGTGTGTTTTAAGGCCACAAAATATAACCAGTTCGTCCATTCTGTAAGCCAACTGTTTTATACCTCGAGGCTGGGTACGGAGCGGTGAATTCATTTTCATAGCGAAGGAGATCTCAAATTTATTCTTATCGTCAACTGAATATCATCCGATGATATCATACCAGACATTTTTGTATTTATATTGTTCTTAGATTCACTATAATGATAACAAAATGTCCAAAAAACAACATTCAAAGATATCCTGCGGATAAACGCCTTAAAACTTGATGTCATATTTGATAACTGAAATGGCACAAGAACAATTATCGCATTAAACTAATTTACTAATGTTAAAAAATAGCTAGCGTTACTACGCTTTATTTTAAGCTTATGTGATCGAGACGGAACGATATAAATAATAACCCTCTCAAAACTGATAAGAAAAGCCACTAAAAATACCTAATAGATACTTCTAAAATAAAGCGGCAATAGCCTAATGGTCTGGGCTGCGGACTACCGATTTCGCGGTCGAGGGTTCGAATCCCATCATTCGACTATTCGTTAACCATATCCTAACACAAGCCTAGAGCTTAGTTGGAATAGTTAAAGGAAATGTTAGTGAATTAACAAAATTCTACTGATATCTAAAAAAAAACTAAATATAAAACAGGTAACAATCCCATTACAAGTTATCAAAGCCGGGTATAAACAGAGAGGGCACCGAATAATTTGCTCAATAGGCCAAATTTCTTTTTCTCCTCTTAGCTTCCGGTCAATTCCATTTTCTTCTGACAATCAAAGCGTTTGAGCTCTCAAGGCGTAAGTTGAAAACATTTCGGCCAAACCTCTGACCCTCCCATCAACTAATACACAGACGGCGGAATTCACAAACTTTAGCGTTTTATCGAATTTAATTATAAAAATCTCATACAAACAGACCCCTTTCTTAATATTTTTTTTGTAGAAACAGAAAATAATTTTAGATTCGATTAAGAAAATACTTGCTTTGAGAGAATTTCATCCATTCCAAGTCAAACTAATCTTGTCATATTGTGAAATTCCGCTGGCATAAAACTAATTGTTGTTCGTATGAATTGTCTATTTGCAACATAGTGTAGATTATTTTAGTTCTTCTGTGAATTAGGAATACTATCACGGTTTTCGTTGGAGGTGAACAGGAAAATAAGTATTAATTTCAATAGAACGTTATTTATTGTTTTTTTTTTTATATTAGTAGATTTTTGTTAATTTACTAATATTTCCTTTAACCATTCCAACTAAGCTCTAGGCTTGTGCTAGGATATGGTTCACGACAATAGTCGAATGGCAATGACAGGATTCGAACCCTCGACCGCAAGATCGGTAGTCCTTACCCCAAACCATTATGCTATTGGCGCTTGTTTTTTCAGTTAAATCGCTTTCCGCTTATATTTTGAGACGCAGTGTACAGGGAATCCCTCTTAGCAATGGGGCGCGGTTGAGAGCGGCCTGTGTTTACTTTTATTGTCAAGATAAATCTATCTTAACTGTCCCGATAATCGCCGCTAACTGTTTGCGAGATAAATATGCCGCACAGAACAAATATACCGCCATCACTATAATTCATTTCGCAAATACTCCGCTATTGTTGTTCGTATGAATTGTCTATTTGCAACTTAGTGTAGATTATTTTAGTTCTTCTGTGAATTAGGAATACTATCACGGTTTTCGTTGGAGGTGAACAGGAAAATAAGTATTAATTTCAATAGAACGTTATTTATTGTTTTTTTTTTATAGAACAAGGTGGCAAACGAGCAAGCGGTCACCTAAATCCGCCAAAATTGCGAAGCAACCGCTGCCCATAGACATCCGCAATTGCATATGCGTTGCCTACCCTAAATCGACAGAGGAGGAGATGCACATAAAGAGCATATTTCCCCTTCATAAGATTCTCCTCCACCGTCAAATCCACTTTCCCATCCAATCCTTTCCTAACAAGAAAAGGGAGGAACGGGAAAGGGACTAAAATTGGGCCTCCGGCACCACACTCATCAGACGAAACGCGGAATTACTTCCACTTCACGCCTGTCCTCTGTGTGGTCGTGGTATTACACCGGGCGAGCCGACCCATTCGTGCGAAGATGTTAAAGCGGGCTCTACCACCATTGATATTTTGTGAAGTAGTTTTGATATCTTTCTTACTAATATTATAAATGCTAAAGTTTATATAGATGGATGCTTGTAAAAGTTTGTAGCCTAAACAGCTGTCGAGAATAGTCTGGGAGAACACATAGGCTATACTTTTGTTCTTTTTTAATCCCACGCGGACGGAGTCGCGGGCGAAAGCTATTATAATATTGTCACTATCTGTGACAAGAATTATAGTTGCACTATACACAGTTAATAACACTTAAACACTATTAGTAAGAAGTAACATTAATCATTTGTGTTTCAATTAAGTAAATTTAACTGAACATTTGGAAGATTACGACGCGCCGTAGCCAAGTGCCGAGTTAACTGGTCGATTAAAATTTAACAATCCAAGTTGCGATTTACTGCCATCAGCTGAGCGTAGTTATGTGACAACGGAGTCGTTAAACTTATACTCGATATAACTGTAATCTACAGATTGTAAATAAAACAAAAAATAAATCAAATCATGACTATTGTTTATTAACGGTCTTAAATTAAAAAAAAACTTTCTTAACACAGTTTTTATTTTCAATAATAATGTGATGTAACAATATTCTAAGTGCAAATTATTTGCCGTACCCAAACAAAGATAATATTTGGTTGTAATTTCATACTTGACAAAATAGAAATTACCTTCGCTGCGTAATAAAAAAGAAAACGCTCGAGGCATTAGCGGAGTATCAATATCAGAATTTTATAATACGAAAGAAACTTGAGCACTCAGATAAGAAATATTTTTATGTTTATCTTAAAAATAACTGAAATTTCTTTTCTGTAAGAATACTTGTTTTAGTTATTGTAAATTAAATTGAGTTAGAAAATGTTAATCATATTTTGAAACTACGCTAATTATGCTATGGATCTTACAACATATTCACACCCGTAACCTGGAGGGGTCGGCAGAGATCACTAATCTCCATTTGGGTCCCGACAATCTCTAACATATAAATTGATACATCTACGCCTACATGCAGATACAATATGCATCTAATTCAGTTTTCTTTTTTTTATTATTATTTGTTAAGCTAGCGCTTGACCACTTTCTTTCTTCTTTATGTTTCTATACATTATAGCAGTAGTTTTTACATGCTTCCTACAAAGTCCTTTAATTAACTCAACGAGCTACGTCCGATGACTTTATTCCTTGTCTTGTCAGTTTTATTTCGCTAAAAAAATGACATTTAAGTTCCATTAAAACAAGGAAGTGTAAATCTTGTGGAGAAGCGACTATAAAACTTTTGAATTGCGACTGCAGATGCATAATTCATTTCAATATTTGCATTTATCATGAAGTGTTTCTTAAAACATTTTCGAGCAACTTGAACTGTGCATTTCGTTAGTGGACACTTTTAATCTTTATTGCCGGAGACGTTAAGGGAAAAGTTTAATTTTTCTCATTTATATCTAAAATAAATAACAGTTTAAGATTTCGAAATCCATAATGACTTAGGCTTTAATAGTTATATTTATATATAAAGGATTCGTCCCGGATAAAAAAAAATATTAAGTATAATATGTTCTTCCAGACTTGTTCTACATCTATACTAGATTTCATAGAGATCTATGGAGCTGTTCTGAAGATACCCTTTAACAAACATCCATCCATCCAAAATTCTACATTTACGAGTATAATGTTAGATGGAAATATGATAATAATGACATGATTGCAAGGTTTTGTGTCTTTGTTTCCCTTATCAAATAAAATGATAGTTTATTTCACGTAATGAAAAATATGAGTTAAAAAAGGCTTGGCGAGTTTAGCTACACCCATTAGTCGAATGTGCGGGCGGTTGAAATGCTACTGGCAACTAATTAAAAGCAAATACGCTACGTGGCTGTGGTTGTTTACTTAACTATGGCCGTGGTACGAATTTGCGGGCAAACTCATGAATTCGAGCTTATTTTCATATTACGGTATAAACGGAGATCAAATATGGCTACAAAGCAAAGCGGAACACCCAGCCGTGATTTAAATTTATGATATAATACTGGATACCCATTTCCGGGTAAAAGCATTACTTAAGGATGAAAAGCTTTTGCATTAAAACGTACGTGAGCTTTAAAAAATCGTTTACATAAATTAAAGAGTTCTCTTATAAAGTGAACCTTTTTTAAACGTTATTTTGTCCACTTCAGACTAATTAGTATATACAAAGTGATGGAAAATAAGCCTTAATATAAAATATCTTGATTATTAGTAAAATTAATTACTTAAATAGGATTTCCATTTATTTTTTACTAACGATCCGCCCCAGCTTCGCCTGGATGACAAAAAATACGTCTTTTCTGTCATATTTCTACCCGTTTATGTTACATTTTAGACTAATGTATCTTTCTAATGTCAAAAGAATTTAACAAAGATATAGAAAATATAGTCTGGAAGAACATATACTTACTTTTTTTTCTGCACGTGTCTCGGTCTAAAGCTAGTGAATCAATAAAATCTAAGCAATTTAACTTGTACATGATCCGAGTTTACTCCCAGTATTATTATGAGATTCCAGCCGCGAGCCACAAAGGAGGCCAATAAGTTATCGATACCCACAAACTAACATCCCAATGGAACAAATTAGCACAAACCCTATTAAATTAAATTGAACACAGCAACTTTGCGAAGCAGCGGCGAATGGAAGCCACTGACTTTCGTCGAATTTATATATTAGTTTAACAATTTGCTTAAGTAAAACTAGGTTGTTATTCTGGGCAACGATATTGAAACGTTACAAATACGTTATTTAGAAATATCAACATCGTTATATCCACACTAACAATTCATTAAAAGGCCACTAAATAACTCACTTCTTCTTTGTGTGCCGTCTACTATAGACTGTTGGCTACCATTATGGTTTAACTCAGAACAGAAGTTATCAAATATAATACATTCAAGATATTGATCTTTTTTATTGAAAAATAATCAAATTATTAGAGAAAAATAGTGAAAAGTGGTTGCAATTATTTTATCTCTGGGCTAGGCTTACGCCAAAATTGTTTCAATATTAAACATAATTTTAATGCCAGGAAATGTATTCAATTGAACATTAATTTGTGAAAATAGCTGTCCAATAATTATAAATATTTAATGTAAGGTAGTTAAATTTAGTCATCTCGCTTCTTGGTATTCAGAATAAGGATGTCTTGCGGCAAGTCTCGCGACCGCTGCTCTCAAAGGGCTCTTGAAGTTGGAAGCAACTATAGCAGCGTTTTAGCAGATTTGTACATCATTTACATTATCGTATTTGTATTGCTAACACCCAGTGTAAACTTACACTATTCTGTATTCTGTACTCGCAAATGATAACATTGTATTCGAATTTGTGTAACTCCGAATCATGCAATTATAACCTATTTACTAGAAAAATTATATTGAGTTAAAAGTTGACTAAAATCGTAATAAAATATAACACGTCTTTTTTACAAGTCATTCAATGTTTCCCGCGTTTTTTTCTTTCCCGTTGTCCTCTTAATTTTGATATTTTAATGTGTAACATTCTTGCTGGCCAGTAATTTCTTTGCTAGTACCATAGATAAAAAAATCTGTATTAGTACACAGTTTAGTTACCATAGAGTAGTTATTCGTACTTCACTAAACAAAATCCTTCCAGTAAATATCTCCCATGTATCACATATTCACATTAGTCAGTATCAAGTTTGCATCGGAATATCCGAATATTGAATTCCTGATCATATTCCGAGAAATAGATAGCTCCATTGCCTCAAAGACTTTGAATCAAAAGGCAGTATGAACTATGAAAGCCAGATCGTACATTCGCAAAGGCAAAGGCATATTGGCACATGTCGAGCAAACAGCTAGTAAGAGATAAATGTAAAAGCTTAAGTAATACGCATAAATGATAACTGTGACCTATATAACGACATTTACAAATTAAGTAGAGTTGCAAGGGGTCCGACATATTGAAATTTATCGCCCCCTCAGGCGTAATATAACTTGGTCTCATTAATTTGCTATTAAACTGCCGACTGGGACTTTGTAAGGTCAAGCTTTATATAAATTGTTCACTAATTACTAAGCTATGTTATAAGACAATATTATTAGGCAGTGTTTGTGTGACTAACTGTCGAATACTGATACTTCATTTATAAACAGCGACTTAAATGTGACCACGCTTTCAAATTTTGATGACTATCAGATTGTAAGTGATAATGAAGCGAAATATTTGAGATTCGTTTCAGAATACAGCCGTTAATTAGATCCTTTAAATCTTGACGATTTTTAAAGAATGACATGTCATCGATAACTAGGTGTCCCAATTACGAGTCGCTAATTGGTCATAGGTGACAAATAAATGATAGATTACTATTAAAACTCTTCACTAAGGGGACTATTATCGGTTCTGAGTGTAAAAAATGTGTTAAAGTGGAACAAAATTACTGAGTATAATATAAAAATGTTTTTCAATATGTTTCTATATCGTACAAAACCATCGCCGCTAAAACGACACCGAGCTTTTCCCACTGGAACCAAGCCTTACAATTGTAACAGGCTGGCACTCAAAACGTATACACTTATAACAAGCGAATATCGACTCTATTACAAGTAGAAAGGGTTGAAATTAGCTGTTTAAGTTTTTTGTACAGTCGACGAAAAAAGTGCAAAAAAAGCGTACGTCGGTGTCGCGTCGCACCGCAACGGAAGTGGTCAGTGTCGAGCGCCGAATTTATTTGCGAACGGTATCTGTCCGCGTGAAGTATTGCGTTACAAGGATGTTTTCGGCTATTTAGATAAGCGTATATCGACTCAACATCCGTTTGCATTGCACTGTACTTATTAACTCTGAGGGCGAATGTTTTTTTTATACTAATGGCTATATTAAGAAATTATTGTTTGAATCCTTTTTGATAGGTTTTTCTAATCTTACTATCATTGCAAATGTTAATGTTTGGATTGATGTTTGTTAAAGTTTCTAGCCTAAACTGCTAATCTCAATGAAATTTGGCATAGATTAGAGGATAGTCTGGAAGAACAAACAGGCTACTTGGTTTAGATTTTTTTTTAATTCCACGCGAGCGGAGTCGCGGGAGAAGGCTTGCATCTAAGTTGTAAGCTTGTATCTAATATATCTAGTTAATAAGTAGAATAAGGTAATTTGACTATATTTTGAATAATCTTTCCACAATATTTTCTGCCAGAAAATGTTGATAATTCAACATATATTTACTTATTTAACACAATATCTCATACTCGTGAGTTCTACACAAAAAGACTGCTTTCATTCCTTTTAAGCAAACAAACAAAATCATCCTTTTACATATTTTTATCTTTGATGTAAAAGAACCAAAAAGTTAAAATGCATTCGACATAAGAAAGTACTATTTTTACATATAAAAGTGTTTCTATTAGTGGCTTTTATTCAATTTACATCATAAGTTGAAAATATAAAAAAGAAAATGTTAAAGTAAAAAGCGACACCAGTAAGTTGCGGAACATTCTCGAAACTCGGCGGCGCTTTGATCTCGCCAATTCAATCATTGACCCGTGAACACGCTTCGGTACCTATTTTCTCGTTCACTTACTTCATATACACAGATTTGTATCAAAGCCAATTATTTAGGAGAAATAAACTCCACTCACACACACATCAGCATTGGAGAAAGAAAGTTTTGCTATTTAATTATTACTGAGCTTTTCTAAGACGATTTAAAAGCGGGCGCACAACTTGGACTAAAGTATCACGCTACTGTTGTGCGATTGTCGATTATTTCGCAGTCCATTCAACTGTTTAGTTGCACAACTAATAATCGAGTAGTATGCGCACCTCCGAGCTCATAGGAATCAAAGCGAGACTAAACAGTTGTGCGATAGTAAAGTCTTGTCTTAGTATATCTTAGCCAATGAAACTGGCTGACAAAGTAATTTTTTACTTAAATACCTAAAAAACATTACTTGCTGTCTCTTCACCACTTATCATGTCCTATAAATCTCAGTACAGTCTCACGTCACCTTCCGTCACATTAAAAATGTCACTAAACAATGAAACAATATTAATACATCGTCGAGACCGTACATTCTCATTATTTGAAACAGTCTCGCGACGAAATCCGCTACCAAAATGAGTTATACCACGAAAAATACATAATTCAAGTCGAAAATAGAATATGACCCTTATTACCAATGCGTAAGGATCATTGGATATAAAGGGTGATAATGCGGAGCAGTTTATTCGGGAAAGGGGATTCGTGTTCGTGCCATCATTAAATTTGTATCATTCCCTTTTGCGACTGCTGATTTTTATACGATCCTGATAAATTATGCGGAACGGATTTAAGTTCAAAGCGTCACTATAAAAAAGACTATACAATGTCACTGAAATTTTCAAGCCATGTTTACCAGAAATAGTTTAATAATAACTACATTAAAAAAATATTATATTGTTTTATAACATGTAAAATATATTATAGGTATATAAAAATAAGAAATAAAGATATATGAAGATTATAACTATTATACATTAATAACATTGGGACAAAATCATGTGCAAATATGTATAGAAACAAATTTCGTTTATTAGCTTTCGCCCGCGACTCCGTTCGATTTTGAAAAAGTAAATAGTCAATGTAATCTTCCAAACTATGCTCTATAGCTATGCCAAATTTCATCGACATCCGTCCAGCAGCTTAGGCTACAAACTCTAACAAACCCCCATCTAAACTTTCGCATTTACAAAATTAGTAACATTAAGGGCCTGTCCCACCACTGGCTGATAGAGGCTCAGATAGTTTAAAAATGACCTCACTGTCAGATAAGGTAACAAAATCCGATATTTCCATCGCATATTTAACATGTTGGATTGTTATCAGACAATTTACAATTAAGTGGTACAGGCCCTAAATGGTCATTTTTACTATTCGAGTAAACTTGGACAGTGTTCACTTAAGTATTCTTTGTGACTAGAACTCAATTTCGAATAAACGCCCTCCGTTCGTCCAAGTTAACTCACATCTCTACTACTACGAGTTACCTCCTAGTCATTATAAAGTACTCGGTCGTACTGTTCCCTACAATAAAAACTAGGAATCATTTTTCATCAACTTGCAGACGGAACGACAACTAAATCTTCCCCTATCCTAGTACTTTCTCCAGACAAGAAAACTTTATTTTTTTCTATAAAATCAGTAAAATAATTCAGTGTTGTATGCTACATATCGATTTAGCTACTAGTAGTAACTCGACGCCAAAACAATATAATTATCGATTATTATATCGATACTTAAGGCTTCATGTAGAGTGTAAGCGTCCCTCCCGCTTCGTAATGGACTTGTACACATATATTATCCAATCAAGAGAGTCCGTTATCCGCCGCGAGGTGGCGCCAGCCGCCATTACCTCGTCTGCGCCCGCGCCGGACTTTCACTGAGACAACACGACACTTTCCCATTGTACTAGATACATTGCTGTTTATGTGGCCAATTATTTGCTATGGTATTTAATATTGGCTGATGCACGTCGATGTATGCAGTAATATAAATGAGATTATACGGCGGTATTATTACAAAAAAAATGTATATATCTTTAACAATGAAATTCACGATGTTTATCAATAAATTAAAATTAATGGTGAATTAATTTTTGATGCCATTTTTGTCATAAAAAGTACGCAGTGTACACGATACAAGTAATGTAAACGCTTAATCTGTCGATGACTGAAGCCCCGTTACCTCGTCCCGTGTCTTTATAGAACAGTACAAGCAGCTGGTCCCCTTTTTGCGATAGCGTGATAATAATAACGTATAAGAGAAATTGTTTGAAGTAACAATTACTCGAGATTGATGCGCGTGAAATCTGCGCCCAAATTTGTGTAAAAGCCAGACGACGAAGATTAATAATAATTTCGTACGGTATGGTTCAGTGATTATAGTGTTCGAAAGTATTGCCACAATATTTATTTCATAAATTAAGACTTATTTCTGTGAAAGTGGGGAAAAATATATTCTTGACATGTGAGAGATGTTCTGACACTCTCTGTGGTAAACAGTGGGAAGTTAAATATATGTGTATTTATACATAACCTCAAATTATATATTTATTACCATTTAAATCACAATATACTTGAATTAATAAAATTATTATATTAATATACAAAGCTGTAATCAGCGGAATGTAATGAACTGTAATGTTTCGAGAAATCAAATATAGATATTCATTATTTTGTGATCCAAAGTTGCCGCAAGGCGAAAGCGATCGCTTTGATAAATAAATTATTTCGCAAAACATTGTACACTGTGTTCAATATTCGATATTCAGTTTCTATACTAAAATATTATTTTTGCCTTTTTCTGTTATTTCATTTGTAGTATTCTATTTATTTTATAAAAAGTATTTTGTTTGAAATCTTTCAAAATTTAAACGCCTGTAGGTTTTGTAAAGGCAATTCAATGAACAATAAACTTATTGCTGCTGAATTATTTAAATAGTTTATTTCATTACAAAGTGCTTTAAAATGTTTTCAATCGAAAACACTAGGAGCACTCGTGTCGAGACCAATAAAACAAGCCCGCACTCGGCAGTTTGGCGGACTGAATACATCAGCAGGAGGGCTCTCGAATTATTCGTATTGATAAGCCGGCGCACGCCCGCCCTCTCCACATCCTTGCCGCAACTCTTTCGTCTGCCGTGCGCTATCTGGATATCGCACTTTCCAATAACAAATTTAAACTATTATTTCAAATGATATACAAGATAAAAATGTACACCTTATCTAAAAAAGATGCCAATATAATAGAAATTGATTTTCTAAAGAATGTCAGTTATGACAATGTGGAAGATGACAATAAAAGTGGGCATACTTTGGATAAACTATCGCACAACAGTTGTGCGATTTTCGATTGTTGATTGTTTCGCACCAAATTCAACTGTTTAGTTGCATAACTAAAAATCGAGTAGTGTGCGCACTTCTCTTTAAGCTAGAAATCAAATCGAGACTAAACAGTTGTGCGATAGTTTAGTCAAAGGTGTGCGCGCGCTTTAACATAAAGATAATTTGACTACATCTCAATATTAGAGAAGTTAACATCAATAGCACTGTTAATGATGTATCAAAGAATGAGAGCTTACAAACGCACGGAGAGATCAAAATTAAAGGACATAAAACTGCGTTAAAGTCACCAGAGAATTAACTAAATGAATCAATTAACTTTTATATACAAACATAATGTACGTTAACACATTAGGATAATACAGAGAAAAGCAATGTAACGTCTACTCGACAATTCCCTGGCATTGCGGTGTGCGCGTCTCTACACGACCCTAAACTTTCAAGGCGGATCCCGCTGGATACCACTTTATATTCCACGACCTTCTAGAAGTTTTGATTAAAATGATTATTGCATATTTGACATTTACACAATACCGCTTCTTTTTAAAATACTTAAATTTTTAAACCAGTGTGTGTATATTAGAATTGTGTATATTAGAAGTTTGAAAGTAACGCCAGTGGTGGTGAAATTGAGAAGCAAAAGGTCAGCGTAGTAAGTATGTTATGCGACGAGATGATGGGGACATAAACCAGAAAGTGTTAAGATTGAATGTGGATGGCTACAAAGGTAGAGGAAGATCAAGGAAAGGATGAATGGATTGTGTGAAAGAGGATATGCTTAAGAAGGGAGTTGATTCAGATATGACAGCTGATAGAAATGTATGGAAGAGCAGCATATACTGTGCCGACCCTCCGTAGGGATAAGGGCAAGTTGATGATGATGATGATAAAACCAGTGTTGCAAACAATAATTACCATCGAAATTCGAAACAAAATGGATGTTGAACACATGTCTATTTAATCGAATAAGATTCGATTCTTAAAAAGTGTTTGACTTATTGCAGTGGAAACTTACTATAAAATACATATAAAAACTTCTAAACGATGTATACAGGATGAGTAATAATTCATAAAGAAAACACATTAAAGACGGAAGTCCTTGCTGTATAATTACACTCGAGGCGGGAATGACTCACCCCGTAGAAAATTGTCTGATTAACGATTTTATATTCAACACCAAACACGATGAACGACTCGAGATTTTTTTGTCTATTTTAAATCTAAATACGTTGCGAAATGAGTCACCGATTGTTAGAAAACCTAAAATATTGCTTGTACTAGTTATAGCTGTGAATGACTGTTTAAATATTCATTAATTTAATAAAATGTGTAAGAAAATGCTACGCTTAAGAGCGTCTTCTAATTTCGTTAAGACGGCATTTAAGAGTAACCAAAAAGCTTTTCATTTAAAAAATGCAATTCAATAAAATCGTCGGGAGTACGTTAGTCTCCGTACAGCATTCTATGCGTAATTCTTATTGAATTTGCGTAATGTAACTGCATAGACCGCGCGCCGAGTTCCCGCCATTTCTAAACCTTTTCACATTTCCTAACGGGCCATGACAGCCGATTGGAATTGGAAAGTCCATTGGAAAAAAGCGAATAGCATTCCTTCAATATGGCGACGTGAATTGGTGAAAATTGGCACTTGAAACGCCTCTGTCCGACGCTGGGGCGGAGGGTTTTACGATTTATTTATTTTTATTTGTCGTAGTAGATTAGATTAACAATAAACACAAAGAAGGTTTTTATATATTCTAACTATAAAAGAACGTGAATCTTCATACAATTTTAACTGTAACTAACGGTGATGGTTGTTACGAAGTCTTATAAATGCACATTATTATATCTACTCAGAAACACTTATTGTATTTTTAATTTTTATGTGGCTATTGGATAGTTAACATAGACGCATATTTAATTTTATTTTGATAAAAATTGTGGACACGAGAGAAAAAGTAATTTATTTTAAAATTCGAATGTTTTTGATAGGCGCGGGTTCTCGTCAGTGCGCAGTTGGCAGTCGGCCAAATTAATTAAACGCCGTCGGTTATATCAAATTATATTACTCATACGCTGACACTTATTTAGTATGTACAGAATGATGGACATTTGTTTTGTATATTCGTATTTTAATCTCCTACGTTCGTTAATCGGCACCTAAAGTTAAGGATCGAAGATAAAAGTTTAACAAAAAATGTAATTTTACTAGTGTAATAGTGCTACAAACTCTTCTGGCTTGGTGAACAATAATGCAAATAAAGTATAGGTTATAAGCACCACCTGTCAATGTCAAAACTATGACAAAATCCTTATCCCCTCTTTTCTATTACGTTTTACGTATAAAAATTAAACTCCACAGATTAAATTCTAATTATTTCTAAGTTAAAAACGTATCAATAACTAATGCAATACTCAAACAAATGAAATATTATTTCTGTAGTTAGCTAAAATACAAGTTTGAATGCATGGCAGCCAACTAAACAATTCTCCAGTGACCGCCATCGCTGGCAGTGTAGCCAACATTGCAACTTTACAAACACCAACTTACAAATGCATCTCGTCAAAAACATTTCAACACAAACTCCTACGAAGTTCTATTAAAACAGAATCTACAAAACAGTTTAAGAGTAGTAACTATATGTTTGTTTACGGATAATACTCGAAAGTGGGTGTGTTAATAGTTATTGTTACTCCCAGAACTGTTATTGCGTATTTTTTGTAATGAAGCCAAAACGAAGCGTCAGTTCCGAATGAGTTTCGCTGAATAAAACTACGAGAGCGCCCGGCGCAATCTGCTAAATGGCCACCCATAAAGTGCTATGAAAAATAATCTTTATTTAAATACGATAAAAAACTGTATTCTAGCTGAACTCTTTGTATCATTTCTTAATTTTGTACACATCCTATTTGACTTAAGCTTTAAAAATAAAATAAGTTCTGAAAATAATCAGTAGCTGGAGTAACTTCTAAGTAAACAAATTATTCTAATAATTTAGGATTAAATATGCATAGTAAATTGTTTCTTAACCTACAAAGTAAAAAGATATTGTGGTCCTTTGAGTCGGATATTTATGCAATTTTAAAAATGGAATCATTAAAACGCAGACTATAATACAATTGTTTGTTTCATCTGTAAGCTAGCAAGAAACCTTCTTTAATTAAAAGATGAAACTGCAAAAGACTTTCTTTCTGAGATGTTTTTATTTTTCTTTACAGAGCGCTCTGGCGGAGTAATGCTTTATTATTGAGGTTACTATAAGACGTTACCCTTAACTTCTTCACAACTACACTCTTTCGTTTCTTTGCAACGCCGTCTATATATCAACTCAGCTTCCACATCGTAAGCTGTACTAACTCGTATCTTGTTTACACTCAACGACACGGAGACGACACGATTGTATTTGAATATCTTTGGCAACAAAAAAGGTGGCTGACGCATCTATACCATGATTGAATTTAACTAGTTGGCTAACTAAAATGCATAATTACTAAGTACAAGAAAATGTAGTATGTGGTATACTTTTGTAATTACTAAGTGTAAGACAGCGTTAAAAATTATGTCTGCGAAAACAACTTTTGCAAAATCCAAGCAAATATTAATGCTCTATGCCTTCAGTTAAATTAGGCATTAGTTCGATTATTATTTAAAGTAGTTTTGAAATTTTTGATATCGTAAACAGTAAAAGCACTCGACTTCGTGGTAAACCACCTACCAGCCGTACCTTTGCCAGCTCCGCCCATCAATCTATGCTCTCCACAATGAATGGACAGCCTCCGCACATTACAAGCCTTTACACTACTTATTTCTAGCAATTTGAACCTTATAGATATAGAAATAAGACATGTAGATTGGAATAGATATGTTGGCGAAGGAGGATCGCGATTCGAAATTGATTGTGAACCTCTTATTGCGCTTAATGAGCGAATTGAAACAGATAGAAAAGCGAATGGACCTCAGTCGGGATAACGGTCGATTCCAACTTCCAATATATGAACGCCCGCCTGTCTTCGCCAACAAACTTTTTGTAAATTTATTTCGGCTTTCAACTCTTTGTATCGCGTGCTCCATTGTTTTAACGTTTTATTTGTTTTAAAGAACCGTAAATCTGTTACAATAATGTTGTTAACTATGTAATAATTAATTATCAAGTGTAATAAACTAGTAATGAACAGATTCACAAAAGTGTTACTAAAAGCGCCAATGGCCTAATTACTAGGGGTACGGACTACCGATCTTGCGGTCAAGAGTTCGAATCCTGCCATTCGACTATTGTCGTGAACCATATCCTAGCACAAGCCTCGAGCTTAGTTGGGATGGTTAAAGGAAATATTGGTAAATTAAATAAAAATGAAAAAAGACGTAGGTACGTAATTCAACTGTTTGATTTAAAAACAAAGTTCTATAACTTTGAACGTTAAAAGTGGCATCTCACGTTGATCCTCGCCAATCTCTTTCCACGAACAACCTGTTACATTAGAAGACAAATCGTCCAAATCAACTCGCTTGCTCTCGTCAGCGAAATCATGGACGAGAGTAGCATCTTAAAATCTCGCGCCACAGACTGAAACAATAGACCAAGTATTACTACAAAAATTATCTTGTTAAAATAAAAAAAACCTGATTATTTTATTTAAATAAACTTTAATAATAATAAAATGTTTAACTAAATCTATCGAAAGTGGAGTTTTATTTAATTGTATAAAATTTAAATACTGCAATCAAGATTGTATTTAATGTTAAACCTACAAAATTGCATATAATATTGTCCAACCAGAATTATCCTTCGTATTAAAAGAAATTGGAAACAATTTCTGAAACAAAACATCTCGCACTTGTGACACTGATATTTCTACACTGTGGCGCATCAGTAAGTCGGTATTCAAATCACGCGACACCGCCGAGGCCGGAATGACAGGTGAACTCTCAAAAAATCCAATTGATTTCCACCAGGACACGAGGCTGTGTAAAGACAACGTACGTTTTTCCAATACCACTTTTCTATTTCTGAAAACACGTCGATATACATAGGTAAATATTTTCAGATACATTATTAAAAAACTCATGCTGTAAAATAATATTTTGACTATTGGATATTATTAGTCGGTCATAAAATCAATGTCTCAAATGTTTAAAAGTTACTGTGTCGTGTCACGCTAGTTCTTATAAACTTATCTCACTGTCCTTTAAGTAATTAAAAAAAGTATAAAAAATGTAAAAGTTTTTAACCCCTTGAAACGAAAGGCCACGACCGCCGGGAACAGAACTCGCTTTATAATGAAAACCTGCAATCTCTTAACATCCCTTCAATTGAATTAAAAACAGTAATTAGTGGTTTTAGAAAAGCGTCGAGCGTTAAGGTTTCGCAGCGATGCCCCTCCACTTCCCACTTTTTATCTGGCTCGTTAAAAAGTCAAAGAGATAGGAGACTGAAAACGGACGCCAGATAGCCTGAGGAGAGTCAGAATTTTGGCAGACGTATATTATATACGGTCGGCTCTTTTAAACGAACTTTAAACCTTAAATTATGCTTGAAAGGTGAAAATCACAAGCCAACACGAGCTGAAATTTTAAATAACCTCTGACGAAAAGAAAATGTTGAAATACATCTTTTTAGATTCTGAAAAATACGTTGAGAATTTCAAAAACTCAAACTAACTGCTGCTTTCAGTTAATAATCACTCACTAAGGACTTACTTACCAACTTAACTTAACCAATAATGATAACTAAGGTATAGCCTAACCAAGAATATAAAAATCCTGGCCCCAGGACAGTACAATTTGTATCTTTAACACATAAACATAACAATTCAAATGAGATTAAAGGATTTAGTTCCATATTTTTCCGCAATATGGCTTTCATGTTTCTGGTTAGATTATGTCCGTGATAAATCTTGTATCCTAGATATGTCAGATAAACGATTACAAACGGAAATAATAAATCAATAGACTTTGTAAAAGATCATGTTTATTCCTGACAATATAGTCATAAAGGCAGTCACACACGTACGGTAATTTTAACCACACCAACTGACTCACAGCGGAGTGACTAACGCCTTTGAATTATTTCACGCTGTCTATTTTAAACGAATACCCTTGTCAGGTGTCAGTCGTCAATTCTGGACGTGGCGCTTCCTAATAAGTAATTACACGAATTGCCTTATTTTGATCTGATATTAAGTATGAAGAGGAGTTGTTTATTAGTGAACTTACCTAACTTATTTTAACAATGAATGGTAAAGATTTAATTTAGTTAAATATATGGTCAAATTTATAATATCGGAGGTTCTTGACGTTGAAGA
This sequence comes from Papilio protenor, assembly GCA_029286645.1. Taxonomy (NCBI): domain Eukaryota; kingdom Metazoa; phylum Arthropoda; class Insecta; order Lepidoptera; family Papilionidae; genus Papilio; species Papilio protenor. Next base: position 7,471,151 of record JAGSMZ010000007.1, on the reverse strand, counting down.
AAGAATTATGAAAAGACTAGCTTTCGCCCGCGACTCCGTCCGCGTGGAATTAAAAAAAACAAAAGTGAGTAGCCTATGTGTTCTTCCAGACTATCCTCTACATCTATACCAAATTTCATCGAAATCCGTTCAGCCGTTTAGGCTACAAACTCTAACAAACATCCATCCATCTAAACTTTCGCATTTATAATATTAGTATGATTAACACATTTACAATGTTTTGTACAAGTTTTGTAAATATATCTAAACATAAGGTAAAGAAAAAGTTCAGGTTAATAACACTTATATTTACCTCCAATGTACTCATGTAAACCCATTGTCCTTACTATACAAACATAACCTACTCTACATTATCAACCTAGTTTTTATAAACACATGTGAAACTGCAATAACAATGCGTTTTAACAATAAGTTATAAGGGCCGTCTTAGTCACAACGCGAAGTAATAAGGGTTCATCACCAACGTTGAATCCAAACCAGATCATACGTTCAGTTGACTCGTGGCTAGGGCTGAAAACTATGAATAAACGCAGACCCGAAGTGGAAAAAACGTCGACACTAAATGCGGTGCAAAATATTAAATTGTATGCCTTTTGTAGAGTTGAACTACTAAAATCCTCTTGGCTGTAGGGCAACTGGATAGAGTCCCGAGATCACTAAAGACATCACCAGAACGTTTAAAGACTTATTTTAGACCACAAACTATTAACCAAATACACGATTCAAAACTAGTCTTGAGTTTATTGTTTATAAGGTGACAACCCTATTCACGATGCCACCAGCAAATGTTGATTCTGTTGCACTTCTTTGTTCATACCATGCACCACATTCAGACCGCAAATGTTTGCAAAAGGCTTTTTGATAACGTCGCATTTTCCGGTACGCGGGTGGTGCAATTTTAAAAAGCTAGAGTTTTCTTATTCAAATGTTTTTGATGACAGAAAATGTGAGGACTTTAAATTTCAGTTTCGTAGATATGAGACTGCAGAATGAAAATGTGCTATGTATGTTTTTAAAATGTATAACTATATTAAACATAGTCTATTTTATTCATGGATAGTATTATATTCTATTAGCGTTAGAATCTTTGAAATCATACTAATATTACAAATGCGAAAGTTTGGATGGATGGATGTTTGTTAGAGTTTGTAGCCTAAACGGCTGAACGGATTTCGATGAAATTTGGTATAGATGTAGAGGTTACTCTGGAAGAACACATAGGCTACTTACTTTTGTTTTTTTAATTCCACGCGGACAAAGTCGCGGGCTATAGCTAGTATATAATATAGTTTTTGAGTTTATTCGTTAAAATCGTACGAAAATTACAAATTTAATAGAATTAGTTTCAAGCGAAGGAGTCGGAAATACTTATCCTTTGATATTTCAAATCTGAATTATCGTTTTAAAGCTCATTTCTATTACGTAGTTTAAATTCATGTATGTACTTGCTGTAATTTTCGCCTTAATGTGTCTTTTTGTGTTGTCACATTGTATATTTAATGTAATTAATGAACAAAAGTGAGGTGTTTATAAAGTTGTCATATTTTATGATGACACAAACGCTGACGCTCATAAATCAGCACACGCGATATTTTACTGTAATTAGCAAATGTACGGATAGCAAAAACATTACGTGAATATATTTATGGTAAAAGTATTCAACAGAATTTTAAATAATTCTGGTTTTATAAATAATGTTCTAACTCTACATTCACGTGTTTAATTTAATCCATTCTCACAATTTGGATAATGTATATAATCTTAACGAACAACTGTTCAAACTTAAAATAATGTCTGCCTTTATTTGCATCGATTACAATAATTTTTTCAAAAGTAAAAAAGAAAACTTCTTGAATTTAATATCATCATGTAAGCGGTCTTCAATAATGACAAAATATGTAAGTACAAGATTTTTTTTTAAAATAATCGTTGTATAATTTGCCGACCGTACAGTAGACAAGTGGTGGCGTGAAGAATGATCGATGTGTTATTAGATCAGGTGTTCGCACTGTAATGACTCATTAGATGCATCACGCACTTCCTATCAGCGAATATATTTAAATTCAGAACAAAGACACGCACCATGTTGTTTTGTTTTCATTACATTTATTCAACATACGAGTACTAATCTTACGAATATCATTAATGCGAAAGTTTAGATGGATGGATGTTTGTTAGAGTTTGTAGCCTTAATTGCTGAAATGATCTCGATTAAATTTGGCATATATGTAGAGGATAGTCGAGAAGAACACATAGGCTACTCACTTTTGTTTTTTTAATTCCACGCTGACGGAGTCGCGGGCGAAAGCTAGTTTGTTCATAATTTGATGTGATTTTAGAGGCTTATTTATGTAGATGTGGAAAGTAACAGAAGAAAGGAAAGCCATGAAGTTGCATACAATAATTGCAATAGTTGAAGGAATTTCTCACTGTAGTTTAAATGTAACAAGACAGTAAATTAAGATATTTTCTACAACATCGTTTTATTTATCTAAAAGTATGTGTTTAAGATAAAAATAGAGTTAAGAGAGAATTATTATAATGGTGTATTTTCAAATCAACTTGTACTAATAACAAATATTACTTAAGTTAATTTAACTTAAGTAATATTTAATAATACTGTCCTTGGCGGTATTTCCAAACCAATACGACTTAGGGTCCTTCAAGAAGCGAGCATATCTTTTCCTCAAAGGCCGGCAACGCATCTGTAGTTCCTCTGGTGTTGCGGATGTCCATGGGCGTCGTTGACCACCTTGGTGTTCTCGCCGCTCGTTTGCCCCCCATTGTTATAAAAAAAAAAAAAAATAACAACAGTTACTTATATCACTTCAATATTATCATTTCACCTACGTATTAAACTTTTTTCCTTGCGCTTAACCGATCCAACTAACCGTGAAATTAAAGCTTGATTTTTCGAAGAAACAATTTCGTACGAAACGTTTAATTTTTTACCGTTTTTTTCAACTAACGTAATTACATTGATTTCAATTTGGACGGTAATTTTCGTATCAAAGGTGGAAACGATTTTATTTGGAATCGGAAAAAGATTAAGTTGGAAAAGGTTTTTCCTTTAATATTTCAATCTTGATGACCTTTAAATATAAATTATTTCACAGAATGAAATTAAAAGTTTAATAATTTTAAAAAATAATAGCACATCATTACTTGTTAAACGGGATCCATGAATGTATTTTAATCTGTAAGTTGGCACTACAATAATATAACCATCTCTTTCATTCTCATCGCAAAAATAGAGATAACAATACATTTGTGTACATCTTGATCGACAATGTTAACTAACGGTAAGTCATAATGTTTAAATACAAATATTGTTCCTTTTTTAAAATCATGAAATTACAAATGGTTCACGACAAAAACAGGAATACCCAACGTTTTTCATAAAGATTCATTCATTTAGTCCGGATATATTATAATTAAGAAGGCAAAAAGAAATCTCACGTCGACCTAAATCCAGTAGTTACCGATTGTGGGAATAATTCAACTTGTCACCTGTTTTCCGTAATAGTACACTAAGGTAGCTCGGAGCCACAGAGCAGTAGTACAGAACAGTACTATTTCGAAAGTATTTGTGTACTGCATTGTCTACTGCTCTGTCTCACTGTCTACCCTCGTGTGAAACCAGTATAAATGAAAGTAAATAATAAACGAGTGAACGTCACCTTACTAAATCAGAGGCAAAATGAAAATAATACATAAGTACACCGCACTTTGATCTTGTCCGTGATTGATAACGGTCGTGTACAACTTAGTGATATTTTGATAAGATTTATCCGTTCTTTTACTGAAATAATGTTTCAATTCAACATTTATTTCTTAAAGTGTTAACGTGGTAGCAGGAAAGTCAAAATAAGCGTTCGCAAACACGATACTTGTAAAATGCATGTGAAATCATATCTTCAATTAGTAGAATAAGAAACTATGAAATGGACTAACAACTTGCATTTACATTTGATAAAATAAAAACTGGCTGAATAATTACTTATCAATTTTCACAGAAAAAACAATAAGAAATACCACTGATCTCTATAAATAGACAATCTATAAGACGTGGTATTATGCGCCAATTGACTTTCGCCATTTTGGCGCCGTCGGTTGTGTTTGATAGCGATCTAATAACTGCCATTGACGTTAACAGGACTGTTAAATCAATGTTGTTCCAAGCAATAGCCTATCCAATTATACTGATCAGTGAAAATTATTGATTAAAAAGATGACGTAATAAGTCTGCGGTCCTAATGACCTTGGTATTTTATGATAAGTAAATATTATGTTACAAAAGTAGAAGCATTAAACATTTCCGTACACTGCACGTCGGCGCAGCAAGTCGCCCGCTGTTCCGAACAGAAAACATAACGCAACACGAAATAAGTGTATTTATCACAAGAACGCTCGAACACAGTACACTTTTGGACAACAAAAACGAGACGCGTTTTATTATTAATCTTTTAATTTTTATATTAAATAATTTTACTTGAAAAGTCTATCATTTTTCTTACGATTTAATTGCTTTTGAAGCTTATAAAGTGTTTGTCGCGTTTTTCGAACCAAATTTCATTGAAAACGAATCAAAAATAATTAGTTTGTAATAGACTAATTATTGACATGAGCCTTACTGTAATAATAATTTTACCATCATAAAACTACAGCTACCAAATATATCACTGAATTTACTTTCATTCTTATCGTATACTATAATTCAATCGGCCTACACCACTAATATCCCGTAATAAACGAAATTACGTAAACACCAGCGATTTATTTAATATTCCTTCAATACACGACACAATAACATTCTGAATACGGATTAACTGATCGATAATGAATATTTCAAAGTGGATTTGTTATTCAGCGCAGTCTTAGTCCCCAGTCTGTGCTCTAATCCTCTTACGTGTTCGTGGAATAGAGGAACTGACAAGTTCGCTCGTGCTCGCCTGCCTGTCTCCGAACACCGATATTAAACCGCTTTCAATATTAGCAAAATTATAATTAACAATATCGTATTCTGTACAGCTGAATAAGTCTACTTCCTAAGAACATTTATATAATCGATTCAGTGGTTTAAAACTAGCTGTCGCCTGTGATTCTGTCTGCGCGGAATTTAAAAAAAAAAAGGAGTCTATGTATTCTTCCAGACTATATTCGATCTGTGCCGAATTCCAGACATTCCGTTGTGATGTTCTGAATTTAACAAACATCCATCCATCCATCTAAAGTTACGCATTTATAATATTTTTAGGTATTTCGATACAAATGATTCAAAAAAAATATATGGACGATCGGCCATATCAACAATACTTGTTAATTACTTTTAAAACTAACACAAAGTCAACTACATATGTAAAGATATCGAACGTTCCATAGTGACGACTAGAAATGTACTCAGCTATTGAGCTTCTGAGCGACTGACGGACTGTCTGACTGAGCCCTGTGCGACTCCTTGCAAGTGTTTTATAAAACTACCCCCCATTTTTCCTTCAGTTTCCTACTAATTCCTAACACGGCCTCTCCTGACAGGAGACCGTCCACGGTCTCATTCTTCCAGTGTCTTCAATGTTGCGGAATCCGTCTCTGGCAGTAGATTCCAGCTCACAGGCAGGAGCTGCGCGTGTGCGCGGCTCGTTCTCACGCGGCACGAAGACAGGCGCGCTGTTCGCGCACAGGCGTGACACACGAAGACAGGCGCGCTGTTCGCGCACAGGCGTGACACACGAAGACAGCGCGCTGTTCGCGCACAGGCGTGACACACGAAGACAGGCGCGCTGTTCGCGCACAGGCGTGACACACGAAGACAGGCGCGCTGTTCGCACACAGGCGCGACACACGAAGACAGGCGCGCTGTTCGCACACAGGCGCGACACACGAAGACAGGCGCGCTGTTCGCACACAGGCGCGACACACGAAGACAGGCGCGCTGTTCGCGCACAGGCGTGACACACGAAGACAGGCGCGCTGTTCGCGCACAGGCGTGACACACGAAGACAGGCGCGCTGTTCGCACACAGGCGCGACACACGAAGACAGGCGCGCTGTTCGCGCACAGGCGTGACACACGAAGACAGGCGCGCTGTTCGCGCACAGGCGTGACACACGAAGACAGGCGCGCTGTTCGCGCACAGGCGTGACACACGAAGACAGGCGCGCTGTTCGCGCACAGGCGTGACACACGAAGACAGGCGCGCTGTTCGCGCACAGGCGTGACACACGAAGACAGGCGCGCTGTTCGCGCACAGGCGTGACACACGAAGACAGGCGCGCTGTTCGCACACAGGCGCGACACACGAAGACAGGCGCGCTGTTCGCACACAGGCGCGACACACGAAGACAGGCGCGCTGTTCGCGCACAGGCGTGACACACGAAGACAGGCGCGCTGTTCGCACACAGGCGCGACACACGAAGACAGGCGCGCTGTTCGCACACAGGCGCGACACACGAAGACAGGCGCGCTGTTCGCGCACAGGCGTGACACACGAAGACAGGCGCGCTGTTCGCGCACAGGCGTGACACACGAAGACAGGCGCGCTGTTCGCGCACAGGCGTGACACACGAAGACAGGCGCGCTGTTCGCACACAGGCGCGACACACGAAGACAGGCGCGCTGTTCGCGCACAGGCGTGACACACGAAGACAGCGCGCTGTTCGCGCACAGGCGTGACACACGAAGACAGGCGCGCTGTTCGCGCACAGGCGTGACACACGAAGACAGCGCGCTGTTCGCGCACAGGCGTGACACACGAAGACAGGCGCGCTGTTCGCACACAGGCGCGACACACGAAGACAGGCGCGCTGTTCGCGCACAGGCGTGACACACGAAGACAGGCGCGCTGTTCGCGCACAGGCGTGACACACGAAGACAGGCGCGCTGTTCGCGCACAGGCGTGACACACGAAGACAGGCGCGCTGTTCGCGCACAGGCGTGACACACGAAGACAGGCGCGCTGTTCGCGCACAGGCGTGACACACGAAGACAGGCGCGCTGTTCGCACACAGGCGCGACACACGAAGACAGGCGCGCTGTTCGCGCACAGGCGTGACACACGAAGACAGGCGCGCTGTTCGCGCACAGGCGTGACACACGAAGACAGGCGCGCTGTTCGCACACAGGCGCGACACACGAAGACAGGCGCGCTGTTCGCGCACAGGCGTGACACACGAAGACAGGCGCGCTGTTCGCGCACAGGCGTGACACACGAAGACAGCGCGCTGTTCGCACACAGGCGCGACACACGAAGACAGGCGCGCTGTTCGCGCACAGGCGTGACACACGAAGACAGGCGCGCTGTTCGCGCACAGGCGTGACACACGAAGACAGGCGCGCTGTTCGCACACAGGCGCGACACACGAAGACAGGCGCGCTGTTCGCGCACAGGCGTGACACACGAAGACAGGCGCGCTGTTCGCGCACAGGCGTGACACACGAAGACAGCGCGCTGTTCGCGCACAGGCGTGACACACGAAGACAGGCGCGCTGTTCGCGCACAGGCGTGACACACGAAGACAGCGCGCTGTTCGCACACAGGCGCGACACACGAAGACAGCGCGCTGTTCGCGCACAGGCGTGACACACGAAGACAGGCGCGCTGTTCGCGCACAGGCGTGACACACGAAGACAGGCGCGCTGTTCGCACACAGGCGCGACACACGAAGACAGCGCGCTGTTCGCGCACAGGCGTGACACACGAAGACAGGCGCGCTGTTCGCGCACAGGCGTGACACACGAAGACAGGCGCGCTGTTCGCACACAGGCGCGACACACGAAGACAGGCGCGCTGTTCGCGCACAGGCGTGACACACGAAGACAGGCGCGCTGTTCGCGCACAGGCGTGACACACGAAGACAGGCGCGCTGTTCGCGCACAGGCGTGACACACGAAGACAGGCGCGCTGTTCGCGCACAGGCGTGACACACGAAGACAGGCGCGCTGTTCGCGCACAGGCGTGACACACGAAGACAGGCGCGCTGTTCGCGCACAGGCGTGACACACGAAGACAGGCGCGCTGTTCGCGCACAGGCGTGACACACGAAGACAGGCGCGCTGTTCGCACACAGGCGCGACACACGAAGACAGGCGCGCTGTTCGCGCACAGGCGTGACACACGAAGACAGGCGCGCTGTTCGCGCACAGGCGTGACACACGAAGACAGGCGCGCTGTTCGCACACAGGCGCGACACACGAAGACAGGCGCGCTGTTCGCACACAGGCGCGACACACGAAGACAGGCGCGCTGTTCGCGCACAGGCGTGACACACGAAGACAGGCGCGCTGTTCGCGCACAGGCGTGACACACGAAGACAGGCGCGCTGTTCGCGCACAGGCGTGACACACGAAGACAGGCGCGCTGTTCGCACACAGGCGCGACACACGAAGACAGGCGCGCTGTTCGCACACAGGCGCGACACACGAAGACAGGCGCGCTGTTCGCACACAGGCGCGACACACGAAGACAGCGCGCTGTTCGCGCACAGGCGTGACACACGAAGACAGGCGCGCTGTTCGCGCACAGGCGTGACACACGAAGACAGGCGCGCTGTTCGCACACAGGCGCGACACACGAAGACAGGCGCGCTGTTCGCACACAGGCGCGACACACGAAGACAGGCGCGCTGTTCGCACACAGGCGCGACACACGAAGACAGGCGCGCTGTTCGCGCACAGGCGTGACACACGAGACAGGCGCGCTGTTCGCGCACAGGCGTGACACACGAAGACAGGCGCGCTGTTCGCGCACAGACAGATCCAGTAACAACTACATCGGATCATCAACCAACATAGATCCAGTAACAACTACATCGGATCATCAACCAACATAGATCCAGTAACAACTACATCGGATCATCAACCAACATAGATCCAGTAACAACTACATCGGATCATCAACCAACATAGATCCAGTAACAACTACATCGGATCATCAACCAACATAGATCCAGTAACAACTACATCGGATCATCAACCAACATAGATCCAGTAACAACTACATCGGATCATCAACCAACATAGATCCAGTAACAACTACATCGGATCATCAACCAACATAGATCCAGTAACAACTACATCGGATCATCAACCAACATAGATCCAGTAACAACTACATCGGATCATCAACCAACATAGATCCAGTAACAACTACATCGGATCATCAACCAACATAGATCCAGTAACAACTACATCGGATCATCAACCAACATAGATCCAGTAACAACTACATCGGATCATCAACCAACATAGATCCAGTAACAACTACATCGGATCATCAACCAACATAGATCCAGTAACAACTACATCGGATCATCAACCAACATAGATCCAGTAACAACTACATCGGATCATCAACCAACATAGATCCAGTAACAACTACATCGGATCATCAACCAACATAGATCCAGTAACAACTACATCGGATCATCAACCAACATAGATCCAGTAACAACTACATCGGATCATCAACCAACATAGATCCAGTAACAACTACATCGGATCATCAACCAACATAGATCCAGTAACAACTACATCGGATCATCAACCAACATAGATCCAGTAACAACTACATCGGATCATCAACCAACATAGATCCAGTAACAACTACATCGGATCATCAACCAACATAGATCCAGTAACAACTACATCGGATCATCAACCAACATAGATCCAGTAACAACTACATCGGATCATCAACCAACATAGATCCAGTAACAACTACATCGGATCATCAACCAACATAGATCCAGTAACAACTACATCGGATCATCAACCAACATAGATCCAGTAACAACTACATCGGATCATCAACCAACATAGATCCAGTAACAACTACATCGGATCATCAACCAACATAGATCCAGTAACAACTACATCGGATCATCAACCAACATAGATCCAGTAACAACTACATCGGATCATCAACCAACATAGATCCAGTAACAACTACATCGGATCATCAACCAACATAGATCCAGTAACAACTACATCGGATCATCAACCAACATAGATCCAGTAACAACTACATCGGATCATCAACCAACATAGATCCAGTAACAACTACATCGGATCATCAACCAACATAGATCCAGTAACAACTACATCGGATCATCAACCAACATAGATCCAGTAACAACTACATCGGATCATCAACCAACATAGATCCAGTAACAACTACATCGGATCATCAACCAACATAGATCCAGTAACAACTACATCGGATCATCAACCAACATAGATCCAGTAACAACTACATCGGATCATCAACCAACATAGATCCAGTAACAACTACATCGGATCATCAACCAACATAGATCCAGTAACAACTACATCGGATCATCAACCAACATAGATCCAGTAACAACTACATCGGATCATCAACCAACATAGATCCAGTAACAACTACATCGGATCATCAACCAACATAGATCCAGTAACAACTACATCGGATCATCAACCAACATAGATCCAGTAACAACTACATCGGATCATCAACCAACATAGATCCAGTAACAACTACATCGGATCATCAACCAACATAGATCCAGTAACAACTACATCGGATCATCAACCAACATAGATCCAGTAACAACTACATCGGATCATCAACCAACATAGATCCAGTAACAACTACATCGGATCATCAACCAACATAGATCCAGTAACAACTACATCGGATCATCAACCAACATAGATCCAGTAACAACTACATCGGATCATCAACCAACATAGATCCAGTAACAACTACATCGGATCATCAACCAACATAGATCCAGTAACAACTACATCGGATCATCAACCAACATAGATCCAGTAACAACTACATCGGATCATCAACCAACATAGATCCAGTAACAACTACATCGGATCATCAACCAACATAGATCCAGTAACAACTACATCGGATCATCAACCAACATAGATCCAGTAACAACTACATCGGATCATCAACCAACATAGATCCAGTAACAACTACATCGGATCATCAACCAACATAGATCCAGTAACAACTACATCGGATCACAAAACTAGACAGATCCAGTAACAACTACATCGGATCACAAAACTAGACAGATCCAGTAACAACTACATCGGATCATCAACCAACATAGATCCAGTAACAACTACATCGGATCATCAACCAACATAGATCCAGTAACAACTACATCGGATCGTCAACAATACATATGCATGACATGGAGAATACGCGTAGCCATACGCATCTCAGATGCGCTGCACGAATTCAGGCACGTAGCGGGAGCGCTGCATGTGCCAGGCGTGTCGCGGACACGCACGCGGCTCATCGACCACATGCTCCACAGGAACGTTGGCTGGTGATAAGTGCCACACTCGCACTCGATGTGTTGGTTAGCGCCGTCTCATCGTCTCGTGGCTCAGCAACATGAGTCGGAAACGCTACCTCTCTTTCAATGTCGGTATCTGCACAAACACACCAAAATATCCGCCCACAAACATAACCAATGCAAGTGAACATTTACCCGTATTACACAAAACACAACGTATCAAGAAAGATATGTGACGAAGGAAGGTGTATCTCAGTAATCACAACACCTTACCTTTTTCATCTGAACTTATACCAAGACTTAAAACAATTTATTGTAGCTATGTAATTACGAATTAAATATGCAACTTGACTATTGTGCTACGCTTCCATGACATATTGTCAACTTTGAAGCAACTGGACTTAAATATCAACGCACTCAGCAGCTTGGTAAAGTAACTGCTTAGTCTGACTATTGAGGTTACTACGGATGGTAACAATTTGACGAATGTCAAAGTTCCGATAGCAGTCACTAAAGACAACAGCGACTTATCGCTTTGTTTGAGTATTAAAACTTCAATATAAACTTTACTCACACGCGTACGCAGTACTCACACCTGCTCGAAGGTGCTGCTGTACGAAGTTAGAGGCAATGCAAGCGCGCTACATGTAGCCATGCGCGCTGTGGATGCGCTGCGTGCAGCCAGACGCGTCGTAGGCGCGCTACAGGAGCGCACAGGTGCTGCTTGTAGCCGGGCATGTCACGGGGCGTTCCCTCATCGGCTGCACAGATGTGTACTCCGACTGCACAAGCCGACGGCTTGCAAAAACTCTCCAATTGACTGCACTTCAACAAAAACTAATTAAAAAGCACATGGTGGCTTTCACCCTTAATCGACAATTAATTCAATTAAGAAATTCACACTTTCAAACAACCAACTTCTATCAATAACGATCGATTTTCGTTAATAAAACATAAAAGTCATGTTCGTGAAATGAGGTTATAATTGATCAGCAGTATGTCAACATTTTGGGTAAAAAAAACTACTTAACGAAGGCATCAATGACTATCAAGTCATAACGATATTCAGCTGATTCAGAAAAATACTTTAATCTTATAAACGCTCGGCCCTACCTGACCCTTACTAATATAACGAAAAACTGAATTTAATTTCCATTGTTAGGTTAGGTTAACATTAATTGAATTAATGAAAAACCCACAACCTACATCACTAGATCTTAATGTTAAATAGAAAGCCTCACTCTATTGTCTTAGCCTCAAAACGTCATCGATTTACACCAAGAGTTTACCAAAATATGAATTCACATAACACGTGTAACATTAATTTTACATGTGCTAGGCTTTTTATAAATTGAGAAAACTCAACTAAATCATTAAGCAAGAGCTTAGCAATTGTTAACCAAACTTCAAAATTAATACACCTTTGCATAACAATTCGAAATATAAAAATATTGGTTGGATCTTACCGAAGTATTAATTAAACAATTCCGTCTTACAATACATGGCAAGGAAATCACGTTCGCCTCACTACTTGCACGTTCCAACATGTTTTTTTTTCCAGTGACGTGTCTCAAATGACTTTTTCAAGTATCTTCAAAGTACTTGTAAACAACTGCGATCTCAAACTAGACACGTTTAGACTTGTCGAAATTACGACTATCGCAATCACAGTAACGATCGATATCTTTCACTTTGCACTTTTTTACGTAAATTTTACAACATTCAGGATGAGCGTTAAGGCTAGAATCACGCGAATTCTATCCCACTTCTGATTTTAGGTATTTCGATACAAATGATTCAAAAAAAATATAGACGATCGGCCATATCAACAATACTTGTTAATTACTTTTAAAACTAACACAAAGTCAACTACATATGTAAAGATATCGAACGTTCCATAGTGACGACTAGAAATGTACTCAGCTATTGAGCTTCTGAGCGACTGACGGACTGTCTGACTGAGCCCTGTGCGACTCCTTGCAAGTGTTTTATAAAACTACCCCCCATTTTTCCTTCAGTTTCCTACTAATTCCTAACAATATAGTTAGATAGAAGAGAAGTAAGATTATTTCAAGATTAAGTTGTTCTGCCAAATTGTCTGCGTCAAGGCGGTTAGCGCTTTTTGGATAATATTATAGTACTTATAACTTATAACACATTGTATTTAAAGCAGTAAGCGACGTGTTAAACACGAAATGAGTGCATAAATCATACGAATCGTATACGAAAAACTGCCTCTGTACACTTAAGGCCACAAAAACTAGTAACGTTTTGTAATTTGAAGTATTTTACATTTGGATAGTAATGTATTATTTTATTTCAATTCATAATGATTTAGTTTTCTCTGTTAATAAATGATGCAAATAAAAGATTCAAAAGCAATATGAAATATAATTTAATTTCGTATTTGTAACACATTTGTGGAAAGATTACTAATGTTTATATTAGACTGGAATAAATGTATTAAATGGCTAAATTTAATTAAATCAAAAGCTTTCAAACTACTCATTAATTATGTAATTCATCGCGGTCGTTTATTTTTCGTCGTAGTGTATCAAAATACATTATGTTGCGTGAATCTACGAATTTATTACGTGTCCGTGTCAACTAGAAAACATTCGTATAGGAAAACTAAAATATCTATTAACTCGATCGACGAAAAACATGTAGCTTTAAGAGCGTGCACCTGAAACTAAACTATCGCACAACCGTTTAGTCACGCTTTGATTCCTATGAGCTTATATGGAGGTGCGCACTTGATTTTTAGTTGTGCAACTAAACAGTTGAATTGGCTGCGAAACAATTGACAATCGCACAACAGTTTTACAATAGTTTACTCATAGTTGTGCGCTCTAAAAATATATGTAGATTTGAAAGCATGTATTTCTTTTTAAGAATAAGAGACACAATACATTCAAAACTGCATAAAAACAGCTAGTGATGTCCGACTATTTAAAATTAGACAGTAAACTTTTAACGTATTTAACATTTTGAACGAGGACATTATTAAACAAAAGCTTACAAAATTAACTAAAAGCCGTGACACGTTAGCTATGTGAGGTAATCCGGTTAGTCTGAACAAAAACAAAATGTTAACACATGTTCAACAACTAAAAAAAATACTAGAAACCACAAGGAAAGGTAAACTATTATGAAGTACATAGAAATGAATTGATATAACCTAAAGATGTCTATAATAATTAGAAAAGACCTTAAGATAAGTAATTACAGAAATCCTTAAATATTGGAAAACAAAGGAATCAAAAAGAATCTCAAAAGTTCCAGATGAAAATTGGACACATATAGAAAAAATAGTCTGGAAGAATACATAATTAAGCAATTTGATAAGCTTTTTTAATTCCGCACAGACGGAGTCGCCGGCAAGAGCTAGTCATTAAAGAAAAGTAAGCGGTTATAAGCTAATATAAGGATAATATTTTAAAAGCATTATAAATCCCCGCCGCAAACAACGAGAGAACAAATTCGGTTTTAGCGAAATGTTTATTAAACAATTTCGTCTTACAATTTTGCTTCAGCAGACTTAGTTGGCAGCCGAGCTCAATATTATAATCCTCTTATGTCTACGATATAGTATACAGCGAACGGAGATGTTGCGTTATGCACTTTTCATTTTGCATGCGAAAACAACCTTTAACGAAATAGATTTAAAGGTAATAATAGCATGTGATGATTTAGTGTTGTGATGATCGCTGATTGCATTTGTGTACCAGTATTGAAAGTTGTATGTGATGGGTGCATTTTATAGAACTATATGCGCCGGGTAAGCCCACTCCAACCAGCTGGAAGGTGGAATAGAAACTCCTTTACCTCGCGCTGCGGTTTTTGTCTCTTTTCTGAAGCTTATAGTCGCGAATATGGCATTCTACTTCAATTTTGATGATTGTTACAGCGTAGAATATTAAAGCCAGTAATGCTACTCTATCAAGGAAGCTATCGTTGACAATTAAGAACTGGACTCAACATGTGCTCGGTCTATTTAAAAGTTTATGTATAAATGAAAAGGTATAAGACCACCAACAGACGTAGATACCAGCAGTCGAGTGTCCGAATCGTGTCTCGAATCAATCAGGCGGCGGCGTGCGCCTGCACTCGCGACACATGCCTCTAATGTCCTTGCTGTGACCCTCGCACACTGGACGTGACGTAATATTACAATTGACAAAAACAAAAATAAACAGACGAACTTACGATCATTTACCATTAAAGGTTTCTAGAGTATGTTGAAAGAAAACTAAACAGAAGATTAATGATTTTTAAAATACAAATTATGTAAAAAAATGTAATAGATTGTCAATTATGTGACAAATATGGTAATTGCAATTAATTCTTCTGTTAAAATAATTAGTGATACCTATTTGTAATTTGTACTTAGTATAAATTCGTTGTTCAATTTGTCAAATTTTATCGTGATTTTTTTTATTTATTAAAGGAAACATGTACATTGTAAAAGGGCCTTTACAATTTAAAACCCGAAACACGTTCGGTATTACTCATTTTAGCGTACGTGCTACAGCTTTGCCAGTTTTTATGCCATTTGTTGCGAGGCCCATTGGACGCAAATATTTGCCGTACATGCTACCAGCTACCAGCGTTGTTAAACGTAATTACGCCTTATTCATTGCAAATTAAAGGCTATGTTTTCAAAAAACGAATGATTACGCGTGTTTTAGCAAACATTCGCGTCTACATTTTGCATATTTTAAATGTCTTGTGATCGATTGGTATCGCTTCTAAAGAAATGTTTAACAAAACAATTTGATGCAAATTCAAACGATGAGTTCCTTATAGAAGTATAATGAAGGCCTGCGGATTTAAGTCCACGAAAATACGTCATCGATCAATTACATTGAATTACGATTTCTGAGAGAACCTTACAGTTAATTGAAGCTGTTCAAATTATATTAAGTGCCCATCACCATCTTCTTCTTAAACGTGACTAACTATCATATTAAAATAGGGTTGTAACTTGATTTTAAATAAAGAAGTAGAGAAGGCTTAGTTAATAATGCTATATTTCTAAAAAGAAAAGTGCTCATGATTTAACAAACAACTAAATGTTATATCTAACTCCGTCCTTCACTCTAGCTGACGTAACTCCTTAACAATTTTAAAGTTAAAAAAGCGAAGTGTAGCGGTACAGTTAAAAGGTTATCCACATAGTTAACACACGTAAATAGTTAGTGTAAAAAGTGGTGGCGTGACCGCGGCCGCGATAAATAATAAATAAGCGCGGTCGCCAACCCTGCCACTTCTGCGCGACTTGTGTAGGGTTGCCACACTACACATTCTATTGTAATCATACCAATATCGATGCGAAAGTTTAGATGGATGTTTTTTTGAGTTTGTAGCCTAAACTGATGAATGAATCTCGATGAAATTTTTCATAGATGTAGATGATAATCTGGAAGAACTAATAGGCTACTTACATTTGTTTTTTTATTCCACTCGGACGGAGTCGCAGGCGAAAGCTAGTTCAATATATAATATTAAAAGCAGAATCTAATTATGATTTCCACGTTAATGGATATTTAGCGGTAATTTTTTATATTTATTTTCGTGGAAATCCTTACATATTAAAAACACTAACATCTTTCATATTGTTTCGTCCATGACAAGGTTTCCTTAATCGATTACATCTAGCCATTTATTTATTATTGTTTAGGAATTCGAGATTCAAACAATTTTTTGTTCTGTATTCTTTGTATTTATAAAATAAATCTGGAAGACAACAGAAGTTAACAGTCAGTTAAAATGTATTTTTATTTTGTGAGTGGTGACAGCCCTGCTTTTCATAGGTAAACATATAAATTGGTTAAAAATACGGCTGTATGCACGCGGGCTTTGAGCAAATACCGCGGGCTTTGTTTCACAAACATGTTGTACTAAGTTTTTGTATAAAATTATTGAACGCAAAGCCGGGGCTCTGTTTGATGGCCGTCAATACTGATAGGGAAGCAATATGTATCCAGTGCATAATTAAATTGTGAAATGGTCAAATTCGTGATAAATTAGAAATGTTATTTACAGAATTTGCATGCAAAATTTACGTAATTCAAAATAGTTTAACGTGACTATATTTATTTAAGAATTGAATTCATTTTTATTATCCATTATTTTAATACCTACTGTAATGCAAACCGTAAAAATATAAAATAGTATTCAAATATTTCGATTGCTTATTTGTTTACTCAAACAAATGGAATTTCTAGTTGAAATTGAATATTTAGTCCACAGCGCCTGTACAAATAAAATATCAAAAGCGTTGTGTACATACTTGTTGCTATTGTTTACAAAACATGAATATGCCATCAATATTGGTATTCTGAGTAAACATCAATTTGTAAAATTACACTAAAAAGTTTAAATATTTGTATAGTTCATAATTGTTTACAGTTTTACTATCGCTTAGGTTTTAAACAAGTTCCAAGCGATTGATTATTAGTACAATTACTTTAAAATAACATTTGTACTTGTCTTCAGAATGAATTTTTAAAATTTTCAATTACTTATCTCATAAAACGGAATAAATTTGATCAAACAGATGCATCGCTGGATCCGAGCGTGCATCCCGGCTTCATTAAAATAAAATAAGTCAGCAAATTGCTAACAAACGGGGAAAGCCGTCGGCAATTTAAAAAATGTTGCACCGGCCCGCCATCGATTGCCGACTGCGGCGTCGGCAGTGTCGGTCTTACGACGGCGTCGGCAATGTCGGTCTTACGACGGCCAGTCACTGCGCTGGATTTGTCAGTCGGCGGGTTGGCAAGCGTTCGACGTGCTGTCAAGTACCGTCAGCATAACCAACACTTACTAGGCACTAGTACCAAAATAAATAGTCTCGATTCACTTGTAGCAATATCTA
Organism: Papilio protenor; assembly: GCA_029286645.1. Taxonomy (NCBI): domain Eukaryota; kingdom Metazoa; phylum Arthropoda; class Insecta; order Lepidoptera; family Papilionidae; genus Papilio; species Papilio protenor. The sequence goes on along the minus strand of JAGSMZ010000007.1, from coordinate 7,452,967 downwards.
AAATATCAATTCAAAGGATTGACGAACAGATAAAAGACTAATGATGAGTTGTCTTATGAATATATTTTTGCAATAGTTTTTTTAATAGCTTTACTATGACATCCTAACAGCCAAGAACGATAGAGACATCTAATTATACATTCGAATTATTCACTAGTTATTTTATTTCCCAATGATTGTTTTGCATAGGATAAATCTAAATAAACATCATTAAAATTATTTCCGCTGTATCTGCTGACGGTACCCAACTCAGTGGGAGGCAAAGAGATCCTCTTTCGGCCAGGAAATTGAGTGAATGTTTTCCAATTTAATCGCATCTGCTTTGATACTTTACGGCAGTGAGTCGGCACTCCGCCGCGCTTGCGGCGCCCTACGTGCCGAGAATATTATCCCCAGACACCGAGCCTCTACGTTTACAATCTGTCGAATTTACTTTAAACAAATAATGTTTGTCGAATCGGAAAAGTTAAGGAAAATGGGTGATTGCAAATTGTGTTAATTTTGATACCTCGTTTGTCAATTGTTTGCAGCTGTTCAGCCAATACAACCATTATGAAACTAAAGTCTGTAGCAACAGACTTTCAGTTCAAACTTATAGTTTTACCAAATCATTCTTTACGTTTATTTATGTTGTCTACGTTTATTTATTTTATTGTCTATAATCTATTATAGTAGGGCAGCAATACAGCTGGGAAATAATAAACATATTGCATCGGACAGAAACAAACCATGTAACTTTAGGTGAAATTGATTAAAATAACACAATTAGCGCTGTAAAGCGCTGCATGCTCTCAATGTTGTGTACACATCGCAGCGTAAGCAGCGAGATTCGTATGAATAATTTAACAGAAATTGCAAAGTCACGTACGAAGCTAATTTGAACTAAAGCAGGAGAAAATAGTTCAACTCACTAGAGCTGCAACCCAATAAATATGTATGTATTTAAAACACTTTATTGTTAAAATAAAGTCAAGCTAATGAAAGACCGTTTTCTAAACTCAATTCTAGACAACTAATATAAGAGGTTATTTTCACAATTTTGAGCTTTTTAACTTTTTCTATGAGTTTCTATATATATACTAAAAACTAATTGCTTATTATTATAAGATTATCTATATTTTTTACATCCTACTATCATACTAATACTAATATTATAAATGCGAAAGTTTAGATGGATGGATGGAAGTTTGTTAGAGTTTGTAGCCTAAACGGCTGAACGGATTCTGATGAAATTTGGTATAGATGTAGAGGATAGTCTGGAAGAACACATAAGCTACTCAGTTTTGTTTTTTTTTGATTCCACGCGGACGGAGGCGCGGGCGAAAGCTAATTAATATAATAAATCTCGGTGTAGCAACAGCTCTATATGAGATACAAAGAAAACTTACAACGAAAGTGTAAGGAAAGCAGGCGTGCTTGCAACGATATTTCAAGATGGCCATTCTAGTATTTCATACCTGAGCAGGCACCTAGTTCGCATCGATTCTGATAGATACGGAGAAAACAAAGAATAAATTCTTTGAATGGCTTACAATTCTTGAATTTAACTTTGTTGAAGTCGAATCCATCGTATACGCTTATTCATGAGAATTATTTTATTTATATGTTCAAAACACGTTTCAATTGTTCAAGGTGTCGCTAAAACTATTTCCGCTATAGAAGAGAAGAAAATTATAGTAAATGCTATGACGTAACTAAATTTATACTTTTACATCTGTAACTTGGATCAAATATTTTCATCTTTATATTGTGAAAAAAAAACAAAAGAAATCGCCTAATACAAGTTATATAATTGTTTTTGTTTCTTCATAGTTGTCAGAATTTTTTTAATAAGGCAATTAAAAAAAGAAAATCTTTATACTTACTCGAATGCTATATGAATAAAGAAAGTACAGACACGGCAACTCCATATAAATATAGCAACATTACATTAGAGGATATTGTGTCCACAGAGTTATAATAGCAGAAGATACAAACATAAACTGTGCGGGCACATAAATAGCGTCCTGCATGATTTAACTAGTGTTAGCACCTAGTTCTAACAATTTTATTTCTCTACGTATTACGTAGACCTGTACAGTCAAGCTGAAAATTTTAGCATTATTTATTTAATAGAGATTTTTTATTAATATAAAGAAGCATTTACTTACTTACGTAAAACTGTTTGATTCATATTCCTTACTGATGTTACAAAGAGGAAAGATTTGTATTTTTGTATGTATTGAAATAACTCAAAAGCCAATCTAGGCCGATTTCAAAAATTCTTTCACCATTAAAAAGTTACATTATCAGTGAATAAAATAGGTTATGACTTTTATTACTTTTTTAATTTCACGCGGGCGAAATCGCGAGCAAAAGCTAGTATATTATAAAAAACAATCATAAATTACATTGTATTAATATGAGTGATTTAAATAAAAAATAATTGAAAAGGAAAGGTAACAAAATGTAACGACTGCTTTTGTTTAATTTTTCGGATCAACTTTTCACTTGTTACAATTTTGAGTATTGTCACAAGTTCACTTGTGTACGCGACTGTCCTGCATATATTTGCCATATTTCGCGTTACGCTCTGGACATACATTACGCTCCCCGAACGTATAATATGACGATAACTAACGCTGTCCGAGCCATAATCTAAGATCAAATCTGAATAACTTCCCCGAAGAAATTCGGTAACTATGGGGAAAATTGATTTACGTGCGGCACTGTTTTTGTCTATAACACCACTTATATTTTCGTAATGAAATATGCATTGTTACCGAATAGATACGAATTTTCTCTATTTTATAGAAATGAATTTATATTGAAACACTTTTATTTGTGTACTCTGTCACTTTATTATGAAATAACATTATACGCTGTACATTTCTACTATAAGAGCTCGCACACCTTTGATTAAACTATCACATAACTGTTTAGTCACACTTTGATTCCTATGAGCTTATCATATATGGATGTACGCGCACTACTCGATGTTTAGTTGTGCAACTAAACAGTTGAATTAGCCAAAAGACAATCGACAATCGCACAACAGTTGTGCGTTTGTTTAGCAAAAGGTATGCGTCCCCTCTAGCAGTACTTGTATGGTTTGATTTTATTATTAAGGAAGTGCTAAACAAGCGTAACTGCGTCGCATCTCGGTCATTAAATACAAAATGTTATGTAACATTCAAATTTCACAAGAAGAAACCTTAGAGAATACGTTCAAAGTTCTTAAGCCCAAAAAGTAATTACAGCTCAACTTAACCTCGATTCAAAGACAAAACTCGTGACGCTAACGGCCTCGCGATATCAAGGAGAAAAGAAGTTAGGCCGAAATTAAAGTGAAACACGTTTCCCTCCCGAATGTGTTATCAATTATATACTAATGCCTCAATTTGGATTCAGTGAGGAGCTTCACTGATAATAAAATTCATCACGGGACGCTTCCAAAGGCAAAAATTAATATTCCCGTGATGTAACGGAATACGCTATTAAGTTGTCTCAAGTTAAAGACGGAGGGCGATTTCACTTTGAAGAACGTTCAGAAAATGTTTGAAGCCCAATTAATTCGGCCATACGAAATACCTTATACTATATTCTAATGAAGATATTTTGGTCTGAGTTTTATAATTATATAAATACTGGCTTTGTAAAACAAAATGAGTAGCCTAAGTATTCTTCCATACTATGTTAAAACATCTGTGACAAATTTCATAGAAATCCGTTCAGCAGTTTAGGCTACAAACTCTATGTAAACTTTCGCATTTATAATAATATTAAGATTAAAAATGTCAATTTACATATTATAGGGTGTAAAAAAATGAGTAAAAAACGTTGATACAATCGTACCGTCCCAAACATCTCTTGACGCCTGCGATAATTTATAAAGGGCGGAGCTACGATGAATTACTGCAAATTAAAATCGTCCAATGAATCAACTTTATTGCCTTGAAGATTTGTTTTTCTGCTAATTAAGATACTGCAGGTCGGCGCGGGAAATGTTAATGAGAAAAAAATTGGACCGTTTTATGAATCTAAATTTGCACTGATTTAATTCCGACATTAAATCATTCTTGCTTAGGGAAATGTTATTTTTTATGGACAACGACAAACGATCGAAAACGGTAACTGGACTTGTGTTATTTGTCGCATAGAACGTGTATTAGTTACTTACCTTGCACCTAGACCAAAGACATTTAAGAAATATAGACTAGACATACACTATGCGGTAATATTACAATATTAAATTTAACACCGAGACGCTTCTCAGTGTTCGAATGATTTGTTGCTTACTCTATATATTTTTTGAATCTCTTTTAATTTTAAATTGATCTCGAGTCTCTACATTTAGAATCAATTCAACTAGGCTCTGTTTCCGTGCGACGTGAATCAGCATTAAATCACAACACACGCCGCACGGCGCTCCGAGCGGCATAGGGACAGCTTATTTAGCTGTCCCCGATGTGCTCGCGCATTAATCAGATCCCGCAAGCTTTATGTATCGGAATAGCTCACCTCATAATCTAGAATTCCAAATGATTTACTTAATTCTATGAATAAGTATGTTTTGTTGAAATAAGTATTAATTTAAATAATAAGTTTGCTTCTGTAATGTGTAAAATTTCTAGAAATATTTACTGCAGTATTGGTTTAAAATCATACTAATATTATAAATGCGAAAGTTTAGATGGATGGATGGATGGATGGATGGATGGATGGATGGATGTTTGTAAGAGTTTGTAGTCAAAACGGCTGAACAGATTTCGATGAAATTTGGTATAGATGTAGAGGATAGTCTGGAAGAACACATAGGCTATTTACTTTTGTTTTTTTCTATTCAACGCGGACGGAGTCGCGGGCGAAAGCTAGTAAATAAATAAAATAGAAAACCTTCAAAACGAAGCAATTTCATTTTTCAAATCAAGTGATCGAAGCCGTATCAATGATTCTACGAGCTTATATTTGCTACGAGTAGCTACGACGCTACATTGCTACGCTGCTACATGAAACGTATCATAATCCTATGGGCTTCAATTAACACGGGTAATGGCTCATAATTTACGTAAATGCCGTTCGTAATTGATACGTCAGTCCTTATATACTATTCGTGAGGGCTGTTTGTGTTTGCGGTTTGATATACATGTATACATATTAAATTAATGTTACTAATGCTACTCGACTAGGAACAATATTTTATTGTTTCATACTTACTACTTTACTGTTTGTGTTAATTTTAGATTGTGTGTATTGTGTAAAAAATAAATAAATGTAAATTAGGTTAAGTTTGTTGAAATTTTTCTAAAAATAAATATTTTTCATTTTTCATTTCATTGTTTATATCAAATTTTGATATCTTTTCTAATAAACGTTTTTGAAGTTGAATACTTTTGTAATTATATTTTCAAGTCTTAAAAGTTATGTTTTCGAATTTATACTCGAACTATGTTTCTACATTCATACATACTGGTTGAATGCTCTTAGTATTTTATATAACTTAATTGTAACTTGATATAACTTAGAGTATTATGCTAATCCGTAATACGTCTGGGTAATTGCAGTCGCGGGGGATGCCTGCTCCTCAAACAGTAATTGCTTGTTACTTAAGCAATTTGGACCAACTTAGTTTCGACTTACGATAAAATTTGATTATGTCTGTGGATAATTGACTTGGATGGAAAACGCTCAAGTTTTAAAAGATTTTATACGAATTTAATGTAAAGGGAATTCCTAATGTCGCGAAAAATTACCCGAAGTTAGGGTTTACTATAGTTCATATCAGTTCATTATGTTATTGGTTTTGCGTGAGTCAGCATAATCATCGTCGTTGAGTTCATTCAATATCAGCGCGTTCCATTGATCGCTGCGGTCGGTCTAATCCGTAGATGTTAATGCTTTAAGCCGCAATGTGCAGCGTCGAATTGAATGTGCACATTCATTTCCATTTATACTCCTATAAATTAAACTAGGCTGTATTACTATGGCTTTATAATGGCTTGTTATTGAATAAAATATTTTCGAGGATTGGAAGCTATGAAAGCTTTAAATTCGTTTATATATTAGTGACATATTCCTGTTAAATAGGGCTTGAATATGACTTAATAGTTACATTACTAAATTATACATTTATTACACTTTCAAGAATAATTTAAAGTAGAGAAATCGACAACAAGTAAACTTTAATGCGTGATTTTGTGTCACACTTATTTTCAAATGATGATACCAATCATTTAAATATGGTTCAAGTTAATACAGGTAAATGATTGAAAGTCTATTTATTTCTAATTATATTTGTTAAACAGTCCGTAAATAATCTTAATTGAATTCAACGTAACTATATTTGCAATAAATTACAGGTCCACAGAGCGACGGGTAGTTGAAGAGAGTTTTGCGAGGCGATATCGCGGGAGGAAGTGCGCGGATCGCACCGCGGATCCAATTTCCTGAGGGGCCCGATCCTCCGCCTCCTTTTATTATTTATTTAAACGCCAACACAGCGAGGGCTTTCGGAAATGTTCCGCTGTCAGTGTAGATTTCTATTACGGAAATAGTGATGTGCCTCCATGATTGTTATGTGCTCCTAGTACTTCAAGAAGTAATTGTATTCTAAAAATCACTTTAAATATCCTTTACGATTTTTATTATTGAATTTGTAATATATTTGTCAAGCAAGAGGACTTAATCTAACTTGAAATAGGAAAGGATGACGGACAAAGAGATAACAGAGAATCTAAGCTTTGAAGTAACTTGATTACTATAACGGTTATATTTCCCGCAAATATACACACGAAAATTGTATGCGGTCACAGAGTAAGCTCGTTCTGATATGCATACAGCACAGAACAGCAAGCACCTTGTCTTGGGTTTGCTTTGCGAATACTTTTAACTGTCGCTGAAATTATTATAACTTGGTATATTTATTTATTTTTAATTGTCTGATAACGATTATTATTTTTCTTACTTAAAAAAACTTGTTAAGCCTATATGTTCTTCCGGACTATCTTTTACACCTGTGCTGAATTTCATTGATATGCGTTAAGCCTTTCCGGAGATATCTTCTAACAAACATCCATCCATCTAAACTTTGGCATTTACAATATTAGTAAGAATAAAGACTAGTAAATTTGACTAAACATTTATTTGAGTTCTTAGAAATTAAAACAGTATTGTTGAAGGTTTAAAAATGCTTATGAATATATGAATGAAAAATCAAATAAAATACAATTTGTTTTGTTATAAAGGTAAGTACACACTGACAACGTCAATGTTATTATTCAAGTTGCAGACCGCCCGAGGGCGAGGCATCGCAGCGCAGCGGTTGTTAATGTTAACTGAGGATCTGAATTCAGCCGGCGACCGCTTTCCACCTTACTGACTATCGATTGCATGTAAAGGCTTGTTCACACGCGATACTATTTCACACGTAATAATTATTTCCCTAACACGCGAACTGTCATCGTTTTCTCGTACATGTGACAGCGAAAATAATAACACTGAAAACTAGTAAAAGCTCTTTAATTAATAAGTTTTGTTCTGTAAATAGGTTATCGATAACTAACAATTATTTTATCTATCTGAACTCCTAAGATATCTTAATTGTGAAATTCTTGTAAATTCCCATAAAAACATAATATTTCCATTAACCGAGCGAAAAAAAGACAAACATAAAAGTTAGCATTCTGTAGAACGGTTGATACCAACGTAATTCCTAACAGTGTAAACTTACCTTTATAATAACAAACATGACTATAATTAAGCTATCCTATTTGCGTACGTCTTGTGCTGCGGGACATATGATATCTTGAATTAAATGCATTACATGCGAATACATATAGTAGTACATAGCAGTACATAGCAGTTCAAAACAGTATGTACAATGTATGATTGAACAACATGTGAACCTATTTGTCAATAGCGAGGACTGAATGAAGTATTCTTAGTTATTAATGTAATTCTTAATTTGTTGTTTCTTAATTATAGAGCGATGCACAATTACATAGCGTCTGAGATAATATAATCAAAGCTTCTAGTGATGAAAAATAATTACACAAAGTATTTGCAAACTTTTAAAATAAATTGTAGAAGACAGATATAGAAATCGACTTCGTTTTACTAATTACTAATGTCATAAATGCGAAAGTTTGAATATTTGTGACAATATTCAAACTTTATTGGTGTACGGATCGCGAAGAAATTTAGCACATAAATAACCATTCTTTACTATCGCTATGCTTTCGCTTGGGTATCCCAATATGTTTTGTATGATTGTGTCGCCAATGGAAGCCGACATTGAGTTTAAACAAACAATATCTTAAGAGACAAGGCAAGTCGCAAACTAACGAGGTAACTTTCACAACTTCGGCGATGTGACAAAGAAAAGTTTGTCTCTAAACGAAACTGTCAACGCCAGGTATTGAAAGGTAACGCGGTACACGAATTGTGGGATATGTGTACAGTCAAAGAATTTAATTCGGTTACCACTTAGAATAGTATTTTGAACAGCAAACTCCCACCATTAGAGATATAACTTACCTTATTGCATGTGATTGTAAAATTACATTTTACAGAAGTAGGAATTAATAATCCGTACAAATTGTACATTCTTACCGACAATTTTTACACTTTAGTGACTAACAAATATTTGTCAGTTAAAAAAAATTAACACGAGTTCATTATAGTTATTTGAAAGAATTTATTTTTTTCCGAACTCTGTGAAATAGTTTTCACTCGAAAAGCAAATGAACCGTGTTGTAGTTTAGCGTCGGAGCAAGTTCTACGACAACTAGCAATTTGTTAGTACCTTTTCTAAGGCGAGCGAAGTAAATTCTTTCCTAGCTAAAACAAATTTAGTACAATTAACTCTTTTAATTTTACTAGAAAAAGCTTTAATACAATTTGTTAACTGTCACATTGATTAACTATCCCTACTTAATTATCTATCTTTCATTAAAACACAAAATAAACATCTATTTCACCTTTTATTATTATACCTTTTAAGAAATTCGATAACTTCATTAATACATAAAGTGCTAGAATACCTTTGGTATTTACAAATTAACTTATATACTACCTCTACATCCGTGTGTAGTGCAGTAAGTACTCCGGGCCGGGCTACACGATCCGCCACTAAGCTCATTTCGCCCGCTTTGCTTTTATAAAACTGGGTAAATTCCTAAACAAAATTCCACCTCACACTTCCGCCTAATATTCGGATGCGGTATATTTGTTGAATAATTTCATAACACAATGTTAATTGAAACTTGATCATGTTTATAAATCTGTACTAATAAATATTTTACCGAAAAAAGTTAAAGAAGCAAAAATATACAAGCGATAAGAAGATTTGTTTGTCTGTCTGAACTGTTACTGCATTTTACAACACTTTAAAGTTCCATTAGACTATCAGATAAAAGTAGATTTAAATTTAGTAAAAAAGCTACAATTTGTATAAAATGAAAATGCCTTCTCCATATAAATTTCTTACTGCATTACACCACATCTCCCTCAGAGTCCGCAAGCTGAATGAAATTTCAGTAATTTGGTAAAGCGAATGCAAGGTACGGGTCCGGAGCGGGATTTTCTTACAATCCGTGCTTTGTTTTGAAGTGTATTTGAAGAGGAACGACAAAAATAACAAGAACTACCTCGCCCCCGAACCTGCTTACTACATCGGGCGTTTAAGGTGCTACTGTTCAGGAGATCAGAGACCTTTGTATGTGGTTCTGGTATGTAAATAGTATTAAAGGTACAGAAGCTTATTGCATGAATAATAAGGTTGATTGTCCTCTACCCGGGAAGAGCTTACGGCGGTTAGTAAAAGCTGTGGAATATTATACCTTTTGATGCAGATTAAGAAATGTTTTCCTGCTTGATGTTTATCTTGTTTTGTTTAGTGTCTCTTAATTTTATCAACATTGCTTTCGTTCTAAATATAAATACATTTTCTCTTTATTTAGGTAACTTTTGAATGTGTTGAAATACAGAAATGTGAAAATCTTTCTGTATGTAATAAGCAAGGTTACGAGATGTAATGTAAAAGTACAGCGAGCAACGAGCCGCTCGATGCGACTGTTCCACGGCGTAACATTTAACCTATTAAAGTTCGTCAATTAGCACCTTTAGTGGAGCTTAAAAGTACTTAGTTATTACTCATTTTAGTGAACGTCGTTTCTTATTTTTCCTAATGGAATTTCTATCCGCAACAACGTTACAAAAGTATTAATCACAAACCAATTAACTAGGTATTGTGTGAGCAACTCCATTAAGCCAATCATTATTCTCCTTCAAACTTATCTCCAACGCTATTAAAATAACGAACTTACGAGGTTGCTAGCTCGCGAGGTAAGTTAAAAATTTCCACGTCAAAATTGTAAAAAGCATGCGAACTATGAAATATCAGATGCACGCGGACAGTTAATAACGCTATTGCATGAGCGACCGCGAGGCGCTCCTGAATATTTTATAACTTCAACGTAACATTGGACTCGGTCCTTGTTTTAAAAAGGACAAGGTTGCTGCACCACGCTGCTAACATTACACTACTCCTACGATACGCAAAGAGTGTAGATTCGCAGACGATACTGTAGGTGATAACATCTTAATCAAATTATTTTATGTACATTCTGATCACATAAAAGATACACTTTACTATGCCTACTATCGTTTAATATTGCTAATCTATATCTTTACTAGGTAATTTTAAAGATAATACGCAACTACTAAAGTGCAGTAAAGTATAGTAACAATCTGATATGCATTTGAAATTACCGCATTCGCATAATAATAATCTCATGGTCGTTCCATCGCGACTTACCTCTCTTATTATTATAATAAATGATGACATCCAAAAAAGTGCATTAAATTTAATTTAAACCTACAATCACTATTACCTTTCTGTCACTGATGATGTTCTTTGACATAAAACGCGATGAAACGAGCAATCGAAAGCTGTAAAAGCAGCAAGCATCGTGTGTTCAAAGATCCTTGTGCCATTTGCGAAGGTCGAGGTTTACATTCAGCTCGAGGACGAATAACTTAGATTATTTCAAAGCGAACAAAAGGATGTGAGCAACCATCCCGCTGTTCAATTGCATCATTTCCTCTCAGCTGGAATCAAGAACACCATTTGTTACTTTAAATTTGCGCAGTTAAGTTAAATTACTTATTTTGAAAGCATTCTCTATTTTCAGTTTGAAAGAATTATTTTCACTATTTATTCTCTAAATTCTTAAAGCAGTAACTCTAAAATTTAAAGAACGAGCAAATGTTTAATTGTGTTTTGGTACATTTAATTTATTACGTAAATAAAATGTGAAGATATTCATAAGAAAATTTGTAAAAAAGAAAGTAAAAAAATGCGAAAGTTGGGATGAATATTTGGCACAGATGTAGGACATAGTCCGGAAGAACAAATAAGCAACTAAGTTCTGTGATAATTCCGCACGGACGAAGTCGCGGGCAAAATAAAGTCCTTAATATTTATTTCCGACAAATCTTGTTGAAGAATGATTGATCTAGTCGCCATGTGTCGTTTCCACTGAATATTTCTCAAACGATATGTCTCTATATTTAAGCTCCGTGAAATTCTATAACAAAAACTCTCTTCAGATGTGCGAAAGAGCGTTAAAGTATTTCAAAAAAGTTTGTTTTCATTTCCCTGACTGGAGTATATTTTTGATACAATATTTGGCTCGCTCCACTCACCCGTTCGACCCTCGCTCTGTCAAAACAAATAACTTTTTTTTCTCCCATTTCGCGTGAAACCTCCATCTCGTGTGCCCTCAGGTTTTTACTTGAAGTACAAATTAAAAACGGCTGGGGTCCTATCTCAACATTGTTACGATATCTACGAGTATTTATTCATATTTTCTTCATTCATGGCTTAGAATTTTTGTATAATTTCGAGAAATGGTTGAAAACCTAACCATTTTTCATCATCGACATCCCAGAAACTTTTCAACATTGATGTATATTCCGAAAAATTAGCGTTAATTCATCTTCTTAAAAAAACCGATGCATTACATGTCAATATTCAACAATATAAAAGCAAATATAAAAATGTATTCGGAAGACATTTTAAAAAATATCGAACGACATTCGAATAGGCCCCCAGCGATAGTCCCCCGTGTAAGTTACACCCTTCACTAATGAACGCGAGATTCTTTTTCGATTTTCATTCAAAACAAACAGGGGGATTATTTTGGGCAGACGGCAGGTACCGCCGCAATGACGGCGGCTTTCGGATGCTGCAAGCTCGAGGATAATGAAGCCTGGGACAGATTAAAAATGATCATTAATTAAAAAATTAATGAGTATACTACGACCATACATTTTTGAGTTTCTATTTAAACACATCTTGTCATACAAATGTTAAAAATACAAGTATCAACTAATGACTCTCTGACACGGGTCCGCTGTATTTGAGCGTGAATGAGTTTTTATTATTAATGCTTGGTTGCTGAAATTTCCATTCATTTTATCATTACCTAATGACTAATTAGGGTTAGTTTCACCTAAGTTTCAACGAAGTAAAACTCAAGTTACATAGTTCGGAGTCGCATTTCATGAATAAACCGACCCAAAAATACTAACAAATGTTTAAATGTAGCTGGAAACCACTTATAAATGCTTTAAAATATTGGTCTTAACTTAATAAATGACAAAATTCTGTGTCAAATCAATTCTGTACTAGGCTAAGTGAGGAATACGGTTCTTTGATAGCATTTATAAATTACATAAATAAATAAAACTGTTTACCATAATTTTTCTCAAATACTTCCACTGCATTTACATAAAAGTAACATCTTTAACCCAAAATAATATACTTAACATTACGAACAAACACATTTAAATTGTAAATGAAGTTAATTAAAGGAACAAACGGTCGTTGCAACTTTTACTTTATAATCTTTGTTTTCGTATGATATTTGATATGAGATCATTTCCATGTTTTTAAAATATGAAAATTTTAAATGAACAGAGAATTTAAAACCAAGCCGTGTAACTTTTTCCTGCCTCTTATTGTTCATGTCCTTTGATAAGCGCAATTTTAACGAGAAAATTTCGAATATTACGAATTTATAAAAAGTTATTTAAATATCTAGTAGTGGCTATTACTTGAATATTTAAATTTTTGCTTATAAAAGTCTGTGAAATTATCAATAACTCTTAATTTATATTTAAAGTTCGACTAAAGTTTAATAAAATAAGTTAAGTTGAATTCATCAAATATTCCTTGAATATTTTTCTTAAAAAGTTAACACTTAAGACTGTTATCGTCTAATTAGTGTTTAGATTTCTTTGATCAGTCATTTTTCTATTATTTTATTAACGTTGTTAACTTAATTTGAATATAATAAGGTAAACCTTAATATATTGTTTCAAAAAGCGTGTTAAAAGCAAATAACTGATAAGTTAAAAATATAAACTCATTTGAAGTTCAAATTAACATTCTTTAAGTTACTTTCGCATTAAGAATTTAAAACTGTCGTTATTTTTAAACTGTGTTTTAAAAGTACCCTCGATTATAGTCTGATCAGACTCACGCTATTCAACGATAATCACAACTACCCACGTTATATTTAAATGCTGTGTTTATCGTTTTTATCAGTTTTATGTTTACTTTAGTAGATAATTTGATGCCAGCAGAAAAAACTTGATTACATAAACTCGACTAAATTTCTCGTTTACTCCAAGTAGTAAACGATTTAAAAAAAACTCAGTATTGTATAAAGGGTATTGATTTATTTACTTTCGTGTCTATATCGAAACAATATAACTTCTAGCAGATTTTTTTTAATTCAAGCATATTTTTTCTAATTTACTAATATTTCTTGTACCATTCCAACAAAATTATTCAGATATGGGTTACAACAGTAATCGAATGTGGGATTCGAACCTTTGTGTCCGTGATCGGAAAACTGTATTTTTATCCACTAGGATATTGGTCTATTTCATAGTTTTAGAAAGAGAATTAGTCAAACCACTAATGACGTTAAAAGGAAACAAAACTATGACTGAACTAGCGGCAGTGGTCCGCTCAAATGCGCAAAATTTAAATGAGCCGCGCTAACAAACGCCCGAATAAATTACAACTAACGAGGTACAAATGAAGGCGGTCACCGCTCCGCACAACGCCACAAACTAACTGCACTCACAAAAAATTGTTCAGATATAAAGGATACGCTCACGGGATTATACTTTAGTTAACTAAAGCTTAAGCTTGAAACTCGACAATTGTTTAACTAACACGTTAAAATGATTATAAACATTATTGTTAGATATGTTCGAAAATGACTATCATGATAAGGCCACTTTGCGATTTATATTTTAACCATTAGTACAAAATACTTATTACTTTCATTATGTTACTACTAGCTTTCGCCCGCAACTCCGTCCGCGTGGAATTAAAATAACAAAAGTGAGTAGCCTATGTGTTCTTCCAGACTATCCTCTACATCTGTACCAAATTTCATCGAAATCGGTTCAGCCGTTTAGGCTACAAACTCTAACAAACATCCATCCATCCATCTAAACTTTCGCATTAATAATATTAGTAAGAAGTAAGATAAAAAAAAGTGTGTTTATGAATCGAACAAACAAAAGATGATTAGAATTTCTAAACGAAATATTTCATATTTATTCGTTTTTCTCCTGACAAAACCTAAATTAAAATTTTGACGATAATTACAAGTCCCTTGTTGCAAGTACAAAAGAAATGAACCCTTCCTCAGAAATTTTAGGATGTCCTAAACCAAAAAAAGAAACACCGTACATTTTTGTTTACAATAAATAAGAGGGGACGGAGCTAAATTAAGGAATACATATGCAAGTCTGTTTTGCTACGATAGATGCATTTAAAGATCTAAACAAGCGTCGCTATTAATTACCAAGTCATCATTATTTCTGATAGCCTATGTGTTCTTTCAGACTATCCTCTACATCTATGCCAAATTTCATCGAAATCAGTTCAGCCATTTAGGCTACAAACTCTAACAAACATCCATCCATCTAAACTTTCGCATTTATGATATTAGTATGAAGTATGATTTAAAATGAATCTTAAATCTTAGTATGACATTATTCGTATGTATTCCAAAATTGAAAATAAATTCTCGTATCAACTTTACAACAGAACTTTAGTACTCTGCAAAATTCACCTCAACATAGAAAAATATTTGAGCATTGCTGGCGAGCATAAAACCTTCAGACGTAATCGCTAGCCGCGCTTGCAGTGAAAATGATGCTTTAAAAATCCGTGGATATCGTGCTTTATGGACCGAAAGTGTCGCGCGACCGCTGGAACTGCACAGCGCCAGTGTCGCTTGAATCCGACACGGATGTCTCAAATGACACGAAAGCTGAATGTCCCCGGTCTAATGAGTTTGACACTCATTAGACTGCACTTTTTTAGTGTCGACATTCGCTATTCAATGTAGACTTGCTCTTATAAATTGTAGCATGTATTGAATGAAATAGCTGAGTGCATTAATTAAAATATTCGATTGCAGCTGCTATGAAGTGAAATTCATTATGCCTTAGATTCATTCGAATAACATAAATATTTTTAAATAAAACAAAAACCCGTGTAACGTAAATCTTACAATTTTCAATTATCTGTTAAAAGATATTATTAAATTCTTTTAAATATCACAACAAAACATCAATACCTATATTAAAAAGTGGAAAGATTTGATTATTTGTTTGCATTCAAAAGGCTCCGAAACTACTTAACCGATTTTAAAAATTCTCTTACCACTAAAAAGCTACGTTATCACCTCTATAAACTTTTATTAATTTTTTATTTTATTAATAACGCGCGGACGAAGTCGCGAGCAAAAGCTATTAGATTATAACACGCTCACTTACACAGAGGAATATCATTGAAGCTATTCCGTATCAAAGCATATAAATGTGTGCGTATGGTCCCACACGGCGGACACAAAACCCTTAGATACGTCGTGAGTACGCCGTGGGGGGCCTTCGAATACCTAGGCGTTTGCAATACCTTATCGCTTAGGGCCAATTAAGCAGATTGCATTTATATGGATTCCACATAAATCAGGATACGCTGCGTTCCGTGTCGAGGGAAACGAATTCCCTGAGGGTAGGGCCATGAGAACGCCGACTTCACTTATATTAAATATTCGCAAAACTATTGTAAACAACAAAATTCTGATAGATATTTCAAGATGTATTCCATTTTGTTTTTAAAAATAGAAATCTAAAAATTAGAATATTTGCATGTAATTTATTTTAGGAATTTTTTTAAGCTAAGCTAAGCAAGGAGCAAAGCAAAATATGACAAAAAAAAGTAGAAAATAAGTTCTCGAAAAAGCTCCTGAAAAGACCTTAAACTTTACCTTTACCTAACATAACGTTAAATATTTTTAATATAATCAGTCAACAGTTTATTTCGTGGCCCAACGATATACTTAGCGACATGTCTTTCCGTAATTTAGTTTAGTTGGTAATTAACGCATTTCCTTCCCTACATTTTCGGGTTTCCTGGGATATATATTATTCTCGGTTCATCTCGGTATTACTTAAGTTACATAACTTTAGATTTGGATCCAATTCCCGTCCTCTACTTACGTTAAGTGTCATTCCTTGTAGCGGATATTTGTGGAAGGTGAAGATTTTCATTGATTAGGTAAACGATTTTATCGAATTAGATGAATAAATTAAATGACCATATTGATAAAAAAACACAATAGCATTTGCACACGTTCCCACGTTAGTAAAAATATTTCCCGTACTTTTGAAAGCAATTAATAGCTACATGGAACTAACTCCTTTCTTTTACTTTCAACTTCTGTAAATCCTATATAAGATAGTAATATTGTACTAATTACATACACTAGCCAACCAGGTACCTGGATAGCTGGCATCAACCGTGCGGTATTCGCTCCACTTTCCGCCTCTCACAGCCTCCTTGGGGAATGATCTGTCCTCAGCGGTAGTTCCAAAGCGCTCTACCACTTAGAGACCTTCAAATGAGAGCATCACCTTTTTAACGGCTGGCAACGCATCTACCTCTGGTAACAAAAATAACTTTCCTTAAGGTAAAGTTCGGGAAAACTACCAATTATACCTAAGTATAAAAGGTATAACGAAGGTAATGTCTATTGAAAAAAGTCAGCAAAAAGTCAATGGAAACTGGCAAGGCGACGGTTAGGAAGTGGTCGCTAATTGGCGACACTCAGCGGACGTATTGGTCCCGACCCGAGCAGTTCCTCACCCCCTGGCGACACTCTGTGGAAAAATTCCCTCGAATTCGTGCCGTTACCATGCAACGCCTAATTTTGTACCGCTACTCGAGCGGGTATATTTTTTTAGCTTTACCTGTATTGGGTGGCGATTAAAATTGAACGATGTACGAAATTGGGTACGTGTTGGAAAGTGTCGAGTACGTTGATTGGCAAAATTGTGCTGGTTTTAGATTTTTTTCGATATTATCGAATATTTTTATCATACTGTTATAGCTTGCGGGACAAACAAGAATAACTAAAACTATTGGCTTAACGATAAAGATGTTATAAAGAAAATTCTGTTCTTTAAAATAACGGTACTAAAGGAGAACAAATAACAATTGTAACGTGTCAATACAATATTTTAAGCCCGTTACAGACGACCAGATCCGAGTTCCGATAAGAACTGAACGTCTGTAGCGTGCTTTATCAACCATATTTTTAACTTTAAGCCAGTTTGTTTCCATAAAATTAAGGAAAAAATGCGTCATATTTTTTTGCTCAAATGGTAAACGCTCGAGAAATTTCCCTTTCCTGGTGAAAAACGTCAAGCGAGCTCACATCAGCATACACACCACATATTAACATCTTTTAAACACCGCGCTGGAATTTATTTCCGCTTAGAAATAGGGTAATTATGTCGGCACACGCCGCCCTTAAGGACATAATTAGGGACCTGCACCGCGAAGGGCGGACGAAAGAGACAGCCAAATATTTACATGAAGCGAGAACGAGACGGAAGCATGTGTTAAATAAATGTTTTATTTTTAATGAACTGCTAATTAGGCGACTGCCAAAGATTGCCCGCCTCCGCAAACGACGGCAATTCCTGTGTTCCTTTTAATAAAAATCGGCGGCGAAGTAATTTTAAAGTATGTAAGTTAAAAGCTTGTAATTAACAAAATTGGAGCACTTTGAACATAAAGTTGATTTCTCCGTTTGCTACGTATTTAGTTATTAACTGTAACTTGGAGTTAAAAATGTAAAAGGTAAACATTAATGAGAAGGGAATATTAATTAGCTTCTAAGAACAACATTCAGACTATTCCTGTGGTAATTTATTTTGGTGTGAGAAAATTAAACGTTTAAAATTGGTAACAACTTCATTAATTTTTTTTTTACACTGTGACATAGCAAGTTAGAGAAAAATACTTCTTTTAAACTATAAAGAGTCTCTATAATTTAATTTATTCAACTAAAAGAAAATTAATATAAACATTCACAAAATTAATTATTGAATTTCAAATCATTAAATAGACTCCAATTATACTAATCTTGTACGCGGCTTTACTCGTAGATATTAGACCGTATATTGATCAAGTGCAGTGGACATTTGCATCAGGTTAAGCCAAACGGATTACCTCCCCCCGCACCCTGCACCACCCTCTCCCCGCACCCCATGTAATGAGATTTCGCTGCGCCCACGTAAATTGTGAGCGGACGTCTACGCGCGGAAATTTGGCTTGAAACATTATTTACTGCCGCTCTACTGCATTAATGGACTAGTTTGTTTGTACATTTTAGTTGTGCGCTGAAACATTGCAGATAAATGTCTTTTAGCATTCATTTATTAAAAGAAAATGCTTCCTTATTAACAATACAAGAAGTAACGTATTGTTTTTGAAGCTTGTTCTTATCATTAACAAAAGTGTTTTATGCTGGATTACTAAAGTCTCCATTTATTTTATTACTAGCTGAAGCTCGCGATATCGTCCGCGTGAAAATAAAAATAATAAAATAATGTAGCCTATGTTACTCATTTATATTATAAATTACCATTCTAACGGTGAAAGAATTTTTAACATCGGCCCAGTAGTTTTTGAGTTATTTCAATACATACAAAAATACAAATCTTTCCTCTTTATAATATCAGTATAGATTACCTAGTGGTTCATTAGTGTTAGGTTATCTTAAGTTACTGAAGTTATTTAGTTCAGAAACGCATTTCATGAAGTTATCAAACTAAAAACACTAACGAATGGTTAAATGTCGCTGGGAAACTTTCCGTTAATCATTGTATATAGTATATAATAATAATATGATCCTCAAAGGCACAGATGAGCAATTTATCGTGTTAATATGCAGGTAAGCCAGGCCAGGGGGAGGCAGACGTATCTATCTTAATTAATATCAGAGCCGGCGTTATAATCAATTGCACTGCTATTGACTAATCGCTTCTCTTACCCGACATGTCCTTAGTCTTTGATAAAACATACTATATTAACAATACAATATTACGATAACTTACACTAAGCAAGTAATCTAAAAATGATTTGAGATTACAAAAAAATGGATAGAAGAGCATTTATAGAAATGATTGAAATTGAAATGCGACATGAAAGATATGAGCTTCTCCAACTCATTATGATGGGCAAAGTCGCAGGCAGAAGACGCGTTGGAAGGAAAAGGAAATCATGGTTAAGAAACATCCGGGAGTGGACAAGTATCGCCAGAGTCGAACAACTTTTTCCCTTGGCACAGGACAGGAAGAGATTCGCTGAGTTGACGGCCAACCTCCAGTAATAGAGAGGCATTAGAAGAAGAAGAAGAAATGATTACCTCCTTTCTTATCTTTACGTTTACGGAGTAGAGGTAGGCGTAAAAATGGATGGATTTAGTGAAAGGTGACATGATCCAAAAGGGAATGTTGATTGAGATGAGGAAGATAGATCAAGGACGAAAACTTGGTGCATTGTTCTACGAGGGTAGAATGAGGACAGGGAGATGATGATAATGACGTTTCTTACTGGATCTTTACTTGTTTTGTAAAGTCTATTGCGAAGTATTATGTTTATTTACATTTGTTTAGACATTACATTCTTTGGTATACGCAGAATGTCATCATAAACATGAAACTGATCTATGTAAACTTTCTCATTCTGCATTGGATTACAAGTTTAGGTTTCTCCTATCATTAAATTGCTTTTAAATAAGAAATATCTGATTAAGCAATAATTAATATCATACTGGCCGCCAAGAAAGCATTAGAAAAAAACATTGTACTTAAAAAGAAAAAGGACAAAATTTGAATGAAATGTGAAATGATAAAAATGTGAGAGAAATGAGCGACATAACAACATTTTTATCAAATGCAATTTATCAATTTATGTAAATAGTGTGTGTTTTTATCAATAAAGAAGAATTTATCAATGGTACTAGTTTACAATTATTCAATATCTGACTATGCGTATATTCTGCATGTGTCTAAGTATTCGTCGACATCCATCAACGTTGCACCCCATATAACTAATTCCTACACCCGGGTCGGTGTCGGATGTCACCGGCAACGTACAATACGCAAAGAGTTGGAGCTATGATTTCGAGCGCTTAAAATATTACTAGGCTTTTTGTGTATGTTTATGTATCAAAGCATAAGCGATAGCGATAATATTATAATAATATTTTGATTTTTGATATCTAACTATAGGTAAAAATTACCATTCCACTATTATCATTAATTTCCCCAGTAACTAATTCCTACACCCGGGTCGGTGTCGGATGTCACCGGCAACATACAATACGCAAAGAGTTGGAGCTATGATTTCGAGCGCTTAAAATATTACTTGGCTTTTTGTGTATGTTTATGTATCAAAGCATAAGCGATAGCGATAATATTATAATAATATTTTGATTTTTGATATCTAACTATAGGTAAAAATTACCATTCCACTATTATCATTAATTTCCCCAGGAATTAATGCGGCTATACTAGAACTGTTAGTTAATATTTACAGACGATGTGTATATAAGTCTCTAGTAAATATTTTCTATCTTCTAATCTAATCTTCTAGAAATCTGTGTAGATCGTTCCCTGATACAGTCGTTTATTTCTGCGTTGATTTTTTCGCATTTAAATCTTCTGTTCTTGAAATTTTGTTCAAAGAACTCTCCGACTTTTGTATTCGTGTTCTAACCTCATGCAATCTCTGTTCCCGTTTATTCCCTGATCGTACGAAGTTTTCAACTAAAACTTTTGCGTGTATTCGGTAAGTTTTCTTCTGACTTGGACATTCGGTGGCATCACACGTGAGCCGACCTCGAGGGAAATCTTTTCAACGGCGACGAGGGTAGCGGATTAACTTACGTTTAATACGTCAATGTGATGCCCTCCCCCCCCCCCCCCCCCCCCCCATATACATTTTACATAATCGTCCACAACGAGTTTCTATTTCAGGTGTATTGGATTATAGCAATCATTTTTTCATATGGTTCTAATAATCAAAGCACCGTTACCGTTTTAACTATCGTAACAGAGTACGACAACATTATTTTTATCTCTCTATTGTGTATAGAATGAGAGTAATAGAAATATTTTTGTAATACAGGTTTAAAGAAAGTGGAATCCCATCATATAATTTTAAACCGTTTGACCTACCCATTCGAAATAAAAACAACTGAACGTATGTACTGAGCCTATTTCCTTGTCGCGTGAGTACTTTTGTAACAACTACACACCTTTATAGTTTAGAATCTGCTTTGAATATGCTCTAAAAACGGGAGCGAGGCTCAGGAGTCTCTCACAAACAAACCTTGCCGGCTGTCCCCTTTCATCGCGGTGTAATGAGGCCCCGGGAAGCCGGGAAAGGGGGACTTCCGGTTGCGAGCTTGCGAGACGCGTGTTCATTGTAGGCCTACAATCCTAGCTAGGCGCGGCTTAATTAAAAAATGCTATATCACTATTAGCTGGTTGGTTTGTCGCCATTCAAATGAAGACCGATCGAGTGCTTAGGTAAATAGTTTATTTGTTAAGAGGTTTTATTATTAAATTTAAATTTCTAACGAGGAGATGATGTTTGGAAGGTTTTAGGTAATTCATTTATCCTATTTATTGTATCATCTGAAATAAATCGCATCTACGTAAAGCATTAATTCTGAATAACATTGGCCCTTTGATTATTATGGCTAGCGGTGATTTTATATCAACATCTCTGCGTCATTTTGTTGTGTTAACTACGGTTGTTATCATTACGAAGATTTAAACATACCCAATTTGATTTCATTATAATATTAATAATTTTAAACATAATAGTACTATTTTAATAATGTAGTAATAAAGCGTTGATGAGAGCAACACGTCGCATTAGCTGACTGCGGCGAGCATCACGCTTTCAATATTCATAATTAGCACACGAATGAATAGCTTTTAAACAGACTTCATACGCTTTCATGATTTATTATACATTTATAATGAAGTACTCATTAAATTGTGTTGTACGTTGACGTTAAATCCATCAAAATATGTACAAAAACCATATTATATATCTAATTTGTTTAATAAATGAAATAACAATATGTAGAGATTGCAAATGCAATAAGATTTATGTCACAAGTGTACATAAATAGTCTCATTAACACGTGTTGATTTGGAATAAGAATTGACCTTAACTAACCTTTGAGATGAGAGATATTTTGTGTAATACACAAGACAATAAAAAAGATTGTTTAATCTCTAAATATGGAAGCTAAAACCGTGTAGTCAAAGCGCGTTTACATATTACAGTATCAAAAAAAAGCGTATAGAAATGTGAGAGGCGAGAGGCTGCTCTTTACGGGCGAGTCATTACTCTGGCGGGATGAAAGGGGACATCCATGCGGTTTATTTGCGAGCCACCCCTGAGACTTGGGGGTTGTCGCGACTGAAGCACGCGGCTAACGACGCTGTTAATAACGCCAGTGTGTGCCCTGTGCTCTGCGCCCTGCGCTCTAACACACCTTTGTGTGCACTTATTTTGCATTATTTTTAAGTTACACCAAATATTTAATCGCGGACATACCTCACTTTTATTCAGAAAATATTTTTTTACAAGAGAAACTGACATACAAGTGGTGGTTACATCACGGTGATAAACGACGCCCATCGACATCCACAATTTAAGACGAACTCCTTATTGTATTTGAAATATTTAGCTGTAAATACTACCTAATGCCCGCTACTCAGTGCTGACATTGTTATCTAAAAAGTCGAACTGATCAGTTAAAACTGACAAGAAACATTTTGCCTACACGCAGACAATATTAACTTCGTTCGATTGATCAATTACAACTGTAAGTTAGAAGAAAAGAAACTTACTGATGTATATAAGTATGAAGTACTTTTAGAAACTTTTTTTTATTTCGGTTTGCGTTTCAGCTGTAGAAGCAACATTTATAGTTAAACGGTGATTAGTAATATTATAGGGTACACAAATTACTAGCGATAATAAATTCCATAAATCACAATGACCGGCTTTCTAAACCGCGGGTTTGCTCGATCGCAGTTAATGTTGGCTTTATTTGAATTATTAACACTATTACATTAACTAACTATTAACTCGTTCACAAAAATTTTAGATAATATTTTAACTTTGTTTAGCAAATATTTATGAACTTGAAAACTCAATCAGTTTTTTTTTTCTTCTAGACTCCGTTCTACATCTGTGTCTCCATATCCGTTAGGTCGTTTTGGAGATACATAGTAACAAACATACATACATCCATCTAAACTAACACAATAACATTAGTATGCAACTCATATAATTATTGGCAGGTTGTAATATGAAAAAGTTGACAATAAATTAAAATAAATAAAATAATTATCTTCTCATTTTATCGACAATTTTAACAAAATAACTGAATCTGTTTAATTTAAGTAGCGTTCGATGGAAATGAAATATATACAGAAATAGCACAGTATAATGCACAAACAGAGATATTAACAATATCAACGCAACAGTTGCAGCGTAGAGCCGCATGCCTGCGGGGGCGCTGGGGTGCTTTGTACGAAGAGAAGAGGAAATGCAGACCTCCAAGCGCCTCATTATAACGACGATTTAATATTTCCCTCACAAATGAACTCGCCTTAAGATATAAATATCTTTCAGTTGTGTTTAATGCTTTGGAATATCCTAGATTTCTTTTTACGTATTTAGGTAATGCAATTGTAGTTCGTTCATTTATAATTTTACGATTCATCGGAATAAGCTGTAAATCTTGATTCAATGCTTTCGTTTAGGGGGTCGCAATTGGGGTGTTAGATGCAGTGGCGTCAAATCGCGGCCCGCAGACCGCTTCAGACATCGTCGTTTTGTCGTCGCCGCCTCGTCTCAACAACTCCGTTTACTTACTATTTCATGCATAATCGAGTGGCTTTTGTTTTATTATAAAAGCAACGTCCTTAATATTTCCTCTATCGACGACAAATATGTTTCAAAGGTTAAAAGTACGAACTGGTACATCATTGTTTAATTATCGCTTAAGCAGTCCCCTTAGTATAGTTTTACTACACGATAAATTACAATACATACCAATAAATTAAACCTAGAAAGCTAGGAAGTAATTCAGTTTAACATAGGTAATGGATTTAAAAATTCTTACTACAAAATATGACATTTTGCAGAGTAAGTGGTACATTACGTACGTAGAGGCGGTAATCTCGACTGAGAAGTACTTCAACACCTTTCTTGGTACTTGGCTCCTTCAGCGCTCGACGCAAGCACTCTTGGTACTTGGTAACTGTTACAAGTACCGACGCACGTCTTAAACTATTAACTTCTTGTGCTATTTAATGGAGAACTCAATTAATAACTGACTACCACTTATAACTTAGCTATAATGAAATTATTTATTATTAAATAGTCACATTGTCGTGTTAACACGAATAAGTAAATACTAAAGGATCAGATATAATTAAGGGATATTTACTAATGCTCTTAAGAACAAATATCATTTGATTTTCATATATCTTTAATTTCTTATTTTTATATATAATATATTTTACATGATTTGTTATAAAAAATAAATAAAACATATTATATAAAAAATAGAACTCCACCGGCTGCGGAATCCGATGACTCAAGCAACCAGTGGTCAGGGCTGCAGAGACAGGAACCTCCTCACAATACGTGCGGTTTCCAAAATAACCGCCTTTTGTATCGGGCCCTTAATCCAACTGTCTAGCGAGAGCTTCTTGAGATGTTGGTCGAAGCTCTTCGCTATTAGCCCGTGCACCGAAACGACCATCGGAATAATGGTAGTCGATTTCATTTATATTCATACAAAGTATAGTTTGTAAGTTTTAAGAACGTTTAGGCAAAGAGCATGTATAGATAATTTTGTTTCAGGTATGGACTTCACTTCAGCATCTTTAAAGATGCTGCGATTGAATACTGAACAAATTAAATTCCAGCATTTGTCAGATTAGATGATATTATTGAAGGTTCTTTTGTATTTCTAGTTTTGTATCGTATTCTAGTTGTTTCTATTAATATCATTTTTTTAATCTTAATCAAATCTTTACCTTATTAAAAACTAGATAAACGATCTTAATGGCCATTTATTGATTGTGAATGTGAGATTTTCTATTTTTCCTATAGAAAGCTAAAATAATTGAATCGTAATATTCAGTAAGTTTTATTGAAAAGTAATACATTCGGTATTTTACTATGTATAAAACAGGGGAGAAAAGAAACACAGTTTGTTAAAATCATTTTTGTATTATACAAACATTTGTTGAGCAATATACAGAACAAATAGGCACGAACCGGCTGCACTGCCGTGAAGTGCCTCTACGACATGTTGCATTGCCTTAAGGACGACTTTTTTTTTTATACAAAAAGGTGGCAAACGAGCAAGCTGCCATCTAAATCCGCCAAAATGGCGAAGCGACCGCTGCCCATAGACATCCGCAATTGCAAATGCGTTGCCTACCCTAAATCGATGGAGGAGGAGACGCACATTAAGAGGATATTTCCCCTTCCTATGCGTCTCCTCCACCGTCAAATCCACTTTCCCATCCAATCCTTATCTTATAAGAAAAGGGTGGGACGGGAAAGGGACTAAAAATTGGGCCTCCGGCACCACACTCATCAGACGAAACGCGGAATTGCTTCCACTTCACGCCTGTCTTCTGTGTGGTCGTGGTATTACACCGGGCGAGCCGACCCATTCGTGCGAAGATGTTAAAGCGGGCTCTACCACTGTTAAATACCACTTACATACCAAGCACTTGCAACTTCTACATTACTCTTAACATTAAATTAACAAAACATTTTATTTTGATTCTACGATTTAACCAACTTGAAAATCAGAAATAATTTTCATCGATATATCTTAAACAGAAAGATCGATGCAAAATTTAAAGTGGAAAGAGGTGGAATTGTTGATTAACAAGGCTGTTCCGTCTTTTTTATAATCATACTAATATTATAAATGCGAAAGTTTAGATGGATGGATGGATGTTTGTTAGAGTTTGTAGCCTAAACGACTGAACGGATTTTGATGAAACTTGGCATAGACGTAGAGGAAGAACACATAGGCTACTCAGTTTTGTTTTGTTTTTAATTTCACGAGGACGGAGTCGCGGGCGAAAGCTAGTTACATTATAAATACTGACAATACAAAGTCCGTATCGAGTGTAGTAATGTTCCAATAAACGATATAGCAATGCTCTGCACTAAACCATCTCTTATTCGCTAACGTTCTTCAAATTGGAGCAAATTGAATCTCTGGAAACTAGCGGATTACGTCTTCTGCTTTTTCATTACTTATTTATTGATTCTTTGCCTTGTTAAGTAATACTAGAACGTTTGGATAAATTTAGATAAAAATTAGTCATTATTTGTAAGCTTGTTTTCTAATTACACGTTTTTTTTTATGAAAATAGTAATTTATAGACACCAGAGAATATTTTTAATACTTTAAGTTAGCAGACGACCACCCAAAGGCATTTGCAGATGCGTTACTTTTAAATAAATAAATAAAATACCATTTATTGACCAAAAAATCACAAAAAAGAAAAACAAAATTTATAAAACATATTAATGAATCAAAAACAAAAAAAAATTCTTGGCCAAAAGGAGAAGGCTCAGCTGATGCGGTCTCCAGCTTGTCACTGAAGGCAGCGCTGGTTTTCAGCCTCAATTGACAATTGACTTGATTGGTTAATTGACAGAAGATACGCACCAATACGATATTCCCCTTCCTGCGCTTTCCCTCTCCTGACGAATCCACGTCCCCTTTCCACCCTTTTCTTACAAAGGAAGAGGACTAAAATTATGTTAACCTTCAAAAGTATTTTTAATCTAACTTTTTTTGCACTATGACATAGTCATATTGTAACGCATTCTAAATGTAATTACTAAACTAATGAAAATGTCATTACTATCAATACTATTAATAGTATTTAATTAATATACACGTATAATAGTCTGTATATTTGATGTAGACGCCCGTCCGAGGCACGGCTCGTATTTGCCGTCTGCAGCACTTGTGCAAACGCGGCGTCCTGAACACGGATCTGAACGGAATCGATGCAACGTGTTTGTACACATCTCGATACATACAAGGAATGTCCAACGACTTTGTATGTTTTAGAGATATATCTCGAGTTGTATGCCAGAGGAAGGAAACTACAAAAATATAAAGTACAAAATTCGAGTTAGGAGAAATGCATTACGCGGTTAATACCGCGGATAAGCAAAAAAGGATCAAAACTGTATATCTTACTTCTTACTAATATTATAATTGCTAAAGTTTAGATAGATGGATGGTTGTATGTCTGAAGGAATCTGCAAAAAGGCTCAACGAAACACAATGAAATTTGCCACAGACATAAGTCGCGTGAATTCTGACTTTTTAAAAGCTATAGAAAATATAATTTGTAATATATTTTCATTTGCAATACGTAAGAGGGAAAGCATTGATATACTCTGGAGAGATTCAATTTGTTTGTCGAGGGAATTACGACGGAGAGACGATGAGGACGTTATCAATACACTTCGCGAGCTCGCCGAGTCTCTGCGCGCCTTTTTATCTTAGCTAAATCTAAAGCTATTTCAAATTCTTACGCTATAATAATATGGATAATCCTAGTTTAAGCAGTTATATTTCTAAACTACTAGATCATATTAAGAAGTTGACTTTAAGTATACCAATACGTTACATTTAAGAGGGATATTAATTCGAAGTCAGATGTGTTAGTACTTATTTTATATAACTTGCAATTTTGTCATTATGTTAGCTCAAAACGAGATTCTAAATACCAATGTTTTGCCACAGCGACCACCGAAGACCGCTCCACACATTTATCTCTCTGTGATTCTTAGTTATTCTTCATAGTGATTCTTAATAGTGATTAATTATATTAAAAGTCGTACCCATACTAAGCTAACGTGTACCCTCACCGCAACGCGCGCTACAACAAATGATAATTGACACGTGCTCACAGCGGAGTTATGGCCGCGCTTTAATGTATTTTATATTATTTATTGTACAATTCGCAATGCAGCGCTTTCATCGAATATCATTCGAAA
The DNA here is from genome assembly GCA_029286645.1 of Papilio protenor. Taxonomy (NCBI): domain Eukaryota; kingdom Metazoa; phylum Arthropoda; class Insecta; order Lepidoptera; family Papilionidae; genus Papilio; species Papilio protenor. The sequence continues at coordinate 7,424,448 of JAGSMZ010000007.1, read as the reverse complement.
ATATTACCGCTGCAGACAATGGAATAGCATTGCATACGGTACTGTAAAGTTTCAACTAACACAAACGAAATGTAACATTCCTTCGACAGTTTTATTTTAAAAAGAATTTTGCTTTTACTGGCAGTCGAGATTCTTATATTATTATTTTAAAGAGGATGCAAATAAATTCTATAACAAAAACACTATTTTATTAAAATAACCCATCCTGGTTTACTATACTGTAAGCCGAAATAAAAGTGTTTGTTAGAGTTCAATCCGTAAATGGTCATTGTTGGATCAGTGCATATATTGAATGCAAACGTATCCATTTAAAAGGTTTCGTATAGATGCAATGTTTGAAAAGTTCCTCTAAAAGCTCATCCATTTAAAAGGCAAACATCAAATCAATCTTCTGAATTCAGCACACGACGGCAAAAACACGTGACATTGATATACAAAATTGCGATACATTGAGACGAATTTAAAGGAAAATGTTTTAGGAAATTTTAAAAGTAAATACGTGAACAAGACAAGCAAAATATGTATAAAATGTTGACTCAATTTAGAAAGGTATATTAATTTAATATCATTTAATACGTATCTACGTATTGACTGTGTTTAGGTCTACGCCTCCGTCTACGCCGACATCTACGAGTTTTCAACTACGAGCTACGAGTTTTAAGTAAGATGTAAAAGTGACCTACATCAGTAAAAGTAAATTATATGAATAGATATGTTTTATTTTTTCAATGATAACAAACTTAGTTCGTTATAAAATACACAAGGCTCTTGCGTAAGTATTTTATATCACTTGTAACAGATAAAATCAATATTGTTTCCCAACTTTCAAAGCTATATTCTTTTATATCTGCCGACGAAAAAACACCTAAATGATTTCAATCTAGAACTTTGTTTTCGCCGAAGTGTCCCAAACTAAAAGCAAATCCATTTAGAAAAGCGACGATAAATCAATCTTTCAATTCAGGTAGTGACAGGAGAACACCTAACATAAAAGCGTACAGTTTGCCGGAGAGAAAAAAAAAGTGCCGTGAACGCGACGAGTCAGGTACTATAGAAAGCTAACATGTTTTTTTTATCGTTTCATGGCTTAGGCATTTTAAAACGTTTGATCCCAATAACGTGTCAGAACGTATACTAGTACATATACTAGAAATCCACTCAACTTCGGTCGATATTTTTGTAAATTAATTTACAACTTTTTATCAAATGAGATCAAATAATAAAACATTATAAGTATAGGTATAATTTTGAATGTACATCTATACAGTTGTTGCATTTCGAAATAAATGATTCCAAGTTGTTGAGAACTGGGAATATTATTTTCCAATACGTACAGAGTAATAAATTGCAATGCCATTGGCTCTGTGGCGGAGTCGTGATAAATCCACAAACAGCTGCGCACCTGTCAATTATCATTTGTTGCGATTACTGGCCGCGGTCGCCAGGGCTGCGGGCTGCGGGCTGCGGGTGACGTGCTAGGGCTGCCAACACGACACAAATTAACTCTAACATTGCAACCCTACTTCGATGGACATACATAGGGTTGTCTAATACGTATATTGTAGTTAGGACTCTTGTACTAAATATTTTGAGTTGTAAATCCAAGTCTCCACTGAGCGTTTGAGAGTTACGACGAAAAGCCATTTCTTATGTGGTAGTGCATTTTAGTAGGAATCGATTAGTAAGCACAGATTAGTTGCTGCATCCAGAATCACTAAGCAATTGTTTAAGTAAGCATTAAATTACATTTCGTGCGGTAGTTAGTGCCTGAACACATGTTCAATAAATAATAAGTAAATACGCTTTGTAAATCTTTTACGTTCCGTTTTATTAAAGCTCTTTGATAGTACTTAAATTTCAGCTTAGTTTCGCTTCGATAAATAATATTCGATTATAAAAAAATGTTCAATCAGCCAAAAACAAACGCGACACGATATTGCGGCCCACAAAGAACCGTTAATTGAATACAATTTCGTTTAAAATTTCCCATGAAAAAATTACCTTTATGCGCCGGAAATTTCCTCGACTATTATATTTAAATTTTCTGTTTACGAACATCATTCGATAAAAGCATATTTACGTTACAACGATATGAACATATTTCATGGAGAATTGATTTCATAAATGCAGTTACGGATAACCGGAATTCTGTATTAATATTTAAACAAATGAAAACGTAGCAAACATTCGGCTGAATGCAGTATTTTCTTTAAAATACTTGCAACTTTTTCCAATGGAACACCGATAATTTATCCTAAAAAAATTTAACCATCTATTTTCTAATATAAAACAAAACACAATTAAAACAAGTTATAAGTATCGAAGCGCCTTCAAATATATTTAATAAACCTTTATTTTTATTTTCTCGTGATGAAAGTAATTTCGCATTAGAGATTAAGCCTCGAATAACCTTCCTCTTAAACAAGAATAATTACCCACATTAATGTAAAAGTCGGCTGACAAGATTACTTTCACCTTAGCGTGTGTGAGAGCCGTAATTAAGACGACAAACCGTAGATTAACCTTTATTTATTGAGACTGTTTAATTTTAAGCTTAACCAGTAAATGTGGGTTAAAGTAACCTCTCACGATGTAAGAGTATGCATCAATATTAACTTTTTATTAAAGACTTTAGGGCTTGTCTAACAATCGCTAAGAGATCCTAGATTTTAGATTTGATATTCCTAGACTCGAATGATTAAAAACTTATACTTACACGTAATGGGACAAGAACATATATTACTAATATAATAAATGCGAAAGATTAGATTGATGGACGGTTGTAAGAGTTTGTAGCCTAAACAGCTGAACGGATCTCGCTGAAATTTAGGATAGATGTAGAGCATATTGTGGAAGTACACATGGGCTACTTACTTTTGTTTTTTTTTTAATTCCACGCTGACATATTCGCGGGCGAAAGCTAATCATTTATAACTTCCTTCTTCACGGATTTTGTATTTGTTCTCAAACTCTTGTATTTCTACATAGAACGATGACATTTATTTCATAATTTCATACATTAATATGAAGAATTGAACGGAATCAAGTTGTTAAATAAACATATAAATCAGTGTCGTATAATCTCGCGTACGTTTTAATTAAACGCATAAATATCGGTTAATCTAACGCGGGGTAAATCACTCGCGACGCACGCACGCCCCCGCCCCGCTGCCCCCGCCCCGTGTGAACATAATGCTGGTAATTACTTACTTAAGCAACGCCACTTAAAGACAGTTTCAAGTTAATTTAATTATTTTGTAAATCACAGTTTCAAATAATGCGGAGCCCTATTTTAAAATTCTACAAAATTCTAGACTTTAGTTATATTGTTTTAAAACAAAATCACTATTCCAAATAATAAAACATTGCCTACTTTACTAGCTAATACAAGAGTTTTTCTATAGGTGGGGTAAGAATACTTAAATTCTTTGTGTTATCCTTTCTTTAATATAATCATTAGATATTCCATTTTAACTTTGAAGTATAAGTTAACAGTAATGTATGACAAAACATCTAGATTTGTCTGTCTGTTAATTCGCTTGTTCCCGGGAAGCGGGGACATGCGGATAGCAGGAACTTTCCTATAACAGGTTTAACAATTGACTGACGATAAACTTCTGCGCTACGAATTCAACTCAAATATAAATATGTCACAAGCAATGTATAGACTGGACATCGAGCAAAACTCGCAAAAAATCCGCTCGCACAAATATATCAAGTGCTTTTGATAAAAAGACCATTGTATTTTTTCTTATTTGTTTGTAACTCGGTACAAATGTAGAGTAATTTAATGAAAGTCTTTGTTCGTTTATCTGCCATCTATAGCTCAAATAATAATTTAACTGGAAATGTGTTATAAAACTAGCAAGCATATACTTAATTTAAGGTTATATCAACTTAAAAATATAACTTGCTAAATTCTTCCTTCTTAATTTATATTTAAACTATAACTTAATTACAATTGTTGATAGAACAATAATGAGTTATTCATTCTTATTGCCTTCTTTTTAGGTACAACTTGCTTTTCGGATTATTCCATACATTTTCGTACCGTGTCGCAATGGCCTCGATTGGGTTAAATGCGATGACGCGTTAAGAGAGACCGGTACTTTGGTACTTTTGGCTTCAATCGAGAATTGAATTATTTTGTATTCAATGACTTCTCTCGGTTCGCGCAACCCATTGTTAATATTTGTAATAAAGTTCTCTATTTTATTATGATCACATTTTCAATGTAGCTTTTACCTTTGTGTATCCAATACATTATCGTATTATAGTATTTTAAAATCAATCATTTCATAATAACATTGCTATGAGTGCTACGACAGCTACAAATGCTACAGATTATACAATGCTTACGTTAGCTACGATGATGCTACGATCTACGACCAATAAAAACAGGAGCTTAACATGAGGGAAAAGGACGAAAAGAGATGAGGACTTTAGTATTCCTAGAGCTTCCAATCAGAACCACTGTCCATCATGTTATGTGAATGTAAACATACTTGTCATTATTTCGTTAATGACGGAACTTATTCACGTCATACACAAAACGGGGTATAAACGGAAACGTTGAAATTTTAATGAGCGCCCGCCGGCGACGCTGTAAGGTGGCACGCACACACTCCGCGCTCGCCGCCGCCCCGCCGCCCCGCGCCGGATACAATTTGCGTGTTTCCTTTGCTAACAAAATATACCACTGTCTAACCATGTCCCTAGCTACATAAGTATGCATATTTCCGAGCTCTGTAATTCTAATTAGTAGTTTTATGAACTTCGTTGACAAAGCAACGTGAGTTATTTTTTTAATCTCTTTTTAATATGTTGCTAGATACGACAGTGGATTATCACTTCTATAGGATAATAAAATCGGCTAATGGACAAGGAAAAGTTATTTATTTTGTTACTTTGTAAATCACAAAAACTATAGTTTTTTGACCGACTTCCCAAAAGAAGGAGGTACTCAATTCGTCTGTATGTTTTTTTTTTTCATGTACATTGAAGACATTGTATTATACAAACGTATCAAAATTGTGTAAAGGTCAGTGTACAATACTCTTTAAATCGTTCACAAAATACGTAAAATATATAATTTGGCCGCAGCCGATCGGCCGCCTGCACGCGTAATTCTCTCCCCGCTGATTATCTTTTAATTATTTTCATCGCTCGTATATTTTTACTCATTAAGTTCAATTATAATGATATTCAAGCCATAATTAACAGTCGTGTACATACATAATTATATACTATGATATGAATCTCTATTGGATTCAAAAAAAGGTCGTATAATTAATGTTTACAGTTCAAACTTTGCATAGTGAGCAATTTGTCTTATCGAATTTGAATTGTAGGTAACAAGTAGAAATTCAAAGCAAGCAGTAAATCAGTGTTTGGAACTCAGGTGGCGACGTCGAAAACACTTAGCTTTACAGCGCCCGGTCCGAAAGGGGGATTGAAAAAGGGGAACAAAAAAAACCGGCAATGAATGGAGCTTGTAACGTATTGCGGACGCGACGCGGCCATTTTTCAATGTAGCAGGGACATCGCTACATTCGCTTCCATTTTAATCATTTCGAGCAGTTTTTTCAAACTTCGAATTAAGTTCAAACTAACACAGTCTTTTCCTTAACTAACGGAACTTATTAATACTTTATTATTACGCACTAGCTGTTGCTCACGACTTCGATAGCGTGTTAAATTAATAAATTAAAGTTAAAAAATACCCTATGTTACTCACTGATAAATTATCTTTCTAATGGTGAAAGTAATATTAAAATCGGCCCAGTAGTTTTTGTATTATTACAATACATACAAAAATACAAATATTTCCTCTTGTATAATACTAACTGTTGCTCGCGACTTCGCTCGCGTGAAATTTAAAAATAATAAAAAATACAAATCTTTCCTCTTTATAATTTTAGTATAGATAAATCTTAAGTAGGTAAAACATTCGTGAACGAGTGGAAACCATGATCTTTATTAATCGTTCAATGTCTTTAGAACTAAATAAAATCATCATTTTTTAATAGTTGATTCACGTACGTTGATATTTTCATCCGATGACCGATTTCTCTGTTATATCTTTTGCTATAGTAAAAAAAACGATCGCTTATAAACGAATGTTCCATTAGTATTGTCGTTAAAGAAGATTAATGCTCCAATCCAGTGCTCTCTTTTTTATCGTCTAGACGCGCGTATCCACAGATGTGTATTCAATGCACCCGGGAGTACTTCGGTAACAAATAGTTTGAGGCGACAACTTGGATCATCGTGACATTACCTTATGCCGTACTTGTTACATCTTACTAATATTATAAATGCGAAAGTTTAGATGGATGTTTGGAGTTTGCCTAAACTGCTGAACGGATCTCGATGAAATTAGACGTAGAGGATAGTCTGGAAAAACACGTAGGCTACTTACTTTCACGGATAAAAGCTAGATAAGAATAATTCCATTTAATATATGTAGAGTTATAAACATTAATTACTTGATAACTTGATATTACTTAATCTTTTGATGAACATTATGAATAACTAGTGTTCAGATTAACAGACCTACACCACTAGGTAACACTAACAGTTACTAAAAAAAATATTAAAAACAATCTTTCGAAATAAGTCGTTCAGTGTTCAATAACATTTTCGATATTACTACAAAGAATATCGCTAATCATTTGTTACTTTGTCTACTAGTTCATTGTGAATGCGGGTGGAATCGACGTCACGGAGCACGCGGCGGGTAGATTTAAATATAAAACAGTTAACGTGTTTGCTGGCGCGCGACGCCGCAGAATCTCAATTAAGAGTACGCTGATTGCAATGAAAATATTTTACTGCTCATTTTGCGGTCGACAACAATTTGTCGAGCAAATAAATCGTAGTACTACGCTACGTGTTTTGCTATTAAACACAGGTGGAGGCAACTGTTTGAAAAAAACATTCGGATATCAAATTAACAGTGGTAGAGCTCGCTTAACATCTTCGCACGAATGATTTGACTCCACACAATACCACAACATACAAGAAATGGGGTTGAGTGGAAACTGTTTTAGCGAATTTCGTTGTCCGAGTGCTCGTTTGTCACCTTCTAATAAAAAAACCGTAATCAAAACTTGATAAAAGTATATCAATGAAAGCGTATCTACAAAAGTACTAAATCAATCTTCCTAATTCTCGGCAGTAGACAGTTGGCTTTACTTGCAGTGCTTATTGCATCCAATGTGTACCAGAACTCGCTTCCTCTATTTGTCAACGACTAATTGAAAACCCGCTACAAATCTAAAACGTATCACTGAAAAGTATATAAACGAAACGAAATACACAACCCTTTGACGTTATTTATATCCAACTCAAGCTTAGAATTAGATAAACTAGTTCTTTATAAATGTGATTTATAGTAACATAATTTATGTATTAAAAGCGCGCGCACACCGTTGACTAAATTATCGCATAACTGTTTAGTCGCGCTTTGATTTCTATGGCTTATATGGAGGTGCGCACACTACTCGATTTTACTTATGCAACTAAACAGTTGAATTTGCTGCGAACAATCGACAATCGCTCAACAGTTGTGCCTTAGTTTAGTCAAAGTGCGCCCACTAATATTAAAAATATAAAAAATGTCTATGACAGTTAATTGGACTTTGTTGTTTGAAAAGTGTTTAACACAATCTTCTGTTTATTCTAAGTCAGAAAGTCAAGTATAAAAGTAAAAAAATACGCGCTGTTTATGCCATAATCGTGTTGTTTTTCCTCGCCCTACTAAGTGATTCACGATAACACATGCCTACGTGAATGGCCTTTACGTTCGTATGGATATGACGGGCGTTAGTCAAACAGCGGGTGGTGCTGGGGGTGGGAGGAGGGGGTATCCTATCCACTGAGACAATTTTTTTCTACGTTACCGCTTTCAGAATTAAAGATTCAGGTCAGAGGAGTATACGAGCTTTTTTAGTTTTCGATTAAGATTCCATGTTGCTTATTTTGTGTTTAGTAATTAAACAATTAATTTAAAACCAATTAACCCTACATTACTTTGAGTCCTATGATCCTGAAAAGTAAAGGTAATGAAAGACCATCGGATTTACATCACTTTAGCTATTTCAGTAATATAAAGTACGCTACACACGCCCAGTTTTATCTGAACGATCCGACTATTGAAATTGTCAGATTAAACTGAGCGTGTGTAGCGGGCTTAAAAATTGACTGACTGTATGGTCAGAATGGACGACACATATTTAAATATATTCTCGCTTATGTATATGTCGTGATAACAAAAACAACATAACTAGTATTTGTGTTCCTTTCATGTTTATTAAATAGGAATGGCAGTATGTAGTAGTTATGATAATGTCAGTAATTTATTAACTGGTCTGCGTTAACCGCAACATGTTAAATTAAATTATTATCATTGCAACATTTCACATTTTTCGCATTTTAATTGAGAATTCGTGGTGTATTTTGTTGAATATTTCTTGTTCGCAACCGTATCATACTAATATTATAAATGCGAAAGTTTAGATGGATGGATGGATGGATGTTTGATAGAGTTTGTAGCCTAAACGGCTGAACGGATTTCAATGAAATTTGGTACAGATGTAAAGGATAGACTGGAAGAACACATAAGCTTTTGTTTTTTTTTTTAATTCCACGCGGACGGAGTCGCGAGTGAAAGCTAGTATTTCATAATTTATCGCAATTATACTATGTTAAAGTCGTAAATATTTTTTCTAATAGTAACTACAACATTGCATAAAATCATACCTACATCATTACATCAAATATTTGCCTATGTATGAAAAAGTAGATAAAATCCATCAATTTATAACAATGCATTAATACTTTTTATCCAAAATATATTATATGAACCCGTAGTTTCGTTGAGCATAACTCAAAACGTTAAATGTTCATCCAAGTCTTCCACAGTGAAAGCTCACGGGAAAAATAAAAATAGTTAATAGCACTTGCAAATGTTAGAACTGCAAACTAGTTGTACAATCGCTGAGAGAAGTAAATTGACGTTCGCGAGTGTCCGGCGCAGCGGCCGGCGGCGACTATACCCCGCGGCCTAATGTCTTTTACATTTCAGCTCCACTTCGCTCCGACACTCGAACGAGGAAGATTTATGAACGAGAAAACTTCCGTACTATTTCCTTATGGATGCATTGAATAACGGTTTTTATTGCTACTGAATACATTTTCGATTTGACACATAAAACATACTGAAAACAGGATCACCAAATAATATAAAATATTTAATAACATTTTTATAATTATGTTATCTTTGCTTGAAATCATTAGTCCTCAACGATGTAAAATCTACTTTTGCATTCTCAGTTAGTACTGGCAAGATTAAACTCTTTAAAAGCAATAGAGAAATTAGTATAAATACTTTTTCCTCACACCTGCATTCTATGCGACCCTAGTACTTTCCATGCTAAATATTTTCCTAGCTAAACTGAGAAAGTCCCTAAAGTTCGATTTAACATTTTCAATAACAATATTAAAAAATGATAATTTCATTTAATAGAAATTTCAATTTGTTTTGTCTTCAGGGAGGACAAATTTTATTTAATACGTTTGTATCTTTTTTTATCGTCTAGACTTGAGTCCGCGGGGACGTCGTATCAATTGTTAATTAAATATTAAAAAGAAAAGTATTTGTTAAAGTCTGATAATTTAATATTCTTGTTAAGCGAAAATAAGCTAATATCTTCTAAGATTAATAACTTTGTTTTACAATTAATTTTAGGATTTACTAATTAAGTTTACATTGTTAGTTTTATCAACGTTTGATTATAATTTGCTATAATTTTTATTTAATGAAGAAAAATGAAATATGTCGAATATGTTAATCAAAAAGAAATGTGTTGTTTTTTCTCGCTATCGTTATTTTGGCTATTTCATCATAATTAAAAATTTCACTAGTTAGTATTTAATTAACAATAATAAGCTTAAATCAATAACAATAGTTGATAATTGGCATAACTCGATGATAAATTTACTGAGATCATTCATGCGTGTATAACGACACGGTTCGCTTCACGTTGTAATGTGATTTTAGTTATTTGAAATCGAAATAAGACACGTACACACGTATAGGATATTATATATGTCGCAATCAGAAGAAGAAATCAATTTGAATTTAAGTCATAATTAGAACACGAGCGCCGCCGGGCGACTTTCGAGAGAACTTAGATCATTCTGAAAATAGGGATCGTTGCGAGAACATTGTTTGAACGATAGGAGCTTGGTAGATCGATGATATCTTGACTGTAGTATTGTGAATGTATTCCTTGAATCCGACTTTACCCATGGCCGCCCACATGTGATCTCGAGTACTAGTAATTCTGATATCGTGCTAGCTCAAGCCGATATCAGAAGTGGGATCGCTGTCGGATCAAGTTAGAAATCTAAGATGGGAAGATGTGATGAAAAAAATAGGAGATCGAAAATGAGCGCAAATTCAATGGCATTCGTAAAATTTTCTGTGAAATATGGGATCTAAAAAGAAAAGAATTAATTTGACGTTTCCGTCCGTCACTGTGAAAAAATATTTCAATTACGAGATTATTTTGTAAAAACAGAAACGATAAACGTTGATATGCAAGATCGTAAGGGGATTATACGCTTTTGTGCACGATTTAACAGTTTCAGTATTTGAAAACGCAAATACGTTTATGAAGTATGTGTGCGTCGTATAATAACAGTCGAAGGTATACGTACACGGCATACAAAAGACCGTTAACGTGATTTGGAAATCATATGGTGCTAAACAATCAAAGAAAAGTACTTCAAAAAGGAATTATGCGAAAGGAAAGAGAAATCCATCGCGCATGCGTGGATCTGTGACATTAAGTTTCGAAAAAGATAAATGTCAAGAAAATAAATGAAAAATCATAAAGTCGTTATTGTTGTAAGATTACGCAAAATGCAAAAAAGTGATAGCCAGGAAAATAATAAGCCACCGAAGATATGTTCGGAGTCAGGATGTTTATGACTTCCGAATCTGCGCTAGTGCTATAGCATGGACATTGGATCACTGTTTTAAAGCAACTGGAAATTAAACCAAGCAGTTGATATAATGTGAAAGGGTGCAAGTATCCGCAGGTCTCCCAATAGCAGGTTATGCAAACATGACCTATGGTATGGTTTCATTCAGCGAGAGCGTAAGATGTCCAACTTGTTAAAATCCTCAAAGTATTGATGTCTCAAGGATCCGGTGAGTTCGTTCCTTTAGTAGTTTGTGTGTTGGGCTGTAAGATTAGAGGGTAATGAGCGTAATGTATTCTAGTATCCTTAAATGATTTAAATCTAAGTGACTCGAGATAGTTTGTCAACTGAACAATAGTACAGTTCGGTATTTAGGTTGTTAGTATGTTGTAATTATTTACGGAAATGCTTAGTGAATCTGTTATTATTGTTAATTTGTAATTATCAGATGTTATTTTAATGAGGGTGGTACTATTTGGGGAAAATAAAATTATCTTGTTAAAATAATTTGAAATAATACTTGAGTAATTTAGATGTCAAACATGTCGGTTATGACAGTTTGAATAAAATTAAAAACATTATTGAATTAAATCATGTGACGTTCCCTGTACGTGTTATCAATCCTCTACTGACAAAAAAAGTTAGCAATAGTTCAGCGTGCTGTTATTAAGAGTAGTTACTCGTGAAATGTTATTCTTTTTTGTGAACCTTAGTGAAACAATCTAGTATTAGTGCACAGTAAGTCGCAAAACCTGTCCTAATCGAAATATCGAGTTCTTAGCTCATTACTAGCCAGTGGTAGTTTTGCTAAAATTGATGATCTGAGATCGGCTCACAGTTCGCGCTAGTGAAGGGTATCGGTGAACCGGCTCGCATATCAATTCAGTTTATAACTACATGGGTTATAGTTCGTGTGAGCGGCGAGTCATCGAACGGTTAGAGGCTTATGGGCACCCATAGTTGTGGTACATTGCGGTGAGCGGTGGGCTGCTAATTTAGTTGTTGAGCTGCAGCTCATCGGTTTAAGACTACGTGAACTGATCTGTTGTACCGGTTCTAAGCTGATGTACACACAGCTACGCATTACATTTATTACCGCTGACGTAGTTTTGAATAATTGTGGAATTTTAGCAAGCAGAACCAAATGATATCGGATAGCACCGCCTGTTTAGGTTGTAACTCTATTAATAAAAAATATTAGTTAGAGATTAAAATTGAAGTGGTTGATATTAACGTTTGTTGTATGCAATTGAACTTAGCAAACTGAGAACTTGCTAGCCTACTCTGCTTTGCTCATTATCTAATGTGATATTTAAATTCTCTTTCTTTGTGTATCGGCTCATGCAGTCTTGTAATCTGCAACATCTTTGTATTTCAAACTATTGTTTAAACCCAAGGCGTAGTCATAGTAATGTTAACGTAACGCTTGAATTCGGGATAAACGCATCGTCCGCAACACGATTCTTTGACACGTGATAACTTCGATAACATTGGTAGTCAAAGAACTGACTGTACACATTCCAATTATAGAGCTGGTCGTGTAGCTATTAAGTAAAAGCGAAAATGTGTTTAAGCGTAATCAGGTTTAATTGATCCGAAATATGGTTTTAAGTTACGATAGCGAGAAAATGAAAGAAAAGGTGTGTTTGGAGTTAGGGATAATAGTATAGCATGTTTTGTTTCCCGATTACTATTCCCTTAGTTAACGTCATGGCTTTAAGATCTGTAAAATGAAAAAGGAAGTTTGGCTTCTACTAAATTTAAAAAGGAAATTTGTTCGCGCGAGCGCCTGCCGTAATTTTAATAGCAACGGATAAGTTTATAGATCACCGTCACGAAGTACCATTTTTAAAAACGTCATTCAAAATCTGTAGCTAGCATCAAGTACACGCATTACTTCCTGGCAAAAATCTTTCATTTACTTCCCTCAAGCATATCGGCGATCAAATATTTACATGGTCAGCTTCGAGCCGAATTTGGAAGTTTCTTCAATCAGCGGAGAAGATAATCAACGCCGATATATCAAAATCTTGAAGAAGATATTAGTTCGTACGGAGTTCAAATTGAGGACGTCATCAAGAACAAAGAACGGACGAACATACTCGACACCGCACAGTGTTTAATGGAAGTTTATTAGTGTTTTTTAATTATTTGTGTAGTGTTTGTTTAATTTTCTTTAAGATTATTATTGTAATTTTCCAGATTTTTGCCAATTTCCGTTATATTTTACAATGACCGAGGAGAGGGAATTAATTAAGAAGCGTGCTAGTTATAAAGGTCGTTTAACAGTTTTCAATAATTACATCAGCGACTTAAGGGAGCCGTTAACTTCGTCCCAGGTTAGCGAATTGAAGACCCGCGTAAGTAAAATTGATATTTTATATGCTAACTACGATGAGGTCCAACTAAGATTAGAGTGTTTGTCTGATGACATTGATTTTCAACTTAGTGAACGAGAAGATTTCGAGTCAAGTTATTTTAAAATATTTGCAAAAGCCCAAGAATTAATTTTACATTATGAGGGTGAGCAAAATAAAAGCGAGCTAGGTTGCAACAGTTCAGTGCATAATAATAATAGTATAGTTAAACTACCTACTATTCAGTTACCTAAATTTAGTGGCTCGTATGATAACTGGCTTGAATTTAGAGACACTTTTTCTAGCTTAATACACTCAAATGACAATATAGATAATATAAATAAGTTTCATTATCTTCGCGCGTCGCTCGACGGGACAGCCGCTGTGGTGATACAATCTATTGAATTTTCAGCCGGTAATTACTTAATTGCTTGGAATCTTTTGTGCGACCGGTTTGATAACAAAAGGCTATTGATACAAAATCATGTTGCCGCAATATTTGAAATCGAGACAATTTCAAAAGAGTCGTCATTTATTTTAAAACGTATTATTGATACGATTAATAAAAATATTAGAGCTTTAGAATCGTTAGGCGAACCCGTTAGTTATTGGGATACGTTATTAATTTACATAATTAGTCATAAATTAGACATGAAAACGTATCGTGAGTGGAAGAATATAAGGGTAGGTTGGACTGTAATACTGACATTTCATTTAAATTATTTTTAACTTTTTTACGTAATCGTGCAGACCTTTTAGAGACATTAGAACTGTCTCGTTGTCCTCAACCTTCACAAAAAAGGACAAGTAACATTAAAAGTATGGTGTCGATTGCACAAAGTCAAATTATACAAGGTCCGAAGCCTTCATTACAACAATGTCCTAATTGTCAATGTGAACATAAATTAATTAATTGTCCCAAGTTTTTACAACTTTCTAATGAACAGCGTTTGGAACTTGTGCCTAAATTAAAAGTCTGTTTTAATTGTTTGCGTTCCGGTCACTATGCGAACAATTGTAGAACTAATGGTTGCAAAATATGTAAAAAGCGTCATAATGTTCTCATTCACGTTACAGATCTGAAGCATAAGCCAACAACTAATGTATGTTCTATCACTGAGGACCGCTCTGCCAATTTCTCCGCAATCCCAACACCATGCAGTGACGATACTTCCAGTAATGTCACGTTGTCTGCCCAACTTTCAACCTACTTCCCCAACAGAACGCAGGTACTGTTAGCCACTTCTCTAATAAAAATTGTTGACGACCGCGGCAGCGATCGCCTCGCCCGCGCTGTGCTCGACAGTGGTAGCACTTCATGTCTTATTAGTGATCGATTGAGGCAATCGTTAAATTTACCAACAATTAAGGTAAATGAGTCACTACTGGGTATAAATAATTCAAGGTCACACATCAGTGAAATGTGTTGTGTACCCATTAAATCATTAAATGAAAACTTTTCGATAAAGATTTTCTGTTTTGTTTTGCCGAATATTACTGATGATGTTCCAAGTCAGCAGATTATTTTAAAAGACTTAAATTTACCTAGCAACCTTTCTTTGGCAGACCCTAACTTCCACATTCCATCTTCGGTGGATTTAATTATTGGTGCGGATGTTTTCTGGGATCTGTTAGGGCTACGTAAAATTAGTTTAGGAGCCGGGAAGCCCGTGCTATTTGAATCTAGTCTAGGGTGGCTAGTTTCAGGCCCCGTATATAGTGGTCAAGTACGCTCGACTTCTGACTTTAAGTCAAATTTTGTTTCGGTACATTCAAATAATAATGTTTCTTCGTGCAATGATTCCAGTGATGACACTCAAACTCTGTTAACGCGGTTTTGGCGCCTCGAGGAGGTCAGCCCTCAGTCTTCATCTTTCTCCAAAGAAGAGAAAATGTGCGAGGAACATTTTATCAAAAATACATCTCGTCTGTCAGACGGTCGGTTCTGTGTCAGGTTGCCACTGACTCAGTCACCTGATGTATTAGGCGGCTCGCTGCAGCGCGCCAAACATTGTTTACTTTCTCTTGAGAGAAAATTTAAGGGGCAACCCGAATTTAAAAATAATTATATTAAATTTATGTCTGAGTACATATCATTAGGACACATGTCCGAATGTTCATTTGATTCACAGAGACAAGCTTATTTCATACCACATCACGGAGTGATTCGTCCGAGTAGCTCGACAACCAAGCTCAGAGTTGTCTTTAATGCGAGCAGTCCCACTACTTCAGGTATTTCCTTTAATGACCTTCAGTTAGTAGGGCCTAACGTTCAGGATGATCTCTTGTCAATCCTTATTAGATTCCGACTATACAAGTACGTGATATCTGCAGATGTCGAGAAGATGTATCGACAGATTGTTGTACATCCCGATGATCGACATCTGCAAAAAATTGTCTGGAGAGAAAATCCATCCGAGCCGCTACGGTCGTACGAGCTGAACACGGTCACGTATGGCACCGCCAGCGCCCCCTACCTCGCCACCAGGTGTTTAAAACAAATCGGTGTTGAGTGTAATGATTCGAAAATATCTGAAGTCATTATACACGATTTTTATGTAGACGATTTGTTGACTGGTGGCGATTCTATTCAGGACGTGCTGGACATACGTGACAAGGTGTCGGAGGAGCTCGCGTCCGCAGGCATGAATCTCCGAAAATGGAAATCGAATGAACCTCAAGTCATTTTAAAAATAATTATATTAAATTTATGTCTGAGTACATATCATTAGGACACATGTCCGAATGTTCATTTGATTCACAGAGACAAGCTTATTTCATACCACATCACGGAGTGATTCGTCCGAGTAGCTCGACAACCAAGCTCAGAGTTGTCTTTAATGCGAGCAGTCCCACTACTTCAGGTATTTCCTTTAATGACCTTCAGTTAGTAGGGCCTAACGTTCAGGATGATCTCTTGTCAATCCTTATTAGATTCCGACTATACAAGTACGTGATATCTGCAGATGTCGAGAAGATGTATCGACAGATCGTTGTACATCCCGATGATCGACATCTGCAAAGAATTGTCTGGAGAGAAAATCCATCCGAGCCGCTACGGTCGTACGAGCTGAACACGGTCACGTATGGCACCGCCAGCGCCCCCTACCTCGCCACCAGGTGTTTAAAACAAATCGGTGTTGAGTGTAATGATTCGAAAATATCTGAAGTCATTATACACGATTTTTATGTAGACGATTTGTTGACTGGTGGCGATTCTATTCAGGAGGTGCTGGACATACGTGACAAGGTGTCGGAGGAGCTCGCGTCCGCAGGCATGAATCTCCGAAAATGGAAATCGAATGAACCTCAAGTCATTTTAAAATCCGATGACCCCTCATTAAATTTAAATATTGGGTCCACGGAGCCTTGCAAAACATTAGGTCTCAGTTGGCTTATCGAATCAGATAACTTACATTTTTCCACAAATAATATTAAACTTAATAACTTAACTAAGCGAGGATTACTTTCAGTCATTTCCCAAATATTTGACCCGTTAGGCATTTTAGCCCCCTGCATTATTTCCATGAAAATATTAATGCAAAAATTATGGCTTCTTAAACTTTCGTGGGATGACCCACTGCCTATCGAAATTATTAAATCATGGCAAATAATTGCAGACAGCTTACCTTTATTAAGTCATTTACGTGTTCCTCGTCTTATAGTTTGCAATAGTTATCACACAATTGACTTGCATATTTTCTGTGACGCATCGCAAGTAGCCTACGGTGCGTGTTTATACGTTCGTAGTACTAGTGATAATACTGTTTTGGTGCGGTTGCTTTCAGCCAAGAGTCGCGTTGCGCCCCTAAAGCCCACTACGATCCCGAGGCTCGAGCTGTGCGCTGCGCTCGTCGGAGTCCGCCTGTACGAAAAGGTGTTAAGTTCTCTGCGAGTTCAAGTAAGATCAGTCATTTTTTGGACAGACTCCACTATCGTCTTAGGCTGGTTAAAAATGTTGCCAAGTAAATTGCAACCGTTTGTGCGTAACCGTGTAGCCGAGATTTTAGATAAAACCGGTTCGCATATCTGGCGTCATGTCCCTACTGATTTAAATCCAGCAGATTACGTCTCGCGCGGTGTTACTATTGACAAAATTATCGATCTCGATATGTGGTGGTCAGGCCCTCAGTTTTTAACGAAAGATATTTCTTCTTGGCCAAAAAATGTAACGCCAAATGAGCGATTACCTGAAACGCGCACTGAAATTTCCTTAATTACTTCTAATTCTAAAACTACTTTAATTAACTTTGAACGTTTTTCTAATTTTGTCAAATTACAGCGCACTATGGCTTATGTATTAAGGTTTATTAACATTTGTAAGAAACAGCGTCCAACTACACCATTTTTGAATAATGATGAACTTAAAAATTCTTTAAATGTTTTATTAAAATTGTCACAAGTCGAGTCATTTGATGAATATGATACTTTATTGCATAATAAACGCCTGCCTGCAAAAAATAAACTTTTACAATTTAATCCATTTTTAGATGATAACAATTTAATGCGGGTTGGCGGTCGTTTAAATAATTCATTGTTTTCTTATGAAAAGAAACATCCGGTTTTATTACAGTCCACTCATCGATTAACAAAATTACTTTTTGAATATATGCATGTTAAACTTATGCATGCCGGCCCTCGTTTATTATTAAGTTCATTACGTGAAACTTACTGGCCTATCGGTGGTCTTAATTTAGCAAAACGAACATTTCGTAATTGTCATTTGTGCTGTCGTTTTAAGGGCAAGGTAGTGAATCCTATCATGGGTAGCCTGCCGCAGCGACGTGTGACCGCGAGCGGCTGTCCCTTCGAGACCGTCGGAGTTGACTATGCCGGACCTATCATGTCAGCTAGTCGTCAAGGTCGCGGCTGTAAACTTGTCAAAGTTTATATTGTTGTTTTCGTGTGTTTTACAACTAAAGCCATACACATCGAATTAGTAGGAGATTTGACAAGTAATAATTTTTTATCGGCACTTCGTCGATTTATGTCACGTCGTGGCAAACCTAAACATATTTATTCCGACAACGGGACCTCATTCGTAGGCGCATATAACGAAATTGGTCGTTTCATTACAAATAGTCTCAATACGCTACCTGGTGACCTTGCTCCTGACTATATTAATTTTCATTTCTTACCTCCTCACGCCCCTCATTTTGGTGGTCTGTGGGAGGCTGGCGTTAAATCTGTAAGTTTCATCTTAAGAGAATTCTTGGTAATTGTAACCTCACATACGAGGAATTAAACACTGTGCTGGTCCAAATCGAGGCAGTTCTCAACTCCCGTCCGCTAACGCCGCTCTCAGCAGATCCGAGCGATCTGTTGCCGCTGACGCCGGGACATTTTCTCATCGGCCGCCCGCTCACCGCGCTGCCGACTGACAGCTACGAACACCACGCCACAGGAAAACTGAGCAGATATCAGCATCTGGAGCAGCTCCGCCAACACTTTTGGCGCAGATGGAGCAAGGAGTACGTCTCAGAACTTCAGTTGAGGACGAAATGGCGCTCCAATCTCAATCCCTTACAAGAAGGTGCCCTTGTCATCCTGAAGGAGGACAATTTACCGCCGCTAAAGTGGCGGCTGGGTCGAATAGAAGCAGTTCATCCCGGAGCGGACGGCGTATCCCGCGTGGCCGACGTGCGGACTTCGACAGGAGTCGTGCGCCGCGCATTCAGCAAGATCTGCCCGCTGCCTCAGGACGACAATTAATCCTTTGTTGAAGGACGAGCCTTCAACGCCCGGGGGCATGTTCGCGCGAGCGCCTGCCATAATTTTAATAGCACCGAATGATTTATAGATCACCGTCACTAAGTATTATTTTTAAAAAACTGTCATTCAAAATCTGTAGCTAGCAACAAGTACACGCATTCCCTCCTGGCAAAAATCTTTCATTTACTTCCCTCAAGCATATCGGCGATCAAATATTTACATATTATTACATATTATTACATATTATTACATATTATTACATATTATTATGATATTATTAACGTTTCCAACTGAGCTGACAAATGGTTGCAGATTGGCATCATATGGGTCGGTATGGAATGTTCACAGGAGGTGAATAGTATTGGCCGTGTGTTGTGGTTTGAACCTTGTTGTCATAAGTTGGTAACGGAGATGTAATTTTGTTTTGGAGATGTTTCCATGTTTGAGGTCAAATATTCTTACAGTTTGTATAGCTTAATTATTTGTGAACGAAATTATAAGCTGACCAGAGGGAATAACAATCGTAATAGCACTTATAATGTTAGCATAACACTAGTGGGTGAATGCAGTAAACTCTGTGGTTTCGTTGTCTTTACTTTGCTAATATGATGTCTGATAGCCTGAAAGACCAGCATGCAAATAGCACGGGGACGTGCTAATGTCAGTATGGCCGAGACGTGTAAGAGTTATCGGTTTAAGGCGCGGTAAGATAGCGGTTGGTGTTAACCAGCGATGTTACAAAAATTCGGTTCATCCAGTAATTGACTATGTAATCACTAATGACGTGAAGAATGTGTCCGTGGCAGCACTATGCGTTGGAAGAGGTGCGTGGTGACTGCTTTGTATGTTCGGTACGCTATTTGCAAGGAGTAGCACTAATGTAAACTGAGATGGTGGTTAGTAGTTTTCATGGTGGGTTACAGTGTGATGTACTTGCAACTGTAGAGTGTTGAAAGTTTGTAGTTACAAACACGGAGTTAAAGGATGCCTGTGAGTCATGTACCAGTCGATGTTGATGATGACATAAACTCGAGTAAGGGTCTTTACCGTATTGTGGTCGACCGTACCAGAAGTTTTAACGTAGCCGTAGTCCTTGGATGTGCGGTGCGCGGTTAACTCTGGCGGAGGTCGGGGTCAGGAGGACCGGTTTGTGTAACTGTTGTGTCATAGGGTGATGACAGGCAGGGGTCTGGAGGACCGTTGTGTGTAGTTGGCACGTCGGAGCCGGACGTGGAGAGATTTGGCCGGAGGGCCGCGGTGAGAGATTCGGTGGGAGAGCCGAGGCGTTAGAGGTTTTTACTCGGTGGAGTTTGTGTGAGTTGAGAGTATAACGCTGAAAGTACTAAAATTTGAACGACGGTGGTACATGTCTCAGGCGTGTTAGTGTTGGCGAGTATGAATTAAATTTCTAGACTCTACGAGTATGTATGTTGTTGGTTAATAAGCGTAGTTAGGCCAGGAGTGGCCGAGCGGAACGTGAGTAACATCACCCGAGGACGGGTGTTCGCAGGATGGCCGTGTCGCAATCAGAAGAAGAAATCAATTTGAATTTAAGTCATAATTAGAACACGAGCGCCGCCGGGCGACTTTCGAGAGAACTTAGATCATTCTGAAAATAGGGATCGTTGCGAGAACATTGTTTGAACGATAGGAGCTTGGTAGATCGATGATATCTTGACTGTAGTATTGTGAATGTATTCCTTGAATCCGACTTTACCCATGGCCGCCCACATGTGATCTCGAGTACTAGTAATTCTGATATCGTGCTAGCTCAAGCCGATATATATAATCTGATTAATTAGGGTCCTTCAAGAAGCGACCCTACCATTTCCTCTATCTGTAGTTCCTCTGGTGTTGTGGATGTCCATAGGCGTCGTTGACCATCTCGGTGTTCCCGCCGCTCGTTTGCCCCTTTTATTATGAAAAAAAAAAACTGAATACCACAGCTTACTTAACCAATAATAAAGCGAAATAAGAATCATAAAGCACGCTAGCTTTTAAAATAAGCGACATTAGTTCTAAGTAACTAGCTACTGCTTGCGTTTTTCTCGTTTTCGTAACTTCTACGAGTATGATGGCTTTATAATGGATATATTAAAGTTAGTGGATTTCAATATTCCAAGAAGCGAAATAGTGTAGTTTAAAAAATAAAGACATTCTCTTATATTAACGAGTTGTTTAAAAGCGATGCATCGTGTCGTCGCGTTTACATACACTTTCGTGTCTAGGAACGGCGCTGTCCAAACTTCACATCGCCTAATATATTTCGTACTACTGAAATAAATATTTTATCGACATTATCGGTTTCATTTTTTATTTCAAGTACATTGACGTTTTTGTTCGACACTAGTGTTTCGAAGAGAGTGTTAAACCGTCAATGTATAACGTAAACAATTTGAATCGAGTGAAACGTTCGTTATGAGAGTGAAAGGTTCTTGGCATCTTTTGTAATAAATTTCAAAGTTTAGTCCGGGTTAATATAATATGCCACCTTTGTTAACATGCGCTTCTGCAACCAAATATTGGTGTATGTAAGTTTTGTAAGTACTGACGGGTGCATTCATTAAGTTTTGACGTTAGAACTTTAAGTTAATTCGCGTGTTATGAAGTATATATTTTTAAAACGTTACCTTTTTTATATTCAAACTAGAACTTTATGTAGTTATACGCAATATTTAAATGTGCACACTTAAAGGTGGTAAGACACGAACTATTCACCTTGTTAATAACTTAAGTATTATACGTAGTACAAACTAGATATAACTTAACACAAAACTCGTCAATAGCTTCTAGGGGTCATCTATAATGACTGCAGTACAAAATCCATTAACCCCAGCTTAAGTTCAATTTAATGGCGCTTTAGACCACCTGTGGTCACTATAATACCTTCGCTTAGCACAGCTTGTTCTGAAATAAACACTAAATGTGCCTCTGTCACGACAACTTGTTTACGTCAGAAAAACAATGACGTCATCAAGGGTTATTCCCAATTTTTATAAACTAACTATTACAAAATTAATCCTAATTGCAATTAAATTTCACGTATCTAACGTTACTCTAAAAATATCTACAAGTAGCTTATTAAGAACATAAACCTTTGATTAAACTATTTTACAACTGTGTTGTGCGATTGTCGATTGTTTTCTAGCCAAAACAACTGCGAGTAGTGTGCGCAACTCCATATAAGCTCATAGGAATCAAAGCACGACTAAAGAGTTGTGCAATAGTTTAGTGAAAGATATGCGCGCGCTCTAAAATAACATTAACTTTACCTTATTTGATAACCACTTCTAACAAATCAAACCGTATTTTTTGTGGAAATTGCCATATAAGTGCAAACATTTACACAGGTGACGAAGTAAATAAAAATTCTCGTACTTATATAATACATGTTTGTAAATAAACATGTCAAATGTTACGCAACCTTTTTGGAGAGGTTTCAATCTATAGCACCTACGGCAGGGCCGTATTCACTGGAGGACAAGCGTCGCAACGCCCTGGCGCCTTTAGAAGCGCCCGAACGCCAACCAATAGACGTCCGTACTAGTTATTTTGAGCGCCAGATTTTCTCACCCGGACGCCGAATGTAAGCCGGCCCTGTACCCAGGCTTTCATCTCTGTGTAAATATTGTAACGGTGGCGAATGGAGGCTGTAAGTATTTGGCCACGTGTTGGTGATACTGCTTTGTTATCTGGGATATGTTTGCACAAACATTTGGCATTGTGTCACGGTACATTACTCCAACAACAAACTCTTACAATACTCAGTTTCCATTAACATTTTCTTTTATTAAAAGACATTTGTTATTAAATGAAATAACTGTTACTTATAACTTTAAAAATGTAGTAAATTTTCTTACATTACTTTCGCCTTCTACTCCGTCCCCGTAGAATTAAAAAAAACAGAAAAGTAAGTAGCCTATGTGTTCTTCTAGACTATCATTTACATATATGTATGCCATATCATCGAGATCCGTTCAGCAGTTTAGGCTACAAACTTTAACAAACATCCATCCATCCATCTAAACTATCGCATTTCTAATATTAGTCAGATTGTTTAGGCGGTTTCTGTTGCGATATAGGTAATACCTAGTAATTTCTCAACTTAAAGTTATACCATCAGATTCAAAGGTTGACTTACTAATGGATTCCTATTTGTAAACAGTAATTAACTGTCAAGAGATACGCTTCAGAATATACAAATACATCTACACCATAACAACCCCTTATAAATAAGGCTGTGTTCACACAGGCGGCTACTAGTAAACATTAGCTTGTCACTTATTATTATATAATACTTACATTTCCATCCCCGCATCATATCAATTGCGTAGTAATTGAAAGCCTTCGTTCCCCCTTTGCTTCTAAATCAAACCTTAATGCAAATGGAAAAGTTATAAATTTAAATGACAAGCATCAAATTGCGAATATGATGACTTTTCGCATTTTAAATGCTGTTGTTTACATCCTTATTCCTTGTTAATAAGGTCGAAAATATATATTTGATACGCAAATTTTGAGATTATATCTGAGGGATGTCGTCACATATTAAAAACTGTCATCTTAGACTGTGATGCTTTCAAAATAAGGTCGAATATTGTTTATCAATGTCGTTTTGCAAAAAGGGGGTCAACGAACTGGGGACCCACGTGGCGTTTGCAATTGCGCAGTTTTCTAAACCCCTGCAGTGGTTTACAAGTATATCTGTGTATGGGTTTAAGGTAAACACACCAAAAATTACCAAAGAAAAAATCATATATTTTATGTCTTTAAAATAGAATAGAAAATGCACAAAATAGGGTGAAAAGAGAGAGATATCTGATCTTGAAGAGTAAAAAAATACTTAAAAGTTACTCCAGGTCTTAAATAATATTTTGCCTCGATCTTACACATAGAAAATTCACACACAAATAATTACTACTCATTCTTTTAACTGAGAATAGCATTGCAAAGATATTTCAATTTCATCACATAAAGAAAATGTAAAATATGCAATTAAACTGACATAATGGCATTATCTATAATTTTAAAAAATAATACTTTGCCTGTCTGAAATAGGTGCTTTTACCCTAAATGTAGGGCTCTATTTAGGTGACCCACATACGTCCCTTTAGGGAGAGAGCGGTGCACGAAACTGCAAGCAAATGATTATGTTCAGACGAATTTGGGCCTTACAGAAATTGCGTCGTAATTTTATCAACTGGAGCTACAGTTACGAGAAGGAAAATCTACATTTATATCAAAAAGTTGGACAGTCTGTTCAAACATGTAAAGAAGTACTTAAGTGGTTAATATTTATTTCTATTGGTTAAAAATAGCATAAGGCACTTTTATATTATTACTAGCTGTTCGCGTGCGGATTCTTCCGCGTGAAATTATAAAAACTTTATTTTATTGTTTACATTTGTCAAATTATCAATTGCAATTGTCAAAATGACATGACATAATGACAAACCATTGCAATCTTACTTCCTTGATGTTGGCAGCAACTTATGGTCTCTTTCCCACATTAGGGTGTTTATCCAAAATATTTACCCCCTAAGTTTAATGGCGTAAAATATATAGCCTAAAGCATGACGTAAGTGTAGGGCTTTTTATAAAAAAAAGAGTTATTCAAAAATATGCTGTAATTGCTGACATCTTAGGCAACAAAGAAGTGTGTGTTTACGCTTTATTATATTAGTATAGATATAGATGTGAAGACAATGAGAACAAGCTAATTGGATAATTATAAAAAACGAAGGGGCATCTTTAAAATAAATATATGAAATCAAAAGAGGTTCATCTAGAATCTATTCCAGCATCTTTAATGGACATGTTAATGCTCGGGCAGCTTTGAATCAGTGCATTCGATAGGCGACAGATGGCGCGTGATAATTTAACGAGCGTTTACACTGCGCCGTGAGCAGTAACCTGAACACAGCCATTGCTAAAGATTACTGGATATATTAAAACTTAATGCCTGCCATACACGGACACAGAAACTGAGACTTTGTAGCGGGCTTAAGTATAATAATAACAACTTAAAAACCCTTCAAGGTTATCTAAAGCTTTCATAGAAAATTAAATGACATCTTCATGCCTTTTTATTTATTTTTTTCTACTCTAAAGAATTCCATATCTATCTATTTATGTTTAAATAATAATTTGTAATATCTTGGTAGTTAGCACAGTCTTCGAATAGCACACTCTTACATATTTAAACATCAGTTCATTTTACGGCACATTTAAAAACTTCTTCACTCTATTTCATAACAACGTCCGAAGTTTGAGAGCAGGTTAACATAACTTCGACAGCGAGCTCCCGCGGCCAAATATTTGTTTTGGCAAGTTTTAAAACTGCCGATGTGCTGCTCAGACTTGGAAATATGCTTACAATAGACTTTAACTGCACTTCATAGCTCCGTATTAACGCATAAGATCACTTCAGAAACTTTACAATGCACAATATTGTTTGATATACGCCTAGAGTTGGGAAGTAGCAAACTTTTTATATACATTCCAGTATTATATCCATATCACAGAAATAATCTCACGCCTGTAAAAGAGTATATTTATTAAATATATGCTCAAACATGATAGTTTGCATGACTCAACGCCAGTAAAGGACTCCATTCAGCAATATTCAGTCACATTGATGATTGAGAAACCTATATACGTACTGCTTAAACCATTAAACATCTCTGAGTATAGAAAGAGACACTAAGAAACTTTAAGTCTTCACTTTTGTAAATAAATAAACTGGAAAATAATATATCAAAGCTATTAACACCTCTAAAGAAGTTTATTGAGTAATTTTAGTTCTCAGAAATCCTATCCCAGTCTAAAGGTTTCCATTTACGAGGACGTCGCCTCGTGCCGGCCGATACAATGGGAACGCGCACAAAGGGTCCAAAATGTCGGCAGCGGGGCTTCCTTCCGAAAGATATTCGATATAACTTACGGCCGCTAGCGCGTGATGAATTCGACGGACATCCCCGGTGAATACCGCCACATACCTTTAAAGCCTTACATGTGCTATATTTAAGTGATTTTTCTAGTCACATAAATATAAAACTATTTATAACTTAATTAGTAATTCTACCTATAATTCATTAGATTATTACCTTGATTTTACCCCTTTTCACCTTTTTTCTTTAAAGACTGTAAATAAAACAAAAAAGTAATAAAGATTTCAATAGTTACTGTTATAATACGAGTATTTGTGTATCATTTTGTAATGAGTAAAAATGTAGTAACTTTTTTCGCAAGTTTAAAAAAAATCACAAGCTTTTTAAACCGTTGAAAATAGGACGTAACTAAAACATTGTCGAGCATTACATTCGGTGGAAGTTTTCGCAAACATTTGCAGTTACACCAACGGAACACTGGGCAATTAGTTAGAGCGGCCCGAGTACAGTCGGCGGCGCAATTTTCACATTCAATTTTATTGTAACACGCTGTATTATTTACGAGCGCGCGGCACGCGGTGTGTCGCCGCCTTTTCACACGCGATCACACAAACACTCTTTTTGTTAATGCTAGTATCACACGAGGACAGAATAGACAGGTAAAACAGACAGTGCAACATAACTGTTCTGCGCGGGATTTCTGGAAACACTTGAAGTACTGCACCCTTTACTGTTCTACAAGTTCAGCCCTCGTGTGAAACTATTATAAGTACATACGATGTTGTAAAGAGGTCGTTACGTCGACATCTATGTACATACCCTTAGGTTTCCTTTTATATTATTTTAAAACAGAGCTACTTCGCTTCTTTACTGTACTCTAAAGTGAAACAAGCTTTTTTGTTTTATGTTACATCGACTTGTCTTTAACGAACTAAATTCAAACTAGGTTCAAATTATGAGGTTGTAAAAAAACTCTCATGGAAACATTCTGATAGTTTATAAAAGGCTTTTCACACCCCATTCTGTTCGTATGCGGTGGCTGGTAAAAACGTAAAAAAACGTTAGAACGGAACGTGTAAATCATCACGATATGGTCGCCAATAAATCACTTACGCGACAGGGGCCGCAACTAGGGTTGACAACTGTTTTAATAATATGTAAGTAAAGAAAAATCAATAACTACAGTTGATAACAACATGGACAAATCACCCTATATTCGAAATTAATCTAACCGGTTTTAAATTAATTTTAGTTTAGTTTTCCAGAGAATTGACATATTTTTGGACAAAATGTTAGAGCTAGCTATAGACATCGAGAAGTTAAGATGCTGTAGATTGTTATTAGAAATTGGTTGCCGGTTACTCTAGGAAACTGATCAATCATTTACTTGCTTATGCAAGTTGGCAGCCCTAGGGACGTGGAATTTCATAGGACAGTGTCGAGTGCGACGTGCAGCGCATGCCACCGCGCGTGAAACGGAACGCTCCTCGTGCTGCTACGCTACCATTACACTTTATGAAATATCGATTAAAATGCCCAACGACTTTAAAAGCTTTGGCGACGGTATGATTGTACGATAAAATCGAACATGTGCGGTACTTTGAATGATGAATATACTCGCGTGCTTTAATATTTACTGAAATTTAATAGAAATATAACTAAACAAGATAAAATGTGAAAAGCATAATAAATGACTTCGTGATTTTAATACGTCTCAATCATTGCACAATTTCTTTTATTCAACTAATTAAAAAAATCTAACATTGAGTACTACACTCAATTGCATTATTAGTGGTCATGTTTGAATTTTTTATTTAAATTCTTCAGCGTTAGACAATTTCTTGCTCAAGTTCTGGTCAAATATCACTAAGTATTTTCAAATGAAATTGAAATATTTCCGTAACGTTGTTTGTTATCCAAGTGTGTTTAAAATTGAGGAAAATGTAAAGGTAAACATCTTTTATTTTTCCTCTTTAATATTTTCCTTGAAAGAATTTTCCTGTCAATCAATGTCAGACTATCGCAATGATATAAAAATGTATGTTATCCCATCAACAATTTTGCTAAAAACATACTTAGAGTTACTTTTACTGGGGACACCGCCCTTACAGTATTCTTACGACCCCCCACTATTATTGCCGATAGACTTAAAGGCCTACGCACAACAGCGCTTAAAACTATCCGAGAACCCTGCAATTACATTTCCCGCTCTATTTTGAAACTCATAAAGTCTAAAATTGCACCACATATATTCGGCATAAAAGTTAAGCGCATTCTGAACGCGCGCCGCTCGTCTCCATAAAATATTTTACGACTGCAATAAAACTGAATACTGCCTCACTACTACATACTATAGAAATTGTCGCTACGTTTGTCCGTATGAATTTGACTCATTTATATGTAAGTGTTTACATATAGGTTTCATTAAAATTAAAACAAACCTTTGCAATTTAATAAAACATGCAAAAATAACGTGTGAACCAATAAATCTGAGTGTATATGTACTTTTTTCTACTTTTAATTTATAACTTTTGTATTCAAAATTCAATTTTTCGTACGCCGAAAAATAATCGTTCAAATTCTATTATTAATGAATTAAGAAAGTATTAATCTTAATAAATATTTATCTATTAATTATAGACGTTTACTTTGATATTCGACAACAGTTGTAGAAAAGGTAATATATTTTTTAAAACTATACAAAGTCTATTCTGGTATAACATGACAACCCGGGTTGAAGCACTAGTATAGATAAAGCCAAAAGATCAGGAGTCTTACAGCATGTTAGCGTTAAATGGCCGCGAAATTAGAAAGGCTCGTTTCAACGGTTTTTGTTGTGGAGTAGAGTCGACTGCAAATGTGCTCTTAGAAACAAATGACATCGCAACACGCCCTCACTGGTCATCCCTAATGAACGCAAAGAATTACCCCATAGAATAATTATATTATACTATTATCTTACAAATATTATAAATGCGAAAGTTTAGATAGATGGATGGATGTTTGTTTGAGTTTGTAGTCTAAACGGATGAACGGATCTTGATGAAATTTGGCTTAGACGTAGAGAATAGTCTGAAAACTAGTATGTTATTATTACAGTGTTAAGAATTTGTTTAATTAAAGAAATATCAGCCAGCAATATAGAGAAATAAAATAATATGTAATTTATGTCCTAACAAAAACTCTCCCCAGGAAATCAAACCCCGATCTCCTGCATGATACTTACCACTTTGAGGATGTTTTTACAAAAAAAGATTATGTATTCAAAGATGCAGAACAAAGTTATCCTACCGAAGTTAATCTATTTAAGTATATGTGTTAATATTGTTCGTACTGTAACATTAGATAGAAAACTATATACAAATAAATTTAGCGTGTGACACCTGTAGGAGTTTAAACTGTATCCGAGCTAACGACGTGACTCTCCATTAAGCAATCTAAGAGAAAATATTCTAGACAACAGATTTTTGAAAACTATTGCTGCTTATATATAAAATATCATTTACATTAACTTGTAATATTATATGTTAAAAACTATATATACTTGAATACTTTTGTAGCTTTATCTTACTAATGTTGTAAATGTGAAAGTTTAGATGGATAGATGGATGTTTGTTAGAATTTGTAGCCTAAACGGTTCAACGGATTTTGATGAAATTCGACACAGATGTAGAGGATAGTCTGGAAGAGCACATAGGCTATTTACTTTGGTTTTTTCAATTCCTCGCGGACAGAGTCGCGGGCGAAAGCTAGTCTACAGTAAATAAGACATGCTTACCTTTTTAATTCACTAACACTAAAACCATTTAAATACATTAAAAATATTCTAATATTGAAATGTTTCAATATAACTACCTGAAAATACTTTCAAACGCTATAAAAACAAAAATCAAATCGTTCAGTTTGGTTTTTTTTTCAATACCACGCGGACAGAGTCGCGGGCGAAAGCTAGTCTACAGTAAATAAGACATGCTTACCTTTTTAATTCACTAACACTAAAACCATTTAAATACATTAAAAATATTCTAATATTGAAATGTTTCAATATAACTACCTGAAAATACTTTCAAACGCTATAAAAACAAAAATCAAATCGTTCAGTTTGGTTTCAGTGAATGTATAGAGACAAAGGCGCCGACCAGTGGCGGGCCGCTGCGGGCTGTGGGCGGCGCGGCGACATCAAAAGGCGGCGCACTTTGTCTGCACTTTCCGTCGTTATCGAGATTTATCGATACTCTATTTATCGTCGTTAGCGATAGAGTTAACATTTTTAAAGCTATTCAATCGACACGGCAAATGTTTTGCTATTTTGTCATGCTGTTTTCTATATTTTTTAAACATTAATATCACAGGAAAAGGGAAAAATGTGAGGAAACCATTTGCTAAACCATATTTTTGTGCATTGTTTTAGCTTGACTGAGTGACCTAAATAATATTTATGTTCTCAAAATATTCAGGATATTCTCAATATCTTACTTTTTACTAATATTATAAATGTGAAAGTTTAGATTGATGGATGGATGTTTGTTAGAGTTTGTAGCCCAAACGGCTGAACGGATTTCGATGAAATTTGGCATAGATGTAGAAGATAGTCTGGAAGAACACATAGGCTACTCACTTTTGTTTTTTTCAATACCACGCGGACGGAGTCGCGGGCGAAAGCTAGTATAAGACATAATTTAAAATGTTATGTTAAAAATCCCTTATGTTGTACAGTCTCTTCAATGTCTCGAAACAATTATGAGCCTTCATTTGTTTGATAACAGGCATTCGGCGGCGATCGTAAGCGTACGTTCGCACGGGCAGACTTTGTACGCCGCGGTAAAATTCAAGGTCAGCAGACTTTATACGCCCACGCGATAGGTGTTCGTACGAGCGTAAAAAATCCACTCTTGAATCGTATCTCGTGTCAGTAAGACGTGTAAATTGTTTCAATCCGAAGTCACGTAGTTAGAGAGCAAACTAAAAGTAGACAGTACATTTTCTTTAAAACTAACATTTGCTAATGTTTAAAAAAAAGGTTTTTTCTACACGCACTAACAAAGCTCTCATACAATGTTTTATTTTTATTTTCACCCGAATATTGATAGTAGCGGCTCGTGGCTCGTGGTTCTGGAACTAGTGGTGCGCGATTTAAATTGTAGGAAATCAAACCAACTATTTTTCTTTTGATTTTACACAAAGACATTTAAGAAATATATAAGACTAGGCATGTTTTCATCGTACTTTCTCTAGAAGGTACTATGTAAATCAGTTGGCAAATTTAATATGCCGCCTCGTAACCTTGTATTGACATCTGATAAAACATTTTACAAAATTATAAGCTCCATCTTTTATTGTAAAATAAACTGTATCACAGAATAACAAATAAATTAAATTACATATAAATATGATTTAGTGACACTTACTGGCAATTAATTTAAATATAGTTAATTATATTGAGACGTGGTTATGGGAATCTATCAATAGACAACGGTAATGAGATTATGTAAAAAAATGTTGCAAGTGAAGTGTAAACTATGCCTACTCTATATATATTTTTAATCTCTTTGATTTTATACCACCAATCCCTAAAAAAAATTCAAGTTAATTGCCAAACTAATCATCCTTATTTAGACAAACTATAAGATAAACTTTATTTTTATTTGCAAAGGGCAATTTAGGTACTTAATTTAGTTATGTATGTTAAATATTAAATCTTTGTCGAGTTAATTTCATGAAAGCGATGGTTCCAGTTGGATAAAACATGTTACAGCTAGGGGTTTGGTCGCTTAAATTTGAAACGAATATGTAATAAAACAACTGTTAGCAAAATTATTTCAAGTCACTGTATTTATTTTTTTTAAAACATATACAATTCGTGTTTTTAATTTAATAACATATGAAAAGTACACAAAATACACCGCAATGACGTCACGCTATCACCATGACATTCATTGGTTACGTAAGGAATATAAGGCAGAGTCCGTGATAAATATCCAAATAACAGTGAGAGAATTATTATCAGGGTCGAAAAACACACCAAGATAATAGAAAAGAGGAAAATACGATCATAAAATTTCTGACATTTTGGTTTCATTTACATTATTTATTTATTTAATTTTGACATGTGACATTATCATGTCAAAGCAGTAAAGAGTATGGTAGCTATTTATAGTTTGTCTAAATAAGATGGTTTGGTTTGACAATTCATTTGAAATTTAGTAGGGATGGGTTGTGTAAAATCAGTCTTATCGATTTTCGATTTTATTCTTATAGAAGTTGAGATCGATAGATTCATAGTTATAACTTGAGAATTAAAAAAAATCTGTTTTCTCAAATTAATAATGACCTGCAGAACTATTACAAATAATGAGAGTAAATAAATATTTATTACTACTACAGCCGTACGTAATCGAATTGGATTTCGCTATTATTACTGTCATCGCTAAATTCTCTACACAATAATCAATACCAGAATTGTCCACTAAATTAGTTAATAAGAAAATAATAATTTTAGTTAAGTTCGATAAATTTTATTTAAACCGAATATCGATAGTTCATAATTGTTTGCTATGCATGTTTGTTTCGTCACTACGCTACCTGTCTATTAAGTACGGTATTTTCCTTCATACAAATTTAATTCGATACTTCATATGCGTCAATTATCAAACTAATCTATCTTATTTAGATAAACTATAACTGACCGTTTACAAAGTTCAGTCGCCCTCTCCACTCCACGAGATTGCGCCACTGTCTATAGGACATTTTTATTCAATGATATAGTTTGCCCTTGTCACTCCCCTGATATCATCCTTGTCAGTCTATAGTTTAATGACGATTAATATTATCGAAATTCGTAAAAGATAATTTTTATTGTAGCTGTGCATTATAAGTTCTGCTGCCACATATTTTTCTGTCCCGTTAAATAAAATCCTAACTCCCAAACAACAATTACTGATTGTCATAGAACGTCTGCCAAAGTTATAATAAGCTCCTTTTGTTAATTCGTATAAAATGAAAAGTATTATAATATAAAAATCGTTTCGTATTGAATGTATTTGTTGCGTTAATTACTAGGACTAGTTCGTGTATGTTATGGATAATCTCCGAAACTACTGCACAGGATGTAACAGGACTTTAAATGCAATGTGATAGGTAGCGTAGTCTTTATAACATGGTATATTCAATCCAATAACATAATTAGTAAATCTTATTGGTGATCATCTTTTGCCCCCCGCTATACTTAGAACTTTGGGATCTACAACCCACGACAGAGCTATGATAGTACAATATGTACACTTGTTAAAAGTTTGCGATCCCTAGCACTAGTTAATATGTTTTTCAAATGTAACTTATCAAGTATAACATATTATTGCTTTACTTTAAGAAAAAAATGTGGTTTAATTTCCTATAAGACATTACATACATTTTTTACATGTAAAGATATGTTACAAAACAGATCAATTTTTATAGCTAGTGATCGCAAACTTGTTTGATCGGTGTAAACACAAAACAAACATGTTCGACAGCCAAACGCGGCGTATTTTTATTAAAATGGACCAATAAAATTTATCGCGACGTACCAAGATACGCCAAGTCGAAAAACGCCTCCGTATGAACGGCTTCATAGAATCCCATACGTTCCATTTTGACACATTATTTATCGCCCAGCGTTTTCACGTCCGTGCGAACGGCTGACAGCGCGTTGAGCGTTAAACAATACACTAGGCTCCAAAAATATTTGCCATCTACATTTTGACTACATTCCCAAAAAAAAAATCATTTTATAAAGACAATTTATTATGTTTCCTAGTTTGTATGATGTTCATTTTTGAAGCTGCAATTTTGTTTTAATTTAGCTATTGTGAAATTAAAACAAGTAAAATATAGAATAACCACTAAAAATATTTCTACAGTAGTTATCTAATGTCATTTGACTAGAAAACACGCATTATATATAGTGCTTAAAGTCTACCGATATTTTTTAATTCTCAGATTTTTTAAAATGTTTATTATTGGATGGTCTAATAATTTTGGAAAGTAGTGTAGCGTAACGCGTGATTTCTCCTACGCTCGTGCGAACACTTGTATGAAGTTCCATATGTTGCATTTTATTTTTACGCTAACGCCCAATGCCCAAAATGGAACAGTGCGCGTAGAGAAATACGCCAAGTCGAAAAACGCCTCCGTATGAACGGCTTCATAGAATCCCATACGTTCCATTTTGACACATTATTTATCGCCCAGCGTTTTCACGTCCGTGCGAACGGCTGACAGCGCGTTGAGCGTTAAACAATACACTAGGCTCCAAAAATATTTGCCATCTACATTTTGACTACATTCCCAAAAAAAAAATCATTTTATAAAGACAATTTATTATGTTTCCTAGTTTGTATGATGTTCATTTTTGAAGCTGCAATTTTGTTTTAATTTAGCTATTGTGAAATTAAAACAAGTAAAATATAGAATAACCACTAAAAATATTTCTACAGTAGTTATCTAATGTCATTTGACTAGAAAACACGCATTATATATAGTGCTTAAAGTCTACCGATATTTTTTAATTCTCAGATTTTTTTTTTTTTTTTTTTTTTTTTAAAATGTTTATTATTGGATGGTCTAATAATTTTGGAAAGTAGTGTAGCGTAACGCGTGATTTCTCCTACGCTCGTGCGAACACTTGTATGAAGTTCCATATGTTGCATTTTATTTTTACGCTAACGCCCAGTGCCCAAAATGGAACAGTGCGCGTAGAGAAATACGCCAAGTCGAAAAAACGCCTCCGTATGAACGGCTTCATACAATCCCATACGTTCCATTTTGACACATTTCTACCGCCTAGCGTTTTCACGTCCGTGCGAACACTCGCTTAAACAACAAAAGAGGGTGGGACAAGAGTAAAGTTATAAAAGGTATTATGAGCCAGCGGCGAGCCGATGTTAAAGCTAATGTAGCGAGCGGCCGCGGTTACCTTCATTGTTCTCTACGAAATACAAATTGCCAGAGTACAGTTCGCGACAAAAGTTTAAAAAAATCATTTAATTTATAAATGCGACTTCTTAGGTAGCTAATTTGAACTCATTTTTAGAAGTCTAGTAACAATCACGTTTAAATAAGTTTCTATACAAGAGCTAGAGAAAAATATAAACGTTAGAAATTACAAGACATGAACATTGTCCATATCGAGTAAAGAAAATATTGCACTAAATCTAACTGAAATTTCGATTCTGGAATTATTTTCAACTCCGCCTATTTCATTAAGAAAGTTTTTGGGACATTTTATAAATACTTTGTCACTTTCGTACTCGAATGTACATCATTTTCCGCTCAGTAAAAAATCAGTTGATGAACTGAAGACGGTTAATTTCCTGCCAAATACAACTTTATATTAAGAACGAAAAAGTAAAAGGAAAGTTTCGCAATAAATCGACTTTATGTCGTTCGCCGTAAAAAAAACTTCTTTAATCAATCTACTTGTATGAAAATATTTACGCCGAATTGTGCGCGAAGTCATTCGGAATCGAAGTTGTTTTACCTGTTTTTATGTTTGATTTATTTTCTATACATGATAATATTATTGCGACCTTTGATTGTCGTGATATTTTATGACTATAGACAATTTGCGCTGCGGAAACAAGTTCTAATACCGGGACGCCTTAAACTGAGGCTAAAAACTGATTTAAGTTTTTCACTATTGACAGAAATGTGTAGCTCATTCTCTTCCTGTCTCTCAATATCTATTTCGAGCCTAAACAAACTACTAGGTGCAGATATCAGACGGTACCGGTATTCATATATCACCTTACACACAGTACTGCTGTCGACGTCATTTCCGGTGTACTCAATATACTCGGGTATTACAGAATAACCAATTGATACGGTTGCTGTATTGACTTAGTATAAGCAGTTTATAGCGATGTGATACACTTAGATTCCTGACAAGAATAGCGACAGCACTTTTGACGCATAAGGTCATATTGTGTTATTACTATTAACTATGCCAAGTCCAGTATATTTTTATTTCAAAGCATTACTCTAATATCAGCTATAGAGTTCAATACGCAATAATAGCAACCGTTTTATCTTATAGCAGTGCGAGGGATCAGATCTGATTAATTTGCGTGGAAATAAAATAAAATTACTTTCTTTGTCGCGGCGCGGCGCTAAGAACGTTAAATTTACTACCCACTGAGCTGATTGTTAGCTTCCAAAGGAATATAAGGGCTTTTCTACATTTAAAGCAATGACAAAAATAAGCAAAGCGAAGAATTTAAACACCTTATTACATTGACTGCAGAAACCTTACTATAAAGTATGTCACAGAAGGATGTGGCAATAAGCATATTAATATTTACACGTAGGATATAGGCCTTTAACTACAAGGATAAAGTCTAAACTAGACATTTAAAAATCAGAGTTGGATTTAAAATCACACCACGTTTCAAAAGCAAACAGGAATTTTAGCGATAACTTCTTAGTAATTTTGGAATAACTACGATATGAAAAAGGCAAAGTATAAAGTTTATCCTTTACTGGGATACAAGCTTTAAACGTAAAGCTTATCTGAATACAATCTAGAAAGGAAAGTGTTCGCCAAATTATCGGTTCTTTGGCTCCCAATCAGAGCCGTAATGGGTTCCTTTTGTAAGGCCGGTGTGGTAATAGCGGCCATTGTTATCTATTGTGACATCTACAATACATAACATAATCTTACTAATATCATAAATGCGAAAGTCTAGATGTAAGGATGAATGTTTGTTAAAGTTTGTATCCTAAACTGCTAAACTAATTTCGATGAACTTTGACATAAATGTACAGGATAGTCTGGAAGAACACATAGGGCTACTTATATGTGTTATTTTAATATCATACGAACGGAGTCACGGGCAAAAGCTAGTACATATATACAACTGATATAGGAATGTATAGAGTATATAGTATATATATTTGAAACTACTTGATAATTAAAATAGAACCTTATTTTTGAGAGTGAATTAAATTATTAAATCATACGGAACCAAAATACCTTTTGTTTCACTTCAAAGCGAAGTGTTAAATAACCTTTTAGCAAAGAGCGAGTTTAGCTTTAAAATAGCGACACGTCTCATAAACGGTGCGCTCAGAACAATAAATCGCAGTTATAAGAGCTGGGCCACACGTGACCGCTTTAGAAACACACGTCACGTCACACTGCACGTGTGGAATGACCCTACGTACGGAACATACAGAAACTATGTCTGGTAGACATGATTAACAAAGCTCGCGAAATATCTTTAATTATTCTTGTATATTACAAACCTCTGTAGAAAACTTATAACAACTAATAATAAAAAAATATTTCTGTATATTTTTTTAAAGTCAATTATTTGAAAATTTCAGGCGTGCGTAAGTTAGTGCGTCTAGTTTTTCTTTCGCAGCAAATCTGTTATTACTTGAGCATTTCCAAACTAAGGATTAAAGTAGAGAAAAGTGTGATGAATAATGTTCACCGGATCACCATATTCGTGGTACATTAAGGGTTTATCACAAAGATTTATATATCGCCATAACTGTCAAAGTGGAAGCCTTTAAAACGAATGTGCTAAAATTGTAAATTTCGTCGAACTTTGAACGTTTTCACAAGCGCAATAGTTTTTCGCAAAGGTTGTATTTTGTTCAAAAGATTTTATACGTTTATTCAACGTAAGTGTTAAAGCGTATTTTATTTCAAGAAATAAATAACTGCTTTTTCTTAATTACTAAAAATAACTCCTCTTTCTGGACATCTATGATTGTAATTAATAAATATTAAATAGCAACTCATAGAATTCCGATCGATATTAAGGATCAGTTATTTCTAGAATATATTCTGCACTTATCACATAAATTTCATAAGCATCGCTTTTCTATAGTATGGAAATAACGGTAAAATTAAAAGAACTCTCACTGAATTTTTGCTCCGGTGAACTGAAAAATAAAAAAAGAAAGTTAAAATTCCGAAGTAAAACTAATTAACGGTCGGTTTAAAAGTGGAAAAGTTATCGTAAAAAACTCTTTCCTTTTCCGAGTACGACGGGAATAGAACTTTGTATGAACATTACAAGCAATTAAAAGCATACAGTGTTCTTATAAAGTCCATTTTATACATTCAAAAACTAACCAATATCCCAGTTACAAAGAACAATGATTTTTTTTCTTATTAAAAAGTTAAATTGATAATGAAATTATACAAACCAAATATGTACAATCACGAAATAAATATCTGTGCAAAAATATCGTATCGGCTGAACGAATTTCGATGAAATTTGTTATAGATATAGACGAAGATCTGGAAGAACACAGGCTAATCTCTTTTTTTAAATCCACGCGATAGGAGTCGCGGGCGAAAGCTAGTTATCAAATAAAAACAAAACACATCAAGCACAATGTAAGCTATCAAAAAGTACATTTGATAAAGAGTTTTATCAGTCCCGTGTTCGATTCCTATGAGATTTTATTGTCCCAGGATGAGATCTCGCAAACGCCAAGCAGACAGTAAACAGTTTTACGACGGCGTTTACGTCATGACTTCAGTCGAGCCTACTACGAACATAAATTATAATCGCACAGAGCAATTGATCTCGCCAAGGTTGTCAGACGTATCAGGATTTTTAACATTTATTTTACAACTAGAACTGCTTAAGCAAAATAAAAATCAACAAGACTTACTACCACTATAGAATAGAAAAGAATAATGACACCTTTATTAAATTCAATTTGAGAGGGTCTATGTTTTGTGATAATCGATAGGTATATGATAATTGTTGGTGTACTTTACGCCCGGCTGCACAAATCTAATACAATTTTTTACGAAGACGTTACGAATAGTATCACGAAAATACTCATGATAAGCCCTCAGTTACTTATAATATGGAAGACTGTAATCAAACAGACATGTATGAATTCACAAAAACATTGTTCTACGTATGTCGCCTACTAATAAGAATTATCCAGTTGTAGATCCTTAGAAATGCTCAGAGCGCGAGCACACCTTTGACTAAACTATCGCACAGCTGTTTAGTCGCGCTTTGAATTTTACGAGCTTCTATGGAGATGCGCACAATACTCGATTTTCATTTGTGCAACTAAACAGTTGTATTTGCTGCGAAACAATCGACAATCGCACAACAGTTGTGATAGTTTAGTCAAAAGCGTGCGTCCTTTCTAACTAAAACTACCCAGTTGTAGATATCCTTAGTAATTCCTAGTAAATTCAGGAATAGTTTTTACATATTTATCGTAGAGCACAGGCGGTACAAATAGAAAAGGCTTTCGCGGCGAGCAGGAGTAATAATTTCATGTTAAGCTCCACTCGGAGGCTCACCTCTTACACATTATAATTTACGACCAGCAGCCGCCGCAACCTCCACAGCGCAGCCTGTATATACCACTCTTTTGTAAACACAATCATTGAACATTTATACTACTTCTGATGACGTCATTATTTACGTTAGTTTTTTGTTTCATATCATCATCATCATCTCCCCTGCCTTATCTTACTCCCGTAGGGTCGGCGCACCAGGTTTTCGTCCTCCAAAGCACTCTTTCATCCGTCATCTCAGTCATCACTCCCTTCTTGATCATGTCACCTTTCACGCAATCCATCCATCTCTTTCTAGGTCTACCTCTACCGGTGTACCCCTCCACATTCATAACTAACGTCCGTCTTGTTACATGCGATTCATCCCTTCTCATAACATGCCCATACCACTCTAACCTTTTACTCCTTATTTTCTCAACCACTGGGGCTACTCTCAAACTTCCTCTAATATACTCATTTCGTATCTTATCCAATCGTGTTTCATAATTATCGTTTTTTGTGTTGGTACACCTGAATGGATCCGATTTGGAACGATGTAATATTCGAACAGAATAACTTTAGAGTTATTCTGTTCGAAATTTAAAAAATAATATGGCATAGACTATTAAGTTTTTTTTATTCCACGAGAGAATCGTAGGGAACAGCTAGTTAGAGTATAAAATTAGTACGCCAACTTAAAACAAGCCTTAAGAGTGATTTTACAAGTATAACTTGTTTGTGGTTATCTCATGTTGATTTTGTAGATAGCTTTCAATGTATTATTTTGTATGTCTCCGTTACCCCAGCAGTGGTCCGGTCTAGGATCTCGGCGGGCAGTCGCGGGGTTTGATTTAGCACGGTATAAATCCGCTGCCGGACGACCGCTCGTATATCAGGCTAATGCCTCGCATTTAATACCATATTTGTTGACTCGCAGATTGGATTCCTAAGTCGACGGTAATGTCGCCGTTTAAATGATATCTCATGGACTCGCTAACGAAGCAACATAGATTCCAAACAGGATATAGTAATAAATATGTGAAAATAACCTAAACTTAATAAAAAAAAGCTTAAAAACCCGACTGCTTAACTCTAATAGATAAATACAAACACTCAAAAAGTAACGGAGTTCAGGAGACAGAATCCCAATGAATTTTGTCAAAAAGTTTTTGTCCAATCTTTATTGGACTGAACTCTTTAGTTTTTTATTAATAATGGCGAATGAGATTTGAACTCGGTTTCTCCACTATTGTTTTAGAAATTCACTTCTCACGTCCACTGTATATATTTTCTGTTAACGTAATGTATACTATGACATCCCGGGGAAGTAGACGAGTCGAATAAAATCTCGTGTGTCCAAAACGTTCCAATCGTTTAGGCTCTGGACCGTCATAATGGAATTTAAATACAAACCCACTTACATAAAACGAAACTTACATACGCACGATAAACATTACCCTATTTGTCAGTAGGGTAATAAGTGTAGCAAAGACGATACTGTATGAAATGCATGTTTTTCCAGTTTATCTATAGGCCAGTGACCCAGCAGTGCGAGGCGATGGGAAGCTATGCGCTCGTCTATCCGTGGTATCGCGGGCACTAATTTCCCCCGAGGCGCCGCACATTGGGCTGTATCCAGTTGCTCCATAGACAACTTCATCTGATGTTTGAAATGTCTCTTTTTTTTGCTTGCATGTGCTTTGTATTAGTAAATGCATACCTTATAACGTAATATTTATCTTGTATCGATGTTTTTGGCGCAATTAGAATGTTTTCTCGGAAAATTTGTATGGAGTCGGCCTCAAAATTGGCGATAACTCAGCTATCGCACAATTGCGCCTTATTTCCTCTGAAATTATGTTTGTACAACTTATAAAGATTTTTTTGGTATACTACTGAACACGGGCACGGGTGCGATTTTCGACTTATTCAAGGTCAAAGGTTATAAAAATTACTTTTTCGCGTATTTCAGCGAAATGGTTA
This sequence comes from Papilio protenor, assembly GCA_029286645.1. Classification (NCBI taxonomy): domain Eukaryota; kingdom Metazoa; phylum Arthropoda; class Insecta; order Lepidoptera; family Papilionidae; genus Papilio; species Papilio protenor. Next base: position 7,383,214 of record JAGSMZ010000007.1, on the reverse strand, counting down.
GCTTTATCAAAAAGTTGACTAGGACGAAGTTGTAGATCATGAAATTGCCTATTAAATATCCATACATACTTTTTTCATAAGAGCCATAGTTTCCGAGATATAACGATTTGCCCATCCAAATTGTACAGATTAATATACCCGATACTTTAATAACTAATAATTCCTAACCACTGGAACCAGAGGCTTGAAATTTTGGGGAAAAGTTTCTATTACTGTATTAGACGAGCGCTAAGAAAGGATTTTACGAAAATCATCCCGTAAAGGTCCAACGTGGGGGTTGAAATTTGCATGGAAAGATTTTATTCCTCAAGCAAAGTGACTTGTCAATTCATAACGTATATATTTGCACGTATATACATGTATATATTTAAGATAAGACATTAATTAAAGACATAAATTAAAGATAAAACAGAAAAAGTAAAAAAAAGAATGATACCTTTGTATTCAATATGATATTGAACTTACTAACTTAAAAAATTAACTAATTCACTATCAGTATATTCATTTTCAGAATTAGTTTCTGGTTCACAAAGCGAAACTGCAGAACTCGATTACATGATCCGATTCTTTACGATCCAGCAGATCCAATCCTTCGGCAAAGTAGGTCTTCCTCTTTTTAATTTCCATTGTGGGCCTTGTTGCCGAAAGAAGCCGTTATGAGCAATAATCTCAGCTCCATGTATTAATATTTTGTGAGTGGTGACAGGCATTTTGTACCAACCATATAATTCCACAAACTTCTCAGCCCTCTCTAATGTGTTTTTTAGACTTTTCTACATTTATATGCTCACCAGACGTTACAGCTTATAAAAATTACGGCGAATCTGCGGATAAGGTCTTCATTCAGCCCCGTTATGTCAGCAGTTTTTTTCGGATTTTCATAAAATCTTCTTGCCGTGTTCCCATCTTTGGTGATTCTGTGACCTTGTTTGATCATGTCTATGAAGAGACTAAGTTCCATTTGGAATCTGTCTCTAATCATCTGCTGCCTCAGTTTTATGATTTTCTCTAGCAGCCCATTTTTTAAAGTTTAGTCTGTACGAGATGTGCAAGAGGCACTCCATCATATTTATGCGTGCATGGAGTGTAGGAGTAGACTAAGAAATATACGTGCAAATATACATATACGTTATGACTTGACAAGTCACTTTGCTTGAGGAATAAAATCTTTCCATGCAAATTTCAACCCCCACGTTGGACCTTTACGGGATGGTTTTCGTAAAATTCTTTCTTAGCGCTCATCTAATACAGTAATAGAAACTTTTACGCAAAATTTCAAGCCTCTGGTTCCAGTGGTTAGGAATTATTAGTTATTAAAGTATCGGGTATATTAATCTGTACAATTTGGATGGGCAAATCGTTATATCTCGGAAACTATGGCTCTTATGAAAAAAGTATGTATGGATATTTAATAGGCAATTTCATGATCTACAACTTCGTCCTAGTCAACTTTTTGATAAAGCTAACCATTCCGCTGAAATACGCGAAAAAGTAATTTTTATAACCTTTGACCTTGAATAAGTCGAAAATCGCACCCGTGCCCGTGTTCAGTAGTATACCAAAAAAATCTTTATAAGTTGTACAAACATAATTTCAGAGGAAATAAGGCGCAATTGTGCGATGGCTGAGTTATCGCCAATTTTGAGGCCGACTCCATACAAATTTTCCGAGAAAACATTCTAATTGCGCCAAAAACATCGATACAAGATAAATATTACGTTATAAGGTATGCATTTACTAATACAAAGCACATGCAAGCAAAAAAAAGAGACATTTCAAACATCAGATGAAGTTGTCTATGGAGCAACTGGATACAGCCCAATGTGCGCCGCGCTCGTCAGGCCAGCGCAAACGACCGCAATAAACAACACCGTCTCAACTTTCAAGCCAAACTTATTTCGACTTGATACTTCCTTGAAACACCTTTCTTAAAAATCAGCTACGTAAGGTAGACTATAGACATGAATACTAGGGACAAGAGTGTTACTTCCGCACCCAGAATCATTTACTTATCTAAGGGGTGTAAATTTATCTGTAGATTCTACACTATGTGATTATTAACAAGCATTATATGACTTTGACGCTGAAAAAAAAATTACAGTTTGGCACTTTTGTAAAGAATTTGTATTGGTTTTTAAACAATTCCTCGAGACCTAAGTCGGTCTCTCTTTATCTTTGTTTATTACCTATATAGGGATGTGTCGTGTCGTAATGATATACAAAGGCAAGGAAACATTTGAGTTTTTACGATTATGATAACAATGGCGGGAAAGGTAGTTTCGTATTACCGAGGAGTCTAGTCGCGCTATCCATCGCGGCAATCCTACCAAAACAAATTTTACGACAACACTTACGCTGTTTACGTCTTGTATCGACATCCGATTTAATCATCCGTATGTAGAATAAAATGTGCGTATGTTTGTCTATTTGTATACTAAACGCGTACTCTAGTTAGCAAGGGACTATCATCTATCATCTTATATCTCAGATCTAATATCTCAGAAGTAACTGGTATTATTTCAAAAAAAAATATTTTACTACGTCGTTTTTGACTCCAAAAATCAAACAAAAAGATGGGACCCACCTGCAAGCACTACCTTTCAGATAAAAAAATAATTATCAAAATCGGTCCACTAGCGGCGGAGTTATGCCGTAACACACATAAAAAAAAACATACAAACGAATTGATCACCTCCTTCTTTTGGGAAGTCGGTCAAAAAAGATATGAGAGGATATGCATTTAAGTATTATAAAGATTTCTTTTCCTGATGATTCCTATAAGTACTAATGTCCACATTTATATTAATTTTGAACTCATATAAACATACTTCCTATAAAGTAGAGCAAAGCAAAAATTTGATAGGTAAAACGGCTCCTTGTATTCGATCGGCCTTGTTGATTTCCTATCGCTGAGTGCGTATTTTATTAGAGCACGTAAAACTTTAACTGGCGATTAATGAAGGCAGTAAACACAACTTTTATATCGAAAGGTAAGAAGTTATTTGGTGATAGCAGTGTTTAGAGGTTATAAATATCCCACTCAATAAGAGAGCAAGAGTTATTCCGAAAAACAGTTTAGAAATACTTCTTCAATCTTTTGCTTATCTTGACAAACTCACCAAACTATAACCATTCCATTTTGAAAACCTTCAAAATGGAATGGTTATAGTTTGGTGAGATCTAACATAGATAGATCTAACCAAATCGAATGCATATTTACTTTAGGTTAGTTTAGGCTTCTGTTTTGTCATTAATGACAAAATAAATAATAATTTAAAGACATAAAGAGGCATATTTATTATATACTAGTTGATGCTCTCGACTTCGTCCGCGTGATATTAAAAAAAAAAAAAGGAGCCTATGTTACTCACAGGTAAAACCTTTCTAATGGTGAGAGAATTTTTAAAATCAGCCCAGTAGTTTTTACGTGAATCGAATACATACAAAAATACAAATCTTTCCTCTTTATAATATTAGTGTAGATTACTTTATTATTTTGTTACTAATTGTATTTTATAAAGCCACAAAACATAACCTCAATTGTAACAAGAGTAACGTGAAATTCCCTCAGGCGGAGCACCGCTGCCGCAGCGATGCGCAGATACTTTTATGTTTTTCAAACACAGAAGAAATGTGGATATCAAAGAGTCGTAGGAAAAACGAAAAATTACGTTTCGACGTCGTTTGCGAAATCCAGCGCCGTGTTTTTAACCGGTTTTTATTTGGTTGATTTGCGCGACGCGGATGCCTCGTTAATAAGGGAGGGACGATGCGTTGCTGATTGTATTTCTATCAAAAACCGCAATATAATTATGTGTATAAGAAATAACAAACATAACCATAACATGTACTTGAAGCTAAAACCTTATCTTGTATAATAGTTTGAACTATAGAGCTACTGGGTATTCGTTTCTTAATTAGTCGTACTGTTAGTTCGTTTTATATTTAAAAAACGAATGCGCGTTTATACTTTTAATTTGTTCAGTCAATTTTCGAGTGGTTTATTTTTATCGTTTTTCCGTTTCATTCCGCTGCAGGCGGGCACTGCAGTCGCAAACATAATTAGCGGCATTATAAGAAATATGTATTGAAAACTGCTACTTAATTATTTTTAATACGCTTTAAATTATTATGAGATACTCCTGTTCAGTATCATGTCAGAGAATGTAGACTTTTTTGTATTACTGTTGTAGCTACTAACGCTACGCGCTACGTGCTACGAACATGTGCTACGAACACTGCATGCTTGGAATAATATACCACAATTCATACATATAACATTCCGAATTTTAAAGGCTATAATTGTAAACTAAAAAAATTCACGTATTTGGAGAATACTTTGTTGCACTGTTATTAACTGAACTGTATATTTTACAACTTTTGAAAACACGCCACAGTCTAGCGTTGCAGAGAAATTTGGGTGGATCACGCGGCGAGATTCCGTTGCCGCGGGCTCCCGGGGGAAATTATAAGGCGCGCTGTTACGGACACTTGCGGACTACTTACGTTACGGCTTTCAAAGTGTTCTGCTGAATCGCATCAAACTTAAAAAAATGATTAATCCCTGACTTCTATAGGTATACACAAAAGTTGGCTGTCAGAAAGTCTGCAGTTCATCTAGGTAGGTTATCAATACTGGCTGAGCCTACTACCAACGCGGCTGTACGTTTATGCCAGCTCGTTTCCTAATCACTAAGGTGAGCGCTATGGGATTAGCATATCTTTTAATGATAAATATCACCCTCCTCCTAATAGATTAAAAAAATCTTGCTAGGTAGACTCAAATAGTCTATGGATTAGCAATTCATAAACAAAACTACAACGCTTGCTAATACTTTCAGAACACTACACTTTTTGAAGTGTTCCGCTGAACCATATGAACCGTGAATAAAATTAAAAGTGGTTTTACTCTTGGTAATATACAAAGACCAAAATATTGCCCCGGGTGAGGATCGAACTCACGACCTTAAGATTATGAGACTTACGCACTGCCTACTGCGCTACCGAGGCCTGGGTTATTACGAAAAAACTAACAATTCTACAGTTATTGCCTTGAAAGGAAATAATTAAATATTACAGTTATACGTTTCTACTTTTCGCGAAATGTATGAATGTCAAAAGCTTTCAAAGTTAAAAACAATTTTTTAATGTAGTTGATATATAAAACACCTTAAAAATTCTATTAAATTAAATAACCAAATACAAGTCTCCAAGTGAACAGGAGTCGGTGCTCAGTGAGTTGCAAATCGTCTGTTGTTACGACGATGTTTATTTAAAGAGGATGAAATTTCGCGGCCTGAATCTGTAAGCAATAATTTCTCGTTAAGTTCCGCGATCCGGAAGCTTACCTCTTCCATTATAATTTACAACCCCCTCCCCTCACCCCTCCGTAACGCCGCCACATAAATAACGCCGTTAAATTGTTTACTTCAATTTTGATACGCGCCGACGCTCCTATATGGAGAAAAAGTAATAAATATTGGTAAATCGAAAACGACACATCTGATATCTTTAGAAAACAATATCCCCTCCCGTCTGTATAAACACGATAATTTTAACATCTACTTGACTGATTTTCTTATGGTTTTTATCAATCGTGTCCTGACTCGAGCAGAAATGCTTGCAGAAACGAGTGACAACATATGTACATTGCTTTCGTGTTAAAAATATATACGCGGTATATAAGCAGATGAAATTGAAATGTATGCTGGATGTAACCAAAAGCGGGCAGTCGGCCGCCGGCGGCTGTACCTGCGCCGACAACATCCGCCGCGCCCTCATATCCGCTGACGTCGCGGCAAGACACGGCACAATGCACAAGCGACAAGAGGAAAACAAGGTAGAGCCATAGCAGCTCGTTGGTGCACGAAGAGCCCGCTCGACTATTGCTGTACCGGCCATACAAAAAACACGCATGAAATAGAAGTTTACTGCGTTTCGTCCGAAGAGTAGTCGCCATTTTTCTCCGGATCCCTCGTTTGCCACGTTCTTACAATAAGTGGCTATTTAGCAACCGCCTGATTTCGTTAATTCCCATTCTTATTTTCTTCTCCTCGGCTTAATCCTATTACTATTTCTTATTTTATAACTCAGTAAATACATATACACTAAAGGCTTATCTTTATTAATAATCTCGCAGTTTCTTAACATTTGTACCACACCCTGAGGGCGGTATCAAAGGCAGGTAACAGCAAGTGATATTAAGAGGCAGGCTGTGCGGCGTCGCAGCCCGCGGGTGCCTCGACAACGACGAGCCACTTCCGAGTAAACGAGTCATACGACCACAACAAGATTACAATTCTATATTGAATATAAAACATTTCTGTAAAAGTAGCTGTGGAAGAGCTGAAAACTAACTCGGTCTTCAGTAACAAGCTGGAGGCCACAAATGGCGATGAGAAACAGAGACACAGCGATCATAGGTCTGAAAAAAATGACATAGACTCCGAACAAGGATACATCCGTCGCCACCGACAACTGTAGTGCTAGTATAAGTAAAAATTCTGTTTTGTAGTAGTATAATTGTATTTATGAAAAAAAAATGTACATTAAAAAAAGGAACTCACTAGTATTATAAGGATTACGCAACAAAAAAAAGAAAAAGAGAAGTAAAACAAACTGTGTAAAAAAGAGTACGGACCAAGAGTCTGTAGAAGTTGATATTAAAAAAAAAAAAGCTGGAGGCCGCATCAACTGAGGCTTCGTTTTAGTCAAGAACTGTGGTTTTATTTTCTTTTCTATTTAATTGTATACTTTTGACCGACTTCCCAAAAGAAGGAAGTACTCAATTAATCGGTATAAATATATTTTTTTTCTTGTGCATATTTCCGCCCCTGGTGGATCGATTTTGAAAATTATTGTGTAAATTTTATTTTTGTTGAATAAACGGTGTTTTGTTTTATTTATTTTTATATAGCCAGATATATAGCCAGCCACTCTAGTACTAATATATAAAATAGCAATTCACAATACCAAATTGCAATCTACGATTTACCACATCCAGGTAACAAGTCTAGTTTAATTCCTTTCTATGTAAAGTTACATTTGCTACAAAAATTAATCTAAAACTTTATAATATAAATATAGTTGATATAAATAAAATTGAGCAAAGCGTATCTATATCAAATAACTGCGGTGCCTTTTCGATTTCACACAAATATATTTAGAATATTCTTATCGTGCATAAGAGAAGCCGATACCGGGTAGGGCTGGTAAAATATTTATTTTTTACGTTCAATTTTTTTACTTCAACCATTTTACTTTAATAGTGTTTTCCTGATGTATCAACGAGAATTTGTATACAGTGTTATATATACTTATTTCGTCCTATTGTTAACAATTTATTAGTCATTAATTAAAATAAACTTTCATTACGCATTCCTCGTCACCTCTTATTAACTACACTTTTAAATTATTTGGTAAAAATTTGTTGGCATTTCACTTTTTTGGTTGAAAATATATCTTACACGTTTTGACAACCCTGAAGCATACGATCGCGTGGGAAAATTGGTTTCTTAACAACACCTCGAAAAGTATTGCAAAAATATTTAAAAGGCTTTTATAAAAACCGAAAATCGACATTTTTATATGATAAAATATTTTCTATTTAAACTTTGTTGAATACAAACTCGGTAGAGCCTATGTTTTTATGAATTTACTAGCTTTCGCCCGCGACTCCGTCCGCGTGGAATTACAAAAAAACAAAAGTGAGTAGTCTATGTGTTCTTCCAGACTATGCTCTACGTCTATGCCAAATTTCATCGAAATCCGGTCAGCCGTTTAGGCTACAAACTCTAACAAACATCCATCCATCCATCCATCCATCCATCCATCTAAACTTTCGCATTTATAATATTAGTATGATTAGTGAAGTATAGCAAATTTAGATTCTTCTTCATCTAGCTATTATTTATTACAATCTTCTTTAATTTACAATTAATAAATCTCTGACATCCTCAAAGAAATTAATGTTTTACTAGCGACTAGTTTAAAATTATTGTACTTTCGTGACCTGTATAACATAATTTTTTAAATTAAAAAAAATCCGATGCACTAAACATGATAACGTCTAACGTTGATACAATCAAGACGATAGTGTTGCAAGCGTGAAGTTGCACGCTATGTTAATTGTGATTGCTACAAAAATACATTTACACAAAAACTTGGCTTTAAATTTTTTTTTCGCACAAAAAGGCAACATTTTATTTGCTTATATTCGCTAGAAGCAGTCGCGTGTCTAGCCACGACAAAACAAAAATGTAATGAACAAGTCCAGAGCTTAATTTTAATTAAAAGATAGGGATGTCGGCTGAGTAATTATGAACGTCGACTGTCGACAATCCGCGGCACAGCCCTGCGCTATTTGCGACTTTACTCCTTAAAACAAAATGCATGAATACAATTTTATTGCATAACATAATTTTAAAGTAAATAAAGCTAGCAAGAAATCTGAATAGTTAATTAATCATTTTTTTATTTTTGTAGAATTTCTAACACTTTTGGTATTTGACGATATCCTAAAACATGATGTATAAAATACAAAAATTAATCGATATAAGCAGTATAGAGAAATTGGCGCCTAAAATGTTAAACGTCAAAATAAACGTAAGTCATGCGTCGTTGATATATTTCACAATAAGTAAAAAACATACGAAAGTAGTACCTGAAACATCCTTAATTAGTAAAACATCGCTTGCGGCAATTTGTCTCCCTTTAAAAGTGGTTGTTTTTTTTTGTAACAATATCGTCAACCTGCGCACACTAGTACCCGACAAGTTGTTATGGCAACACATGACTTTTTAAAGTAATTAATCATTCGATTTTTTTTTGTAAAAGGGCCGTACGATTTTCATTTATTTAAGTTTGTCCTTTAGAGTATCTGCTAACGTCTTTTTTCGTTTTTGACAAAACATATTTTGAATATTCCTATCGTAAATAGTAAGAGTCCGATAAAGTGTAGGGTTGTCAAACTTTTTGTATTTTATGATTTTAATTTAATCTGGTACCTATCCATTAAGAAGAAATGTTCAAGTTAATACGTAGGTGATCTTATTGGTAGGTTTAATTTTTTTTGTTTTAAACTTGCCCTTATTATTTGCTCTTTCATGTTTGATAAAAAACCAAAGCTATTCTACAATATGAGGACAGGTGTATGAACTGTTGAGAATAATGTAGTGTGGAAAAAGGTTGTGGTAATAGAATTTAACTAAGAGTCGAGACAACCCTAAAAAAGATGCGATCTTGTCGAGAAAATTGGTTTCTCAACAGTATCTTACGGGGAATTTTCTCAAATATTTTTATAACATTTCATTGACGCCTTATAAATACAGGTTAAAAAGGTGTCTACAGAATTTATAACCACATTTTCACGAAAATATCGATGAATACCAAAAAATGATTTTATTGCTACATAAACTCCAAAGCTGTATTGAATTTAAAATATATTTTTACGCTTTTAAAGTAATATAATCGCAAACGTCTAATTTGTAAATTCAACGTCCAGTAATATCCATTTGCGTGTGGCTCAGAACAGCGGCCATGTTAGCAACACCAAGACAAATTGGCGGCATGTCCGCCGCGCTCTGCCAATGCACGACACAGATTATAAACTCCGCAAAGTCTACCTACACGACCACTTGACTGTATTAACCAACCTTGAATTTGACTTTTATCTTCGCCTTGTTTGAATCTGGACTTCAAAATCGACGCTTACCACTTTAATATTCTCTTTCTAATTACAAGTTTATATATGCGATTTTATTATTGTTACCTAAGTTTAAAATCAACTATTAATATAGATATTTTAATGTATAATTTAATATAACGTTTAGCTAGCGTTGTCAGGTGTGTAGCTATGCTGGCAATGTTGCAATTGAGATAGCGCTATTGTTCCGCGACAATGCAGTGTACTCAACTCGCACCACGCGTAAATCGTTGCATTGGTACACTCACATACATATCAAAGAAAGTATGAAAATTATTTATCTTATTCCTTAACGGATAACAAAAGCTGTTCGGTTGTTAGTTGGTGTAAACGATTGCACTATTTTTAGACAGTAACTTGCAAAGTACGCAATATTGAAATATTATTCGCCGATTTAAAGCATATTTTTTTCTACTTGATTAATTAAGCTAGAACGAATGTCTATTAACAAATAATTTTGTTGAAACATTTAAAAAGTTTACAATACATACGTATTATTCTGCTGACTGTACGCAAGCCGTAGCGAGCGCAACATTCGTCGCAAGTTACGACTCGATTGTGCCTTGCCATTAACGCTCGGTATAAGTAACAAGCTTATCAATAAATTAAATTGTTTAGTTTTCTTTGGTCACAAGACAATCACAACGCCAAATATTGCATAGAAGAGAAAAATACTCACACAGATTAAGACAGTTAACAATGCTCAAAAATAAATGAGTGACGCAGAAAGAGACGTACCTACTCAGTACTTCCTACCGTACTTCTTAGCGTCTTCATTACTTCCTACCAAAGATTTATCAATATCTATCCAGTGGTGGAAAAATCTACATTGATTTGAACACAGTTGTATATCGACTGCGACGACAAAATCTCACATTATTTTGAAATTCACCGCTTGCAACTTGGGCCATACACTAACGCTCGACTTCTAACAACTTGGGAATACATATTAATAGGACAATTGCTACATTTGGAGATTATTGCTTTCGATTACTTCGGCAAAGGCTAGTTCAAAACTAACACCGTCTCGTATGTAATTATGTTTGCGGTTTAATATTAATATTATAACCAACGTGAGTGTAGTTTCTCGCCAAGGTTAGAAGCCAGCCAAATTTAATGTACAGTAGGGGAATCTGTCGATGTTCGTAAAAGCTACAATTGTTTGAGCATTTTGAAAGACGCGGAACAATAGCCAATACAACGCTTATAAATGTATCTGTACAAAAAAAAGTCGGTTAGTGACACACAGTTCTAAGCAGTTTTTTGTAGGAAGAGGCGAAGTTTGTCTCGTTGCAATGTACAAAGCCAATTTTTCGGAAGTGGCACACCGCGGATTTCCGCAACTGTACATACATACAACTATATTTTTATGTGTTAATTTTTTCTCGTATGTAATTTCGATTTATAAGTATAATGTATACGATTCGTATTTAAGCTGATAATTTTGACAGTAGAATTCAAATAACAAGACTCTTGTATTCAAACACAGTTGTTTTCTCAATTTTTTCGACGTGAAAAAGAAGGATGGCAATATTGTCGTAATAAAGTAAGACAGGGGTTAAGTGAAGACTCATCGTTGGAGAATTTTTTCTACCTACCCTTCTCATATGAACGGTACTTTCGATTACAATTGCTAAGAATAAAATGAAACTTCAGTTTTAAAAATAAAAAAGTTTATTATTATATTTGATTAAAATTGTATACTTTTAATATTAGACTTATGATAAATGTTTAATTAAAAAATATGGTGTAATTGCTGACATCTTAGGCAACAAAGAAGTGTGTGTTTACGCTTTATTATAATAGTATAGAAGTATAGATAGTATAGATATAGATAGTATAGAAGTATAGATATAGATAGATATAGATAATATATCAAGGAATGCATAATTATACTTCTTAACTTATTTATTTTTATTAAATGTAAAAAATTAATTAGCAAAAATAGTACCGAATGCAGTTCTAATAACTTTCACCTTACATTGAGAAAATTGTGATGTGACTACACATTCCTTAGTCCCATCTACACCTTTGTAGACAAGCGGCGCGCCCACCTCCTCCAACTCAGTCAGAACAACGCCCAGAGTTTCTGACAACGAGGAAAACACAACAGGAAACCCTTGCAACAAGCAACTCAAAATAGCTTTAATTTCAACCTCCTTAAACAACACAAGGGGCAAAGCTAACATCTCCAAACCTACACAAACCCCACCATTTACCACCTCGACAAAATTCCCATCCTGCGTATTTAAATCTATATTACCTATAGACAAAGACTTTGAAGCATCATTTTTTTCCACTTTCTCTATAGCCAAATTCAATAATTTACACCTTTGACTCGCATCGAGTTTCATCCAATTATTCCTACGAGCGGTTAAACTTTTACCATCGAACGAATGATGAATCCGTTCTTTCGCGTACGAGATATCGATAATCGAATAGAACGCTTGCGATGATTTCAGCGGCCCGAAGAAGGAACCGTAATCATTGACCCAGACCAGGGTGGAGTTGACTCCATACGCGATCTCGTTGGCCTGCGCCGTGTCCGCGCACCAGAGCGAGACAGCGAACGGCTGGTATATGTTAAAAAGAGACAGAAGCTCTTTCACAGTTCTGTACGCCTCGAGCACGACGTGCGTGTCGCCCTGCAGCAGGCCGGTGTACTCGAAGACGAACTGCTTGTCATTAATATGGTAAGCGCTAGAACATTCCGGAACGGATCCATTGTTAGGATTTCCTTTCGATTTCCATACGAGGATTTGTTTCAAACGTTCCACGATGCTCTCGTGCACTAACACGCGGCGAATCCTCCAAGGATCCTGCGAAACGAGATATACAACGAAAATAAACACAAGCGTCAAATCGAGAAATTTCGGTTGATTTTTTTGTTGGCAATAAATGCGGATTCAGCTTTGGCGCCAGGGGGGGGGTCACATAGTCGTGGTCAAGTCAAGAGCTGGACAAAATATGTAAATATATTTTGTCAAGCTCTTGACCAACCAGCTCAGGGGAGGGATCATGACCCCCATGACCCCCCCCCCCCCCCCCCCCCCCCCCCCGGATCCGCCGTTGGTTGGCAAACGAGTGAGCGGTCACCTGTATTCGCTGAAAAAGCGAAGAGACGACTGCCCAGACATTCGCAATTATAGCCTTAATAGAAGATATAATTCCTATGCTCCTCCCCCATCAAATCCACTTTCCCTTCCCATCCTTTACTAATAGAGTGTACAAGTGTATTTGGCAGTTAAGTTGTGGAGTTTCGATTGGAAAGATATAATCCATGTATGGACGTTATATATTTTACAATATTGTGGGGGTTTGAAATGTGTTCAGTGTAAATTCTCACCTGTGAAGCAGAAGCAATGAAAGTATGAACGGCGGCGTCCAAGTCCGACCGCTCCGTGACCACGCATATACAGCTCTTCTGCATTTCTATACAAAAATGTTTAAAATTTATTAAACAGAATTGCATATTTATACAAATTTAACACCTATGACACTCTGAATAAGACTCCAAATCAAGACATCTCATTCAGCAAAATCGGTTTAATATTTATAGCGCGCGCACACCTTTGACTAAACTGTCGCACAATTAGTCGCGTTTTGATTCCTATGAGCTTATGTGAGCGATCTTTAGTTGTGCAACAAAACAGTTGAGGCTGCGAAACAATCGACAATCGCACAACAGTTGTGCGATAATTTAGTCAAAGATGTGCGCCCGCTCTTAGGCTACAGACAATAAAAAACAAACACACATAAAGACTGACGTCTGAAAAACTATTCCTAGTTTTACCATTAATAAAAATGTCTTCCTTAGTTAAATTAAATAAACTTTAGACTCCAGGTACAGGCAGAAAAACTAAAAAATGTAAGGTAAATTCAAATACTAACCTTTTATTACATCATGATCGACATCAGCCAACAAAGGTTCCTTAACGAACGCCAAACTAACGATTAACCTGTAATTTAACATTGACTCAGTTAAAATAATGTTTGAAATGAATATACTCAAAAAACATCGAAAAAAAAAACATGGTAATGAAAAAAAAAAGCTATGGCGAGTGAAATTCGAATGAATATACATAAAAAAATACGGGGGAAAACATTACTATGTCAGTCTGGTAAAAACTTTAGAATGTCAGTCTGGTAAAAACTTTAGAATGTCAGTCTGGTAAAAACTTCAATGCCCGGTTCACACTTTGCCAGTACAGTTAGACAGTGCGCCGGCCAAGCATAGATTGTTTAGACTCATTGGCGTCAGTTAGCGTTTACATTATGCCAGTCCAGTTCCAGTTCAGTTATTGATAGCTCCTGACCAACTGTACTGGCCAGGTGTGAACCGGTACACCCGGTGACATATTATTGAAGAATTATAGAGGTGTTAGTGTTCACGTACTAGAACTGACCCAGCTTTACGGCACAGTGTGACGAAGAGGTGGCACAGCACGGCGGTGGGGGGCGAAGTCTCCACTACCACATGGCGCGCGCCGCACATCAGCTGCGCCACCGCGCCCAGCGCGCACAGCGGGGACGCGCCACACATTGCTAACACGTTGCCTGACACGAGCAGGACACAATTAGCCACAATAGCATCCAAATGCGACCAGTTTATAATATTAATATGTCGTCATGGACATTAGGGGAAGAGTACCTAACAAAGGAATGGGCGAAATAACTTGAGGGGAGGGAGGAAGGTACGTACAGAACCGAAAATAACCAAAACGCGCGCATTTCCAATTCGCCCTTATGACCCAATGCTCGGTGGAGCCATAGATGGGGGTGGGCCGAAAAATAAAAATCAGTCTATTTGACAGAATTTGACCGTTGGCTATCGCCCTTCTTCTGGCACCACCGAGTTGAGACTGCTTGACTTGTTTAGACTACAGGATTTACTCTAACTCATAATAGGCCTGGGGCTATGGTATTCTCTTATTAAAAAATTAAATATGAAGAAAATTACCGCACAGAAGTTGAATGAAAGATAGGGCCAATCAATATTGTGGTAAAAATTGTCAAACTAAAGTTACATACAGTCAACTTTAAAATATAATAAAACGAAAGTGAGTAGCCAATGTGTTCTTCCAGACTATCCTCTATGTCTATGCCAAATTTCATCGAGATCCGTTTAGCCGTTTAAGCTACAAACTCTAACAAACATCCATGTAAACTTTCGAATTTATAATATTAGTAAGATTATAACTTACTGGTATAAGTCTTCTTTGTCATAACACTGCTCACATATAATAGATTCTGAATGATCAATTTCAAATCTATATTTAAACTTTCATTTATCGGCTTCTTTCTGACCATGTAATCAATTTGTGCAAATAGTAATTTATTTTCTTCTATCAATTCAGCCAATGCTTTCAATTTATAAGATAATGCTTTAACACAGCCTTGATTGCCCCACACACTAGAAGGTACCAGATCTATATATCTTTGGTAATCAGCAAAGATTATTTGATTACCGCAACTATCCATTTCATTTTCAACTGTATTACTATACCCAAGTGAGGAAAATACTAGATTTGCTTTCATGTATTCCTGAAAAAAGCAATAAAGTATGATAACAAAGGTAATTAATAAATTAGACATTATTATAAAACCTTTTTTACAGTACAGTTTGTACTGTGTAATAAAAACTGGGTGTAGGCTAGGGGGTAAACTGTGAACTGTACAGTATAATTGACAGTTAAAATTTTGCCTACATGCATATTTAACTGAACAGTCAAGTGTTCATTTAGAACTGAGCTGGTTTAACAATCAATCTTTGTTGAGATACAAAATTTAACAAGCAGTATTATTAGTATAATTTTAGTTTTATATACTAAATTTTGATGCCCTTAAGAATCTAAAATTCCTATCCACTGTCTCATATTATCTTTTTTTTTTTATAATATAAGGTGGTAAACGAGCAAGCGGCCACCTGAATACACCATAATGGAAAGCAACTGCTGCCCATAAACATCCACAATTGCAGATGCATTGTCTACCCTAAATTAATGGAGTAGGTGACGCACATAAAGAGGATATTTCCCCTTCCTATGCATTTCCTTCACCTTCAAATCTTCCCATTCCCATCATTTCTTATAAGGCTAAAACTAGGCCTAAAATTAGGCCTCCATTATCTATGACTTTCAACAAAGATTTCTCCCTTATATTATGAATATTACTTTTTAGTATGATTTAAATTAATTCCACTGCGAAGATTTGCTTCAAGGATGTAATTTCTTAAGAAACAAATTATTTTAAACACATTGGTTAACTTACTTGGTGCAGTGAACAAAACTATTATTCACTGCACCAAGTAACTTAATATAATATAATATAATATACTAGCATATTATAGTATATTTACTTACCTTAGCCATCCCTGTGTCCACCATGTTATCAAATTTTAAATCTCCAGACATGTTAATACACCTGTAAAAAACATTTGTCACATCAAAATATCGTAAAAACAAGTTCTGATTTTACTACTTCCTGATATGAATAAAATGGTTTGTAATATTGTTTAGTAAGTTTCTTTTAACATTGCGTAATTAATCTAAATTATTTTTATTGGACACTACAATTACATTTATCTATTACAGCTATCAAGTGTGCTAAATCTATTTTTAATGAAAACTAAAATCTGGAATAATATTCTAACATTTTTGGAAATACTATAAACTCAAATGAAAATTCAACCTGCTAAATTATTGAGACTATCAAGAATAAATAATAAAATAGGTTTACGTACGTTGTGAAGCGTTGATAACAGTTCAATTTTTTTTGTAACAATTTATCTGCGTAACTAGCAACAATCTTTTTTATCGTTTCGGTTCATATTAGGTTAAATTGAGGTTCATAAATAATTTAATGATAAATCAGACAAACTCCCTTTCCTATCAATATCATCAATGTTTGCGTATGTTTGGTTTCTTTTTAAATGTAATCCGTAAAATAAGATATTTTATATCTTATTGCAAACCGTTAAGGTTGTTATTACCCTGTCAAATGTGGATCAAAATATCTTAAATGTCATGGCAGTGTTAATGTCAAAGTCAAATATATTTTAAGCGGGAACACTTGAATGACATCAATTTATAAGTTTTGAAATGTAGGATTTCTTATTTTTAACACCTGTATTCTAGGTGTTTGTACAAAGAATTATGGGAAATAAACGTGAAATTCTCAAATAAGTACATTTTTAAGAAGAAAGCATTATTTCGTAGTCAAAATTTTATACAATGTAGTTGCAGTCATTTTACTGAGACTAATACTTGGACCTGTATCATATGGGAGTGTTACCCTAGGGCAATAGATCTGGAGTAGTATAGTATATGGGGAACAAGTAGGAATACTTGATATGTCCCAGGGATCCACTGGCGATCACAGGCCGTTAAAAATAGTATTACAAAATGTCAGAGACGACATCGCCGTTCCAATTTCAATCAACAAACAAACGATAGTGACATACTGCTATGACTTTTACAACGTGCAACGATTTATGTAGTATTTGTGTAATTATAATAGGGTAAATTTGTTTTTCTGAATGCACACGCGTTTTAATAAAAGCAAACGCATTATGGTTCCAAATCACTGGTGATTCAATATGAAGATGGCAAACACATCACGGAAGGGACAAGTATACAGTGTTGGCAATTACCTTATGACTGGTAAGGTATTAGGTAAAGGACACTTCGCAAGAGTTGAGGAGGCAACGCATAGGATAATCGGAAAAAAGGTGAATTAATTGTTCCATTTATTAACAGCGTAAAAATAACATCCAATTTACTTTTGCATAAAACTTTAAATGTAGTCAAATATAATGTGAGTAATATTTCCATTTTTAATTCATCATGTGGCAACACCTTAACGGCAATTATAACTCCAATCCAGTTTAAAAAGGGCTAAAAAAACATTTAATTCCCTGACGTCAAGACTATACTGCATATGTATCTTAGACTTTATTGTAGGTGGCCATCAAAATAATCGATCTTACCTGCATAAAAGAGGAATACGCCCGCCGCAACCTGCACAGAGAACCGAGAGTTATGGCCAAGTTGCGCCACCCGTGTATCGCTGCCCTATACGAAACTATGATGGTAGTATGAAATATCATAAAAGAAATATAAATAACTTTTGAGTAATGTGAACACATTTAATATTTATGTCGGAAAAATGCCTTAAACCCGTTTTCACTTCATCCGAAAAGACGTGTCTAAAGAAGTTCTGTCTTTAGATTTATAGACACAACTTTTATATCTATGGGCAGTGTGACCATTTTACTGATGTCGACACGAATTTCACACCAGTCGACCCATTCGACAAACAGTTACATCTAAAAGGAAATTTAAGATGTATTTAACTAGCCACATGTTAGTAAAAAGGCATGTTCCTACAGCACGGGCCGCGGCTGTATGTCGTGATGGAGGCGGCTGGCGGCGGCGACCTGTGCGCGCACGTGCTGGCGACGCGCGGCGCAGCGCGGGGCTTGCCCGAGGGCCGCGCGCGCGCTCTCGCCGCGCAGCTCGTGTCCGCCGTACGCCACATGCACTGCCGCGGCGTCGTGCACCGGTCACACGTTTATTAATAACATAAACAATAATTACCTATATAAACACACTCCATAATCCTAGCTGGACAGTTTAAAAACATCTATTTGGTAAAATCTGGATGCAATAATTGTTATCGTGAAACTAAATTCTTCAAGTTAAAGTCTTACGCCATTTAAAAGTTGACTCAATTAAAACTCCAATAATCGTTGACTAGAAAATAAAATATATTTTTTACTTTTTAGTGATTTAAAAATGGAGAACATTATGCTCGACAGCACGAAACAATTCATCAAAATTGTAGGTACGTAAATAAACTTACTTATCTATTCACTTGGCAAATTGTTTTGATCAATTTCTTACTATGCAATCTGTTGTGTAGATTTCGGTCTTTCAAACATGTGGAACATCAGCGGGGCGCTTTGCACCCCGTGCGGCTCACTGGAGTACGCGGCACCCGAGCTGTTTGTCGACGGACGGCGCTACGGGCCCGAAGTCGACCTATGGAGCATGTTGGTACCCATTCCCAAAATAATACGTTAAATCACAACACGAGCCCGTTATCTAAATCTCAAATGAAGGCCCTTGCTAGTGGTTGACAATTTAAGTAACCATGGAAACCTTGATTCTTCGCTAGTATTAGCTTATAGTTTTTGTCTCTGTCTCGCAGCGCAGTTTTATTCAATTTACTCACCTCCTCAGTTTATAAGCGTAAAAATTTAAAGCCTAAAGCATGTCATAAGTGTAGTGGTTTTATTAAAAAATAATTATTCAAAAATATGCTGTCATTGCTGGCATCCTAAATAACTAAGAAGTGTTTTTACGCATTATTACATTAAGTGCTAATTATCGCCTACGACTCCGTACGTGTGGTTTATAAAAAAAATCATAGGTAAACCTATGTGTTCTTCTACACTATCCTTTACATTTATGCCAAATGTCATCAAGGCTACAAACTCAAACATCCATCCATCCAAACTTTGCATTTATAATATTAGTAGAAAGTAAGATATAATGATCTTTAGACGCTAATGTCCCAATTTGAGCCCACGTTATACCAAGTGATAGCGTTGTGGTTGCAGCGGTGTGATAGTGTACGGCATGGTGACGGGCAGCCTGCCGTTCGCGGACGCGGAGTCTGCGGAGGGGCGGTCGCGGCCGCAATTGCGCGCCGCCATCGCGCGCGGCTTCTCCCGCAAGCAGCGCGTCGCGCTCGCCTGCGTCTCCAGCGGTTAGTCATTACTTACAGGCGAAAAATGGGGCACAGTGGGCTAATATCTCGGCTTTCTGTTAATAAAATCAGTACTACACTAGAGGATTAGCGCAGCACTAGATTATTGGCATATACGTCCTTCCCTATCTGACATCTGTCAATGTCATTCAGATATTAAAATAGCTCGCCATTCTGGCGGAAGGCAGTGGTCTGAGTGATTAAGTTAATTTCGTTGTTACAGTTATATTAATTGCGTGAAATTACATATATATATATACAAAATATCAGATACAAATGTCTACGTAAGCAGTTTTTAGCCTATTCTGCGCCGCTCGTCGCAAATATAGTTACCGTGTTAAGTCCAAATCATGCTAGTAATTTAGTCAAGTAGCAAGTAATTCAGTTACTAAACGTGTCTATTCATTGTTAATTTAGTCGAATAGATTATTAAAACTTAGAGAGTATTTTAGGTACTCTATCGGTACTGGACTAAATTATGAGCTTAGTGAGAATTAGGCATTAGTGGTAGCTGTCACTTTTTTTGGAACTGACGAAAGTATATGATAAATTAAAACACATTTTGAATAAAAGTTGTTTTATGCAAAATTATAAATCAGGTTTCAATTCATACATTGTTCCTCTTGTGTTCTTAATTATAACATTAACAAAACTAAAAAACACAATAATTCAACGTAACTCAACAGTTTGACAGTTCACTGCACAGATTATACCACGCGACACGTCTCAGTCACTCATTTTGTATGACCTGAAACAGATGAAAAAAAAAAATAAACGTCATCAAAAAAACTGCGTACCTAGGAAAGATTATGAGTCAGTTAATAGACTAGAGGAAAATATTGGTATATGGCTCTGTTATTTATGTATTTATTACAGAATGCAAAACGTTCATCCAGCACCTGCTAGAACCGAACGTGGAGCTCCGACTGAAGATCGAGGAAGCTGCGCGTCACCGCTGGATACGCAAACCCGGCATGAGGATGAAGACGCACCCCCTGGGCACCACCGAACCCAAAATTAACAGAGAGGTCAGACATTATAAGACTTAATTTCTTTGTATTTTTTTTTGTTTGTATGATTATGAAACAAATTAGTTACATTGGCGATATTTTCATTTTCAGATATATAATCAAGTGGCCGAGCTATGCAGTCAGACGAAGGTGGACGTGATATCGCAGATAAAGGCGGACCCGTTCGGTCCCGTAGCGGGCATCTTTAATATAAAGACGCACCTCCACCTCATGCACTCGGTGGCCGGCGCAGACATGCTCTGGTCCACCAACACCGTGGAAGCCAGACCGCTCTCCCCTCCGGAGTACAGAGTCAGGAGTGAACTAGAAGCTTCGTCTAGCAGAAGATTCTTCGGACACTCCCCAACTAGAGGCTCCAAGAGCCCGATCAGAAGGATGACCACGCTGCCGCCCAAGCCCCCGGACATCAAAATACAAGGACCCAAACCCAGCGCCGTGTTCACCAAGCCGATTCCTACCGGCATCCCCAAGGATATTTTGAGGCAAAGAATAATCGATAGAAAGATCGAAAAGGTGAAAGCTATCGAGGTGGCAAAGAAGAATCCGGTCGAGCAGAGTCCGAAAACGAATCAGATGGCGCCCGCGCATTTCATTTCGAATAAAATTATAGTGTACGACAGCGGAGACTGCACGATGAACTCGCGGCTGCCCAGCATCACGGAGCAGTCCTGCACGGACGTGTGCGAGCGGCGCGAGGCGCGCGAGGGGCGCGAGGGGCGTGCGGCGCGCGCGCACAGGCCGCACGACGAGCGCGCGCGCCCGCCGCCCTGCCCCAACGCGCTCGACTGCCGCCGCGCGGACTTCTACCGGCGCGCGGGAGACGCCATGCCCAGGTCCGAATACACATTCTTACCCAAAGACATTTAAGAAATACATAGACTAGACATAGTGAACATTTTTTCACCGGTAACTGCTTTTAATGGTACTATGTTAGTTGTCAAGTTTAGTACGCCACCTCATGTCCTTGTATGTGTATTTGTATAAAAATTATAATAAGCTCCATCTTTTCTTATAAAATAAACTGATCAGTGTCACAAGATAAACAAACATTTAAATATTATACAATTAATTATTATATATTAACATGTGGTTTTGAGGAGTTATTAATAGATTGCGTTGGATGTAAAAAATTTTTCAAGTAAAGTGTCAACTATGCTTCCTCTATATATTTTTTGAATCTTTTTGTTCTTATCCAAATCTAGTGTTCTTACGATTTTGGTACCAGTTTTCGTTTGTTAGATTATCATTGTGTAAGTTTTCATAGAAAGTGTTTCATAATAAAGTTGGCGAGTGGGCGGGCCGCTGGCGACGCCGCCCGCGCGCCTCCTCATCCAGACCACCGCCACGGGCATCAAGCGCGCTTCACTCGGGTTTGTACATCGATTAACGTAATTTGTTAATGATCATATGAGCTCTTTTTGACTTCGCATAATTTCACAGAAACATCATCAGTCCTCATTCGTCAACTAACAGCCACTGCAAGAGTGAAAGAGCGATGCCGGTGAGAATTTTCTTTTAACTTTTCTGTTTCTGTTTTCTACTATTTTAAATATAAGGGTTTTTTATGTTATAAGGTGTCAAACGTGCTAGCGGCCACCTTAATCCGCCGAAACGACCGCTGCCTATAGACATCCGCAATTGCAGATGCGTTGCCGACCCTTAATCGACAGAGGAGAAGGCACATAAAGAGGATATTTCCTTTTCCTATGCGTCTCCTCCACAGTCAAATCCACTTTTCCTTCCCATCCTTTCCGTATAAGAGAAGGGTGGAAAGTGAAAAGGACTAGAATTAGGCTTCCGGCACCACACTGTTTTCTTTGTGGTCGTGTATGAGGGCGAGCCGGCCCATTCGTGCGAAGATGTTAAAGCGGGACTCTACCACTGATAAAGTAAAGTTTTTTTGAGTATTTTTGTGTGCAGGTGCCGTGGTTCTCCGGCAAGGCGGCGCTGGGCAAGGCGCTGGGCAAGGAGGCGCTCCCGCAGCGCATCAGACGCACCGCGCCCATCAAGTGACGCACGTCCGCGGGCGCTTTGAACCGCCCGAATGTTTTCGACGGCCATATTTTTTAAGCATTTTTTTGTTTGTAAAAAAATTCCTTTATCGAGACCACCTCATGTAAGTTTAAGCGAATTATTATTTTTTTATCTTACTGTACCGGCTACTAAATACAGGTGGTTTTTTTGAACAAGCTTCTTTTCGACTTATTGCCTTATCTATATACTTTTTTGTATAAAGAAATAATAGAGCAATTTTTACAAATTGAGCATTTATATTATTTTTTAAAAAATTACAAATTAATAATAGTACCAAAAACATCACCAAGCCGTCAGACGTAGCGGTAAAACGGCAACATTGACGTTTGTTGGTCGGTGTCACGTGACACGCGTGTAATGTGTGTGTTGTGACGTCACTCACTGTTGGAGGGCGTGTGGCGCCGTACGGGGCGTGTGGCAGGGCGTGCGGGTCGTGTGGCGGCGCGTGACGTCAGTGGTGCGGCATGTGAGTGACGTTGGCCATGGCGGCCAGCTGCAAGTAGGTGGTGTTTGTGTGTATCGTCACTCACTGTTGGGGGGCGTGTGGCGCAGTGCGGGGCGAGTGGCGGAGCGTGCAGGGCGTGACGTCAGTGGTGCGGCATGTGCGCGGCGTTGGCCATGGCGGCCAGCTGCATGTAGGTGGTGTTTGTGTGTATCGTCACTCACTGTTGGGGGGCGTGTGGCGCAGTGCGGGGCGAGTGGCGGAGCGTGCAGGGCGTGACGTCAGTGGTGCGGCATGTGCGCGGCGTTGGCCATGGCGGCCAGCTGCATGTAGGTGGTGTTTGTGTGTATCGTCACTCACTGTTGGGGGGCGTGTGGCGGGGCGTGACGTCAGTGGTGCGGCATGTGCGCGGCGTTGGCCATGGCGGCCAGGCGCGTGTAGGTGGTGTTTGTGTGTATCGTCACTCACTGTTGGAGGGCGTGTGGCGGGGCGTGCGGGGCGTGACGTCAGTGGTGCGGCATGTGCGCGGCGTTGGCCATGGCGGCCAGCTGCATGTAGGTGGTGTTTGTGTGTATCGTCACTCACTGTTGGGGGGCGTGTGGCGCAGTGCGGGGCGAGTGGCGGGGCGTGCAGGGCGTGACGTCAGTGGTGCGGCATGTGCGCGGCGTTGGCCATGGCGGCCAGGCGCGTGTAGGTGGTGTGCGCACGCCCCGGCGTCGGCGAGTCGCCCGCTTGCGGCTCGTTCTTGAACACCGCCACGCACTTCCACTGGTTCAAGTATTGCACTGAAATACAAAAAGCGACATCTCGATCTTCCTCGTTTTGTGAAAATTGATTTTTATTGTTTGTTTTAATAAAAAGCCCTACAATTACGACACACTTTAGGCTATATATTGTCACGCTATAATACTTAGGAAGTAAATAATTTGGAGAAAACCGTCATGCGGGAAAGGGACAAAAACTACAAGCTGACATCAAGAAAGCAAAGTTGCCATGGTATCGGTAATTATTATCCAATTTCAAGGGCCAATGTTGTTATTTGTGTATTTGATTTCTGACATTTGAAATTGAATATTTCACAAATGTAAACAATGAAACGTTTTATAATTCGATGCGGAAGAAACCGCACGGGAACAGCTCGTGCAATATACAACTAATACAAGAGCAGAGAGCAGAGAGACTCACTCTTCCATAGCCTGACGCAGCAGTCGTCGCCGGAGGAGGCGAGCAGCGTGCCCGTCACGTTCCACGAGACGCGCCACACGCACGAGTAGTGGTCGTCGAAGGCCGCCAGCACCTCCGTCTTGTAGCGCGCGCCGCACCCGCCGCCCGCCGCGCCCCCCGCGCCCCCTGCGCCCGCAGCGCCCCCCACGCCCACCGCACCCCCCACACCCCCCGCACCGGGGCCGCCGGACGACTCGCTATCAAATATGAAATAGTCAAATTCAAACTGGGTAACCAGGACACCAAAGCGGGGGTTGTATCTATCTTTAACAATGTTGGTGTATCAGCACCATTAAATTTTCTTAATATTTAGAATAACGGTTCACATTTGGCCAGTTCAGTTGAACTGACATTCAACTGGCGTAATGTGCACTAACTAATCCGCACATAAAGATAATATTTTTTTACGACTATAAGATTAAAATCATATCCTAGCTGTTCTGGGACAATAAATAAGAATGATCTGAGAGCAAGCAACATTTTTAAAGTCATCATCATCAACTTGCCCTTGTCCTTATGGAGGGTCGGCACAGTATGTGCCCATCCATACATTTCTATCAGCCGTCATATCTGAATCCACTCACTTAGGCATATCTTTCACACAATCTATCCATACTGTCTTTGGTCTAAATCACTTGACATAAACGCAACTCACGGCAGCGGTTCAATCTTGATGATGCGGACGTCCTTCGTGGCGAGCGCCAGCAGGTGGAAGGAGCGGCCGAGGTTGGGGGCAAAGGCCAGGTCGTTGACGGGCTCCTGCACCGCCGACACGCAGTCCGTGCGCGTCCAGCGGCGCGACGTCTCCGCGTATCTGCAAACATTCTATGTACAGTCGCGGAAATCTGCGGTAAACCACCTTATAAGCTACAATCGTTTAAACATTCTCTAACGAGACGCGAAACAAAAACCAATAAAACGCAGCTTATAGAATGTATCTGTACGAAAAAAAACCATTAGTGATAAACAGCTAATTTTCACTATTATCCTTTTGGTTGCACCACTCACTGTTATCTAATTAGACTACTATTATCTTTTTTCAAATTGAAACCTCCTAATATAATCTAATCATTCTTTCTATGTGCAAGTGTTCTTACCAACTTCTTCCCATATTGCAACAGTTCTGTCAAATGAACATGTTGCTAAAACTTGCCCAAACTCTGGATGAGCCCAAGTCACCTTCCAGACAGAACCATGGTGGGCTTTCCAGCTGCCTGTAAGCCGCCAACCCCCTCGCCCATCTGTATCCCAGACCTGGGAAATTTGAATAAAAGATGCACTTACACGGATGATGACTTATTTAACCACGTAATTAAGTAGCTTCAAGCCTAAACTTGATCTTAAGGGATTGTTAATATACTTAGATAGCGAACTATTTTTAAAAAACTTACTTTAACGTACTGATCGCTGGAACAAGTGGCCATTCTTTCTCCGTAAAAATCATAAGCTACATCGTGGATAAGGTCCTTGTGATCTGCATTGATAGTTTGTGATTCAAATAAATTTGTTGCCGCAAGTTCGGCCATTATATTTTACGCGTAAATTCAAAATTTATTAAGTTCAATAACGCATAAATAACCCTGTTCGTGCGACATTAAAATTGACAATGACACTGACATTTGTAAACATCTCATCTGTCATTCGGGCTTTCATAGATTGACAAAATTTCAGAGTGGAAGCGGTTATAGTGTGTCTAAAAAAAAAAAATAATTTAAAATAGGGAATTAATATATGTTGATCAGTCAGTAAGTCAGTATAAATATCACATTAAAGGCCATAATTTTGCAATACAAATTCATTAAAAGTGATCAATGTTATGAGATTTCCATTATAAATATTGTAATATGTCATAAGTGAATATTCAAAAGAGATTTTGCTGTGCTTTTAACTGCTCTATTTGTAAGGCAAGCTTCCTATTCGTTTCCACCAACATATTCTGATTTTGAATTAAGGTGTGAATCTGTTCATTCATTCCAAACAGCTGCTTTTCTAAAAATAATTTCTGTTTCGTCAAAGCCATCATAATATGAAGGAAGTAATTCCTATTATCATCTGCAACGTCAGCTAATGTCAATTTAATAAAGTCTTTTAACTCTTCAGTATTTTTTGAATTTACGTTTTCAACATTTAAATTTGACAGTTTTATATCAGGTATATTAGTGTTCAGGTTTTTATCATGTGTTCCATTCGGTATCATCAGAGGTGATGTGAATTGTAAATTATCTGCAGTTCGACTTGTTATTGGTGTTGATATTTTGCTTATATTCTTCTCAGCATCTAATTGACAGTACCTAAACTCAAATTTGTCACTTCTCCGTTCTCCATTATCGACTGATTTAATTCCATCCTCATCAATATCCACATTTGATTTATCAAGACCCATCATAACCAGAAATGAATCTACTTTATTATCAAGGCCTTGAGGTGATGCTTCCTCATGTCTTGGTGGTGTATCATTTATGAAAAATGTATCTGATGTCCTCCCTCTCGCTGGTGATTGTAATTTGAAAGAAGAATTAACCTCTACATCCTCTCTAAGACTTGTATCATTTAAATTTTTCTTCCGAGATGGTTGAAAAGCCACCTTGCAGACTTCTTCGTTATGACCTCTCAAAACTTTGAATGGTGCATTTAAGTCACGCAAATCATAAATAAGAATATAGCCATTTTTCGTTCCAAGAGCAACTTGATTTTCGATATTAATGGCGAGAGATTTAAGAGGATACAAAGTTGTAATCGTTGAAACTACATTTTGCATCCGAATGTCATAAACATGCATGATTTTATCATATCCACAAGACAGTAATACATCTCTATTGATAAGGGAGTATGCAATATCACTAACTGGGGATGCATGGATGTTCTCAAAATAATTTCTATCCTTGTTACAAGTAACATCTTTAACTACAACATGACCTTCCTCTGTTGCGAGTCCTAAAAGAAATCTTGATTCATTGTGAAATTTCATTGCTGAGATGCTTTTAGAACAAGATAATTTTACAGTCATGAGTGGAATATTTGATGTAAGACTGTAAATCACGGTGTCACCATTTCCCATTGCTGCGGCCAAACTTGTATTCTTCACATTATAACTGATGAAATTGACACACGACGCTTGTGATGGTGCAGAAAAATTCTTCGTAACACTTTTGTTCTTTGTATCCCAGATCAAAACATTACCATTTTTTGTGCCTATTGCAACATTACGGTGACCATCACGATGAAAGCTAGCAGACCAAGTGTCCTTCAATGGTACATGTTGTAAGCTACGGATGTCATGTTCTGCAGGGCTCAAAATATCAATTAGACCTTTGGAGTTAACCTGCAAATTTTATACAAAAAAATGAGTAAGCTGTGTACTGTAATTTAAATAAAGAAACCATTGTATTGATATTTTTTATTTAATAATAAAAGAAATACAGATGAGATAAAGATAAGAGGACAAGTTTTAATTTGACATCTCACCATATCAACAAGTAAGAAAATATACACAAGTAAGATTTATATCATCAAAAGCCAATAACATATTTACCTGTAAAATGTATTTGCTGTCGTCGCTCCACGATACATCCCGCAATATACCTTCATAACAGTCGTAAGATTTTTTCAAATCCCAACTGTTAGTGTCGTACAGAAGCAAACGGGAGCTGATCGACGACAAATACATTTTCCAAATAACACCAAAAGGTGCTAAATTATTTTAATTCGGAATAGCGGAATCAAATTCCGCTTCTTTTAATAGAAATACCGTAAACAAAGTTACGTGAAATAATTGGAAAATAACTTAAATTTTGACCAAAGAGTATATTTTTGACAACCAAAAATGACAATCAAATCATCAACAAATCGTTCAGGTTGCCAGAAAAAACTCTCTTTTTGTACCATTTTTGATAAAATTACGAAATAGTTAACACATCAATATAAATAGAAAAAAATTAAATGTGTTCTGAATTGTGGGGAACGAAATGGGGAATTTATAATCATCTATTTTTTTATAGTGTATTCCAAGTGTATTCTGATATTTTTTTCTTTTTAATCTTATAAGCTTATAAAATTTGTTACATTTTGTTTCTTCTTGACGCTTATGGCGCTGACTGTGTTTGTTGGTATCGGTATTGAAAACTCGGACTAATAATAGAGATATAATTTGCCTACAAGAACTTCATCTGGCTAAATAAAACACAAACTATAATTTCCTACAAGCCACCTGTCCAGCCTACACCTACTGATGTCAGAGAGAGCTGACAGCAAGAGGGCTAACGAAGCATACGGTTTTCTGGAGATTTCTCAAGAAACGTAAAGATATTGGTACGTTTAAATAAACTTGTTAGCATAAAAAAAAAATCCTCCTTTCTCTGCAGCCTTGACCACTGGTTGAGTCCTCAAATCTTGAGTCATTAGAATCCGCAACTACTTTTGTAAACTAACGCTACTTTATTTATTTATTCATTCTTTTATAAAATGTTTTATACAATAAATAAATATTTAGATCATATGTATATGTATCCGACCGACGAATCTAAGACGAATCGGCTTTCGAATTGACGGAATGCGATCCGATCGTAACGCCGCGTATTGGTTTATTAACTTTATTATTTGCCATATATTAATAAGGCTATTATGTTGACAAAACTTGTAATTTTTGAACTATTTATTTCAGATTTAATAGAGTCTATTTAATAGACAAACGACATGATTACAGATATGCAAATAGCTGTTTTATATAACATTCTAGGCATGTCTATATTCGTTCTGGTGATATTTTATCATTATGTCAACGCTAATAGCTACTGGTAAAGAAGTAAGTAGTCATTAAGTGTAAATTGTAAAGTAAATGTTGTTATCCTTAATCAGTTTTAACAGAAACTTCACACTCGATACATTTTTTCAGATCCACACTTAAAAACGCGCACTTGGCCATGTATATTTATTGAGAACGGTGTTTTCTTTTGTTTCAGGTTCATTGGTCTATCGAGTCGCATATACCAAGAGTATGCTTAATGTAATGTAATGCTTAAAGTAATGCTTAATTATTAAGATGTTAATAAATTAAGATTTTTAAACTAGTTTTTTTACTTAAAAAGCGTGAGAGGTGTGCCAGAATCCAGAATTGTATGAATGTTAGAACCTCTGTACTTTCTTACCAATATAGGGGAGATCAGATAGTTACCGTCCACTTTGCAGATTGAGTCTCAAAATTCTTTGTAATTATCATTATTGAAGAGTAAACTAGATGAAAGCATGTTTTTTATTAATTGTAAATATTTTGTTTACACGATGATAAACATTTTAGACCGAGTATTTTATCAAATATGAAAATATTAGTCAATTAAAATTAAACCCCTAAAAGCACAGTTTCGGTCCACCCGAGATAGTTATGGACCACCTCTGGGGTACAGTTACGGTCCACCTTTATATGACTATAATAGTTATAAAATAATTATTATTTGTCATTTGTCTTGCCTTTTTGAACAGTAAAATTTAATTTTATAAAATCAGAAACTAATCAAAATAATTTGAATCACCATTTTAATATAAAGAACACACAAAAAAGTCCTATTATTATTATCAAGGATATTAATTTTACGGGTCTCTAAAATATAATGCAAATCGAAATATTCGCGTCAATTGCTGAAATTTCATTGTTTCAATCATACACCTTTTTCAATAAAAATTTGGATAGCTGTTTTAAATATATTTCTTAACTTTGAGGAAACAGCATTTTTTCTGCGTCCATTTCTAATAATGTTCTTTGGAAAGCTAATTTAGTAAACATAAAGTGAGATCACGTAGAAAAAGTAAACTTTCTGTTAGATGCTTTCCTTTTTTTTTATATTTTGATTATGTTCGTAGGATCACTAACTACAAGACTATCTTACTAAAAACGCTTTTTATTCTCCTTCCTTCTAGTCTACATAAGACTTTTACAATTTTTAAGTAACAAAGCAATGAAAGTTCAATAAACAATCTATTTAAGTTTTGTTTCAATATTTTTGTTTCGGAAATTTCGTAAAATAAATTACCCATCCCGTTAAGAAACAGGAAACAATATGAAGTTTGGGTGGACCGAAACTGTACCTCGGCCTAGGACCATAACTGTAAAGTGCTATGGCCATAACTGTACTTCCATACAAGCTTTGAGACAGTAGTAGTCCACCATATTTTAAGCCTTACGAAAATAATAATCGTTGTAATATCCACATAAATAGATACTAGAACATCTCTTCTATTGTACAAAATCACAAGAAAGCACATTAAAAATGAAAAAGTAAACATATTCCAAGATTTAAAAAAGCTGTCCTTAACAAAAGTGATAAGAAATTAACAATTTTTATCAGCGTCGCGCCTGATATATTTAGATCACCCGTGGCTTCTCAAATATATATTTTCTATTAGTAATTTAGATATCAAATTTGACCATATTAGTTGTAGCATATGTTTATTGTGGTTTACTTTCAATTAATTTCCGTAAGAGCTCCAAAACATGCGTTTTTGTCTTAAGTGGACCGTAACTCCCCCCTGGTCGGAAACTGTCGAATCTACCCTATCTCCCTTCTATCCATACCCATATCATATCGACCACAATGAAGTTGGTAGTCCATAAGATATTAAAATATACACAACTTAGAATCTCCTGAGATGACTTTTTTGGTGAAAATAAAAATAGGATAATCACAGAAAAAAATCTGGTTAAAGTAAGCTTGAACTTTTTTAATTTTTTACACTATGCACACTTGCTGTGCAATCTTTGACTCAGTTTTACTTTTATAATCTATGTTTGTCTTATTTTGTATTTGTATGACGTGTCATTGTTTTTGACACTTGCGTTTTACTGATTTGCTGTGTTTTTCTAAAAAATATTTGAGGAGTTATATTACATTTTGGTAAGTTTTAAACTTGTTAACGTGTAATAATCGAATGATTAAATCAAAACAGCGAATTCCAATGTCCACCATTTTACCGGCTTAGATAACCTATAATGATCATTAGTTTGTTACATTAGTTTTATTATTTGTTACTTAATAATTTTTGTACAAAGTCAACCATATTAATATAAGAAACAATTCTTTCAGATAAAAAACGTCATCATGATTACAGACGTCCAGTTAGCTGTTTTCTCTAACATTCTAGGAGTGTCTATATTCCTTCTGGTCATATTATATCATTATATTAACGCTAACAGTTCTAAATAAAAAAACGTAAGTATGCATTAAATAAAATTAATGAAACATTGTCGTATAACCAAGAATTAATAATTATTTATTTAATGCAACTCAACAAATTCTCAAGTTGTAAAGTAAAATTAAAAATCCATCTAATGCCCAGTTTATATTAATCCAGTCCAGGGATTGAAATCTAACAAAACAGCACTGGAAAAATGTTAACCTACAATACACTCTTACAACGGGAAATATGTTAGCCTACATTGGAATGCTCTGTGTGGGTCCCAGAGTAAGGTTTTAATATCTATCACTGGAATAATGTAAATCTTATTAATATTATAAGTGCGAAAGTTTGGATGGATGGATGGATGGACGGATTTTGGTTAGAATTTGCAGCCTAAACTGCTAAACGGATCTCAATGAAATTTGGCATCGACATGGAGGATAGTTTGGAAGAACACATAGGCTACTCACTTTTGGTTTTTTTATTCCACGCAGACGGAGTCGTGGGCGAAAGCTAGTGATTCATAAATCTAAAGTTGTATACTAAAATGGCCATAGTCACTTCTTTTGTTTCTGTTAAAATTTGAGTGTGGTTTATTAATTTTTCTTTTGTTTCAGGTAAATTTGTTTTCAAATCACAAACTCTAAAATATAAATTTTTAATTATTAAGATGTTAATAAATTAAGATTTTCAAACAAGTGTTTTATTTAAAAATAATTAGATATCCCAGAATTGCAGCAAATGTACATGTTTTAATCTCTGCTTACACTACATAGTTACAACCTTTATGCTTATATTTATTAGATTTGAAAATACATTTCCTAGTTACTTGAATTAACTGACAAAACAACCTCACTAACAACAATAAAGTGGGTAGTCCATAAAATATTGCAAAGAATTACATATTTAAATGCTCCAATAAAGCCAACTCATGAAATTGGCCACTAGTTTCTAATGTAAACTAATAACTTTGCAGGAATAATTTTGTCTATAGTAGATTCTTTTATTCTTATTGCATTATCAAGAAATGTAATCTAATAACTTTGCAGGAATAATTTTATCTATAGTAGATTCTTTTATTCTTATTGCATTATCAAGAAATGTAAACTAACAATGCTGATAACTAAAACATAAAATTACTTGTAGACTACAATCTTAATATGTGTGCATAAAATGCCTGTCATTTTCTAATATCAATTATACAAACGTCAAAAGCTTTTGCTACAATTTTCGCAGGAACAGATTGGTATATTTTTTACTACATATTTAATTTAATACTCTCTCAGTTTTTAGTCATCAAATATTTAGATTAGTTGATATAGATAAAAATATAGTAATTCACAACTTTTCAAATAAATTAACACAGGCTCACTTATTAAATAATTGCATATGCCTCAGACATAATTACGGTCATTACCAGGATATCTGTATTATTTGAGCGTAAACTTATAATGCTACAATAAATAAATTCCCCTACAATTACTCACACCATTGCATGTAACTTATTCAAAATCATATTTCTGAAATGTCCATAATAGTTTGCGTATTCTGGAATAAATTAACGTTTTAAAGTCTTTTGCTACAACGAAATCTAAATGTGAAAACTGTTCGTACGGCACTTTGTACAAGTCGATGACGTTCGTCAACTTGTTGTAAAGATGGTCTACATCCCGCGGATCTGCTAGCCAGTCCGCCTCGCTGTAGAACATGGCGACTGGCGCGCGCACGTTCTCCAGCGCGTAGCTCGGCGGCCGCTTCTCGCCGTACACCACCGTGTTCACCATATCCCCGTAGTCAAACTGTCTGAAGTCTCCAGAAACTATGCCTTGGGCGTAATGAGCGAACTGCTTGCCGGACGCACCCGAGGGCATGTGTCCGTACAACACGGGTAGATTGGTCACGTTCAGTTGCTCGAAATCAAACCCGAGGGTGAGAAAGACGAAATTGGTGCAGAGTATCTCCGCCAGTTTGTCGGCTCGGCACAGCAGCTGTCGCAGCAGCTTGGTGGCCGCGTTGTCCGGCAGCACCTCGTACAGGCCGAGCCCCTTCATTATGTTGTGCAGGAAGGGCGCCCCAGGGGCCGTCAGCCGCACTATCGGAGATTTTACGTGGTTCATGAACGCCACCGGTGACAGGGCGATCATCAAAGATATCTTATTGTTATAATCTGGCCTTTCCGATGTCATCACGAAAAAAGATGTTGTCCCCTGCGAGTGGCCAATGTACTTAAGTCTGGCCGACCTCGTGGCCAGAAGCACGTAGTTGATCATGGCTGGGAGATCGTAGAAGCCGATCTCGTGCCAAGAGAAATCCCAGAAATCCGCTTCGGTTGTGTCGAAGGTGTTGTGGAAACGAGAGTGCTTGTTGCCTCGTGCGTTGCCCATCCACACGTCGTAACCCTCGTCGGCGAGAAGGTACGCGAGCGCGCTCGCTGGGCCTGACACCACCCAGTCGTCGGAGCTGCCTAAGAGCCCGTGCATTAGGAACACCGAGGAGGCGTTCTCGTTTGGTATTCTGTGCATCGTCAGGAAGTATCCGTCCTGGGTCTCGACCATATGTTTCTCTATCGGGTATCCATATTTCGACACCAGGTCGGTTATGGTTAAATTTATATCCTCGTTGGAGAGACCTTCGGTGAACTCGGTGATGATGCGATTCGTCAGCTCGACGGAGTTGGTGTCGCTCACCAGTGTAGGAAATCCGTAGCTAATACCGAGCGAATGGACCAGCGATAGCGGCACGGTGGTCACCAAGTTGACGGTTCCGGCAAGAAGATCTCCAGACACTTGAGTGATTTGCCTCACCAGCGGTAGCCTTGTGATGCCCTCGAGCAGCTGTCCCGTGGAGGAGGTGATACTGGCGAGCAAGTCGAGGTCCTGGGCCGAGCAGGCCAGTAGGTTGGCGACGAGCAGTAGGGACGCGGCGCGGACGAACATTTCACACCGGCTGCCAGCACATTGGCTTCCGTCGAACTGATCTCTTCCAATGCTCTCGGCCTTGGTTTTACCATGTTTCCTTTTTTTTTATCTTAAGTAAAAACAAAGTATATTATCAATGTTTTGACGTCTATTCTATTGAATGTATACAAATGAAGAAAATGTAAAATATAAGCAGCGTTGTGCAAAATATTAAACATGGCCGACATCTTTTGAGATTTAGTTCCTTTCAATTAGTGTTTTATTGTCCTTAATAAAGCTAAAAATGTAATATGTTAATTTTATCAGGAAACTTCACCTGTAATCAATCATCAATAGACAGTTCGTATCAAAGAAAAGCAGATAATCGACTGTGAATGAGGAGGAGCTATAGCCCAACGTTGAACTCAACTAAGAATTCCGTAAGAAACTGCAGACCCACTCACTTACTCGTAGTAGTTATGAGAATTACTTACTTTTGTGTTGATTTTTATTTTTTATCTAAATGGTTCTGTCGTGAACTTTTCGTCGATGTTAAACAAGACTTTTTATACAGTAATCGAATGTTTGCTTAGCTCTTAGCTATGATTTTTTATTGCCACCTAAATTAAACCATGACAGTATCTATTTAAGTATGTCTGTTGAAAAAGGACTGTCTAAAAATGGGCATATTTAAATTTTGTTTTATCAAATTATCAATTTCAATTAAAAACAATATCAATTTATACTTTTATTACTTTCTTACATCATTTTTATAACAAAACAAATGCCAATTGTTATAAAAAGTGTGTGTTAGAGATTGTAAACTGTTATTATTATCTACGAGTCTGTTTTATAATGATTAAATAAATAAAGTACATATATTATATTTCAGGCGCGGAAAAGTAAGCAAACTTGTGGTGTTTTGAGAAAATTGACATGACATGGATTCCATAAATTGGTTTAATTGTAGAAAGTCCATGCTTTTGTAGCTGAATGGTTACCAAACTACTTTTTTTTAATTTAAGAAACTTGACTTAACTTTTCTACTCCTACGACACATAGGGGAAGAATACTAGAAAGAACACCTTACTATTCAAATTGGTTCGCTCGTATATGTTAAAGCTTTCTTGAGTAATATGTGTAAACATATGCTATCACTGTCTACCCAAAGTAAGAAATTGTAAACCACAAGAATTAACTATTAAACTAGCTTTCGGACGCGACTTCGTCCACGTGTATCTAATTAAAAAAAGAGACAAAAGTAAATAGTCTATGTATTTCTTATAGTACCCTCTACATTTATGCCTTTTGTCGAGAGCCCTTTAGGCTACAAGCTCTACAAACATCCATCCATCCAAACTTTCGCATTTATAAAATTAAGTAAGAAGCAAGATTTTTCACACAACGAATGACAAAACAATATTCATTTTTCCTCATATCATTTGCATTGTCATGCAGTTTTTGTACGCCGTTTGCGTCACAGTCAACAACCGTCGACTATCTAGGGCTGCCAACATTAAACAACGTAGACGCCAAGCATTGCGGCAACAAACGACCAGTATTTGCCACTCCTGCACACTTTAGATGCTAAAAAATTAGACGTATATCCTAAATCCTTAGCCATCTTCAGCTAAAAAAGCAACACCTTTAACCTATTAACCGCTGGTTTTGACCAGAAGGCATCGTTATCAAACACGTAACTGAAATTGACGCATCCGAAGATAAGATTAACATCAGGGCCGGTTTTAACATTACCAAATCCCTGGGCTAGATTTCGAACGCGCCCCCTAATATAAACTCATAAGGAAAAGGCGGCCCGTCTGTCTGTAGCGTCCCTTTATGTCGGGCACCCTGGACCGTCGCTCCACCACGTCTTACCATAACGTCCGTAATGTTTAACTTCCTCTAAAATATCTCATTAAGATGTAAATGGCTCAAAATATACACCTTGTAAACCCGAAGAATTCTGGTTAAACCTGAAGAGTTGGCAACCCTACTGTTAACACATAAAATAGGTAATTTTAAACGTATTATGTACCTGTTTACAGAACCTGCTTCGTTCTCTTGAGTCTGCAATTATCAAGGTGTTTGTTTGCAATAATTTTTATGGTTCCTTTTCATAGTTAGAAAAACGTTTGCGTTCACTTAAAAGTTTGCAATTCAACCAGCAGGTAGCCGTGGGTTTTAACTTATGTACAAGGATATTAAAGTATCTTCTCGGAGGACCAGTTTAGGACATCATCAACCCACGCCCGTAATAAATAGATAAAGGAACAATGCATTTGATCAACTTTTGTATATCTCTTTCGCCTCTTATACTTTCATCTACGCAATTTGTCAACGCATAGTCATAATCATTAGCTTACAGCAGACTCCCAGCCTCAGTAAAGACGTATAGCTGGTAATGATAGGTATAATCTAAGCAATAAACTACGTGTTTAAAGTGCAAAAGTAAACATACAGTTAAATTTAGATTTCAAAAACTAATTACTGAACCTTATTACATAGATATTCTAATAAATTGATAAATTAGCTGATCAAGTGTGATTACCAGTTAGCTAATTATGTAATGTTAACAATTTTATTCGGACACGTTTGACCTACATTCACAAAAAAAACATGTAAAAAATTTTGATGAACTCGCATAATAAATTGCAAAAGAAATATATTATTACACTGCCAAATATTAATTTCTCGATCTCCAGAAATTAAAGATTTTTAAATATTCTTTTTTTAATCAGAAACAATTTATTTTGATCTGATAATATATAAAAAAAAAATTACCTTCTCCCCGGTTTTTCAGATAACAAACGCGAAAAGATGGGCTAATAAAAGCGTTAAAAACATTTTTTTTGTTATGAATAATGAAAATATGTAGTAAAATACACTCCATTTTTGTTTACTATATCGGTAACATTTAAACAGATATACGAGTATGCGTAAAATAAGTTAGGTACTGGTCTAACATCTAGAAACAGTGCTCATCTTCTTATTATCTTTAGGAAAATTAACGTAGAAAAAAAATAGTCTTTTAATGGCTCATTGTCTTATAAACTTTATATTTTCTTACATTGTTACTATCACTATTAAGTAATAGATTTTGATTTATTAAATTGTTAACGCTACAATCTATTGCGAATTATCCAAATAAAATATGACGACTCTCCAATTTTGTTTTGCTATCTCCCATTGTTCATCACCGAAGTCATTTGTTTCATTTTAAGTATGGACTCATATGAATATGGATTCATAAATTAAAATAAAAGCTTGTAAATGAAGAGACTTTGTGGAAAAACAAGTTTTATGGAAGGTACTCAAAGCTGGACCATTAAAAAACCGTACTTATTCAGTGCCATCTGTTGGCTTTAAAAAGAAGTACGGAATACATTGTGCCAAACGTTATATCCAGACTTTTTAAGGTAACTAAATTAATGACACTGACTAAACAAATTACTTGTTTACGAATCTGTAAAAAAGGCCTTTGAAAACATAAAATAAACTTTTAATAAAGTTTTTGTTTAAAATTGGGTGTTTAAAAAAACGCCATCTATGATCGAAGAAAGAATTAAAATTATAAAACTAATACTCCTTTTTGTAAAATTAACATGTTGTTATACGTAAATTAAATATGTTGTAGATGGTCTTATTAAGAAATACGGTTCATTTCAATTACTGAATTAAATTAATTAAAAAAAAGTAAATCTGCTACAACCCAAATATTTACGCCTTAGAAAAGTGTCAACTGGCAATGATAGATGGCAGTAGCTACCTCGATATATCGAAATCAAATGGAATGGAATATGTATTGATAATCCACACTTATTTTTAACTTTAACTTTTTATTTATATTGTATCAGTACTAAATATCGACAATTCGATTCTATTTTGGTGCCACAAATATTTATTAGGTAATTCAACAAGATTTTTTTTCTCCGTTATGAACTAATAATTCTTATTAGCATTAAAAGAAGTAAATAAAAAAATCAGGTCTGGTTTTTAATAATTCATTTATTTTAAAGAAATTATACATAAAAACAAAACTAGTAATGTTAAAATGTAATTTTCCATATTGAAGCATAATGCAAAACCAGCACTTATACCAAGTGGAGCGCACATGTTGGCAGAAAGTGCTGAGTGAACAATAGTTTCAGTATAAAACATGTGGCAGCGCGCCAGTCGTCACTTCTCGCCGCTGCCACCATGAAGGCCATCGCTCTGCTGTTGGCCCTCGCGCTCGCTGGCCACGCCGCCGCCAGCATCTTCCGCCACGAGCGCCCTGCGGCGCCGCGCCAAGAAGACTTCGAAGAATTGCCCCAGCACCACCACTCTAGCCCACAGGCAGCGCATCACAAAGTCCACCACAAGCATCATCACCACCAGTCCTCCAGCGCGAGCTCCGAGAGCAACGAGAGAACGCACAGCCAAGCTACCGATGGCTACATCACTTTTAACGTCGACAACATTTGGGACAAACCCCTCACCTCTTTCATCGTTAACCGAGACGACTCGCGGCCCCTGCATGGGGACATGCTCACATGGAAGGGCGTACAGATCGCCACCGGCCCGCGCTCCCCCGTCACCGCGCTCAAAGAAATCGAGAGGATCTTCGACGACGCCTACACAACAATGAAACACTTCACCGAGGAAGAAAAGAAAAGCTTCCATCAAGCTTACCTCGCCGCTAATAAAATTGAAAACGAAGATGTTCATTTAAATACCTCTCAGCTCTTGAAGAAACACCAATACAAGGTCGAGGAACACACAGTACACACCGATGATGGCTACCAACTTACCGTCTTCCGTGTCGCGCCCAAGCTAATGCAGAGTGGAGAAGACAAAACAAACAGCCCAGTTGTTTTCCTCGCCCACGGGCTCCTCGGTAGCTCCGACGACTGGCTCCTGATGGGTCCCGAAAGATCGCTCGCCTTCATTCTCGCTGACCTCGGCTACGAGGTCTGGCTCGGCAACACGCGCGGCAGCAGGTACGGCAGACACCACGCCAGCAAGCACGAGGCCCAGCCGGACTTCTGGCAGTTCAGCAACGACGAAATCGCCCTCCACGATATGCCCGCCATGATCGACCACGCCTTGAGAACATCACAACAGAAGAAACTTCAATACGTCGGTATGTCGCAGGGCACCACAGCTATATTCGCACTCATGGCGTCGCGACCCGAATACAATGAGAAGATTAGCAAAGTGCACGCCATCTCGCCGATGGTGTACATGACTAAGGTACGCAGCCCTCTATTCCGGATGATCACCACGACCAGTCCCTTCCACGAGCGCCTGCAGGAGCAGCTAGGAGCGGGCGAGTTCAAACCGGCCAAGGAATTGATTTATACGGTCGGCGGAAACATGTGCCAGAACGAAATCGGATGCAAGAACGTCTGTTCGAACATAAACTTCGTAATGGCAGGCGTCGGTGACGTGCCGGTAGACCGTATCCCGGTCGTGCTCGGCCACCTGCCTGCGGGCGGGTCAGTGCGCCAGGTGCAGCACTACGCTCAGGGCGTCGCCTCGCATGACTTCAGGAAGTTCGACCACGGCCCTGAGGTGAACAAGAAGGTGTACGGACACGCGCAACCGCCCAAGTACAACATGACAGAGGTGCGGGCGCCCGTTGTGCTGTACTCCGCGGCTAGCGATTGGTTGTCGCATCCCGATGACGTCATGCGGCTGTTTAAGGAGCTCCCCAACGCGAAGGCGCACAGCGTGGTAGCCGATGAGCAGTTCAGTCACATGGACTTCCTGTTCTCCGACAAAGCGCCCCAAGCCGTCTATGAAAGCTTGATCTACAACATGAAGGAAGATAACTGATGTAATAAATTGCTTATTTAATATTTATTGTTTTCGTGTAGACAATTTTGTATCGCTCGTTGGGTTAAGAAGTTTTTTTCTGTGCAAATAAAAAATCCGTCCAATATCAATTAGCATTATTTTTGATTTCCCACTCACATCAGATTTAAGTAATCCTTTTAACTCTCAAATCTTAACTGAGTCAAGATTTAAAAAAAAACTAACGCTCAAAAAGAAGCGATTGTATTACATTTAATTTTTAGTTGGTATCTTTACTAATATTATAAAGAGGAAAGATTTGTATTTTTGTATGTATTGAAATGACTCATAAACTACTGGGCCGAATATAAAAATTCTTTCGCCGTTAAAAAGGTAATTTATCTGTGACTAACATAGGCTATTTTTTTTAACATTTTTGTAATTCCATGCGGACGAAGACGCGAGCAACAGCTAGTTAATTAATAAAAATAATTTTGAATAACTTTATAAATTTTATAAACGCTATGAAATGGTGGATTTGAACTAGGAAGGAAGAGAACGCGGGTGTAGAGGTGAAGAGCCTCGACTCGGGGATGCGCTAGTTTCATATTAGAGTTAGTTAAATCAAAATAAATGTTAGAAACATGTAACTGATTTGTTAGTGCATGTATCACTGTTAATTGTTTTTTTTTAAGAAACAGGCTCATTTTTTATCGACAGTATAATAATAGTCAATTGGATATAGTATTTCTTGTAGATGGTACCAGTTTTTCGCGGTATCGTCCTGACGATTTATTGAATTAATGTAAATCTTAACAGATGGCGCTTCAATATTTTGTAAACGGTTGGCTTTTTGACATTTGAATACATTGCGGTCACAGCCCACGCTTTGTTTTGACATACACTTCCATTCTGTCATTAAAGCGTTACCGTGTAAGCGAGTAAGACATAGGCACTTGAGTGTGCGATAGAAAGAGACGACCGCGCGACGGCGCTGTAGCTTCCCGCCGTCCCCCAAACGTCGTCGTACAGCACATAGACAGTCGCGCTCCAGTTCGGTTTGCTGTGCGTAGTTCGGCTCTGTTATTTTCATTTTTGTGATTGTTGATAATAATAACTTTAACCGATTGACATTCAGTGGACTGCTGTTGTTTTGTTTCAATAGTGACAGCGACGAAAAGTGCCTCCGAATGGATTAAATAACGATGTTACCACCTACGGCCGGTATAGCAGAAGATAGCAACCGGCCTGACATGGCATACCAGCAGAGACGAGACGTTAGAGAAATAACGAGGGATATTATCAGAGACGCCCGCGTCAATAACCGACAGTCCATGTCGCCTGGAGGTAAGCCGGCCTAACGACGCCACGTTTCCGCCATGCTTGTCATACTGACATACGTCAAGGTGACATGTATATAAAAACAACGCTTTTGCCGCTATAAATGTTTCCAAAAATCAGTTTAGGTTTACCTAATTTGTACATAGGCACACTTTGGGAAACATTATAAATCTATTACGTCACCTAGAAGCTTACTGTTACAAAAGGAAAATGGCGCCAATGCGCCACATTGATTGCTCGATTTCCTTTTTCTTTATATTTATATAACCAGACACATAGAAATATAGCTTTAAACGCTGATATGACCTATTGCGTAAATCCTCCTTTTTACCATATCGTATCGACGCTTAAAAAGAAAACTTGGCACGTGCATGGGTTATTTTTAACCACCTCATTGTGTACCATGTTTCGTTATTAATTACATATTTAGAACGTTTTTTCTAGTCGGGACATAATAAGGGAAATTTGTCTAAAAATGTAGCAAAGTGTAATGTGATATTGTTTGTTTATTGTTATTGAAATCTCATTGACTTAAAATGTCGCAATGACAGTAAAATGACAGTGTTCAAGGCACACAAGATGGCGGCGCCTGGTTTTATTTCATAGTTTGATCACGCGCTTCGGTTGGTGGCGCTGTAGTCGTTTTGTTGATATCAATGACATGACAGCTTGCATAGTAACTTTTTCAATAAATCTCTTTTTAATTTCAAAAGTTAGTGATTATATATAAGTAAGTTTATTTGTATGTTTAATCGCTTTTTTCTTTAAATCGCCACAATATTTAAAAACTATTTTTAATAAAATATATCTATAAATTAGGTTTAAATAATTATTAATTTAATTAATAAGTTAATACATGGTGCTCTTTTTAAACTAATTTATCTCTCTTTACTCAAATAATAAATGTTTAAAACATATTTATTATTTATCATTTAGTTTTTGACCAATATTAGTTGTTTTAATAAGAAATGGCTAATCTTTTTCTTCAGTTCTTAGTATCCATTTTGAAACTAACTCTGTACTGGACATAAAACTTTTATGACACACTCAAAGGTTATTTATCGTGAGCATAGTGACTAATTAACTGACCATAAAAAGACTCTGAGTACGGCAGATAACAAGGGATGTTTAGGTATAGGTTTTATCATAGAACTACAGTAATAAATCAAAACCAACTCGTTCGAGATAATGTCCCTCTATCAGTTTCTAAAGTAGGTCACAGATATCTCTAGAAAATATTTTAAGAGAATATTTAACCTATGATAACATCAAAATGTTTAGATTACATGTAAGTATTGTTTATTTGTAACATGCAGTTTACTTAAGTCTATAATTAAGCCCCCAGTCTAGTTTATGAACACTTTTTTTCCCATCCATTTCTAACAAGGAAAGGAATGTAAGAAGAGATATGTAACATATTTGCTTAGGATTATTTATGGACAGCGGTCGTTTCGCCATTTAGGCGAATTCAGATGGTCTGTTACTCATTTGCCACCTTATCATATTAAATAAAATTGTTAAGTAATAATTTAATTTTTATTAATCTGTATAAAATATTTCTTGATAGCCATTCTGAAACTCCCTACCATATGTCAAAATTTTATTGAGTTATAAAAATAAATACAAAGGTCAATAAAAAAACAAACAGTTTTATTGTTTAGCAACATTTTTTTAATAAAACTATTATCATAATTATCAAAGACTCGGTCGTAAAAACTTGTATATAATTTTCAAGTCCTAATGTACGTAAGGCGACACAGTATACTAAATCAACAGAAGGCGTTAGAAACAGATGTGGTGCGAAACTTGTCGGCAGGGTGCCCGGCGGGCCCAGTGACACAGTTGCGAAAGTGGAGCGATCCATTGAATACCGTGGAAATGTCAGCTACAGGGCTGGCAGGTTAATAAGCGGTTTATTTTTAAAACTGTAGTGTTACGTTTTGAAAAGAAATAGGTTTCAGAACGAACGGCGGGCGACAATGACGTACATTTGAGGTTAGGTCGTTTACCGCGCTGTCAATTATGCGTTGACCCTTTTCTTTCGATTTGAATGGTTTTTCTTTTATGTATTGTTCAAGAATCGTCGTAAAGCAAAAACATTGTTATCTAGATGTACTGAGTTTAACCATGAAGTCGGTTTCGAATTGAAATTACGAAACAGTAGAATATTTTTTGAATTCTTTTCGCTGTTACGGGACTTTTTTGGACGAAACATAGCATACAGACGCGGCTTTATTCCATCCTCAATAAATTTCAATAGTTTACTTTATAGTATTTAATTTTGTTAAGTAGAAAACTGGACTTTTAAATTCTAAAATCATATGTCTTGATCGTTTACTGGTAATGATAATAAAAGTAAATAAAAACCCTTGCCTTATCTTATGTAATACCGGTCAATAACCGGCATCGCTTGATAACCGAAATAATTTATCGTTTACATTTTAAATCAGTTCGATTATCTGTTTTTTTTTCTAATTCTAAACCGTACCGATAGGCAAAAACCTTTTTTTTTATTCCCGAACAATCGAAATAAGCTCGGAATTAACATAATTATGTCTAGACTAGAAAAAACTAAAACTCGACCCTGATGGTTTTGATGGTAGTAATGAATGAAAGCTAAATCAATGACAAAATTCTGACGACATGCTTTTTAAAAAAAAAACACTATTTATTGACCAAAAAATCACAAAAAAGAAAAACAAAAAATATTAATGAAATAAAAACAAAAAAAAATTCTTGGCCAAAAGGAGAAGGCTCAGCTGATGCGGTCTCTAGCTTGTCACTGAAGGCCGCGCTGGTTTTCAGCCTCCCCTTTCAATTTTTAATCGATTTAATTCAAAACCACTTAATGCCCAGATATATTTTCTAATACAACACCTTTACACTACTTACTATAAGAGTATCTCAGTACGAGAATAGCACGGAATTTAGACGAAGAGCATCGCACTGATCTGACCCGGTGTTGGGTGTTCGCGTCTTTACGCCTGTGACGTCACAGTGCTAAAGGGCTTGACGGAAAGTATGTCATTATATGTGATCCAATTACTATCGCAATAAAACTTAAATACGAAATTTCTTGAAGATTTTAGTAGTCTGTTTATAAAGAAATTATTTTTTTATTTATTTGAATTTAGTTTCAATCTAATACAGATAATAGATAATAGGAAGTTTGAGAGTAGCCGCAGTGGTAGAGAAGGTAAGGAGTAAAAGGTTAGCATGGTATGGGTATGTCACGAGGAGTGATGAATCGCATGTTACAAGAACGTTAGTTATGAATGTGGTACACCGGTAGAGATAGACATAGAAAGAGATGGATAGATTGCGTGAAAGGTGACATGATCAAAAAGGGAGTGGTGATGATGACTGGGATGACGTATGATAGAGTTATGTAGAGGACAAAAACCTGTTGCGCCGACCCTACGGGAGTAGGATAAGGAGGAAGATGAATCTAATATAGATAATTCAAGCTAAGGCAACTATGTAGAAAAT
The DNA here is from genome assembly GCA_029286645.1 of Papilio protenor. Taxonomy (NCBI): domain Eukaryota; kingdom Metazoa; phylum Arthropoda; class Insecta; order Lepidoptera; family Papilionidae; genus Papilio; species Papilio protenor. The sequence goes on along the minus strand of JAGSMZ010000007.1, from coordinate 7,338,337 downwards.
TGTTCATGAAGGCTGTAAGTAAGCTCTACACGCTCGTTTGTGCTGCGCGCTTTGTAGGTTAATGTAATGTAAATATCTAAATAATAAAGGCGACGTATGCTTTTGTTGTGGATTTTCCACTTGCTTGTCTCGCCTAAATCGTGTCGTCTCTATTGTGTATTTAGTTCTTTTAACCAATACTATGTCATTAACATAATCACACATATCTATCTATATAGATAGAATAAAATTGGATTGTCTATTTGTAATATCAAAAGAAAAATTCCAGATTTCGGGTAGATGGTGTATTTGCGTTACTGATAACGAAAATCGCATTTTAAAAAAAATGTCTGTCTGTCTGCAAGCCGCGTTTGTTCCGGGTAATCTCCGTAACAGCTGGGTCGATTTCGACCGGACTTTCACTGAAGGGTAGCTGACATAGACGGGCATATTATAGCCTGCTTTTTATCTTAGTATTGCGTGGACGAAGTCGCGGACAACAGCTAATCGGTTATAAAAATTAAATTGAAGTAATAATTACAGATGTAAAAACTTGTATATTCAATTCTTTTTTTTAAAGTGCCAAATACAATTTAAACAGTAAAGAAATAGATTAAGTAAACACCTTTCACTTTTACAATGTATAATACAATGTTATTTCGCAACTTGAGTGCATAAACAAGGGGCGAGTTTAGCGACGCTACTCCGACACCCTGTGGCCGTCGACCCCGATCGATCCAACCCCCTAGCCCACACACCCCTCGCCCTCCGAATAACTTCCGACGCAGTTTCCGCGTCCGTCTGACCTTGCGCCTTTGTTATTGCAGTATTTTATACATAAAAGACATTTGTATTAAGTAATATAGAAAATTGTACGTTTCCTAGTTGCCGCATCGCCAATTTGTATATTTTATTTACGAAAAGCAATATCATTTTCACTCTTTCTACTTTACCCGACGTCAAAATATGTCATTAAGAGATTTCTCTACCGAATTTATCTACCAAACCATTTTTCCGTTCCCCAGCTTGTCATCGTCTCTGTAGGATAGATTTGTTGGTTTATTATCATAAAGCTTCAATAGCTTTTATATCTGAAACCATTGTGAAAAACAAACAGCGCTAAATATGCTTTTCCGAGTATATACAACAATACCAGCGGCAGAAGGGAGGGAGTATTTGTTAAAACGTGTGTTCCAAATGTTGTGTTGAGTCGCCCGGATTAATGTAGCTGACTGGTTACTAAGGTGACCATGGCTTGTGTAATAAAGGGATAGTCCCAAAATTCTTTTGGATGTTTTATATACCAATTTTAATGCTAAGTATTACAAATGTATAAAACGTTTTCTGTGAATGATTCGGAAAATAGCTATTGTTTTAAAAAAAAAAAGTCATAAACATCTGTTTTCTCATATAAATAAACGAAGTGACAAACAAGAGTAGAGAGAGAAATGTTCTAATTCGAAAATCAAGCTAATAAACAAAATCATGGTCACTCTAACAGTAAAACAATCGTTTATTTATGTTCGCTTGGCATATATAGCTCTGTTGACGCTTACAATAACGCCCCGTGAAGAAATACTTATGTTTATACTAACACTATGCATTTCCATTTACACTATATCGCTTACTTGGCGAAATGTAAACCTTGTTAACCTTTAGCAAAGTAATACGATTCTGTCGTTTGTATAATTGATTTATGTAATGGAACAAAGCACATATTTGAAGTATTAGTCACAAAATGACCAATAAATCGTTCTTTCATACTATTTTCTACTTAACAGGATATACTAATATTTACTTGTCATTTCCTAAGTGCTAATATACGCATCACGTAGTTTAATACGTAACTAAAGGTATCCGATGGTAAACAATTTTAGCATCTAAATATATCGTGATAAGGCCTACTATTGTTAAATATTACCTGTGTCCATGTAAAGGGTCGTTTTGAAATATAAACAAACCGAGGCGAGGTATATTGATCCATCAACTTGTACTTAACAGTTACCAATACGTCGGTGTAAAAAGATTACTCTTTTTATCAGTAAATGGTCGGAAGCAAGGTAAGGATCATAATTTTTTTTGTTTTCATTGCAAAAACATATACAAAGACAAGTTCTTAGAGGATTAACTAAGCGCGAAACATGTACAGGAATTGAACTCAAAAGTTAAAACGAAATGGTTAAGATTTCAGTTTTTATAAATAGCGAAAAGTTTTTCAAATTTAATACATTCCCGGTCGCTCATCTATATCTATACTTCTATAGTAATATTATAAAGAGGAAAACTTTGTATTTTTGTATTTTTGTATGTATTGAAATAACTCAAAAACTACTGCGCCGATTTTAAAAAATCTTTCACCATCAGAAAGGTAATTTATCTGTGAGTAACATAGGCTATATTTTATTATTACTAATGTTTAGAAACTATTAATAAACAGCGTGTTTCTGGACGCCGGCGTTAAAAATTCACTAAACTTTAACTTTTCTCCGCTTACACTGCCTAAACCGTTAGAGCTATATAAAAATGATGTATGAAAGATTTGTAGATCTCAAAAAGTTCTACAGAAAAGTCCGCGATACCATATATCTATCTTTAACGGTTTTCCTACAATAACCACTTTTTTGTTTACAAAATGAATTAAAAACCTTACGCTATTTGCAGCGTTCTTTTATCGGTTTCAATATTAATCCTTATCCAAATAAATGCGTTTGTTATCAGGAGAATTTAATGTAGAATAAAATTGTTCTTTACAGTATTTAAATTGGACTAATAGTTTAGAAGATATCGCGAGCACAAACAATAAGGGTAACCGAAAAATCAGCTTTCAAGCTACCGGGCTTAGAAATTTGGAATCTTGCATCGGTAGATTTCTGTTATTATGTAGATTACTACTAAGTTAATACTTTTGGTAATAGGTTGAAAAAAAGGGCGAACGTAATAGGTTATATTTGTAATTTCACGCGGGCGAAGTCGCGAGCAACGGCTCGTTATAGTATAAAGAGGAAAGATTTGTATTTTTGTAGGTATTGAAATAACTCAAAAACTACTCGGCCAATTTAAAGAATTCTTTCACCGTTACTGAGGTAATTTATCTGTGAGTAACATAGGCTATATCTTTTATATTTTTTTAATTTCACGGGGACGAAGTCGCGAGCAACAGCTAGTCAGTTATATTTCTTGTAAGATGAATGCTTTAAAAATACAAAATATTTCCGAATCATATTTCAACAGCGTCAGTAAATTCTGTCTGTGAGTGATCGTCGATCGTTTACGAAGCCTCAACCAGCATTGATAGATCGCTTTCTGATGTATGACTATCCCGATATAAATTACATTGTGGCATAGTGTTTACTTAATTTCTTTGATATAAATATTAAAGTCAGAAGATTATTTACTACGAGCTGTTGCTCGCGACTTCGATTACATGAAATTAAAAAAATAGTCTATGTTTCTTACAGATAAATTACCTTTCTAATGGTGAATAAATTTTTTAAATCGGTCCAGTAGTTTTTTGAGTTATTTCAATACATACAAAAATGCAAATCTATCCTTATGCGATGTCGACCGCGTGAAATTAAAAAATATAGTCTGTCACTCACTGATAACGTAGCTTTTCAATGGGGAAAGAATTTTAGAAAGTGGCCCAGTATTTTTTACGTGAATCAAATGCACACAAAAATCCAAATATTTCATCTTTATAATATTAGTATAGAAGTATAGATAAAACTCAAATCATTGCAGTTCAAAACATATCTTTTTGAGTAATATGGTGTACAAAATATCTTTAACTTTACCTCTAATTTGAATTTAAGCATTTAAAAATCCAATAATTTTTGTTTCAGCGCGTGAACGTTTCCCATCGACGTCGTCTACTGACGAGAATGAGTCCGGTACCGATGGCGAGGCGGACAGGTCGCGTCGTGCGCTGCAACACGCGCTGTCGCACGCGCCGCCGCCCGGCATGGTGGCGGTGCGCAAGCGGCGCGGCAACCTGCCCAAACACTCCGTAAAGATCCTCAAACGATGGCTGTTCGAGCACAGATATAACGCGTATCCCAGCGACGCGGAGAAACTCACACTCAGCCAGGAAGCCAACCTCACTGTGTTGCAAGTTTGTAAAATACTTATAATTAATTTTTAAAATCAATGAACGAATTAAATAGAGTCCTTAAGGATTGAGATATTAAGAATATTTGTAAGTGATAGTTATATCAATTTAGAGAAGAAAAAATAGCTCAGTACCACAAATATGTAACGCACGATCTTAAACTTGCCACCTCTGTCTTGCCGCACTCGGTCATTAAGTAGTCTTCCTTTTTTAGTATGATATATACCATAATAGCTAGACCGTAATGTAATTGTTTACTGTTCGTGGTGTAGGTATGCAACTGGTTCATAAACGCGCGGCGGCGCATCCTGCCGGAGATGATCCGGCGCGAGGGGCACGACCCGCTGCACTACACCATCTCGCGCCGCGGCCGCAAGCAGCTCGGCTCCACCGGCACGCAGGCCAGCCTGCTCGTCGGCGGCTGGGACAACGACCAGGAGGTAAACACAGACGACTATTTCGGATATCACTGACACGTTGATTACGAAGTTATATCTGGAGAGCTAATGAAATACCTGGAAAGTTTATGTTCCATTTGTACCTATTACATTTTAGTGTAAGTTTACATTTTTCCAGTTATAATCCAGCGCTCAATTCGGTCGTTGGACTGAATTTATGGTGGAAATATACATTTCAGTGACAAGCTTAGTTCCTCTGGTAATGTAGATGTCCATGGGCGTCGATGAGTACCTCGGTGCTCTTGCCACTCGTTTCCTCCCTTTTCTTATATAAAAAAAAATGTATGATATTTTACAAGTGATATAATTGCAGGGTGAAGGCGAGGGGGAGGGCGAGGGCGAGGGTGACCGCGGACAAGACCACGACTACGGCGACGGGCTGCTGGTGTACCGCAGCGACGGGGACGCGGATGGCGAGGGCGGGGAGGAGGACTACTCCTCCAGCGCCGTCAGCGAGGAGGAGGTCAAGTACGACCCCTCCGTCTGGCAGTCCGTCATCCGCTACGGGCCGGAGGACCGCGACCTGCACCCTGCGGCCAGGGGGTAAGATATCTAATGTTAAGGAGAAAAGTAGTACTGCACTGGAAGAATTAGCGCAACACTAGATTATTAGCATATGTGTCTCGTCCCTATCTGACATCTGTCAATGTCATTCAGACATTAGAATAGCGCGCCATTCTGGCGGAAGGCAGTGGTTTGAGTGTTTTAGGTTATTATATTGCTATAGTTATATTAAATGCGTAAAACTAACTACAAGTCGCAGTAAAATGTGTGTTTAAGTTGAAATATAGCATATTGGGCACATTTTCGAATGCATTTATGGAATAATTAATCAGCAACACATAACGTAATCATTATTTTCCAACTTTAATCGATCAGATTGAAATAAAAACATAAGAAAAATTATCTGTAAAACGTATTTTTCAAAATTTCAAAAAGGAAGGAAGGAAATATCCTCTATATGTGCGTCTCTGTTAATTAAAGGTAGGCAACGCATCTGCAATTGCGGATGTATGCAGCATTATGCAGCGATCACTTCGCTCCTCGACTTTAAAAAATTAATACTTTCTATACATTACTTCTGTGCAGAAAAACTCGCGGGCGTTAAGTTGTTTATAATAGTATGATATAAGTGTGTGAGAGCAGTGTGTCGCGCAGGAGCGCGGCCGTGGTGACGGTGCGCACGTCGGAGGAGGGCGGCGAGGAGGGCGCGGCGGGCGCGGCGGACGGCGGCGGCTGGCACCCGCAGCTCGCGCACCTGCCGCAGCTGCCGCACCCGCTGCGCCGCTCGCTGCAGGTACCACACTCCGCTTCTTCTTCTCTACATTCAAACCGCAGGAAATATAGATCATGTACCGTTCGTTAGCGCTCAATAATTGAACTGGCGATCAACTGGCATAGTGTGTTAACTGGCGACAGTGAAACCATGAAATCTATGATTCCGGCGCAACTGCTGATTAAACTAATTTGATATTACAAGATACGCTAGTTAACTATGAACAAACATTTGACCATCTTGTTTGATTATGCCCTTACCTTTGATATTACCCTTAAATGCATGATTTTTTACTTGAAACGAGTAGTAAATTGAACATAGATTAAGGTAAAATAAAGAAAAAAAAGTTTTTTTTTTTTTTTTTTCAAAATAGTCTATTGAGTAAGGAAAAGATTTATGTATAAATGCATCATCATGCATTTAAGGGTTAAATATTTTCCTGGCATCAAATCCATGTCAGTTATTGTGTGGTGCAGGCGGGCGAGGGCGAGCGCGACAAGTTCAAGTGCCTGTACCTGCTGGTGGAGACGGCGGTGGCGGTGCGCCAGCGCGAGAAGGAGCAGGAGGAGGTCGTCGTGTGAACACTACATTTAAACCCCACATACTTTTAACTCTTAACTGACTAAACTGGCCCTTTACACAAACATTGATTGAGAAATTCAAAAATGTATGGAAACTACAACATTCGATAAGTCACGTGATTGTCACGTATTTACCCCCCCTAGACAAATTGACTTTAGCTATATCGTTAGTAGAATCGACAAAATGCGTCAAAATATATAGGAATGAATATGTGACAAGGACGTGAATTATCGAATGTTACTTTGTCTAAAGGGGCTGTTCTAAACATTTTGTCGATTTTACTAGTGATATCGGTATTCGAAAGTCACTTTGTTTAGGAATGCAGTCAAAACATGTATTGGTAAAGTTTTAACTGTCAAAATGTTCAGTTAATGTTAGCCTTAATGTTTTAACTGAACAGTTAGGTTTTCAGTTAAAATTGTTAGAATTGAGTGTTTGTGGACATTGGTACAGTCCGCAATACAAGTATGACAAAAGCCAAATTAACTCTCCATTCTCCTTTCTACCATATTCTAATATGAATAGAATAGAAAGGGGAATCTGATTTGATAAAAGAGAACTTTTTAAAATAGTCGCTAAACATTTTCTTTAAAATTGTCAACAAAATCATAATTTAATAATGTCCACTAAAGACCAAGATTAAGTCGTTACATTAATATTGTAATCTATTAATATTAACTATGCTGATATAAAAATGTGAAGAAATGATGATTTTATACTTTATTGCGTAATACAAAGTGAAATAAAAAAGTGAGTTGATCAATAATCTGGTCTAAATATGGCAAAGTTCATTAAGTTATTTTTATGTCAACTATATTTACTGTGAGTTTACAAAAATATTGTATTTCCGAAAGGTATATGAGGAATGATTGATTTTGATCTTGGTGATATAAACATTATTGTGACAAGTGTTAATTGTATATCAAAATATAGCACTCCTAAATAATTACCTAAACTAGTATATAGATAGTATATAGCCTAACCTAAAATATAAAAATCCTGGTGAGGGCGTTACGCAAAAAATATACTTCAGTATTTTCCCGTATGTGGCAAGGTTTTTTATATTTCTGGTCAGTCTATATACAATATAAATATATGCACATTATGTAATACTTGTAACACCAAATGAGAGAACCTTAAAGTAATTTATTGCTATAAAAATGTTTAAATTGTATGGATTATACATAAAATTATGTACTAATTTGATACTAGTCTTATATCTATTATCTAGCAAGTCGAAAATCCTAAAATAAATAAGGTAATGATTAATTAAAAAAATAACTAAGTGCTAACATTATAGAGGTTTCTCACAAATTAGAGTTTCTCGTTTATAGAGGTTTCTCACAAATTAGAGTTTCTCGTTTATAGAGGTTTCTCACAAATTAGAGTTTCTCGTTTATAGAGGTTTCTCACAAATTAGAGTTTCTCGTTTATGGAGGTTTCTCACAAATTAGAGTTTCTCGTTTATAGAGGTTTCTCACAAATTAGAGTTTCTCGTTTATAGAGGTTTCTCACAAATTAGAGTTTCTCGTTTATAGAGGTTTCTCACAAATTAGAGTTTCTCGTTTATGGAGGTTTCTCACAAATTAGAGTTTCTCGTTTATAGAGGTTTCTCACAAATTAGAGTTTCTCGTTTATAGAGGTTTCTCACAAATTAGAGTTTCTCGTTTATAGAGGTTTCTCACAAATTAGAGTTTCTCGTTTATAGAGGTTTCTCACAAATTAGAGTTTCTCGTTTATAGAGGTTTCTCACAAATTAGAGTTTCTCGTTTATAGAGGTTTCTCACAAATTAGAGTTTCTCGTTTATAGAGGTTTCTCACAAATTAGAGTTTCTCGTTTATAGAGGTTTCTCACAAATTAGAGTTTCTCGTTTATAGAGGTTTCTCACAAATTAGAGTTTCTCGTTTATAGAGGTTTCTCACAAATTAGAGTTTCTCGTTTATAGAGGTTTCTCACAAATTAGAGTTTCTCGTTTATAGAGGTTTCTCACAAATTAGAGTTTCTCGTTTATAGAGGTTTCTCACAAATTAGAGTTTCTCGTTTATAGAGGTTTCTCACAAATTAGAGTTTCTCGTTTATAGAGGTTTCTCACAAATTAGAGTTTCTCGTTTATGGAGGTTTCTCACAAATTAGAGTTTCTCGTTTATGGAGGTTTCTCACAAATTAGAGTTTCTCGTTTATAGAGGTTTCTCACAAATTAGAGTTTCTCGTTTATAGAGGTTTCTCACAAATTAGAGTTTCTCGTTTATAGAGGTTTCTCACAAATTAGAGTTTCTCGTTTATGGAGGTTTCTCACAAATTAGAGTTTCTCGTTTATAGAGGTTTCTCACAAATTAGAGTTTCTCGTTTATAGAGGTTTCTCACAAATTAGAGTTTCTCGTTTATAGAGGTTTCTCACAAATTAGAGTTTCTCGTTTATGGAGGTTTCTCACAAATTAGAGTTTCTCGTTTATAGAGGTTTCTCACAAATTAGAGTTTCTCGTTTATAGAGGTTTCTCACAAATTAGAGTTTCTCGTTTATGGAGGTTTCTCACAAATTAGAGTTTCTCGTTTATAGAGGTTTCTCACAAATTAGAGTTTCTCGTTTATAGAGGTTTCTCACAAATTAGAGTTTCTCGTTTATGGAGGTTTCTCACAAATTAGAGTTTCTCGTTTATAGAGGTTTCTCACAAATTAGAGTTTCTCGTTTATAGAGGTTTCTCACAAATTAGAGTTTCTCGTTTATAGAGGTTTCTCACAAATTAGAGTTTCTCGTTTATAGAGGTTTCTCACAAATTAGAGTTTCTCGTTTATAGAGGTTTCTCACAAATTAGAGTTTCTCGTTTATAGAGGTTTCTCACAAATTAGAGTTTCTCGTTTATAGAGGTTTCTCACAAATTAGAGTTTCTCGTTTATAGAGGTTTCTCACAAATTAGAGTTTCTCGTTTATAGAGGTTTCTCACAAATTAGAGTTTCTCGTTTATAGAGGTTTCTCACAAATTAGAGTTTCTCGTTTATAGAGGTTTCTCACAAATTAGAGTTTCTCGTTTATAGAGGTTTCTCACAAATTAGAGTTTCTCGTTTATAGAGGTTTCTCACAAATTAGAGTTTCTCGTTTATAGAGGTTTCTCACAAATTAGAGTTTCTCGTTTATAGAGGTTTCTCACAAATTAGAGTTTCTCGTTTATAGAGGTTTCTCACAAATTAGAGTTTCTCGTTTATAGAGGTTTCTCACAAATTAGAGTTTCTCGTTTATAGAGGTTTCTCACAAATTAGAGTTTCTCGTTTATAGAGGTTTCTCACAAATTAGAGTTTCTCGTTTATAGAGGTTTCTCACAAATTAGAGTTTCTCGTTTATAGAGGTTTCTCACAAATTAGAGTTTCTCGTTTATAGAGGTTTCTCACAAATTAGAGTTTCTCGTTTATAGAGGTTTCTCACAAATTAGAGTTTCTCGTTTATAGAGGTTTCTCACAAATTAGAGTTTCTCGTTTATAGAGGTTTCTCACAAATTAGAGTTTCTCGTTTATAGAGGTTTCTCACAAATTAGAGTTTCTCGTTTATGGAGGTTTCTCACAAATTAGAGTTTCTCGTTTATGGAGGTTTCTCACAAATTAGAGTTTCTCGTTTATAGAGGTTTCTCACAAATTAGAGTTTCTCGTTTATAGAGGTTTCTCACAAATTAGAGTTTCTCGTTTATGGAGGTTTCTCACAAATTAGAGTTTCTCGTTTATAGAGGTTTCTCACAAATTAGAGTTTCTCGTTTATAGAGGTTTCTCACAAATTAGAGTTTCTCGTTTATAGAGGTTTCTCACAAATTAGAGTTTCTCGTTTATAGAGGTTTCTCACAAATTAGAGTTTCTCGTTTATAGAGGTTTCTCACAAATTAGAGTTTCTCGTTTATAGAGGTTTCTCACAAATTAGAGTTTCTCGTTTATAGAGGTTTCTCACAAATTAGAGCTTCTCGTTTATAAAGGTTTCTCAAAAATTAGAGTTTCTCGTTTATAGAGGTTTCTCACAAATTAGAGTTTCTCGTTTATAGAGGTTTCTCACAAATAAGAGTTTCTCGTTTATGGAGGTTTCTCACAAATTAGAGTTTCTCGTTTATAGAGGTTTCTCACAAATTAGAGTTTCTCGTTTATGGAGGTTTCACACAAATTAGAGTTTCTCGTTTATAGAGGTTTCTCAAAAATTAGAGTTTCTCGTTTATGGAGGTTTCTCACAAATTAGAGTTTCTCGTTTATGGAGGTTTCTCACAAATTAGATCGTCTCGCTGATAGTAGCTTCTCTCAAATCAGAGTGTCTCGCTGATCCAGGTTCGACTGTATCCTCTAAATATTTTATACTAAAGTTATTAGAATCGATAAAAATTATCAATTGTAAATATTAAATAATAGATTTTTTCACAATACAAATTTGATACACATAACAGACCAGAAATTATATGATTTTTGTTTACGTAAAGTATAAGTTATCTGTTTTTTCTAAACCACATTGGTAACATTTCTAATCTTTACATATGTTACGCGGTATATTTTTTTATTATTATAAAATCACATAATTAGTGCAATGTATGTCACAATTAGAAGTTTTATATGTAAAATATATGTAGGCCAGCATACATATATCTTTTCTAACAATATGTAAGACCATAGAGACGGCTTTAACTTTTTAATCTAAAGAACTGCTTTACCAATACCTGTGACAAGAACATTTTTAACACGTTTATGCAATTATAATTTTTCGTATGAAAATAAACTCTTTAGACAAGTCGACGGAATTAAACGTATTGAGTTCTTTGAAATACATTGAAATGACAGGCTTATAAGAAAGCTTGGTGTATATAAGTTGTCGATTTACCCACTTATTTGTACTAATAACAAAATAAAAGTAGAGATATGAATTTATATCTCAATTCACCCCTGATTCAGAAGGCTTGAAAGCTTATTTGTATAAGTAATCGCGTGCCAACCTAACTTGTCTTTTTACGATTTATTCGCTTAATTTGAACTATCAACGTCCGCCATTTTGATAGCAAAATGGCCGCTTTGTGTAGGTTTAATTGTAATTTTGATGGGACTGGCCCTTATTATATTAGTTTAACTTAGTTAAGATATCTATGGATAAGTTTTGTTTTATCGTACGTCCTAAAAAGGTGTTCTTTTTTCGTTCTTAATTTACCTGAGTACAATCGGACTATTTTCGTGTTCGCGAGGTTTTTTTTGTATATATTCGTGTGTAAGAATCTTAATTAGTTAGAGATTAAAATTTGAGTTCATTGAAAGTGTTTCTTTTATTTATACATCCTTACACTTTTGCCTATTTGCTAGTTAAATGTATGAAAATATGCTTAACTGCAAATTATCTGCTCTTGCATTTGCTGACATTGCATTAAAGATTTTTAAAAATGGTCCTTCAAGTCGGATATTACACTCTGGTTATATTATATCCAGTTTGTTGATAAAGCTATTCCTTCTCTTATTGGGCGCGTCAGGTAGGTTGCGAGCGGGAGACTTCCTCTTGCCCTCAGCACCAGAAGCCTCCACCACTATATCCTGTGTGGCGATCCCCATCAGCAAGTTGTCTACACTGCTGTTGTCTTTGGACAGCGGTTCATCTGTTGACAACAGATGATTTATTAAAAGCAAGTGAGCTTGCGGTCCATAGACATTAGTTGTTTGTTTTACTATATGACCAAAATATTTTATGATACAAGTTAATGGCTTTTGAGTAAGAACACGGTGGGTATATGGCCCACGTCTTTTTATATTGACCCATTTTTGTAGCACATATTGAAATGTATTATTAATACGCGATTAAAGGGTTATAAAAGAAAAAAAAATGTTACAAAAGAAGCAGAATTTAATTAACAAAAAAAAACTACAAGTACATCATGAAATGAAAAGAAAAGTAAGACAAAACAAAAACACAAAAGTAGATTACGAAAAAAGTTCCGTCAATAACTTCATATTTTAATTACAACAGGGCTTTTAGTTGCTTGTATTCAAGATTTTATGAAGTACACATTACGAAGAGGATAAAAAATAGAAATAGTGAAGTGAAAACCAAAATTAATTCCTACATATTTTGTAGTTCTTAGGCACATTATATCACACGTGAGTTTTGATTATAAATTAAATTTCATCGATATTTTACAGCATTTGTGTTTTCATATTTCACAATGATCGAATAATGCTAACCGGGTCCCGTTTTCTGTTTGAGCAGCTGCTTTAGTCGGAACTCCTCCTGCGCCTGCCTCTGACGACGCTTCCTCTCCGCCCGCGCCTCCTCCGCCTCCGCCTCAGCCCCGCTCGCATCCTGTGCACCAAGTGCCGCTTTAATCCACCTATACCCACTTAAATACAACTTTACAGGATAATCAGTTTAACTTCAAAAGACTCTATTAGAGACGTGATTACTTTTTGTACTGTAAAAAGTTTTTGTAATATTATAAGTTAAAACACTAATACTAAATAAGTCAGAAATAGGTGTAGAGAAAGCATTCATAATGGTATGGTTAAAAACGAAACGTAAAAACAAAAAAAATATTCAATGAAACATTTTCAAGTTTTCAAACAATTTATTACAATAAAGACATATGTTTAAAACCAGCACAATATGGTTTTAGAATCTACATAAAACCTATTATGTGTTGACAATTCCATTCCGACGTTTCCTCACAAACGATACAACTAGAACATTCATATCAAACTACTGGTTAACTTTATTTCACGCTATCTTATAATAATGAGAATTTTGAGCAGTATTTTGTGTAAAGACTAAAATATGCATATAATAGTGTATGAGGCGAGTGATAATTCTATATCGAAGGCTAGTTTCACTACAATCGACATAACACAATGTTTCCCAAAAACATGTTAAAAGAGGTTTATCTTCAGAAACACTCGCTACGCTTATAAAAAAAAATGTTAACGACTAGACCGAAGGGATTATAATATGAAACAAATAGGCAAAAGATAGTTTTATGGATAATGTATGTATCAATATGTATGTCAAACTCGTCGATACTAATTAAAATTGTTTAAATTAATTTCATTATTTCAATAAAAAAATTGGCATTACAATAAGTATTGGAAAACACTGTGACAAATCTTTATATCCTACATTATAAAATACAAGAGTGAATTATAAAAAAACAATTCGAATGACACGTTAAACCACGTCCTAGTATAAAGCACTCACACTAAAAACACTTACTCCTAGCACTAACTTGGAAAAAATTCAATAAAAAATAGTTTACGAATTCTAGAGTTTTACCAAAAAATTACTAATACGTCCGTAACGGTTACATAGAATCACTAACATCAAGTGCTAAGGCTTATTGCTCCGTAAGTAGCATTTGTCGAGCAATACAGTATGACACTAACTCTAATTATAGTTCTTTACAAATATCTTAACAGCTCGAGGTCATCGGTACGCTGCGTACTTGACACCTTCGACATTACGATCAACGCTGCGACTCTCGCAAAAAGAGCAGGCAAGATATTTGACAACTATTATACCATATAACTCTACTGTCTTGTTACTTGGACTAATACATATTTTCTTTCCTTTGACAATACAGAGACCACAATATCCTCACCAGCTCACTATACGTCCCCATCGCGGGGCTCGGAGCCTACCCTAATAAGGGGGTGACTAGGCCATAGTCAACCACGCTGGCCAAGTGCGGGTTGGTTGGCTTCACACATATCTTTGAATTTCTTCGCCGATATGTGCAGGTTGCATCACGATGTTTTCCTTCACCGTAAGAACGTTGGGTAAATTGTAAATAGTAAAAAAAAAATTGTAAAATTAAAAAATATGTATCAATAATATTATAACAGTGGAGTTATATGGTAAATAAAAACCAATAATGTTGCTATCATATTTACCAACCCCTTAGTTAAAGTGTGGTCAAGAGATAGGTCGTTGATGGTGGTGTCAATTAAACGAAACCCTTAATTTGCTTATAAAACTAGTCGATTAAATACTAACTAGTAGATTTTGTCAACTAGTTTCATGCAATCATTAAATAATTCAACTAGTTGAACGTAAATCTTTCAACAGTTGAAACGTTGAAGAATGATCAACAGTTGATTTAACTAGTTCGTTTAATTAACACCCATCCCTAGATGGCAACATTAGAGGTAACACAATTGACAATCGAAGAGGGAAACTATAGAAACTATAACCATTTCATTTTGGTTATAATTTTTAAAGGTGTTATCTGTAAAACTTGGCAGTGTTTAGACATATATTGGGGCACTTGACAATTTTTTTCACAGCACAATTTAAAATCTTAGACAATTTTTTTCAAACCATGCACTTTTAATTTAGTGTTGCCATAAATGGCGTCAGATATCTCAAATACACGGTAAAAATTACATGTCATATGGCAAGAAAAACTAAATCACTAGTTTCCATTCTATTTCTAGAAACTTCCATGAAATCTTATTTACGCAAATTTTAATAAACACACTAGTTTGTAAAAATTTCAAGTTTTAAAAACCAATATAAAGATATGTATAAGTTTTCTGGAACGGTTTCAAGTCAATGTTAAAATAATATGAAACAAAGTCAATGACATAAAACCTTTTTAACTTCGTAGTTAGTGAAAATTTCTATTCAATAAGAAAATCAAAGTAGAATTTTGCCTAATATTGCAACTGCAACAATATAAAAGTATGCAGATTTTGGTAAAAAATGAAATAATCAAAAATTATTTTCTAGTTAATAGAACCCTCACTGAGTCAAGTGATAGAAAATGCAGTCAATACAAAGATAAATGTATAGTCCTTAGATAATTGTAATCTACTTCGCTTACTTTCATCTAACACATCCTAAAGATATTTTCCACTTGAAATCTACTGAATACATCACATAAAGGAATAAGACGCTTCACATAATTAAGGTTTAGGCGGCGCGGGGTCCTGCCCCGCGCTGGGCGAGCGCGCCTTGTAGAAGCTTTCATCAGGGAACTGCTTCTCCACCTGCTCGGCGACCCACTTCTTCACCTTCTGCTCGGTCCAGAAGCCATCATAGAAGATGGTGGGTTTGATCCAGCAGCCCTGGTTCTGTGGCGGGCCGTACTGCACCGGCTCACCCTCCAGCCCCGCGGGCCGCACGCACGCGTTCTTACATTCGGTACCGGACCGGGAATTGACCACGAGGTTTTTTGGGGGTATGTTGAAATTCAAGTTGACATTGCTGTGATGCCGGTCGAAGCTCTCGTATGTGAAGTGCCACGGCCCGGCCGAGTACTCGTAGTACGCGTTGGGGAATATGTGCGGCGGGCCGACGTGGGGGGGCGCCAGGCGCGGCGGCGGGTAAATAGGCGGCACCACGCCGCTCATTACGGGCAGAACGAAACTTACGTTGGAGTTTGGGCGCATGTGCGCATGCTGCGGGTGCTGCTGGTGCTGCTGGTGCTGCTGGTGCTGCGCGTGCTGCTGGTGCTGCGCGTGCTGCTGGTGCTGCGCGTGCTGCTGGTGCTGCGCGTGCTGCTGGTGCTGCGCGTGCTGCGGCGGCGGGTGAGGCGCGGCGGGCGCGGGGGGTCGTGGCGCGCGCGGCACGTTGGCGGCGGGCGGCAGGTTGGCAGGCATGGGGTGGGCTTTGGCGACGGGGGGCGCGGGTGCCAGCACCGCGTTCTTTATCGCGGGGGGCACTGGGGGCCGGTGAACTGAAGAGCTGCTGTCTGAAGACTCCTTTCGTATATTTTTATTGAGGGGACTGTTTTTGGGTTCCTGCTTGTTGGCAATGTTCTGGTTGTTCTCTATGAGCGGTTCGGGTGGAGGTGGGGCTGCTTCCACTTTGTTTGTGTCTAGAAGCTCCATTAGCTCAGCGGCAACAGTACCGCCAAAACTTAGCAGAGTCTCACGCAGTGCATTTGTAACCGCACACTGAAAATTATAATAAAACTTATTAAAAAATAAAAGAGAACTGTACAATAATTTTAGACACAAATCATTTATGTCCAAATAATTTGAATGTCATTACCTTCCTGGCTCTATGTATAGCAGAGCCCTTGTTAGGTCCGAGTGCAGTGGCATAGCCGACATTCTCCCTGTGTATGTCAAAGCTCTTCACTGTAACTGACACAAACGCAGCCACACCAGCAGTACACTTGTTTCCCACACAGTCTACAAAATCTAAAATTAAATCAAAGACATTGTAAAACATTGTCATTATTGCAAAAATCAATGATCACAGCATGACTATTGATTGCATACCAAGATCCTGCTTGCTGACAGACCAGCTCCAGTTATTGAAGCCCCACTGTGAGTGTCCAAAGTTGATTAGCTGCTGTCGTCGCTGAGGAGGCTCCCATTCTTCCTCTGCTGTACATATCTCTGGAGTACTCACATCTGGCTGTTGCAAGAAATATACAACAGTTCTTTTACAAACTTGTAGATTTTGCAAAAGTAAATAAACGGTACTAAGAGGAACTTTTTATGATTAAGCATATACAAAATTTATATAAACTACCATGTACATTTTTCACTATAAAGAACATTAAAAAAAAACATGATTTAATGTCTAAGTATCATGAAATACATAACAAAATCTTCATTACCATTTTAATACTGCAATTGGCCACGGGGAAGCCTGGTTTTCGCTGCATCTTTATTATGCAGCAAAGTATATTCAACTTTATTAAGAATTCATTAAACAACTGACTCAGCGGCTACTTCCTTAACACAATTACTAAAATAAGGCCTCGTCAATTTTATTCGCAAACAATTAACAAATTAATCTCCATTTCGCAAAATAAACCGAACAAAACAAGTATTGACATTTTGCGCGGTAACCAAAACTTATAGAAGCATAGAAGCTTTGACATTTCGTTAACGATTGTTGAATTTTGCGTTTTCGATTTGCTAGGTAAAAATAATTTAAACCACTGATTTAAATAATACACCGATATATGTTGATGTCTTATTTTTACTTGTCTTTTAAACCTTCAAAGATCTTTTTAACATATTTTATGAAACAGTAAGAACATTTTCTATAACCTGTACACTAACAAACCATAGATCCGTCAGACTGATGAAAAGTCAAAATAATTCAATTGTCAGATAGTTGTCAGTGGTTGTAAAAAAGCAAATAAAGTCAAAATAGCAAATTCAAATTATAGATGTTTTAATTTGTTTTATTCTCACTTAACTCAAAAAATTAAAAGAAGTAAATTTATCTTTACTATGTCACAATGCATGGAGATCGACGGCAGTGTTTTAGAAGGGGTAAAACTAAAATGTAATTGTGTAATAATTTACTGCCGAATACTTTTTTCTAATAAATCTGTTAATATTCTAGGGCGGACAAATCCTGCGAAACTCTATATCACTTAGTGCTATTTTGGGAATTCCGGTACGAGTTATTAACATACGAGCAGGGCGTAGCAAGCCTGGCTTAGCGGCTCAGCATTTGAAAGGTGAAGTAACATTAGTAGCCACTTAATTTCTAATACTAAATCACACTTAATGATGATTTAACAACTGAGAACGGCAGTCAGCTATTTACCATATTCACAGTTGAAATGATCTGCAAATATTGTTGTGCAATACTCAATTCCCAGCATAGGCGTTGCCAGGAAGAGGTAGAGGGTTGCAGCCTAGACAATCAAAAAATGTAAAATGTACAACCTATTTCGAAATACTGAGCTCCTTGCAATCCCTATAAATTAACATAGATAACTCAAAAACAGTTTGTCAGTTTTCTTTTAAAAATTAAACTAAATGTTGAGAAATCTTTTTTTTGGCATAAATAAAATACTGCTAGCCACATTAAACTTGCAAGCCGGCGATGCCTTTGTTTTGAAGATATTCTTAACATATTACTGCATTTAAAGCTGGTGCATATTTAACTTTCAAGATATAACTAAGTTTAAATAATGAAAAAGATCCTAGTAACTTATGAAATCTTTATAATTTTTTTTTCTTTAGGTATTCAATTGGTAGCAGAAATGTGTGGTGCCAAACTGAAGGGTGCCAGTATTGGGTCTACAGATATTGAGTTCATACCTGGCAAGCTGCGAGGAGGACATTATGTTGCTGACACACATACAGCAGGGTGAGAACTTTTTTACATATCTCCAAAAGAGCTAAACACATAGTCTACTTATTAATATTTGTTTGACTAGCTGTTGCTTGCGACTTATGCATGAAATTAAAAAAAAAAATAGAAAACATCACCTATTTTACTCACTGATAACATAGCTTTTTAATAGTGGAAACATTTTTTAAATTGGGTCAGTAGTTTTTGAGTTATATCAACACACAAAAATACAAATCGTTTCTCTTTATAATTTATAGATTCTGCATGAACGAAGCTACTGGCGAAAGTTAGTCTTAAATCATCTGTTTACTATTTACAGTTCTATAAGTTTACTGCTACAAGTAGCATTACCCTGTGCATTAATGGCAGACGGGCCCGTCACACTGGATCTGAAAGGTGGCACCAATGCGGACATGGCACCACAGATTGACTACATGTTTTTGGTCCTGCGACCACTGTTACTTAAGTTTAAAGTAGATTTCTCCTGGAAGATACATAGAAGAGGGTAAGTAGAAATATTTTTAAAACTTACTAATATCATAAACATGAAAGGATTGATGGATGGATGGATGTTTATTAGACTTTGTAGCTTAAATGGCTCAGTGGCTATGGATGAAATTTAGAACAGATGTAGAGCATAGTCTTGAAGAACACACGCTACTTACTTAATTTTTTTATTATAAAAAATTGTTGGCAAGTGTACATAATGTTAAAATAATATGGTCAAAAATTACTTTCGGGTGTTTCGCGGTATGTTAATCAAATCCATAAAATCAATTGACCCAAAGAGAACCAAACCATAGAGCCAATTGGTCACTAGGTCAATCATTCCAATGAGAAACATTCAATTTATCTTCCATTCTTACTTTTAGTTACTTTCCTCGTGGAGGTGGTCATGTAACATTTGACATCAAGCCAGTGCGGCAGCTGCACGGTGTGGATATTACGGAGCAGGGAGATGTCAAAAGTGTTCAAGGCTGGAGCTTTGTGGCGGGCAGGCTGCCGATTAAGGTACAGCTTTGATCCATTATTGATATCTATACTAATGTAAAGAGGAAAGATTTGTATTTTTGCATGTAATTATTAAAAATACTGGACGAATTTAAAAAAAATATTATCGACTACATTACAGTAAATGTACATTTACTACTAGATTTTGTTTTATTCAGTGTGCAGGAAGTTGCAAGCTAATTATAGTGTAAAAATTTTGTACCTAACCTTAAAGTACCAATCTTGTAATACCGTTTTTTGTATGATAAGGTCTGCTTAATTATCTGTTATTCACAAATAAGTGATTTTACATAAAAATAAACCACAACATTGAAGATGAATAAAAAATAAACATTCTAATATTGAAGTAACGTTTAATTTAGTTTTTTTATGAACATTTTCAGATGGCGCATCAAATGAGTGACGGAGCTCGGTCTGAGCTGACACACTTGCCCAATGTCAACATCCATACATACAAGGAAGACCCCGACACGGCGCCTGACAACTGTAACGGTATCATGTAAGTATAGTCCTGTCCTTTCACAACTTAACAGTTGTTCAAATGATTTTATCTGATCCATGATTGGTCTGTATTTTCTCGAATTTTATTTACTGATCGTAACTAAGGGAATTAAACCCTTAGTGCAAATTTTTCATTGTTTTAAAACTAGGCATATCAAATTTTAGCTTATTAAATTGATTACAATAAGATATGCTTATTTATAGGGTTAGTTTTAGCATTACCGGCGCCTCGCAATATAAATGCACATGAAAAAGGCGCCCGTGGTGCCTTTTTCCGCATATGTGGCGCCCATTTATGTTCTGCACTCTGGTCGGGCGCCCCACCTCGCTTACTTAGTTAGAAGACAATGGACTAAAGCATGTTTTGGTTTATACCCCTCTTATTAGAAAACAGTTTCAATCTTACTAATATTATGGTATAAATGCAAAATGTTAGATGGATGTTTGTTAGAGTTTATAGCCTAAACTGCTGAACGGATCTTGATGAAATTAGGGTATAGTCTAGAAGAACACATAGACTAATTACTTTTGTTTTTTCATTAATTCTAAAAAATAAAGCTAGTAATTAAATAAGAGATTTGATTGATATTGATATGATCAATGTGTGTAGCGTTGCGTGCGAGACGAGCACGGGGTGTGTATTGTCGGGGGACGCGCTGGGGCGCCGCGGGGCGGAGCCCTACGCGCTGGGGCGGCGCGGGGCGGAGCCCTACGCGCTGGGGCGGCGCGGGGCGGAGCCCTACGCGCTGGGGCGGCGCGGGGCGGAGCCCTACGCGCTGGGGCGGCGCGGGGCGGAGCCCTACGCGCTGGGGCGCCGCGCCGCCGCGGACCTCGCCGCCGCCCTGCGCTGCGGCGCCTGCCTCGACACACACGCACAGGTAGCTATACTCTAAACCAGAATATTCAAATTCTTGCTTAGTTATGCTTAACACACATTTATTATTATATCACTTTCTAATTTGTACAAAGTGATTAGTGTATTTATTATTTACATAAATCTATGATGTGTTTTTTCATTATTTTTTTTTGTGTTATTGATTAATTTAAGTATTTTTATAAATAGCTTATCATTTGGAAGTGTTACAGTGAGTGACATAATGGACAAATTATAATAAAGATGTATTCAAAAGTTCTAGCCCTTAATTTTGGATCCTTGTTACATTCTAGATGATAATATAAATGTTTTTTTAATTATTTCCAGGACCAAGTGATAATATACATGTTGCTGAGCGCGGGCCGCTCCGCCGCGCGCTGCGCGCAGGTGACGCTGCACACGCGCACGGCGCTGCACGTCGCACAGCGAGTTGCTAAGGTCTGTATGGTTTTATGTTCATTATATTATAAAGAGGATAGATTTGTATTTTTGTATGTATTGAAATAAATCAAATATCTACTGGGCCGGTTTCAAAAATTCACCATAAAAAAGATATGTTATCACTGAGTAATTATTAAATTTCTCGATATAAGATTGAAAAATATGTTATCTGTGACTTCAATAAATAAATTGTCGAAAGACAGACAGATCTAAATTATTGGTGTTTATATATTGGAATGGATTTTATATAATTCGACATGTTTGTTACAACGTATCTCAAATGTCAACAGATCTCGATTAAATTTAGCACAAGTATAGTAGGTAGTCTGGAAGAACATATAGTATAATTATTTAGATTTTTTAAATTCCTTACGGATAAAGTCGCGGGCAACAGCAACAGTTAACCTTTCAACTAAATTAAAAACAATTTTTCTTTGTCTAATTTTTTAATAAACGTGCGTTTTCTTTTCCAGGTGAATTTTACGATAATAGCTGAAGGTGAAACGAATATAATCGAATGTGTAGGACTCGGCCTCGTCAACAATAATGTACCAACATAACAATTATTTAACAATTTCAATGTTACAATTTGTATGAAAGGAGACTGGCATTGGAGTCATAAATACCACAGCTATTACAATACTATACTAATACGAAATGTTGTTTAAAATAAAGTATTTATTTATTGTAATGCTCTCAATCTAGGGAGTAAAGCAGATTTGGATCACAAATAACATTGAACTTTATACGATTTTATTTTTCACGTCATTTTTACGTTTGCTCTTTATCAAAGAAATGCATTTAAAATTAAAACTTATTTCAATCGAGTAAAGTTCAATTTTGTTTGCCAATAAATCTGCTATGCTCTCCGACCATGTTAAGACTATGTTCACAAAAATCATGTAATATGCCAAAAAATTGTACTGATGCATTTCTCATTAGTGTTATTGTTACTATTTATACTTTGTATGTAAGCTTATTACTAAATAAAAATAAATATTTATGTTTACTTGTTTGGTTATTTTAATTAATTCATCATCCCCAGCTCACTATATCCCCACTGAGGGGCTCGGAGCCTACCCCAAGTAAGGGGTGGCTAGGCAAAGTCAACCATGCTAGCAAACTGCTAGTTAGTTTTGATAAATGACGTATATAAAGTATCGAATTCAATTTGTATGAAAGGAGACTGGCATTGGAGTCATAAATACCACAGCTATTACAATACTATACTAATACGAAATGTTGTTTAAAATAAAGTATTTATTTATTGTAATGCTCAATCTAGGGAGTAAAGCAGATTTTGATCACAAATAACATTGAACTTTATACGATTTTATTTTTCACGTCATTTTTACGTTTGCTCTTTATCAAAGAAATGCATTTAAAATTAAAACTTATTTCAATGGAGTAAAGTTCAATTTTGTTTGCCAATAAATCTGCTATGCTCTCCGACTATGTTAAGACTATGTTCACATAATTTAAAAATCATGTAATATGCCAAAAAATTGTACTGATGCATTTCTCATTAGTGTTATTGTTACTATTTATACTTTGTATGTAAGCTTATTACTAAATAAAAATAAATATTTATGTTTACTTGTTTGGTTATTTTAATTAATTCATCATCCCAAGCTCGCTATATCCCCACTGAGGGGCTCGGAGCCTACCCCAAGTAAGGGGTGGCTAGGCAAAGTCAACTATGCTAGCAAACTGCTAGTTAGTTGACTCTACGCACATTTATGAATTTCTTCTCTGTTATGTGTAGGTTGCATCACGATTTACTTCACCGTCAGGTCAGGTGAATTATGGACATAATGAAATTCGTCAAACACATTGGTACATGGCGGGATTCGAACCCTGATTACAAATTTTAAACCACAGAGCCTTAATTAAATAATTAATAAATATTAATACAAATACGTTTATGTATAATGCAATGCATACAATTTTAAACCCTAATCAAAATGCAAGTTGCAAGTTGGATGGATGCATATTTCATATTTGTATTGTTATTGTATTCAATTCCAATCCAACATAACAGCGGTATTCGATCTACGCCACGCATACTCAATTTTTGGATAAACGTTAGCGCTATCAGTCATTGAAGCTGTTAGTTTAGTTTCTCGGTATTATAAATTAAAAAAAACCACTCAGACAGCGACAGCGCCCCACTCCCCCCGCTTGCGCGGAGGGCGAACGATCATCGAGGGCTGGCAGCGAGCTGCTGCCGCCCGCCTCACGCTCAGGACGCCGCGCCACGCCTCATCAACGTGGTTGGCACCATCTCACATGTTGTGAAGGTCTCGTGAAGAACTTACTATAGAAATGATCCTATGAAGTAAGGTCTTGCCGAAATTTGGCTTACTCGCGCACCTCACTGCAGTGACACCATTCTCAACATCGCGTTTCTGATTTTCAACAATCGCTTGTTACGACATCTAGCGGTGAAGTCACTCAACATTAAAAGTTTTATTCGTCAATAGATTTTGACCAAACAACCTCTTGCTTCTAGATTTGAATTTAATTTACAACTAGCTATAATTTTGCTTTACTATAATGCAGTTAATAAAACATTACATTGTTGCATATCGAATGAAGTAAATAAGATTTATAATTTGGATCACAAAATACTCAGGTGTTCGATTTAAGCGACATCTATTTTCATGAAAGTAAACCCCGTTCTTTAAAACGTAATATAACCACTAGATGTCGCTCTACAAAAGAAATGTACGTTGTGGAGCATTTTTAAAATTCTGATAAAAAATAATCTTGCTTGTAAAATGAAGATACATCAAAGGAATAAGGAACTAAATATATATTCAGACTGTTGCAATGATAACACATCGCCACAGATGCCTTTCCAAAAAAATATTGGTGTTATCAATATTTAAACATCGTTAAAAAAAATCCACATGAGCTAGCAGTTCATACCTATAGTACATATTTTTCGTCGTTACTAATTTTTTTAAGGATATAAGTATAAATGAAAGAACAGATAATTTTAATACATTTATTAAGTATAAGTCGTACACCGATCGATCATCAAAGTTCGTCTGCCTTGTGACATCTAACATTAAACAAGGGTTTGTATACCAATTAGAAACAACTATATGAGACAGCACAAAGTTAATACAATAAAAGATTTGCTACGGAAATGTATAGATTGGTAACATTCAAGGTACAGATAACAAAAATATAAAACTTAATCAGCTAAGATTTACACGAAGCTAAACAAAATACAATATATACAATGATTGTGAAAATAAAAAAACTCTGAAAAGGAAAACGATTTAAAAAGTTAAAATAAATACATCTATTATGCGCATATTTAATTACATTTCGAATATTTGAACATTTGTCATAAAAATGAATATGATAATCATATAATGAATGGAAGATATTGAAATATGGAAGTTCAAATTAAATCGCACAATTTACACACGTCAAATTCAAGCAAATACCGTTCCAATTATCCCACCGTAGTAAATAGGAAATAATAATATAAAGTTTGTCTGTATGTATGTACTTGTGCGGCAGAGGCGCGCGGCGCTCTACTCAGTCTTCTTGGTCTTGTCCTCCGCCTCCGACACCGCCGCCTGGTCCTCGTAGCTGCAAATTATATACGGTTTTTATTATATACAAAGAAATATATGTAAATACACGAAACGTTTACAATTATTTGCTGACCTTGAAAACATCGCATTAATTATTGCAATATAATCCTTGTTTTTTCATTTTAGTATGTCTGCATGCATTTCGCGCGTACACTGTGCGCTAGTAAACGCACGGGCTCGTAGTGATAGGTTTTTATGGATGTGTACAGTTGAGGAACTTTTTTTCCTACCCATTTTAGAATAAGTATCATTTGTCATGTAAACATACATATGTCCTATATAGATCTAAAGCAGTGGGTGAAATGACATCTATAATAGTGGTATGATATAAACGCCTATATGCAGTGTGTTTTAATATACAGATTTTTTTCCCATAGAGTCAAACAATCCGATGGGATAAATAGATTGGTGCAACATGTATGTGTACTAACTTGAAGAGCGCGTTAATGTCTCCCTTGAGCAGCGCTAGAGTGAGCGGCGTGGCGAGGCAGGCGGGCACCAGGTAGAGCAGCGCGGGCTGCGCGTGGCGCCACACGTGCATCACCAGGATGGTGGCCAGCAGCCCCGCCACGTACGCCAGGAAGGTGGCGCGGAAGTACAGCTCGGAGCCGCGCCGCAGCGACTTGTCGAAGCGCAGTAGCAGCGCTATGAAGATGCCGGGCACCACGATGTCGCCCAGACCCAGCATCGCGAAGTTGCTCGCGCTCAGACCGTTTACTAGCAGGTCTTGCGGGAACACCACTGTAAACATTTAAATATTTACAAATTGATCGAAATTTATCATATAAATAAAAAAAGTGTGATCGCTGGATGTCTAATTTATTCCAAATTCTCGTCCTATCGTTTTTTATAAGGATCGGAAAAAATGTACTTAATGGAGGTGGAAAAATATCCCTTTTCAGTGTATCCACCTCCTTTGTCGATTAAAAGGTAGGCAAAGCATTTGCTTTTACGTCTATGGGTCGCAATAGCTTCCCTATTTTCTTTATGAAGTCAAACACATAAGTAGATAATCATACCAATTTTGACTAATGTCGGTTTTAAATATAATATAGTATTTTAATATGCTAAGAAAACCTGTAAATACAATAGTTCTGTTAACTTACGTTTGATAGGCGCCTCAAATGACTTGGCAACGGTGACCATGACGTTTGTGCCGAACACCCAGAAGATGTCGTAGAGGAAGAGACCGCTGAGCAGGATGCAGCCTGTCACCACATTGTTGAGGTGCAGCAACTCCACACCGTTGATGGCGAACGCGATCCCGAACAGATTGTTGGCGATCCAGTGCTGTACAATCACAATATTAGCCCATTAGGAAGATCTCTTTGTAATGCTATTAATTTTGTTGAAAATTATTAAATTTACTTTCGACTCCATCCGCATGGAATTTAAAGCCTATGTGTTCTTTCAGATTATCCTTTTCATGTATACCAAATTTCATTAAGATCTGTTCAGCCGTTTAAACTCTATCCATCCATCTAAACATTTGCATTTATAATATTAGTAAAAAGTAAGATAAGTAATCAATAAAATTTGAACTTGACATATCTTTGTTTTCAAATGCCCTTTTCCAAAAACTGTTAAATTTTGGTTTAGCCAATATTACACAATAATTAAGCATTAAAGAAATTCATCTCAACAAAAGCTTTACTCCACTTCCCATGCTTTCCTTATGCAAAAGTGCAGAAGTAGGGAACTAAAAATTAGTCTTCCAGCATTCTTATCTCACCTTCTTGAGTAGATACCAAGCACCGAGGCATAGTGAGATGAGCAGACAGATGACGTCATAGGAGGTGAACTTGTAGTTGATGATGTCGTTGCGCGCGTCGCCCTCGCCGCGCGTAAAGTGAACGTGGTACGGCATGTTGGGGATGGATGCGGGAACCACCAATGCTATAATAGGGCTGACACAAAAGGAAAATTCATTAATTACAGCTCATGGTACATCCCTATTGAGAGGCTTCGTGCCTACCCTAAGTTACTAGGGCTTAGTCAAACACGCTGGCCCACTGCGGGTAGATTGATTTCACAAATATCTTTGAATTTCTTCACCTATATGTCCATGTTGCATCACTATGTTTTACTTCACCGATCTAATAAATTATGTACCTGTGAAATTCGAAAATTGGTATGGCAGGATTCGAACAAAGGATCTGTAGATTACAAGTCAAGTCCTTAAACCCTTGAGCCTCCTACACTAAAGTAGCTCTACAGTAAAATAGTTAGACCATTTTAGTAGAAAACTACAACCTTAAAAAGACTATTTTTAGTTTTTCTGATACAACTGGTTTTTACTAAGCTATAGTCATTTTCAATACATGTTTGTCATGTTATTATGGAAGTCTTTGAAAGGAAAAATTAAGTGGTTATCCTGAAAACAAAAATTGGCAGTTTTTGTAATAAATCATACACCTACCAAATTAATTTATCATTATACATTAGTATATAACGAGTACTCACTAATACAATAATGTATTGAAAGTTATTTGTAATCTAAGATTATTATACTATGAGAATTATTCTTAGATTAGACCTTGGCATGATAACTTGAACAAGTTACACAAGGTGTTTTTGCAAGTTAATGAAATAATCCATGTATATTCAGCAATTTTAACAAATGCTACAAATATTTTATAGTCAACTTGAGTTTTATTTTACACTACCATATTATGTTGTATACAGTCGGCTTCGTAAACTTGTCCTTTAACTTTAACCTTTGGTGTATAAAATATTTGTTTAACAGGAAAACTAGACTATAACTATGAATGCATGAATTCTGTACACTTCTGACTATGAATTAATACTAGACTATAACTATGAATGCATGAATTCTGTACACTTCTGACTATGAATTAATACTAGACTATAACTATGAATGCATGAATTCTGTACACTTCTGACTATGAATTAATGCTATTCATGAATATGTGCATCAATGTTTTTGAAACCGAAGTCATTTACAGGTTTGTGAAGTTGGTAAATGCATACATATTTATGAAGCTGACTGTACCAACTGAAGATATAGGGTATGAGGAGGTAAATGAAGATCTTGCTACCAGGACTGCATAACATAAAAGATGTAAACCAAACAAGCTTTGCTTTATTTTATTGATGCTTCCAGCAGCTTGTAGTTACCATAACTCCACAACTAGTTTATATTCTATAGATTATAACTATATAGAAGATTAGTGTACTCACCTTAGAAGATGACTCAAGGCCAACACACCAAGGAAAAAGAAGTATCCTGTTAGAAGGAGGTTGATGTACTCCTTGGAGAAGAATTGGAAGAAGATGTAGAGTGTGAAGAGAGCACAGGAGGCTATCAGCGGGAACATCAAAGCATCTTTGTTGGACATTGTCTCATGTCTCTCACCAGATTCCTGGAACAATTGGAGTTGAGTCAAAAACAATTGAGACTTTCAGTTGAATTTTTTTTTTTTTTTTTTTTTTTTTTTTTTTTTTTTTTTTTTTTTTTTTTTTTTTTTTTTTTTTTTTTTTTTTTTTTTTTTTTTTTTTGGGGGGGGGGGGGGGGGGGGGGGGGGGGTGCATGAGGGCATTTAGGATTGGACGGTGTGTCCGAAAATATGGCAAAGATATGAGACTTCATTTTGGCTTAAAAGTCCAGTAACCAGGGTATATAATCTTTAAAAAAAATCTTTTTCACTTCACTTCAGTTTAAAATTGTCAAGCTTACGTCAGACGTCAAACGTCAAGTAATCAAGCAAGTTCGACAAGTTGTGCTATACAAAAAACGGAGACTACGTATATTATATTTAACTAACTAGCATTGATATTAATCCCTATATAACGCGATTATGTGTTTAAGTTAATTCTTGTGGTTTGTTTATAAACGATTTAATTTTTGATTAAAAATGGAAGTGACTAGTGGTGCGGAGGAAGGATTTATTCGCGAGTGGACCCCTTGTTCCCATATTTTGAACTTAATTCCTCCTAGAATTCAAACGGGAATATTTTCTACGGAATTATCCTTAACATGTGTTGATGCGGTTAGTGAATATATAGCTCTTGGCACAAACGTTGGTTTGGTCTATTGGTACGATAGGAAAAAAGGAAACATTCAAAGATTACGATGCGAGGTAAGACTCATTATATTATTATGTAGGACATTGAAATTTAAGAAATATGTTTACATATTTCTTAGTTTTATCTGTGTAGGTCAGCATTAGGAAACTGAAAAAATGTCTAAATACATTAAATATGATGTAAGAAGCAGCTACAGATTTACTTTCTTTTACCTTGGGCTACTTATTCTGTCCTAAGTGTTCTTATGTTTGTTTTACAAATGTGTATTAATTGACTAATACATAATGCACTAGTGTTTTTTTTTTTTTTTTTGTTTCTGCAGTGTTAATAGCAGAATCAGTAGTGGCCGCGGAAATCTTATTCATCTACTGGTTTTATGACTTTTATAAATATGTAACATGGTTTGAGCATAGAGGTTACTTAAAGTGTTGACATGAAATAAGGTCAAATAAATGTGATAAACGCTTAAATCTGTTATGACTACATTTACTGCATCGCCTCGTAATGCCACGATGACAAGAAGTGTAACGTAGCTATTGGAATAAGTTTGCAATAGCATCTTGTTTAAGAGTGGTTTCAAAATGTACTATAAACGAAGTATGTTATGGAACTTACCTTTTGCTCCTTGAGGTATTTAACAGACCGGAAGGAGCCGAAAAATATCGGTAAGACAGCCATAATGACCAAACTCAAGTAGGCGATAGCAATGCCTTCGATACTCGTTGGCGGTTTATCCGTAACATTTTTCACAGCATCTTTAACAGTTTCCTCGATGCTTAGCGGTATTTCCGTCAAAGGTTCTGCCATTTTACTAACTATTGTTGTGCCAATAAATGTAAAAACCACAATAACTCTCCTCGTACCACTTCACTGTTTCAGTGGCACTTTGACAAGAAATTGACAAGTGTACATTAAGATTTAGAATGTTGGTAGTTTCACATTTCACAAGAGTGTTAAATAAATTACAAATTATAAATGTTCACTTTCACTTCTATAAACGTTTTTAATTAAAAGAAGAAAATAAAATGAATTACAAAAAACGTATGGAAATAAGAAATAACATAGAATGCCATTAACCATTTGTCCGACCAATTTGAATATTAGCGGGAAAACTAAAATGTTGGCAAAACTGAGTGCATGAGGGCATTTAGGATTGGACGGTGTGTCCGAAAATATGGCAAAGATACGAGACTTCATTTTGGCTTAAAAGTCCAGTAACCAGGGTATATAATCTTTAAAAAAAATCCACTTCAGTTTAAAATTGTCAAGCTTACGTCAAACGTCAAACGTCAAGTAATCAAGCAAGTTCGACAAGTTGTACTATACACAAAACGGAGACTACGTATATTATATTTAACTAACTAGCATTGATATTAATCCCTATATAACGTGATTATGTGTTTAAGTTAATTCTTGTGGTTTGTTTATAAACGATTTAATTTTTGATTAAAAATGGAAGTGACTAGTGGTGCGGAGGAAGGATTTATTCGCGAGTGGACCCCTTGTTCCCATATTTTGAACTTAATTCCTCCTAGAATTCAAACGGGAATATTTTCTACGGAATTATCCTTAACATGTGTTGATGCGGTTAGTGAATATATAGCTCTTGGCACAAACGTTGGTTTGGTCTATTGGTACGATAGGAAAAAAGGAAACATTCAAAGATTACGATGCGAGGTAAGACTCATTATATTATTATGTAGGACATTGAAATTTAAGAAATATGTTTACATATTTCTTAGTTTTATCTGTGTAGGTCAACATTAGGAAACTGAAAAAATGTCTAAATACATTAAATATGATGTAAGAAGCAGCTACAGATTTACTTTCTTTTACCTTGGGCTACTTATTCTGTCCTAAGTGTTCTTATGTTTGTTTTACAAATGTGTATTAATTGACTAATACATAATCCACTAGTGTTTTTTTTTAATCATTTCATAATATTATTTTGCATCATTATATACAAACATTAACATATTCATTGTGGTATATGAAAATTACAGCAACATAAAATATTTTGACCTTAGAGTTTTAACTGTTAAAAATCATTTATATTGAAATATACAGAATTGGTCTAAAAGAAATTCCACCTAATAGCAACAGTAGATAATAAGTAAACAGACAATATATAACTACATTACATAGTTTTGAACTGTTATTGCTTACCATTATAATCGAAATTTTACATCATTCAGAGATAACACATATCCAGTAAGCAATATGTTTATCATTGTAAATGTTAATGTTTTTTTTTGTAGAAAATATTAGTAGATTTTTGTAAATTTACTAATATTTCCTTTAACCATTCCAACTAAACTGTAGGCTTGTGCTAGGATATGGTTCATGACAATAGTCGAATGGCGGAATTCGAACCCTCTACCGCAAGATCGGTAGTCCATACCCCAATCCATTAGGCTATTGGCGCTTGATCTTTCCCAGGGATGTTTTCATAAATATATAAGTGTTTAGACTATAATTACGAAATTGGTGTATGCATACCTATGCATGAAAATAACATTTAAAGTTACAAAAAAAATAAAGATACAGAATACTTGGTGGTTCAGTGGAAAGGGATGGCATTTTATTTCGACATACTGAGAATTTTAAATTTTTAGTAAATGATATAACATTATGTTTTATGTACACACACAATAGTGTTTTCTCTCAGTCTCTGACAAATGTATATTAATTTTTATATGTACAGTCAGCTGTATAAATATGTAGACATTTACAAAATTTTATAATTAATGTAGGCTTTCGGTTTAAAAATATGTATGCATGCATCAATAATATGGTTTGAGGTAAACGGACAGGAACCTGCTTTTTAACCCAGAAGTGTATAGAAGCTTTTGAAGCTATATAAATATGTATTATTTATGCAGCTGATTGTACAGTTGTTAAGGTAATGGTTGCAAAAAGATGTCCTAAAAATTTTGGGTTTTAATGACCAGTCTAAAACTGGTTTGGCAACTGAATACGAAACAATTACGAGAATTATGGTTGACCTTCAAATTCTTTGCCTTACAACCTTCATTTGTTTTAGTTTCTAATATTGATATGAATTGTGTGCAAATTTTTATACTTAAATAATATAGTATGATTAATGTAATATCATTTTAAACATATTTTTCTTTAAAGTTCTATTAGAATGCAGATTTAAAATCAAATGGTTACATTTTGTACTTTAAAATTAGTTGCAAATTTCATTGTAGCTTTGTTTCAACCACAAACTTAAAGAACATATTCAAAATATTAAATATCTATACAACACATCACTGGTGAATATAAATAACTTTGGACAATGAACAACACTAAACAATACACCTTGTATATGCAAACTGTGCTGGTTGCAGCAATACTTGATTATAAAAAGATGCAAATTCATGTATCATAGGTTTTTTTAAATTTATATCTATACTAATATTATAAAGAGGATTGGTATTTTTGTATATTAACTTAATAACTCAAAAACTACTGGGCCAATTTCAAAATTTATTTCACCATTATAAAGCTATCTCTGAGTAACATAGGCTATATTTTTGTCGATATAAAATTTATATTTTAGGCTATATTTTACACGTGGACGCGGTCGCGAGCAACAGCTAGTATTTTGAAAGCTGATTTTCATTATAAGTCCTCTAGATATAATATATTTATGTGGCCAGACTAACAAAATCTCGGCGCATTGTTCGCGGGTATTTCCCGCTCATAGAAACCGTGAGTCATATTTACTGAAAGAGGTTGCGATATTGAGGATAAATTTAAAGGAATGCAATTCAAGGATATACAATGTTGGTTAATAAATTAAGGGGATTTTTTTTACTGCCACACTCAGAATTAATTTCTAAGAGAGTACTAAGGTACTTGTATTAGTGTAGATTTTGTATGACAATTAATAATAAAGACATGAACTGTTTAATAAAATGATAATCATCTTATCATAGTAAAACGTTCAGTATATTATAAACTAGATGATGCTCGTGACTTCGTCCCTGTGAAATAAAAAAGTAAAAAAGAATAGCCTATGTTACTCACTGATAATTTACCTTTCTAATAATGAAAGAATTTTTAAAATTGACCCAGTAGTTTTTGAGTTATTTCAATACATACAAAAATAAAAATCTTTCCTTTTTATAATATTATAGTATGGATTACTTTTTTTTTAATAAACAAAATATTTTCAGGCGTCTACATCCCCTATTACGTTTGTGAAGATAGTAAGCACGGTTGACTATATGGTGGGCGCGGGCAATGCTGCGGGTCAGGTCACCGTCTTCCAGATCCCCAAAGAGCATCCAGAGAACATTCCGGACACACTCAAACCAAAGGTCGAGCCAAAGGTGGAGAGGTGAGGTGATAACTATTGCTGTATTTATCTATTTTGGAAAAAGAGGACCGAAATTTGATGAAAAAGGTTTGATGTCTATTTTGTTTGTTTCAATCTGATAAACCATATATTTCACTTGGTACAGTTTTTTATAGTTAAGGGTTTAGATTGAAACAAAGTACTACTAGCTGTTGCTCGCGACTTAGCTTGCGTGTAATTAAAAAAATAATAAAAAATATATAACTCGCAAATAAATTATCTTTCTAACTGTGAAAGAATTTTTAAAATCAGCCCAGTAGTTTTTAAGTTATTTCAATACATGCAAAAATCCAAATCTTTCCTTTTTATAATATCAGTATAGATATAGATAAGGACATACAATTTAATAATGTTTGTGTGTCAGGTACACGATTGGCGATCTCCACAAGAGTAAAATCACGTCTATAGAGTGGTCAAAAAATGGCATGCGGCTGTTCTCCGGAGACAAGAGTGGTGTCATCATTATGACTGAGATCGACTTCTATATGGTGAGCTCTCAACACTTTGCTTCACTTCATATTATGTTCTACAATAATCAGTTAGTATGGTGCAATTTAAAATGGCATTAGTAGCCTTTATCCATTCTATCTTAATGGGATAGACAACAGGAAATAATCTATCCATTTGTATTTGCATACAAAGTTGAGTGCTAAATATAAAAAAAAGGATTAAGGGCAAATGAATCACCTTAAAATCACTTTATTATGCAGTGAAAGTACAAAATTAATTTACAATGTTTTGACTTTGAAATATTTTGTAGTGTGTTTTTATTATCACTAGTAATGTATTTATTTTACATTTATATTGTCTGTTAGTTACAGTTATCTAATTACAATGGACTATGTTAAATATGTACTCTGTATTATCAAGTTTTGTCCTGATTAAGGACATAGCAACAACAATTATATAGAGTTGCCTAATATTGAAGAACACTATTTCAATTTGTTAGTTTTAAATTCTTGAATAAAAAATCTCAATGAATCAAGTCTTGTTTATATCAATAAAAAATATATACATCAATATATACATCAGTATAGCAGGTGTTTGTTTTGATGTTGTAATAAAAAAACAAATCTGAATAATATAATGTTTACATGTGTTTTTTTTATCATAACAATTACAAATGTAAGTAGTGTAGTTACATAGATAGTGGTAGAGCGTTGCACTGAGATAATGGTAATTGATGTTTTCATAGCATATGTCATATTTATGTAACATAACAACTTTATGCGAAAGGTTTAAAAAAAACAAAAGATAGTTTATGCATTGTTAGTAAATTTTGTTATTTCTTAAATTTCAAACAATATTAGAAATGGACGATTGTTTCCAGCACTTATGCAAGTCAATGGAGATAGTGAATGAGGAGTACGAGATAGTACAGATGAGCTACCACCAGAACAGTTTGCTGGTGTCCAGTCTGTACCGCACTATACTCTGCGAGCGCCGCGACGCGCGCTGGCACGTCAGCCAGCTCGGCAAGAAGGAGAGGAAGAGGTGAGCCTGAGAGAAAGAGACGAATGTACTTTCGTCTGTGTTGTTTAAATTGCATCAAAGTATTTTTTATAATTTACAAAGAAAATTAATACTTTAAAAATAAACTTCAAATGTACTGATTTAATTTGCGTTTACTATTTATATACTTATACTAGTATTATAAAGAGGAATGATTTGTATTTTTGTGTATGTATTAAAATAACTCAAAAAATACGATTATACGGGCCGATTATACGAAATACGGGCCGATTTTAAAATTTTAAATTCGTACACCATTAAAAAGGTGCGTTATCAGTGAGTAACATAGGCTACATTTTTTATTATTTTTTTAATTTCACGCGGATGAATTCTCGGATAACAGCTAGGTATAATTCAAATTAAAATTGACTTTAATCCTGTATTGACGTGTTACTGTGTCAGCCTGTGCCGGCTGGGCGCAGTGTTCCAGCACTCGTACGCGCGCGGCGGCGGCGCGGCCGCGTACTGCGCGCGCGCCGGCCTCCGCCTGTGGCGCGCCGACGCGCAGGGCAACGTGCTGCACACGCTACTCTTTAAGGTAATACAACCTTTGATAAATAGCTTGCTTTACGTATCTATGTATAAGTGTATCTATACTAATATTATAAAGTGTAAACACATACTGCTTTGTTATGTAAGATGTAAACTTGGGGAGTAAATAAATTGGGAAAACCGTTATGCGGGAAAGGGACCATAACTACAAGCTGCGTCGGCAGCTTGTTGTTGATCAAGAAACAACATTGCAATGATAAGGGTAATTGTTATCCAATGTCAAAGGGCTTCGTTGTCATTTGTGCATTTGAATATTGATATTTGCAATTGAAATTTTCACAAACATAAACAATAAAATAAAGTTTTTATAATTTCATGCGGATGAAGGCACGGGAACAGGTCGCATTAGGATAAAAGAGCATAGCAGAAGCTTCGCTCTCTCTGTCTGTCTCTCTCTCTCTCTCCTTGTTGTAATGTTTATGACTTATTTGCAGGAAGCGATCTCCAACCCGCTGACGGTGGCGGAGCTGCTGAACCCGGCGCAGAAGAAGGCGGCTGCGGTGGGTGCGGGGGGTGTGGTGGGTGCGGGGGGTGTGGTGGGTGCGGGGGGCGAGTGCGAGGCGAGCCTGGGCCCGCTGCACGTGTTCCGCGAGCACTTCCTGGTGGCGCACGACGAGCGCCTGCTGTACGTGCTGGACCCGCGCTCGCTCACCGCCGTCGCCGTCGTTGATGACCTCAGAAGGTCAGTGCCTTTGCTTACTATGACAAGATTCATCATCATCTCCAGCTATATGTCCCCACTGAGGGGCTCGAAGCCTCCCCCAATTAACACTTAGCATGCGGGATTACTTCGCACCAAATTGAATGTGCAGCGGGTGTTTTTTTTTTTTATTATGTTCATATAAAATTCGAAAATGAAAAATCATTTTACGGCGGGATTCGCACCCAAGACCTGCAAGACAAATTAAGTGCTCAAACCCCTGAGCCACCGACGCTCTCGAGTTTCATCTGATAATGTAATGGATGTTTGTTTCAGGATATTGTCCGTGTCCGTGAACAAGGATGAGATCTTTGTACTGGAGGGTCCTCGCTCGCTGGTGCGGCTGGCGCACGCGCCCGAGCCCGCCGCGCTCGCTCACCGCCGTCGCCGTCGTTGATGACCTCAGACGGTCAGTGCCTTTGCTTACTATGACATGATTCATCATCATCACCAGCTATATGTCCCCACTGAGGGGCTCGAAGCCTTCCCCAATTAACACTTAGCATGCGGGAATACTTCGCACCAAATTGAATGTGCAGCGGGTGTTTTTTCAGTAAATTGCGGGGAAATATGGTTTTTCAGAAATATCGCAGTGAATCCGAAACTACTATATTATTTACCACGAATGTTCTAAATACGTATTTTAACGTGAGCCACGCTCCAGCGACATACTGAAAATACATAAAAATACGTTCCCCGCATACCAAGTGTTAAGAACTCTGGTAAATTATGTTCATATAAAATTCGAAAATGAAAAATCATTTTACGGCGGGATTCGCACCCAAGACCTGCAAGACAAGTCAAGTGGTCAAACCCCTGAGCCACCGACGCTCTCGAGTTTCATCTGATAATGTAATGGATGTTTGTTTCAGGATATTGTCCGTGTCCGTGAACAAGGATGAGATCTTTGTACTGGAGGGTCCTCGCTCGCTGGTGCGGCTGGCGCACGCGCCCGAGCCCGCCGCGCTCGCTCGCGCACAAGGTAACCTCTGACATACATTTAGTTTGACAAACACAGTTAAACATCAGTGTTGCCAATGACAAATTTTACCCATCCATGCACATCGTGCAAAAGCCGTGTTTGTACGAGAAAAGATCACTGGTAGGCCGTAGGACCGGAGTAAAAAAAGTTAAACTTTTTAACATTAGCTAATGTCGCTATTTTAACGTTTTTAATGTATTTTAATATACTGAGTTAAAAGTGTTCCTCCTTTGTTTTATAAAATCGTAAATACTTTATTGAATTTCATTATTTGGTACAGATCATTGTTAATCTATGAAATTTTTTTATTATGCGTTCAAGAGCTATTTAAATATAAATTAACAATAGAAAAAACAAAGAATTGTTGTAGATTTTCGAAAAGCCATAGAATCTGCTATGGCCTTAGAGTTGTGGCCTGAAAGGCGTAGAACCCGGCAATTGCCGTACCATTGGCAACACTGTTAAGCATAGATAATACAGCACAGATAAGGTTGTCTATACGTGACGCACAACTGTCATATTTTGACAGATGTTTAGTTTTTTTATTGTATAAATCTGGTCACATTTGTACTGTAACGTTGTGAAAAAAAAAATCATTTCCATTTTTTAAATTCTATGAACTGTGAAAAGTATTAAAACAATTATTTATTAATGGGTGCTAAACTTTTTATAATAATGTTATAATAATTTCCGTCCCGTTTTTTTTACAAACTGATCATGTTGCGTTATATTTGTATACATGATTTAAAATACTAAAAAGTTATATCAAAGCAAACAATAGTATTTTATTGTTATATTCACTATTTCATTTTAATTGTCTCCTTTTATTTCGTAAAATTCATACTAATAATCACTTAAGATCAGTATATATTTACTAACTAAAGTATTCCCTAAGTTGTATTTAGTGCCATGTTGCTAAGAAATTTTGTCTAATAGAAGTTTTAATTTAGTTTAGTTTACTTAGACGAAAATTAATAAGATTTGCTTATTAACGGAAGTAAATAAAACTGTATTTTCAATTTAATTATTACTTTAGACTAAATAACACAGACTTAACTAAACATTCCTATATTTGTACTTAATACAAATAGTTAAACTTAGTCTATTGAATATGGTACTTAATTTTTTGAGGTTATTTTTTGTTTATATTTTTAAGTTGTATTAAGTACATATATTTATAATTAGTAGAATTTTAACAAATACCAAATTTGGACCAATAGATTGTATATTTTATAGTAAGGATAATATCTGGTATAATGAAATTAAGTTTTTGTAAAAAAAATCGAAAATTAGATAGAGAAAATTGAGTACAGATAAAAAAAAATCGTGCCATAATTATTTTTTACAGTAAAAAAGGTCCCAGGTTTTAATGGTTTTTCTGTATATCCGATCAATTGTTAATTGTAGTAATGATTTAACCGAAATTAACCGTCAAGTTGAGTTTTTTTTTTGTTGAATCAAAAATAATTAATTGGTCATCAACTAAATATTATCCAGCTTGTTTTATTTTTAATTTAAAGGGTTGTGTGTTTTACCCAAAGTGAGAGATTAGAACGTTTTAATTTGAGTTTTTTTTATATAAGTAGTGATTATTTTTGTGTATTTTTGGTTTGTTGAACTGTATTGTTTTTTATTTTATGTTTTGTATTGTTTTTTTTTTAAGTTTATGATAAATCCCTGATACAGTGTACAAAAATTTAATTGTGACATATGTACTTAAACATTGAAAATGATTATCACATTTTAAAATTTTTAATTGCAACAAATTAATTTTTATTTTTTATGTTACGAATGTTTTTGTATGTTTTTTGTAGAGTTGTTAGTATTATTAGCAATTTTGATAGGTATACGATAAAAAATGAACCATTTTGTAGACACAAAATTTTTCTTTCTCATTAATATATTTTACTTTGTGATATTCCATTTCCATATAGTTTAACTATAACTAATAATGGTTTAGTAGAAATTATCTTGGGTTTATACTTTTTGTTTGTTAAGATAATTTACTTTAATCTAAGTTTAAAAACAAAAAGTATAACAACTAGACAATCTTCAACACTTGTTTTTTATTTAGGTCAAGGACTAATAATAATTCTTGGTCCCTGGCTCTGATATTGAGTATTGTGCTTATACATAAATATACTTTTTGCAGAATAATTTTTGTGTTTTTTTTTTATTTCACCATTTTTGCGCATAGCAACACTGCTTTGCTACACTATTGTGCTTTTGTTGCTTTGGTTTGGCTGCATTCAGTGTATTTGTGTATAATAGTAATTTTCTTGTTATTATTGTTTAATATTATAGTCAATTTTTGTTGATCAGATTTTGTTTTAGAAATAAGCATAATGGTTTTATTAGTTTTTTTCTGATAAATGAGAAAAAATAACAAATGTCTTTTTAAACCTAAAGCTTTAGCTTTATTAGCTTACATAATTATTTCTTTTAAACGTAATGTTGGGGTCGAATACATTTCAATGTTTTATTCTATCTAATAATTCACTTGCAATACAGTAACTAAAATGTATGCCGTCTACTTTCAAACATAGCAAATATTCGGTAACAAAACATTGCTAATAAATTTTAACAGGATTGCTATTACAACATAACCTAAAAAGTTATTCAGTACTTATTATGTTTACGACAATATTTGTATCAACACTAAATTGTAAATTACAGACGAAAAATCAAATTTGATGACTCGTTCGCTGACGACGTCTATCCAGCAAGCTGTGAACACAGTGCGCGAACTGACGCAACTGGACAGCACCGCGCCATACATCACCAGTGTACTGGAACAGCCACTGTCCTTGCTGACCAGGAACGAGACCATCGACAGCGGAGTAGTGGCCAGCGCCGAGGAGTGCTTCGAATTACCGCCCATAAAGAATCTGCCCATAGACATCGCAGATAATGTCCTAGAATCTATTGTCAATGAATTTAAAGATGTATCAAGTGATGCTGAGGAAATAAGGAAAGTGAAATCTGAAGAATTGCAGAAGAAATTGAGTATGTATAATAGGATAATGGAGAAGAAATGCGACGAGGAGGTGATACACAGTAGTAAAAGGAGTCGTAGGCGCGAGGCGGGGTCCGGCGCGAGCACGCCGCGGCTCAGCACGCCCGCGCGCCGCACGCCCGCGCACTGCTACACCACGCCTTGTGTTATGAACGTCAGTGTGTACAGGTATGTTCATCTATTACTAGCTTTCGCCCGCGACTTCGTCTGCGTGGAGGTAAAAAAAAAGAGTAGTCTATGTGTTGTTCCAGACTATCCTCTACATCTTTAAATTTCATCGAAATCCGTTCAGGCGTTTAGGCTACAAACTTTAACAAATATCCACCCATCTATCCATGTAAACTTTCGTATTCATAATATTAGTATGATTCAGTAAGAAAATGTCGATATTTTTTTTGTAATAATTGACCTGGCCAATACATACTAATTGTTTATATGTGCAATAATCTTGGGCCGGGAAAGCACATACACATTTACAAGTTACATGCCAGCTACAGGCATATGTAAACGCTAACTGGCATACAATCTCCAGTTGCGCATTACTGGCATGTGAATTCCCACCCTTAATTAGTCAACGTCAAAAAAAATTGTCTTACAAAAGACCATTGTAATTAATAGTACCTAAATATTTTTTTGTTTTCAGTAACGATACACAAAGCGACGATTTACTCGAAAAAGAGATCGAAGAGAAAGAGAAAATTCTAGCTAAATTATTGAATCTCGAATCTTTTAGTATAACGAGTCATAAAACAAAGCCAGAAAACACAGTCAAGGAGCCTCAAGAAATCGAATACTTCAAACCGTACGAAGAAAAACCAGTGCATATAGAAAAACCAGAGAAACCGATCAAAAAACCTGTTCAAGTGAAAATGGAGCCTAATGTAATAGATTTAGTGCCTAAAGTGGTGCAGCTGCCGAACAACTGGAACCTGGAGAATATAGAATTGAGGTTGGATTTGAAGAACGGAGTTAAAGATGTCCTTTCTCCGGACGAGCACTTGGACAGCGAGTGGGAGCTTATCTGATCAATGTGCACGCATTTAGGTGAATAAAGTTTTATTAATAGAGGGCCTGTCCCACCACTGGCTGATAGAGGCTCAGATAGCTTAAAAATGACGTTACTGTCAGATTAGGGTACAAAATCCGATATTTCCATCACATATTTTACACGTTGGATTGTTATCAGACAATTTACAATTTAGTGGGACAGGCCCTTAGAGATGTTAAAACTGTCAAAGGTTTACAGTTGCCCACCTTTTTAGGGGGGGGGGAGAAATAAGGGGTAAAAATAATCTCGCGCTCACTATTAGTCTAAACAGGGTACCAAATTTTGAAATTCTCTACTTTTATTATAAGGTGGTAAACGAGTAAGCGGCCACCTGGATTCGCCGAAATAGCGAAGCGTCCACTGTCCAAAGATATCCATTTGAAAATGCGTTGCCTACATTTAATCAACGAAAGAAATAACTCATAAGAGGATATACTATGATTGCTTAAATTATGAAAATATTCGTTCCCGTGAAATTAAAAAAAATTCAAAACCTACGATTGCCCCTTTTTTCAAACGCGGTCCAGAAATACGCTGTTTATTAGTCCTCAATATTAGTAATAATAAAATATAGCCTATATTACTCACAGATATATTATCTTTGTAATGGTGAAAGAATTATTAAAATCGGCCAAATAGTTTTTACGTGGATCGAATAGATACAAAAATTCAAAAATACAAATCTTTCCTTTTTATAATATAGACTAGAAATTTTATAGTTATTAATAAAATAATTAATATTTCAGATAATGTTACATCAAGGATGCATGAACGCGGTGAAGAATGTTAATTATTAGCACTAATATTTATTTAAAATGTAGCTAATAGTTATGAACAAGCACCAATGGCTCAGTGGCGTGCGCTGTGGAGTAAGAAATGAGGTCGTAGGTTCCTACTACAAGCATAAACTAAGTTTAGACATAATCGTCACAGGTCCAACTTTGGTCCCTTTTCCTTCCCACTCTTTTTCTTATGAGTAAGGATGGGAAGGGAAAGTGGATTTGACGGTGGAGGAGACGCATAGGACGGCGGAGGAGACGCATAGGAAAGGGAAATATCCTATTTATGTGCGTCTCCTTGTCCGTCAATTAAGGGTAGGCAACGCATTTGCAATTGCGGATGTCTATGGGCAGCGGTCGCTTCGCCATTTTGGCGGATTCGGGTGGTCGCTTGCTCGTTTGCCACCTTATATTATAAAAAAAAAAGTCGATGAGCTAGGCTATGTCTAGGATACTTTCTCGAAAATTTTCGTGCTAGATATCTATAGACAGACGTTATGCTAATTTACTCTCAGTTTCTGCCTTTTCTAGTGAAAGCGTTTTCCAATTATCCCAAAATTCGTAAGTTTCGTGTATTATATTCCAAAAAAAGATATTTCTTAGAATGTGGCTTTAATTTTCGAATCCTTAGACTAGTTTTAATATTTTAATTAAATGCATTTATACGAGGCTAGTTGTAGTTGGGTGAAGCCTAATAAGATCTAATTATATGTAATTAAATTTTCAAGTAAGATTAAAAAACACATCAACAAGAAATCGACACTTAGGGGTCTCCCTTAGTGGATATACTGTGAGTGCAGAAGTTAAATTGCGTTTATTTATCGTGTCGTCCCAGATTTTTTATTAAGTTCGAGTAGTCATTAATAAAAGAGGCAATTATTATTTTATAGCTGTAGTTTATACAATTTTTTACACATTATGATTTATACAAATAATTATTTAATCTTTTTCGTTTGTTGTTAAGATGCTAAATTATATAAAATATAAATGTATTGTAAAACTATATTATATAGTAATTTGTTTAAATGTGAAATTTTGATAAGAATCTCTTGATAAAAACTCAGGTGAATAAGAAAAAATTAATATATGGTTAGTTGCTATTATAAATAAAAATTATGCAACTACAGTTTGTATAAATATTGCCGCTAATAATCTTATTTATATAAGTAAAATTATGTATTTTTATCGATTGACCAAATATGTATTAAAGTATTGAAATCTCAAAAATTGCACAATACATTATATTGTCAAGGAAATATTATTTTTTGTGCTCGTGAATAAATACGTCCGTTTGATTGTAGCTATTTATAAATAATCCATTGTAATCACAATGTAGGTATTTTTTTAAACTGCTGGTGAAAGTAAAGTTATCGGAGTTTCATTCATCATTGCATTTTAACGATATTCTGTTTTCAAATAAACACAAAATGCTATGCTTTTTATTGCGGACATGTTTTATTTTGTGATATAGTAAAAACGCCGTTTGTAAAGTAATAAATATATGAATACTGTGCAATGTTTTAATTTATCCCAGACTGTTACTGCATAGGGCAGGGATGGCAAACCACTGACACAATGTTTTGGGCACGTCGATGATTATAAAAACACTACGAAAAACTATGAAGTAAGTATTATATGGATAAAAAACGAACCCGATGTCATTACCATGCACCATTGAATTGATGTAATAATCAGTCAAAACTATTTGATGGCATGTCTAAGACAGCGTTAAACATTTCTTAAAAATGGCACCCTGATGCATAAAGGTACGCCACCCCTGGCATATGGTAATAAGCAAAACAAAAACTCCCGTGTCATTTTCGCATTTCTTGGAAATACGTATAGGCGATTTTTTTCCGGACTACATACTAGATGGCGTTGGTACAAATTTTAACCGGCAAGCAGCTATCATTTTTGTTTCAAATTAACATTTTAATATCAAAAAGGTATTTAAGTATAACACTCTGCTTGATAATCATACTAATATTATAAATGCGAAAGTTAAGATGGATGGATGGATGTTTGTTAGAGTTTGTAGTCTAAACGGCTGAACGGATTTCGATGAAATTTGGCATCGTTGTAAAGGATAGCCTGGAAGAACACATAGGCTACTTGCATTTATTTTTTTTTAATTCCGCGCGGACGGAGACGCGGGCGAAAGCTAGTAAGAAAGTAAAACCATTTTTTTTATAACTTCATAT
Source organism: Papilio protenor (assembly GCA_029286645.1). Classification (NCBI taxonomy): domain Eukaryota; kingdom Metazoa; phylum Arthropoda; class Insecta; order Lepidoptera; family Papilionidae; genus Papilio; species Papilio protenor. Next base: position 7,294,255 of record JAGSMZ010000007.1, on the reverse strand, counting down.
CGGAACTGATAAATGTTTGGTCTTAAACATGTTGAGTCACTGCACCGCTAGATGTCGTAACAAGCGATTGTTAAAAATCAGAAACGCGATGTAGAGAATGGTGTCACTGCAGTGAGGTGCGCGCGTAAGCCAAATTCCGGCAAGACCTTACTTCATAGGATCATTTCTATAGTAAGTTCTTCACGAGACCTTCACAACATGTGAGATGGTGCCAACCACGTTGATGAGGCGTGGCGCGGCGTCCTGAGCGTGAGGCGGGCGGCAGCAGCTCGCTGTCAGCCCTCGATGATCGTTCGCCCTCCGCGCAAGCGGGGGGAGTGGGGCGCTGTCGCTGTCTGAGTGGTTTTTTTAACTTTAAATTAAACAAAAATATGAATTGTAGAGATGTGTCATATCTGTTTTTTTTTAAATCGTACCTGAATCAGATTTCGATTTTCAATATCAGATATCAAAACTATATACTATAATATATAGATATTTTTGGCTCGCGTAACCATTTTAGAGTCATAAATCATAACACGGTTGAAATGAATCATTAAAGTTCCACTAATATATTTATTTTATTATAATGAACACTAATATAATTTTGTCCGTTATTATTTTAAATTGGAACTATTAATTAGAAAGTCTAATAAATTCGAACAAATTACAAGGTCTTCAAAAATCGTATTTCTAAATTTTAAAACGTGTAGAAAATAAGGCAAACTTTCTACCGCAATTACACATTTCGAAAAAATTTAACTAAAACGATGCGACGAGGTCGAGTTCAAGGTTAAATAAACAAAATTTAAAACATAACAATTTAAATTTATTTGAAACTAAGCTTTATTCGTATAACAATAGACTTTAAAATAGTCCATGACAAAAATACCGTGTTTAAATCTCCTAGTAAGATATCAGAAAACTATACTGATAATATACGATATTTTACAGTTATTTGAAACTAAGCTTTATTCGTATAGCAATAGCATTTAAAATAGTCTATGACAAAAATATCGTGTTTATACGATATTCTACATTTATTTGAAATTAAGCCTTATCTGTATAACAATAGAATTTAAAATAGTCCATAACAAAAATACCGTGTTTAAATCTGCTAGTAAGATGCCAGAAAACTAAAACACGATATTTTACAGTTATTTGAAACTAAGCTTTATTCGTATAGCAATAGCATTTAAAATAGTCGATGACAGAAATATCGTGTTTATACGATATTCTACATTTATTTGAAATTAAGCCTTATCTGTATAACAATAGAATTTAAAATAGTCCATAACAAAAATACCGTGTTTAAATCTGCTAGTAAGATGCCAGAAAACTAAAACACGATATTTTATAGTTATTTGAAACTAAGCTTTATTCGTAGAACAATAGCATTTAAAATAGTCGATGACAGAATATCGTGTTTATACGATATTCTACATTTATTTGAAACTAAGCTTTAATCGTATAGTAATAGACTTTAAAATAGTCCATGACAAAAATATCGTGTTTAAATCTTCTACTAAAATATATGATTTTTTGAATTGCGACGGATATACCGTACCGCTCTAATGCAATATATGTCTGTCTCTTGCGATTTGACGCTGTCGTACAGACGATGCCGATGCGTGTCGTACCGCGTAGGTAGAAATATATAGTTATTGAAAATACATAGTTATCGAACAAGCCCGTATACGATTTTGAGATATTAATTCAATATATAGTTTTTGAAACTATATATGATTTGTATCGCCCACCTCTAATGAATTGATAACAGCCACTCGAGTAGAGATGTGTCATATCTGTATTTTTTTAAATCGTACCTGAATCAGATTTCGATTTTCAATATCAGATATCAAAACTATATACTATAATATATAGATATTTTTGGCTCGCGTAACCATTTTAGAGTCATAAATCATAACACGGTTGAAATGAATCATTAAAGTTCCACTAATATATTTATTTTATTATAATGAACACTAATATAATTTTGTCCGTTATTATTTTAAATTGGAACTATTAATTAGAAAGTCTAATAAATTCGAACAAATTACAAGGTCTTCAAAAATCGTATTTCTAAATTTTAAAACGTGTAGAAAATAAGGCAAACTTTCTACCGCAATTACACATTTCGAAAAAATTTAACTAAAACGATGCGACGAGGTCGAGTTCAAGGTTAAATAAACAAAATTTAAAACATAACAATTTAAATTTATTTGAAACTAAGCTTTATTCGTATAGCAATAGACTTTAAAATAGTCCATGACAAAAATACCGTGTTTAAATCTCCTAGTAAGATATCAGAAAACTATACTGATAATATACGATATTTTACAGTTATTTGAAACTAAGCTTTATTCGTAGAGCAATAGCATTTAAAATAGTCTATGACAAAAATATCGTGTTTATACGATATTCTACATTTATTTGAAATTAAGCCTTATCTGTATAAAAATAGAATTTAAAATAGCCCATAACAAAAATACCGTGTTTAAATCTGCTAGTAAGATGCCAGAAAACTAAAACACGATATTTTACAGTTATTTGAAACTAAGCTTTATTCGTATAGCAATAGCATTTAAAATAGTCTATGACAAAAATATCGTGTTTATACGATATTCTACATTTATTTGAAACTAAGCTTTATTCGTATAGCAATAGAATTTAAAATAGTCCATAACAAAAATACCGTGTTTAAATCTGCTAGTAAGATGCCAGAAAACTAAAACACGATATTTTACAATTATTTGAAACTAAGCTTTATTCGTAGAGCAATAGCATTTAAAATAGTCGATGACAGAAATATCGTGTTTATACGATATTCTACAATTATTTGAAACTAAGCTTTAATCGTATAGTAATAGACTTTAAAATAGTCCATGACAAAAATATCGTGTTTAAATCTTCTACTAAAATATATGATTTTTTGAATTGCGACGGATATACGGTACCGTACCGCTGTAATGCAATATAGTCTGTCTCTTGCGATTTGACGCTGTCGTACAGACGATGCCGATGCGTGTGGTACCGCTTAGGTAGAATTATATAGTTAAATAGTTATTGAAAATACATAGTTATCGAACAAGCCCGTATACGATTTTGAGATATTAATTCAATATATAGTTTTTGAAACTATATATGATTTGTATCGCCCACCTCTAGGCCACTCGAGTGAAGATAGGACTCGAGTGATTTTTATTGACTCGAGTCACTCGAATAACCAAAATTATAAAGCGAATAAAATAATATTAATTTAACATAGCATATTATTTTTTAAAAGCTACTCAAAAAAATCTAAACAAAACGATAAAAATTAGATTTTCGTACTAAACCTGTCTACGTAATCAAGAAACCTCTTATATCAACGAATTGAAATATTATAATGTAATACTAAAAAGTTCTAATCCAATTTAATTTATTCTAACGAGGAATTTTCATGAGATCCAAATATGAACAGTTTTATTATGTTCTTACAGAATTTAGATAATAATAAATATGCTTTAAAATTAACTTAAATGAAGCTTAAATAAAGTCAACAAAAGAACAGAAATACTGTATTTAAAAAAAAACTGAAATTTCTGTAAGAATTTCTTACTCGGCTCGGTATAAACCACTCGAATGGTTACGAGTCACTCGTAATTCGAGTCAACTCGAGTCACTCGAAACTCGAGTTGGTAAAAATTTCACTCGAGTCCGAGTAATGTAAAAATTACTCGAGTAACTCGAGTGAAAAGCAACTCGAGTCCCATTACTAGAAAGTAATAAAAGTATATCAATACTGTGCAATGTTTTAATTTATTCCAGACTGTGACTGCATAGGCCAGGGATGACGAACCACTGGCACTCGTGTCATAAATGGCATATGGCACAATATTTTGGTCACGTTGATGATAATAAAAACACTACGAAAAACTATTAGTAAGTATGAATAAAAAGTAAACCCGATGTCATTACCATGCATCATGAAATTGACGTAATAATAAATGGAAACTATTTGATGGCACGTCTTCGACCGCATTAATAATTTCTTAAAAATTGGCACTTTGATGCATAAAGGTGCTCCACCCCTGGTATATGGCAATAAGGAAAATAAAAACTCCCGTTTCATTTTCATATTTCTTGGAAAATACAAGCAGGCAGTTTTTTTTCGTTTTTTGGACTACATACAAGATGGCGCTGTTACAAATTCTAAGTGGCATGCAGCTATCGTTTTAGTTAGCATTTTAATAGCAAAAAGTAAGTATGCAAGTATAACACTGCTTGATAATAAAAAATACAACCATTTTACAATTTCATATAAGTAAATAAATAACTATCGGAAATGTTAAAATTAAAAGTTTGGTCTTAAACATGTTGAGAGACTTTACCGCTAGATATCATAACAAGCGATTGTTGAAAATCAGAAACGCGATGTAGAGAATGGTGTCACTGCAGTGAGGTGCGCGCGTAAGCCAAATTCCGGCAAGACCTTACTTCATAGGATCATTTCTATAGTAAGTTCTTCACGAGACCTTCACAACATGTGAGATGGTGCCAACCACGTTGATGAGGCGTGGCGCGGCGTCCTGAGCGTGAGGCGGGCGGCAGCAGCTCGCTGCCAGCCCTCGATGATCGTTCGCTCTCCGCGCAAGCGGGGAGAGTGGGACGCTGTCGCTGTCTGAGTGGTTTTTTTAACTTTAAATTAAACAAAAATATGAATTGATAACAGCCACTCGAGTGAAGATAGGACTCGAGTGATTTTTTATTGACTCGAGTCACTCGAATAACCAAAATTTTAAATAGAGATGTGTCATATCTGTTTTTTTTTAAATCGTACCTGAATCAGATTTCGATTTTCAATATCGGATATCAAAACTATATACTATAATATATAGATATTTTTGGCTCGCGTAACCATTTTAGAGTCATAAATCATAACACGGTTGAAATGAATCATTAAAGTTCCACTAATATATTTATTTTTATTATAATGAACACTAATATAATTTTGTCCGTTATTATTTTAAATTGGAACTATTAATTAGAAAGTCTAATAAATTCGAACAAATTACAAGGTCTTCAAAAATCGTATTTCTAAATTTTAAAACGCGTAGAAAATAAGGCAAACTTTCTACCGCAATTACACATTTCGAAAAAATTTAACTAAAACGATGCGACGAGGTCGAGTTCAAGGTTAAATAAACAAAATTTAAAACATGACAATTTAATTATTTGAAACTAAGCTTTATTCGTATAGCAATAGAATTTAAAATAGTCCATGACAAAAATATCGTGTTTAAATCTCCTAGTAAGATATCAGAAAACTATATTGATAATATACGATATTTTACAGTTATTTGAAACTAAGCTTTATTCGTAGAGCAATAGTATTTAAAATAGTCTATGACAAAAATATCGTGTTTATACGATATTCTACATTTATTTGAAACTAAGCTTTATTCGTAGAGCAATAGTATTTAAAATAGTCCATGACAAAAATACCGTGTTTAAATCTGCTAGTAAGATGCCAGAAAACTAAAACACGATATTTTACAGTTATTTGAAACTAATCTTTATTCGTATAGCAATAGCATTTAAAATAGTCGATGACAGAAATATCGTGTTTATACGATATTCTACATTTATTTGAAACTAAGCTTTATTCGTATAGCAATAGCATTTAAAATAGTCCATAACAAAAATACCGTGTTTAAATCTGCTAGTAAGATGCCAGAAAACTAAAACACGATATTTTACAGTTATTTGAAACTAAGCTTTATTCGTAGAGCAATAGTATTTAAAATAGTCTATGACAGAAATATCGTGTTTATACGATATTCTACATTTATTTCAAACTAAGCTTTATTTGTATAAGAATAGACTTTAAAATAGTCCATGACAAAAATATCGTGTTTAAATCTTCTACTAAAATATATGATTTTTTGAATTGCGACGGATATACCGTACCGCTGTAATGCAATATAGTCTGTCTCTTGCGATTTGACGCTGTCGTACAGACGATGCCGATGCGTGTCGTACCGCGTAGGTAGAAATAATATAGTTATTGAAAATACATAGTTATCGAACAAGCCCGTATACGATTTTGAGATATTAATTCAATATATAGTTTTTGAAACTATATATGATTTGTATCGCCCACCTCTACACTCGAGTGAAGATAGGACTCTAGTGATTTTTATTGACTCGAGTCACTCGAATAACCAAAATTTTAAAGCGAATAAAACAATATTAATTTAACATAGCATATTATTTTTTAAAAGCTACTCAAAAAAATCTAAACAAAACGATAAAAATTAGATTTTCGTTTAAACTAAACCTGTCTACGTAATCAAGAAACCTCTTATATCAACGAATTGAAATATTATAATGTAATACTAAAAAGTTCTAATCCAATTTAATTTATTCTAACGAGGAATTTTCATGAGATCCAAATATGAACAGTTTTATTATGTTCTTACAGAATTTAGATAATAATAAATTATGCTTTAAAATTAACTTAAATGAAGCTTAAATAAAGTCAACAAAAGAACAGAAATACTGTATTTAAAAAAAAAAACTGAAATTTCTGTAAGAATTTCTTACTCGACTCGGTATAAACCACTCGAATGGTTACGAGTCACTCGTAATTCGAGTCAACTCGAGTCACTCGAAACTCGAGTTGGTAAAATTTCACTCGAGTCCGCGTAATGTAAAAATTACTCGAGTCACTCGAGTGAAAAGCAACTCGAGTCCCATCACTAGAAAGTAATAAAAGTATATCAATACTGTGCAATGTTTAATTTATTCCAGACTGTGACTGCATAGGCCAGGGATGACGAACCACTGGCACTCGTGTCATAAATGGCATATGGCACAATATTTTGGTCACGTTGATGATAATAAAAACACTACGAAAAACTATTAGTAAGTATGAATAAAAGTAAACCCGATGTCATTACCATGCATCATGAATTGACGTAATAATAAATGGAAACTATTTGATGGCACGTCTTCGACCGCATTAATCATTCTTAAAAATTGGCACTTTGATGCATAAAGGTGCTCCACCCCTGGTATATGGCAATAAGGAAAATAAAAACTCCCGTTTCATTTTCATATTTCTTGGAAATACAAGCAGGCAGTTTTTTTTTCGTTTTTGGACTACATACAAGATGGCGCTGTTACAAATTCTAAGTGGCATGCAGCTATCGTTTTAGTTAGCATTTTAATAGCAAAAAGTAAGTATGCAAGTATAACACTGCTTGATAATAAAAAATACAACCATTTTACAATTCATATAAGTAAATAAATAACTATCGGAAATGTTAAAATTAAAAGTTTGGTCTTAAACATGTTGAGAGACTTTACCGCTAGATATCATAACAAGCGATTGTTGAAAATCAGAAACGCGATGTAGAGAATGGTGTCACTGCAGTGAGGTGCGCGCGTAAGCTAAATTCCGGCAAGACCTTACTTCATAGGATCATTTCTATAGTAAGTTCTTCACGAGACCTTCACAACATGTGAGATGGTGCCAACCACGTTGATGAGGCGTTGGCGCGGCGTCCTGAGCGTGAGGCGGGCGGCAGCAGCTCGCTGCCAGCCCTCGATGATCGTTCGCCCTCCGCGCAAGCGGGGGGAGTGGGACGCTGTCGCTGTCTGAGTGGTTTTTTTAACTTTAAATTAAACAAAAATATGAATTGATAACAGCCACTCGAGTGAAGATAGGACTCTAGTGATTTTTATTGACTCGAGTCACTCGAATAACCAAAATTTTAAATAGAGATGTGTCATATCTGTTTTTTTTTAAATCGTACCTGAATCAGATTTCGATTTTCAATATCGGATATCAAAACTATATTGATAATATACGATATTTTACAGTTATTTGAAACTAAGCTTTAATCATATAGCAATAGACTTTAAAATAATCCATGACAAAAATACCGTGTTTAAATCTCCTAGTAAGATATCAGAAAACTATATTGATAATATACGATATTTTACAGTTATTTGAAACTAAGCTTTAATCATATAGCAATAGACTTTAAAATAATCCATGACAAAAATACCGTGTTTAAATCTCCTAGTAAGATATCAGAAAACTATATTGATAATATACGATATTTTACAGTTATTTGAAACTAAGCTTTAATCATATAGCAATAGACTTTAAAATAATCCATGACAAAAATACCGTGTTTAAATCTCCTAGTAAGATATCAGAAAACTATATTGATAATATACGATATTTTACAGTTATTTGAAACTAAGCTTTAATCATATAGCAATAGACTTTAAAATAATCCATGACAAAAATACCGTGTTTAAATCTCCTAGTAAAATATCAGAAAACTATATTGATAATATACGATATTTTACAGTTATTTGAAACTAAACTTTATTCGTACAGTAATAGTATTTAAAATAGTCTATGACAAAAATATCGTATATACATGGTATTCTACATTTATTTGAAATTAAGCTTTAATCATATAGCAATAGACTTTAAAATAATCCATGACAAAAATACCGTGTTTAAATCTCCTAGTAAGATATCAGAAAACTATATTGATAATATACGATATTTTACAGTTATTTGAAACTAAGCTTTATTCGTAGAGCAATAGTATTTAAAATAGTCTATGACAGAAATATCGTGTTTATACGATATTCTACATTTATTTGAAATTAAGCTTTATCTGTATTACAATAGAATTTAAAATAGTCCATGACAAAAATACCGTGTTTAATCAGATTTTTGAATTGCAAACAATTTACCTACATCTGTGTGACGATGACGATTTTGAGTTGGTCAAAAACACGATATTTTACAGTTATTTGAAACTAAGCTTTATTCGTAGAGCAATAGTATTTAAAATAGTCCATGACAAAAATACCGTGTTTAAATCTTCTACTAAAATATATGATTTTTTGAATTGCGACGGATATACCGTACCGCTCTAATGCAATATATGTCTGTCTCTTGCGATTTGACGCTGTCGTACAGACGGTGCCGATGCGTGTCGTACCGCGTAGTACAAATATATAGTTATTGAAAATACATAGTTATCGAACAAGCCCGTATACGATTTTGAGATATTAATTCAATATATAGTTTTTGAAACTATATATGATTTGTATCGCCTACCTCTAATTTTAAAGCGAATAAAACAATATTAATTTAACATAGCATATTATTTTTAAAAGCTACTCAAAAAAATCTAAACAAAACGATAAAAATCAGATTTTCGTTTAAACTAAACCTGTCTACGTAATCAAGAAACCTCTTATATCAACGAATTGAAATATTATAATGTAATACTAAAAAGTTCTAATCCAATTTAATTTATTCTAACGAGGAATTTTCATGAGATCCAAATATGAACAGTTTTATTATGTTCTTACAGAATTTAGATAATAATAAATATGCTTTAAAATTAACTTAAATGAAGCTTAAATAAAGTCAACAAAAGAACAGAAATACTGTATTTAAAAAAAAAACTGAAATTTCTGTAAGAATTTCTTACTCGGCTCGGTATAAACCACTCGAATGGTTACGAGTCACTCGTAATTCGAGTCAACTCGAGTTGGTAAAAATTTCACTCGAGTCCGAGTAATGTAAAAATTACTCGAGTCACTCGAGTGAAAAGCAACTCGAGTCCCATCACTAGAAAGTAATAAAAGTATATCAATACTGTGCAATGTTTTAATTTATTCCAGACTGTGACTGCATAGGCCAGGGATGACGAACCACTGGCACTCGTGTCATAAATGGCATATGGCACAATATTTTGGTCACGTTGATGATAATAAAAACACTACGAAAAACTATTAGTAAGTATGAATAAAAAGTAAACCCGATGTCATTACCATGCATCATGAAATTGACGTAATAATAAATGGAAACTATTTGATGGCACGTCTTCGACCGCATTAATCATTTCTTAAAAATTGGCACTTTGATGCATAAAGGTGCTCCACCCCTGGTATATGGCAATAAGGAAAATAAAAACTCCCGTTTCATTTTCATATTTCTTGGAAATACAAGCAGGCAGTTTTTTTTCGTTTTTTGGACTACATACAAGATGGCGCTGTTACAAATTCTAAGTGGCATGCAGCTATCGTTTTAGTTAGCATTTTAATAGCAAAAAGTAAGTATGCAAGTATAACACTGCTTGATAATAAAAAATACAACCATTTTACAATTTCATATAAGTAAATAAATAACTATCGGAAATGTTAAAATTAAAAGTTTGGTCTTAAACATGTTGAGAGACTTTACCGCTAGATATCATAACAAGCGATTGTTGAAAATCAGAAACGCGATGTAGAGAATGGTGTCACTGCAGTGAGGTGCGCGCGTAAGCTAAATTCCGGCAAGACCTTACTTCATAGGATCATTTCTATAGTAAGTTCTTCACGAGACCTTCACAACATGTGAGATGGTGCCAACCACGTTGATGAGGCGTGGCGCGGCGTCCTGAGCGTGAGGCGGGCGGCAGCAGCTCGCTGCCAGCCCTCGATGATCGTTCGCCCTCCGCGCAAGCGGGGGGAGTGGGACGCTGTCGCTGTCTGAGTGGTTTTTTTTAAACTTTGTATCTCACAGACTTCTGGACAAGAACTGACGAATGGCCACTAGCGCGTTTGAGTTCTATTAGAAACTTCATGACATGTCCATTTATAGACTTTCAAATGTAATTTAATTAGTAAGGTGTTAGTGTTAGGCATTACTTTGTATTTGTAATATTATTTATAAGCCTTGGATCATTGCATATTTGAAACACTGTGCAATCAGTTGACAAATGTTTTAGTTTATAATAAACTAGTTGTCGCTTTCGACTTCGCCCGCGTGAAATTAAATAATGCTTGTGTTTTTTTACTGATAACGTAGCTTTTTAACGGTAAAAGATTTTTACATTGGCCCAATAGTTTTTGAGTTATTTCAATACATATAAAAATAAAAATCTTTCCTCTTTATAATATTAGTATAAATAGCAAAGTATCGAATGCGTGGTGTTTACCACTGAGATTTTGATGAAGATGGATTTAGTCTTGGAATATTACGTGGTAAAATATCGTTATCAGTGCTTGTAATGGAGAAGTAAATAAAAAACATCATACACGTACAAACTTTATTTGAATAACACAAGATCGTGCTCCTCTCCAACTCCCAGCCGCAAAATAAATAAACTAAACAAACAAACCAACAACGGACCTATCCCTTCGTGCGTTCCGCGCAACAGTTACGTTTCAATCAAAGTATATACATAATAATCTACTCAATTCAAACCTACACATTGTAAATACAATTGATCACCTTACACTGAGTTCAGCAAGATTTTTTGAAGGGATATAAAACAATACATGAAAATAGTATCTCATTAGTACAAATTATAAGAAATGAACACCAAAATTAAGGCGTCCTACGTCAAAAGTAAACAGTAAACGCGAAACGAAGCGACGCGATTTGACACTACCAATACCCAGTAGAAATTATATTATGACAAAAACACATGAAACTTAGTGTGATTCCATTCTCTCGACACAATCGTACAAGTACATAAACATTTTATTGCTTTCATTTTCACGATATGTCAAGTCGAGTCGCTTTGCCCCCTTTACTACCACACGTACAGACCTAGTTATAAAAAAAAATCAAAACAGCTACTATAAATATTATAAGAAATAAAACAATTGTGATTTAAATATTTGAAACAAGAGAGGACAGGCATTGCACAGAGAAAAATGTTCAAAAAAACCATTTAAAACTTATACAAAAATAATACTTCGCCGTCAAATCTACCACACTTAGCAATAAATTGGTTATTCTTTAAAATAAATACAAATTGGAACCCTAAAGAGATCGACTTAGTATTCTTAAATAAAGCAATGATGTAAGGACGCTAGAATTAAGTACTAGTCTACGATAACATATTGGTCAGATCAATAATGTGACCTTAATCTCAATAAAATACACTAGAAAATAAGCTACGCAATTAAGCTAAGACTGGCCAAATATATTTCCAATATCAAAACATGACAAAACATTGATATACTAAAGCAACATTTGTTTGCCACACGCTTCTAAGCTCGCAAACTTTTTGCCATACAATTTCCCATCCATTACTTGGCGGCATTTTGCCAATCGTCCAATACTTGCAACCAACATATTATCTCAATAACCAACAAAGCCAAATACATAACAAGTTACATTAAATATCACAACACGTCAGCGCAAATAAAGCCGTATACTTAGTACAATAAAGCTGCCTTTAATTCGATCGCTCACTCGCGCGTCACCTGAATTGTAATTAACGCGGCCATTTTGAATTATTATTCTTAAATGTCCAGGATACAAAGATTCGAAATTCAAATTAATGTCAAATGACAAAGACTTTTTCACCAAAAGATCACATTTTACAATTCAGGTGACTAGGGTAGATCAGATAGTTACGGTCCACTTTGCAGATTGAGTCACAAAATTCTTCGTAATTATCATTATTGAAGAGTAAAATAGATGAAAGCATGTTTTTATTAAACGTAAATATTTTGTTTACACGAACATAAACATTTTAGACAGAGTATTTTATCAAATATAAAAATATTAGTCAATTAAAATTAAACCCCTAAAAGCACAGTTTCGGTCCACCCGAGACAGTTATGGACCACCTCTGGGGTACAGTTACGGTCCATCTTTATATGACTATAATAGTTATAAAATGATTATTATTTGTCATTTGTCTTGCCTTTTTGAACAGTAAAATTTATTTATATAAAATCAGAAACTAATCAAAATAATTTGAATTACCATTTTAATATAAAGAACACACAAAAAAGTCCTATTAGTATTATCAAGGATATTAATTTTACGGGTCTCTAGAATAGAATGCAAATCGAAATATTCGTGTAAATTGCTGAAATTTTTTTGTTTCAATCATACACCTTTTTTCAATAATAATTTGGATAGCTGTTTTAAATATAGTTATTTCTTAACTTTCAGGAAATAGCATTTTTCGGCGTCCTTTTCTAATAATGTTCTTTGGAAAATTAATGTAGTATCAAAAAGTGAGATCACGTAGAAAAAGTAAACTTTCTGTTAGATGCTTTTATTTTTTTTATATTTTGATTATGTTCGTAGGATCACTAACTATAAGACTATCTTACTAACAACGCGTTTTATTTTCCTTCCTTCTAGTCTACATAAGACTTTTACAATTTTTAAGTAACAAAGCAATGAAAGTTCAATAAACAATCTATTTAAGATTTGTTTCGATATTTTTTTTCGGAAAATTCATAAAATAAATTACCCATCCCTTTAAGAAACAGGGAACAATATGAAGTTTGGGTGGACCGAAACTGTATCTCGGCCTAGGTCCATAACTGTAAAGTGCTATGGCCATAACTGTACTCCCATACAAGCTTTAAGACAGTAGTAGTCCACTATATTTTAAGCCTTACGAAAATAATAATCGTTGTAATATCCACATAAATAGATACTAGAACATCTCTTCTATTAGACAAAATGATAAGAAAGCACATTAAAATTGAATAAGTAAACAAACTTCAATATTTAAAAAAAGCTGTCCTTAACAAAAGTGATAAGAAATTAACAATTTTTATCAGCTTCGCGCCTGATATATTTAGATCACCCGTGGCTTTTCAAATTTATATTTTCTATTACTAATTTAGATATCAAATTTGAGAATATTAGTTGTAGCATATGTTTCTTGTGGTTTACTTTCAATTAATTTCCATAAGAGCTCCAAAACATATGTTTTTGTCTTAAGTGGACCGTAACTCCCCCCTGGTCGGAAACTGTCTGATCTACCCTATAAGACTTATCAGAGGTTATTTGCATAAATCTACATAACCAAAGTTTATCTCAGTCGTGACGAAGTATTAAGTCTCGCCTTTTACCTTATAAACAAGAAACTAGCTTTGAGTCTAACTTAATTATAAATAAAATCCTGTTCCTAAAATATTACTCGAAACCTCGAACATAACACCGTGATGGTATCAATCTTATGCCCGGTTCACATTTGGCCAGAACAATTGGACTGTTGCGTTCGCACTCCTGCCAGTTGATTAACGGTCTAATCAGAGTGCTACTAACCAGCTGTACTGGCCAAGTGTAAACCGCGCATTATTTTTCTACTTATACAAGGCAGTGCATATAGATTAAAAATTATTACTCTCACAATAGATCAATACGTCAAAAAAATCTTTTTTACACTCAAATTATTTAATTAAGGTGACAATAATACTGCTTGTCTTCAATTTTAGAACGAAAGTTTATGGACTATCGATTATTTTGTAGCTGCCAACGTTCTAAAAAACGTAATTATAAAATTATTGACGACTTAATTTAGTTAAAAAATGTTAAATGGATATGGATTTTTATACATACTTCGCGATTAAAGTAGAATTTATATTTCTTAGCGTTTAGCGTGTCAGTTTAAATGGTATAAAAATTCAGTAAAATAGACTTTATGTGTATAAAAATTTTAAGCTTCGATATGTATTATGAAGATATTTATAACCATTTTTAATATTTCGTGTCTGTTTAAGCTCATAAAAAGACTTTAGGCGTTATATAAATTATTTAATGTAGATAATTGATTTTCTGCATCACTTTCAGAGACAGTATAGCCAAATGAAAGGTTAATCTATCTCGTGCTACCGATGAAGTGTAAGAGAGATAGCTGCACATTACTTTAAAATCGACGTACATTTAAAACACATGTTTGTGTACACTTAACTACATAAATATGTATAGAGGCTGAATTTGGAGTCAAGAAACCTACATATCAAAAAGCTTATTTCGTCACACTTTTTCCTTTTCTATTTCATTTTTATAACACTTTTGACATTCACAAATCTTACTTGGACGGTTATTGACGGAGATTTCAAATAATTTCAGTCTATAAAGTTTATTATGCCGTTATTTACTTAATAGAGTTATGAACTAAAACATATTATAATTAAATTAAACCAATAAATAATACGAGTTTTATCTTCATTGTCTAATGTAAAACAAAAACCATTATTTGCGAGTCTTAATTTTTCTATTACTTTCTATGTTAAGAAAAATGTTCTGTCATTTTGTTTGTGTTATTTTCGTGATGTCAGATAGTATCACAGTTTAATTTCGCAACATTCCTTTCCCTACATCATATCACTATGAGTATTACATTTCCGTGAGCGATTGCTAAATACGAAAAGCATATTTAAAACGTCATACAAATTGCTAATATCCGTCAAAATGACGGCAGTCAGATTCAGTTCTTTGCGAATTTTAAAATTACTCTTTCCAAATAAATTACTACTCCTTTCTACTAAAAAAATATCACATACCTTGATTCCTCTAGGTATAGTAGTTTTCAGATATCTTAGCGGCTCAGGCGCACGCACGAGTTGCGCTGAACACAATATTAGATGTAGTGGGGTGCGCTAGAGCCGCTAAGACATTTGAAAAGAACAGTACAGAGCGTGGACTAGATCAGGCGAGGTTGGTGCGCGGCGACATGACGATGTAGTGGTGGTCGGGGGGCTGCGCGGGTGTGTGGGGCGTGTGGGGCGTGTGGGGGGCGAGGGGCGCGAGGGGCTGGATGGGCGACATGGGCACGTAGTCCCCCTCCGCGGCCGCCTCCCGCAGGCGCAGGCGCGCGAGCTGGTCGCGGCCGCGCAGGATCAGCTCCACGATCTCCGGCGGCAGCGCGAGCGCGGCGAGGCCGGAGTCGTCGAGCGCGAGCGCCGCGCACTCCGGCTCGTCGCGCGGCGGCACCTCGAGGCACTCCACCGACTTGGAGCACCTGTTGGCGGCGACGTGCCGCGCCTCGTCCAGGAACTCGCAGCTCTTGGTCTCGCCCTTGCCCAGCGCCGCGCCGATCTTGAGGCTCTTCATCTTCCTGCTCACTCGGAAGCTCTTGAATATGTCCCGCGGCGGCGGGAAGTCGAACTTCTTCTTCTTCGTTTCGACGTCTTTGATCTCTTTGGCGTTTTCGGATTTCGGCGAGCTCGCCAACCGGGAGTCGCTTTTCAGTCTTTTTCTGGAAATGTACACATTTCAACATCAGTCTTGGCGACAAATCGGACTAAAAAAGGATATAAAAAAATTAAAAGAGGAAGGGGATTAATTTCGAGTTCAAATTAGTTTTTAATCTGTAAAGTGTAGTGTACCTGAAGACGCTGAAAGGTTGTCGTGCCTTGGGCAGCGTGCGGGCGTGGCAGTAGCGCGGCAGCGAGCCCAGCGAGCTGTGCCGCGTCACCGCGCCGCCCGCGCACCCCACGCACCCCGCACACCCCGCACACCTCGCGCCGCCGAACGCCTCGCCCAGCTTCATCAGTCTGAAACGTGAACACCATTCATAAAGTAAGCTCAAGAGCGATTCACAATGTGAAAATTTAAACGTAAGTAAGAGCCTGTGTGTACATACGGCGCGTGGTGGCGGGGCGGCAGCGGCGGCGGCGGGGCGCGGCGCGCGCGGCGCACGGTGGCGTACAGGCACTCCGCCACGCTCTCGTACGTCGGCTCCTCGCAGTCGAGCGCGCGCCGCGCCGCCTGCGCGCGAGCGGCCGCGCCCCCCGCCGGCTCCTCCGCTATCTCCTCGTACACGCCCGACGCCACCGACACCAGCGAGCGCCGGTCGCAGCTGCACAACACAAGCGCACCTCTTACATACCAGTGGTGCGCTCGCACGCTTCGGCACAGGGGACAGGCAGGAAGGGGAAGATACCTGTCCGCGTCGTCGTAGGGCGCCAGATGCAGCAGCGCGCGCGCTCGCAGCGCCGGCGGGCCCGCGGGGAACCGCCGCGGCTCCTGAACACACAAACAACCACATTTTCATCATGCACTCTTTTATGGAGTAGATATATGTCACTTCACTCAATCTATACTAATATTATAAAGAGGAAAGTTTGTATTTTTATATGTATTGAAATAACTAAAAAACTACTCGGTAGATTTCAAAAATTCCTTTGCGTTAAAACGCTACATTATAGCTAAGTACCATAGTCCATTTTTTTAAGTTTTCCAAAGACGAAGTAGCAAGCAACAGCTAATATAAATATAACAATATCCGTTTGTGTACCTTGCACATGATGAGGTCTGTATCGTCGAGGGACACCTCTGAGGGTCCACTGTACCAGCTGCTGCGCCGGGCCTCCTCTGCAAACACACCATTGTCAACACAAAAATATAAAATCTTAGCATTTATTTTAAAGACACTTACCGGCTTCCACTTCCCTACGATTTCTGAGGTCGCCCTCGCTGCGGCTGAGCTTGTTGGCGCGGGGCAGGGCGCGGCGACGCAGCGCGGTGCGCACCGCCGCCGCCAGCTCGCCCGCCACCGGGCTGGACAGCTTCATCACGCCGCTGCCCTGACTGAACCCACTGGGGACCATCTTCACTTTTAATAAGAAGCTATGAATTCTTGCAACTAATAACATCTCCACTTTTATCAAGAATCAAATAGCAAAATACAATAGGTGCTTAATCAAGGCGTTATCAACAATTAATCTCGAAAATCACTAGGTTATTTTTACCTGTTCTTGAGGAAGGCACTTTTAAAATAAACCAAATCTATTTTTTTAAAGTTCAACGCAATTTTTTTGCAAAAAAACGTTATATTGAACAACAGTAAATTTTTCTTGAACTTAATCTTACAAAAATTACTGCACTGCTAAGATCGAATTTTTCTAAACAGTTTTTAACAAATTGAATACAATACTCTACCACTGTTCGAATACTAACACATACCAGTTGTAATATTCACTAAGCGCTAACAATTGTTTCACGATCATTTACGTAATGGCCGTACACGGAACAGTGATTGCCACTTCTCACGGGAACTACTAATTACGTACACAATAATGTTATTTTTGTACTTGTGTTGAGGAAAATAAATAACCTTTGACTGTACATTTATACAATGTTGAATACTGTGGTATAGGGATTAGAGTACTTCGCTGTCAACGCCGATCTAGAGTTCGGTTCTCAATCTATACTAATATTATAAAGAGGAAAGATTTACATGTATTGAAATAACTCGAAAACTACTGGACCGATTTCAAAAATTCTTTTACCATTAAAAAGCTAAGATATCAGTGAGTAAGATAGGCTATGTTTTTTATTTTTTTTTTAATATTCCACGTGGACGATGTCGCCATCAACAGCTAGTACTGAATATTTTACATAACGATATTAATTTTCTTTCAGATTAGATTTTACACACTTCATAGATCTAAAACATCAGAATATACAAATTTCAACTTTAATATACTTGAAATTAACAGAGCATTACACTAAGAAAGTTGATTAACACGGTGATGATGAAATAATGGTGATGTAAGCTATGGTAAGTTGATGGCGAAAGCATTAAGCAGACCAACCTATCAAGCGTAAGCACGCATATATTCTTATCGTTGGGATCAGGGTGCAGGTCAGTGAGGTGTGGCCAGGGCAGCAGCGTGGCGAGGCGGCGGGGCTTCGCCACCAGCAGCCCTGCAGCGCCCACAGTCACCGCGCAGTCAGCGCCGCTCAGTCCGCACTTCTTTGACAACTCCGTGTTCAACACAGTCACACTGTACGAGTCCTTCACAGGGCCTTCGCCTGCAATGAATGATGAACGAATGATGATGAATGAAGCATGATATTGAAGCTTATGTATTATGATGAACGATTCCTTTACCTTTAACATTGATGATTAAAAATATAAAAGGTAAATATATTGTACATAAATAGTTCATTTAAACGTAAATTGTATTCAACGCCGGAAAATCACAGAAATGATTTGAATTCCATAATACGTGAGTAATTTAGTCCCTGCTATTAAAGTATGCGAATATTAACCGGGATCTCCCGATTTCCAAGCGCAATACCCAGACTTACATTCGTAAATATTTAATAATCATTATATTATTTAGTATTTTCATGAAATAAAACATTTTTATAATTTTCATATGTTCTTAAAATTACCATTATTTATATGTAATATTGTACCAAATTGCAAGTTAATAAAGCAAAGCAAAATTTTTATTAGTTTTATGGAGGTCAAGGGAAGCTGCCCCAAAGCGTATGAATTGAATGAATGGAATGATAAATGTTCCTGTGCATGAGACTGAACGAACAATGGAACGTTTGGATAAGTTATACGACAAGCTGTAAAGTTCGCCAAGGAAGCAATTTATTGACTTACAACTTTACAACTAAGAAAGAGACTTGTTTAGTGGATGTTTACATATGAAAATTAGGACCAAAAAGCGCGTACATTTTCAAAACCTATTGAATTATTTTAATAACTCATATTTTATCATAACTACAATGAAACATACAAGAAGTTTTTGTTTATCAGCCTCAATATTCATTTCCAACTTTCTTTTTCCTATCTTATTCTACAGAACAAACAAAATTAAAAATTCAAATATCTACAAAACAAACAGTCATTACTTCAAATCACTTATTGTTAGCCATCGAGCGCGGTAACAAAAAACTATAAAAAAAAATATTGCATGTCACACACAAACACAAGGAAATCTCTTAACACGACAGGTTCAAAACTCGAAGTAAAACAATGGAACATCAAATCGTGCGTTTTGTCGTTCGTTACACATTCGTCGGATTACAATTATGAACGCAAAACGCATTTGCATTCAATGTTGTGACGTCAACTATGACGCAAATTTGGGCCACGGCCGTGCGAGCACGGGGGACACGATGGAATAAACTCCGTGAAAAAAAAATCTAAAAAAACTTCATAGAGTACGAATTTCGATAACAAAATAGGGAAAGGATTTTTGCTACGAATCTCAGATAACATAAGTTAATTAACAAATTCTTTTAACACTTAATTGATAAAATCCCATCTGATGTTAATTAGTTGAACAACTCGATAGTTGCATAATCGTCAATTTAATTTTCCCCTACTCATTGACATTATAGTCATATAGAAGCATCGACATCAAAACGAACGGCGGGAACACAGAGGTGGTCAACGACCCCCATGGTCATCCACAACACCAGAGGAACTACAGATGTATTGCCAGCCTTCGAATAAATAGTAGGCTCGAATTGATGGACCCTCATACTAGTTTGGAAATACCACCGAGGAAAGAACATACTGAAATGCGGCTGTGCAGAGCGGAAAGTTGCTATATCTTAGGTGTCGCCAGGGATAGAGGATGGCAGCTGCCTTCACCCCGAGAAAATGTCAAATAGTTATAAAACAATTACCTAATAAGATTATATTTTAATGCTAGTGGACCCCTTTCAGACCTACCTAGATTATTGCATGGCTGGCAACACCTACAGGTGTTTGGTTATTGCTTTACTTGTTGTCAACCATAATATATTAAATTAGTACATATACACAATAATTATTTCACTATTTGTCTTAGAAAAATATGGATAACCCAAACATCTTTCTTCTTGATGTCTTATTTATAACTGTGAGTAAGAAGTTAAACATTTCAGTGTGAATAATTTACAATGGCACTGACTCAACCAGTCACTGGAAATGCCCTTCCTTGACATCTTATAGCAAATATACATCTGTGTCGGTTATAAAAATAATATTATTATTGACTTATGTAAATTAAAAATAAACATGAAAAACACCTGTTATATAGATGACTAAAGTACCCAGTAAATATTATTTTTTATCAAGTTTACTTGTTCAATAATTTCATCTAACATCAAATTTAGTTGTAAATATAAAAAAACTAATTCATGTCTAAAAAACTAACAACAAATATGCTTTAGTCCGAATTTATTATTTTTTAAACTATGCATACTAAATTGTTACATGTGTAACAAGCTAAAATTTGGAATGCTTAGTTAAAAAAAAATGGACTGAACTATATTTTCTTTTATAACTGTCATATATTAATTTACAGAAAGCTTAATAATTTTTGCACTACAATATATCGGGTTTCTATTTTCTTAGCTATTAAGATTTCATCTTAATTCACACTGGACAATCTTATCCTGCCGACAGTTTCAACTGAACAGACAAAGGTGTAATTTATGCAAAATTACACTTTTATACCAAACAACATTTAAATAATCATACTAATATTATAAATGCGAAAGTTTAGATGGATGGATGGATGTTTGTTAGAGTTTGTAGCCTAAATGGCTGAATGGATCTTGATGAAATTTCGCATAGATGTAGAGGATAATCTGGAAGAACACGTAAGCTATTCGCTTTTGTTTTTTTTTTAATTCCATGCGAACGGAGTCGAGGGCGAAAGCTAGTTTAGATATAACATAAAAAAGTTCAGATTTTTTAAAGCAAATAAATAAACATAAATTGAATTGTTTAAACACTTCTTATCTCCACTTTAAAAAGTAATTTGTGAATGTGTATATACTTAAAAATATTCCTTTTCATTTTTATAATAAACTGATTTCTTTCTTTCTTTCTAAAAATATATTTAACATGCATAGATTGTTATTAGTTATCTAATTTATTATATTCATATCCATGAAATTAAAGATAAAGAAAACTCAGGAGAGTTTTCTTTATCTTCAAACATATCAAAAACATTAAACATTGTGTGGATGAAGGTAGTGAAATATAAACTCACTTATAAAATTTTCGGTATTTAATAAGTTCCGAATCTTGTCCATCCAGTGTTGAGCATCATGATGTGACGTCGCTGCGAGCAGTACACGAGGTTTGCAGGGCTCCTCAATGGAGAACACGGCGAACGCATGGGGGCGAGTGCGAGACTTCGCCCGCTTCACAATACAACCCGAGGGCAGATCCACTGTGCCCGCGGGTGCTCCTGCCTCGCTGCAATACACCGCCAGGGACCCACCGCCACAAGTTGCACTTGGCCGAAGTATACACCATTGTTTCTTCCATGACTAACAAACCCAACAGTAAGTATTTAATAAAATTACAATCTAAAGTTTTCGTTTTCGGAACAAAACTTACCTTGAAAGGATTTAGGCCAAGGTTTGATTTGAAGGGGTACTTCACTTCTAGATACCCCGACATTATTAATTTTTGTTTTTTTAGAAAACGAGTCGCATATCGCTTATTTCAAAAAAGATATACGGTAAAGATTATGGACACGATGTGCACATGTATTCAAACAAAAATTGTTTACCAATCGTTACGGTACAGATAATAAATATGTTCATTATAATGACGGTCTAGGGAAGTCTGTAAAAAACGGTACAATAGTTTACGGTTTATGAGCCATGGAACGAATTTTGTATGGTGGAAACACTAACCTCTACAAAAGGAAAGGCTATAAAAGGAGGACTTTGCTTATTTGATTTCCGCCATTTTGATGCTGATATTTATTTTAGTTTAGCAATAACTATAAAAAACTTTGCTTTTGCAAATGTTCTGCATCAATAAAAACCAAAAATTATCAAATAACAAAATAGGTAAGGTGGAATTAAAGATAGTAAAATATTTTTTTGTTTATATCAGAATAATTATCGGATCACAATAAATATTTTCTTTAGGAAATTGGTTGAGAAATTTGAAATAAAGCAAAAGATTCAAAACAACACATTTATTGTCTAGACAAGAGTACAATACAAAATATCATTAATGTTAAATTAATTAAATATTTAACATCATGGAAGTGAAACTATAATAGTTGGTAGTTGAACATGTACAGTCACAGATTTCCGCGATGTTTCACTTACATAAAAATACCTTGTTCTTTGCAACAAAACTCCATACAAATAACCAATTAGGTTGTAATGAGTTTCGCAAACGAAAGGATAGAAATAATAAGCTATTAGCAGTGTACTACTGACTGATCTTTTTTTGTACATACACGTTTAAAAGCTGCATCTTGTTTGTATTATTGTTTAGCATCGTCCACAATACATTGAGTGCATAAAACATTCAAACGACTGTAACTAGAAGAACACCACTAGATTCCCCCCTTGTACTAATTTATGCATTGCACTGTTTGAATTATACAAAATTATCATCTACAGTTTCAACATTTAACATTGATTGTTGTTTGGGTATCGAAAAGTATAAAGCAGATCTAGAGGAAGGCGTGGGCGGTCGCTCGTGGCGTCACGCTTCGAGGGACCTGGCGTTTTAAATAATCATCAAAATTGTAAAAAAGTCTAAAAGAACTGAATTCTAATTAAATGGATGGATTCATTACTATATTTATGAATAATCAATATCTCTCCAAATGTTATGCTATGTTTGATACACAGATTGCGATAAGCTGAACTTTATCCCTTATTCGTGTGAGCGCTTTTTACCGCTCAGTATCGGCGTTATTTTAATGCTCTCGTAAAAATACTGCAATTTGACTCTTATACTGTTTTCCCAGCGTTCAAAATGAATCCTGCTAGTGTTTCGCGGATTGACTGCGCGTGCAGCGAGCGCCCCGAAATTCACTTAAAAAAAGAGACGTTTAGCATGGTACAAATCTAGAAAATGTGGTTCGCCACTTAAGGGGCTCTCGGAAGATAACACGCCCACAAATCTAGTGCTTCCTCCGTCTCTCGCATTAGACATAAAACACAAGAATGTTTCATTGCCAAGTGTACATGACCAGGAAAACAGGAAAAGTAGTTACAACGAAGATTTTACATCTAACTATTTCAGTTTTAAAAGAGACAAAAGCCCGGGCCGTTGGCTGGTTGAGCAGCAATGCCCCTCCTGTTCATGCGGCACACGTGCTCCTCCATGCGGCGGTAGGCCTCGATGGGCGGAAGCGAATTGGAGTTGACGCCGAGGCTCGCCGAGGGCGCGATCCACAGCCGCTCCGCCACAGCGCTCGCGCGCGGCCACACTCTGCGCACACGATAACACTGTTATAAACAGCCAATATAGGATACAATGCAATAATGTTTTTAGTAAACAAAAAAAACATCTTCAAATCTTACACTACATGTAGGTTTGATACCTCGATATAACATTCCTGTCGTCGACCATCTCCCCCCACATGCAGGCCTCGCCGCCGAGCACGCCGGCGAGCAGGGCGTCACTGCCGGTCGCTTCGCGCAATGTGCGTCGCGGGTCCACCATGTACAATTCCCACCACTGATTTCTAGGACAGTTCAAGTACCAACCCGATGAGAAGAGCAATCGGTGACCAGCTTGCAGCACCTGTGCACCAACACAAATATAAATACATGGTTAGTAGTGAATTATTATTCGCAATATATTCTTGATACTTGGAAAATATGACTATCTAAAGTCATTATGAATTAGTTTCTAATGACATTACTTTCACCATTTCTTCGGCCCAAAAATCCTTCCAAACTTGCACGAGTGTGTCATTTGTTAAGGGTATATCCCTATCAAACACCTCCTGAAATACAGAAAATTTTAATTAGACACATTACAAACTTGTCTTTTCGGTTGCAGCTGTAGGAAAACAATGGGCTCACTGAATTATAGCTGAAATGCTGAATGCTTAAATACATGATTATTTTATCCATTTTGGGCCTGACAGCAGCAGTTGGTATGGTACAGGTAGTGGGATTCTATAATAG
The DNA here is from genome assembly GCA_029286645.1 of Papilio protenor. NCBI lineage: Eukaryota > Metazoa > Arthropoda > Insecta > Lepidoptera > Papilionidae > Papilio > Papilio protenor. Next base: position 7,269,798 of record JAGSMZ010000007.1, on the reverse strand, counting down.
CGTAGACAAAGGATTTTCTTTATCTAAGGATAAAAGAGATAGAATAATCTGTCAGAAACGTCAACAGGCGCGTTTAAGTCGGAACGAAGCAATTACTTATCAAGATCCTGTACATTTAATAGAGGTCATTCAGTCGTTTGTTAGTGAGAATAAGATTTATATGTGATTTTACTGAAACTTTGACTGAACTTATATTTACGCAACAAGTAAGGAGCACATCACCAGTTTCATCACCCACAAATCACTGGTCTTGTGTTCGTTTTTTCATGGCTTTATGTAATTTTGTTCATATCCATTGGTACGGACCTGCCAGACGATGATCTTGGATCCATCAGCGAGCAGCGGTATGGTGTTCTGTATGAACAGAGCGTGCAGCTGCTCCACACTGAAGTCTTTCTCTTTCATGTACTTGCGGATCTCTGGGTTCGACTTCCTGTGGATAATTACAAATCAGTCCTAACGTACCAAGTGATCTACTATAATCAGATGATGCTCTTATTAATGTAAGTACTCACATCTATAGTTCCATTAGTATTATACTTAATCACTAACTATTTTAAGAAGTATCGGAGGTTCTTATGTTAGAGTGGTAGTTCCAAAACTATTCTAGGCTTAGTTACTTGATAACGCTGGGTTTAATTTTTTTAATTAGATAAAAATAGTTTAGCTAGAAAGGAGTAATGACTAAAATGTAGTGCTAATTTTAATTGTATAAAGTTGGTTTACCAGCAGTCTATCTTGACCTCGTCCCCGCCGATGTGCAGATATTTGTCTGGGAACCTGGTCTGTACCTCGCGGAAGAGGTCGCGGATTATTTTGTAGGTGATATTCTGGATGGGGTTCATAGGGCCAAGACCCACCACCTCATTTCCGTGATAGCACGCGGTTAAGATATTGGGGTACGCTTTGCCCCAAGATTGCGTATGACCTATTCGCAAAAGTCTCGTTTTAAATAAGATTCTAATAACTGTAATACGTGATCGTAGAAGATAGTTTTTATTTTCAAAGAAAATTATAATTACCAGGCATATCAAACTCGGGAAGGACCCTGATACCGCGCAGCCGAGCGTACTCCACAACTCGTGCAATATTCTCATTCGTGTATACCATGGAGGAATGATACGCACCATGCAGGCTGTCACACCAATACATATCAATTACGCTTAGATTCTAACTAAGCATATATATTTTACTATTTTAACATTAAAAATATATGCTTTAAATATCTACCAAATCACAAATTACTCAAAAGTGTACATTCAGAATGTTACCGGTGACTAACCTAAGGTCGGGGAACTTCTCGCTCTGGTATGGGAAGCTCTGGTCGTCAACGATGTGCCAGTGGAGGACGTTCATCTTGTTGATGGCCATCGCGTCAAGCGTGAGCAAGATGTTGGCCACCGAGATGTAGTGCCGGCCCGTGTCCAGCAGCAGCCCGCGGTGCGCGTACTCCGGGAAGTCCACCACTATGGATGTATTTATCTGCAGCTCCTGACACGCATAAAATAAGACAAGTCTGTACCTTAGAGTAGTCAGAGAAGAAGTTCCTGTTGCATCGAAACCGTAAAATGAGCATAAAAAATGAAATTCTAATTGTTTAAATATCTTTAAAAATACATCAACATTTAATAATGACGTTAACACACCACATCAGTAGTTACTACAGTTCAAGTGATGTGCCTAGGAGAGACAAATAAAAAAAATACCGGTTTTGGTTTTACATTCATAACATTGGAGAAGTAGAACTTCTGCGCGAATGTCTCGAGGCCGCGGAGGATGCCCCACACGGAGGAGCTAACCAGTACTGACACTTCTGATACCGTAAGAGTGTCTGGAAACAGATCAATAATTTGGAATTTGACAGCGGTAAAGTTAAGAGCAACATCTAATATTTACATTCCTTATTTTGATTATACATAATACTAATACATTTTGGAATTGATTCTTGAGTATACAATTATGTATATCAAAAGTGGCACTTTCGTGAGACTTCAGACAAATATCGTTTCGTACTAGTTGAGGGATACCCAACTTGTCAAAATGGGTTGAGTAGGTTAGGCTCCAGGCCACAAGAAACTTACATACGAAACACATTAATTAACCTGTATATTATGTCAGTTGGATAAAAATATAAACTTACATCTTTCGTTCATTTCTAGATACGGATAGTGTTCACATGGTTCTGTCAGTTGCAATTGTAGCTCCCGCAAGATGCCAATGTCTAAGGTCTGGACCTCCTCTGCGTGTCGCCGTCTCTCATTCCTCGAGACCGGCGTCTGGTCTTGCTGCGGTGCTCTGCTCTTCACGATGTACGAGTATCTTTCGATTGCCGAAGTAAGTATATCGCATGTGTTATTCGTCGCCTAAGTTTTTAGATTTTCAATTAAAGTTTTGATAAAATTGAAATAATTGGAAATTTATTAAGTTAAGTTAAGGTGTCTAGGCTAAAAATTATTAATATAGTTGGTAATCATTTTTAAAATAATATAACTAGATAAAATTAATATTCTTAACAAAGTAATACGTAAAAAAACTTTTTTACTTACTGTAATTTTAAATTTAGACGGATCAAAGGTAAAGTAAGTAAGTTCCGTAATTTCGTTTTGAGGTTTCGGCCAAACCTCTCCTTTAGTCGCCGAATATTTGGGTCCGGTATTGATAGTGAATGTGGAGTGAACACTTACAGAAGTTAATATCAGATATATTAAAAAGTGAATCATTTCGATAATACAAATTGTAATGTAAAAATTGTCACCAACTGCGGCGACCGATATACAAGTGAGACTGTTTTGGCTGCGGATGTTTAAATCAGTTTGAATACAAAACTCGCGGGGCATTGGTGAGATGTAAACAAAAAAGAAACAAAACAAAAGAACTGCTGATAACATCGATAAACCATTCCGTCGCCCCTTGCTATACGGATTTCATCGTACAATGTACTTAACTATACGAAAACCGAATACGAAACTAAAAATTACGTAATGTTCGTAAAAAACGCGATTCGGAGACGGAAGTGTTGACTGACCATGGCGCTTGCTACAATGTTAAAATATCGGGAGCTAAAATAGTAGTATAGTGGTAAGAATCCTATTTTTTTTTTGGGAGTCGTGTAAATAAATACCACAAAAGTTTAAATAAAATTTTAATGTTATAAAATATTGAATAATAGGAAGGCCTCTCACAAGATTTTGTCAAGGTTGCGAGAGTGCACTGGATGCGGGCAGCACAGGACCCGGAATTGTAGCAATCGAAGGAGAAGGCTTACGTTCTACATTGGACTATACGTATGCAGGCGACGTATGTCAGTCGCGCACGGTACACTAGCAATAATATCAACCATAGAAAGTTATATGGGAGGGTTTACATCGAAATAGTGGCGGAGCTGGCGATTTTACTACTAAGTTGAACCGGTTTAAAATGGTCGTTCGCACAAACGACTGGAGGCTAATGTGAAGACGTATCAGCAACGGAGCCTGCGCCCGCGACCGCGGAATCAGCGCGGACAAGCACTTAAGACATAAAAACAAGTAATTCCTATTGCCAAGTATGTTGTAATGTGCATGATTAAAAAAAGAAAGGCACAAAAGAGGTTCCATATTTATTTCATTTTTAAACGAGACAGAATCCCGGCCCGCTGGCCGGTTGAGCTGCGATGCCCCTCCTGTTCATGCGGCAAACGTGCTCCTCCATGCGGCAGTAGACCTCGAGGGGCGGCGACGCGCGGGAGTAGCGGAGGACGTGGCTCACCGAGGGCGCGCTCCACAGCCGCTCCGCCACAGCGCTCGCACGCGGCCACACTCTGCACACACCATAACAATATTATTGACGCCAGTAGAGGATAGTGAACAGTAAGTATTTCTAAACAAACGTAACATCTTTAAATCGTACACTACATGTAAGTTAAGGCACCTCGATATAACATTCCTGTTGTCGACCATCTCTCCCCACATGCAGGCCTCGCCACCGAGCACGCCGGCGGTAAGCGTGTCGTTGCCGGTCGCGTCACGCACTATACGCCGCGGGTCCACCATGTACAACTGCGACCATTCGTTACCCAGGTAGTCCAGGTACCACGCAGACGAGAAGAGCACGCGGTGACCAGCTTCCAGCACCTGTGCAAACAAGTAGCAATACATACATTTTATGATTCTTTAAACTCAATATGACTTAGTTCCTAATAATATTACCTTCACCATTTCATCGACCCACATACTCTTCCAAACTTGCACGAGTGTGTCATTTGTTAAAGGTACGTCTTCATCAAACACTTCCTGAAATACACAAAACATATTTTAATTAGTTACGTAAGTTACTTTTACGGGTCTTTGCTGCTAACAAATTTCCTCGTGCGGTCAGTGGCGCTCATACTCATTAGTACCTACTTGCCAGACGACGATCTTTGATCCATTAGCGAGCAGTGGTATGGTGTTCTGCATAAAGAGAGCGTGCAGCTCCTCCACCTTTAAACCGTTCTCTTGTATGTAATCGCGGATCTCTGGGTTCGAACGCCTGTGGACAATGACAAATCAGTACTAATTCACCAAGTGATCCACTATGATCAGATGATGTTCTCACATCATTCACAACTATAGTTCCATTAGTGTTATAATTAAACACCAACTAATTTAGGAAGTATACGAGGTTCTTCAGTGAGAGTGATATCTTCGTTCCAAAAATGTATCAGTACTTAATTGCACCCAACGTTTAATTATTTTCTTAAATTACTTAAAAATAGTTTAGGTGTTAATTATATTTTACTGAATATACTTAGTTAGTTAATTTTATTTAATTATCTATAAAGTTAGTTTACCAGCAGTCTATCTCGACCTCGTCCCCACCGATGTGCAGATACTTGTCTGGGAACCAGGTCTGTACCTCGCGGAAGAGGTCGCGTATCATTTTGTAGGTGACGTTCCGGATGGGGTTCATGGGACCCAAACCCACGATCTCGTTCTGGCGGTAGCACGGCGTTAAGATATTGGGGTACGCATTTCCCCACGATCGCGTATGACCTGTTCGCGAAAGTCTCATTTTCAATAATTTTCTTATAACTGTAATAATTTATCTTCGACGATAGTTTTTAAAGAAAAATATAATTACCAGGCACGTCAAACTCGGGCAGGATTCTGATGCCGCGCAGCCGAGCGTACTCCACAATTCGTGCAATATTGTCTTTCGTGTATACCATGGAGGAATGATACGCGCCATGCAGGCTGTCACACCAATACATATAAATAACACTTAAATTCGAATAAATAAGTTTAGTAAATTTGCATTTTAGCTATAGTCTAACTCTAATTTATAAGATAAATAAATATACAAGATAAATGCAAAGGCATTTTGTAAGAAGACATAAACTACAAGTAACTTACAAAATAAACAAAGAAAACAATAGCTATTTGACTGCGTATAATGAGTGGAGTGGAGCGAGTAAATTTTTGATAAGAAAACGTTTAGATATTCACATTCATTAGAAGGAATGCGTTTCTAATCCATTAATAATCACATTTTTACTTTAACTATCCTTCACAACTTCAACTCAAAAGAAGGAGACAGGTGAAACTATTTAGACGGGACTTTGACAGAGAAGGTAACTGAAGCACTCGAGAATATTTTGGACTAACCATTTTTTTCCGCTACTTCTATAGTATATTCTTTACAATACTTTTGTATTTCGATAACGAGTGCGGGATTTTGTGCAAAGCATTAATCACAAATAACTCAAAGGAGTACATTCAGGATGTTACCAATGACTAACCTAAGGTCGGGAAACTTCTCGCTCTGGTATGGGAAGCTCTGGTCGTCGACAATGTGCCAGTGAAGGACGTTCATCTTGTTGATGGCCATCGCGTCGAGCGTGAGTAGGATGTTGGCCACCGAGATGTAGTGCCGGCCCGTGTCCAGCAGCAACCCGCGGTGCGCGTACTCTGGGAAGTCCACCACTATGGATGTATTTATCCTCAGCTCCTAACATGGAACATGGATACAATAAGACAAGTCTGTACCTTAGAGTAGCCAGAAAAAAATTTCCCGTTGCATGGACATCGTCGAATGCGAATAAAATATGAAATTCTAAATTTTAAGTATCTTTAAAATTAAAACAAAATTATATAATGACCTTTTATTCTCTAAATCCTATCTGTAATTTTTACCGTTCTTTACGTTTATACAAGTCATCACTAGTTGTCAGAGTTCAAGTGATGTGCGTAGGTCAGACAATTTTAAAAATACCGGTTTCGGTCTTACATTCATGTCATTCGAGAGGTAGAACTTCTGTGCGAATGTCTCGAGGCCGCGGAGGGCGCCCCAAACGGAGGCGCTCGTTAGCACTGACACTTCTGACACCGTCAGCGTGTCTGGAAGCAGATCAATCATTTGCAATTTGACAGTGGTTAAGTCCACTGTATCATTACACTGCGGCAGAAACACCGAATCAACCGGTGCAATACCACGACGACATAGAGCAGTATCTGTTTTTTTTTATATTTTTATTTTGACGGATTGAGCGCTGGACTTAGGATCACAGCAAAAAGAAACAATATTAAATTGCCATGTCATGTAATCAGCGATGCAGCCTTCATTTGCAGTGCACAATAAAATTACTGACATTATGCTCTCATTGTCATCATAATTACTTACCCGAACTTAATATTAAATCATTGAATACGAAAGCGTACAAATATGTCGACAATGGACAGCACTAAAAAGGAATACGTAATATGTAATATTTAGATATTTGTTTCGTCTAGAAAAGAAAGAAAGGAAAAGAGGTAAGTGTGGATTACGATCTTGTATATTTGTGTGTATTACAATAATCGGCAACATATATGAAGCACACGATAACCTTAAATAGCCACTCGATTGAATCTAAAGGCCAATACTTGGCCAATACCCTCACGGTTCATTCACGCGAATCATAATTACTGATTGATATAAAGTATTGTTGATAATGATGTTTATTGGCCTTCAAAATAAACACTATTGTACTATAATTGCATTTGTATTATATTTATTTGTTAATTTTATTTATTACCGCAAAATGTAAAAATACTTTTAACGATTTATGTAACAATCAACCAGCCCTTGTCCCGACGGAGAGAGGCACAATATGTACTACTCTTCCATACATCTATATTATTCGTTACATTTTTATGACGACATCTTTATACGTAATTAGCATTAAATATTTAGCTTTTGTTATTGTCGATATTTCACAACGGTTAGAGGAAAAACAATGTCTAAAAAATAATTACTGTGCCGGATTTTAGCTTAAAACATTTACCGTTATAAGTTATAAGTTATCACGTGAAAAATATTTTAGCCTTAGTTAATTTAACTGTGCGTTTCGACTGCAGTGACAATTGCATTACATATTGTTATCCACGTTTTGTCAAAGAGAATGTAAGGGACGTCGATATGTACAAGTATCAGTGCAGTCAAACTCTGGAGTTATTTAGACAATAATTCCAATTTAATTTTGTTTGTTTCCGTAATCTCGGCGTCACGCCTGAGGCGCGCTATCACGCCACAATAAGAACTAAGTCAGTACACTGTCTGGCTACTGATAGATTTAATAAACATGAGAAAGGTAACTTAAATAAAAAAAGCATTATTTCTTAAACATAAATATCTGAGAACCTTACTAAATTATCTACGATGCGATATGTAGATTCAATAGTTTGAATTACAACTCATTGGAGGTTAAGATATTGTAATTATCCCTAATGTACGTGTAAATTACAGATTAGCAGAGTTGAACATTTTACATGTACAATGTTGAACATAAAAACTTACATTTTTCGTCCATTTCTAAATAAGGATAGTCCTCGCATGGTTCTGTCAGTTCCACTTGTAGCTCCCGCAAGACGCCTCTCGCCAAGGTCTGGACCTCCTCTACATGTCGCTCGCTCCTCGGGGCCGACGTCTGGTCTTGCTGCGGTGCTCTGCTCTTCACGATGTACGAGTATCTTTCGATTGCCGAAGTAAGTATATCACATGTGTTATTCGTCACCTAGAAAAAAAATGGAAATACTTAAGTGATCGAGGCCCACATTTATATAAGTATATACTTCATAAAGTTTTTAAATTATTTTATGAACTCTTTAAATAAAATCAATATTTTTACCAAGCTACGTTCTTGTGTAGCATACTTTATATAAAAATTGCAATATTTAACAGTACAACTAATTAAAAAAAATATTTCTTACTTACATTAACTTTAAAATTCGAAGGGTCAAAGGTGAAGTAAGTAAATTCCGTAACTGCACTTCGAGGTTTCGGCCAAACCTCTCCTTTAGTCGGTGGATACTTGGGTCCGGGATTAACAACAGACATTGAGTTGACATTTACAGTTAATATCAGAAGTATTGATAAAAAGCGTAACATTTTGATCACAAAAGTTGTAACATAAAATTAGTTTCCGGGGAAATGTTCAGTCGTCGCGAGAAGTTACGATCGATATACAAGTGAGACTCTCTTGGCTGCGGCTGTTTGAATACATCGCCAGCGGACCATTAGCGAGTTATAAACAAAATAATAAAATAACTACTGATAACATCGATAACCTTTCCGACACGCCCCGTGATGTATGGATCTAACAATACAATGTACGTAACTATTACAGTAAATATGGTACAAGAGAAATACTATTTTTGAATTACGATCCGAAATCAAGTGTAATGTTTTTCTTCTATAAAATTGCTAGAAATATGACAATTTCAAATACATAAATGAAGTAATGCTATATATAACGATATTTACGACTACTAAGGTTTTATTTGAGTCTATGAAATGTTGCGCATGTGAACAGCGCAGCTTACAGACAAAACTTGGTAACCTGTCTAGAGAAGAGTGTCAAATTGTCCAATTCTTGTTTTAATTGATCAGCAAATTAGTGGCTGATAGCCAAAAGCAATCAATCCTATTATACCAAATCTCATAGTTATTTTTCGTTTTCAATAGTCGAGCGCGTTGCTGAATCCCAAACTGTCGCTTGTCTAGATGAAGCTTACTTAGTAGGTACGAGTAAGAGCTTATTGCTTTATAATTTACCCCTCTCTTTGTAAAAATCTTACAATTTAGCATAAAAATATATTACTTATCGTTTTTATCGGTATATGCTTATAAATACATAGGCGATTGTTTGGGAATTACAGCTTTTACTTGGTTTCGACTTAATCACGCTGATGTTAAGGACAGTTAAGTCCACCGCTATTATCAATTCGAAAGCTGTTCATCGCGACCAACCACAACTATCAGCGCCAAAATAGCGAAAATCAAATAGACAAATAATACTATAGCCTGTCCATTTATAGAGGTCAGTGCGGCATATGGCAACAACCATTTAAAACGTCACGTCAACGTCAACATAATTTGACGTCTTATGTCATCATTTTCATTGATCATTGAAATTGAAAACTTGTGATTGTGAACGAATTGTGAATCTTGAATACTATCCTTGATGATAATGTAAAATTGTTTCGTAGTATATGATAACCAATTACTTTTTGTCAGAGAAATTATCATCGATCGCTCAAATATAAATCAAAATATGAATCAAATATCCTCAATTATTCTTATCATTTGTTCATTTGCTTATATATCAAATGCAGTTAACTCTGTTGAAGAAGATATTGGCAACGGCAGATATGTTATTGAGGGTCGCGTCGTTCCGCCTGAAGAACAGGAACAAAACAATTGGCAAACACAAACACGGATTCATGTAAACGGCGGAGAGTACATCGGGTTCATCAAAGAAGATGGATCATTTACAATCCACAACGTTCCTACAGGATCTTACGTAGTGGAAGTTGTTAACCCGGACTATATGTACGATCCGGTGCGCGTGGAAATAAACTCTAAAGGAAAATATCGCGCTAGAAGAGTGAATTACATTCAGACATCGCAAGTTATCCAAGTGCCTTATCCACTTAGAATGAAAGCCTTGACTCGATTCAGATATTTCCAAATACGCGAACAGTGGAGGTTAACCGACTTCTTGTTCAACCCTATGGTGATTATGATGATATTACCACTTCTTCTCATCATGGTGTTGCCAAAAATGATGAACGATCCTGAAACTAAAGACGAATTGAAACAGATTACAAATCTGGCCAAGATGTCGGAAATTCCTGAAATGTCTGAAGTATTTACAAACTTGTTCAGTGGGGGTGCTACTACAAAATCGTCCACATCCAAAGCTAAGCAAATTAAGAAACGACAATGATGTTTGTTATAGTTGTATTGTAGGTTATAGTTATCATCTTGTTTTCTAGACATTATGTTCAACATTAAATTATTATCTAATTTTTGTGATTTTCATTTTAATCTTCTATTCCCATTCCATTCCACTACACAAGTATTTAATCTATTCTGGTATTTCTTTAGTTGTCAGTAAGTAACCACCACACAACAGACCAAGAAGTCTCGGAAGCATTGCCTAATTATGGGACAAAGATATAAAAAATATAACATAACACTCCTCAACATATCTATACTAATATTATAAAGTGGACAGATTGGTATTTTTGTATGTATTGAAATAACTCAAAAACTAATGCGCCAATTTCAAAAATTCTTTCACCATTAAAAAGCTATGTTATCGGTGAGTAACATAGGCTATGTTTTTTAATTTTACACAGGCGAAGTCGTGAGCAACAGGTAGTTAATCCATAATTCTACATCAGATACCCTTCCTATAATTTCCCTGTTAGACAAGGGGATTTTTTTATAAGACAAGTTGATAGAAAAAAAATCTACTCATCAACAGCCACTTTAACACCCAAAATACCAATGGAATCACAAATGCCTTTTGAGCCTCAACTATAGCCATTACAGAAGGAATAAAATAATGATTTAAAAAATAAGATTTACATAAAACAATATTTATTGTCCAGATAATAAGTACAAGACAAAAAACAAAACATAAATGTAAAATGGACAAAATATTGAACTTCATTGAAGTGGAAGTAGTTAAACATGTACAAAAATATGCTAGATATGTATAAATCATACAAAATTATCACCTACAGTTACAATTGCTAACATTGACTGCTGTTTCTGTATTAAAAGACAGAGGCATTAGTTCTTGTTCATATTAAATCGCGGGAGCGGTTGCGGAATTTCAAACAACAAATATGATACAAGCGAGTGTTCATACTGAATGAGCGGGCGCATGTGCACTAGCGGCTAGCGACATATCACGAATATTCGGGAGATCGTTTCGTAACGTCATCGATAAGATTTGTATTAGATGAGTGTTTCCCGTTGGGTCGGTCGATCGAGCGAATTAGAAATCGTATTCCCATTTGACCGATTATGATTTATTTATGACTTTAACGTAAACAAGCACCTTTTTTGCAGCAAATTGAAATTTATATAATAAATAAATATTTTTAAAGCAGCAAATTTTATTGTCAAGTATGCTATACTGTACAGGCCCAGAATAACGGGAAAGGCACAATTAAAGTTATATTTATTGCATTTTTAAACGAGACAAAAGCCCGGGCCGCTGGCCGGTTGAGCTGCGATGCCCCTCCGGTTCATGCGGCACACGTGCTCCTCCATGCGGCGGTAGGCCTCGAGGGGCGGCGACGCGCGGGAGTAGCGGAGGACGTGGCTCACCGAGGGCGCGCTCCACAGCCGCTCCGCCACAGCGCTCGCACGCGGCCACACTCTGCACACACCATAACAATATTATTGACGCCAGTAGAGGATAGTGAACAGTAAAATTTGTAAACGAACGTTACATCTTCAATTCTTACACTACATGTAAGTTTAGGCACCTTGATAGAACGTTCTTGTCGTCGACCATCTCTCCCCACATGCAGGCCTCGCCGCCGAGCACGCCGGCAGGCAGGGTGTCGCTGCCGGTCGCTTCGCGCACTGTGCGTCGCGGGTCCACCATGTACAATTCCGACCACTCGTTACCCAGATAGTCCAAGTACCACGCCGACGAGAAAAGCACGCGGCCTCCAGCCTCCAGCACCTATGCACAGATACAAACATACATGTGTATAGGCGTGAATCAGTAATAAATAAATTATTTCATGACTTTCTAAACTCGATATGAATTTGATTCTAATAATATTACCTTCACCATTTCATCGATCCACATACTCTTCCAAACTTGGACGAGTGTGTCGCTTGTCAAAGGAACATCCTCATCAAACACTTCCTGGAGTATAAGAAACACAATTTAAATCGCGTTAGGTACATTTTGTGCGTCGTGTACGGTGGCGATTCGTCTTTATTTCGTGCGCTAAAAAACCGCCAAATATAATAAATTTATAAATTAACAATAAATGTTTCATAAATACTATTATATTAAATTTCTTTTCGCTTCAATAAAATTGGCGAAATAATTTAAGATTTGACACGAAACGAACATGGGTTATTTTCGCTGTAAATTAGTTTCCTCGTGCGCTCGGAGTAGAGCTGGGTGAACATTAAAAGTTTGAGATAATACAAAAAAAAACTTAGTACAAAATGTATGGTGGAGAAATTAGCTTTTTAATAGGAGTTCCAAACTCCATTGGTACACACTTGCCAGACGACGATCTTGGATCCATCGGCGAGCAGAGGTATGGTTTTCTGCATGAAAAGAGCGTGCAGCTCCCCAATCAACAACCCATTCTCTTGCATATACTCTCGGATCTCTGGGTTCGACCGCCTGAGGACATTCACAAATCAGATTTGAACTGTTCAGTCGGCTCAGAATTGATTTACACACCACCATAAAGCAAAAAAAAGCAAAAACAATGCTTTTTGACGGTTTTAGCGTCAACAAAACGATATCGTTAATATTACTTTTTTCAACAATTCGATTCGGTAGTATAGTTATTAACATTTCGTTTTAATTGACTAAATTTAGATTACCAGCAGTCTATCTCGACTTCATCCCCGCCGATGTGCAGATACTTATCGGGGAACCAGGTCTGCACCTCGCGGAAAAGATCGCGGATCATTTTGTAGGTGACGTTCCGGGTGGGGTTCATAGGACCCAGACCCACGATCTCGTTCTGGTGGTAGCACGGCGTTAAGATATTTGGGTACGCATTGCCCCACGATCGCGTATGACCTTTTTGAAAAAAGCGTCGTTTTTATTAGTTTTTGAATTACCATAATAATTTATCTTTGACGATAGTTTTTAGATTAAAATATTATATATTTACCAGGCACGTCAAACTCGGGCAGGACTCTGATGCCGCGCAGCCGAGCGTACTCCACAATTCGTGCAATATTGTCTTTCGTGTATACCATGGAGGAATGATACGCCCCATGCAGGCTGTCACACCAATACATATCAATTACGCTTAGATTCTAACTAAGCATATAGTGTAATTTACTATTTTAACATTAAAAATATATGCTTTAAATATCTACCAAATCACAAATTACTCAAAAATGTACATTCAGAATGTTAGAGGTGACTAACCTAAGGTCGGGGAACTTCTCGCTCTGGTATGGGAAGCTCTGGTCATCAACGATGTGCCAGTGGAGGACGTTCATCTTGTTGATGGCCATCGCGTCGAGCGTGAGCAGGATGTTGGACACTGAGATGTAGTGCCGGCCCGTGTCCAGCAGCAGCCCGCGGTGCGCGTACTCCGGGAAGTCCACCACTATGGATGTATTTATTCTCAGCTCCTGACACGGATACAATAAGAAAAGTCTGTAGAGAGAAGCCAGAGAAGTTGCATCATATCGTCGAATACGCATGAAATTAAAATTCTAATTGTTTAAATATCTTTATAAGTAAAACAATGATATCTAATTCTGTAAATCCGTATGTAATTTTACCGTTTCTTACGTTTACACTCATCACTAGCTGCCAGAGTTCAAGTGATGTGCCTCGGTCAAACAATGAAACAATTTTGAAAATACCGGTTCTAGTCTTACATTCATGTCATTCGAAAGGTAGAACTTCTGTGCGAATGTCTCAAGGCCGCGGAGGGCGCCCCAAACGGAGTCGCTCGCCAGCACTGACACTTCAGAGACCGTCAGCGTGTCTGGAATCAGATCAATCATTTGCAATTGGACAGTGGTAGAGTCCACAGCATCATCACACTGCTGCTGGAATCACCCCCTCAACCGATGGCGTAGTCTGTACGAACACATAGGTTACTAACTATTAACTTTGCGTCGCTGTTGTCACTTTTTAGTCAAAGAGAATATAAAGGGCGAGGACATGTACAAATGTGAGAAATGGAATTCTGGAGTTATTTATTTTACCTGACTTACAAAGTTTTTCTTTTTATGTATGTGGGTTCGTATGCCCCAGTATAGTATTGTATTACTTGTAATATAAACTTACATTTTTCGTCCATTTCTAAATACGGATAGTCTTCGCATGGCTCTGACAGTTCCACTTGTAGCTCCCTCAAGACACCAATGGCTAAGTTTTGGACCTCCTCCACGTGTCGCTTTGGTTTTGAGACCAGCGTCTCGTCGCGCTGCGGTGCTCTGCTCTTCACGATATATGAGTATCTTTCGATAGCCGAAGTAAGTATATCGCATGTGTTTTTCGTCTCCTAAGTTATTAGATTATCAATTAAGATTATTTCAAAACTATACAGATAAAATTAATAATCTTAGCTCAACTAAATTAATAATCTTAATAAAAAATGCAATCATTAATAGTTCAACTAATTAAAAAATATATATTACTTACTATAACTTTAAAATTCAAAGGATCAAAAGTGAGGTAAGTAAGTTCCGTAAATTCATTCCGAAGTTTCGGCCAAACCTCTCCTTTAGTCGGTGGATACTTGGGTCCGGGATTAACAATGGACATGGAGTGAGCATTTACAGAAGCTAACAGAAATATTGGTAAAAAGCGATACATTTTGAGTACGAAAATTGTGAAGCAAAAATAGCAGGGGTTCAGTTGTCCTTAACGGCGTCAATCGATATACAAATGAGACTGTTTCGACTACAGGTATTTGAATACATCACCAGCAGAATTAGCGATTATAAACAAAAAAAAACGTAACAACAAAACAACTCCTGATAACCTTTCCTCCGAGCCCCGTGCTATATGGATCTCATTTAAAATAGTATATGGTAAGTATAGTGCAAGAGAAATGCTCTTTTTGAGCAACAATCCAAAGTCAGTTTTTATTGTTTTCTTCTAAAAGACTGCTAGAAATACAACAATTTAAAATACATATAGACTGACAAGTGATCTAATCCGGTGGTCATAAGTCATCCACGTAGTTCAGCTCTGATATCTAATTTTTAATGGATAGGCAGTTGCTTGGATACGACAGTTTTTCCCTTTTTCTGAGGTAAACGCCTCTGTTGATCTTACAGACAGTTTAATCTATCTCAGTTTTTAGTTTGGATCCTCGCTACCGCTACTAATCGCAACCATCAACGCCAAGATGGCGAAAATCAAACAGGCACAAATTACCACGCCTTATAGCTTGTCCATTTAATAAATATCAGTGTAGCTCACTAGCGCCCTCTTGTCAATGTCACAAAAGTGTCACAAATTGTTTTTGTAGTGTAGCTTTAATTTTTTTCCCCTTTTCTATGTCCGTACAGGTTTTACGTATTTTTAAACAGAACCAACCAAAGAGTACTATAATATATATATAGAAAACCAACCAATAGCCGCGCCTTTCACCGGGCTAGTCTTTCCTTGTTTGTCTTTTTTATAATAAAAGGGGGCAAACGAGAGACGGGGACACCGAGGTGATCAACGACGCCCATTTGATTTTCGCCCTTTTGGCGTTAACGGTAGCGGTTAGTTGCGGTGGTAAGGATCCGAACGAATAATAGATATAGAATTGTCATTAACAACAGAGGCACAAGCAGGAAAATTTTTGGCGGGTATTTCGCTAAATTGAGTATCGTCGTATCGACTCTGTTAACTCGAAATGAAAAAAAAGCAGTAATTTCCTATGCCATCCTATCCTTTTATACAGATCAGTGCATAATGCTATAAATTGCCATATTTACTTTTCCTTTTTAACTGTGCTAAGATTTTGAGTCCGCAATACACAAATAAAACAATGGATCATTTTGAAATATTTTTATTTAGAAATAAATCTATGAAGAGTCAATAATGAGATTTTACTCAACTATTCCACACTCGCATGCTTACTTAATGTTAACTTATAATACACACAAATATAAAAAAGTAAAAAAAAAATCAGACATTGGTAAATTTTGGACGGAAATTAAAGTATTTATTATTAAGTAACCCGCTTAATACATTCATGAGATTCACACATACAATTTATAAATAGCCTGCCGTTATAATATAATTTGTGGACGGGAAAATTTACAATTTTGTACCTTGATTCAGTTCAAATAATGATTTCCATAAATATTGCGTTAAAATACATTTTCTTTTAAAATATCGTTATTCTACTTACAAAAAAACATCACTTAACTTACTCTCTAAATTACATTTAACTTGTTTTAATGAATATTTCCGTTAAACATCCAATAAGTAAGGCATTTCAGTTGTCCCTTTTAAAAAATTGTTTATTACAATGTTTCAAATATCATTAAAGCCATTTCACATTCGAACACATAGTAATTTTAAAATGCTAATAAAAAGACAAAAAGCATATACTCAACAACTTAGTAATGGAACTTCAATAATAAAGGTTTAATTGCAGAACTAATAAAAAAAGCAAAATGTACCGCAGGTGAGCGAAACCGTATAACAGAAGTAGTTTGTAACTTAAATATACAAAATATATTGTAAAGGGATACAGCTATTACAGTTTCCGTCCATAGACATTATAACAATTTAGCAATATCACTTTTAGAATTCTCCACTTTGTTTTATTCTAGCGCAGCTTTGCCGATGGTCTCATGACGTCACGAGTTACAGATACTGGGCAGATGAAGACGCAGTTTATGTTAGTCATCGGCAAACCTTATCAAATAATACAAGTTTGTCAGAGACTGTTGTCAGAATACATGTAATCAATTTAATGCGTACATTAAAAAGTGCTGTATAAAGAAACCCATTGATATGCCTCTATGACATTTTTATAATATTGGTTAGGTTATACTTTTTTTCTGCTATTGAAATCTATATAAAATATAACACGGCTACACTCACGTGACAACCTTCGGTGTAGGCACCGACAGTTTCGAACCCGTTGGGCAAACTAAACAAAGAAAACAAAAAAAAATAGTTGGGCAGGCGAAACTCTTTTGACAGTTGACAGTATCATTAAATATACAGGAACGCAGAATCCCCATCTCGCTCTAAATTGTATATCTACCTCACTCATGAGTTTGCTCTATAACTTTTGGTCTAATTCTTAGAAAAAATTCTTCAACAATTTTTAAATCAATTTATTTTTGATGTCCCACATTCACTTAAATCAATTAGGAACAATTTTATGAATGGTGGAGAAGTAGTAATAGATGATATAAAAGCAAATTGGAGACATTTAATTGAGTTAGAGAGTATAAATGGAGAGAGAATTCATTTTATAAAATTAACTAACTCCCATATCAATCTAACTTATAGATCAAAAATGCGGGTCAAATTAGCGGCACAAGTATTAAGTCAAAGTGTTGCAGCTGTAGTAATGTTATTTTCTCAAACACAAATGATAACAAAATGAGACAAGAAATTTCTCAAACTGATCAGATAATCGATTTTTTAGATAGCCTTTTTGATAGTACCAATGGGCCGTCGTCCAAAGCTGATATCGAGTTAGAGAAAATGTATGTGATAATTTTCATCACAAATTTTGGATGGAATGTGCGGAGAAATTAAAAAATACCTATTTTTTAAATTCCATCAATCGGAAACGATTAAAAAAAGGTTAAGTGCATCAATGGCTATATTATCACAATTTCTTCCCTTCAGGCCATTTGGACACATCTTAAACAAAATAAATTTACATACATGAATCTCAGACAGTTTAATACGCTCTAGAGAACGAATGAGAATGAGAATGAGAAGCTCGGATGAATCAGACAACATAGCCCAACAAATAGGAATCTAACCTGTCATCACTTTTAATCGACAATGAAATCCGCCGTCCATACGTAAATGCACATCGCTGCCAGTGTTCAAAACTCGTGTTAAGGAACATCTTATGTACCCTTAATTGACGGAGGAGGAGACGCACATAAAGAGGACATTTCTCCTTCCTAAGCGACTCCTTCACCATCAAATCTAATTTTCCTTCCCATCCTTTCCTTTTTAGAAAAGGGTGGAAAGGGAAAGGGACTAAAATTAGGCCTCCATTGCGTACAAAGTGTAAATAAAAAATCCTCAATTTTAACACGTTTTAGATCATATCACAGTATAGGAGCTAATTGTGAAAAAGACCATAATTATGTTTTACTTGATTTGCATGACATAGTTTTTAAAAAGCGAGACGTAGCAAACTGGCGTGACTTGTCCCCTGATGTTAATGATAACGTATTCTTATCCCAATGTCAATCAGCCCTCCACTGCAACCGTAAGTATTCAATGTTGTTCAATTAGATGACGGAATATGGTCCGATCAACATTATAGTAATCTTTTTAAACAATTTGAGGCACAGTCCACCGTTTACGTTAGTAGCTATTTACCTTCCGCAGTATAAAAGTCAGTCCGAGTACAGAGTCAGGACACAAAACCGATCCATCTGCAGCGCGGTGTAAGACAGGGTGATGTCATATCCCCGAAACTCTTCACCGCGGCGTTGGAAGACGTTTTCAAGGCCCTCGACTGGAAAGGACTAGGCATCAACATCAACGGCGAGTACATCACGCACCTGCGTTTCGCCGATGACGTAGTCATGGCTGAAACCATGAAGGGACTCGGTACAATTCTCGATGACCTCAATAGAGCCTCCGAACGAGTGGGTCTGAGGATGAACATGGATTCTTATCCATGTTCATCCATGTCATCATTCGAAAGTCATGTCTAATGTTCATGTTTCACCCACTCCCATAACCATCGGAGGCCATACTTTCGAAGTTGTTGACGAGTATGTCTACCTGTGACAAACCGTCCAGCTAGGTAGGTCCAACTTCGAGAGGGAGGTCATTCGCCGAATCCGACTCGGATGGGCAGCGTTCGGGAAGCTGCGGGGTATCCTCTCGTCCCAAGACCTACCGCAGTGTCTCAAGACGAAAGTATTTAAGCAGTGTGTGTTGCCAGTGTTGTCCTATGGAACTGAGACGTGGCCCCTCACTGCAGGCAACATTAGGCGGCTCAAAGTCACCCAGAGGGCAATGGAGAGGGCAATGCTCGGAGTTTATCTGCGAGATCGTGTCGGAAATGATGTGATCCGCAGCAGAACGAAGGTAACCGACATTACCCGAAGAATTGCAAACCTCAAGTGGCGATGGGCTGGCCATATCGCCCGCAGAAGAGACGGCCGCAGGGGCCGCAAAGTCCTGGAATGGCGGCCACGGACAGGACGACGCAGCGTGGGTAGGCCTCCCGCAAGATGGACCGATGATCTGGTCAAGGTTGCGGGAGTATCCTGGATGCGGGAGGCACAGGACCGATCATCGTGGCGATCGTTGGGGGAGGCCTATGCCCAGCAGTGGGCGTCATATGGCTGACTAGTAGTATAAAAGAAAATTAATTGTGATAAGTGTTGTAACGCTTTAACTATTTCTGACCCACAGGAAAATTTTGTTGGCATGGATTGAGTAAAATGATATTGTAATTGTAATTGGGTTAATCTTTTCGATTATCGAATTTTATTCACATACAAGGTGTGATCGAAATCAATAAAAACGTACTGTATTTTTCATTCTACTAAAAGATTTTTTAAAACTGATAATTATCGTTGTGTAATTTTTTAAGGAACTTTATGTCAATTTATATGTTTTGCATTATTAAGTCATAATAAAAGTTATTATTAGGAAAATTGTCTTTTTTTTTTACTTCAAACTATTTCCTAAGAATATAAATTAAAAAAAAAAGAGTCCCGACTCTTATTTTATATCCTTTCGCCGCGGGGACCATTTTCCAACCACTGACACAGATACAGAAAATCTTACGGTCCCCTAAAGACGGGGACCCTCTGGACAGCCCTGGAGTCTATGAAATTCCATGCAATTGCGGTAAGAACTACATCGGAGAAACGATGCGCAACATTAAAACCAGACTCTCAGAACACATCCGGAGTATCCGCAAGCTCGACAGCAACGCCTCGGCGGTGGCGGAGCACGCCCTTGCCTCCGACATGTCACATTATATTAGGTTCGACAAAGTGAAAGTGCTAGCCCGCAAGAAGAATATTGCAAGCTCCGTGAGGCAATAGAAATCAGCCGTCGGCTTAATCATAATATGGACAAGGGTTGGGTTCTGCCACCCGCATGGGAACCGACAATGTCAACAAGACAGCGTAGTGGACATTGTCAGTGTATTTTGTGCCCCCGTGAACAATAACACCACCACTTCAGTATCGAGTTCATCTTCGTCGACGCACACAGTGAATAGTGTACCCCCCGCACCCCCGCGCCCCCCGCTAGTGCCCGCAGTGACCGGCGCGACGCGATAGCGAGTATACCCGAATGATCACTCACCCTGAAGAAGGACCCCCAACGGGTTCGAAACTGTCGGTGCCTACACCGAAGGTTGTCACATGAGTTTAGCAGTGTTGTAATTTATCTATACTAATATAATAAAACGTAAACACACACTACTTCGTGGCGTAGGATGTTTGCAATCACAGTATATTTTTAAATAATTATTTCTTTAATCAAAAGCCTTACAATTATGACATGCTTTAGGCTATACATTTTCACGCTATTAAACTTAGAGGGTAAAAAAATTGAAAAAAAACCTTCAAAATTGAAAAAGACCATAAACTACAAGCTGCCAACATTAAGAAAGCAAGGTTATTACAGTAATTTTGACAATTGAGAAAAACAATTGAGAATTTTACAAATGTAAACGCATGAAATTATAAAAGCTTTATTTTAAGCTTTTATAATTTCATGCGAATGAAGCCGCATGGGAACACCTAGTATAGTATGTCTCCCGAAAATTTTAATAAGTCAGTGATATCTAATCGAAAGTGCCTTTGATGTTATTACTCTTAAGTCTTTAAAATTATTTACATAAATTGCCTTACAAATTGATGTCGCATTGAGGCAAGCCCGCATTCTATGCTACACTGCTTATAAATTGTATGATAAAATGGAAGTCATCCACACATTAAAGTTTTTTTTACATAATTATATCATGAAATATATATTTCTTCAAATAAATCATAGAAATGCATAAGCACCAAAAAACTGTTAATATCATTTGAAAGGAGTTTTATTGGAATTTGATCATTTAAAAAATAAATGAAAATATAGAATATTTGTAATGTAAATAAAAGTGTGAAAAAACTCAATAATCTATTTTACGTAATTCTAAGAAAAAAATAAATGCTAAAGTCTTTTATAATTACAGTTGTCTTTCACGACTACTATAGTAAAGGTATTGGCAGGATGTATATGTGAGATATACAAAATCCTTGAGTAAAATATATTACAAAAAGCTATAAATATTTTCTGTAACTCATTTTATATACATATTCTTTGAATGTTTTCATAACTGGGTGGGTTATTATTTAAATCTAATTTTAGAAATATTCACAAAACAGAAAAGATATAAAAAAAACATATAAAATTGTGAAAATCTTAAACGAATTTTTTGCTTATAATTAGTCACTGAAATTAAATTGTTTTATTAATAAAATCATATTAAAAATTACATTTTAGATTCCTTATTCCTCTAATATTTTATTTTATTTATTTTCAAGTTTACATATTTTATATAAAGCTCAATATAAACTGCCAGTCAATATAATTGACACAATTATTGTAAAAACAATACAAAATGTATTTTTTATAATATAAGAATTGATATGTAAATAAAGACATTTTTTCAATGACGAAATCGACTAACATGAGCCACAAATCTTAAGATGTCTATGATGAGCAGTATAGCGTTATAGAGAGAGCAAGACGGCAATATGTAAAATCGACAAGTGCGACAAAGATAGAAAATGCGATTTATAGACTTCAAAAGATTTGTGGCAAATACGCCTTTCTATAAGAATTCAATATAAAACATATAATTAGTGTTAATTCATAAATGAATTGCTTATTTTGATTTAATTTAACAATTTGAGATTCATTTACATATCCAGTGTGGATGTTTTATTGTCATGAACTTACGTGATGTCGGTAGTGCTATGTGTGAGCGAGCGCGCGATACGCGTGGCTTGCGAGGAGTGCGGCGAGTGCGAGCAGGACGGCTGCGGCGGCGGGGCGCGCGGCCGCGTTGTACACGGCGCAGTAGGGGCACTGCGAGGAGCCACAAACCTCGCAGATGTTCAGGAGGTAAGTCGGTAGCGCGTCGAATATTGTCTCGTTAAATCGTTCTGCATAAAAAATATCAAACCCTTATTTGATATTTTTTCATATTTATGTGTGATAATTTTGCTAAAACTAGCTTTCGCCCACGACTCCGTCCGCGTGGAATTAAAAAAAAACAAGAGTAGCCTATATATTCATCCAGACTACCCTCTATATCTATACCAAATTTCATCTAAATTAGTTCTGCCGGTTAGGCTACAAACTAACATACATCCATTCATCCATCCATCTAAACTTTCGCATTTATAATATTAGTAAGTAAGAACCATTTCGCCTCAATCATCAATCATTTTCGGAAGTGTATGGACCAAAAACCGAAGCTAATTGCCACCAGGACGAAGTTAGGGCGGATCGCTAGTATGTAAATGCTGCCTTAACCCAACTTTCTCTTTAATAAGACTGAATACTGACCTGGTGCGTAGAAGTCGTATACACGTATGGGGAGATGCCGCGACATGTTGGCCACGGGGAACCAGCGCTCCACTGTCACGTTCACACACGTCTGCTCCTGGTCCAACTATTACAACATTGTTATTAATCACTAAAGTTATATAAATATACATTTAAGCAATTACATAAATCGTTTACGTCGTAAAACAAAGTATCATCTGACTTTATTCTATTCAATCTTCAATATTTCTTTTTCAGAAATAGGTATAAAATATCTCTCCACAAAAAAAGTATTATTTTTCAATTATTATTTCAAACGCTGTAAAACGGCTTCATCACAAACTTTGCTAATTATCGCCGTTGAACTATAAATCCGACAACTTAAACTGCTCTGCTGTAAAGTTCCCGATTTGTGGATCCGTCTTTTTTTAAGCCGACGAAATAATTGTTATTCCAGTTTGAAAAAAAAAATAGAATAACAAATATCAGTATAGTTACATAATCGAAGTAAAATAGTATCTTGTCCGGCTGGTACTTGGCGCGCTGCAGCGTGCGCACGCGGCGCGACAGCACGTAGGCGTCGAGGCGCTGCTGCTGCACCAGGTAGCCTGTGGGGATGCCCACCTCCAGCACCGCCATGCCCGACCGCGGAGACTCCTCCAGCAGCGTCCAGCTACAGTGAACAATTTTTTATATCATAAAGTGGCAAAAGCAAGTGGCCGTAAGTATCCGTCAAAATAACGAAGCGACCGCTGCCCATCATCCGCAATAACGGATGCGTTATCTACTCTTAATCGACGGAGGACGCACATAAAGAGGATATTTCCCCTTTCTACGCGTCTTCGCCACCGTCAAACCCACGTTCCCTTCCCATACTTTTCTTATAAGAAAATGGGTAGGAAGGAAAAGGGACTAAATTTGGAAAATTCAGTAAAGGTTGTATTTAAGTAGTTATTTGTGTTTGTACTCACGCCTAACTCAATTAGAAGGTTATAGACTACGGACATCTATTTGGCCTATCCTGATAATACACGTTTTTCACTTCCATAAATAAATATTTAATAGTAATAATTTTACTAATTCTTAATAGCATTTTATGGTCTGTAAGTCGCGCGCATGTTGATCTATAGTGTAGGATACCACTACAATCTAGACATCGTTGTCTTGCACATATGGAAATAACAACATATTTTTTTACTAGCTGTTACTCGCGACTTCGTCCGCGTGAAAAAACATGCCTATGTTACTCACTGACAACATAGCATTTTAATGGTTAAAGAATTTTTGGTTTATTTGAATTTTTGTTATTTCATACATACTAAAATCCAAATCTTTCCCCTTTACAACATCAGTACAGACTGCATGTGTTACCTGGCGCACGTGCGATAGTCGACGTGCGACTGATTGCGGCCATAGAAGCGCGCCTGCGTGAGGAGCGAGAAGGCGGGCGCGGGCGGCGGCGTCTGGAAGCGCGCCACGTCCACGTTGTACTGCACCGACAGCTGCAGCAGCGCGTAGCCCGCGCCGCGCGCCGTCACCTTCACCGTGCCCCACGCCTCCGGGATCTACACCACGTACACACACATTACATATTAGTGTAAACTTCATATAACGACACTCGATATAACGCCGAACTCCTTATAACGTCAAAACGAATTTTGACATTTAATTTGTCATGCATATTCCAATAGCTGATGTTTACACAACTTTGTACTGTAAATACAAGTCATATTTCTCATCACTCGGTATAACGTTCAACCAACCCACAGTGGGCCAGCGTGGTCAACTAAGGACTAGTCACCCAACTTAGGGTAGGCTCCTTGCCCCTCCATGGGGACGTATAGTGAGCTAGTGATGACGATATAACGTTCATTCCATATAACGTCGCAAATTATTTGCAAATTAGAGCGACGTTATATAGAGTTATACTTTATTGATGATGTATGTACCTGTATGGTGTGCATGTGCGCGAGGTGGTCGTTGGATAGTGTGAGCGTGCGCGCGGCTCCGCGCAGCGCCACCGCCTCCACGGACACGCTGAGCGCGCTCACGTCGCGCAGCCGCTTACGGTTCGTGTACTCGATCAACGCACGCAGCGATATGTACGTGTCCTGAGGGATAACACATTTCATACCAATATTAAGTAACCATTATGACATGTCTCTGAGTGCAGCAGTAAAGTGGTATTGTGAGGCAGACACAATCAGGGAATCTGGCGGAGGTTCACCCCAAACGCTAATAATTTAATCAATTTGTACGTATTGAGACGACGAAAGGGACCAATAACCAAAGGGAAGTAGCTTTAAAATGTGTCTGGTACACGGCTAATTGCTCATTGTCAACTAATTAGTTATGTATAAGAGGCGGAGTAAAAGTGTAACACCGCGTGTGTCCGCGAGTGTACCTGCGTGGAGGCCCAGCCGCCGTCCTTGAGGCGCTGCGCGTTGAGCCACATGACGATGGGCTCGTTGTTGTCCTGGTGGTCCATGCAGGCGAGCAGTGCGTACGCGGTGGCCGCGATGTTGTTGGAGTCGTACTTGTACGGCAGCCGCGGCAGCAGGAACGGCTTCTGGTTCTCCATCTTGAACGGCGGCTGCGGCACCGGCTCTTTACCCCAGTACACCAGCCCACCTTTACAACACGTAATAATTGTTTTTACGAATTTAAAAGGCATCTATCGACGCATCAAAAAAATAAAAAAACTCAGTGAAATATAAATCAATAATCACATCGCATTAAAAGTAACTTCTTGCCCTAAAGGACCTATAAAACATTTTTTTTCATAAACACTGAGATTTATGTGTATGTGTTACCTTCCGAACGCTGTCGTCGCTTGAGCAAACGGTAGGCGTGCTCAGAGCTGGGCGCCTTGCTGACGGTGAGTGCGTAGGCGACGAGGGCGAGGGCGTAGGGCGACCCGTACTCCTCCAGCAGCTTCAGGTTCTTCTCCAGCCACGTGATGCCGTTGCGTTGAGCCTGAGCCACGCGGGCGCTTAGAGCCTGAAAAACATTAGTGTTTTATGATGAAAATAAGAGTATTTCTTATTTGACACGTATTGTAAATAATTTTGTATGAATCCTTACCTCCTTAAATCCGATATCCTTTAAGTTTTTCACAGTTTCCAATGTAATGACGACTTGTGCTGTGAGAGTGACATTCCGCTGAAGTATTATTGAATCGTTCACCTGGTAATAAACACGAAAGTATATCATACTTGTAACTAGTGTGAATGAGCATCTTTGGATGGATGAATGGATGTATTGTGTATCTTCAAAACGACTTAACGAATGCTGTAAAGCACATAGGGTATGTAACACGTTTTTATTTTTATTCCGCGCGGAGGAAGTCGCGGACATAAATACAAATACAAGACAATAGCAGAGTGAAGACCAGACCATTAATCTGTTCTGAAATTACGTTACAAACATCCATACAGTCTAGTGATTAGCCTATTTACCTATGTAAATAGTAAAATTTGGATGGAATAAGATGTGTAAATTAAAATTAAATTGGTAGTCTACATCAGTTACAAGAACTATTAGTTACCTCTACGCCGAGGTTGGCAGCGCCGCGGAAGAGGCCGGAGTTGGCGGGCACTGCGATGGTCGCGTTGGAGTTGCGGTCCGGAGACCACGTCACCTCGTAGAACGCGCCCTCCGCCGTCTGGTGCTCCAGCAGCCACGACACCGCCATTGATATCACCTGGACATAAACAGACACAAATGTCACGAGAAACTTGTACTGTTTTGTTATTTTTTAACACAATGTAGTTTTAACATGTTTTCTGCAGAACTAGCCGCGAAAACGCCTTTTACCGTCCCAGATAAGTTTGTCTCACAATAGACACAATTATTGTCAGTTTTTGATACAAAAACGAGAGGGGGAAAAACACTAATATCTACTTCTGTTAAAACAGACCTTTACAAATATGAAGTGACATAGGAAATGTAATTTATTTGATCAATGTCACTTATTGTATGAAAACAGATAATAATATTTAGTTCATACTCACATTTGGGTCGATATAGATATAATTTTCCCATTCATTGAAGGACGCCTCTTGAAATATCTTAGCACAGAAAGATGTCAGCCACACACTTGAAGCGGATTGATTCCTAAATTATAAAATAAAAATTTAATACTAGATTACATAATATAATGTAGCTCGCAATAACATCTTTTACAAGAATGTTTCCCTTCGCCCGGTATAATACTACAACCTCACAGAAGGCACGCGACAAATGAAAGCAATTCCGTGTACACTGAAATGAGTGTGCTTGCCAGAGTGATTTAACTCTCTTACACCTCTCCACACCTTTTTTACAAGTATAGATTACGAAGAGAAAATTAGTTTAAAAGCGGTAGGGCGTATATGTAAGGAAATATCCTTTTTCCTGTGTTAATTAAAGATAGACAACTTGTCTAAAGATGTCTACTGTCAGCAGTCACTTCGCTATTGGCGAGTTTGAAACCTTAAACTGTAAAAAATATGTTCGCTACACTGACCAGTCGCTGCGGAACAAGCTGAAGGATCCATCTGGCTTCATGAAGGAGAGCTGTCGCTGGTAGAGTACATTCATGTGTGCGAACGCGTCGCGCTCCAGCGTGCGGTTGCGCTGGTTCGTGAGCCGCATGTATAGTGTTAGGTACATGTTCGCCGCAAAACTGAACATATTCTGTTCACCGGAGTCCTACACATAACATGTATTTCGGTAATATTGGTTTTTAATATCGGTTTATTAACTTTTTTATTCATAAAACTTGGGTTAAGCTTCCGCTAAAAGGCATTTCTAACTAATTTGAATAATGTACCTGAATTAATGTTATAAATCATACCCAAGATGTCGGTGGCTGCTATGTAAATTATCGTATTTCAAACGCAATTATGCAAGACAAAACGTTAAACATTAATCACAACGTATCGAACATGAACATACGAAATACAACTAAAATATACAGTTCTTTATAATTTTATTTTCAAATTAAACAAGGTATAAATCGTAAAATTATGGCTTACGGTAGTCTACGTAGTAGCCACCGATGTGTATATTTGAAAAGACATTAAGACATAGAGATTGATAACAAAAAAACAGTAAAACTGACATTCAAGTCAATTAAATCACTATGACGTATGATTAAATCAAATGATAGTATGAAATATAAGTTACCATTGGCAGATCCAGTAAACTGGTAGCATTGACCGGCATGGTGGGGAAGAGTGGTCCGACGACGTCCCCCACGACGGTGACGCGCGCGGTGTTGGAGCCGAACACGTAGTAGCGGTCCACCTCGTAGGGAATGACGGGCGTCTCCGTCACGTTCACGTGCATGTACTGGAACACGTACGCGCGGTTGGACAGGTCCAACAGCACGGACTGGTGCCGGTACTGCGGTATGCCGTCCGCCTGGAAATTTTATGTCAAATATGCTTTAATATAATATTGTTTTTTTTTATAAATGCTCCAATAATTATAGGATCGTAATCGGCTTCATAATCGCCGACTCCTACATAAACTAAAGCACGTTTACAACTCAAATGTACAGATCTTCCTCTTTTTAGTATTTATAGACACAAAACAAGGTGTAAAAATTGTGGCTTGCGATAGTTTACATAGGATCAACCGAACAAAACAATTTAACAAAATCACATTTCCCGAAAAAGGACTATTTGCAATGACGAGAACGAAAAAACAATTTTTAAAATGTTTTACTATCTACAAGGCCACGTTCGTCACGTAATTTCAGGAACTGCAAGACCGATTTAGACAGGAAGATAGCTAAAGCGGGAATATAGGCGAATTATTAGTTTTTATATATCGTACCTCAACCAGTATCTCCTTGGTGTAGTGGTGCTGTCCCTGCAGCGTGGCGGCGTGCAGACGCACGCGCACGCGGCCGAGGCGCGCCGCTACCACGGGCACGTGCACGGTGGCCGCGTCGCCCGCGCCCACGTACACGAAGAACTGGTGCTCGCCGAACGACGTGCGTGGGTTGTACGAACGAACCTGACGTCACATAAATACCAGTCAAATACACTGATTATCTTACTTATATTATACATGCGAAAGTTTAGATGGATGGATATAAGGATGAATGTTTGTTAGAGTTTGTAGCCCTAACGGCTG
Source organism: Papilio protenor (assembly GCA_029286645.1). Taxonomy (NCBI): domain Eukaryota; kingdom Metazoa; phylum Arthropoda; class Insecta; order Lepidoptera; family Papilionidae; genus Papilio; species Papilio protenor. The sequence continues at coordinate 7,240,922 of JAGSMZ010000007.1, read as the reverse complement.
AACTGATTTCGATGAAATTTGGCATAGATATAGACGATAGTCTGAAAAGAACAATAGGCTACTCACTTTTGCTTTTTTTTAATTCCACGCGGATGGAGTCGCGGGCGAAAGCTACTAGCGTTATATATGTCGTTAATACTTCCTATAAATTTTACTTCATACTAATATTATAAATCTGAATATTTGGATGGATAGATGGACGTTTATCACTACGTCACAACAGATCTCGATGAAATTAGGCACAAACGTAGAACATATCCTGCAAGAACACATACTTATTTTTTTTTAATCGCGCGCAAAATCAAGTATTGTATACAAAAATACTCACAATGCCATTCTCCTCGACATGTACGAACTTGTAGTCAGGAGAGGCCTCAAGTACGACGACCGCCTCAATGGCCTGCGGCTGGTAGTTGAACACGACCACGCGCAGCCCGAGCTGCTCGCCCTGCCGGCACCGATCGGGGCCCTCCACTTGTATGAAGAACGGCAGCACACCGTCGTACTACGGTAACAATAATATAATAAACATAAATTCGTTAAAACATGAAACAATAATTACTTGACAATTTAAGCTATCGCAAAACTGTTTCGATTGTTTCGCAGCCAATTAAGCGGTTTGGTTACAACTAAAAATCGAGTAGTGTGCGCTTCATATAAGCTCATAAGATGAAAGCGCGACTAAACAATTGTGCGATAGTTTAGTTTCAGGTCCGCTCTTAAAGCCTTACAAATAAACGCGGTATAAAGTTAAACTTAGGAACACACGGAGTATAAACAAAATTTGTACAACATTTGCTTATACTCAGTGTATTTGTACTAATATTTGCTTATACTTAGTTTATTCCTAAGTTTAACTTTATACCGCGTTTATTTGTAAGTTAGTGTCTTACCCTGACGGGCGTGTTGAGTACGCCGAAGCCCAGCACATCGGACATACTGAAGGCGGAGACGGTCCAGCGCGCGGGCGCCCGCGGCACGTCCGCAGTGAACACGTAGCGGCCGTGCGGGCCGATGTTCACGTCGCGCCACAGCCACGCGTTGTCGTACTGACGTTGCACGCGGTTGAAACGGAACTTGCGGAAATGACTTAGAGAGAAACTGTCGTCGTGTGAACCTGTTAATAAAAATAGATATTGCAATACATTAAAAAGCCTTCGCAGATTTTTATTGGCCTTTTAATCGGGCTGTAAGGCAAAATCATATTCATCCAAATACACAGACTAAAATAATGCCTAAATCTTGTAAAAAGTAGAATTTTATGCAATTAACTATATTTCCTATATATGTGTCGAAATTACCGTTTAGTTTTCAACGTGATTTATCGTATTTTTACAAAACGAATTAAATTTCTGTAATTTTGTTATGTGGGAAATCATTTGAAGTGATTTCTTCTGCCATAACGGTAAATGGCAACATTTCCATTTATCTATACTTATATTATAAAGAGAAAAGATTTGTATTTTTGGATTATTGTATATATTGAAATAACTCAAAACTACTGGGAGAGATTTCAAAAATTCTTTCACCATTAAAAAGCTAGGTTATCAGTGAGTAACATAGGCTATGCTTTTTATCTTCTTTTTTTTTATTTTACGCGAGCGAAGTCGTCATTTAATAAATTGGAACTGTTCTAAGTCCTGCAGCCCAGTATATAAGTTTTTATGATAATAAAGCGATTGCACGTACAAGTGGCCTCGTCAGTGCGGTCCGCGCAGTCGGGCATGCCGTCGCAGTGCTTGTCGCGCGGGTAGCAGCCGCCGTCCAGGCACTCCGCCAGCCCCAGCGACGCGTTGCACACGCTGTGCCGCCGCGTCACCGCCACGTCGCTGAACACCACCAGACCTGCGTATCTGATACACCAACATACATTCACATCTGTACAAGGTAATTATTGATGGCCTAAAATATTTTAATATGTACAGTTGTTTAAAATGTAATGTTTAAAATTAATTAAATACTCCAAAAGTTAATAATAGTAAATAATTAAGTTAAATATAATAAACGGAGGATAGAAAAATACAAATATAGGATGCCAGTGACAACTCTAATTCCAGGAGTCGTTCGCTCAGCGACCGACAACGAAAAAAGAAGCAAACACTGCGGTCGGACATCCGCCGTTATTTCCTAATGTGTTAGCATATTCGTCCCCCTTCAATAAGTTTAATCCGATAATCTTCCAAAAGTAACATTTGTCAACAACGACAGTAGAAAAACACTTCTGTTTCAACCAAACAGTTGTTATGTTTGTATCATTACAATTTTTGAATATTGTGAATAATTGATAATAACATACTCGAATGTCCTGTTGGCGTCGATGCCGAAGCTGGATGAGGGGAAGTACACGAGGTGGTCGGGGTCGCCGAAGTGCGAGCGGAACGTGTACGCGAACGTGCCGTTGCTCGACTCGTCGAAGTGGGACATCTTTGATATCACCTGAAAATAGTACTCTATTATATACACTGTTCCGGGACAAAACGTGGACTTTATACACTAAAAAAGACGGCTACATTATTTGTGTTATATTTCAACACTAGCTGTTGCTCGCGACTTCACCCGCGTGTAATGAAAAAATAATAAAAAATATAGCCTATGTTACTAACTGATAACGTAGCTTTTTAATGGTGAAAAAATTTTTGAAATAGACCTAATAGTTTTTGTGTTATTTCAATACATACAAAAATATAAATCTTTTCTCTTTATAATATTACGAGCCGTTGCTCGCGACTTCGCCCGCGTGAAATTACAAATATAACCTATTACGTTCGGCCTTTTTTTCAACCTATTACCAAAAGTATTAACTTAGTAGTAATCTACGTAATAACAGAAATCTACCGATGCAAGATTCCAAATTTCTAAGTCCGGTAGCTTGTAAGCTGATTTTTCGGTTACCCTTATTGTTTGTGTTCGCGATATCTTCTAAACTATTAGTCCAATTTTAATACTGTAAATGACAATTTTATTCTACATTAAATTGTCCTGATAACAAACGCATTTTTTTGGATAAGGATTAATATTGAAACCAATAAAAGAACGCTGCAAATAGCGTTGGATTTTTAATTCATTTTGTAAACACAAAAGTGGTTATTGTAAGAAAACCCTTAAAGATAGATATATGCTATCACGCACTTTTCTGTAGAACTTTTTAAGATCTACAATTCTTTCATACATAATTTTTATATACCTCTAACGGTTTAGGCAGCGTAAGCCGAGAAAGTTAAAGTTTATTGAGTTTTTAACGCCGGCGTCCAGAAACACGCTGTTTATTAATAGTTCCTGAACATTAGTAATAATAAAATATAGCCTATGTTACTCACAGATAAATTACCTTTCTGATGGTGAAAAATTTTTAAAATCGGCGCAGTAGTTTTTGTGTTATTTCAATACATACAAAAATATAAATCTTTTCTCTTTATAATATTACTATAGACATAAGGTTATAGAAACGTTTATTGCCACAACTATATTGTAATTAACATCATTGCAAGAGATATGGGTATTAGCAATTTTCTAAAAGAAGAGTCAATTTTAATTGTAAACTGAATAACACAGGTCACGATATTTCTCCCGTTATTTGGATATACGAATGTTACCTTGGCGTATGTGAGCTCGTTGCCGGCCTGCATGGTGTAGAAGGCGTCATCGATGCCGGAGAGGCCGACGTACGCGCCCGGCTCGCCGTATATCGCCACCTCCACGCGCTCGCCCGTGCGGTGCTTGCGGTTGTTCACAAACACAGTGAACTGAACACAACATAATTAAACTTCGACATATGATTTAATTCTTAATTAGATAGCTCCTATGTACTGTATGTTTGCAAAATAAATTTTCAATATAAAACTTTAAACATTAATACGATAAATTACGACTTATCAAAAACGAACATACGATAGACATCAAAAATCTACAGACTTTCTAATTACTTTCAAATTCACATAACAATTAGCATCTATTTAATATAAAAAACAAAACAAGTGAATTGCTAAATAGTGACTTAAGATAGTTTACGGAGGAGCCATTTATACTAGTATAGCGCCCGGCAAACATCTTGAACAATACATTTAGTTGCGCAGAAGTCGATTTTAGGGTCTTTTTGGCGGGGCGAGGGAGGACGCGAGCGCGCGCTCGCTTGCTATTGGTTAATCAGTGGGCCTTTGCGTCCCGCTTCTCTCCTCACGTTCCGTTAACTCCCGAATACACTGATCTCCAGTTTTGTTGACCAAAATTCGCTGTTAATTTTTTTCGGTAATAATTGTTTTTAGTTTTTTTCTGTTGTTGTTATTGTGGAGTCTTATTTGTTTTTTATTGTTAAGTTTTATTTAATTGTTATTGTTTTGACTTTTCGTGTTGAGTATGCCACGAAAAAGTAACATTGTTGTATAAAGACAAGCCAGGAAAATGGTGTATGATGTATATTGTTTCATGAAACAAGAATCATCTAAAGAAATTGAAGTATTACAAAGAACAGCACAAGCTGTTTATGCGTGTCTGGCATAGTTTTAAAATTCAAAATTACATTTTTTCATTCCTAATGAATACAAATACTTAAAATATGTCATTTATTTTGTCTAAAAGTGTACGTGCGCGAAACTTCCCCCACTACGCCGCTTTTTGTTCAAGAAGTTTGCCGGGCGTTATAACTGACATTGTTTCTGGAGATGCCGTTGACGGGGAATGTGAGCGAGTCTGCGAGCAGATGTCCGCGGCGCTGCGCCGCCCACACCAGCAGCGTGGCCACCGGCGCCATCTCCGCGGACAGCACCACCGCGAACGTGCGCACACCCTCCTGAATACAACAAAACATAGTTTAGATGGATGGATGTTTGTTAGATTTTGTACTCTAGACTTCTAAACGAATATCAATGAAATTTGGCGATGTAGAACTGTATAAATGTAGCCTGGAAGAACACAGACATCTTACTTTTGATTTTTCATTCCACGCGGACGGAGTCTCGCGCAATAGCTAGTTTATTATTCCGAATTTGATATACAAGGGAAGTGTAACGATGTATACATACCTGCATAATTTCTTGTCCACTGGTCAGGATGATTCCTTTCGACATGACGACATAGCTGAACGACTCCATGAAGAAGTTGCTCTGCACGTGGAATATTATGTATTCGCCCACCTGTACAAAAATTACCGATATTTTATATGTATTAGATGAGTGAAATAAAGCTACTACATAAGCTTAAAGCTAATCGAATGGCAAGATTCAATTCCACAACTTGGGTCGGACATCATTAACTAGGATTTTTTTGTGGTACGTATAAAATACGTACCCTAGCATCAGTGGTGCTGGTGGAGACCCTGAGATGGTGGTTATTGGGGCTGTAGTGGGGCACAAAGTGCACGTCTGCAGCCGCGCGCCCTCCTAGCGCGTCTCCTAGCTGCGCGCTCAGCCGCACGCCCGTTACACCCGCCAGTACCTCGCGGTAGTTAGGGTCGTTTTCTAACTCTGAAACAAACAAAAATGTATTAAAACAATACTGTATGATCTGAAATATCTTGTACAAGACACTAGATTCCTTAGTCAATGATTATAAAATATATCGCAAATATAACATTGAAGGTATCTTTTGGTGAGCTAGGTTGACTTGAGTGGTCCAAAACAATATGCAAAATCCGCCCTAGTCCTGGATTTCAAACCATATCCTAGGGGATCCTTTGAATAGTAGTTTAATTAATAATTTAAAATACGGTTTAATTAGTAATAGGTTGCTAATATTAACATTTATTTAATTTAGGCGCTAAACTGCGCTATCTAACCTACATTTTTTATGGATAAAGAGCAAAAAATCTCCCTGTAAAGATTTTTTTAACATAAATAAACCAGCGCTTGACCACGATTCTCCTAAGCTAAGTAAAGACGCAGTCGAAGGCTAGCTCAATAAGTGCAGATTCACCCTGCTCTTGAAGGCACCCACGTCATAACTGGACGGGAACACTGAAATATTGTACGTATTTTAAAAACATACTCAGTAGTTTGTATAGATCCAGTCGCAGATGCCACACGGCGTCGTGTCCCGGCGCGAGCGTGGGCCGCTGCGGCTCGATGCCGCCGCCGCGCCCCTCCACCTGCACGTTCACCACCAGCGACACGCCCGCCGCCTGCCACTGCGGCAGCGGGGACCCGTCGTGGTACGACACCACCATCTGCACACAAACATACACCATGGCAACATGAAAGGCTAGTTGCTCCTGTTGCTAAATGATCCAATTTGCTAAATTATAAAGTTAATGTACCTGTCCTTTTGAAATGTAACCAAAATTATCAAAAACTAGCTGTTGCTGTGTTAATAAAAAATAATAAACAGTATAGCTTATGATACTCATTGATAACGTAGCTGTTTAATGGTGAAAAAATTTGAAATCGGCCCAGTAGTTTTTGAGTTATTTCAATACATATTTATAAAAATCCAAATCTTTCCTCTTTATAATATTAGTATAGATATACTATTAATAATTTGACGAAAACATAAAATTTTAGCCTATATTACCATATATTAGTGATAACATAGCTTTCTAATAGCAAAGTGAGTTTTTGTAATCAGTACAGTAGTTTTTAAGTTTATTTGTTATATGCAAAACTACATATTTCCTCTTTAAAATTATTATAGAAAATACACTTACATAAACATCAAAAGGCATAGCGGGTTTGAAGACTTGCAGTGATCCTCCTAGGAAGGTAACCGCTAAGGAGGAGTTAAATATCCTCGCGATGCTGTACCCCTCGATGACGTCATCGAGGAAGGGGTCCCCCACCGACGCCGTGATGATGACCTCCACACCCTCAAGGGTGGGCACTAACTGTGCTAACTCTGACATCGGGTATTTGAAGTCATATGTCCCATTGAACTGTTAAAAAATAGAATATATTAATTATTTTAATTTTATTATCAACGTTTACTTGTGGTTGGAAAAATAAATTACTAAGAACATTTTACATTATAAGATTGATTTTACATTTACATCCTTTTTGTTCTACAAAAATGCTGAACCTGATGTTGATGTTACCAAAACACACATTACAATGCCTTAGTTTTCTCAATTTATTTTATGTATAACAACATTAACTTAAGGTTATAGAAGACAAGCGATCGCCCGCGACTTAATCCTCGCGAAATAATTAAAAAATCTTTAGACTATATGTTCTATATCTGTGGTTAATTTCATTGAGATTCATTGAGCAGTTCTGGAGATATGTAGTAACAAACATCAATCCATCTAAACTTTCACATTTATATTAGTATAAGAAGTAAGATAAGTTAAAATGAACTGGTTACATACAAATCTGAGATAAGGTAAGCGCGTGTTGTAGGGGTCGTTGTAGTAGCTGCTATAGGAGGAGGTGGAGTACGTGTTGTAGTTAGGGTTGTCCGCGCCCTGCATTGCCACCTGCACCGGGTCCGGCTTCGGCATCCAGAACGGGAACTTTTCATCCTAACAACATCAAAATTTAAATATAGACAGTTAAAAAGTGTCATTTCAGTTTTAAATTATGCAACAATTTTCATAAGCAGTCATAATTAATCTAACGAAAACAACATACAACGCAATAAAAGCAAACGGTAATCCGGTACACGTTTTGTTAATTGACAACTCTAGCATTATAGCAATGAGTTATGTAAATAAAGAATAGTGAATAGAAGAAAATGAAAAGAATAGTAATAAAAAGAAATTAGCTGTGTATTTACTAATCGACTTTTTTCGTCCATATATATTTATAACCTACGTTATATTGGTTTTTGTTAGGCGTCTCGTTTTAAAATGGTCAAATGATTGTATTTTTTAAGGTAAACACCGCCAATTTCATTAATTGTACAATTGACTTACAAAGTTGAAGATCCTGGTGTAGACCTTCTGCGGGTCGTACCACCAGTCGGGCTGGTCGAGCTGGTTGGGCTGTCCGGGCAGGTGCTGCACGTCGGCGGGCCCGTGCCGCTCGTCCGTGTACTCGTATTGGTACGTCTCGTTGTACAAGTACGGGTTCAAATTTTGACGCACTAAAAATAAAGGAACAAATAATTAAAAATATGAATATAGACATTTTTATTTATTTGTGTTTTTATTATTTTTAAAGTAATTGTCACTTTATTTCATAAAAGTTCTCTTTTTGGCTACATTTGTTCAAAAGCAAAACCATTTTAAATGCTAAAGATTGAACATTAAACAATTTGCTTCATAGTACTTCGTCCTATTTTGTTAAAATGCAAGCAATATATAGGATAATTTAGTTTCGACAAAGCTGTTTATAGTCGTACACAAATATTATAAAGAGGAAAAATTTTCGGATTTTCGTATGTTTTGAAATAACTCAAAAATTACTAGGCAGATTTTAAAGCGTTAAAATGCTGCGTAACATAGACTACTCATTTACTTCTTTTTTTTTTTTTTTTTTTTTTTAAAATTCGATTAGGAAAAAGTCGCGGGCGAAAGCTAGTATTATTTATATTTTCACTCGCCTCTAGTATACTGGTTGGTGGGATATGTCCCGTATGCTCCAGGCTGTCCCCTGTTGTTGAACTGTCCCTGTGTGAAGTAGCGCGGCCGGTGCTGCGGGATGGGCCGCACGGTGGCCTTCAGCGTGAGGTTGCCGCGCACCGGCGCGCCCGACGTGTAGTTCGCCATTATACGACCGTGGATGAACGGCTCCGTGTTGAAGAAGAACGCTGGCATTGTCACGTTCACCTGCAATTACAATAGTTAATTATCTTTAAACAGAAAACAGAACAGAAAAGCGGGTATTATCAAGAAGGGAGTGATAACTGAGTTATTTGGAGAATGAAATCCCGGCGCGCCGGCCCTACGGGAGTAGGATAAGATAGGGGAGACGATGACGAGAAAACAGTACAGTCAGATGCATAAATATGTATACATTTATAAAAACTTTTGGTTTAAACAGTATGTATTTAAGGTAAGAAGCATACAAACAGATGAATCCATACTATTCAAAAGAAAATCGGTACCGCACCGGAGTAGCGGCGCAACACTAGATTATTGGCATACATGTCCCCATCCCTATAACATCTGTCAATGTCAAGCAGCCAGCATAAGTATTATGCGCGCCAAACCTGGCGGTGATCGTTAGACTAAGTATCGTAAATACGTATTTATGCAACTAACTGTACAATGAAAATAGTTATTATTAATGACATTTACCTCGTATCTTGTCTGGTAATACTCTTCTACGAGGAAGTGCGCGAGCTCTGTCTGGCCGAGCGCCTCAACGCGTACTGCCCACTCTCCATACTGCGGTTGATCCGACATCTGATACTGCAGACTCACCGTGCCGAAGTTACTCTGCAATGACATTTGTCAATATGTACTGTCACTGTTCTGACAAAGGATGCCTATTCCCTATTTTACATGTCGGACAGCAGATGTCGTTAAGTGAACATTGTCGACAATTATCTTCAACAACATTAGGGAAATCGGATATATTATATGTCTTCAATAAACAAGGACAGAGACAAGGATTATTTCCCGTCGATCCCAACTCCCCTTTCTGTCATCTTATTAGAGAAAAAGTTTATCTTAGTAGTCAACAACTAAAATTAACCTCTCTGATTACTTTTAGCAATAAAACGTTAAATACTATACGAACATTGATACAAGAACTATACTGCTTCATATTGTACTTGTTTAGCATGAGAGTTTAATTTCACTATTGTCTTGGTCAAAGAACACTTATTGCACAGATTACACAGAAAGTTTCCATTACACAATCACAATAACTATTAGCATTGTTATATTTGCTATAAGACCTGACTGAAGGTTAATAAAAAATGTTCCATATTCTTATTTAAATTGATTGAACCTAATACTAATTACTATTAAAGTTAGACTTAAGTTTAGTTAGACATAAAAACTAACCTGTCTTGAGAGCCATCTCTTCATAATCCTACCACTAGGGTCCAAGATATAAACGTCGATGGCACGACCAAATGCCTTCAGTTCTGTGTTGATTGGTATTATGCGGAATTTCACTGTAAAATATAAAAAATTATTAATTACATATATGGAACAAGCCAAATTAGCAAGCAGAGACATATGTTTTTTTTTATATTGTTGCCAGCCTTTAATCGACGGAGGATGCAAATAGTTTCCCCTTCCTATGCATCTCCTCCACCGTTAAATCCACTTTTCCTTTCCATCCTTCCCTCTTAAGAAAAGGGTGGAAAGGGAAAGGGATTATAAATGTTTCCAATAAAGAGCTATACATTGTAAAGATATTTGACAGACACTTTTGCCTCACTTTACATTAACAAAAAAAAATACTTTTACTTGTCACATACCAGTCTGTCCCTGTTTGTAGACAGGTTTGTCCATCTGTATGAATATGGTCATGAATCTGTTCGAGAACGTGAGCTGGGTCTCGTTGACGAATGCGCGGCCGCCGAACGGGTCGTCTAAATACAAGCCTTCCACACGCAGCTTATAGTCACCGCCCACTGATGTGGCTGGCACCTGAGAGACATGTCACATAACTAAGTTGTATGATAACTTAATGAAGGAACAAAATTATTTTTCTTTGTTAATAAATACAAATGTTTCTTTATAGATTAGATCTTAGCTTAAGTATTGATATATTAACAAAAAGACGCCAAATAAACAAAGACTCATCTTTTAAAACTTAACTCTTGCACTTAGAAACGTAAAAATGGTTAAGAAAATTCTTTAATGTAGATTTGTCATGCTAAATCTTAAATTAGCAGCCTCCTTAAAGACTAATTAACAACCAAATATTCACTATCGTGTTATAAGTTTTCCACAAATACAAAACTTCAAACACGATTTATTTGTCCGAATGTCGCGACGGGTCATTGTGCGTGCCCGGTCAGTCACGAGACCGTTGTCATTGGTCATTGTTAACAATCGACCACCGAGGCCGACGCCCGACATCAATCATAATTTGATGTGTGTATTATTGCAAGAATATGGTTACGTTTCTCCTGTTATTTTCACATCTGACTTGATTACTTCTTAATAAATATCATTTGGTAAAATGATAGACATTTCATGTAAATATTTACCCTCATGTTAAGTGTCTCTGGCACTCCTTCTTTGACCTTCTCGATGACGTCAGCAATTTCAACGCCATTGCGCGAGATGGATGCGCGGATGGTCATTTGTAGACGCGCGCGCAGGATGTTTGCAGAGATCTTGTATATCTGTCCCGGCCGTACCATACGGGACGCCACTATGAAGTATGTACTGAAAATTACGTGACAATTAGTCATAAACGTCGCATAGGCTGATTTCCAAGTAATAAAAACACTTGCAATGTTTATTTGTGATGGAAATAAAACACTCACGCTTCATTTATAATGACGCTGTCATGTTCTAATTCTGAACTCTTGAATGAAGGGTTGTAACTCCTGCTGGAGTCCCAGGTGGGTTTCGGCGTGTTATCACCGCCGTACGGATTCTGGTACGTCTGGTCATTACGGTTGTCGTACTGCCCGTACTGGTTCCGGTTTGGTTCGAACTGATTTACGTCGTACTGGTTACGATTCGGTACTCTCCGGTTTGGGTCGTACGGGTTGTCGTACTGGTTGTTGTAGTAATCATTTGTGGGATTCTGAACATCTGGATTGTATGTTGGCGTGGCATAGTCCTGACCCGTGCATATATGTAGAACCAATATAAGGGTCAGGCATAAACCTATGTGAGTCATTGTTCACTCTTTTAGGGCTACCTGTAACAAGAAAATAATTTAAATAAAAGATGATTGTATACTGAGTCGCGCCAACATGGGAAATGAATATCTAGAATATCTCAATTATATTTAGAAATGTGTTCCATTTCGATACGGCAATGTAAGAGCTTATTTTTCTTACATAGAAATCCGGTGACAGGCATTCACTAAGGAAACCTATTTTCCATACTCTATTGGATTAAGGATATTACACGCAACTGGACGCAACTTTCTTATAGGTTAACCTGTATAAGGGTAAAATCAGGCTAATTCAATACCTTAAAATTGTCTTTTATCATACCTAAATTATCGTTGCCTCTTTTGATTAATGATCAGAAATGCTTAATTAATGGAATATTTTGGTAAATTATCTCTAAATGTTTCAAATATCTTTTCTGTAATCGTGGAGACTCATTTATCGATCAGTTTTATACAAAATGTAAATTCACACGTGTTTGTAACCTAATTTTAAGCTTATCTAAGATATAAACCATCAGAATGCCTACGAACCGGTCAGTCGACATACGGAAACATAATACACGCGGAGTGCTGCAGTTCATCAGTTAACGATGCTATACGTTCCGTTAACATTTAGTGCCTCTTTCCACTAGCACGACTAGCCGCGCGAAACCGCTCGGCTACTTTTTTAACAATGTATGTATTACGCGTTTCTAATATCTAAATGGTCCAGGGTAATCGGCACGCTGCGCAGTGTCCTGCTCTGGCATCCCGCTATGCTCCACACACCTATAATTGTGTTCTGAGCAGCGACTCGCGGGAAGTTAAGAGTCGTCAAGATATTTGAAAACAATAATAAACTATACTGCACTACTGACGCGGCTATTATTACTATGGAAAGAGCAATCGTGTGCAGATAGTCGCCAGTGTAAAACGCGCGTTACATAGACGAATCGCAACTTGGAATCCTGGCCTAAATTTCTCTAGACACATCTTCTATTTCTATTTCCTTAAAGCATATAATAATTTCCCATTACAATATTGTAAAATCGAGAGCAAAAATGTCTTAAAATATCAGTACGAAATATACACTGACACATTAACAACTCTATCACAGATGAGGAAATATTTGGCAAAGAAAGAAATGCAGAGATAGGAGAAATATCTTCTTTATGTGCATCCTCTTTGTCTTCTCTGTCAATTAATGGTATGCAATGCATCTGCAAAAGCAGATGTCAATGGGCAAGGGTCATTTTTCTATTTCTGACGAATTCCAGTGACTCCAATCTTGTTTGCAACCTTTAATATTAAAAAAATATCCTCTCCTACTTGCATAGACTATACAACAGCTGAAATGCCTACATTTCAAGATCATCAATTTTAATTAAATATACACACATTTTAAAAAGTATTTTAAGAATATTATTTTTAAAAAAAATATTTAAAAAAATACTATACCATTTTGAATTCAACAAAGTACAGTGTAGAGTGCAGCAACTCTACTAAAAATAAACACTCATTTGGGTTAAGTAACTGGCAGCTAGTCAGGATTGATGGGCCAATGTTTAATCTATTTTTAAAATGTTTAACTATGAAGCGAAAACTAGAGTGTAAATATTATTAGAAATTATTAAACGACTGCTTTCTTCCACAATCTTCTTTATGTCTTTTGAGCCGTGCAAGTTCAAATTGTAAAATCATGGAAAATAATTGTTGCCAGGTTAAGACGCTGCCAGTTTCTCCTGTTTTTTGCTTCTTTTGTAGAAAGGTTAATATTCTACTTCTATATACTTACAACTTGAAAATCAATGTTTTATGTTTGACCTCATGTGTTCCTAAACAACCAAGCTGATTATTATAAAGACATTTTATAAGGTTCCCATAAAGGTTTATAGCTTTAAAAAATGAATTAAATAAAGGTGTTTTCAAGTAATAATTCAATCTCTATACATTATAAGTCATATTGGTCCACATTTACTTGTTAGATTAGAAATGAATTGATTTGATATATTAGAATCTTATGGGATTTCATTTAATAGATACAAATCTAACAGATGTTTATCAAAAGTGCAAATATTGTTCAATTTAGAAAGAATTTTATGATTGTGTTGTAATATTCACTGGTTTTGTCTCTTGTTAAAATATGCCGGCATTTTAAAATATAACAAATTAAAAGTTACCTTTCGATCCATCTACACCTTCGTAAAGGCACGGTTATAATTTTACGCGCACCTAAATTATTATAGCGATAAATTATGTTAAACAAGTTTCGAATGAAGATCGTTAAGGAACGTAAACAATGCGGAATTGATCACAGATTAGAGAAAATTATAAATACAAAAGCAAATATTATGCAGCTTACATTGCTTAACTATATCGTAGAAATTGAACATTTTCATATGACGTTTTTTATAATAAAATCATAAATACTTAACCTGAAGTTAACGCCCATGGAAACGCCTGGTTTTTTGAACACTCAACGTTAAAATACAACGCCTTACTTCACTGGCACGCTATAGTAAAATTACTAATTTCTTTAAATAAACTCTAATTATTTTGTTGTTTGTAATACATTGAAATTGTTATTTAAACCAAACAAAATTGTTACACGGTGTCATTACTCACATCATTTATGAAAGATGCCAAAAGATGCAAGAAAGTAAACTCGCGCAAGCGCACCGCACCACGCCCGTCCAGATTAAAAAGCGGCAACCGTCAAACCTAATCGGTAAGAAATTACTAAATCATTATGAACATTTATACTCATATTTACCGATATTGAAAAATCATAGTAATGCACTAATTTAATGATATCTATGTGATCAAAACGCATGTTATTATTTAAATTATTTTCTTGCAACACAACCGACTGGTTCTATCGACACTGGCAACAGAAAGCTAAAAAAAGATCGATTTTTTTAATGCAAATAAAAATCTAGTTTGTATACATAATTTTTATTGTAGTCGAATTTATCATAGAATTTCAATGCATTTAAAATAAAATATACACTTTGGGGTAATCGGAAGGCCTTCCCATGGTACCTTTCATATTTTAGTAAGAGGTTCCACCTGGAAGATTACACTTCATAGTTTTTCGTATAGAGTCTTAAAACTTAGTTTTTTATACTTGCTTTTGTAGTACTTGCTATTCAAAATGCAGAATCCAGGACAACGAAGCTCGGCGGTAAAGAATTACTCGAAATATTTCAATTGGGTTGATTTTATGTAACCACCACTACCACCTATATCAATCACATTTTTTATATATTGACCGTAGGTAATGGCCCTACTACCCTCGTTGTCCAAAACGCAGATACTATAGCAATGGCTATTCATTTCTTTTGCTTGTGTTACACTGTAAAATTGGCCAAATTGCCACAGATGGAAGGGAGGGTTTTTAGGAAGGTCTGTGGAAAGGTCCAGTTTTCCTTTAGGAAGTCCTATCTCCTAGATGTTTTTTTACCAAAAGATAACCCATAATCAGAACAATGTATGTAAAACCAAAAGACTAAATATCGCGATTCTATGCATGATCACCGAAAATATTTGATGACACATGTTTAGTGTTCATAATTTTCTTTTTTAGATGCGTTGCTTGACTGGTGTTATTCGTAATTTGTATTTTGTTGTAAGACAACAAAGTGATGTCTTTATCTTTATGGCCAAAGTAGCTCAGTAAACAAAAGTATTACTATATGTTTTTTGATGCAATTAATAAATGTAATTTTTAATTTTACAAAATCACACGTCATTCAGGAAAGGAACAAAGAATTATAAAGGTATTTTTATTGTACTTGTCTTGCATTCAAGACATAAGAACTTACATATTAAATTTTAACAATAAGGAGACTTTAAATCCATTATTAAGAGTTACAACATGGTTTTATAAATTCAAGTTAAATTCTATGTACCAATGACGTGAAATTTTAATACAATATGTTTAATATTCAAAAGCCTCATGAATATTTTAATCAACTTAACAATTTTCCTAAACTCCCGAATTATGAAATCTATTGTGATCCTTACATTAATGATACAAAATACATGCTATTAAGTATTGGTTATAGGGCATTTATCAAATTGAGAGGCTCCTCATATCAAGTCCTATATCTTACATATACAGAACATAATGTAAACTAAATAATAATATTCTGAAGGGGTTGTGAAAATAATAAACTTAGGACTTGGATCAAGTTCACCAATATATACATACATAAATACAATAAAGATTCAGGGCATTATGGAAAGTTTTAAAAAATAAGGCAATATTGTTTATTATCTCCCATTGCAAGCTGTTTTACATTCAACATAGACACATTCAACAGGGATAACAAAATAAAAAATATTGTGATTGATGAAATTCTAATTAACCACTGAATTCTCGACAAGTTAGCAGGACTTCATAAACAAAGGAATAGATCGGAAAAAACAAAATGATGTGTTGCGGTGACGGGCGAGGGATAGTCACGGTCTAGCGTGCTACTGCAGAACAAGGGGTCGACTCCGCCGTCCAGGCCTCCACTCCACTCCTCATTGAAAACGCATGGTACGCCAGCATCATCCAATTTATCTCTTTTTTGTCAAATAAATCTGTACAAAATATATTAAATATATACTCTGTAATGCTAAAAACTGTAACTCTACCCTCATCAATAGTTCAATCACGATTATTAAATGATTTAAAAAACACAACTCGTTCACGTGCAAGAACAAACATCTAACGTATCGGCGGGCGACGTATGTACAAGTGGCTCTCTCAGTCTCGTCACGGGGCCGCGTGCGTGGTACAAGTGTGTGGGTGTCGGGATCCTTTGCTTAGAGTCCGAGTGCGGTGCGGCGGAGCGGCGCGCTAGTTGCGCTCCGACTCGTCGCAGTCGCGCGAGATGTGGCCGGGCTTGCCGCACACGTAGCACGTCTTGGTGCCGTCGGGGCAATTGCGCGAGATGTGTCCCGCCTTGTTGCACGTGTAGCACGTCTGCCCCGAGCTGTCGCGCCCGCCCTCCGGGCAGTTGCGCGCGATGTGCCCCGTCTTGTTGCAGTTGTAGCACGACGGCTCGTCGGGGCTCTGCGCGCACTCGCGCGCTATGTGCCCCGTACCGTTACATCTGCAGACACAAAAACACTTACTTTTAATATTATGTGTAATATAAAACAAATGTTAATAATATAACGATGAATATAATGTGAGATAAAATAGGTGGAACATTTAAAACACCAGGCGGGCGCAATAGAGAATAAGAAATAGTGGCACCTGTTTACAAATTCAAGAATGTCGTCAAATTATGAAAATTCAAATAATTTCTGTCAACAAATTTTATTAACACATTAGTGAGAGCAATGGGTTGTCGGGGCACGTGTAAAGGGTCGATCCGATTAGAACAGGCGCTAGGGGCACGTGCGAGACTTATTGACACAGAGTGGGTGGCAATTAGGGCGTTAGGGCGGGTCAAGTTCATGTGGTTGCCGGTAGCTATGTTATTAGGGAGAGATTACAGTCGGACTGTAGAATGAAGGTCAAATGTGATGGCTTTTGTCGATTATAAAAGATAAAAGTCGGCGCCTTTAAGTTAATTGGATAAATAGAAAGCTTATACAGTACATAGTTGGATTAAGAAAATAAGCTGGTATTTTACTTGCCCATATAGGCTTCGCAAATTATACATTAACTTGGAGTTTTAGGACTTATTATATGAGGACGATCCTTATCAACATCGCGAAAAAATAATGAGCACTGACTAACACGAAGGAAATAGCGTTTACTATAAACTATAAGCGCGTGTGTATATCGTAGTGTCCGAACCTGTAGCAACGGTCGGCCTCCTCCTTGCAGTCGCGCGCGAAGTGGCCGGTGCGGTTGCACTTGAAGCACTTTTCGCGCTGTCGGTTGAAGCCGGTGTCGCGCGACGCGACGCCGCCGCCCTGCGTGCACTCGCGGGCGAAGTGCCCGGTCCTGTTGCACTTGTAGCACACGCTCGAACTCATTGCTGGAACAACATTACCACATGATAAGCTCTCGAATCGTTCATACCTAAAAGCATAATAATAAAAAAACCTTTTTAAATATTACAGTCTTGAATTCTAAGAGTTCTTATAAAATTAATGTTTTAAAGCACTAACTAGCATCTTGCAATCCTATTAGAAATAAAGTCATTGGAAAAAACTACGTCACGTTAAAATTTAATGAAATGATCACGTTCCTTAACTGGAGTAGGAAAACTGAAGCTATACAACTGTTCAAACACGTTACGAAATCACGTTTTCTATTATGCCTTGTTCAACTACCCAACTAAACATAATCAATTAGTAAAAGTTTGTTTTACTCGTATTTCGTATGTCGCACAACTACGAAAACGTATTACAAACGCTTGTGTAATGCTCACGTGGAAAAAGTATTTACATTCTATGCAGTTGACGTCTTGAACTTCGTCGGTGATAACGCACGGGAACAAGATCACGGCGAGTTATGACTGATTGTTACCAATTGGTCCGTGTACCAACAAACGATAGGACATAAGAGTAGGAAATTTATAGACAGAGATGCAAACCAATTAACGATGTTACGATATTTTTACTTCACTGAATTTGTTCAATGAAACGTAATAAAATATACAGCGCATAATACAACTTGATCTATAAATAGCTAAATAATTACACTGTTTGGATTTAGATTTACAACATCATGCTCATAACCCAGAGGGGATGGGCAAAGACCATAGTCATCCATTTAGCTTGATCCTAACAACTCTCTTGCTTTTTCTACAATCAAACAACTACACATTAATGCAGTCGGTTTTGGTTGTTCTTACTACTTTTCCAAAGTATTTTTTTCAAAATATTTTTCAAAAGATTTTGTACTAAATCTCATACTAAAACAGTTGCTTATCAAAGACTATTTTGTGATTTTGCTTTGATAAATGATAAAATGTAAACATGTACATTTGCCAAGAATTTATATAGCACATAATGTAAATTTTACAATAAAATTAATTTTACTAATCATTGTTACACTGATTACATAAGAAGTAAAAGATAATGGTAACCATATTGTTTTGTTCAATAAATCTAATATAAATGAGTTGCTTTCATACAAATATGCAACTTGAGAGTTGTTCAGAGCAACATGAATAAACATTAAATGGTTTTAGTGAAAGTGTATGCTGTGAAAATAGGCAGTAATAGTGACTTTTATTTCACACCTCGGTTCCACTGAGTTTAATCAATTACTATGATTTACTTTCAGAGTATTGTAAAAAGACATTGTAATCTTACTAATATAATGTTTGTATGGATGGATGTTTGTTAATTTGTATCTCCTAAATGGCTCAGCAGGTCTCGCTCAAGTCTGGCATAGACGTAGAACACAGTCTCGAAGGATACACATGCTTTACCCGTAACTTAGTACTGCTGACTAACTTTGTGAATGTTGGTGGTTTATATATACTCAAATATCTAACTATTAACAAGGCTATGATAAAACTTGCTTACAATAATTAAATACTTAAAAAAAGTTGTAGCAATAAACAAATATTAAGTAACAATATTTAACTTTGAAAGTATAACAAGAGGGCTATGGTGTACATAGCACAATTGCTTTCTAAAACATAACCACTTCATATTCTAGGTCAGTGGGTTGATTGTACTGAAAGTCTTGATACTGGTTTTGCTACCAATATGCAGGTGTAATGAACTTTTGTCATACATAACCTTGTCGCAGTGTCTCTGCACAGGTCTTTTGAAGGTCAGATAACTCAAATTATCACTATGGTATAACTTTGATATTATTTTCTATTTAGTATATTACAATGAGTTATGTAATCAATTTTAAAGCTCTTATTTTTTTTTTCGTAAACTTCTAATGTAAATAGTAAAACTGAAGTATTCAAAGTAGGTAATTCCACTACATTAACAAAATCAAGGAAAATGTAAGTTTATGATGGTTTGCCTCAAAGTTCGGTTAATATCTTGGCCGCTACTATTATGACTCGGAGGATCTCTCCACTTGTGCATAACACAGTCAACCTATAACTGATTTTTAGCCATTAGGTAAAAAAATATCCAATGAGAATCACATCTGTGATTGAGTGCTGTCTTGTGAGCATTATTTGAAAAAAAATCAAAATATTCATTTCAGTAAAATTTAGATTTTTCTAAATCAATGTCTAATTTAATTTTATGAAGTTACCCAATGAAATACACATGATGTAGATAACAACTCCATATCGTAAAAATAATTAGTGAAATTGGAGAAATAAGATGTGATTTCAAAAATTGTATTATTCATAAGCCCTTTCCGCATTTATAGATCCTATTGACATTGCTTTAGCATTAGTTTGGCTGAATGTATTCAATTTTTTTTTATGTTTTTTTTTCTTGCCTACTTCAATATTCTGTAAATAAGTAAACATTCACAATACATTAATTAGTGATGTAAAGGTTATGTAGTTCTTTAGTAAAAATCTTTAATACAACTAGTCATTTAGCAGCACATAAGACAATGATAATTTAAACTTTCCCACACGAAGTTCACGGTGGTGATGCGTCACTTGTACATAGCTACTATGTGCACAGAAAAGAAACGTTGACTTCACGCCACGACCGACATAAAATCTTGCAATTGAAGTACGATAAAAAGATTCCAATTATCTTTTTTTCCATCTTAAACTGAAGTTTAATGCTGAAGCAACACGTTTCACAATTATTCATCTTCGATATGTGTGTCACAACGATTTAAAACCACTGTCAAACTAACCATGTTCATCAAACAACCTAAGCTCGTGAACGAGTAAAATTAAAACTGGTTAATTTTCAATGAAATTGCGTTAAAACACTTCGTGATTAAACTTCGCATTGAAAACGTTGGTAAAGTAAATACGCGGTATAGTTTTCGAACCACGTGTAGAAGCACCGGTAGCGCGGTTTTTAGAGATAGTTATGGAGACTTTCACTTACCTATTAGTTATGAAACTTCTTAAGCACTTAAAACACTATTACTAGGATCGTTACACGACCAACAATTGAATTTTTATTTCGAAAAAGCTATTAAATTACGACGCTAAGTTTGCAAGGAAGCCAGCCACCATCGCTACAAATTCGTAAAAGACATTTTAAGCATAGACAAAACAATAAAAAATAAAACTCTGGAACCGCTATTTGGATTGCCTATTAAAAAAATTGATTATACTTCGAAAATGAGGCATAATAAACTTTTTGCAAAGCTACATCTAGAAATTGTTCATAATGTAGTGTATTCTAAACATTCTTATGATTTAATGAACTATTCAAATAATGTAAAATGCAGTAAATAGCATTTTCAGATGCTGAAATAGATTAACCATAACGATTACAGTATTTTGAATTTTGATACATTGTTGATTCTTTTTTGTTTTTTTAGAAAACCCTGTCGAGTCAGTGAAAATAAAGAAAATTCTCAGAACCGGGTAATTTGCTTTATTTAGAACTTTTGTGAGTTATAATTTCTGTGCGGGATTGTCAGGCGATTGGGGGATGCGCAAGTGGCGCCAAAGAACTTCGTGGTGAGATGATGTCATACCACTGTCACATGTCACCCCATGTCACTGTCTTGCCACAATTAGTCATTGCCATTTATAGCCAAATTGATGATCTGCAGATCAGCTCACTGTTCTCATGGGCGAAGCAGATCAGTGAACTATCCGCAGATTACTTCAATTTGTACCTGCATACAGGTATGATTTACGTAAGTTGCAAGTCACTGAGTATTTCGCGAATGCTGAAAACGGAGGACCGCCCGCATTCTGTGGAATGTATTGAAATGTATTGGAAAAGCCTATGTACAACGTATGGGCAGAGAAAAATCGATGATGATAACGATGTGTACTTTGCGGGTCATAGTTATAGCATATCGCTCTGAGCCATGAACTAGTAATTTAGTTGTTGAACCGCAGCTCAACACCCCATACGCTATGTGAGCTGATATTTGGAGTGATTTACACACATCTAGAAAATTTGACATTTGGCATTTGAATTTGACAATTGTGTTATGCTAAGTGCACATTCAGCCAGTACAGTCGGTCAGTGGAGATCTCGTGTCTGGAATGACTGGACTGTCCATCGACTGCACTATGTAAACGCTAACTGGCACCAGTGAGACCACCTTTTTTGACCAGTCCAGCCATCCCGCCGCAACCCGCAACTGACGTATTGTGAACGGTTCGTCCTACGTCTAGTCCAGAGATGACGTAACCACGGAACCAAACGTTGCTTAATTGGTGGTTTGGGCTCGTTTGATTCGTCTTTACGAATACTTTGATACTATATGGTAAGTAGGGGCTGATGATGGAGCTGGAAGGCGGCCATAGGAACTCCGTAATTAAACAAGGCAACCCCATCGAGTTTGGACTCGTTTGATGTCGTTTGATTCTTCTTGACGGTTATCTTGGTTGGCACGAAAATTCAACTAATAATAACATTTTGTGAAAAATTTCGAATTTGAAATACTGAAAGGTTGAAAATAAAGTTATCGAAAAGAAAACAAACCCCTTTTTAAAAACAAGCTTTTACTATTATATAATATTTATCAATGAACGAATTAAAAAGTTAAAACTAAATTAACTGGTATCTGAAACACGTTGTCACCTCCGACTGTACTGGCTGAATGTGCACCGAGCATTATGTCAACTGTCGGTCGTGGGTTTGCACGATATACAAAAACAATTTTGTTTCTTTCATTTAGTCTTACTCTTGTGAATTTTAACAAAAGTGATAAAATTGTTGAGACAAATACAAACATGCTAAATTAAAATATTGTACTAAAAATATAGATTTCTTTTGTGTAGTTTATAATTTTGTTTTCTTGAGATGTCTACCGAAAAACGACCACCGACTCCTGATAACTCTGGGGAAGTTGATGGCGAAGAATGGATTGGTCCAATGCCAGCAGAAGCTGCTACACCGAAACCGAAGAAACGAAAAGGTATCGTGTTTGTTCATAACTTAGCAACTTGTCCTATTGGGTTCGGAGTAGATAATATAGCAAAACCCTTTCAGTTCTAGAATTTGAATCTTTATACCTGGAAAATCTGCCGTCATCAGAAACATATGAAAAAAGCTACATGCACAGAGATGTTGTCACTCATGTTGTTGTTACCAAAACAGATTTTGTTGTAACTGCCAGTCAAGATGGCCATCTCAAATTTTGGAAGAAACAGGTAAGTACATTACATTACCTAAATTCTAAATGTCTCATAAATTTAACAACTATCAGCCATTGTTAATTTATAACTTGTTATAGTTAAGAAAAGTCCTAACATAGAAAATTATTTAATTTCAGGAGGAAGGTATAGAATTTGTCAAACACTTCCGTTGTCATTTGGCCGCTATCAGCCATGTTGCAGTCAACAGTACAGGCACACTGCTGTGCACCACATCAACGGAGAAGACAGTTAAAGTGTTTGATGTAGTAAATTTTGGTAAGTTTGAAAGTAAAAAAGTAACTAGTGTAACAAAATATTAGATTATAATCTTGAAGAAATTGAAGCATGAGCATCTACAGGTTGGTGAGAGAATGGCCTTCCATCTGGTGAAATATAGAAGAGCCTGAATATAGAAGTATCAGGGTCTATCAAGACCACATTATATAACGATCTGTGGTCTCAGCCTATCACTCTGGGTTAGAGTTTAGGTGTGAATTACTATTGTTTTTGATCTCTCAAAAACAACAACAATTAAATAAAATGACTTTGATTAATTACTTTGTTCAAACCCACAGTCAGATTATATGAACATAGTTGATATTACTTTGCTTTTGCATGATAATATATATTTAATTTTCAATTTCAGATATGATAAACATGATATCAATACAATTTGAGCCGTACTGCGCAGAATGGGTGCACTCCGCAGGTGATCCTATTTCTGCATTAGCTATGTAAGTAATTAGCAGTTTAAAAGCAGTGGCCACAATTTACGCTCAGCAAGGATGATTACATTTTAACAATTTAACATACTTTATAAATCATATAATAAGTACTAGAATTTTGTAACATTATATAAATCAATAAATAGCTGTTGCTTGCGACTTCGCCTGCGTGAAATTAAAAAAGAGTTTTGAGTTATTTCAATACATACAAAACTACAAAAATACACTAGTAATAGAAAATAATAAGAATTTAATAAGTTAGTATTGTTCCAATTGGGAATCAAAGCATATCCCAATAAATTATAAGCAAAAATGTTATATTAAAAGATTGCATTGTCTGATGTTTCAGATCGGAGAAATCAACAAATAAAATCTATGTATTTGATGGTACACAAAGCTCGGGAACACCGTTACACACATTTGAAACACTACACCAAAGTGTAGTTGTAACAATAGTGTACAATCCGGTGTACGAAGTTGCAGTCTCCGTTGATAAAGCGGGAATCATAGAGTACTGGACGGGACCGAAACATGAATTCCAATATCCAAAGAATGTGAAATTTCAATCGAAATTGGAAACGGATCTGTTCGATTTTGTTAAGAATAAGACATACCCGACTGCATTGGCGTTTTCACCTGATGGTAAGAAGATGGCGTCTATCAGTTTGGATCGGAAGGTATTTCTAATCTCTCTTAATTTTAATTATTTTCTCTTGTATTAGTCTCCTTAATTTTTTAATTACGTTTCTCTTAATGCTTATAATACATCTGCCGTTTATTCTGATGTTGCTATTGGTTTGCAAACAGTACCCGAGTTTTGTTATGACTAAGGCTTAGTCACCCTAACTTAAAGTTGGCTCTGAGCCCCTCAGTGGGGACGTATTGTGAGCTGATGAACCTGCGTTATGTGTGCTTCACACTTAGCCAATACAGTTGGTCAGTTGCAATAACCGGTCATAAATTTTATGAACTCACTGGGGTCAGTTAGCGTTCACACTGTGCCAGTTGATTAGTCCAGTTATTGTTTTACTGATCAACTGTACTGGCTAAGTGTGAACCACGCAAAAGGGTAGGCGCCTAACAAATAGGCGCTACAGATTTGCGAATTACATTCAGAAAACAATCTTATCCTATGTGTGCAATGTTTAGGTACGCGTGTTCCACTTTCTGTCGGGGCGGCTGCACAAAGTACTGGACGAGAGTCTTCAGCGCTACCAGGACCTGCAGCATCAGGCGCACCAGCTGCCCAACATGGAGTTTGGTCGCAGGTAACTTTTACAATGTGGTAATGCCAGCAAAAATAACATATTTAGTACAAATGTCTTATCTCTTGCAGTCCAATAACACAACTATACAAGACACGCAGCAAATGAAAGTTATTCCATGTAAAATATGACTAGGGTGTGCGGCCTAATTTTTGTCCTCATTCTCTTTCCACTTTAGTACAATGTAAAGGCGATAAGGGGAAGTGAATTTGACAGGGGAAGAGACTCATATATAGGGGAAATGTCCTCTTTCTGTGCGTCTCTAATTTAATAGGTAAGACAACGCATTTGTAAATGCGTATGTCCATAAGTCGCTTATTCTTTCGTTTATTTTATACTAATAAAAATGTGAAATCGTGGTTTCAATATTCAAAATCGATTCTTAATTTGTTATTGTACAATTTAGAATGGCGACAGAACGTGAGTTAGAGAAGTCGGAGTCAGTGAATTTGTGCAACGTGTTGTTCGACGCGAGCGGTCACTTCCTCTGCTACGCCACGATGTTGGGTGTGAAGTTGGTCAACCTCACCACCAACCGCTGTGCCGCCATGCTCGCTAAGCCGGAGAACTTGAGGCCGCTGCATTTGGCGTTATTTCAGGTAACACAAGAAAATTTCTTTATAAATAATAGACAATTTTTATGTAACAACTAGCTGTTCCCATGCGACTTCATCCGCGTGTAATTATAAAAAAATCATTTTGGTTACATTTTCAAATGTCAAAATGACATGAGATGATGTCAAACCATGGCAACCTTGCTTCCTTGATGTTGGCAGCAACTTATGGTCTCTTTCCCATATTAGGGATTTTATCCAAAATATTTATCCCTAAGTTGAGTTGAGAGTTGATAATGGCGTGAAAACATATAGCCTAAAGCGTGACGCAAGTGTACGGCTTTTTATTAAAAATAGATTTATTCAAAAATATGCTGTAATTGCTGACATCTTAGGCAACAAAGAAGTGTGTGTTTACGCTTTATTATAATAGTATAGATATAGATATAGAAGTATAGATTGAATTTTCATCAAAGTTATTTCAAGTATGTTATGTTTGAGATATGTTATGAAGTTTGTTATTAAAAAAATATTTTAAGCGCTGTGTACGCCTGTAATCTGTGTGTTTTTCTAGTTAATTTATTTCTCTTTGCAGTATATTTAATTTGGTTGTGTACTTTGAACACGCAATTGGTGTACCTTTCTAATAAATAAATCTTTATTTAGGGTCGTACGAATCAATCAAAAGTAGCATCAACGCTGGAGATGGAAGGTTCAGAGAACCCGACGCTGCTGAATGTGAAGACTGACCCCACGCTGTTCTGCACCGCGTACAAGAAGAACAGGTTCTACATGTTCTCTCGCCGCGGACCTGATGATGTGAAGAATCCGGACGCTGACCGCGATATCTTCAACGAGAAGCCCTCTAAAGAGGATATCATATCTGCTACTGAAGGACAAGGTAGGTTAATTCTTTTTGTACATAAATAACATGTACTTAAACTAACCTACTACAAGATTAATGTTGGGTTTCTGAATTTTCCGTTTATTTTATTACTAGCTATTGATTCATTATTAATTAGTAGGTTCGGTTACCCTATCCAATTACATATTATAACGTTAAATTAAATATATAGTAAAATAGACATCGATAATCCACCAAGGTAAATTAAAAAGATAATAAAAAACAACGAGATTTTAGGCACAATTTATTTATTACATAAAAAAATCGTAAATATAATACGTACAATTTTTATTGAGCATTACAAGATCGTTTTTAGGTGTATCCAGGTCACTTAGTCTATAAATTGACAATTTGTAGCCGTTTTTACATAGATTTGGATCAAATGGTTTAACTATATAAAAGTAATAACTTTCATATAAAATTGACTATGGCCTAGTCACCCTAACTTAGGGTAGGCTCCGAGTCCCTCAGTGGGGACATATAGTGAACTGGTGATGATGATGATATAAAATTGATCATCAGAACTAAATAATATTTATCAAAGAGAATAAAATTTGATTTCATTTCTCAATTAATTGTATAGTTAAGAACGAATTAAAAATATTAAGACGTTTATGTTCATCTTAATAAAAATATATCACCATTTAATATTGTTTATTGTCCAAAGCTACATATATTTTTATTCTTCAAAAAAGCAATTTTGATAAGATTTAAATATATTTTCAGGCGTGCAGCGTATCTACGAGCAGGCGGTGCTGCACACGTCGCTGGGCGACATTCACGTGCGGCTGTTCGGCGAGGTGGCGCGCGCCGCCGAGAACTTCTGCGGCCTCGCGCGCACCGGATACTACAACGGACACCTCTTCCATAGAGTTATACGCGGCTTTATGGTGCAGACTGGAGACCCCACGGGTAACCACAGAACTATATATTTTATTTTACTTACAATATGCATTTTTGCTAAATGAAAAATCTCAACATCATCGCCGACTCTACGGGAGTAGAATAAAGTAGGGGTGATGTGTAGAAATGATGATGATGAAAATGTTTTTGACATAATTGATGATGAAGTTATAAATAAACAAGAGTCATTTATATTTTACTATTAAATAAGTAGTAATATACAGCCAATGTTACCTAGTTATGTAGCTTTGTAATGGCAATATATTTGAATCGGTTCAGTAGTTTTTGAGTTTAAGCCCTACATACAATAAAATTTTTAGCGGTTTTTGAGGGCGTAGTATCACCGAGGGTGAAATAAACCACTATATAATAATAATACTGTTTATTGTTACACGTACACGGATACAATAAAAAACGCACACGTAAACAATATGAATAAAGAACACACAAAGACAAAATGGCGGGCGAGAGAGCGAACGAACGAGGTGTCAGCATAGTGTAGCAGCGCGAGGCGACTGGCTGGCCGGCCGGCGCGGCGCGGCGCATCTCGGACGATTTGCGTGCGCGCCGCGGGCGGCGCTCTGCAGCGTGTTGAAATTATATATATAAAATGTGCAGTGTGCGTGTCTGTTTGTATGTGTTAGATATTATAATATTTTATTTTTGTGTGTTGTGTTTTGAGTGTGTGATGTTGTGAGTAATGAATGTGTGAATACGTGTATGTAATATTATAAATAAATGATAAATAAATAAATGTAGTGTAATAAATAGATAGATAAATAAATATGTAAATAAGTACACTACAAATTCTTTCCTCTTTATAAAATTAATGTAGATGACATTAAGCGTAGACATTTTATTGTTTTTTTTAAGCCTTTATGCTGATAAATGCCTGAAAAATGATGAAATATTGATTATTTTAATCATCGATGCTTATAACCTATTTATATTTAAGGTACCGGTACTGGCGGTGAAAGCATCTGGGGCGGGGAGTTCGCGGACGAGTTCAAGCCGCACTTGAAGCACGACCGGCCCTACACCGTCAGTATGGCCAACGCGGGGCCCAACACCAACGGCAGCCAGTTCTTCATCACCCTCGCGCCCACGGTCAGAGTCCACACAAACTTTGCCCACGCAACGCTACTGATTCTATATATATGTAGAAAAATGCAGATGTTTTATGTCACACTCGCATTTAACGACCTCATTAAATTTAACTTAATTTATTATGTGGCACTAGCTTTTAGCCGACGGCTTTATTCGTACGAAATTAAAATGTATTTACTTTAGTAAATTTGGATATTTGGATAAAATTAATTTTAATAAAAAATTTAAACCGTTTTTAATATTTGTAAATTGTAATTTATAATATTATTATGAATTAAGATTTCATTAACATGTTTATAAAATTCCAGCCGTGGTTAGACAACAAGCATACGATCTTCGGGCGCGTGGTGCGCGGTATGGAGGTGGTGCAGAACATCGGAAATCTGAAAACCAACCCTAAGACGGACAAGCCATACGACGACGTCAGAATCGTTTCTGTTACCGTAAAGTGACCATACCAAGCTTTGACAAATATTGTACATATAATATTAAAAATTATGACTGTATGCCGTTGTTTTCTTTGTTCTGTTTCGTACTTATACAAAGTATCAAAGTACTTTACTGAGGTCTATTATTTTCAAATAATTGTTGATGTTCACCTTGCAGGGAGATCTAATGGCGCGCGACAAATTATTTTAGCCACTTCCCTACTCACAAAAGTCACTATGAACTACGACCCCCTATTACCTCGCAATTTTTTCTTTTTTCAGAATGGCTCGTTGATAGGTAAAGGTTTGCCATTCCTGGCCTAGAGAATCGCTGAACTGTTATTAAAACCAGTAACGCCCTCTATTGTCGAGAGTACGTATAACTAAGGTCAACGCCATCTAGCGTTGAGTAGAGATGTTTCTGTGCGTTATTTAACATCTAAATGGCAGCAGAACAAAATAATATCAACATAAATATTATATGCTGATAAAGCGAATGTAAATAAAGAAATGTTATTGAGCGCATAAAGTTCTTTTAATTTGTAAAAAGGTTATAATGTATGATATTCAACTATTGGCAAATATTATTAGATTATTATATGATCATCATCAAACTATACTTCTCTACAGAGGGGTTCCAAGGCTACCCTAAGTTCCTATTATACATTTTTATGAGCTTGCATATCATTAATGCGGATTTTCCTAACGAACCTACAAATTAAATAACATAAAGAGAGAATTTAATAAAGCAATTAAATATTAATCATGTAACTTAGTTTAAGGCTCCCAAAAACTATAAGCGAAAGAAAAGATGCACTTTATTTTCCTTCTAATATTGCTGGAACTATCTGTTGCGAGTAAGGGATGGCGACATATGACTGGACTGTTCGCACTTGTGGATCCAGCAATCCCCGTCCCCCGCTCGAATATATTTCCTTGCCTCTACGGCGCGGCTACCCCGCCTCCGCTTCGCCCAACTCATTTTGTTTCCACTGTATATAAAAAAATAAATTATGTGTTTTTAAATTTTATTAGTTTAATCAAACATTTTGTTGATGTTTAATGATACAACTAAATTAAAATAGATGTTGAAATCTCGAAAGGAATTTTATGAACTATAAGATTAACATTGTGCATGGATAACACCGTATTTTTTTATTTCTGTATTTCAAAGATGGTTTAACCATTAATTTAAAAAATCTAGGCAATAAGAATGTAATTCACTTTAAAATATTTATGGAATAACCTGGGTTAAGAAACAATGCTTCTGAATAAATTATACGAGTTAAAACATATTTTCGTAATTGAATATAGAAGTAAAATACATTGCAATCTTAGATAATAACTAGTTGAGTTATCTGAAATATAAATTTTAATCAAATGAATGAGATAAATATAAGACGACAATAATATTTATGTAACATTTTTTGATATTATTAAAATATTCAGTATCTATACATATCGTGTCGTTATCGTCAACACAATGGGCACGGGCCGGCCGATTCTCAGTAATCGCACCAAGTCGTAAACAGCCCGCTGTGGCCTCGCGTTTCGTTACGATACTGCCAGCCAATAGCGGCAAGCCGCTTCGAGTATCACGTCATATTCCTCCAATGAGCACTCGATAATATCACGCTACGGCCAAAAATAGCTTATCTGAGTCATGGAATAAAAGCAGTGGTTGTTTCTTAACAATGTTTAGAAACAAGTGGAACGTTGAGTGCGTCGGACGTGTGCAGTGGCACGAGAAAGTTTTCTTCGCGCAGTGAGTTTAGTGATACCGAGGCGTTCAGTGCTAACACATGGTTCGGCACTCCGGCCACGGGATGGAGACCACTTTCTATGACGAGCAGTATCCCCTCAGCGGCCCAGTGGAAAATCTGAAACGGACACTGACATTAGATCTGGATTTCGGACGAGGCGGGAAGAGATCGCGGAGTACCGCGCCAGTTCTCTCCTCGCCGGACCTACAACTCCTCAAGCTGGGCTCTCCAGAGCTCGAGAAGCTGATAATTCAAAACGGCATGATAACGACGGCGACGCCGACACCGGGCGGCGCGGTGCTGTTCCCCCCCGCCGCGCCCACCGAGGAGCAGGAGATGTACGCGCGGCCATTCGTCGAGGCGCTGGACAAGTTGCATCACGGCCACGGCGAGCCGGCGCCGCTCGCGCGACGCGTCTACGCCGACCTCGACCGGCCCGGCGACCGCTACCCCACGCCCGTTGTCAAGGACGAGCCCCAGACCGTACCCAGCGCCTCCAGCTCGCCCCCGCTCTCCCCCATCGACATGGACACACAGGAGAGGATAAAGCTTGAGCGCAAGCGACAGAGGAACCGAGTGGCCGCCTCCAAGTGCCGGCGGCGGAAACTTGAACGTATCTCAAAGCTGGAAGAGAAGGTGAAGCTGCTGAAGGGCGAGAACGCGGAGCTAGCGCAGATGGTGGTGAAGCTGAAGGACCACGTGCACCGGCTGAAGCAGCAGGTCCTGGAGCACGCGAACGGCGGCTGCCACATCGACGCGCACTTCTGATGGCGCGCGCGCCGCCGCTCCCCCACATTCCATGCTAGTCGCGCCCGCTCGGACGCAGCATACAAAGCGTTTTGTGATCTTAATTTTACTGTGTAATATATAGTTAACTCTAGTTGTTAAGGTGATGCTAAGTTAAAGATGTTGGTGTCAAAGTTTGAGAGTGAGAGGGTGCAAGTGATGTCGACACCTATGCCCAAGGCTTCCGTGTTATAACAGCGCGGCGCCTGTCGGAACGTACTTATCACGAGCGCAAGTAATAACTTCTATCGTAAGTCGCAGTTACAGTTTTCCTTGTATCAGTATTGCGTTGGTCTCATTTAGAATAATGTAGAAACTAGAAATACTAGAAAGGATATTCGTGCAACGTCACTTATTCGATTGTAGACTGACTGCGTTGTGCGACGTTGCCACTCCTGCGGCCGATTTCCCGTTGCGGCGATGTTGCCGCGCCGTCTTCATTAAAAGCGGATTTCCATTGTTCGTAATATGGTAATCAATCTGATTGTTTCCTTATAATTTGTTATTTTTTTTACAATCCGCCGAAATGACATGATAAACAGATGCAAGGTGTCGTGTCGTAAACAGTAGAGAGCGAGCGCACACTATATGTTGTCGCCGCGAGTACGAAAGGGACGGCCGTAGGGTACGGTTGGCAACGGCGCGACGCAGCAGTCACGAGCGGATGTTCTGCTAATTAAAATTCCGCCTGCGCCGCCCTCGCGGAATGGTGGCCATGTGTTCGGCAGTCGGACGTTCCGAATCACGTTTAGTTGCACAAGGTTAATTTTTCATCACGAACCCGGCGCCCCCTCGCTTGTCTGATACGTTGTATATGTCGGAGACTAAAACATTTGTGTGCAAGACTGACAGAGTGTGAGATAGACACGTGCCTTGTGCGAGTGAGAGTGCAAAGCGCGATGTGAACTGAGTAATGACAAACATAGTGTATAATGTATTGTCTGAACTGACCCGGTGCTCTAGAAGAGGTCTTAAAACTTGAGGCCGTCCGATATAATATATTTGTGGTCGTTTGAGCGCATTTTGTTGTTGTTTTAGAGGAGCGAGTGAATGTGCGATGTATTTATTGGTGAGAATGTATACGTGTTTAGGATCAAGTAGCAATCTCGAGTGCCTACGCTTTGTAAACTGAAGCCTACGTGTTTTTATTGTTTTTTTGTTACCATTATATTTGCTACAGTGGATTGTTCTGTACCATTGTCTTCTGTAGGTTATTGTAAGTAATATTATACCAATTAACAAGTTGAATTGTTATAGACTATATGAAAGGGATATTGCCGCCTCCAACGTGCACGTCCGAAGCTTGCACGCACATGTTGGACGCGGCAAACTGAGCCCGCTTGTATTATTTTTATACAAAAAGATTCATCAGAATGTTAACAATAATTTGTAAGTTTATAAATAATAAAGAACCGTTATACTAAAATAATATATTTCTATAAATTTAACAAAGAATATTGTTTTATACTGAATACATATTGTATGAGGAAGCTGAAGGAGAAAATAAATTATGAACATTATTATACCATTTATTCTCTGATTTTATTTCTTGCAAATCCTTCTACACATATCGCTATATATTATAAACAAGTACAAAAATCATATACGAAGAAACAAGTTGCAACTTTTTCTTGTTTTGTAAATAAACAAAATAATACCGCTATTTTTAACGTAATCTAAAATGAATTCATAACAAACGTCTAAATAAGAATATGCATTACATAATGTAATTGTTGAAAAAACATACATTTTACATAACAAAATTATGTAAAGCGATAAAAAGGAAATAAAACGTACGCAGCAAAATATTACACTGTACGAAGATCATTATTTGACCAATGTATCTAAAGATAACAAAATAAAATGATAACAACAAAAATAAGCAAGTAATCAAAAATATGATTTCACTCGCAATGAATGGAAATGATAGCACATTCATGTTATAAACATTGCATAAACTTGCAAAAATATAATAAACAAATCACACTATTTATTTAAATGCTGTCAGAATAAATCTTACAAATATAAATGCGTTTGGATGAATATTTCTAACATGTAAATCTAATGGTTGAACAGGAACAGAGATAGAATAATCTGGAATAGCCTACTAAATAAATCTATTTAATTTCACGTTGGTGACAGCTATAACAATAATGCGCGGTTCACACTCTGCCAGTACAGTTGTTCTGTTGCGTCGGCCAGTCATAGATTGTATGCACTCACTGGGGCTAGTTAGCGTTCACACTATGCGAGGTTGATTGACAGTCCAGTTTTGAGCGCTATTGAACAACTGTACTGGCAATGTGTAAACTGCGCATAATATCTGCCTAGTATATTTTCATGTTGTTTCCGAACAAAAGAGTGCATTTGTGACCCAAAACAGAACTGCGGCTAGGTGAAAACTCGTGCTAAAGTGATAAAATGTCAATAAAAATTACTCAAAACAGATCAAAGAATACGAAACGATCAGAAATTGTCTTCCATATGTCGCCTTAGAATAAGTAATGAAAAGTATATTTAAAAACAACAAAACAAGTAATAACGGTGCCATAAAATAATTTAACAGCTAAATTTGCATTATATTGAGGAAGTTTCCTAAATATAATAACGGAAATTATTCCGTCGTCTTTGGGCGATAATGTTTTGTTTGAAATAAAATTTTCCTACAAGGAAAATAATATTTTGTTAGGTATTTTCCATTTTAATGAAATTACATTTAGGTAGGATAAATTTTGTTTGTTTGCCGACTTAATCTTATTGGTGAAGCAGCATAAAACACACTAGGCAACTATCCTTGGACTTGCGTTTTTTTTAAATATTTTTTTTTGCTTTCATTGATTGCATTTTATTTCAAATGCAGTCGCATCGCAATTTTTAGGTAAAATTAGACATATGTTACCTTGCATTTGGTTGAAACCATTTGCAATTGATTTAAATCTAATTTGAATTTAAAAAATATAATTTATTGATTTAGCTTACGTTTTGTTACTCTGTTAGGAAGGTCGCGCGGACTGATGCCAGGGAATTTACGTAACCGGACATCCGAATGCCGTACATGCTGTACACCGCGAAGTTCATACGATTGTATATTTTATAGTCATTGACATAAGGTATGAAGTGATACGAACGTTGCAAGCATTTTAATATCGCTAGAGATGGCCATTTCTCGATAAAATGTGGGTCAGCTAGCGTGACGTATGTCAATAGAAGCAACTCATAGCTCTTGTTCTATATCAAACAATCGAAGTATTTACAAACAGAAGCGAGTTTATATTATGCGCTTTCATGCTTATACTCGCCTGTTATTAAAACAAAAGTGTTTATATTAAAGAAATTTCATATGAACAGACGGCTGTTGGATAATTTTAGCCGTTGTTAATGTTACACATGAATTTATCTTTAAATGTTATACAAATAAAATATTGTTTTTTGAAAAAATGATTTTTTTTTTCTAAATAAAAACTGATTTGTAATATATTCATAGAAACTAGACACCGATGCCCACAAGTATCTGAAATAATGTCCAATTGGAGGGCCTCTGGAAAAAGGTCCCCACACTTCACATTGTGGCAATGAAGAAATTGGAAGAGGTGTGGCATAAATGCTATAAAATTTCAATCACCTATATCAAGATAATTAGGCTTAGGCTTTACTAATTACCGCTTAGACTATTAAGTGAATTAATTATTTAAGAATATTACACAAAATACGAAATAACTGCTGCTTGCGGCCATCTTGAAATTGCATTCTCAGAATGGCAAGTAAATCTGATGAAATTCGAGTTATTTGTGTTGTAATCAGTTAATAATTACATGAAATAGACTTCACGTGTTTTTGTGCATTGTTCAAATCTTCATTATGTTCCATAATAAACGATTTCCTAGAATATGAAAGCTATTTTAGATATATTTAAATTTGGAGCATTCGGAAAGGAAGTGCAAATATTAATTAAAGTACATTTGTGATGATGACAAGAATCACTGCGACAGCTAATTTGAAACACAGTGGCTCCTCTGAAATAAAATGTGCAACTCTACTTATTAGTTAAAAAGTGGTATAAAGGACAACATAATTATGGCACACCAATACAAAGAATCCAAACAAAAAACCTCCAGCTAAAATATCTTTGGATACTTGGTAACAATGCTTAAAAGAAAAAACAGTTGAATAAGATTGTGAATATAGATAACATATTATGTTTATTGTTTAACAGGCTTACAATATTGGAATGGATCCAAAAAAAGCGTGGTGTGCGGGCGACCGCGGCTGAAGCCGAACTCCGAACGTTGTGTGACTCATTGTGAACGAGAAAAAACCTCAATCTCCTTCAACAAAGTGTAGAGATAAATTAATATTTAAAGTACTATGGCCATTTTATATACCTTTGACAAATTCAATATGTTGTAAAGTATAACATTAGTTTTATTTATTTAGAAAAAAAATGCACTTTATTATAATGCAAAGAAAATAGAAATGTAAACCTGAAATTCCTTTCTTGAGTGATTATTAATTAACAGGTATCGTTAAATCCAGATATAGTTTGTGTGCAATCTTAATCTATCTTAGTTAAAGGGCGTGAGTTGCGCTCTTGTCGAATGAAAAAAAAACCTAATTGCTGCCCTCATTTATAAGTGGTACTCTTAAGTGTTGAATATGTTTGAAATCTAAACAAGGGTCAGATTGCGTAAGTAAATTCCTGGTTAAACCAAATAGCATGGTGACCATATTGGACATTGTGTTGCCAGCATATCGCTTGTGTTGACTCCGTAAATGTGGCCTTATCTATGCGTGGGTGCGCACGCACCTACTGTTTACCGTTTTTAGATGACCTCCACTTCAATGTGTTAAAGTGATTTTTCCAACACTGGCAATATATCACGATATTCAATTAAATATTGGTTTTATTAATTTGCTCTTTATTGTAGTAACTAGCTTTACTACCAGTATTTTTTCTGGTAAATACGGTTGCATTTATTTAGCTTTAGTTTGGACTAGACCATTGTGGCTCTAATCTATACATTTAATAAAATTGGAGTTTCTGTTATATCAAAAGAAAAATTCCAGATTTCGGGAAAATGATGCATGTGCGTTGCTGATAACGAAAATCGCATTTAATTTTTTTTTTGTCTGTCTGTCCGCAAGCCGCGTTTGTTCCGGGTAATCTCCGAAACGGCTGGGCCGCTTCCACCGGACTTTCACTGAAGGGTAGCTGACATAGACGTGCATATTATAGGCTACTTTTTGACCGACTTCCCAAAAGAAGGAGGTACTCAATTCGTCTCTATGTTTTTTTATCTTAATTTTGCGCGTACGAAGTCGCGGCCAACAGCTAGTATATAATATCTTTGGTTAAATGATTTAGGGATTTCTAGTTAAATCATAGCTGCCTTTCTGTTGTCCTAAACAAATACATTTTACAAACTTTATACAATCGATGACAGATTTAAAATGAGTTCTCGCGTCTATTTGTCTGTGGACGTCAGGGACGTTTCGTTTGGCAGGAATCCAATGGACGTAAGTCATCCCTCCCCCCTCTTCCTCTTACTTTTAGATCACGTAGATACCTACGCAATAATCGTAAGAATAAAAATTGTAAGTTGCCAAAAAGACAAAGCCTGTAATATACAATAAGGGTAGCGTAGACCCAGCAAACTACGCTAGATACGTAAACGGAACACAAAATTTATTCCTTACTAGCTGTTGCCCGCGACTTCGTCCACGCAATATTAAGATAAAAAAGTAGCATATAATATTCCCGTCTATGTCAGCTTACCCTTCAGTGAAAGTCCGGTTGAAATCGGCCCAGCCGTTTCGGAGATTACCCGGAAAAACGCGGCTTGCGGACAGACAGCCAGACAAACAATTTTTAAATACATCATCTTCCCGAAATCTAGAATTTTTCTTTTGATATTACAAACAGACACTCCAATTTTATTATATGTATAGATTAGATTCCGATAAGTTAGTATCATGTCCATGTTCCCAAGTATTCATTTTATAAACGACAGAGAGATCTTCTTTTGTTCTGAAAAACTGCGCAAGCACGTTGTTTTTTTAAGTTTTCTTTTTCTTTTTTTTTATGATATAAGGTGGCAAACAAGCAAGCGGCCACCTGAATCCATCGAAATGGAAAGCGACCGCTGCCCATAAACATCCGCAATTGCAGATGCGTTGCCTACCCTTAATTGACGGAGGAGGAGACGCACATAAAGAGGACATTCCCCTTCCTATGCGTCTGCTCCTTCTTCAAATCCACTTTTCCCTCCCATCCTTTCCTCTTAAGAAAAGGGTGGAAAGGGAAAGGGACTAAATTTGGTCCTCCGGCATCACACTCATCAGACAACGCGGAATTGCTTCCACTTCACGCCTGTTTTCTGTGTGGTCGTGATATTTCACCGGGCGAGTCGGCCTATTCGTGCGAAGATGTTAAAGCGGGCTCTACCACTTTTTCAAATAGACTTGCCATCTTGTATAGCGTGTTGTTAATAGCTGGCTAGTAGTTTTACAACAGATATTTATCACACCTGTCCATTGTGTTTCATTTAGCTTCCGATATAAATGGATTGCGTAACTATTTGTGTACACAATTTATAATGCTATAGCAGTTTATAATTTAACTATTGTAAACACTGCTCTGCGTTTTAATGCATTTAGTGTTTCCAATTTAATGCATTAAAGCGTCTATAACAATAACATATTAAATTATTAAGGAAATATTAACATAGATTAATGCTTGTCGGGAGTGATAATCCATTCTAATCGTACTCAATCATGCTTATTACAATGTTGCTAGAGTATAGTGAAAAATTATATTGAATTCGAAAGAATGAAAAGGTTAGTGGTGATCGTTTGTACTTTGAATTGAAATTACAAGGTATAAGTCATGTCATCATACTCATAATTTATGTGGACTTTGAGTTAAAAGTAAATTTACATCATTAATCATTAGAAGAATTTTTATTGAACGTTGTCAGAACGTTGCGTTATTTCCGTGTGTTATAACAAGTAAAGAGTAGAAAAATCATATTTTTATGTATTTCAGCAGTACAAATTCGCGGTTAAATATCTACGTGACTTTAATCACGTGACATGCAGGGGTGGTAATGAATTGTCGGTGTTACGTGACGGGGATGTCCCTGTTTCTTAGAAAGCCTCAAAGTTACTTTACCAGGGTTGTAGTAATATAAGGACTAGTATGTTTAGAAAACGAGGAATATCAGATTTTTTATTTTAATTGCAATAGCCTAAATATGCCTATTTAGTCTTTTTTCAATTTGAATTTACTAATCAATAAAACTGTTTAATACAGAATTTACGTGTAAAAGCTATTAATGTCAATATATGACGATTCTGTATTTTTCCTACTACAATAATTTCTGATTTGATCGATATCAAAGTATGACGAAAAATACTATTTTATTTTATAAAATATAATCATGACTTATATAATTTGATAAGATACAGATAGAATAGGTGAAATGCTATTAAATCAAATGTAAATAGACGAACGTTAACAGAGTATAGCGCGATCTGTTCAAATCAATCTTTTGTAATTTAATATGTCAGAGCCAAGATACCTACATTATCAACAGCAAATGATTTAAAAAATATACTCATCGTTGATAACATATTGTAAAGACTAAGTAAAAGCAACCTAAGGTATACATAAAGGAATTGTGTAGTTGACAGAAATAAGCTGAGGAGACTTCTCAGAAACAGCAAATTGAAGAAGCAATCTCTACTAGGTCATGGCCAAGGTTGCTTTGCAATATTTTTAATATAGCATAAGTTAATAATGAGGTTAATAGTTACCTCATGTAAAGGACACGAAATAAAAGTCAAACTACAAGGAAGGTTGAAGTAAACAATGCAAGAAAGTGTGTCAGACAGGCGGCAAGCCGCAGGAGCGTCGCCTGAGGCGCGGCCATCTTGTGAAATCAGGAGAAAGCGCGCCAAGCGCCTTCAGCCAGCTTCGTCTACGTTTTTATGATTTTTGATGTTGGTATAAAAATCCGCCATTGTAATTTTCATATCTTTGACACTTTTAACGTTTTTTTTGTACATTTCTTTGTGACAATAATCGGCAAAAATGTGCTTTCCAACTTCGTTTTTTTACTATACCTTTAATCGTTTAGTTTTCAAAAAGACAATAACTATTATATTGTTAACTAACAAAAAGTTCTGAGCTAAACGTATCTCAAGTGCGTACTTACAAATAAATTAATAAAATTGAAGACGTTTCCGCTTTTAAAATTGCGTAGACAATAATAATTTGCGCAGTTGTAACCGCAGAGTATTGGTAGCTTCCATAAATGCAGCTACAGTCACCATGAGTTGTAAGAAATTCGGATAAATACTCAGTAGGGAATTACCCACATTAGCGTAAGCATTGCTTATTGTTGAAAACATAAATGTATTGAATTGAATAAGCGTAGTCTATACTTCATATTATTATAATTAATTTATGTCATTTCTTAAAAACCACCGGGATTTTCCATAGGCAATAGTGTCGTTTTTTATATTTCGATTTCATATTCAATTCAAATTTAGAGTTTCTCGTAGTATAAGTCGTTTACAGTTTTATCAGTGTTTGTTTAATAGCAAACAAGAAATATTTCATAAATTATAATATTAGTCCTAAAAAGTAAACAGCTATATGGCTATCATGTTTTCGCTTTGTTCGACGGACAAAGAGCTGCGTACGTGCGCCTGCGCATGTGTGCACGTGTGTGCATTCACACATACATGAAGCTTGCACGTTAAAATGTTTACACTTTATTACTTCATAAGTATCCTATTACAAAATACAATTTAATGTAATTATTAATGACAATTAATTTTTATAACCATCATTAGAACATTTTACTATGTTTATATGATGCAATACATTGATTCCTTTACAATTATTGTATACTAGCTTTTGCTCGCGACTTCATTCGCGCGGAATTAAAAAACAAAAGCAGCCTATGTGTTTTTCCAGACTAACCACTACATCTATGCCAAATTTCATCGAGATCCGTTTAGCAGTTTAGGCTACAGACTCTAACAAACATCCATCCATCTAAACATTCGCATTTATAGTATTAGAAGTTAGATAGTAAAACGGTGTAATATTGGCAGTTATTGTGAAATCTAATAAACATGTTCCGACATGTTCTATTGAATAAACCTTTATGATAACTTGAGAAACATAAATATCGATGTTTTAATTTAATATGTCTATCTGATTTTTTTAATAAACATGAAGCTTGCACGTTAAAATGTTTACACTTTATTACTTCATAAGTATCCTATTACAAAATATAATTTAATGTAATTATTAATGACAATTAATTTTTATAACCATCATTAGAACATTTTATATTTATATGATGCAATACATTGATTCCTTTACAATTATTGTATACTAGCTTTTGCTCGCGACTTCATTCGCGCGGAATTAAAAAACAAAAGCCTATGTGTTCTTCCAGACTATCCACTAAATCTATGCCAAATTTCATCGAGATCCGTTCAGCATTTTAGGCTACAGACTCTAACAAACATCCTTCCATCTAAACTTTCGCATTTATAGTATTAGAAGTTAAATAGTAAAACGGTGTAATATTGGCAGTTATTGTGAAATCTAATAAACATGTTCCGACATGTTCTATTGAATAAACCTTTATGATAACTTGAGAAACATAAATATCGATGTTTTAATTTAATATGTCTATCTGATTTTTTTAATAAACATGAAGCTTGCACGTTAAAATGTTTACACTTTATTACTTCATAAGTATCCTATTACAAAATACAATTTAATGTAATTATTAATGACAATTAATTTTTATAACCATCATTAGAACATTTTACTATGTTTATATGATGCAATACATTGATTCCTTTACAATTATTGTATACTAGCTTTTGCTCGCGACTTCATTCGCGCGGAATTAAAAAACAAAAGCAGCCTATGTGTTTTTCCAGACTAACCACTACATCTATGCCAAATTTCATCGAGATCCGTTTAGCAGTTTAGGCTACAGACTCTAACAAACATCCATCCATCTAAACATTCGCATTTATAGTATTAGAAGTTAGATAGTAAAACGGTGTAATATTGGCAGTTATTGTGAAATCTAATAAACATGTTCCGACATGTTCTATTGAATAAACCTTTATGATAACTTGAGAAACATAAATATCGATGTTTTAATTTAATATGTCTATCTGATTTTTATAATAAACTTAAAGCTTGTGCTTGTCTGTTGAATATTGTCAAACTAGACTTGTGACAGTAATCACACTTCATACTAATATTATAAATGCGAAAGTTTAGATGGATGGATGGATGTTTGTTAGAGTTTGTAGCCTAAAAGGCTGAACGAATTTTGATGAAATTTTGTATAGAGGTAGAGGATAGTCTAGAAGAACACATAGTCTATTTACTTTTGTTTTTTTTTTTAAATTCCATGCGGACGGAGTCGTGGGCGAAAGCTAGAAGTCCAAAATTACAATTTATGTATTTACTAAGGATAGTTTAAATGTCTTTATATGAAATAGAATTTTCAGCCTGAAAGTGTGTAGAGCTGCGCCGCGCTGTCGACTGCTCGCGCCGAAATAAAACAGCTGCCAACTCGATTTCTTTGTGTCTAAATATAAATTAGACAACGTGTAGCAATCTTAACTAAATGTGTGCCTATAAATTTTAAAATAACAATAACGTGTGGTTGTAGTGACAACTGACAGTTTGGCAGCAAAGCGTCGGATAATCTGTGGTCCAAATATGAAGGTTTTAAAAGCACAAAAACTTGTTAGAATTAGTTCAATAATTAGAAGGAATAGCCATTTCTACAAGGATTTTCGTCGGATCCTAAGTATGATTTAAGGAATATAGCTCGGTAGTAGGGGCTGGTTTTAGTGGTCAAACTTAAGTGTGTATTGCATACTAAGCTAACACACATTTAATGGTAATTGTTACAATTTTATTAGATGTATAAATCAAATAAGATTATAAAAGAGATCTTGGATTTATTTAATTTTAATTTATTCAAATTAAATCGGAAAATAAAGAAAAATATATAATTTGCACAACCCTCGTCTTATTGTCTGTGCAATGATTTTTTAGTCTGTAACAACTTCAAAATGAAATGTTTAGTCTACGATTTAGAGTTCCGATTGGTTTGCCGCGATTTTTTTTCTAACCTGTATTTTTTGTCTGCAGACGTTTCGAAATTCAAATGCGAGTTGTCTTTGCGAACACGGACTCATTTGAATACAATACACTACAATTTCATTACTGGCTGAACAAAAAACCTTGTCTTCGCGCGCATGTCGAATACGGACGTCGCTCTTCGCAATAAATGTTCACTTGTAACAACTCCGCAAATCCAAATGAAAATGTTCTGGACAGTTTTATTTACTTACGCTGTTAAAATGAATAACATTTATTTAAAAAAAAAGGTGACATAAGGAGTTCTGGGAGATAACGCCAATATTCGCAACTTATAAATATAATAACGAAATTTTTATAAACAAAAAGTTTGAATTAATTTGCTTAGAATGACAGTTAATTAACTAAGTTATATTTGTACGGCAACTTTAGTCGAATCCTGTCATGAATGTGTACATTATATTTGCGACAGGTTTAAACAAAGAAGCATGTGATAAGATACCAAACACGCCGGCTATAGCAAAACGCAAACAAGGGTTTTTACAGCATTATCTATTTTCAAGGACACGGTTACCTTGTTTATAATACAGTCTAACTTGTAAGACAATTTACTTTCAATATTTATGATACTTTTTAAATACGTGCCGAATATTTGTTGAAATAAATAAAAAAAAACATTTACGGTAACAAACGATTTGAGAATCGCCTTTTTGGAAGTCCGTTAAAAATATAGTGAATGTTTTTTTTTTATTTTTAAATTTCTAATTGCTTCTTTTTATAACCTTCATGTTTTATACCAGCCATTATAACTAAATGAGAGAAATTGGTATCATTTATTGTTATAATTTAAAATGTAACATTAAGTACTATCTAACTTATTTAAGTGTAGTGTAACCATATTATTTTAATCCATAGGACGTCTAATTTTTTAATTTTTTTTTTACAAAGTCGATATATGATAACTGTGCATCTACAGAAATTTCTAAATATCCAAATGTAAACTAGACTGATTACTAAGTTTTCGTGT
This sequence comes from Papilio protenor, assembly GCA_029286645.1. Lineage (NCBI taxonomy): Eukaryota > Metazoa > Arthropoda > Insecta > Lepidoptera > Papilionidae > Papilio > Papilio protenor. Next base: position 7,197,477 of record JAGSMZ010000007.1, on the reverse strand, counting down.
TAAAAGAATAATTACTGTATATCATGATTTATTTAAAGAATGCTAGTTGCAACGGAACGTATCCTAGACTTGCATTTATAATTTTAGATTATTGTATGTAATACTAGCTTTCGCCCGCGACTCCGTCCGCGCGGAATAAAAAAAACAAAAGCAAGTAGCCTATGTACGAGTATGTGTTCTTCCAGACTATCCTCTACATCTATACCAAATTTCATCGAGATCCCTTCAGCCGTTTAGGCTACAAACTCTAACAAACATCCATCCAACCATCCATCCATCTAAACTTTCGCATTTATAATATTAGTAAGATGTAAAGGTCATTAATCTTGCGCATTAAAGCCTGGTTCACACTAGGCTAGCAAATCAGTCGAGTACCGAATAATATAATAGCTAAATACTATGTCTATATCATTTGGTAATCTACTCAACTAAATTTTTGTTGTAACACGTTTTAGTCAATAAACTTCTTGGTACTTCATAATTACTAGCCTAGTAAGAACTAAGTATAATTTTAATAAAATAATAAAGTACGATAACTAAAAGCGTATGGTCACAGTAGGATGGTCGCTTATTGTCCGAATTAGCGGCAATTAAGCATGGCCAGGCGGGCCCGGGGCGCGCGACATGTTTGGGGAGTAATGAACCGCGGGTCGTCGCACTGTCGTGTGCACACATTAACTCAATATTATTTTATTCTTATATACGTACAAAAAACTGTCACTGATCTTTGAAAGGTGTTATATTTCAATGAGACTGTAGTGAGACTTTAAGATGCTTGAGGCATGTTTTGACTAGACAAGTATAGTGATGTTTAGATAGTTCAAAAACGTTGATTATTAAGAAAGAACCCAATTGTAGAATAAGAGCGGGCGCACACCTTTGACTAAACCATCACACAACTGTTGTGAGATTATCGATTGTCTCACAGCAAATTCAACTATTTAGTTGCACAACTATAAAATGAGTAGCATGCCCACCTTCATTTAAGCTCTTAGGAATCATAGCGCGACTAAACAGTTGTGCGATAGTTTAGTCAAAGGTGTGCGCTCTTAATATGGAAACACTAAAGCTAATGTAAGGAATGATTAATACTTGAAACAAAACATTTATTGAATTTCTTGGAAGTGTACATAAATGGGTGTTGGGAATACCCAAATCCTCTTCGAGAATTTTGAACTTAAAATAATAATAGTACCTTTTTTATATTATTATTACCGTGAGGTCATGACAAGGTGACATTGTATGTACTTACAAGCAGTTATTTAAAAAACATAAAACTTATACAAATTTCTAAAGTCTTTTATATTTACACATATTTATGAAGGTGACTGTACTAGGTTCGACAGATCAACCTCACTCTCTTTGATATAACAGATTTTATGTACATATGAGTTTACTTTCTGTCTACCCCTTCAGGTTACGGGCATAAGTGTTTGTAAAATATTCAGAGCAGCGAGACTTGTGTACTCTTCGACAATGAGCGATGGCGTCCATTCTTTTAGTTCCTCCCCGCCCCCGACAGATGTCGTTGACTCCCACTAAATATTTCATCGAGGAATACTGCTTATGCTTTACGAGTTCAGTTTTAATTGTATTCGAGGAATTTATAACGAAAAAAAAATAGTTTCTTGGAAGTGTATAAATGGGTGTTGGGAATAACCAAATCCTTTTCTGAGAATTTTGAACTTAAAATAATAATACCTTTTTTATATTATTATTACCGTGAGGTCATGACAAGGTGACCTTATATGTACTTACAAGCAGTTATTTAAAAAACATAAAACTTATACAAATTTCTAAAGTCTTTTATATTTACACATATTTATGAAGGTGACTGTACTAGGTTCGACAGATCAACCTCACTCTCTTTGTTATAACAGATTTTATGTTCATATGAGTATTATTTCTGTCTACCCCTTCAGGTTACGGGCATAAGTGTTTGTAAAATATTCAGAGCAGCGAGACTTGTGTACTCTTCGACAATGAGCGATGGCGTCCATTCTTTTAGTTCCTCCCCGCCCCCGACAGATGTCGTTGACTCCCACTAAATATTTCATCGAGGAATACTGCTTATGCTTTACGGGTTCAGTTTTAATTGCATTCGAGGAATTTATAACAAAAAAAATAGTTTCTTGGAAGTGTATAAATGGGTGTTGGGAATACCCAAATCCTCTTCGAGAATTTTGAACTTAAAATAATAATACCTTTTTTATATTATTATTACCGTGAGGTCATGACAAGGTGACATTGTATGTACTTACAAGCAGTTATTTAAAAAACATAAACTTATACAAATTTCTAAAGTCTTTTATATTTACACATATTTATGAAGGTGACTGTACTAGGTTCGACAGATCAACCTCACTCTCTTTGATATAACAGATTTTATGTACATATGAGTTTACTTTCTGTCTACCCCTTCAGGTTACGGGCATAAGTGTTTGTAAAATATTCAGAGCAGCGAGACTTGTGTACTCTTCGACAATGAGCGATGGCGTCCATTCTTTTAGTTCCTCCCCGCCCCCGACAGATGTCGTTGACTCCCACTAAATATTTCATCGAGGAATACTGCTTATGCTTTACGAGTTCAGTTTTAATTGCATTCGAGGAATTTATAACAAAAAAAAAATAGTTTCTTGGAAGTGTATAAATGGGTGTTGGGAATAACCAAATCCTTTTTTGAGAATTTGAACTTAAAATAATAATACCTTTTTTATATTATTATTACCGTGAGGTCATGACAAGGTGACCTTATATGTACTTACAAGCAGTTATTTAAAAACGATTAAAGATAGGTAACTCGATATAAAATCGATTATTTACGACTTTATGTCAAATATTTCACCTTGATCTTAGTTACTTCGTAAACTGAGCGTGCTTAATAAACAGTAAATTAACTTTTTTATATAAACATATGGATAACGATATATGTATATGCAAGATATATTTTTATCCTTATATGTATTGGTTTTCCGTCTAGTAACTGTACCGCATGTGTGCTGTTTACTGATTATTTTATTATCTAAGGGTTTTCCCTGTTTAACATGACTTGTTATAATAGATTTCCTATATGTTGAATATATAAAAATAATGTCACAAGATTTAATTTCACTACCTCTGTTATTTAACTAATTATTAACTGAAATTTATCATATGAAAATATAGGCATCGCGTAATATTCATTGTAGATATTTATTATAATTATTTGGTTTTTTAATTTGTTTTTTCGACGATTCCTGACAATTAATTAGGCATAACACAAAACTTGAAAAAAAAATGGGAAAACTCAAAAGAAAAATGTACTTAGGTAAACATAAATAGCCATCATTTCCTCAAAGGCCGGCAACGCATCTGTAATTCCTCTGGTGTTCCCGCCGCACGTTTGCCCCCTTTTATTATAAAAAAATATATATATCAAAAAGATTTATTACTATATTATCATCAATTGTAACTATTTTAAATACAATCGCTTGCAAATTGCAATGCACCATTCAAGCGAGGCAATTTTTTTTCCAATTCAATCGGCGCTCCAAAGGCAAAGGTTCGAGATAATCAGCCATTCACATCGGCGATGTTACACGGAGCGGAAAGGTTACAAGAGGACAAATTAAACATAAATTATCGTACAACGTTACAAATGCCAGTAAACGTAACGTTACAAGTAAGTAAAATTTCGCCAAGGCCCATTTTCCACTACAGCGATTTACATGGATTAATTACAATTTCTGTAGCAGACACAAATATTTTACCCTAAAAAAGCCGTGATTGCTTTACTAAGAGCTCTACGAGTAACTCAGTAAAAAAATATGAGAAAAACTATTTTTTAATCTTTGAATGCAACAATGTTGAACAAAATGTAACTGAATAATAATAATTAAGAATTTATTGCTTACTTGACGAATTTTAAACAATGTTTAAATGTTTTTATTGCATTGCGGAAAACTTTTTGTTGACACGTTCCACATTCGAAAACGTTTTGACATAACGGCGATGCGCGCCAAAACGTGATCAAAACAAAAGATCTGCTCTCTGGTCCTTTGTTTATTCCTATGGAGTCTTTTTTATAGCAAGGGGCGATAACCTAAAAACCTACACATCGACATTAAAGGCGCGTAACTTGCACGAATTTAGAAGTGGGCGTATTTCGTTTGAGGAAGGACATTGACCTGTGCATTAATATTAAATCGGTAATAATCAAGATTAGATAAAAATTAATGCTATACACTCAATGTCTAACTGTAGAACTATTTATTTTAATTCGAAGTCATAATAAATTCCCGGAGAAGCAACTTTAAAAAGAGCGCAGCGTTAATGTATTTACTTAATAACCTAAAATAAACTGCAGTTTGTTTATTTGCCCACATTGTAAGTTCGGGGAAATTCATTAGAACTAATGGTATATAATGTGTTTTTGAAACAGCAAAAACTATACATTTTCCTCATTATTTATGTGAAGGTAAATCGCTCTAATACTTTCCGGTTTATAGTAATCTATCTGCCAAACATTAAAACTTCGTTTCGTATGCGCCGCGCCGTTTCCAATCTGACAGATGTCATTTGAGAGGAATTTGGAGTTTAGAGTGGCCTTACTTGAACCGTTTTTGACAACGCCGTGTTTGTAAAACAAAAAAACAAAATACACTAAAAACAAAATCTTCTCAAAAAAACAGTACACTAAAAGTAACGAAATAATTTCTTGAAAATAGTAAACCTCCCTTATTGTAGCTGTTATGTCTATATTGTACAATTATTATCACTTTGATGTCGGTGTCAGCCGAGGTATATGCAGTGATATTTCTACGTAAGGTTTTCTACATTTTTACCATAACAATTGACAATTGAAAGTATAGTAACGTTTTTAGTAATGACTGACACCGACTTCAAAGTAATAATAATTGTACAATATAGACATAACAGCTACAATAAGGGAGGTTTACTATTTTCAAGAAATTATTTCGTTACTTTTTAGTGTACTGTTTTTTTGAGAAGATTTTGTTTTTAGTGTATTTTGTTTTTAGTGTATTTTGTTTTTAGTGTATTTTGTTTGGAAGTTGGTTTTGTTTTTTATTAAAAAGTTTATTTATTTCTCGATTTTTAGTGAATCTAGACATCGCAGTATGATAATCACTAGCTTTCAAACAAATAATGAGTTATCTAAATCGATTATCTAAGAAATTAAGTAAACAACTAATACATCGTTGCGATCATTCACTCATAATTCGGTGCGGCCGCGCGCCGTTGTTGCCCGTGAGTTTTAATATTTTGATAACTTCTAGAATCTTGCACAGAATTACATACTGTAAAAGGCAATTACGATCTACATATAATACTCTATCGTGAAAACATATTTATTTTGATAAGGATTCATACCAAATAAGAATAAAAGCGTTTTAAATAAAGTCGATTGCACTTATTTGACGGTTTTCTCGAAACAAACGGTTATTGTGCGACAACCTTAATAGATAGATATATGCTATCGCTGATTTTTATTTAGCAAATTTAAAGGGCTACAATTCTTCCATACATAATTTTTGTGTAAGTCTTATAGTTTAGGCTACGTACGCCAAGAAAGCAAATTTTGTTACAAGTTGGTATTTTTTTCTGCGACTCGTAATTTGCTATTTATGATATCTCCTAAACTATTTATCGGAATTACACAGTTCCAAGGGTATTTATAATCTACATTAAATTCTCTTGATGATGGACACATTTATTTTGATAAGGATTCATACCAAATAAGAATAAAAGCGTTTTAAATAAAGTCGATTGCACTTATTTGACGGTTTTCTCGAAACAAACGGTTATTGTGCGACAACCTTAAGAGATAGATATATGCTATCGCAGACTTTAATTCAGCTAATTGAATGACCTACAATTCTTTCATACATCATTTTTATGTAGGTCTTATAGTTTAGGCTACGTACGCCAAGAAAGCAAATTTTGTTACAAGTTGGTATTTTTTTCTGCGACTCGTAATTTGCTATTTATGATATCTCCTAAACTATTTATCGGAATTACACAGTTCCAAGGGTATTTATAATCTACATTAAATTCTCTTGATGATGGACACATTTATTTTGATAAGGATTCATACCGAACACGAGTAATAGCGTTGAAAGTGGGGTATAGATTTTGATCGAAATTTTAATGAAAAAAGTGGTTATTGTGCGACAACCTTAATAGATAGATATATGCTATCGCTGACTTTTATTTAGCAAATTTAAAGGGCTACAATTCTTCCATACATAATTTTTGTGTAAGTCTTATAGTTTAGGCTACGTAAGCATAGAAAGCAAAAAAGACACCAAATTTCGTCACGCAATTTTGAGCTAAACTATTTAACTACGCCGTAGTCTTTGACTCCAAAAATAAAACAAAAAAATGGGACCCACCTGCAAGCACTACCTCTCGAATAAAAAAATAATTTTCTAAATCGGTCTACCAGGGGCGGAGTTATGCCGTAACACACATAAAAAAAAAAAAAAAAAAAAAAAAAAACATATGGACGAATTGAGTACCTCCTTCTTTGGGAAGTCGGTCAAAAAAAGGACCTTTTTGTTTCGATGGTCCATGTTTTAAAAATTAATCTCCAATAATTAATTTAATTTAACTTTTGATTACATATCTGTACCTTATTATGGTTAATAAAACTTTTAATGTAGCGTAATTGCAAAGACATTTTGTCGTTAAACTTTTTGGATAATCGATTAAAGTTGCGATTATAATGAATCGATTCGTTCCGGCAGTTAAATGTCTTGCCTTTTCTGACGCGCTCGTGTGACAAGATTACAGGGTTTTGCACAGGTTTCCACTGTTGAAACATTTGTTTCATAACATTGTCGTCCTCACAATTATCTTTTTAATAAACCACAAAATGTACGGTAGCCATAAAAGACAAAGGCAGTAAAAATTTTAAAACATGACAACTTATAAATGTGAAATTATATTTACAAAAATTATAATACAAACCCAAATATTTTAAAATCGAATTCTACTCTGGTAGTTATAGCAAACAATTTTTATTAGTTTCATTGCAGTATTAACGGTACAGTCACGATCAAAATTCAAAACATTTTCAGATAAATTATAACTTACAATTATTATTACTTTTATACCTTTTACGTATAGAATCAACGCCATAAATATTGCAAATAAAGGAGTCGGAACCAGAGGTCCTTATCGGGTGTTGGTTGTCCACGTGGGCGGACTGGCGAAGGCAACACGCGCTTTCTCCTCGCAAATGTACAGTCGCGAACAATGGACGCTTTTTGTTAACATTCGATAGCAGGGTGATTTACACGATACTTATGGTCATGTTGAATGCAAAAAAAAATGTAATTTATTTCCCAGTCTACTGTTTATTGTTAGTTTATCTTCTGATTTGAAAAGGTAAAGGATTCCCGGCTAAATACTGAATCGGGTGTTACATATTTAAGTGTCAGTCCAAGCAAATACTTGTAATTTGTATAATAACAATCCGCGTTGGATTATTAAAATATGTGATGGAAATATCGGAATTTGTTACCTTATATGACAGTGGCGTCATTTTTAAGCTATCTGAACCTATATCAGCCAGTAGTGGGACAGGCTCTAAATGTCGTTTCGTGACATAATTCAAATTAAGATGTTTATAACAGAGTAGTCTAGAAGTTAACTCTTTGAGTTATCTGGGCTTAAAGCAATTTGTGCTCTGCGTCCTGAAATGAACTAATAACGCGACGAAAAATGTCATCATAGGGCGGGACAGTTATCGAGAAATGTAAAACCCTATATCAAGTGGTAATGTGGAATTACATTGCATTGATAATTTATCGATATAATTATTATGTCGGTGTTACATCAAAAGGGCGTTACAACACTACGTTTGAGACGTTGCGTCGCCGCGCGCCGTGCCGTCTAGTTCGATTACCGAGAAATATGCGACATACGATGATTAAATTATTTAGGTTATGCGATAAAAATTACTAATAAAGGATGTCCTTGTTCCGGATTTAACAATACTATTAAATATTTTGTAATAAATACACATACATATACAAACATATAAAATACTAGCTGTTGCCACTTCGTCCGCGTGAAATTAAAAATGATGAAAAAATTTAGCTAACGTTACTCACTGATAACGTAGCTTTTTGATGGTGTAAGAATTTTTGAAAGCAGCCTAGTCGTTTTTGAGTTATTTCAATACATAACTATAAAAATCTAAAAATACAAATCTTTCCCCTTCATGATATTAGTATAGATGGAGTTTGACGTCTAATGAAGAACAAATTTTCGAATAAAATATGAACATGAATCGTTCAAGTCCTATACTTGACCTCTATTTGTATCTGTTTGTGTGTTCATTTAATGTGTATTGAAATCGTATAAATTATACGGGTTTATTCAGATGTGGTTTTCCTCATCACGTCCACTTCTAACATCACGCGGTCAAGGAATTTACATTTCATTAATTTGAAATAACAGTTGTGAATAGTATCCACATTATAGACTGATGCTAGGATGTGCTACGATGACCATTTAAAAATCAACAATCACGTACTTCCCTAACCTATAAAACAAATTAACACATTTTATACCTTCCATTATCTTTCACAGAACAGAGTCAGTAATCATTTGTTTTTTACCAACGTACGAGTATATGAAGGTTGGAGCGAGAGACATTTTTAGGACCGCGGCAAACGGAGGTCGGTGGTCTCTGCCTACCCCTTTGGGTTATGATACCGCTGTGATTATGTTGTATTTTTATGGTTGTTTCGACAAAGGATGTAATTCCAAGTAAAACTGACTTAATTTAAACGGAAAATTTCATCAGATTTCTTGTAAAAAATCCCCTTTCTTGTTTTATTTGCCCGCATCGTCAATGTGCAGGAAAATTGATACAAATATCGTGGTATTCCAGTTAAAATTTTTCCTCCTAGTTTACGAAGAAAATATAATAATATACTCGGTACTAGTACAATAACACTTGTGTTGTCCATTTTCTTAGTATTAATCGGAGTTTATCGAAATAATCGACGATATAAACGATAAAAAGGAAATATTTTATCTATTAAATGGTACGATTTAATATAACCTTTAAAAATCTTGAGGAAATAATATAGTGGTTTTATACTTCAGCGAGAAATTACTTAAAATTATATTCTTACGTAGGCGTATTTATTTTATAGCGACAAGAAAGTTCGTAGCCGGTCCGAGGCTGCAAGGCTGAAAACTCCAGAACAAGAGATTGTGCAAGCCAGACCGCCTGGAATGAGGCCATTTCCGAACATAGCCGGTTCTACCATCTTTACACGTGCAATACACCTTATGTCTTTGGCATAAAGTTCATAATGCCATGTTCATCTTGTGTAGTTATATTTGCAAAAGAATCAACAAGACCTAACGAGATAAGATAACGTAAACCCGTTTATTATACGTTAATTTGTCTACATCACTGGCCACGCTATCTATTGTTTGACTCTAAATCTAGATCTATACTTACACATAGATTGCTTTACAACTTCCCTATCTTATTACGCTTAAACTAGACTGTGTGGTATGTGGTCTATGGTTCTATCATACTAATATTATAAAGGCAAAAATTTAGATGGATAGATGCATGGATGTTTGTTAGTTTGTAGCCCAAACGGCTCAACGGATTTCGATGAAATTTGGTATAAATGTAGAGGATAGTCTGGAAGAACACATAGGCTATTTACTTTTGTTTTCTTTTGTCGCGGACGGTGTCGCGGGCGAAAGCTAGTTGACAATAAATACTTTTGGTCTATGGTCTTAAATGTGTTTTTTATTTATTGTAACTGATATATTTATTGTTTAATGTTTTATAGTTAGGTTTAGTAAATATGTGCGATCATAACAATTTATAAGCATGTGCAAAAAATAAAATGGCGGGGAGTCAGTAATTGCAAGATGGCGCCGGAGTCCGGGCAGCGCGCCTTGACCCAGTCGCCGCTGAAAGGACAATGTCACTGTTCCGTTTGCACAGACACCGTATGGCCTGCCTAGCCCATACCCTGGCCGCACGACTTAAATACCTTTACATTTAATTATATTAAAAAAAATAATACAGCACGAACACCATCAAGGTCTGACGTTGCTGGCTGAATGTGAATGTAATTTTAAAAGCTTATTCATGCATGTGGTATAAGTTTTTAGTCTTTCCACAAACGCAATGTTATACAACAATCTTTATACCCGTCCCAAGAGATAAATAAAAACTATAAGGTCTCAAAACATATTATCTACACCTACGCCTTCTTTGTGATTAACAAGAGCGTTTTTTTCGACAGTTGATCTCTCCTTGACGTAACCTTGCTTGCAAAATGTATCCAAAAAAAGGAAAATAGCATTTTTCGACTTTTATTCGCGTTTAAACAAGTTCTCACGCCAATTAATTTGATAGTTAACGTCAAAAATAAATGGACTGTTTCGATAATTGTCGTGGCAATTCATTAAAAGCTCGTAATATACATAGGTAAACAGCGAAATTTCGATTCAGTCCGAAAAAACTCAAAAATTACAAATCTTATTTTACACCAATAGAAAAGCTCATTTTTTATCGGAGATAATCTGGTATGGTGGTTAAGGTCGTCGTCATTTCAAATGACCCAGCATCTTTCCTCTTCTGTTAATCAATGCTATTAAATATCTAAGTATTATGTTTTGCCCTTTGGAATCAAACCTTTGACCAAATTCGTCAGCGATAGACTGCATATAAAATGACAGCCATCGCAAATTATTATGACTCACGCAATGCATAAACAAATTTAGTTTTGCACTGCTACAACAGAAATCCTATACTATGTCGAACTTATCCTATTGGAATAAAGTTCATTTTCCAATAGCAACTAGTTTTATTCCTGCATGTAATAGTTTGGGTTATCTACGAATTGTAATTTGTATCATTTGACCTAGTTGGTCGCGGAGTGGCGCTGGTGTTCCCAACGCGCCACTACAATATGTACGGAGTACTTATTATAATTAATTAGCGAACACTGTCCTTAATTTTTCTGTGATACATAGCAAACATTTATTATACAAACTGTACTTAATCTACTCTATGGAATAATTAATATTTATTTTGACAGCTTTCTAATTAAAGTCTATGCTGGGAATAGTTGGATGGGTTGCATGAAAAACGATGATTAAGAAGGCAGTGACGACTGAGATGACGGAATGATAGATTGACAGGGAGATGATGATGATGAAACACTGGAGATAAAGGACCTTGGTTAGGATATAAAATGTTATTAATATTATAAATGCGAATGTTTACATTGATGGATGGATGTTTGTTAAGGTTTTTTTTAGTCTAAACTGCTGAACGGATCTTGATGAAATATGGCATAGATGTAGAGGATAGTCTGGAAGAACATATAGGCTACTTACTTTTGTTTTCTTTTAATTCCACGCGGTTGGAAAAGTTCCAAAGCTAGTAGTTACACACATTAAGGGCCTGTCGCACCACTGGCTGATAGAGGCTCAGATAGCTTAAAAACGACGTCACTGTCAGATAAGGTAACAAAATCCGATATTTTCATCACATATTTTACACGTTGGATTGTTATCAGACAATTAACAATATGGTGAGACAAGCCCTAAGTATTGTGATGTATTAAAGGATAAAAACAAGTCTGACGGCAGTGTACATATTTATTAAAATAACCTTAGAGTATCTTGAATTATACATTATGGTGTTATATAAAAGTTAATAGAAGTTGCATCACGCAGACATCAACTTCCTGATCTCGCATTCATCTGACTGCATAAGTTTTACTTATAGCGAGTTCACACTGGACGTTTTTGACGCGCGTCCGTTCACACAACAAAACGCGTCATTGTGTCTAGAAGCTGTTCTAAATGGCATTAAAACCTGACTCTGTCCACCGAAATCTAACAGATCTAAAATATTTCCCGCAATAAACCTATTTTGTTTCCAATCGCGTTTTCCAAATTTGAAATAAAAAATAACATAGTTATACAACCGCTTTCTATTGAATATAATTAATACTAACTGTTGCTCGCGACTTTGTCTACGTGAAATATAAAAATATAGCCTATGTTACTGAGCGATAACGTAGCTTTGTAATTGTAAAAGAATTTTTCAAAAAGGCCCTGTAGTTTTTGAGTTATTTTGATACATACGAAAATACAATTATTTCCTCTTTATAATATTAGTACAGATATAGATTTGTATAAGTTCAGGTATTTATATTAACTAACGTATAAGCATGTTAACGCGCGGTTTACGTGTATATAAATGACGAAAACAAGCATGAATGTATGCATGGAGATTATTTAACGCGCGTTATTTAAACGCGCGTTTCTAAACGTCTAGTGTGTAATTATTCAAGGTGAAACCACGTTGCTTCACACGTGTGCTTTGTTCCTACTACCGCTTGCGACCTTGTGCCTAACATTAGCTGGTAACGACTAAGGAAGCGACGTGAAAAAGTTAATTGTTATTAAAATAGTGCAGCGTTGGTACATTGAAGTTTTGTTTTTAAATCTGACTCGTTTTTGTTTTATTTTTTTATTTTATTACCAATGTTGTACCGCTAATTTCGGTTTTTATTCGACAGTAGCTTTTTCATTGCTTTTTGAATACAATGACAATATGACAACTATAATAAAAGTAATTTAGATTTCTTTTGTATCCGTGATCAAAGTAAATGCAATTTACTTCAAGGGACGCCCACGACAATGGGATGGAATCCCGCAGAGCTTTGATTTCCCTAAATGAAAATTGGATAGGAGATATAAATATTACAATTTCTGTCCACAATCACAAAGGTTTATTAAAGAAACGATGAATTTTCTTATTTAGACATTGATACAATTTTCTTTAGTAATTTAGTTAAAAAAAACTAGGAAAGCAGTTTTATTAAGTGTAACCAATACACCTGTTTTTACAGAGTATGATATGAAAAAGCGAGTGGTGTGTCAATATCGAGCTAAATGGAGGTCCGTGGTCTCTGCTTACCCCTCTGGGTTACGGACGTGAGGTACGTTATACATACATACGATAGTGTAAACCCATTGTAAGACCATAAAAACCTCATAATGTTGTAGAATTAATGTAACTCATTAGACACAATTACATAACTAATGCAACAGTTCTTTGTGTTGTTTCTCACAATCCTGGCTAATGTATGGTTTAATTAGTGTTATTATGTTGTCTATTAATATTTAAGTATGGACATGCCCATAAATAATAATAATTGCCTTGTCTACGAATTTCTGATTTGCACAATCTATGCTCGTATTATGCATTTATAGCCCTCTAGATTTTCACTTTCGTCAAACAAACTCGATAGTACAGATAAATAACGTGTACACATAGGTATTTATATTTTATCTTTTTTATCTGTGTAAATTGTGCCAGTATTTTTTCACTAGCATTAAAGCCACGGCCACAGCGCCACGGTCGTCTGAAAAAAAAACAATGTCTGCTCTGCAGTCAGTTCGTGGCTTCGAATTTAGTCGGGCCATTAGCGGGTTACGTTCGTTGCCTTTTTATGCCAATTACAATGAAAAACAACGAATAGTACTTACTGGATGTGACTTTTTTATAAAAAAAAGAAGTTGACATCCAATTAAGAATGAAAAAAAACTGATTCCGCTGATTCTTGTTCATCTCATTTTTTATGTTTATTGATTACGAATAGCTCAAATTACGGCATCTCTATAGGTGGTTAAGACATTGAACAATTCAGCCAGTCTTCGTTTCACGAAAAAGTTACAATTTAGATAGCATTAAGCAAAATATTTAACGTTTACTGTTTTCTCTAGATCGTTGTAAAGCTATATTTTATTGGTTTTCCGGGCCGCGGTGAACAAATTAGCGTGTGTTTCCCAAACCCGCGGCAATTTCGCGCTAAGGTCAAAACAACACCACTGTTTACACTGGCCGTCGATAGGTAGCGCTACCGGCTTTGAATCAATATTTTCGAGTTTCCAAGTTCGTTATTAACTGAATATACGATCTTTGTTTACATTTTATATTTTCAATATCTATTTTTATTATACCATTTAAAGTTGTATTTGTATAACTCGTTTTTTGTTAGCATTTAATTGAATGTTTGAATAACAGATGTTTGATGTTAATATATTGAGTAAATTTTAGTTTTAATAAACAACGCAACTTACAATGAGTGATTTAAAAATAAACAAGGACATATAACTACATATCATAATAATAAAATTATACAGTAATTAAAATATAATTATTATTTGTTAAAAAATATTTGAGGTTATATCCGTGTCCCCTACCACAGGTTATCCAGCTCGCTACCTGAACTCGAAGAAATGACTCACGTTCTTAGAAGCACTCGATAAGGATGCGCTCTCAGCAAACATCCGCTCGACTTCCCGAAGTAAGGTCACCGCATGGATAACATATTAACAATGTAGTATAGGGATTTTTGTGAGTCTTTATTACTGTGTAAAATTAGTTATTTCATTGTTCGAAGCTTTTTGATTTTAGATAATGCTGAAGCAATTCGGTTTGTTTGATACCTTTTTAATTATAACACCGTTATACTCTTAATTAACTAAGTAATTTAAAACTTAAGATGTAAAGTAAATACCGCATCATCTCAAGTTATAGAAAATTATAATGAAAAAAATATCAGAAAAAATTACCGAAGCTTTCATACGTGGGTTGTTTTTTTATTAATTGTATTTTCTTTACAGTGTAAAATATTGTTATTAACATAAACAACATTAAATTAATTTCTTGGCACTGGAGATGATTTAAGAACGCCAATTTACTTGACAAAAAGCTGCGAGTTCTGAGATCGTTGTCAATGACCTTGTCACGTTGGTTTGGTGCCAACAATATAATAAGGGCCTTAAGAAACTTTTACGTATAAAAATCTTAATAAACCTTTTTACTAATCTAGGTAACAAATAAACAAAGCTTGTAGTTTTTCTTGAGCATGAAAATTATTAGATTACTTCAGACTATTTAATTTTTGTCTTGAAATCTCCAGTTATTTGTTATTAGTTACAGTCTCCGTTATCTGTATCGACTGAACGATTTAATAGATTAAAAAATATAAGATGCTACATCAACTGTATATGCGGCCTGTGTAGTACCAACATAAGCAAAAAACACATCCTTTAAATTGGGAGAAAAGATGCAAAAGGTTTGTTTCTTTGTCTAGAATTTAAAAACGTTGAAGTTAAAGACTACCGTAAAATTCGCAAAAGTTTTTTAATGTGAATATTTTTAACCTCAAAAAGGAATGTATAACAAACTACACATTTTTACTTATTGAAAACAACACCGCGCAATGGAAATCATAATTCCTTGGAATGTCGCTTTGGAGTAGCTGTATGTTTTGTATCTATATATTTTAGAAACGTAAAACACTCGACTGTAACTTAATAGCTGATAACAATGAAGGCAATCGGCTTGACCGCACTGTTTAGCTTTTAGTTTTATCACTACGCTCCTTCTACGAAAACTAAACAGGGCTATTCGAAAGTTATCTATATAGGTTAAGGAATTAGGGGAAAATGAGACGATGTTTTTTTTTCAATTTTTATTACTGGCTGGAAGATTACTTGTTTCAAAAATAGAAACATGCCATTGTTTTGTTATTTTTTTTAGCAAATGGTTTTCGTGAAGGAATGGACGGCGATTTATAGAATCCTTTCATAATTTTATGATGATCATTTTAAATTAGTAAATCTTTGTATACTTACAATTAGTAATGTATGTTCTAACATAATTAGTTTTATAAAATCAACAGACAATGATTGTGATGTTTTTGTAGGAATTTTCCACATCGTAACATTGATTTTTATAAAATCTAATTTAGATTTTATTGTTGATCATTAAATCAATATTTCCTCAATAAATCTTCATGTTTTTGCAATAGAAAATGTCAAATATAAAATGATAAACAATAATTTTTATTTCTCATACAAAGGCATGTTTCCCAGAGACAATCACAGTCCACACCTGCGTATTCCATTCATCCGGGCGCGCGCTACCTTGTTCGGAAAACATTAACATTTGTCTATGGCACGCCGCTCGGCAACTTTTAAATATGGCGGACAATTATTTACATTTCCTTACCTACGTACTTATTGCACACATGTTGAATTGCCAGATATTTTCCTTCCCATTGTGCTATTTATTAATTGTTTTATTTTAAACAAAAAAATCACTAATTTTAAATAACATTTACTCGTCAGCAGGCGTTTTTGTACTTACAAATTTCATTGAACTGCATAACTTCTTGCTTTTTTTATCGTAGTTAACTAACAATCGATAAACACAACATTCGCAAAAAGAAACGGAAATTATATAAGCAGAGGGGTAGTCCCCACTAGTAGTTTAGGGTTGAAATTACGTTATGTCTGCGAAATGAAAGGGAAAGGCACGAGGCGAGGGTCTGATAGATGTCTGCACGCAGGCAAGCCCCAGGGGGTAGGCAGTGAAACGTAACAACTATCGATTAGATAGTCTAACGTGTTTCAACTAATCTCATATAAATCAACACGCAATTTTGTGATTTATAAAGGAAATTATGACACATTTTAAAGCTACAAGAGCAAAACACGGTTAAGATCTTTTAAGCATAGTTTATTTTAAGAATGCTAGTAACTATCAGACACATAATTTATTAAAAGAACCTGTCGGCCGCAGTCGAATGATTTAATGATCTTAAAGAGCGTTCTTCAGTGACTTAATTAAAAATCTACACTATGGAACTGCTCAAGATGTTAGGCAACTTATGACTGCTAATGTTAAGAATTAAGATTGAAGTACGGGACGATCCACGATTCATTTCCATAAGCAGCTAATTATAGGTCAGCCTTGATATACAGCGCACGCAGATCTCGCTGTTTTAATAGATAATGAGATGATAGTTGGTACAATTCTAGGGTTGGCAAGCAAGAAATAGGCTAACGATAGCTGATCTGTAGTGAAAAACTTGAAAAAAAAATAGAGGTTTGCAGTGCAACTAGTTAATAGTTTAAAAATTTACTCTGTAATTCATTCCTGACTATTTTCCTCGTTAGAACATAAGTACTTTATTTATGTATCCTTAATTCTTCTATCCATAATTAGCAGTTTTTCGTCAACTTTCTTATATGATCATACGTTGTTTTATTTCTAAATGTTTCTTTCGGCTAAAACATCTACATTTGTTTTTTTTTCAGCCAGAGTTAAAACAAAAAAGCGGCAATGGTAACCTTAGAGCGCCGCGGAAGTAAACATCGTGTGTGGCGTGGGTGGCTCGCAACATTCAAGGACTTCTTCGCCCATGTTTTATCAAAATGTACCAACTTAATGGCGCGCTTAGTAGTCACTTTATCTGTCCTTAGTGTATATTTTATAGTAATAATTTACATTAAGCGACTGTTTAACTTTGATCGCGCGTGATAAAATATATTGCTATCTCAGTATTTTCAATAAGAACGAGTAGAACGGCAATATGTTTTGTACAGGTGTTTTGATATACCCATAGATAGAGTAGCGTATCTTTATTTTCAACATTAAAATGTTAGTACCTGTAGCTTAATAATAACAAAAAGGTACACTTAAAAATAAGCTTAAAAAATATTTTGACAACAGTGGCTTGGAATCTTTTGACATTGAGCTCAAGGTCGCGCCATTATCCACAGACAACGAATATACGAAACTATTAGTCAATGTCATATGCGGGTCTTTTTACATGTCGAGTTTTAAAAATACGTTTTAATTAAGTGAAGCTCTATTTAGTAGCTAGTTATGGAATAAGGAATCTCTCAATGTTTTGATCCTAGAGTGACAAAATCATAGCGCTTCAATGATTAACTATTGCGTGAAATAAAAAAATAATTATACTTAATGATTTTTTAACAAAAGCACAGAACTAAAAAGCAATTGATTTATTAATTTTCATTGTCGGATGTATTGCGTGTAGTTATGATTGATTGTGTTTTCATTGTAATTGTTTTCGTTTCGATTGAACGAAACTGTTTGTTGTTTTGATTAATTACCGTTGTGTTGGCAGCACTGTTTACTCCTAGATGTTTCGACGCTGCCTGTCCGATGAATAAAACAAACATTTTATGCTTCCTTATTGCCTATGTTAATAAATCTATTTTCGAAATTAAAAAGGTACATATTTTTTTGTGGTTGTGTTTGTTATTTTACGATATTCGATAACCCCTAAAAAAATGAATTGTTCTGTTAAATACTCGGTATCCAGTAAGGGTCTTTTTAACTATTATAACGTGTTTCTGCACGTGGACCCACAACGTGGTGAAAACGTGACAGTCCATAAATAGCAGATGTATCACTTGAAAATGAGTCAGAATTCTAGGAAATCGGCTGTGGTCGTACAAATACATATTAAATGCAATAAATCCATAATGCATTAGCCTACTGAATGGTATTTATTGCAGGACTTAACAATTTTAAATGAATTAATATTTTACTACTGTCATTGTTTATTGTTCAAGTGTGTATGCTCCTTTACTTTATCCAGTGGATATGGTCCTTTAAAATGTTATACGCATTTTGATTAACTTTGGCCGCATACAATTTCACGGCTACTCCGCTCTATAAAAAGCATAGTGTACCATAAATAAAAAAAAACTCAGCCAGCCAGCGTTAAGTTCAATCCATGTCTGTCATTTTGATGAATGTCTATGCTTTTGATACCCGCATTCCTTTACGAGGACGATAGAAAAAAAAAACTTATGACTGCTGATAAATCATTCTAATAATACGAAAAGAATTTTAATACGCTTAAATCGCCTCTCAATCATAATCATGTAATATTTAAATATGTTTTATTGCAATAGGTTATGTAGAAGATGCCATAGTAACATTGTTTTAACCTACGATAAGTGTAATTTAGTCGCCCTAGTTACGCTAAAGAAGTATTGTTATTGTTTTCTCTATTTATTCAAAGATAATGAAGACAGATGTCATATGATAATGTTTAACTTCGGCTATCTATACATACCTATAATAAAATTGGAGTGTCTGTTTGTAATATCAAAAGGAGAATTGCAGATTTCGGGAAGATGATGTATTTGCGTTGCTGACAACGAAAGTCGCATTAAAATTTTTTTGGTCTGTCTGTCTGTACGCAAACCGCGTTTGTTCCGGGTAATCCTCGAAACGGCTGGGCCGATTTCGACCGGACTTTCACTGAAGGGTAACTTACATAGACAGGCATACTTTTTTAACTTAATTTTGCGTGGACGAAGTCGCGGGCAACAGCTAGTGGTATGTAACATTTAATAGTAAATGCTTATAATTAGTGTAGAGGCATGAAGAAGGCAGGCTGGTCGTGAGGTCACCACGAGCCCAGAGGCACAGCACGGGTCAAGGCGAGTGGGCCGCAAAGTAAACATCAATTATTGCGTTACATACAAACATATGTTGCTATTAATAAAAAATATTTTTAAGTTGTTTATCTTTTAGTTAAAGGCTGTTTAAAATTCAATTTTATCTGTGACGCAACAAACTACCTATACAAAACAGATCTTGACAAGACGAATTGCTAACCGTGACTTTTTTGATTTTTCAATGAGTTGTCTTTCAATTTAAAATTGTAAATGTATGTTTACTAAGTGACTGCTTAAATTACCATTTAACGGCTCCGTCTATAGTCTGTCATTATCATTATACACCACAAAGTGTGTCTGTCTGTTCGTGGTGCCATTTTGAAATCATTTGATTATCGCGGCACCTTTGTATACAACGCAAGTGTCAATTGTCTCATGTTTTATGCATGTGCATATAAGTACTAGTCGCGACGTGCTAGGAATCAAATTTAGGTTCACATATAAGACCTATGTTTCACAAATAGGTCACAACACATATTGATTAATTTCTAGTCACCTTTTGTCTTGAAAAAGAAAAAGAAATTAAAAAAAAAAGTTTGTCTATGCAATATTGTATTTAAATGTCATTTTTGCATTAAAACGCGGGAAAACCGATCAGCAAGGCCGAGCAATGCAAACGTCAAAATACTTTCACTCAATTACGAAACCACTGGAGAACCAATGTAAATTGATCTATTTGTTCAATTAACATTGTACGAAACATAAGGGATAGTAGTGTCTTCGTTATTTTGTCACGTTGTAGGATTTTCCGCGAGGTTATAATGAACTTATTTGTACAAGCAAAGCGTGGGCAAAGTACGAAGTTTACATTTGAAATGCAACAGTTTATAGCTTTGATATCGTTAGAATTTTATTACAGGTTGCATGATATGCATATATTTTATTTAGTTTTATGTCTTTGAAGAACTTTAGTGTACATACATTCTTTATACTTAGTTACAAATGAAACGAAATCAATGTTCCATTGGATTCGAGAAAAAAAGTCTTACGTACTTACGTATTTATATTGGTGAAAATCACCTTAAATATAATTGCCATGTTCTTAAAATGTGCTTTAATGCGCCATTTTGAATTCCGATCTTGCATCTTTAGTTTTACCTCCAACACTTACCTGTCTTTAATGAAATTTATTACACCTTTCTCGACGTCAGTGATGCAAGGCACAGATGACCTACTGTTTTATTTATACCAGCAATTGCCAGAGACAGATTTTAGATTAGAATTGTTTATTTCAATGAATTATAATGCGTTCCGCCGTCCCCTCCGTCACGTAGAAACTATAAGCGCTCTTGATCTTAGATGGAGGTCGAACAGCTAAGGTGACCAGATTAAGATAAAAAGACGACTTAGTCAAGTGTATTCTATCCTTTACCTTAGGGGGGAACACATGCCAGTAAAACGATAGCTTCCATACGTAAAACCGCCAGAAATCAGATTCTTCCCTCCAATGGATTAGTCATGTTTTTAGATCGAATATCTATCGTTCGATCGTTTATTGAGACGGTATTTCAAAGGATTAAGGTACGGATTGAGATTTTCGATTGATAAAATTGCATATTGAGACCGGCCGTTAGCCTTCTTCGTCATTCAACTTACATGACTATAACTGTCACAAAATCAAATGTCGTGCTAGCTACTGTCATGCCAGTTAGTGGTTACTCATGCCTGACCTGGCACGTGCAGGTAGCTTGCATATGACTGGCATATGTATTTCCTTCTTCATGCCTTTATTATTTGTCCTATGTATCGTAATGATTATTTTATAACGTGCGTACCAAATAGATTATGCTCTTCCGTTACATCTCCTCCCCAACCAAATCTTCTTTTTGACCACAGTCACTATCCCGTTCTTTCCTTAAAAGATAATAAGTAGAAGAAAAATACTAGAATTAGTAGACGACTGAAAGACCGACGCGCAGTCGGCCGATAAGGTATCATTTCAATGATAAGGTAGAAATCTACAATTACAACTTCTTTTGTTTGTTATCAATGTTACAAAAGAAATGGCTATAGAAATTCTATCGTTAAGATACAATTACCAAAAAGCTCTAAAAAGAATTTGATTATTATTATTTCATTTACCAATCTTTTGTATTTAGTGAATGCGCATTATATCTTAAAAAAATCACGTTTCTATGGAATCTTTAAAATATTGTTTCAATAAACAATGTGCACGATTGTGATTGACAAACAAAAGGTCAGCTCAAATTCCGGTTATATATAAAATTGTAGAGATAGAAAATGCGTGAGGTCATACTTTTATAACGTACCTACATTTTATGCCAGCACTAGCAGAAAGGATTTGACCTTTTAAAAAACTGGAATAAAGGTCAAAATTATTGTTTCCTCTATATAAAATAGCCGTATAGTGATGTGTTGTTTTTTGTTTCGATCATAAAAATGACCGACCGTGCAACTGGCATTTATTTAGATGGCTAAAAGGGCAGGCAAAACCCCATAATTCGAGTTTCTTAATCCGTAAAACCATAAATTCTTTCGCTTGTAATTTTACGATATCATTTAAATTTTATACAGGATTTTATATATAGAGGAAGTCTTCATTTATCGTATGCTCATGGTCACCCTGCGAAAATAAAAACACATCGTAAACAAGATCATCGAAACGGCCGTAAAGCACACCATAAACGGCCTTCATCAAACTGAAATCATTATATCCACGGAAAAATATTGTAGATATCCATTATCAACATGTATTACCATCTCTTTTACTCTGTTTAAAGAAATGAGATACCAGTATATCTCTTCTGTCTTATCCTACTCCCGTAAAGTAGGCACACCGGGTTTGTCCTCCAAATAACTCTATCATCCGTCATCTCAATCATCATTCCCTTTAGATCATTACCTTTCACGCAATCCATCCATCTCTTTCTAGATCTAACTCTACCGGTGTGCCTCCACACTCATGTATGTGGGATCGTTGCAAATAAGTGGAGTCAGCGGATTTTCTGTACAATCTTTTATATTAATTTACAATCATCGTCATCGACATCTTTTCTTTTCATTTCTTATTTCTGAATTGACATCGGACATGTTGACAGTAATCAAAGAGTAAAATGTAAAACACAAAAACAACTAAAACCTCCCACATGTATGTATGGAATTTTTCGTTATTTTAAACCATAACCTCAACTGAGGCAAGAAGGGTGTGCGGAACGCCCCAAATGGAAGCACGAGGCCTAATATTCGTCTCTTTCTTTTCCCACCATTTTCTCATACGGAAAGGATAGCAAGGGTAACTGGTTTTGACCTTGGAGGAGACGCATAAGAGGAAATATCTTCTGTATGTGCTTCTCCTTCTTCATTGATTAGGGGTAGGCAACCCGTCTGCAATTGTGGATGTCTATGGGCATCGATCGCTTCGATTCTTCGGCGAATTAAGGTGGCTGCTCGTTCGTTAACCACCTTATAATATAAAAACGTCTGCCTATACCTTCAACTCTAATGCGGTTAAGTATTGAATGTAAAAACTCAATGTAAAACACCATCGTGAGCTTACGCAATAGACTGAACACGTGAAGGATTGCTTATAATTTCTTTGATTTATATTTTTTCTCAATCGTTTAATATTATAGATACTTATAATCAAACTAGCTTTCGCCCGCGACTACGTCCGCTTGGGATTAAAAAAACAAAAGTGAGTAGCCTATGTGTTCTTCCAGACGATCCTCTACATTTCATCAAATTTCATCGAAATCGGTTCAGCCGTTTAGGCTACAAACTCTAACAAACATCCATCCATCTAAAGTTTCGCATTTATAACATAAGTTAGAAGTAAGATATTAATGTTACCTAAGAGCGGGCGCACACCTTTGATTAAACTATCGCACAACTGTTGTGCGATTGTCGATTGTTTCGTAGCCCATTCTACTGTTTAGTTGCACAACCAAAAATCCAGTAGTGAGCGCTCCATATAAGCTCATAGGAATCAAAGCGAGAATAAACAGTTGTGATTGTTTAGTTTCAGGTGTGCGTACTGTTACGAGGGTCGTACAAAGGATCAAATTACAAAGATAATTTTTAAGGAAAGTGCTACAGCTGTCGTCTCTACTGCTATTTAAAATTAGATATACAAGTTAATTAATTGTTAATTAGAATTAAACTAAAAATGTCTTTATTAGTTTCGTGTTACTTTGCAATCACGTTTTAAACACGTCTGTCCAATGCCATTACTGGTAATGGCGTGAAGATAAAACAAAGACAAGGTGAGCCTTTTGTTCCATAAATACAGAGTCGTAGCTGTCACCGTTCGATCGTGAATACTGCCCGTTTGTTATTTACCCAGGCAAACTTAAACTGATTAATGCTTACATCAATTTGTATAGAAAGTATCATTAAAAACTGTCGAAATATAACACGTCACGATAAATGAATTAATTTTATATGACAACCACCTACTTAGCTAGGAAAATTATAAACAGGCGGAGTTCACAATTGTAAGGTGATATCGACAACTTTTGCTTTTAACGAGTGCCGCGATGTTTACGTGCGAGGGCTCGTTTTATGGCGGCCAATAAAATCGGTTTTACGTTCGCCGGTCCTCAATTGCATGTATTGTTCTCGCCTGATTGCCTACTAAATGAGATGCTATGAAATATTGTATGTTTATAAGAATTGCCATAAACTAATAACGACTAAACTAACATGAACATGCATATCGATGTATTTATAATCTTAAGCATTATTGCAGAGTATTTGATATTAAATAATTATAATTTTGATGTTTGCTTCGAGTTTATTTTTAACTAGCTTTCGGCCACAACTCCGTTCGCTTGGAATTAAAAAAAAAGAACAAAGTAAGTAGCCTACGTTTTCTTTCAGACTATGCTCTGCGTCTTTGCCACGTCTAGATCCGTTCAGGCGGAAGGCAGCAAACTTTTACAAACGTACAACCATCCATCTAAACTTTCGCATTCATAACATTAGTAGGGTAGACACTAGAAGGTTTCTGTGTTTATATTCTAATTCTACTTTTAATATAGTTGTACAATTTGTAAATAGTAAATTATCGAGATATCAAATTCTTTCGTTAGTTTGCTGACAGCTTAAAAATTGGTGAAATCTACAAAAGGTCGGTGACATCAAAACAAATATTGCAATTACATACAATACGTCATTTACCTTCACAAATTATTGAACGATTTATTGGTACTAATTTAGTATAGAAACGTCTCCCAGCGTTCCTTTACCATTGTCGGCGGTCGTCCCGCCGTATTAGCTGGAGACGACTGGCGCCCGGGGCTGGCGCGACGTCGCGGCGCCTTCGCCCCGGCGCCTCCGCCCCAGTACCGACAATAGGGTGAGCCCTACTATCGAAACTCGATTCAAATTCGAAGCATTTATTGGAAATGTAGATATTCCTTTGTTTAAGATTATATTTTTATTTATTAAAACGTTTACCATAAAAGCAAACTCTAAATATGGATTACAGTTAATAGAAACTGCAAAGCATTGTTCGCTACAAAATGTATTGACCTCAATTTATAAAAGGCTATCTAGCTAACGTCCGTATTCCGTATATTTTGCGATATAAGCTAGCTGTTATTGTTATATCGCATATAATGCTATATTTTATGTAAAATCCTTATATTAGAGGATATTGCAATAAGTTGAGACTAATAAAAAACATAAACGGAAACGGTGCAGCCATTAAAATCACGTTTTTATCGTTTTTTCCCACAATTAAATGCGACGACCGGTTCTAAGCAGCTATTATAAGTATATTTTATAATTATTATAAAAACATCCATATAAAAATATACACTTACTGATATTTTAAAGGCGTTGCAGACAATTAATTTACATTAAAAGAAACATCTTATAAAGATGAATAAATAAAAATAAAAAAAATTAAATCTAAACACAATGACATTCGAAACAAAGACTAAAAATAAAAATGATTTTTATGCATTCGACTCAACTGTACAAGAACCTCTAGTAGGGGATAGTAAACCCCTATAATATGGCAATATTTTAATTATGTCGTTCGATATCGGTTAGGGTTGCCACATGCGAGCCGGGGAACGTGTTGCGTTGTGTAACTCGCAAATGGGTCAGCAGAGGTCAGACGTTTGGACAAATTAACATCGCCAACATAATAGACGTTGTCATAGGCATGAAGGGAAATTTGATTATACATTACTAAAATTATTAGGGTTGTCAATCTTGATTTATAGTATTTAAAAAAAAAATAGGTTACTGCGGTAAAAGATTAGTTATAATATTTTGAATTACATGTGTTTTGCTGTTATTCTATGACTTATAAAATGTATTTCAAACATTCATTATCAATGTAAAGGAATGCATTTGTACGTTAATGTTAAAATAAAGTAGGGATAAATATTCGTGTTACACATAAATCAATTAAAATTACATCATTGCTAAACCCCAAATGAATTAAAATGCAATAGAAATGACCGAATTTAAGCGTAATTTCAGTTCTCCAAAGATAATAGCATTGCCGTCGCCCGGAGAGAGGCAGCTGCCCCCCTACCCCGCCTAAAACAACGAAAATAAGTATATAATTTAGTTCAAAGTACTAAAGTTGCCACAATCCCTACAGATGCATATAGATAGCGCAAAAATGACTTGTCAGTTTTCATCAAAACATTCTCTTTGAAATAAAAAAAAATATTTTTACTACTAGATAAACCCCCCCCCTACCCTTGATAATCGACATGGCCCTCCTCAGTTCACCGGTTTGTGACGTCAACGGATAATAATCTGTGCTTTGATTTTAGAACTTGAAGAGATTTTCCCGCTATTTTTCCTGTAGAGCGTCGCATCGCGATAAAAAAAGGTTCCACGTGCTTAGAATTAAGGCCAGACATATCAGTGTGACACACGCATAAATGGTTTTTCCAACACTGATATTATGAAATTAACTCTCAAGTTAACATCCGTGCCTTGGAATTATTATAAAATTTTAAGCATGATAATTAATGATTTTGCTTTTTTTTTATAGAATAAGTTGGCAAACGAGCAAGCGGCCACGTGAATCCGCCAAAATAGCGAAGCGACCGCTGCCCATAGACATCCGCAATTGCAGATGCGTTGCCTACCCTTAATCGACGAAGGGGACGCACATAAAGAGGATATTTCCCCTTCCTATGCGTCTCCTCCACCGTCAAATCCACTTTTCACTTGCTTATTTTAAAACGTATTAGTAGGTACTTGTCCATTGCTTGGGCATTGCTTGGGCGGGAGTCTGCTGCCTACCCCTAGAGAATCGAAAAATGTAAAATAGATAGAAACTGCTTCGACTTCGACTAAGACTACGAGTACATTAATGTTATCTGCCCTTTTATTTCCAAGACCTAGCCTAGACCATCGCCTGGCGACGACTATGAACAAGACAGCATGTCAACTTTAAAATCTATATGAAGCAGATAAAAATTACTTGCCTAGGAAAAAACATTGTCATGGAACATAGAATAGCAAATAAGCAAAAGCGCAAGTTCATACGCATACGCAAATATTAGGAGCTAAAAGGAAATCCCATTAAATCAAAATTATAAATGCCTCCTCCAATAGTGTTGAAGTTATTTAACTTCAATGGTTTTTAATTATTATTACTAAGCCTAAAATAGATTGAAATGAACTGAAAAATCGTCGCACAGCGCGTAGGCTGACTCACGCGACACTGGCGCCACGCGATTTATTGCGGACGTTTTTAATACTACGCGGATTTGGACCATCCAGAGAATAATTACTTAAACTCCCTATTCGCTTCGTTTTTTACTATTTATAGCTACAGGTTAATTAATATTTAGACTAGTACAATTCTTTAATGTTTTCCTACTATTCTCGGTTTGTTTTTAACCCTAATATTGGAGAAAGGCAATAACTTAACTCAAACATTCAACATGTTTTGTTAGAATGTAAAAAAACATTAACGCATTATTGTTAACTATCTCATACCATAAAGTAAACGCGGAAAATTTTGGATTGCAATAATTTTTTATAGTTTCCATTGAATGAGAAAAAGATCGAATCTTTGGCTATTGAAAACTTCGTATTTTCAATTCAAAAGTATTACATAAATTATATTTATCTTGGCAATGTATATTTATATTATAACTAAAGCAATTATTGTAAGTAGTCATTTAAAATTGATTTATTTGAAGGATATAAACATGAGTAAGTTGTATTCAAAATAGATATTAGATCAGCAACGCGCAGCGAATTAGGCAAAATGAATGGCAGAGTGTTGCCAACCTTTAATTTGTACATTAACGTTAGAGTTGCATATAATCATAGATAACTGAAATTACTTAATTTTAGATTTTGATGTAAAAATAATTGTAAAATTATTTATTATTAAGAAACAAGTTTTGTCCTAGATCCCGCATTGTAAAATCTAATAATAAATAAAAAAATCTAAAAGCAAGTCTATATCGGTTTTAAGCTCTGTAGTACGCTGAAGCCCTCGTACGTATTCTAGGAATAAACTATATACAATACGACAAAACCGTAGCGCGACTTCTGTCCAGGCAATTCAAACGAACGGGTAATAAACGCACGACATTAATATTTAATAAGTATAAGTTTTAAGTCATATAATAATAAAATATATTTGAAAAAAAACCTGAAAGATCTTCGTATCCTCAAAATAATTACCAATTTTAACTTTGCCTCTATTTTAAATATCATTCAACAAACAGTAGAATGCTAATTACTAAAATTAATTAAAAACATTCGAGCTTAAAATTCGCATTATAATTATAATATTTCTAGATTTCGCCCGCGACTCCGTCCGAGTGGAGTTAAAAAAAACAAAACCGACTTCCAAACAAAATACACTAAAAACAAAATCTTCTCAAAAAACAGTACACTAAAAAGTAACGAAATAATTTCTTGAAAATAGTAAACCTCCCTTATTGTAGCTGTTATGTCAATATTGTACAATTATTATCACTTTGATGTCGGTGTCAGCCGAGGTATATGCAGTGATATTTCTACGTAAGGTTTTCTACATTTTTACCATAACAATTGACAATTGAAAGTATAGTAACGTTTTTAGTAATGACTGACACCGACTTCAAAGTAATAATAATTGTACAATATTGACATAACAGCTACAATAAGGGAGGTTTACTATTTTCAAGGAATTATTTCGTTACTTTTAGTGTACTGTTTTTTTGAGAATATTTTGTTTTTAGTGTATTTTGTTTGGAAGTCGGTTTTGTTTTTTTATTAAAAAGTTTATTTATTTCTCGATTTTTAGTGAATCTAGACATCGCAGTATGATAATCACTAGCTTTCAAACAAATAATGAGTTATCTAAATCGATTATCTAAGAAATTAAGTAAACAACTAATACATCGTTGCGATCATTCACTCATAATTCGGTGCGGCCGCGCGCCGTTGTTGCCCGTGAGTTTTAATATTTCGATAACTTCTAGAATCTTGCACAGAATTACATACTGTAAAAGGCAATTACGATCTACATATAATACTCTATCGTGAAAACATATTTATTTTGATAAGGATTCATACCAAATAAGAATAAAAGCGTTTTAAATAAAGTCGATTGCACTTATTTGACGGTTTTCTCGAAACAAACGGTTATTGTGCGACAACCTTAAGAGATAGATATATGCTATCGCAGACTTTAATTCAGCTAATTGAATGACCTACAATTCTTTCATACATCATTTTTATGTAGGTCTTATAGTTTAGGCTACGTAAGCCAAGAAAGCAAACTTTGTTACAAGTTGGTATTTTTTTCTGCGACTCGTAATTTGCTATTTATGATATCTCCTAAACTATTTATCGGAATTACACAGTTCCAAGGGTATTTATAATCTACATTAAATTCTCTTGATGATGGACACATTTATTTTGATAAGGATTCATACCGAACACGAGTAATAGCGTTGAAAGTGGGGTATAGATTTTGATCGAAATTTTAATGAAAAAAGTGGTTATTGTGCGACAACCTTAATAGATAGATATATGCTATCGCTGACTTTTATTTAGCAAATTTAAAGGGCTACAATTCTTCCATACATAATTTTTGTGTAAGTCTTATAGTTTAGGCTACGTAAGCATAGAAAGCAAAAAAGACACCAAATTTCGTCACGCAATTTTGAGCTAAACTATTTAACTACGCCGTAGTCTTTGACTCCAAAAATCAAACAAAAAATGGGACCCACCTGCAAGCACTACCTCTCGGATAAAAAAAGAATTTTCAAAATCGGTCTACCAGGGGCGGAGTTATGCCGTAACACACATAAAAAAAAAAAATAAAAAAAAAAAAAAAAAAAACATATGGACGAATTGAGTACCTCCTTCTTTTGGGAAGTCGGTCAAAAACAAAAGTAAGTAGCCTATTTGTTCTTCCAGTCTATCTTCTACATCTATGCCAAATTTAATCGAGATCCGTTCAGCAGTTTAGCGTACAAACTCTAACAAACATCCATCTATCTAAGCTTTTGCATTTATAATATTGGTAAGATAAATTCAATGTGTAGATTTGAAACGCGCGTTAGTGCTGTGCGTTTATTTACGTCGTTCACTCACAACTCTGTTCACTTGTTTTACGACCGATTGCAGATTCAAATCGATCTTTTCTCTTTAGCCTTGCGTAAGACTCCACATGTGTGTTTACTTTATTATACCAATTTAATTTACAAAACTAAAATTAAAAGTGTTATAAATTACTTACCTTTTTGCTGCTCACTTTATCCTTTTTATCAACAAAAATATGCCAATTTCCATGTTTGGTTCCAACAGGTGAAAAGCGTTTTATGAGCCAAACAAATACAAAATATTCCCGAGTCTTGCAACTGTAAAACTGTAAAGTATAACATAAGCGTTAATTTTTTATCTAAAATAGGACACTGCTAAAACATTTTTCTTCTTCATGGGAATTTGAGTTAATTAAAAAAGTAATTTTATGCACACAAGTTTTGACATTGAAGTTTTGTTTGGAAAGCGGGTTTTATTTCATTTTATAGCATTTGAATGACCTAAACAAAATGGCTTATTGCACCGAATTAAAATCTATTTAGTGGCGACAAAAAATATAAACTTTTTCAACACTCTACAAAAAAACACGACTTCCTTGACATAAAAATAAAATATACCTGGTAACTTACATAAACACCAGAAAAACAAATTTTATTTTAATTTCTGGCTGTTGCTAGGGACTGACTTTGCTTTTTAATTAAATGTTTTTCTTTTTTTTATGCAAACACCTGTGAGCTAATTTTTTGTAGGCGACGATATTTTTGTTCGTTGCTAGTTGTCCTCAAGCTAAATTTATGTTTCTTTTTTCTTAACACTTTTGAATTATTTTTGGCTATGAATCAGTATTTTGTTTAATTTTTACTTTAATACGTACTTTTTGTGACACTACGTTATAGCTATATTTATAAACTTTTAGGAATCAATATCTGAGATCTACATTTATTTCACAAATAATCAATTGGAACATTTGAATCGCTATTAATCCTACCTCTTGTACTACAAAAAAAAGTAGTTTTCATAAATTTGCGGCACGTGCAACCGCTATTGCGTATAACCCACGGCGTCAAATATATTTTCCTTTACCGGTCACCTTGTCGACAATACCTACTTTGAATTGCAAAAAGCGTTGTCCTTTTTTAAATTATACTACATTAAATCATAGTAAAAAACAAAATGCAGTTGGGATTTACTAATAAATGATCATTTAAAAATATACTCTTTAAAGTAAAGTTTTGTTTTAGTTTATAAAAAATACTTTTGACACTGTAATACGAAATTAAACGGTGATAAGAAACACCTTGCGCCATCTAGTGATGAGTGGCAGAAATATAAAGTGGTTTAGAAAGAGGAAATGTACATTAGAGTGTTCCTTAGTGACTAATTAGCGAATTTGCGTGTAGCAGTTATAAATGTTATTTAAAAATTAAAACATTAAACCAAGCCTCGAGACCTCTCGTCCAAAACACACTTAATAAAATATTTAATAGTAATGCACATTTACTAGTACATTTTTAGGAGTGAGATTTAATTGCAAACTTAGGCTACTTATTAATAATACATTGTTCGGATTTTTTTATTAAATTATTACGTTTGTTAATTTCTTTCAAGTCGTACGGAGCCGAAGTAATATAACCGCGTAACAACCAGAATACAAGTGGAAGGAAAGAAACTCGCTTAATTAAGCCCATCCCAATTAAAAATAACATAACTATTCATACTTATGCCAACTTAAAATACCTGGATCGAAAGGACACCATAAAATTGATAATTTTTTAATTACAATTGCAAAATATTTCGTCACCGATATATGAGTTTCGAGAAATCCTGGCAATAGTCCCACTTGTCTCTACGATCGCTTTCTATCTACGATTTTAAGCAATTATATCGCTTTTGTGTTTGAAATAAAGCATATTATTTTGTAGCGTTCTGTACACATTTCATTCATCGCTCGTTAAATTCATTGAAGTGATTCCGATTTATGCTCAACTAATTTATGAAGTGAACGAATGACGTTTGCGGATCTGTGACTAATTTCCAAAAACTACTCGGAAAAACACCTAGTATTTTTGTGCCAAATATAGATACAACGTTACTACTGTTTTTTATATAAAAGTGGCAAACGAACAAACGTCCATCCTAATTCGCCGAAATTGAGATGCGACCGCTGTCCATAGACATCCGCAGATACGTTTCCTACGTTTGATCTATGGTGGAGAAGAAGTACAGAAAGAGGATATTTTCTCTTCCTATGAGTCCTCCTCTGTCACATCTTTCATTACTTTTTTATCTATAGATATAATAAAATCGGAGTGTCTGTTTGTAGTATCAAAAGAAAAATTTCGGGAAGATGTTGTATTTGCCTTGCTGATAACGAAAATCGCATTTAATTTTTTTGTCTGTCTGTCTGTCTGACCACAAGCCGCTTTTGTTCCGGGTAATCTCCGAAACGGCTGGACCGATTTCGACCGGACTTTCACTGAAGGGTAGCCGACATAGTCGGGCATATTATATGTTTTTTTTTGATTACGCGCTATCAAAATGGCTTAACGGGTGGTCCAAAGCGCTAACGAAGTTTGCGGGCGACACAAGCTGTCTGTCTGTTATATGATAAAACTGCTTGCAAAATATAATCAGAAGAACCATTCGAATACTCTTGTTTTACCAAAAGTATTTTTCAATTTCTTAAAGTAACGTAATTTTTGTAACTTTTTCTAGAATAAGATTTATTAAAAGTTAATGATATTTTCATATATCTAATCATATGTTCAAACATCTATCGTTGTCTTAACAATTTAAATATGACTCATCTCGGCGTATTCGTGTTTCTGAGAAGAAGATGCTGTTCCGAGAACATCCAGAGCAGTCGCCAGAAAGTTGCGGGAGGGTGTATCTGTCCACGCGAACTGGCACCAAACCAACAATAACAAGATTTGTTTCATTGAATTATATTGCAAATAAATGTGCTTAACAAAATTCGATATTTTTAAATCTCAGTCGTTAGAAAATCGCTTTAGGATTTTAGAAGCACTTAATAATACGCACTTTTTTGGTTTAGACTTCTCTTAGGTAATTTTACACTTGAAGCTTCTTTAAATAAACGTAAAACAACCACGAAAGTGGTAATTAGTTCATGATTATGTCCTGTAGAAATAATAACCTATGGATTATAGGATTTTCGTATTAAAATCAAAATTCAAGAAAAAAACAGTGACATTAAGTGATATAGTACAAAAATGTATTAGTACAACTATTGATTGATTTGGACGTAAATAGAGTCGTACGTATGTAATTTATTCGTATAGGTATCAGGTGTCTGTTGCATCATGATCATGTACGACTTTGTGACATTCAGGAAGGATGAATAACTCACGCATTAGCGTAGGTAGACTTCCCTCAAGATGGACCGATGACATGGTCGAGATTGCGGGAGTGCACTGGATGCGTGGCATCGCGGCACCAGGTGGAGCAGGTCTCCAACCCTGGCCAGCAATAGATGACCTCAGGCTGTTAATGATGATGAATAACTCGCTATCCCCGAACCATTAAAAGAACTTGCTAGGTACATCTTACAATTCGACAATCTGGTACGAACTATAGATTACATTACTTTAAAATTACTAGATAGAGTAATCGTAATTGTGGTCTTAAAGTTCAGTACTTAAATGAAACCATTTGCGCTGTTATTAACATCTGGTCCATCATAAATTTTAAATAAACAAACGTATTTTATTATATCAGTTTATGTATGCATTTTATAACTATTTACAAAACTATTTATTAATTGGTATAATAAAGTAACATATGGTTAGAAAAATAAAAACAAACGGGGATAGTTTCGATTTCCCGTATCGTTGGCAGGCTGACAAAATAATCAAAAGGGAACCTTGAACTGTTTATGGTTCGCCTTAAAGCGGTGATTCATGGAAAATTGCTTACATCGCTAGCCACTTGTTTTCATCGTTATCATTTAAAGCTTTTATTTCTTTTATAGTCTCCGGAAAATTACAGTTATATGTTAAAGTTCTTTTTATCGTATTTATTAAGCTACCTTCAGCAAAAACTAAACATAATAAACAATCGTTTGAATAATTGATTAGGCCTCGCTATTATGTAGGAAAATTAAGCAAGCCACAAGCTGATACGAATGCGGAAAAATGGACCGTTCCTGAACATAAACAAATATCTATTTCTTGTTAATAATAGTAACTGTGTGGAAATCCTATAAATAAAATGTACCACTTCATGTCTCAATAATTTTACAAAGGAAAACTTTAAGTAAGCATATTTTATAGCAAAACCGAAAACCTGCATTGCATCATATTTTATTCACGTAACATATATGTTGTATCACTTTATCTGCTCTGGCACAGGTCCCACGCAGGACTCGAGTCGATGGCTTACATCAATCTCTTTTGAGCTCTCTCAATGCGTAATGTTATAAAAATAAAAGCGTATTGTTGTGTAAACAGAGCGACGGTACATTCATTCATTAGTTGTTTAACTCGGTCAATGAATTTTCAGTTAGACGCTTTATGAAATAGCCCCTAAGGTAAGTTAAAACTATTGATTCTACAACAAAACCAAGTTGTCCACATCTCGATAGAGGTGAACTATGTGAAGAAGTTTTTTGTAGATATTCAAATCGTAAAATCTTTAATTCTGTTCAAGATAAAATATTCTCTGAATCAAATTTAGGTCAACCAATCGAAACGTTGTGGCAATGCCAAGAAAAATTTACCCTCACGACGATGCTGCGTTCTAGTGGGAATAGTCACCCTTGCACCACAGATTCTCGGAAAAAGCGTTCGCACGCCAATAACCGATTTGCCCGCCAAAACTTGCCAGTCACTGTCACATCCAATAGTTATGATAATTTATACCGCAACTATGAACACAATATTTAGCAAAAGTAGGTTTTCATGCAAAATGATTGAAGCAATGATTCATGATTCATGCAAAATGCAAATGATTGAAGTACACTTCTCCTTTCTATGAATATTTAACGCAGTTTAAAATCAAAATATTTGAATAATCAGTTGCTGCTATTTAATGCGACATCTATTGACGAATAGCTAAATCTTGTATTATGCAAAGTTGCCAACTATCATCTACTAACGTTGGGACTAATATGAATTGCGATTTTTTAATTTTATTTTACAACATTTTAATTTATAGGTCTACTTTAAAATAATAATTTTATGTTATAATCTATTTTTTGATAAAGATGATAATCTTTAAGCTCCGAGGTCCTATCTTTTTCGTTTTTGAAAGTTTAAAGATTGGTTATTTTTTTATGTTTTACTACTGGCAGCCCCAATTGTCTATGCATTCAACGTCGTCTGACGTCTGGCAGGTACATCCGGGCCACTAAAGAAAATAGGGGCCTTTTTCAAGCGTACGCCATCACTGGCGTAACGTAGTATATTTTATTGACAGAAAAATCAAAAACCATCCAATATGGTGAGTACTTAAATTGTTTATTTAACTTAAAATTGTGTAGCGGTATTCTTTTAGCATAATTCTACATCATTATTTTTACGATTTTAGTGTTAAAATCTTAAAATAAAACTTAGTTTCTTCACGTCGCCCGTCTTTGTGTCGGATGACGTTTTCAAAGTGAGGTGAAATGTCGAAGTGTTGTGTGGGTTAGAAATATGCAAATTGGTTTAACAATTTAATAAAAAGGGTGAAAATCGGAATAATGACAAACGGAGAACGTGCGTGAATAAATTTCAAAACTTGCAAAGTGGTCGTATCGCGTAACAATATGACAAGCTGTTTTCTGGTTTATGCAGGTGAATTTTACGGTAGACGAGATCAGAGGGATGATGGACAAGAAGCGGAATATCCGCAACATGTCCGTCATCGCCCACGTAGATCACGGCAAGTCGACATTGACAGACTCCCTGGTGTCCAAAGCCGGTATTATCGCGAACGCCAGGGCCGGCGAGACACGCTTCACCGACACCCGCAAAGATGAACAAGACAGATGTATCACCATTAAATCCACGTGAGTACCATTTGAGACAATTTTGTTTAAATTCATTTCATTAAATAAACAAAAACCATATGGTATGTGATTACACCACTTTGTGAAATAGTAAAACATTTTTGCCATAAATACGTTTAAAAATGCTATCAGCTGTTCTACATGTAACTACAAATTCGTTCTGAATTTAAAATATATGCAATTTTTTCAATTTTGATAGTAATTTCATGATGATTGTTCTTACCATAATAACTGAATTTCATTGAAGATCTTCAGAACGGCCATCTGACTTTCTTAACTAAAAAAAAATGACCCAAATAGCTGTAAATGTATACTAATAATTTCATAATATTTTCCAACAGTGCCATCTCTATGTTCTTTGAACTTGAAGAGAAGGATCTGGTCTTCATCACAAACACTGACCAGAGAGAGAAGGGTGAAAAGGGTTTCTTGATTAACCTGATTGACTCGCCTGGACACGTTGACTTCTCTTCCGAAGTAACAGCTGCTCTCCGTGTAACTGATGGAGCCCTGGTGGTTGTTGACTGTGTTTCCGGTAAGTAACCCATATTTCTGTTTTTATTTGCTTTATGTAAAATTTCACAATACATAACCTCAAAGTGTTCTATGGATGGATGATAGAAGGTATCCCTATAACAGTTTACCTGATCTGAATTATATTTGGTATGTGTGTAGAACATAGTTTGGAAGTACAGATAGGATACTTATTTTTCTTTAAATTCTGTTTAGACGAGAGTCATGGGTAAAAGTTAGTGTATAAATAAGTCCATTAAACCCTTATTAAAAACACCATGTGCTGCTAAAATCCATATCAGAATGCCTACTATGAAGTGAAAGTATAGAAATTGCTGATGTGGCATAAAGTACCATTTTAGAACTGAATTGCACAATATGTCATTTAATTATTGCACCACAATGCATAACTTATAATCTTTGAGGAATTAGCAGAGCACTGCTACAATATTATGAAAGTGCTATTAAAAAACCAAACCCCATAAATGCACTTTTTAGCCAACCTTGTATGCACAAAATGCAGATCAGTTATCAAGTTATTATATTTATCCAACTGATGCATAACAAGAAATTCAAAGATATTTGTGTAGTCAACCAACCCACACTGGGCCAGTGTAGTTGACTATGGCCTAGTCACCCCTTACTTAGAGTAGGCTCCAAGCCCCTCAGTGGGGACATATAGTGAGCTGGTGATGATGATATAACAATGTATTATGTACCAGGTGTGTGTGTGCAAACGGAGACGGTGCTGCGTCAGGCCATCGCCGAGCGCATCAAGCCAATTCTCTTCATGAACAAGATGGACCGTGCCCTGCTCGAGTTGCAGCTTGAATCTGAAGAGCTTTACCAGACATTCCAGCGTATTGTTGAAAATGTCAACGTTATTATTGCCACCTACAATGACGATGGTGGTCCCATGGGTAAGTGCACTTTACTATTCTTAGGTCAATTTTGAGTCATAGAACTTACTGTATTGTGTTTACTAACGGTAGTGGAAATCATTAGTAAATCTTTTATGTATAGTTAAAATATATAAAACATTTTGTGTATAACAGAAAATGATCATTCATGTACTTTGTTATTAAAGCATATAATATTGCAGTACTTACAAATATAAGATAAGATAGGAATGACATTGTTGAATTTGCCCTTACCTGTATTATCAACTACTACATTTTACCATTTTATATTACATTTCTAATGTAAGACCAGAAGTAACATACAAAAAACATGTTAATCTATCTGAGATGACAATACATTTTTGTATGAATGATTCCCCAGCTACCTAAATTATCTAGGTATTACTTCAAAATGTGCATCAAAGCAAAACAAAGACCAAAAAATATTATGCAACAATAAAACACTGAAAAAAAAAAATCTTAATCTTACTAATATTATATCCGAAATATCACATAAAGGAGATAACGTAATCAAACGTGAGTCGGTAAATTTTAGCACATTAGCGGCACATTGGTGTCGCACGTGATGCAACGATCGATACCACTGCCAAGGTCACGCGCAGTATGCCACGTGCTGGAAACACATTTACATATAAACCATTAAACTAAAGTTAATAAATAACTATATTACTTACAAATATAAATGTGGAATTTTTGTTCTACGGAAGTTTGTTACATCTCTTAGAATTTGGCACAGATGTAGAACATAGACTGGAAAAACACGTAGAGTTGCGCTTTTTTTTAATTCCGCTCTTACAAATCGCGCCTTTAAAATATAGATCAGTCTGTTTTATTCTAATATAGTCCCAGTTATTTGCCATATGATTATATATATAAACATCTGGTTTAAATGTGGACTTAGAGCAAATCTTGGTACAGCAAACAATTGTGCTCTTCCCGCTATATGGATCTGCACATCTTACTTATTCAATATTTATAATAATGAATATAGTTGCATTACCCTGATGTTAAGTGATGGCGAAATTTTTTTTTTGTTTTTAAACATAAACATATGTTTAAATATAAACATAGATTGAACAAACATACTTATTATAATTTTTTATAGACTGATCAAGAAACATTAATAAATAGGTCAAAGAATATTTCTATATTTCAATTATTACAAAATAGATTATTCATATCCACATTACATTTCAAATCTGTAATTGGTTTCTATGTACATATTTTTTTATGAAAAACTAAATTTTTCCATAATTTTAAGGTTTATGTCATGCATGTGTTAAAAGATTTATTTGTATTAAAGTAATATTTGATGTTCAGGTGAGGTGCGTGTGGACCCTAGCAAGGGCTCAGTGGGCTTTGGCTCCGGACTCCATGGCTGGGCCTTCACCCTCAAACAGTTCTCTGAGATGTACGCTGACAAGTTCAAGATCGACCTTGTCAAACTTATGAACAGGTATGTACAGATTGACATGTCAATTAATAGTTGAGTATTAAAAAGCTAAATCAAATAATACTTGTTAATTATTTATCTAGTAAAGTCTAGAATTTTTTTATGTATAACGCATTTTTTTGCATATAAGCAAGTGGCTACCTAAATTCGCCGTAATATCAGGCGACCGCTGCCCATAGACATGTGCAATGCAACAGGATTTACTATGGAGAAGTTGGCGCATAGAAAGAGGATATTTCCCTTTCCTATTTACCCCCTCCTCCATCATATCCCCTTCCCCTTTATAGTGCAGTAGGTCAAGCTATTGATTTTCTATGTAACCTCTAGCAGTATCCAAGCTTAGCTATGTAGGTTAAGGGTATTGTTGCCGGCTGTTTTATTACATAAGCTAGCAATAGAAGACCGCTCAACCTTTAATAGTATAGTTTTCGCTTACTTATAATTATTACATTATATCTAAAATAGATAATATATGTAGGTGTCTCGTTGAAATAAAAAGAACTCGTTGTTTACTGCTATTTATAATATCTACAACCGTTTCCAAAAAAACACATCATACATTGTCGTTCCTCTTTTTCCTTCTTTTCTCCAACTCCAAACTAATGTAATTAAAAAAAAACGTTTAAAATACAACATTCGAAATAAACAAATTAAAAAGAAAACATATTTAACCTCCTTATCCTACATATGTTTAGTAAAAATTAAAATAAAGTTTATTTTTAGTCCCATTGATGCTGGGTAAACTGACATAGCATACATCAGCGGCAGACAGGGACACAAATTAAATTCTCAGAATGGATTGGTAGGATGCTTTCTATAAGCATTTTGCAACAATTACTGTGATACATGTATATCTAAAAATTGGAATATTCCACTATTTCATATCTCTAGATTATGAATTTTACAGTTTAATTTTTCTTATAGACTATGGGGAGAGAACTTCTTCAATGCCAAGACCAAGAAGTGGTCCAAACAGAAGGACAACGACAACAAGCGTTCGTTCTGCATGTACGTGCTGGACCCTATCTACAAGGTGTTCGACGCCATCATGAACTTCCGCAAGGAGGAAATCGACGGCCTGCTCAAGAAGCTCGGCGTCACACTTAAACATGAGGACTCTGACAAGGACGGCAAGGCTCTGCTTAAGGTTAATAAACTTACAACTATAACCATTATTTAATAAATCAAATGTATCAAAAATCTTAAGATAACTATTAACGACCTCTAAGGGAAAAAAAGTTTATGAATCTCTAGCCTTTTTATTTGGCAGTATTTTACGAAATATGTTTGCCTTCTAGTCCCAAGTGTTGCCAGTTACTATCTACCTAAGTTTCTGGGTGTCAAAGTGGACTTACAGTAAAATTCTTTCTGGAATTGGTTGCAAGCTAACATTACTTGTGACCCCATAAATGTTAGAAACATCTCTACTACAAAATAACATGTTTATTTAAAAAAAATCTTTTATTTAATCGATTTTTTATATAATATATGTTCAGGTTGTAATGAGGAGTTGGTTGCCGGCGGGAGAAGCACTGCTTCAGATGATTGCCATCCACCTGCCCTCGCCCGTGGTGGCGCAGAAGTACCGTATGGAGATGTTGTACGAAGGCCCTCAGGACGATGAGGCCGCTATCGGTATCAAGGTGAGGATCATAGCAATTGAAATCATAATTTATCTCGTGCAATTTTATACATTATTTGGACTTAGCTTTTGATTTTTAATTTAATTTTTCAAAAGTTAAATGAAAAATAGTTGTAGATGCGCAGT
Organism: Papilio protenor; assembly: GCA_029286645.1. Taxonomy (NCBI): domain Eukaryota; kingdom Metazoa; phylum Arthropoda; class Insecta; order Lepidoptera; family Papilionidae; genus Papilio; species Papilio protenor. Next base: position 7,156,957 of record JAGSMZ010000007.1, on the reverse strand, counting down.
AACAAATATCCATCCAAACTTTCGCATTTACAATAGTGTAATTAAAATTGTTAAAATTTATTAACAGAACTGTGACCCAGAAGCACCTTTGATGATGTACGTGAGCAAAATGGTACCGACCTCGGACAAGGGTCGTTTCTACGCGTTCGGTCGTGTGTTCTCCGGCCGCGTGGTCACTGGACAGAAGGGCCGCATCATGGGACCTAACTACCAGCCCGGCAAGAAGGAGGTGAGGAAATTATCTAATTATAAAGAACATAAAAATGTTGTATACCCCTTCTCCAATACGTGCCGCGTCATAGTGCGTGCGGCGCTCCGTGCCTCACGCACGATGAGGACTGCGGCTGGCGGGGAAGCAGAGCACTGCGCGTGCGTCTAAACGCTGCACAGGACCGCTGTCCTCATGTCCCGGGACTGCACGCTACGGCGCACGCGATACATTTATTTACTTATCATACTAGTTTTTGACCGCGACTTGGTCCGCGTGGAATTACAAAACTAAATAGTCTGTTCTGACAGACTATGGTCTACATCTATGACAAATTTCATCGCAATCTTTAAAGTCGTCTTGGAGATCCATAGAAACTAACATATAAACTTTGCCAATTATATTATTAGTATGATTTGCCGGAATATTCTAGAATTATATTTTAGCAGCATGTACAAAAGTTTTTGTTATAGGATCTGTACGAGAAGACCATCCAGCGTACAATCCTGATGATGGGTCGTTACGTGGAGGCGATCGAGGACGTGCCGTGCGGCAACATCTGCGGTCTGGTCGGCGTCGACCAGTTCCTCGTCAAGACTGGAACCATCACCACCTTCAAGAACGCGCACAACATGAAGGTACACACACCTGTTTACAACAATTTGTATTTATTTCCATATTAGAGATAGCACCTTAATTGTAAGGCTTGATTTACAAATTCTGAATCGTCAGTAAAGTATCGATGGCTATGTAGACAATCGTAAGCGTTTTGGGATACATCTTGTATGTTCCTCAACTTGATAAATAATTTGTGTGAATTTGAAAGTAACGTTAGAAAGAACTGTGTGTATGTCAGTCATATTCATGTTTAAAAATTAGTATTGCACAGTTTACATTTCAAACATACGATGGTTTACGAAGGAGCCATCCATACTTGTTCATGTTTTAAGTACCAGTCCCATTGATGCTGGGTAAACTGACATAGCATACACCAGCGGCAGACAGGGACACAAATTAAATCTCGCGACGGATTGGTAGGATGCTTTTATAAGCATTTTGCAACATATCTTGAGATACATATTTAACACAAACACATTTAAAAACTATGTTAGAGTTTGAGTAGCCAATAAAATTATTTTAAGGATATACAGTGCCTCATTAATAATTAGTAGTTCTCTGTATTTTTCCGTTGATAGCCAAGTTTAGACATGTAATTATAACAAATACATTTGTTTACCTCAGGTCATGAAGTTCAGTGTATCTCCCGTGGTGCGTGTTGCCGTGGAGCCCAAGAACCCCGCGGACCTGCCCAAGCTGGTGGAGGGTCTGAAGCGTCTGGCCAAGTCGGACCCTATGGTGCAGTGCATCAACGAGGAGTCTGGCGAGTACATCGTCGCCGGCGCTGGAGAGCTGCATCTTGAAATCTGTCTTAAGGTAAATATCTATACACAAGCAAACATGTAATGTTGAAATGATTAAAAAGATTTTAGTGAAGAAAAAGTACAAATTTTCAAAGGAAAGCTTAGTTTAGTCCTCCATAAAATGAAGAAAATGACTAAAATAAAAAAAATTGTTGGTTATGAAATTTTAATTTTTTATCTGTTAATTACCAGGACTTGGAAGAAGACCACGCATGCATTCCCATCAAGAAGTCCGACCCCGTGGTGTCGTACCGTGAGACTGTGAACGAGGAGTCTGACCAGATGTGCCTCTCCAAGTCGCCCAACAAGCACAACCGTCTCTTCATGAAGGCCCAGCCCATGCCTGATGGTCTGCCCGAGGATATTGATGAGGTGGGTACGAAAAACAGTTGTTACATCTTTCCTGTAGCATTTTATGTTCCACTATTCAAGATGAAAACATAAAACTTTTGTAATATGACAATACTGTTTTTAAATTAATGAAAAAAAAATTATAGCATTAATAGATTTTCCCTATTTTGATTAAAGGTAGGCAACACCGTTGCCTCGCGATTTTGTCGAATTCTGGTTATATCTTGCTTGGTCAAATTAAACTAAAAATCATTAAGATATATAATTTGTGGTCCAGGGCCGCGTGAACCCGCGTGACGACTTCAAGACCCGTGCCCGTTACCTGGGCGAGAAATACCAGTACGATGTGACTGAGGCGCGTAAGATCTGGTGCTTCGGCCCCGAGGACACCGGCCCCAACATCCTGGTGGACTGCTCCAAGGGAGTGCAGTACCTCAACGAGATCAAGGACTCGGTGGTGGCAGGCTTCCAGTGGGCCACCAAGGAGGGTGTCATGGCGGAGGAGAACCTGCGAGGTGTCCGCTTCAACATCTATGATGTTACGCTGCATACGGACGCTATCCACAGGTTTGTCATGACTTTTATCTCTATATTTCTATATCTATCTATAGCAATATAATAAAGCAACACATACTTTGTAATGTAAGATGTCAGCAAACACAGCATATTTTAGAATTGCCCTGTTTTTAAATAAACAGCCCTACAATTCTGACACGCTATAGGGTATATACTTTCAAGCTTTTAAACTTAGGGGGTGAATAAATTGAAAAAAAAAATGATTGTGAGAAAGGGACAAAAATAAACCAATACCAGCGCTAACAATCAAACTTAATAGGGTTACATCCATTCTGAGCCAGAATATCCTTCCTTTTGTATTAAGCATTTAAAATTAATGATAGAAAACCGGCGCTTATAGGTGTTGATTGTGAAATTATAACATTGATTTTTGTATTTAACAGAGGTGGCGGCCAGATCATTCCGACGACCAGGAGATGTCTGTACGCGTGTCTGCTGACCGCCAAGCCCAGGATCATGGAGCCTGTCTACCTTTGCGAGATTCAGGTCTGTTTACCACACACATTACTAGAACTGTTTTACTTATGTATAAAGTACTGGTGGAACCATGTTTTTGGTTCAATTTATTTTGCTTTTTACAACTAACATTTTCTTAAAATCCCAAGACCTGCTAATTAATAATTTTATTGCTGCTTGATAATTTAATTGTACAGTCAGCTGCATAAATAGGTATACATTTACGAAGCTTATATACGTTTTTGGTTAGAAAAATATGTATGAACATATTCATCAATATGTTTTCAAGGTCTGACGCATGCAGAGAGAAATCTATACATGTTCTTGAAAGCGAAGCTTCTAGTTTTCTAATTGTATGCCTATTTATGTAGCTGACTTGTACATAAAGGCGATATTATGTCCAAAAACGTGCTTTCACCACCCACGCGATTCCTGAGCGGGCGGGCTGCGCGTCGCCCGGCCGCCTTTCCGACGCGTGGCAGAGTAACAGTTCTTTGTTTTGGCATCGTCGTCCTGCATGCACCTTGCCTGAATAGGGGAACTAACAATCTTTATTAAATTTTAACATACCTCATATTGGCATATCCTCTACTGTTGAAAATAAACATTATTTACCAAATTTTACGGAAACATAAAATCATTTTGTATGAAAAGCAATTCTCATATTTATTCCTGTCTATTTGCTTGCTTTTATGTGATATATCTACATATGGTTTTAGAACTTTTTTAGCATAAACTGCTAAAAAACAATTGAAATGTATTACATAAAACTTTTTCTTGCATAAATAAAATATCCTAATTTACTAAGAGTATTAACATTTTTTGTGCATGCGTAGTGTCCCGAGGTGGCAGTGGGCGGTATCTATGGCGTGCTGAACAGACGCCGTGGGCACGTGTTCGAGGAGTCGCAAGTTGCGGGCACGCCCATGTTCGTGGTGAAGGCGTACTTGCCTGTCAACGAGTCGTTCGGCTTCACCGCCGACCTGCGCTCCAACACCGGCGGACAGGCCTTCCCGCAGTGCGTGTTCGACCACTGGCAGGTGCTGCCCGGTGACCCCTGCGACCCCGGCAGCAAACCTTACGGTGTCGTACAGGTTAGTGTCACGACCAATTATGTCTACATTACCTACAAGATATTTTCTCTAACTAAAGTAAAACAGTCAATTTAATAGAAATTTGCTTATCAATTTAAAAGATAGCTTTTAGTAAGTCATTCAATGTGTACATGGTACACGGTAAAGATCCCTTCTCCAATACGTGCCGCGTCATAGTGCGTGCGGCGCTCCGTGCCTCACGCACGATGAGGACTGCGGCTGGCGGGGAAGCAGAGCACTGCGCGTGCGTCTAAACGCTGCACAGGACCGCTGTCCTCATGTCCCAGGACTGCACGCTACGGCGCACGCGATACATTACATTACTTATCATACATACTAGTCTTTGAACGCGATTTTGTTCGCTTGAAATTAAAAAAAAACTAGGATCCGTCAAGTTGTCTTCGAGATACATAGTAACAAACTTTCATATGATCAAATTAGTGGTTTATATGTGATAAAATTAACATGTACGTTTGTCAACAGGACACGAGGAAAAGGAAAGGGCTGAAGGAGGGTCTGCCCGATCTAAATCAATACCTGGACAAGTTGTAAACGCCGTAGCTAAAGCAATCCATAACTCTTGTAATATATGTAACATTACCAAGCGCCTCACGCAACAAACATTTATCATCAATATGTTTATTTCATTTAATTGGAAACATATAGTTTTCGCATCGTTATGTTCTGTGTCGCGGACAGCCGAGGCTGTGTTTTGAAAATAAATATATCTTGATGGAAGATTTGCATTGTTAATGAACCAGCTGATGTGATACTAGTTAACACTACCACACTCGGTCGATATTTCGCAACATTGTCGAGTCGGGAGCCTGGACATCTTTTATTATACTGTAATTAATTTTTAAATTATAATTTTTTTATTGTAAAAAAACATTGTAGTTTTAATTAACACAATTGAAGCAGCTAAAGTCTGATTGGTGAGTTAATTTCTTAACTTTAAATATACTAAGCTTAAAATATGTGTAATTCAAGTTTTCTAAGTTACTTTTCTGTTACAGATTTCAATCCTGTATGACGATTGTTAAAAGTAAGCATTCATTTTTAATTCAATTGTCATAAATTATTCAAAATCCTTTCCGATTTTATAACTTCAATTAAAATCTTATGATGAGTTTACCACAGACCTGTTCTGATTGCATTGAGGATACCATATTATATTTTTCTGATTGTTATTCTGTTATATTAATGTTTAAACGATATATGATAGAAACTATAATGTTTTTTCTTTGTTTGTAGATTAATTAAACCAGCCTTCCATATCATTAATTCAAGGTAATTTTGTTTAAACATTAATTTTATAGTTGATATACCATATACCACACATTACATATAATCATTTCAAGTATATTTTCCACTTTATACATTTACTTTACCTTTAAGGTTTCCATTGCTGAACATTTAAAACAAACATCCATCTCAATCTCTAGAAAATAGTGCTTTTTTTTCGGCAGTGGGAACCGACCTTTATATTAATAATGATGATAAAACTGTACCTTATGCCACCGTGACGGTCATTACAAGCTCAACAGGCCTGATGACATCTAGAAAGTACATTTTCTGATGTTTTTGAAGTAAATCTCTAAAGTATTTTATATGTTGTTTCAGATTGATCAAGTGGAAATACTATCCGACATCATTGATGTGATTAATATGTAAGTATATTTATTATCTATACTATCTATACTTCTATACTTATTATAATAAAGCGTAAACACACACTTCTTTGTTGCCTAAGATGTCAGCAATTACAGCATATTTTTGAATAAATCTCTTTTTAATAAAAAGCCCTACACTTACGTCACGCTTTAGGCTATATATTTCACGCCATTAAACTTAGGGGTTAAATATTTTAGATAAAAACCCTAATGTGGGAAAGAGACCATAAGTTGCTGCCAACATCAAGGAAGCAAGGTTGCCATAGTTTGTCATAATGTCATATGACATTTTGACATTTGCAATTGATAATTTGACACATGTAAACAATAAAATAAAATTTTCACAATTTTATATGGATGAAGTCGCATGGGAACAGATTTTACTGGATAAAACAAATATCTGAGTATAATGCAGATGTTAAAATTAGTTTTGTATTATTAAATACATGGAATTTGGAAACTAGATTTTGGAAAAAATGAAATAGTTAATTCAATCTATTTATTTTAATATGCTAATAAAATAAATTGCTAACTTGATTATGATGTTAAAACTTCCCCTGATGCCATCGTGATGGTATTTACAAGCTCAACAGGACTGAGGATTTCATTAAATATTCATTTTAATGTTGTGTTGGTTTACATAATAATTGGTTTTTTGCTTTCTTATAGGTACACATGAATTAAGAATATTGAATGAGTTTCCGAGCAATATTTCTAAAGTGGTGAGCATATTTTTCTAAAATTTTATTGCTTTTGTAAAACATTTGATGTCTAATTTTACTTTTGGTTAACTTTAACTTTGCAAAATTTTTATGATGATCACTTCACAGACCTGTTCTGAATATTTTTGAGGATAACATTAAAACTTTACTGACTTTACTCAACAAATAATAATATTTATTAATGAGGAACCATATCTATAATGTTTAACTTTTTTTCAGATATGCAGCTTTGGACGTGCGACGTTATGGTTCGAGTGATGTATGAATAATATTAAGATTAAGACGATGATGATAAAGGTTTTTGGTTATCAATAAAACATTTATAAAAATATTGTCATTTTATTTCGTGTCTTCCTAAAAACTAAATTTCAAACTACACAACTCAACTCAGAGATCACTAATAACGAGGATTTCATAAGCCTAATTTTTAGGAATGCCTTGTTATTTATTACCCTATACGCAATTTATCGTGGATGGACATTTAAGACCTAGTTTAGCGCACACTTATAAATGAAAACTAATATAATTTTGTAAAATTATTTGCTATCGTCCCGTAAATATTAAATTAAGACTGGTTCACACTTTGCCAGTAGCGCTAAAAAACTGGACTGGTATAGTAAGAACACTAGCGCAAAAGTCCTTTCATCCATTACTGGCCAAGCGTTATGTTTTCATAAAAAAAACTTAGTACGGCAATACTGTAATATTTTTTTTTTCACATGTTCATATGGCAACACTAGAAACGTCATTGAATTACGTCAAAATCGAACTCAAGGTTGCGGTTGTGCGCATGTTTTTTAAAACAAGCTACATCCGACTAAATTAATTAGTCACTTCGTTTGATGTTGAGCCGATCGTTCCGGCATTTGTCGGCTTACTTGTACAGAATGTTGCCTGAAGTGGTATTCGTACTCGGCGCTCCCGGGGCTGGCAAGGGAACTCAGTGTTCATATATTTCCAAGGAGTACGATTTTGTTCACCTTTCTGCTGGTGATCTATTGCGGGAGGAGAGACAACGTCCTGGCTCCGAGTATGGAGAGATGATTGAAGAAAAGATTCGAAATGGAGAAATCGTCCCCGTCGAGGTTACGTGTTCACTTATTCATAAAGCAATGCAAAAGTCCGGCAAACCGCGTTTCCTTATCGACGGCTTTCCACGTAATAAAGATAACCTGGACGGATGGAATCGTGTGATGTCGGACAAATCAAAACTCTTGTTCGTATTATTCTTTGAATGTTCTCGAGATATATGCACAGAGAGGTGCCTGGGGCGGGGCGCGGCGGGCAGCGGCCGCTCCGATGACAATCTGGAGAGCTTGCAGAAGAGATTCAACACATATATAAACGACACCATGCCTATTATCAACCACTACGACGAGTTAGGTTTAGTAAAGAGGATAAATGCTGAGTCGGTTCCTGAGGATGTGTTCCAAGGAGTCAAGAAAGCGTTTGATGGCGCCGGACTTGACAGGATAGCTAATTAAATGCAGTATGCTTAGACAAATGTTTGAGTAATTGTGTCATTATTTGCTAAGATATGTTGCTCTTAGAGTCCATCGGCACATCTCTAGAGGCCATGAGTTTAGATTAAGATTTAAATTTGCTGAACTTTGCAAGTCTAAGAAGAAAAATCCTGGCGACATACCAGCAATCTAAATACATATTATTTATATCAATCAAACTATTATTTGAATTCCTATAAGTTATTAGTTTATTAATTGTATTTTATGTTTAAAATTACTATCATTGTATTATTATGTAAAAAAAACTTGAGGTTGTTGCATTTTAAATTCATGTGATTTAAATTAAGAAATATTCCTAAACACCAAATTTTCTCTCTTAGTCAATTTGTAAATTATTATTTTTAATATCTATAAAATGGAGTTAGTCACAATTATTGTTTACGGTTTACAATATAAGTTGAAATGTAAGGAGATACATAGTGAATGAAATGTCATTTATTTAAAATAAATGTAAAATAGAAAAAACCTGTTTTGTTCTATGTTCTACACTGGTGTGATGTGGCAATTTACAATTACTTATGTAATAATGTCGATTCATGATTAGTAATATTAATGTTGTAAAACTTACTGTCAATTTACATGATACCAAACATGCATTATGTTTAAATATTAATATATTTAGAACATTTTTGGCATAAACATAAAATTCTCAACTTGAATCTTTCAAGGTCATACTCATATAGATGCTTCATTATAAAACTAATTTTAAGGTCATTTTTTCGTTGCATTTAGATATATAATTACTGTGACTATAAAATAGCCATTGTCATTTCATAACCTTGGTTTTAAATAACATACCAATTTAAATCTGATTTCAATGTAAAGATAAACATATCTTTATAAGCAATATGTAAAGTAATACATTTACTTGTTTGTTGTTGTTTTTTCAAATCGGTTCAGTAGATTTTTTTCTCAATTATTATCAAATGAATTTCAATGTCAGGATTGTTTCATATATTTATTGCCAGAGAGTTAGAAAAGCTTAATAGTAATAGCCATCCATTAGATTAATAAACAAGCTGTTGGCAGCTCTGTGATTTTTTTTAATGTTGCATAATTTTATTATTTCAACTACAAGCAAAGCTTTTTTGCCGTTATCGAATCCACCGATAATATTAAATGTTTATTTAATTAAATAACCAGTTCACTGAAACAGTGCAAATAAAGATATTCGTGAGTGTTACAACTTGTTTTATTACCTAATATTCATTAGCGATAAATAGTCGCTTTTGTATGTATTTTTTTAGCTGAGGATTTTTTATTTCTCTTTTTTTAGAAAGAGGGCAAACAAACAAAGGATCTTTTGTTATTTGATCCGATACTATCAGCATTGTTTACAAGATTTTAAATTCAAAATTGATAACATGCAATGTCCGCTCTGGTATGTTTGAAAGGACTTCAACTTCTCTTTCTAGTTTGTTTTCTTGGCTTTCCTTTTGTCGCATCAGACAGAATAAAAACGATAAAATAATAAGCATAACTATAGCGAATTAGGTTACCGTTCCTTGCCCTCATGATGAAAAAATCGTCTTTTAACCTTTCACAGAACAATAAAACGAAAAATCGAGGTGCAATACGGGTTTTTGAACCCTAAAGTATTTTAAAAACCGGTCTCGAGCGCTCTGGAAACCGGTTGCAATTTAAATAAAAAAAAAATGGCAAAGATGAGAAAAAATCAAATGAATTAATTGGCATCCAGCCAACAAGGTCTGCGTTTTATAGAAAATTGTGAATAATTCTCGTAACTAGAAATAGAAACGTGACACTAAGAGAATATGATTGTTAAAAGTAGGAAGGTCACACGGAAGCTTACGAGAAAGGTAGCCTTCGGACGTTGCTATTTCCATATACACGGCAAAAAAAATGTGTTTTTAAAATTGGACGACCATTGACCTTTTGTTAGACCTTAATTAAATATCTTAGAAGATTTGAACGGAAGGTTAATTGACTTAAACTCAGACTTGAAACCTCAAATGATAAGTCAATAATAAAGTTATATGGAGATTTAGGCACATGTTCTAATTAGTGTAATTAATTTAATTAGGCATTGTCACTACTATTTAGTGATAATTTTTATATGTAGGCATTTTGATATAAAACCATTTTATTCACTATGACCGTAACGTTTCAACACATGAAAGTAAAAGTTGAGATTTATAGGATAGCTTTGAAAGTGAAATTTAGAGACGCAGTCATTATTATGCTCCACTCGGATTCGCAACTTCGTGATGAGAACGAGGTAAGTCTTGAAATAAAAAATCCGTGATTCAACAAAGTATGGGCATCATCAGTGAGGGGGATAGCCTACCCCCCTAGCGACAATATGTGAAAATACGCAAATCTAATAAGAAAACAATAAGAATGGTGGCTCCATTTAACTTAGCCTAGATCATAGGCTAGTGACGTTCGTTTTAATACTTCCGTAATATATGAAAACTGTCCATCCTTAGGTAATGGTTTTATGTTCACCTATCAATAGGTCACCTTGTACTGGTTACAATGTAGTGTGTAGTATTCATTGAAATCACGCCTAAACTCGTTTTCTTATCTTGTATTTTAAGTAATGAAAAAATAACTATTTTCAGGTAAATATTATTTTCAACAGCGGAAACTCGTCAAAAATGGCGAAATTCGAGCATCACAGGCAGTGGCGTAGCGAGCTTATCTCGCGCCCGGGGCACAATACCTTTTTAGCGCCCCCCCCCTCTATTCGAAAACCATATAATTTTTATTTATTACAGGTATTTAAAACAGGGTAAAAATAAGAGATATTCGCAATATTCATTTATTAAAAGCTAAACAAAGAATAGAGTAAATGCAGTCTTATATAAATGTATATAAACAAATATATAATAAGTACATAGGACGAATACAGTGCTTAATTACAATACACAATAACTTACCACCTAATACATTGTGTACAAACATGCTAATAATCGTGAAATAAATATTAAAAAAAATATTAATAATGTCAACATAGATCTCTCTCTACTATAATTTGGCTTATTTAAATAAAAAATAAAATAAAGCAGCAAATCAGAAAAAAACATATTCAAACATCGACAAAGCAGGAATTTTTATTGAAAATACAAAAGTTAAAATTAATTACAAAGAAAATAATTTAGAGTAGATTTAATAAAAAAATCTACAAAAAAAATCTCATAAAATTACAGGATTCTATGTTGACAATAAAAAGTGCAATCAAAGTGAACAAACACCCAAACCCTGAAATAAATATTATTTAATCATAAAAAAAAACATTTAAGTAAGAAAATGAAGGGCCAGTCGAACTGCAGTCAAAGAATTAATCCCCTAACCATTTATGTTAATATCGTGCAGTAAACAAAACAAAAATATGAAATATCGACATAATAGTATTGTGAGCGTGAAATGATATTTTTACATAGTGGGTAGGAAATCAATGTCCTCGACTGTACATCTAATTAAAACATTCAACTCGATGAGAAAAAAAAAGAATAAACAATAAATAATGCGACAAAAATAAATGAAATAACAATTACATTTTTATGATTTAATTAATTTTATGTATGAAATTAACAAAATGATTTTCATTTTGTATCAAAATTGTTATCAATTTCTATTAATGTATTGAGATCACATCTCCTTTAGATTTTTTAATTAAAACATTCAACTCGATGAGAAAAAAAAAAAAAACTGTATATACATAGAAAATAAAATCAAAGACTCTGAGGCACAATTTTAGGATAAAACTATACAAATGTCAAATTAATTTAGCGTGGATTTCCATCACTAGGCGCTCATACAAAAAAGTTTTTGAAAGAGAGTTTCTTCAGTGAAAATCCACTTTTACATATTAAAAACTTTGGTTTTAGTGCAATTTAAAAATTATATAATAAAATCCAGTTATAGTAAAAAGAGGTTTTTAATAGTCATATTATTTTTGCGTTTAAATTCATTTCAAATTATCATCGAAAAATTTTAAATACAAATTATATTCTAAAAGTATTTTTATTAGTAAATCCATTATATTATCCCTATTGGGGTAAAAGGCATTACAATAAACGAGTCAACTATCCCAGTTAAGGTAAACCAGCCTCACTAAGCGCGCAATTTTTATGAAATAATTTGTACAAGCCGATTGCTATAGACGCATTTATCACAGTTTTCATAAAATAAATAGATACTGAATGAATTTTGTTTAAATTGTATCTTATTGCTATGGCATTAAGATTGCTTTTTTAATATTTTTTACCATAAGAGCACTTTGTTGAAAATGGTTTCGGAGAAAAATAACAGGCTCAGAATAAACTTTATATACGCAGTTTAGTTTCAACCTTATGTAACATTAATAAGACCTAAAATACAGACCTAAAACATTTTAGTAAGAAAATGAAGTGCCAGTCTAACTACAGTCAAAGAATTAATCCCCTAACCATTTATGTTAATATCGTGCAGTAAACAAAACAAAAATATAAAATATCGACATAAAAGTATTGTGAGCGTGAAACGACATTTTTACATAGTGGGTAGGAAATCAACGTCCTCGACTGTACATCTAATTAAAACATTCAACTCGATGAGAAAAAAAAAGAATAAACAATAATTAATGAGACAAAAATAAATGAAATAATAATTACATTTTTATGATTTAATTAATTTTATGTATGAAATTAACAAAATGATTTTCATTTTGTATCAAAATTGTTATCAATTTCTATTAATGTATTGAGATCACATCTCCTTTAGATATTCATAATTAAAAAAAACTGTATATACATAGAAAATAAAATCAAAGACTCTGAGGCACAATTTTAGGATAAAACTATACAAATGTTAATTTAATTTAGTGTGGATTTCCATCACTAAGCACTCATACAAAATAGTTTTGAAAGAGAAAGTTTCTTCAGTGAAAATCCACCTTACATATTAAAAACTTTGGTTTTAGTGCAATTTAAAAATTATAGAATAAAATCCAGTTATAGTAAAAAGAGGTTTTTAATAGTCATATTATTTTTGCGTTTAAATTCATTTCAAATTATCATCGAAAAATTTTAAATACAAATTATATTCTAAAAGTATTTTTATTAGTAAATCCATTATTTTATCCCTATTGGGGTAAAAGGCATTACAATAAACGAGTCAACTATCCCAGTTAAGGTAAACCAGCCTCACTAAGCGCGCAATTTTTATGAAATAATTTGTACAAGCAGATTGCTATAGATGCATTTATCACAGTTTTCATAAAATAAATAGATATTGAATGAATTTTGTTTAAATTGCATCTTATTGCTATGGCAATAAGATTGCTTTTTTAATATGTTTTACCATAAGAGCACTTTGTTGAAAATGGTTTCGGAGAAAAATAACAGGCTCAGAATAAACTTATTTACGCAGTTTAGTTTCAACCTTATGTAACATTAATAAGACCTAAAATACAGACCTAAAACATTTAAGTAAGAAAATGAAGGGCCAGTCGAACTGCAGTCAAAGAATTAATCCCCTAACCATTTATGTTAATATCGTGCAGTAAACAAAACAAAAATATAAAATATCGACATAATAGTATTGTGAGCGTGAAACGACATTTTTACATAGTGGGTAGGAAATCAACGTCCTCGAATGTACATCTAATTAAAACATTCAACTCGATGAGAAAAAAAAAAAAAAGAATAAACAATAATTAATGAGACAAAAATAAATGAAATAATAATTACATTTTTATGATTTAGTTAATTTGATGTATGAAATTAACAAAATGATATTCATTTTGTATCAAAATTGTTATCAATTTCTATTAATGTATTGAGATCACATCTCCTTTAGATATTTATAATTTAAAAAAAAACTGTATATACATAGAAAATAAAATCAAAGACTCTGAGGCACAATTTTAGGATAAAACTATACAAATGTTAATTTAATTTAGTGTGGATTTCCATCACTAAGCAATCATACAAAATAGTTTTTGAAAGAGAAAGTTTCTTCAGTGAAAATCCACCTTTACATATTAAAAACTTTGGTTTTAGTACAATTTAAAATTTATAGAATAAAATCCAGTTATAGTAAAATAATAATAAATAAGGGGTTTTTAATTGTCATATTATTTTTGCGTTTAAATTCATTTCAAATTATCATCGAAAAATTTTAAATACAAATTATATTCTAAAAGTATTTTTATTAGTAAATCCATTATTTTATCCCTATTGGGGTAAAAGGCATTACAATAAACGAGTCAACTATCCCAGTTAAGGTAAACCAGCCTCACTAAGCGCGCAATTTTTATGAAATAATTTGTACAAGCCGATTGCTATAGACGCATTTATCACAGTTTTCATAAAATAAATAGATATTGAATGAATTTTGTTTAAATTGCATCTTATTGCTATGGCAATAAGATTGCTTTTTTAATATGTTTTACCATAAGAGCACTTTGTTCAAAATGGTTTCGGAGAAAAATAACAGGCTCAGAATAAACTTTATTTACGCAGTTTAGTTTCAACCTTATGTAACATTAATAAGACCTAAAATACTAAAGCGTTATTTAGGAATGCCTTTTCAATAAATATTCTATTTAGTATAATATTGTATTGAAATTTTTAAATATCTCGGCGGTTTGGAACGTTCTATATTAATGCCGCCAAGATATTTGAAAAGAAGTATACAATAAGTTAAATTAGTAAATTTTTGTATCAAATATATATTTTTAATTAAAACATATCAAAGTTACTGAACGATTCATACAAAAAAATTTCACTCTTATTATTTCAGAAGTGGAAACTAATTGTATAGATGTGTTCAAATATGTTGATGGTTCGGAACAACGCGTGCCTTTAGCCGATAAGATATTTGAAACGGCCTATATTGAACATTATATTATTAGCTGTATAATAATTATTGTTTGGTTTAAATTAATACTGCACAATTAACACACAATAGGCCGCTTTTAGACCACTTTGCACCAGGTGGGATTGTGGTCAAATATTAATTTAAATTTATTATAAAAAGGTGGCCTTTACCAGCCAATGAGATAAATTGCTGTAAGTCCGCACATCGTGGTCTTCGGGCTTCAAGTATGATTTACAAAAAATCGAGCGCGGTCTTAAAAACTATGATTTTAAACAGTATAAGCGCAGAAGTGGTTTTCGATCTGACATAAGCTAAAACATCACGAGTGTGGTCCTGGTCTTAAAGACAAAAATTCGATCAAAGCTTAAACGTCTTTGAGATTCGAAAGCAAGCGTGGTCTTTAAGACAATACGTTAAGACCACTGTTGGATATCGCGGTCTTTAGTCTTTGTTACGAAGATCACGAAAAAGGTTGTATATCTCGTGGTCTTCTGTCTTGGTATCAGTAATGAAGTCCTGGGCATTACATTGATTTTACACTGGTGTGGCGCGTACTTCTATGTCTTCTGTCTCCTTAGCGAAAGCTAGAAAGACCTCCTCCAGCGTGGTCTCGGAGACGGAGTAGTCCTCTACGATGGCGTTGTCTCGCTTGAGGGCCTCCAGCTCGTTGAACAGCTCGCTGTAGCGCATCGTGTCGTTAATGTGATAGTGTAACATTGTCTGTGGGCAGATAAATTAAATTAGGAATAATTAATATTATAGAGAAATAAATAATGAAAACCTACATTTTCGCAATCATCTGTAAATACAAAAAAAAAATAGTGTTTCATTAAACACTTTTAGATGCATGGTTATAAATAGTTATAAAAAATCGTCTCATAAAATCACACTTGACTGTAAGATCCATCCACAGTTTGACTGTTAGATCTATAAGAACTAACTATTTTTAATCTTACTAACATTATAAATGCGAAAGTTTAGATTGATGGATGGATGGATTTTTGTTAGAGTTGTTGAATCGCTGATCGGATCTTGATGAAATTTAGCACAGATGTAGAGTATAGTCTGGAAAAACACATATGCTACAACTATATGAGTTTATGAATTTAAGGTATTTAATTTAACAAACATTTTCTAATATTTTGTACTATGTTATAGAAGTTATTTTCGCGGCTATAAATGTTGACAAGAACTTGTAATAGTGAGACGTACCTTGTGCTCGTCCTTCAGTTCGCAGTTGAACTTCTGACGCAGCTCCGACTTGAGCCGCTGCAGCTCCGACACGCCGCCGTCAGTCACTGAACACAATATAATCATTATTAAAAACATTGCACATATCTACAGACAATGTAATTTATTTATATTTACAATACACGGTCAAAACTTAGTGTCTTTTCATAAAAAAAAAAACAAGATGAAACGTAAAAAATCAACTCGCGTGAAAACATCACCCTCTTTAGACATTTTATTAAAAAGATTTGAAATCGAAAGTTCGAACGAAACGTTTTTAAGTGACATAAAAGTACAATCGTTTTTAGATATCCTTGAGAATTAAAACGTAGCGCGTGTTCTGTACAGAATAAAATCTTAGGCGTAGCATAAGAGGATGCGCGGGGGAGGGGACTATTCAGCGTACAATACGCAATGACCTTGATCGACATGACTATATAGTTGTAAATCCAGCCCACCACCACCCATGGCCGTACCGACCCTCGGGTCATAGGGGACGAATCGCGGGAGGGGCGCGCGGTTGGGCCGGCTTCGGCTCCGCACGCACCTTCTTGACTCTCTACAAGTTATTTCGTCCGTTCCTTTGTGTTGTCTCACTCTTCTTAATGGGCATGACGAAACAAGTAGTTGTAAATATAGTGACCGTCAGTGGCGGAGCGCAGTTTGAGGTGCACGGCGTGTCCGGCGGCGTGCGCGGCGCGCAGTGCGGCGGCCGAGCCGAGCGCGCGGATGCGGCCCTGGCTCATGATGGCGATGCGCGAGCACAGCGCCTCCATCTCCTCCATACTGATACAAAACCATTAAATCAAGTTAAATCCTTACAATTTATTACAAAATGCTCCTGATATACTTAATATTATAATGGAATAGTAGCTCCTGTGCAGTTTCGTATGAAAATTTAAAAAAAAAATTTTATTGTTTATATTTTTATAACTTTCAATGTTAAAATTCAAATGCACAAATAACAACGAAGGCCTTTGGCATTGGCTAATAATTACCGTGATCATCGCAATGTTACTTTCTTACATGATTGTTTTTTCCAATTTAATTATTCCTTAAATTAAATAGCATGAGCCTAAAAGACTGTTGTAAGCGTAGGGATTTGTATTTCATATTTATTAAAAAAAAAACATGAAAATCGAAAACATGCTATGATAGCCGACAATCCTACTACATAACTAAGAATTATCATACACAGCTTGAATTAACATTTCTTTGTAAGTATAACTCCAATACGTATAGATATAATTTAGCAGTGAGATCTGAGCTCATAGGCTACTTGTTGGGTAATCGCTAACTACAAGTGTTACCTGTGCGAGGTGACGAGCGTGGCGCGGCCCTGCGCGAGGCTGTGTCGTATGGCGACCCAGACGCGGCGGCGCGCGGCCACGTCCACGCCCGCAGTGGGCTCGTCCAGCAGCGTGACGCGCGCGCCGCCCGCCCCGCCCCCCGCCCCGCACAGCGCCGCCGCCGCGCCCAGCCGCCGCGACATGCCGCCGCTGTAGCGCGACACCAGCCGCGAACCGTACTGCTCCAGACCTGCAATACACTCCTTACTATCAAAATTATGCACAACTAGCTTTCGCTCGCGACTCCGTCCGCGTGGAATTAAACAAATCAGAAGTGAGTAACCTATGCGTTCTTCCAGAGTATCCTCTACGTCTATACCAAATTTCATCGAGATCCGTTCAGCCGTTTAGGATACAAATTCTAACAAACATGCATCCATGCATCTAAACTTTCGCACTTATAATATTAGTAGGATCTGGATTAACTCCCAATGCCTTGACTGTTGGTTCACAGTTGGATAAGGCAGGTCATGTACGGACTTACTGGCGCCAGTTAGTGTTCATATTATGCCAGTCCCATTATTGAGAGCTACTGTGCAATAGCACCGGCAAAATGTGAACCATACATTAAGGATAGAAAATTATAGATGAATATTAAAGAGACGCATAATTAAATTTAATGGAAAGCCATTTAATTGAATTTAAAGAGTTGAAAAATTATTAATTATGAAATCATAAAATACGAGATATAATTGAACACATCAGAAATCTTAAATGCTCACTTAAATTTACACTGCTCGAAGGACCAAAAATATAGTTTACTTAAAATCCTTACTTAATCACATAAACATTTCTTACCAACGATTTCAATCCACTTGTCAGCCTCAGCCTTGACTTGGTGTGCGGCCAGGCCGCGCAGCGTCAGCACCAGCGCCAGGTTGTCGTAGCCCGACTGGAACTCGTCCAGACCGAAGAACTGAGGACAGTAACCCAGCGACCGCAGGTACTGGAACACGATAAGATTTATACTTAGTATGAGAAGTATTTTAACAACTCATTTTGAAATAATGTTACTAATCTGACTAATAAAATAAATGTGAAAGTTTAGATGGATGGATGGATGTTTATTAGAGTATTTAGCCTAAACAGCTTAACAGCTGTTTAGGCTAAATACTCTAATAAACTCTAATAAAAGACCCGTTAGGGTCTTCATGAAATTTAGTATAGATGTAGAGGATAGTCTGGAAAACAGGCTACATACTAGTTTTTTTACTCCACGCAGACAAAGTCACGGGCAAAAGATTTTAGTTATAAACCAGAGATGTTTTTGCATCGGAATTTCAGTGTAAACCCGCACTAAAACTTACTTTGGTGCGATTCTTGTCGATGTGTTGTCCGTTGGCAAAGACAGTGCCTCGTGTGGCGCACTCCTCGCCAGTCAGCATCTTGAATGTACTGGACTTGCCCGCGCCGTTCACTCCCAGTAGACCGAAACATTCTCCTATATACAAATAACTATGAAAATATGATTTCATATGATTTTAAATCACATTTCTATAAAGTGACTGTACTATATGCACAATTTTAGTGACAAAGTAAGGTATACATTTAGGGCAGACCCTACTAGCCAGTAAAGAACTTTTAGTACCTAATATCGACCTAGACAAATCTTATAGCCGATATTCAAATTATTTATAGAGGTATAGACATTTAAGTTACTCTCGGGCGAATACTGAAACGCACCTTAAGCAATTGGCATCGTAAACGCCGTTTACAATTTGACAGATGTTAATGATATTTGGATTTTAAGCGTAACATTATCCTTTACTAAGCTATGTTCTAAATTGATGTAAATTTGTAAAGGAGCATTTTATATAGATTTGAATGACCTTTTTTGACAGAGAAGCTGATCCCCTTGACAGCATTGGTGGACTTCCTGATGAGCTGGACGTAGTTCTTGTGTAAGTCATCTACCAGCATCGCTTCCTGAATTTGATCTGGCGCTGAACAACATATAATTAATAACCTATATTTTTATTGGCATTAATTTCATCACACTAATATTGTTTTTGGATGGATATATGTTTTTACTACATGATATATCTACAAGACGATTTAACAGATCTTAATAAAATTTATCTTAGATGTACATAGTATGAAAGAACACTTAGGTTACTTACTATGTATTTTTAATTAGCTATAAGCTACGATAAAAATAATTTCTTTGTGTTTTTTAATATCAGCAGATTTTACAAATTTACTAATATTTCCTTCAACCATTCCAACTAAGCTGTAGGTTTGTGCTAGAATATAGTTCACAATAGTCGAATGACGGTATTCGAACCCTCCACCGCAAGGTCGGTCCGTACTCAAGCCATTAGGTTATTTACCGAGGGTTTTGTTCCAAAAAAGACTTGTGTATGCAAAGTTCCTAATTCATTAGTTCAGATTTCCCACCATTAAATACGCACTAAGGGGAGTATTAACTTACGTAATGCAATAGCTTTTCTGACGTATGTAGCCTCAGCGCGTACGAGGTCGTCAGTGTGGGCGGGGCCGGGGGCGGCGCGGTAGCGCGCGTTCAGCACGCGGTCCGCCAGCCGGTTGAACACGCCGTATTCAGTCATTATTACTAACGTCTGTGTGTATTAACAATATATACATTTATTTATTAATATACTTATGAACTTTAGTAGGGTAGATGGAGAAAATAGAAAAAAAGAAAAAAATATCTTCTAAAGATAGTGCTATCAAAAAAATATTACGACGTTTGAAATTCACTAAAAAAATATTTGTAACATCTTTCTTGATTCCCTAAATAATCTATACTAGTATTATAAAAAGGTAAATTTGTGTTTTTGTATGTATTGAAATAACTCAAAAATTACTGGGCCGATTTCAAAAATTCTTTCACCATTAAAAACTACGTCCAGTGAGTAACATGGGCTATATTTTGTATATATTATTTTTAATTTCAAGCGGACCCAGTCGCAAGCAACAGCTAGTTAATTATAAAATTTTGTGGAAGAGAGGTAGATGGAGAAATTAGACAAAAATACAAGAATCCTTCTAAAGATAGTCCTGTACAAAAAATGTGACAACGTTACACGTGTTTCGTTTATAATTAACTTTTATTACAAAGAATGCAGAACCGTCATTCTTTTAGTATAAAAATATTTTTAAGATCTTTCTTGATTTCCTAAATGTAGCTGAAATTAGTATGGACAGGAAGAACCATTTATCTCACCATGAATCCGACAAATTGGCAGAACATGATGATCATAGGCTCCGCGGGAGAAAACTCGTCGAAACAGAAGTAGCAGCGAGGGTTGCGGTTTAATTCTGAAAAATACATTATTTCGACTTTAGATTGTACATTAAAAAAATCATACTGCACTTCATTCACGTATAATTTCTATATTTTTATTATATACTATAATACTGTATTAATATAATAAAGCGTAAACACACACTTTATGTAGCATGTCAGCAATCACAGCATGTTTTTATTTTTTTAAAAGATAAAACTACTCCATTTACAGAGCTATAGGTTACATATTTTCACGATAATTAATTTAGAAGGTGAATAAATTGGAAAAAAATTTCATGCGAAGATTGCCACGATGACGGCAATTGTTAGCCAATAGCAAAGATCTTCGTTGTCATTTGTGCATCTGAATTTCGACATTTACAAATGTGAACATAAAAATAAAGTGTTTTATAATTTCATGCGTGCAGGAACAAATACTCTAAGTACATTTTCCACAAGGTTAAGCAAAATGTAGTTTACTAACGGCAGCAAGTCACAGCATCAAATCCATCCTCCATAACGTATAGTGCGGGACAGCGCTGCTTGTTGAGTTGGCAGTACGCGTTAAGGCGCGCCACGTTCACCGCCTTCATCGCGGCCACCGTGAACGTGTGCGGCGGCGCCAGCCAGCCGCACAGCACTAGTATGTAGTACGAAAAGTCCGCATCCTGCTTCTCCTTAAAGAAATCTGACGCTTTCTTCATTGATGTCGTCAGGAAACCTGCGTCATAAATTAATATTAGTAAGTAGCCTGTATATGCTATGAACTTTTCTGATACATTACATATATAGCAACAAATATTTATCCATACATCCATCCAAACTATTTCATATATGATAGATTACTTCAACATTCTAACAAAAGGCATATTTTATTGAAGCAAATATACGGTTTGAAGATGAATAAAATCTGTTCAAGAGCTTTCCAGACATTTGCAGAAATGTAAAAAAATCAACCTTGAGGCCCTCTAGCGTCGAAATTAAACAACTTTGGACAGAATTTAGTTAAAGCGATATATTTTCGGTCAAGGAATCTGTCTTCCATTATGCACGGCTTTTTTTAACACTATAGGTACTGTGTTTCCTGTTGGGCCGATCAGCCTACCGATTGGATTTTTCCCGTTGAGCTGTTGAATTGTATGGATTCGACCTTTTAAAGATATTTTATATAGTCGTGTTACCAAATAAAATGATGCAAGCGACGAGCAGCGTGCTGGCGCCGCGCTCGCCGAAGTAGAAGCTGACGAGGTACATGAAGGCGAAGAACGCCAGGCTGCCCAGCATCAGCACCAGGAACAGCGCGCCTGCACACACATACGTGACAATACTTAATATTTCTAGTGTTTTATTATAATATCTTGAGAATATTAAGATAAATTGTGTAGACAAAAACAATTTTAACGGTATAAATGGCAAATGAGCTATTCATTAGTACTTGAGGGCGTGGTGTAGTAAAAACAATTCGGTTAATTTTTCGTTTTCAGACGACTTCTAAGCGATTTTTTAATTTCCTACGTTTGCTATAACTAGTTTACGTAATGCCAGTTCATATAGTAGGACAGTTGCGCTCGTACTAAAAAGAGGCATACAATTATCATAATTAGTGGCAAAGAGCCAAAACAATCTATGGCAGGACAGCGTCTGTCGTACTGTACTGGAATAATTTGCCAGTACTGTTACATACATATACATTTGGACTGGCATTCAACTGGCACAATGTGACCTCAAACTGGCACCAGTGAGTTTAGCCAGCGTGTCTAACTGTACTTAAGTATATACCCAAACTAGGCCACGCATCTATAGTTCCTCTGGTGTTGCGGATGTCCATGGGCGTCGTTGACCACCTCCTGTTCTTGCCGCTCGGTTGCCCCCTTCTCTTATAAATAAGCAAAGAAAGCAAAACCCCAAATTTTGTCGCGAGATTTTGAGCTAAATTATTGAACTACGTCGTAGTCTTTGACTCCAAAAATCAAACAAAAAAACGGGACCCACTTGCAAGCCACACCTTTCGGGTAAAAAAAGAATTTTCAAAATCGTTAGCGGCGGAGTTATGACGTAACACACATAAAAAAACATACAGACGAATTGAGTACCTCCTTCTTTTGGGAAGTCGGTCAAAAAAAAAGACAGTTGTACTAATGTCAGTGCAGTACCAAGGAAGTCGGGCTGCGTGAGCGTGCGGTCTGTGTCGCAGAGCGCGGCGACGGCGAGCGCGGGCAGCAGCAGCGACAGCGCGCAGAGCGCAGCGTGCGCGGCCAGCGTGCCCGCCCAGTGCAGCGCGGGCGCGCAGCCCGCCAGCACGTGCAGCTGCCGCGCGCCGCCCTCGCGCTCCTTGCACGGCAGCGACACCAGGTTTATGTTCGTCGCCAACACCACTGGCGAACAAACAGATTATAGTAGAAAGCAGTGGTGGGTCCAGATTTATAGAGCGCGTTGTCTCACCAAATAATTAGTATTTATTTAATTATTTCGTCATAATTTTATTCAAATGAAAAGATAAAATAGGATTTACTACAAATTTCTGTGGATTTTTATATAATGGTGGTTGGAGCCGACGAGCCACTCCTTCCCTAAGAATCGACTAGGCCGTCAATTACGCTGGCATTGAGTTGACTTCACCCATATCTTTAAACTTTGCAGATAGAAGTTTTGTAAAAGTTTCATTGTACAGCGCCATCTATATTTTCTATAAATAAACTCACCAAACACAACCACAGTAGCCCACATAACAGACATAATGAGTGATTTAGGTTGCACCAAGTCTTGTTTCGCGGAACCCGCCTTGCCCTCCAGCGGATGGTTGTATATCGCCACTTCAGCCTGCGCGTGCGCACCGCCCAACATGTTGGTCAACAAGTTGAGAGCGATAGGTGCGGCGTGACGTATTCGGGTCGTGTACAACACCTGGTGAACGAACATATGTTAATACGTTTTCACGCGCTGAAGTTGTGTTTTATTTCATTTTTTATAGATAATTTACAGCTAACCTACAAAACATAACAAAACAAAAAAATGACGCTTAATTACAAGTTACAAATATAGATTATGACGAATCAATGAATAAAAATGATCTTACAACAGCATCAGTGTCGTTGATCTCGATTCCCGCGATGTATTTATTGTACTCCATAATATCTTCCTTTCCGTACTGAATGAGAGCTAAAAGAAAAAAATATAATCCTATTATAACATTAAACAGAAATATACATTCTTTTTTCAGTACTATTGATGATCATTTTTAGCTATAGGCCGCTAGATGGCGCTATTATTAAATTGTAACTCCGCACTTCTTCATCTCTTTCTATCTTGTGTCAACCAAATCACGAAGTTTTATCGTAAAAATATTTGTGTAGTCAATAAAGGTAAAAAAAATAAAAAAGCTTCGTTTCTATTTAACACTAGCTGTTACTCACGCATTCGCCTGCGTTACTGATAACGTAGCTTTTTAATGGTGAAAGAATTTATGAAATCGCCCAGTAGGTTTTGAGTTAATTCAATACATACAAAAATCCGAAAACACAAATCTTTCCTCTTTATAATATTAGCTACAACTTACAATTAACAACATCAGATGTGGGTTGAAAGGTAACATCAGTGTATTTGTCGGTGAGCGTGCGCAGCGCGGTGGGGGCGCTAGTGTTGAGAGAGTAGAGCATCCGCGGCTCCGGCATATCGTACAGAGCGAGATGGAGCCGTGCGCGCTCGCTGCCCCCCGCCGGCTCCACCTCCACCGACACGTACGTGAACAGTACCAGTGTCACTATCGGCATTACCACTTGCTGGAAATGTTTGTTACTGTTAACATCGCCTGTGTATTTTTTTTATTTATTTTTCTATAATCTGGAAAATGAGCTAGTGGCCACTTGTATTTGCCGACAAAGTGAAGTGCTTGTCCATATACATCCGCAATTCCAGATGCGTTGCCTGAATCAACGGAAGAGACGCACATAAAGAGGATATTTCCCCTTCCTATGTGTCTCCACCGTCCAATCCAAATTCCCTCCCCATCCATACATCCATCTTACTACTTATTTATATTATAAATGCGAAAGTTGGGATTGATGGATGGATGTTTGTTATATGTAGCCTAAACTGCTGAACAGATCTCAATGTAATTTGGCACAGATGTAGAAACAGCTAGATTAAATGAGAATTCTAGTAAATAATGAACTGATAGCAATAATTGTTCTCACCAGTATCAGTATTGAGAGTTTCTTAGACATCATGTAGTTGTACTGGCGTTTAAGCAGCACCAACAGCTGCCGCAGCCACAGCGCGGCGCCGCCGACCAACACCTGCCGCGTCTCTGATAACGTGAAAATTATATTTTTTTATCACTAACTGTTGCTCGCGATTTTGTCTGCGTTTAAAAAATATATAGCCTATGTTACTCACTGATAATGTAGCTCTTCAATGGTGAAAGATTTTTTGAAATCGACTAGGTAGTTTTTGAGTTATTTCAATGCAAAAAAAATCTTTTTTCTTTATTATATTAGTATAGATTTTTTGCACAAATATTACAATAGATATACTAAATCTAAGCTACTACAAGATTTGCGCATATTATACTAGTCTTTCCTAAAGTAGGCGTTAACGCCCCTTTGTGGGCGTTGGAGGACTAAAAGGGGGAGGGGGGTAAGAGGCCTTAACAATAGTGGGATTCTGTTGATTATTGTCAATTTTAAATATAAGATAATCTATTGCGTGCGTTACATCAAAAAAGTTTAGGAACCTCTGTACTAGCATTGACATTTAATTCCTATAGATTTATACTGAGAAGTGCTTCTTCTCAGTATAAAAGTGAACAGACTTTTAAAGTGGGTGTTAATCGATTTTACGTCACAAATTAAAAATTAAAGTAAAATTTAAGGTCATAACAGACAATATTGTATGTATTTGAACTTAAAAACTCACCGAGAGCCGCAGTATCCACGGTATCTTCAGTAAAAGTGGTTTCCACGTCGCTGCATAATCTACAAGAAAAGAAATTCTTGCATTAATTTTGAGCTTGTTTTTTTATATAATAAAAGGGGGTAAACGAGCGTTGGGAACTGAGGTGACCAATTACGCCCATGGAGCACCACTAGAGGAACTACAGATGCCTTGCCTTTTTTGTCCTTTAAGGAGCTGATAGGCTCGTAACTCTTTTATGTTAATGATTGTTTTTCATAATTTTTACTGTAGAATATAATAAAATATCGTACAACTCACATATTTAATTATGAGGTACACCAATTGGTTGTTCAAAATTCACAACCAAATTAAGTATATTATAGACAAAGAAAAAAAATCAGAAGAACACACAGCACTTACAAGAGAAGATTTTGTTCAAAATAACAAACGTTGAATCAGATAATTATCACACACACATATTAAACAAAAAATGAAGACAAAACAATAAAATAATAATAGAAAAGTTACACTCACTTCAAAAACACCTCCTCTAAGGTAGAAATGCCGATACCAATCGAGTCTATCGCCAGCTCCGATCTCTTGGTCTCCAGCACCGTGAAGAGTTGCGGGAACATGGACGTGTCTTTGGCCGGCAGGTTATAGGTGATGGAGTTGAGGCTCTGCTCCCGCATGGAGGCATCAGCGACCACACTCTGCACTGTGCTGGTGATGGCCGGTTCCTTCGGGATGCCGATCGTGGTGAACGATAGACGATATCCAGTACCTGTGTAAAACACATTTAAAAAACTGCATAAAACTAGCTGTCGCACGTGACTCCGTCTGCGCGGAATTAAAATTATTAATTGGTTTGTATTCTTTTAGACTATGTTCTACACATATTCTAAATTTCAGAAAGATCAATTTAGTTCTGGAGATATGTAGTAACAAGCATACAAACTTTCGTATCTCACTTCTTACTAATGTAAATGGGAATATTTAGATGGATTTAAATCTCTAACGGCCAAATACTGAAACGAATCTTGAACATATCATTTCGTAAGCGTCGCTTACTATCTGATAGACGTCAAAATTCGAAAGGAATTTGTAAATCGTGGCCTAAATAACGTTTTAGTATTGGCTGTAAGAATATATACATATATATAAGAAGGAATAAAGGCTAGAGAGTTAGTTTATAATTTAAATCTGGTTTCTGCATTTATACCAAGTGCCCGTTTGAGGTGCATGGTGGTGGCATGGCAGCGCAGCTTGCCGAGGTGCAGCGCGGCCACGCGGTCGCCCAGCGCGTCCGCCTCCTCCATGAAGTGCGTCGTCAGCAGCACCGTGCGAGACCCTCGCAGCGACTGCATCACAACAAATGACACTGTTCACACCATGAGGCTATAACACCATGAATTAAAAAAAATAGTGATAAACAAAGGAATAAAGCAGCATGAATAAAAAAAACACTAAAAGGCTACTTCCTACCCAAGACCCTCTCAAGATGGTTAACTGTTAATCGGCTTTGCAATGTCAGGCTTTCCGTAGTTTATTAAAAAAGAAAAGAATATAACATGCACAATTTATTGTTGTTACACTAAATGAAGATGGCGATGGTCTCCGAAACCGTATTGCTACCGCGACTACCAATAAAGACTGTCTTTATTTTAAAGTACGATTAAAAATGTAAACTAAAATTAAACTAAAGGAAGGAAAGTTACAAAAACTTAATTTTGTTGTTTACATAATAACTTTGCTTCCTTAATGTTGGCAGCCTGTAGTTTATGGTCCCTTTCTCACAGGACGACATTTTTCCAATCTATTTACCCCCAAGTTTAGTAGCGTGAAAATATATACCCTAAAGCTTGTCGTAAGTGTAAGGCTTTAAGAATTATTCCAAAACATGCTGTGATTGCTGACATCCTATGCCATGAAGTAGTGTGTGTTTACGCTTTAAAATATAAGTATAGATGAGAATTAGTATACATAGATTCATTTGAGAAATATAACTACAATTTGCACATACCAGTAGTAGATCCCATAGTTCTCTGCGAGTTTCCACATCCAGTCCGGAGGTAGGCTCATCCAGCACCAGCACCCTCGCACCACCAGCCAGCGCGCAGCCCAGCTGCAGACGGCGCCGCATGCCGCCCGACAGCTGCGAGCTTTTACTGCCAGCTTTAGAGTTCAATCCGAGCTTTTCTAGCAGCATCATCGATTCCACCTTCGCTTCGTGGTATGAGAAACCTTTCAGCTGGAAACGGGTATGTCAGGTTAATTCAGTACAGCGATTAGATTTAGCTAAATTACAAGTGAAATATGAAGGAGAATAATTTTTTAGCTTTTTGTTGTTTTGTATGTATGTAAAATCCATTGTGATGGTTTCTAGAGCCTAAACTGTTAAGAGTAAAGAGTAAAAATCTTACTAATACTGTAAATGCGAAATTTTAGATTGATGTATATTTGTTAGAATTTGTAGCCTAAACTGCTGAACGAATCTTGATGAAATTTGGTATAGATGTAGAGGAAAGTCTGCAAGAACACATAGGTTAGTTTTGTGTTTTTTTTTAAATTCCACTCAAAGTCGTGGGCAGAATCTAGTATTTTATATATATTTGCTTTCTAAATAAGTTAAAAAACCCGTGATTTTACAACATAAATTACAATTATTTCAAGTAATAATACCATAGTAAAGAACATGACGTGTTCTAGCACGGTGAGGTCCGGGAAGAAGAGGTTATGCTGAGGGCAGAGGCCAAGGGTCTTCCGCACCGCCTCCTGCTGGGTCGCCGTGTCCAGTCCCTCCACGTACACCTTGCCTGATGACGCACTTATCATACCTGGAATATAGTTATTATTATTAACACATCATCATCATCATCACCAGCTCACTATACGACCCCACTGAGGAGCTCGGAGTCTACCCTAAGTTAGGGTGACTAGGTCTTTGTCAACCACGCTGGCCCACTGAGGGTCGGTAATATTAATACGATAAACCTTTTTACTCTGGCTTTTACTTTATCTGTGCTGAATTAACAAAAAAAATTAGTAAAACTGTGTACTTCCAATATATATTTAAATTGTGTTTTGTATAATTTTCAACAAAAAAAATAAGACTATATTCTACATCGATGACAAACATCATCGAGATCAGTTATGCCGTTTTGTGGTAAAAAAACATCCATCCATCCAAACTTTAGTATTTATAGTAAGACATTATGATATAATAAAATAAAAAAAATATTAATCCGTTAGGTTATCGATCGATCGAATATTGATTTAGAACAAATAAAGCTAAATCTCATTTTGATATCAAATACATCAACTGACCGGTGATGATATTCATGAGCGTGGTCTTGCCGGCGCCATTGTGTCCCAGCAGTACTGTGATCTCGCCCTGGTAGATGTCCAGCGATACATTAGACAGGACCACGTTCTTACCAAACACCTGAAAAACATACATTAAACTCATAGAACTTGGATACTGAGTTGGCACGTCGCGCAATAAATAACTCTTACACACGACGTGTCAAGTTAAATTCGAGGATTAATATTTAAATTTTTATTTTTAGTAATACATAAGCACATTATAGGTCTACTAGCTTTCGCCCGCAACTATCTCCAAGCAGTATTAAATCATAGTAATATTATAAATGTGAAAGTTTAGTTGGATGGATGGATGTTTGTTAGAGTTTGTAACCAAAACGGCTGAACGGATTTCGATGAAATTTGGTATAGATGTAGAGGATAGTCTGGAAGAACACATAGGCTACCAACTTTTGTTTTTTTTTATTCCACGTGGACAGAGTCGCGGGCGACAACTAGTAAAACTTAATTAGTAGCCTATGTGTTCTAGACTATTCTCTACGTCTATGCCAAATTTCATCGAGATCCGTTCAGCAGTTTAGGCTGTATATCCATCCATCGATCTAATCCTTCGCATTTATAATATCAGTAAAATTAAAACTATTCAAGTAAAATACATTAATCATATTTATGTTCTGAAATGCTTACTTTAGTCACATTTTCAATTCTGATGCCAGGCTCGAGGTCTTTGGGCGGCCGCTCGAAGTACAGCGGGTCAGAGAGCCGTGCACCGGACAGTTCCTCCACCTCCACCTCCGAACTACCTTCCACCTCCACACCAGGAGACACCTTGCGTTCACTCCAGAACGACCGCTGGACATAAAACAATTATAAACCATACTAGAGTAGACAGTAGTTGTACAGTATTCAAAATTGTTAAAATCACTATAAAATTATCGCAATAACAATATAAAACATAGCTTATATCACTCAGGAATAATTAAGCATTTCAACAGTGAAATAATTTTTAACATCCATCCAATAGTTTTTGACTTTATTCGTTACAAACATACGAAAACTTTTCCTTTTTATAATGAGGACACTATAGGTGTACCTTAAACATGAAGTTCCAGGGCATCGCCTGTCCGTATGGTCCAGGGTTGACAAGTGCGAGGTACCAGGTCAGTACGGCGAACAGCGCGCTCTGCAGCACGAGGAACAGCAGGCATAGTAGCGCTGGAATGCTGTGCTCGCCGTGCGTCTGCACCATGTTGCTGAACGTGAGCCCGTGACCTAAAAACGAAATACTTTAATTATAGAGTTTGTTTATCTCGAAGAGAATGATAGAGATGGCAATATTTTAAGATTGCCCACATTTGATCGCTGAATACGACTGAACGGTGCGGAATAAGGAAATGCTAGTTATTGCCCCTGACTTCGTCCATGTGGAAATAAATTTTTTAATAAACATAGCATATGTTACTCAGTGATACGGTATTAATTGATAAAATAATATTTGAAATCGGCTCAGTAGTGTTTGAGTTATTTCAATACATACAAAATTATAAATCTCTTCTCTTTTTAATATCAATACTGAAAATGAAAGAGATGAAAATATTTTAAGGTCATCGCTCTCTCATTGTTGAGGAAGTTGAATAAAAGCTGATAAAGGCGCAATACAGTCGCGACAAGTCGGTGTCAGGTGTGGCTGACATTGACCTTAAAATGTTACCATTTTTTTTAATATTGTCAAACTTTTTCTCATTACTGTACATAGTCAGGGAAACATATTTCCTACCCATATATGATAAGTGGTAATGTAATTGAATTCTCCGTGCGTACGTACCGTACTTCTCTACGACTTGCCTATGGCCTTGTCACCCCTTATTAGGGTAGACTCCGAGCCCCTCGGTGGGGACGTATGGTGAGCTGGTGATGACGTACCGTACTTCTCTAGCGCGGCGACCTCCTCCCAGAAGAGCTGCATGGGCTGGTGCGGCAGCAGCGCGGTGAGCGGCAGCAGCGCGCGCGGCGTGTGCCGGCCCGCCACCACGCGCGCCGGCACCCACAGCGCCGTGTACGCGAACATCGACAGCGTCACTGCGTACTGGCCTGATACGAGTGTTACTGATAAAATGGGACCCGCCTTTTTTTTGATATGGGGGGGGGGGGAATCTTCGAAAGATACAGTCTTTTTTTTTTCAAAAATGGGACTTGTATCAAGTGCAAGGGCACAACTTGATGGTAATCCTACTAATATGATATCTAATACTAATCTTACTAATATTATAAATGTGAAAATCTAGATGGATAGTCTGTAGTTTAAACGGCTGAACGGGTCTGAATGAAATTTGGCATAGATTTAGAACATAGTCTAGTAGGACACATAGGCTTTTTTTAATACGCCACGGATTTTTTTAATACCAATAAAATTTGTGACTAATGGCTAATGGAGTCGCAGGCAAAAACTAGTTTGTCATATATTTTCCTCATCCAAATTTAGTTATATCTCGAATGTGACCACGCCCCTTAACGCTAACGACACGCCCCTTATTTATAAACTCAATTAAAGACAAAACTTACTATTCTTGACGAGATAACTGCAAGCAAAGGCCATAGCTATCACACTGACGAAGTGCAGGGCCAGCATCAGGCAGATCAAGCCAGTGCTAGAGAGCAGCACTGGATTGGATGAGGCTGTGAGCAGCACGGCGTTCACCATACAGTACACCACGCCCACTGGCACCACGTTCAGGAAGTGTGATAATGCCAACATATTACTGGACACGCCCGCCATTTTTATTAATTCCTAGAAAAATACTTCATTGTTGAAAACCACATCAAGCAGTATGTAAACACTAGTTGTTCCCGTGCGGCTCCATCCGCATCAAATTATAAAAAAACTATTATTTACATTCCGTAAAACTTTCATTTGCAAACGTCAAAATTCAATTGCTTGAATGACAAAGACTTTTGCCATTGGCTAAAAATTACCGTTACCTTGGCAACCTTGCTTCTTTACTGCTATTGGCTTATAATTTTTGTCCCTTTCTCGCATGACGATTTCTTCAAAATTATTCATCTTCTAAATTAAATAACGCGAATATATAGCCTATAGCGTGTCGTAAGTTTAGGCGTTTTTATTATTATACGAATTATTCCACAATACGCTGTGATGGCTGACATCTTACATAACAAATAATTGTATGTTTAGGTTTTATTATATTAGTATAGAAGTTTATACCTCAATACCAGTAGTTCGTTCATCCAGCAGTCGCGCCATGAGGAACACGAAGACCAGCAGCAAGGACAGCCAGCAGAGAACCATCAGCATCTTCACCAGCACACTGATCACCATGTTCATGTTCGTATTCGTCTTCACGAAAGGAAACTCTTGCAGGGTCACATTCTAGAACATCAAATGTTGCTGGTTTGGTTATTTTTAATATCAATAGAATTTCATTAATCTTACTAATATTATAAATGCAAAAGTTTACATGGATGGATGTTTGTTAGAGTTGGCTAAACTGCTGAACGGATCTCGATGAAATTTGGCAAAAAAGTGGATAGTTTGGAAGAACACATAGGCTACTTATTTTTTTAAATTCTATGCAGGCGGAGTCGCGTGCGTAGGTTAGTTTACTTATATTTCTTGTACCATTAAGCTAAACTCTAGGCATTTATTAGGGTATGGTATAGTCCAATGGGGCGATTCGAACCCTCGACCTAATCGCAAATTCGTACCGTTAACCTTGAGGCTATTGGCATTTATATTGCTTTGCATAATTTTATTTATAAATACTGCTATCCTTATTTGTGAAAGAGATTGAAAGGTACAGTTCAGTGTAGTTCTGAAGTTAAACTCATTTCATGTGTTAAGTTCTTTATGTAACTTACTTGTTTGACATCAACCCCCATTAATTGCAAATAGCTTGTGTCTATCGCCCATTGTAGATGCATAAATGTCTCGTATATTAACCCTGAAATACACGATTTCCGCATTAATTTTATACATATAATTATGGACGCAGTTTTAGATAATCTCATCTGGCAGTATGCAGAACGACGTTTCCATAAAAAAAAATCTACTTAAAAAATTATCTCCCTTAGTTATTTAGTATGAAAAATTTACACCGAGGGACTTCTAGTGTTTAACTTAAAGACTCTGAGTGCAGCATTAATCATATTAATAATATAAATGCGAAAGTTTAGATGGATGTTTGTTAGAGTTTGTAGCCTAAACGGCTAAACGGATTTCCTTAAAATTTGGTAAAAATGTAGATAATAGTCTGGAAGAACACATAGGCTACTCACTTTTGTTTTTTTTAATTCGACGCGGAAGGACTCTCGGGCGTAAGCTAGTTCATCATATTTGTGAATAAAATTTGATAATGTTTGAGCCAATTTCGATGTCAGCATTTTACATGAGGGCAAAACACTTACCGAATGCTTGATGCGGTTCCATACTATCATCGAGCGGATTGTATATGTGTGTCATAAAATCTTTCTTCATACGAATGGTGTAGTTCAGTAGTTTGGGCCATTCCCCCGTCATGTTCTATAAAAAAAGACAAATATTAATAAGCTCTCTATTAATAAAAGTATTATTTAAATCATGTTAAGTCAAATAAATCTACAGAAACAATCTTACTATATATAATATATTACGTTCGCCCTTTTTTTCAACCTATTACCAAAAGTATTAACTTAGTAGTAATCTACGTAATAACAGAAATCTACTGATGAAAGATTCCAAATTTCTAAGCGCGGTAGCTTGAAAGCTGATTTTTCGGTTACCCTTATTGTTTGTGTTCGCGATATCTTCTAAACTATTAGTCCAATTTAAATACTGTAAAGAACAATTTTATTCTACATTAAATTCTCCTGATAACAAACGCATTTATTTGGATAAGGATTAATATTGAAACCAATAAAAGAACGCTGCAAATAGCGTGCGGTTTTTAATTCATTTTGTAAACAAAAAAGTGGTTATTGTAAGAAAACCGTTAAAAATAGATTTATGTTATCGTGAACTTTTCTGTAGAACTTTTTGAGATCTACAATTCTTTCATACATCATTTTTATATACCTCTAACGGTTTAGGCAGTGTAAGCCGAGAAAAGTTAAAGTTTAGTGAATTTTAAACGCCGGCGTCCAGAAACACGCTGTTTATTAATAGTTCCTGAACATTAGTAATAATAAAATATAGCCTATGTTACTCACAGATAAATTACCTTTCTGATGGTGAAAGAATTTTTAAAATCGGCCCAGTAGTTTTTGAGTTATTTCAATACATACAAAAATACAAAGTTTTCCTCTTTATAATATTAGTATAGACTAGCTGTTGCTCGCGACTTCGCCCGCGTGAAATTACAAATATAACCTATTACGTTCGCCTTTTTTTTCAACCTATTACCAAAAGTATTAACTTAATCTACGTAATAACAGTAATCTACCGATGCAAGATTCCAAATTTCTAAGCCCGGTAGCTTGTAAGCTGATTTTTCGGTTACCTTATTGTTTGTGTTGGCGATATCTCCTAAACTATTAGTCCAATTTAAATACTGT
This sequence comes from Papilio protenor, assembly GCA_029286645.1. Lineage (NCBI taxonomy): Eukaryota > Metazoa > Arthropoda > Insecta > Lepidoptera > Papilionidae > Papilio > Papilio protenor. The sequence continues at coordinate 7,122,512 of JAGSMZ010000007.1, read as the reverse complement.
AAAGAACAATTTTATTCTACATTAAATTCTCCTGATAACAAACGCATTTATTTGGATAAGGATTAATATTGAAACCAATAAAAGAACGCTGCAAATAGCGTAAGGTTTTTAATTCATTTTGTAAACAAAAAAGTGGTTATTGTAAGAAAACCGTTAAAAATAGATATATGCTATCGCGGACTTTTCTGTAGAACTTTTTGAGATCTACAATTCTTTGATACATTATTTTTATATACCTCTAACGGTTTAGGCAGCGTAAGCCGAGAAAAGTTAAAGTTTAGTGAATTTTAAACGCCGGCGTCCAGAAACACGCTGTTTATTAATAGTTCCTAAACATTAGTAATAACAAAATATAGCCTATGTTACTCACAGATAAATTACCTTTCTGATGGTGAAAGAATTTTTAAAAATCGGCCCTGTAGTTTTTGAGTTATTTCAATACATACAAAAATACAAAAATACAAAGTTTTCCTCTTTATAATATTAGTAAGTAAGTAAGTATAGAGTATAGATATAGATTAAATATTATAAATGCGAAAGTTTAGATGGATGGATGTTTCTTAGAGTTTCTAGCCTAAACGGCTGAACGGATTTTGATGAAATTTGGCATATATGTAGAGCATAGGCTGGAAGAACACATAGGCTATAATTTTTTTAATTTCACGCGGACGAAGTCTCGGGCGAAAGCTAGTAAAATTATAAAATAAAAAAAGTTTGCAAAAACTATCAATTAATTCAGAAGATCGAATTAAACAGTTGGTTTACATAAAATTTCATTACCTTTGACTCATTAGTCTACACAAGACGGTAATGTGATACACAAAAACAGTAATATGGATACTATTCTCAGGACCATTAGGTTCGTTTTACATTGGTTTTATAAACAATAGCCTGCAAGTTCAGTGAAGCAGATCCATAACCGCAAGGATGACATAGAAGCCAAGCATCGGTTCGCAGAAACAATTGAACGCGGATGTTTACTAGCGTTAGTTTCCACTGCGGAAACATTGAATGAAAGACATATTGTTCACTCTATCTGTTCATAGAGAACGAGAGAGATAGTCATATGTTTTATTATAATTGTGCCGACAGTGAGAGCAGCATCGAATTCTTAACCATCTGTTCTGAGAAACATACGATAAGAGTCCACTATTGGATACATTTCTGTGTAAGACAACTATATGAAGAAAGAAGCTATTTATATATTTTCCCGATGGGAAGTGCTATTTTATGAGGTCATAGTTAGTGATATGTTTATAAAATAAAATTTAGTCAATAACAAGCACACAATGTAAACTGAACAATACACAAATGTTTTGACTACCATTGTAATAATACTTCTAAAGAGATAACAGTAATTTGAATCTTATGTCTAGGCCATAGAGTGTATTTTTAATATACGTTGCTTTATCGATCGGATGTGATACATTGTGTGTTACGAGTTTTTATTCAAATTCTTTATAAGACCTTATAAAGATAAGCTCGTGAGTTTGATATTTGACTGAATAAAGTCAAAATTATAAAACAGTGTATAACCGTAACACTTGTATTTTTTTTTATTATAGTAGATTTTTTAAATCATACTTCATATTATAATATTATAGATGCGAAAGTTTAGATGGATAGATATTTGTTACAGTTTGTAGCACAAATGGCTGAACGGATTACGATGAAATTTGGCATAGATGTAGAGGATAGCCTGGAAGAACACAGGCTACTTGCGTTTGTTTTTCTTAAATCCGCGCGGACTGAGTCGCGGGCGAAAGCTAGTTTATTAATATTTCTTTTAACCAATCCCTTGCGATTGGAACTAGTTGCGGGCGTCAGTTGTTCCGTCCAAATATGTCATAGGGGTATTCAAAAGAAGAGTCAACAGCTACTTATTAAGCTAGCGCGTACCATTTTTCGACTGCATCATCACCTTTAGGTGGGATCGTGGTTAAGCGCTAGCTTAACAAACGTAAAAAAACATTCCAACTAAGCTGTAGGCTTGCGCTAGAATATGGTTCACAATAGTCGAATGGCGGGATTCGAACCCTCGACCACAAGATCGGTAGTTCGTACCACAAGCTTTTAGTCTATTGGCTAATATATGGTTTCCAGCCAGAATCTTTGGTTTTGGTCGTTATATGTTAAGCGTTTTCTTATAGATACCTGAAACACGACGAGCGCTTCGTGATCATCAATATTGTTAAGGTAGTCGTTGAGATCTGCCTCATCTTGTATGGGGTAGTAGCCGCTACCTTTTAAGCTAACTGGAGAGAAAGAAACATTCATTTATTAATGGCTTATGTTAGGTGGATGGATTGAAGGTTGTTACTACATAAGTATTAGCGGGCGACAAATTGTGTGTTTTAGTTTTATATTTACAATATTCACCTATTTATTAAATACGAGCCGTTGCTCGCGACTTCGCCCGCGTGAAATTACAAATATAACCTATTACGTTCGCCCTTTTTTTCAACCTATTACCAAAAGTATTAACTTAGTAGTAATCTACGTAATAACAGAAATCTACCGATGCAAGATTCCAAATTTCTAAGTCCGGTAGCTTGTAAGCTGATTTTTCGGTTACCCTTATTGTTGTGTTCGCGATATCTTCTAAACTATTAGTCCAATTTTAATACTGTAAATGACAATTTTATTCTACATTAAATTCTCCTGATAACAACGCATTTATTTGGATAAGGATTAATATTGAAACCAATAAAAGAACGCTGCAAATAGCGTTGGATTTTTAATTCATTTTGTAAACACAAAAGTGGTTATTGTAAGAAAACCGTTAAAGATAGATATATGCTATCGCGCACTTTTCTGTAGAACTTTTTAAGATCTACAATTCTTTCATACATCATTTTTATATACCTCTAACGGTTTTTTAGGCAGCGTAAGCCGAGAAAAGTTAAAGTTTAGTGAGTTTTTAACGCCGGCGTCCAGAAACACGCTGTTTATTAATAGTTCCTGAACATTAGTAATAATAAAATATAGCCTATGTTACTCACAGATAAATTACCTTTCTGATGGTGAAAGAATTTTTAAAATCGGCGCAGTAGTTTTTGAGTTATTTCAATACATACAAAAATACAAAAATACAAAAATACAAAGTTTTCCTCTTTATAATATTAGTATAGAAGTATAGATATAGATATAGATTAGTATAGAAGTATAGATATAGATATATAAAATTTTATTTTTGAGAAATTCTATTAGCATCTAAACTATGAAGTTTGACTCCAAAAACATCTATTTAAAAGTTATTTTTTGAGAGAGTTTTTAGTAATCAGCATTTATATCACATATTTTATTATATAAGTGGTTACACTTAAATCATGGGTTTTTGTACTTCTAATACTTTTTTATTGTATTTTTCAATTTATGTTTTTGTCCAATAAATAAAAAAAAAACTACAACAATAAAGTTGAAAAGGTTTAAATTGTTGACAAAATACTCACTGGGAAAGTTCTTAAGATGGGATAATCCTAGTTTTCTAGCAACTTTATCCATAAGCTGCCCTGTGAGGTTCGTTTCTGGGGTGTAGAATAACAGCTGTGGCCCCTTGATGCTGTCCAGGGGCAGTGGCTCCTGTGAAAACAATGTTTTTAGCTTGATTTTATATTTGTAAATTGTATTATGTTAAATTCATCTATACTTCTGTTATAGAGTAAAAAAAATTGTATTTTGGGATTTTTGTATGTATTTGACACACACCAACTACTGGGCTGATTTAAAAAATTGTTTCACCATTACAAAGGTAACTTATCTGTGAGTAACATAGGCTACATTTTGTATCATTTCTTAATTTCACGCGGGCGAAGTCACGAGCAACAGTTAGTTACCAATATTCTGATAAGGATTTTATAATAAATGTTAGCTGCTAAAGATTTCACTATATATTTTTGTGGCCTTCAATATAATTTATTACAAGTAATTGCAACAATGCTAAGTATTTTTTGTCTATTCTACTCAAGTTGCATCATCTGCAGTAAATCATAGACTTCAAATATTTCGACAAATGTTAGATATCTATAATTCACAATGTTTTCCTTCACAGTAATAATGTCAGGTAATGTACATACGAAATTAGAAAAACACATTGGTACATAGTGGGATTTTAATAAACCCTGGACCTGCAGTTTAGAAGTCAAGGGCCACAACCAAAACTTCTGGGCCAATAAAGCTCTTTGCTTGCTCATCTTACTAATATTATATATGCGAAAATTTCGCTGGACGGATGTTTGTTAGAGTTTGTAGCCTAAATGGCTGAAATGATGTTGATGAAATTTGGCATAGACAAAGAGAATAATCTGGAAGAACACATAGACTACTCATGTTTGTTTATTTTTAATTCCATGTTGTTGGAATTGGATGGAGTTGATGGAGTCGCAGGCTAGTTTATACATAGATTATGTCAACTCAGAAAATCCTCTCACTTATAACTCTTATGCATAAAAAAATTGTAGTTCTAGTTTACTATACAGTAGTTTATTTGCTAAATTGAGGGTAATATGAAAATTAACATTATAAATGGTTTTGTAGTAATGGAAATATGCCAAATAGGCATTGAAAAATTATGTAAGTATTCTGCCAAGTTTAGGAAAAGTAGTTTTAGACTTTAATAAAGCCTTGCTTAGATGTGTGCTATTGCCAAAGAACAATGTTGGTTCTGCGGTTTAAGCAATTGGCTTGCAATCTACATGTTCTCGGTTGCACTCCTGTTCGAAAACCAATATGTTTTTAGAATTCCATATATACATAGCTTAACTATATCTATATATATATATATATATATATATATATATATATATATATATATATATATATATATAACTATAACTAATGATAATCTAAGCTAGGTCTAGGGGTGACAGCTACCATTAAAATTGTTTCATTTATATTTTTCATATCAGTTTTCATATATATTTTACATTTTTGTAGTTTCTAGGGGGAGGCAACTGCCTAAGCATTGCCTGGCAACGCTCATGTCTCTTTCAATCTGTCCACAATGGTAATAAAAAAATATCTAAAGGTGGAAGCCCACAGTTAATTAGACTAAGAACACAATGTTTCAATTAATACAATGAAGCTATGTTTTTGTATTCAATGAATCTATCTCATTGTTTTGTCTAAACAATTTGATTGTTGTTAGTTCAATAAAATTGTATTAAAACTTGTTTATTCACATACTTTTAGACTAAATTATTATATAATGAATATGATAAACCTCTGTGACATAGTTAAATTCTTTAGTAAATTGTAGTAAGCCATCTGGTATAGATTGTAACTTGTTAATAACATATTAGATCCAATGTATAAGTTAAAAAAATATCCATAGAAATTTTGCTAAAATGTGTTACTTTTCAACACTTAAAAAAAGAAATATAGCGTATCATTACTCATGTTTTGAATTATGCAAGCAAAGAATATTTACTAATTGATATTTCTCATAATAGATTAACATTAACATAATATTAGTATAATAATTAATGAACTTACTGGTTTATATACATTGACGGAATTTTGAGTGTATGTATGTACTGGCTGATTAATATAATCCTTAAATACATAAAGCAGAATGAAGAAGACAGCAGGGGAAATGAGTTCCACAGCTGTACTGATGAACCTTCGCATCCTCACAACCAGATGCTTAAGCATCAACACCTTTAGAATACCCTTCATTTTTCTATCACCTACTTCTTTCATTTCAACACAATTGTAATCATGTTTATTGGCATAATAGTATAATCAATCACACTTATTTTTAATGCCCACGTGTAATTAGGCAATATTTAATTCAAAGTCAATTGTCCCTGTTTAAAAATTCCTTCGCGAAAATCATAAAAACTTTATCGTTAAAAGTCCACTATACATGTATTTACGTGAAATTTAATGACCTTAATTTATCAAAGAAATGTTTCTAAATAAACAGGATTATCAATAAGTTTATTAGGACTATATAAAATACTTCAATTAATTAATGAAACACAACTTTTACTTCTGCACTCACTCCTTCACTTGCACATTTGACATTTTGCGTTTGACAAAATATTGCAATTTAGTGATGGGACTCGAATTGCTTTTCACTCGAGTGACTCGAGTAATTTTTATATTACTCGGACTCGAGTGAAATTTTTGTCAACTCGAGTCGACGCGAATTACGACCTCGTAACCACTTGAGTGGTTTATAATTAGTAAGCCGAGTAAGAAATTTATCTTAAAATTCTTAAAAGTTTTACACGAAATTTAGTTAAATTTGTTATATTTTTAAAAATACATTGTTTTCGTTCTTTGTTGAGTTTATTTAAGCTTCATTTAAGTTAATTTTACAGCATGCATTATTATTATCCAAATTGTGTAAGAACATAATAAAACCTTATGAGAATAAATTAAATTGGATTAGAACTTATAAGTAGTACATTATAATATTTCAATTCAACTGATAGTTGATATAAGAGGTTTCTTCATTATGTAGACAGGTTTAGTTTAAAGGAAAATTCTATTTTTTACACATTTTGTTTAGATTTTTATGTAGCTTTTACATTTATGCGAAAGTGGATTTTCTATATTAAATTAATATTGTTTTATTCGTTATAAAATTTTGGTTACTCGAGTTTTATATTCCGAGTGACTCGAGTCAATAAAATCATTCGAGTCTTATTTTCACTCGAGTGGCATTCGAGTGAGAAAGTTATGAGTACCGAGTGACTCGAGTGAAAAAAAATCACTCGAGTCCCATCACTATTGCAATTTGACAATAATCAATCAAAAATGACAATGACATCTGCATTTTGACACACCAAAGAGTAGGTGAAACATTTTAACGATGAATGCGTGCAAAGAGTGAGTCGTCACCGTCTCCTTTTAGTCGCTCATCGCTGCACCAGAACAAAATAGAACAGGATAAGTTACACTTTTTATTAACCAGACAAGGATATTCAGATTATATGTAGTTACTATCTAATACTAACTTTATTTTCTGCTTGCATCCATATGCAAACTAAGTATGATTTCATGTCATATTACCATTCATCTGTGGCTCTTTGCTTCGTGGATTCCATTCCTCCAATTAAATTACACATAACTAAAGTATTGATTAAACTTATGCATTACTAATTGAAAAAACGAACACAGATAAACGTTTCGAATCATTACGATTATAAACCATTTACCATGAAGCTTGTGACGATATTTGTAATTATTTATGTAGTAAAATCAATAGAGGCCTGCAGGCGGCCCATGTCCACCGGGGTGACAAAACCGCCGGGGGAGAGGGACTGGGAAAAATGGGATTTGCCGCCTTATAACGAAGATTGGATTGGGTTTGTTAATTTATTAGGAACGAGAGAGATCAAGCAGAACATAACGGCGGCCTATGATTCAGAAGAAGACCGTATAAAAGATGCACCAGGATTTCCCAGTAGATGGATGCGTATGACAACATTTCTATTTCAACCAAAGTTATGTGAATATCCACCATGGGCGTTGCCACCAGATGATCTAGGTTAAGCCTAGAGGGGGTATCTACCATTGATAGGTCGTATTCGAAGTAGTTCTTATTTCTATTTTACATTTGTCGATCCTGTAGGAGGGGACAACAGCTGCCTCCGCACCTACTCCTCGCGACGCCCATGATAACCAAATTCGTTTTCTCAACAATTTACCAAAATACAAACAAGCTGATAGATAGGGTCATCATCTCGTGATAATGGCCAAATTGGAGTTATTTCGCTCTTCGTGGACCATATGATTTCATTTATCTAGCTTTTTTACAGATGTTGGGCCTGGTTTTCCTGGACAGGATCCACCAGCAAAGTCTAAGGTTAATAATTATGTTGGGCAAGCCGCATATTGTCTGGATCGACATGACAGAGGGACTGGTAAAACAATGTGGTATTTACGGTAAGGATGGTTAAAGGAAAAGGATCCGATTATTAACTTCTAGGTTGTCAGAATATCAGATTTGTTGACCGAAATCAAGACGAAGGATGTTAGTAAAACCTTTCTTAGCTCATTGATTTTATAACTGTAGGTTGGAATTGCACCTTTCTTCAAATATCTAATACTTGGTACCAATGATTATAAGTTAAGAAACCAACGTTATGTAGTTAGTTACGTTGTTAAACAAAACTTTGTTAGATCTGTCTGTCGGCAAGCCGCGTTTGTTCCGTGTAATCAAAATAGCGTAACGGGTGGTCCACAAAGTTTCGCTAACGAAGTTTGCGGGCGACAGCTCGTAAATAAATAAGATAGATGCCGCGATTTTAACTTACCTTGAATAACAGAATACTTCTAATATAGGACTGTAATATAAGGTGATATGATCAAAAAGAGAGTGATGACTGAGATGACGTATGATAGAGTTATGTGGAGGACAAAAACCTGTAGCGCCGACCCTACGGGAGTAGGATAAGGAGGAAGATGATGATGATGATAAGAGTGTGGGTTATCTATTAGTTATATTAAACGCAGACGTTTGTCAAGTAGGGGTGACCGCTCTAGTGCCTAATAAAAAAGTGGTACTGCATTTACAGTCACATTTTACGTCGAAACAGACCATTTTTGTGTTTTTCAGATGGTATTACGACAGCGTGCGAAGTCGCTGCAGAAGGTTCGTGTACTCCGGTTTCGGCGGGAATGCCAATCGATTCATATCCAAGGGGGCATGCGAAAAGGACTGCAAGCACCCTCCAAGACCTTGCTGCGTCAATGAAGTATTGATAGACTTCGAAAAATTCTTAAACCCGCATGGGGAACCAAGCTTCGGGTAATTAATAACTGTTATATCGGTACATACTTAGGTTGGTTTTAATATAAGCATTTGTCACAGCGAATCAGTGATTGGGATTTTTTTTAATAAATAAAATGTACTGGAGCTATAGACAGAATTTATTTTTACGTCGTAGATAAATAAACGTGATAAAATTAGTGATTCTCAAAAAATGCTGCTTCAAAAAAGCGACATTAGTATCACCTTACATAATATTACTACAAGTACTGTGACCTAACATGTTGGCTTTCACTGTCGAAATAGTTGTATAAAATATTTAGTCATCCCTCTAAGTGTTCCGTCCATCTTCACGGTAAACTATGCAGCTCGTCACACAATACTTACTCTAAAATTTATCACGCAACAGTCTTTGTAATACCGATCGCGCGTAAAAAAGGAGCAGCACATTGATTCCATGATTTTCAAATGCGGGAGCTACCACGTCAGCGCTTGGCGTACAGTAAAGCGGTTGTCCTGCACGAATTGGATGAAGCCGTCCTCCAGGGTGCCGTCAAACACCGAGAAGTCCTCCACGATATCTTCGAACTCCTGCGACAGCCCGTAAACCTTGCAGTACACCTCGCTGTAGTGCAGCCGCGCCGCTACGATGTAACGCAAGCATGTCTGGAGAAAACAAGCTAGTAGAACTCTCAACCAAGATGCTTACTGTACTCCACGTTACGAGGAAGAATTCAAATTGTATAACACTTGGCTCTTTAGAAGGAGTGGAGACCGAATATTAGGCTACAGGCAGTCGGACAAAAAGTCTGTTGCAAAATATTTCCATTTTCAAAAGTAGCTAAGTACTTCTGCTGTTTCTACTATGTGAAAAATCAATAAGTTACCAGATGTTCGTCCCTTAAGGGACTTTTGAATTCAGCTGCTAGCTTTTCTTTTAGCGTTTCAACTCGCGTCAATCCCGTATCTGTTATAAAAATGAATTATTAAGGCCGAACCATTGCAGTCTTTTTCGTTCTTTTATTCGGAAAGTTATTATTATATAAAAAAGGTGATACGCACCAGTTACAACGCTGATGACACGCAGCTTAATAAGCACAGTATGGCCACGGGCGTATGATAATCGAAAGTGTGTGGGCGTGCACAGCATGCTCATCTCACCCTCGTCCAGGATAGTGAAGTTGTTGCACAGCCGCTCCACCTCCTCCATGCTAATAAATACATTTATCGACACTTAGGGCATGTCCCACCAAATTGTAAATTGTCTGATAACAATCCAACATGTAACTGTGATGGAAATATCGGATTTTGTTACCTTATCTGACAGTTACGTCATTTTTAATCTATCTGAGCATCTATCAGCTAGTGGTGGGATAGGTCCTTAATATTTAAATATTATAACGATAGTTCGATAATAATGTATATGCGTTATACTTGTGCGAAGCTAAGACGAGGGAGCGGCCGTAGCAGAGACTGTGCTCGAGCGCCTCCCAGATGATACGACGCGCGGCGGGATCCAGGCCATTTGTGGGCTCGTCCATCAGAAGGACAGGCGCACCGCCGCTCAGCGCCGTCACCGCGCTCAGGCGCTGCCGCATGCCGCCGCTTAGACCCGCCACCATGTATAACTTCGACTCATCCATACCTATATATAAAAACAATTGACAGATACATAACATAACCTATTTTATTGCTGACATATGAGCAATTAAGTTAAAATGACTTAATAAAGAGATAACGAGTCGCATAACACAGGATGAGCTTTCGGCTTCTTATATCTCAAATTGTAATAAATGGGCAAAAAAAAATAGCAACTAATGTTAGCCTGTTTACCAATAATTTTAAGCCAAGTGTTTGTTTCACACTCTACGTCCTCGGCGGTGAGACCACGGAAAGCCAGCAGCGTGCGCAAGTTCGTCTCACCGCTCCGGAAGAAGTCCATGCCGAATGTTTGATGACTGTAGCCGAGACTGTGCAAATACTGAAAATAAACATGTTGAACAGGAAATATTTGTATCGGAGAACTAATGAACTATACAAGAAATATTGAAGGAGATCAACATACATTATCTGGATCTTTATTAATGAAATATCCGTTGCCGTAAATATTTCCTTTCGTGAGCAAATCGTAGCGAGTTAATACTTTGAATACCGTAGTTTTCCCGCTGCTGTTAATTCCGGCCAAGCCGAGGCATTCTCCTGTATATTATTAAGTTTTATAGAAAAAACACTTTTAGGACAAACAGTGCAGGAATACATAAAAATGCGAATAGCTCTCTTACCTCTTCTTAGAGAAAAGTTAATGTCTTTCAAACCAAAGAATATGCACCTAAACGATAAGAGGTAGAGTTTCCAACACCGACTCATGAGCATTGTCTCCTTTATGGTTTCGATTGCTGTTCAAATCAGAAAGAAAAAATTTCAAATCGGTACTTGAAAATAAATTCTTATCTAATTTTGTAACAAGAAAGAAAAAACATTCAGGGTCATTTCGACAATGGTCAAGAAACAAATTTTATTATTACGTGAAAGATTCATATTTTAAACTAACTCACGCTTTTCGATCGTAGTTCTTACATTCTCCTTTTCAGCAAAAACGTCAGGATTGTCATATTTTCTAACTGGCAGAGGATAGGCACGTCGATTTTTCATTTCGTTCCATACCATCTCTAATTGTTGATACTCTAACAGCCAAACAAGACTCTGTAAATGTAAAGATTTTCTGCAAGTTAATGCCATTCGGTTTAAGAAATGCACTCGTTACATTGCAGCAATAATTATGTATTAAAAGTTACAATTCAGACGGGTAAAGAAAACACAAGGAGAGGATTTGGTTTAATAAAATAGATAACCGTATACTTACTGTGAAAACGATTATCTGAGCAGCATTTATTAATAGCGGTACACCCATACCATCCGACGAGATTCCGTAAGGACTGAACCAGTGACCATACCCCATGGACCTGTCTGAATAAGTTTGTAGTTGGTAGTTTGCTTGGTGTATTTATAAGTTTTTGTAGAAATTTGTACAAATTAGGAAGTAAAAATATAAAATCTACCGCAACAAACGTCCGAGGGATAACCCAGCGGTTCTTGCGCCTGGCTGCAAAACTGATGATAGTATAAGCACAACTGGTTGTAGCGCGCCGAGTTCGTCAGTCTTTTGATCGATAGCACGAAGATATACATGGGCAGGAACATGCTTAGGTTGTCCACCAAAAAGAGCATTCCATGGTTGACGTCAAGGCTCTCGAAAGCGAACTTAAGTAGATGAGCGTACATACCTGTAAAACGAACTTTCAGTAATGTATTGCCTACCAAGTTTAAATCACATATTGGTACATAATACTTACTAACCAAAATAAATCAGATGCAGTAAAACGACTAAACCGATAGTCTTCTCATGACAGAAGTAGGTCAAGACATATACAAACGTGAAGAAGCTTAATCCACATAAGATTAGTGCAAGTAAGTAGGCAACTGAAAAAATAGAAATAATTTAGTATCGTATCAAGTTACCAATAGAAATCACCTTTTTCGTCTTCACTAACACATTGTTTCGAAGTTATCAAGCGTGTCATCTTTTTCGAGGATGGTGGCGGCGATAATCGTGCCGCTGCAGTGCAACAGCAGGTAGTGGGCCATGTGGTACGTCAGCGTCACCAGCCAGTAGAGCACGGACGGGCAGCCGGCCTTCACGTGCAGGTAGCGGGTGTACGCCATCCGCTCCCGGTACGGCAGCATCACATCATTCATCGCCGCCGATAATATTACTAGTATACATTTATAATATAATACATAATTACAGAAAACCACCAGAGGATGGGAATGAATGTTTCTATCCCTTTCATTACTTTCTCTTCTAAATAGCTTTTGCTCGCGACTTCGCTCGGGTGAAATTAAAAAAAAAATATAGCCTATTTTACTCACAGATACATTACCTTTCTAAAGGTGAAAGATTTTTTGAAATCGGCTCAGTAGTTTTTACGTGAATTGAATACACACAAAAATACAAATCTTTTCTCTTTATAATATTAGTATAGATAGGATTCTATGACCACGTCCCACTTACTAACGTAACATCAAATAATGAACCATTTATACGAGTAAATCAAGTAGTTATGACGTATCAAAAAATATTACACTAAACTTACTATACACGCTTAAAGATGCAAACATGTAACAATATAGTTCGCTCTTCGGTTTTTTCCAATCGAAGTAGCCGTAGATGACGCGCATCGTGATGACAGGCTCAAAGGTAGGCCCCAGGTGCTGAGCGGCGATGATATTGCTAAGCAGATTTAGTCCAACAGATGCCGAATGTTTCACGGTGCTGTCATAGTTTAGCTTCGCCTGATGATCGTCTACGTATACGTCGATGATATCTCTGGAGAATGACCTCTTCTGCGATCTACATTTGTCGCAGTCGCAGTTATCTGTAAAAACAAATAATCAAAACGCTGGCCTAATGGTTAAGGATGCGGACTACCGATACCAACCTTGTTGGTTCGCATCCCATTATTATGAACAAATATTAGTGAATTATATTCAATGATCTGGATAATAGTTTTATTAATTGAAAAATCAGGGATCTCCTATTGATTTTGTTTAGTGCTTGTAAAAAGTATAACTACAAATATATACGCACGGTGACCAGTTTTTTCTTTCGCTTGGCGCAGTATGAGATGTGGGTAGGCGACCTTTAGTTGATCTATGATTTCGCCGAGGTCGCCGCTACTGCTGATATCGTAAGTGGCAACAGGTGCATCCACTTCGTTGTACATGTTCAGGTCCATTTTTAGATTTGCTAGGGTATGTGGATTGTTTAACACGTGCGTTAGAATCAAGCAAAGAGCCAAAGGACATAAGAATTGCTGAAACAAGTTTAAAATTATATAATTTCTTACTTATGATATCTTTGCAAAGCATCGGCAGTACTTTTGACTACTCGTACATTTGTTTTCTATTTGATTACGCAATGATCAATTCATCAATCAAACAATCATATTTATGTTATAGTTTCTTAGGGCCTATCCCACCACTGGCTGATAGAGGCTCAGATAGCTTAAATATAACGTCACTGTCAGATGAGTTCAATAAATCCGATATTTCCATCACATATTTTACTCGTTGGATTGTTATCAGACAATTTACAATTTGGTAGGACAGGCCCTTAATCTTACATATTCTATTTCAGGTTAGTGTATGTGTTATAAGGAAAACAACTTACTAGCAACATAAATGGCACAAGTTTTGAAAGACTAAAGTCAATCTGCCTCATGAACAATTCACGCGTCTGGGTCATAAATACTGGCCATTTCAGATCAAAACAGAACTCCTCTTAAAATAAACAAAAGATGATTATTTACTTAAATTGTAGTTATACACCTTTGTTGAATGATATTTCATTTCCCAATACTATTATAGGAAAAATAAGTACATTCAACTCACCTGTCTTTTTTAAAAACGGGACCCCTTCATGGAATGCATCTATGCAGAGGTCGCTACACAGCCTTAGACATGAAAGTTATTTAAATAAATATTATATTTACTCCTCATATAAAAACATTCAAGGTTAATTTTCGTGTGCTCCAAACGTAATAACTAACTGAGTGCACAGCTTAAAGAATCGAATGGCGAATACAGCTTTGCAGGATCTCAAATATAAAATTTCTTTCACATTTGATGATTGACAGGACAGATTGAAATAAATCTTAAAAGTTAGTTACCGTAAAAACATAACTGACTTACTTCATAAAAACTTCTTCCATTGTGACAGTGCCTATCCTTATTGATTCTATATTGAGTTTGGATCTGCAAGTCTCGAGTCTATTAAGGAGGCACGCCATGTCGGTCGCGGGAGAGATTTCATAGACCAGCGTGCGCAGTATCCTGTCCCCCAGTTCCGCATCGGGAGACATCTCGCGCATTACTGAGCTGATCATGTGCAAGTCCGGTAGCTGTCGTGTTGTTATTGAAACACGAAACCCCGCGCCTAAATTATCCAAGATGAGTGGAAAAGTGTCTTTATTGGTAAAATGCATCGAACTGGTATAAACAACCAAAACTGTGGCTCACATGATGCCTATAGTTAACACATTTACCAATGGCTTTCTTCAGATACTCCGGCGTTGCATAGCATCGCAATATGCCTGAGTGGAGACCCAGAATACGATCGCCCAGGATATCCGCCTCCTCCATATAGTGCGTCGACATGATCACCGTCCGATGTCCTCGGAGTGTCTTGAAATGATCAGTACAAATAAAAATATTATTAGAATAAAAAAGCTGCTTACACAAATTAAACAAATTCAGAAGACATATTCTGCTCTGACAATGGAGGTTGGTGGTAAAAGCTCACCAACAATATATCCCAGATCTCCCTCCTCGCTTCAACATCGAGGCCGGTGGTGGGCTCATCCAACAGCAACAGGTTGGCGTCGCCGCACAGCGTGCAGCCAACCTGCAGCCGCCGCAGCATCCCGTGCGACATCTTCTCCGGCGTCCACGTGTCCTTAGAATAAAGATCCAACTGCTTCATAAGTTCTTCCGCGTAATTCTGCGCCTTCTCCATCGAATCACCCCTCAACTGCGCGACATGAAAAGTTTACCTCGAAATGAAAGACATCTACAAACTCATGGGCATTAAGTAAATCTTATTGTAAACATTTGTGCTACTTACCATGCAAAAAAAAACTAAATGCTCCCGTACAGTCAAATCGGGATACAAAGTATTTATTTGAGGACAAATGGCAACTTGACGTCTCAAGTCTACTTGACGTGTCAATGTGTCAAGTCCGTTGATATAAACATTGCCCGACGTCTGTCTTAACAACCCTAAAACAAAATTTTAAGTCAAACAAAAATTCTTACTGGTTATTAGTTACTGGTAGTTTTATCTCGTTAGAATTAGAAAGTTCTTTGAAAGAAGCTCTTAAGCCAAAAAATACGGTTTGAAATATCTAGGTATTGAACAAATAATCATAAACTACCTGCAATAATCGATATAAGAGTTGACTTGCCCGCGCCATTGTGTCCTATAATGACGGTGATCTCGCCTTCGTAGAAGGTAGCTGATATATTATCGACTGCGTATATCGTTGCTCCAGTGTTTGTTCTGTACATCTAGAAAAGCGTGTTTTTCTAGTTCTAATTATAACATCATCAAGTGTGATGTCCTTTAAGCGTCAATAGCTTAATGATTTGTGGTACGGACTACCTATCATGCGGTCGATGGTTCGAATCCCGCCATTTGACTATTGTCGTGAACCATATCCTAGCACAAGCCTAGAGCTTAGTTGGAATGGTTAAAGGAAATATTAGTAAATTAACAAAAATCTACTATTATTTTTGATTAAAAAAAGCAGTTAAACCACACAGACAATCTTAAAAGAATTACAATACCTATGAAAAACCTTACCTTCTGAGTAGACCTTAAATGGGGATTCTTAAGTACGAGTATAAAGTGAAAATATTAACCTTTTGTAGGTTAACAATTTCCACAGCCTGTAACGCTGGTTCCGGATGTTGCTGGAAGTATTTCTCATAGGCGGGGTCTTGGTTTGTCTTCAATTCGTTATCACATTCGGGCATTGGCGGTGCCACCCAATAGTCTTTCTGAAGTAAGTCAAATTCTTTACCTATCCTCATACAGTTCTTGAATTAGAATTTTTAGGAGATAGAGAATGTAAAAGAAAACGAATTTTTTTTTACCTTGCCTAATTTAGCAATTAACCAGGGCCCTATTCACCTCTTACCTAATAGGTGCATGGGTTCCCGGACATTGAGGGCAGTAATATTTGGTAAAATCGTGTACCTGCCAGAGAAAGTACCAAGGCCGTTGAATGCCGAACTTCCTCGGCCGTACCAACTCCAAGTAGAAGGTGAGTAAAAAGCACAATATGATCTGAAGAAGTTGCATAATAAAAGAGAGTAGCACGCTGCCACTCCTGCTTCCGTCGTTGAAGCGGTGAAACTCTCCGGACCACGAGGAAAAGTCTATTCCACTACCTAAAACACGTGCAAGTAATAGGTTACCACGTTAGAAAATAAACTGATCACGCAAGTTTGTGGCAATGAGTATGTCAAATTAAATGTTAATACTAGAAAACCTTAGATTTACAGAATTAGTCGCTTATTTTCGGTTGAACTTAGCATTGATTTATGGACGTGATTAACTGCAAAAGAAATGTAAAAAATATTTACCTATTTCACTAGCCACGAATATCTGATGAATAAACCATAGGAATGGTGCGTGAGGCATAAATCCTTTTACGATCAATCCTATAAGAGAAAAGCTTCCAACTTCAAAAACAATGGCAGGGAACCACGTGGCGAGGTACGCCAACATTGAAATAGATACTGTATACCAAACTGAAACGAATACAATGATTTGGTAAAGGAGGTGAAGGTTATTCAATAAGTTGCTTTATGAAGATTTCCCATACTAAGTCTACACTATATGCAATTTGAAATATAGAGTTGGTCTTAATAAAATTATTGATCAGATTTCATACTAACTAAAGGGTCAATTATCTAATCATGTTTAGTTAAACTACAAAAAAAATATAAAAATAAGCCATGTGTAGATATCTTAATTATAAGCGATTGCGCGCGACTTCGTCCGCGTGAAATTAAAAAAATATGTTACTCACTGGCGACGTAGCTTTTTTATGGAGATAGAAATCGAAATTTTTGAAATCGCCGCAGTAGTTTTTGAGTTATTTCAATACATACAAAAATCCAAAAATACAAATCTTTCCTCTTTATAATATTAGTATAGATAATACTCTTAGCTATTTATCTATGTCGGAAAACTAGTAGAACGTGTATACGAGTAATAGACTATGTCATCATACAAATCATTCTAGTATATGTCTCACTGGTTTTCGTGATGTAGCTGAGGACGAAAGCTAATGCGATTACTGTCATGTAGTGCAGGAACCAGCCGGTGAACGTGATTAAAGGGTTTGCCTCGATCTGCAGCAGCAGACACACTATACTACTTCCCACAGCCATCATTAGCGATGGTGGGAGTGAATTCACTAACTGCGATAGACAGATCATCAGCGATGATGCGCCGGCCATCTCAGATATCTCCTGCAAGAAGATGAAATTATTGAAATAAAACTGGTAGTGAACACTTGGAATCACTTAAAAACCGTTTCTATAAAACATTTCTCTGTTATATCGTCAATTTAAAACTTTACTTAGAACTTTAGTTATTTAATTGTAGAAGAATCATGTAATCGTAAACTGGATGTACAGAAAAACCGAAGAGGGTGTACTCCGGTAGAAAATAAAGTTGAGAATAAACAAGTAAATGTAGCAATAAGGATAGGGCATTGAAACCAGTGAGATTTTGAAAGAGGTCAACGAGAAAACTTGTGGAATCCCTGACAACTAACTGTATTACCTGTATTCCTGTTGTTTTGTCTTCGTTCATTCGCAGCATGATTTGTGTGAAAGACAATAAGGGAGCGATGAAAGTAACGGCGATCAAGGAAAAGAATACGATATCGGATAACGCACGATAATTGATAAGTGGATTAGCATTACCCCTAAGTTGCTTCATTGTTATATTCTGAAATTACAGTAGTTAACTAAATATATTCAATAAAGCTTAAGTAAAGCTGAAGCAGTAATAGCGATGGTTAAAGGTATAGATTACGCGGTTGTGGATTCCATTCGGATGTTGTTGTAATTCTAGCACAATCCTAATGTTTAATTACAAATAAGGTTAGAAAATATATTAAAGTAAACACAGTATTTGACGGAAGGAATAATTATCGTAAACACACCTGCAAATCGTCGTCTGTGTTGGCTTTTATCTTTATAAAGCTAGAATCTATAGCCCATTGCAGCCGGAGGAACGATTCGCTTAGTTCATCTGGAAATTACAATTCAATGGAATCGAGTTTGTTGTTTTTATCATCTACATTGTTTTCATTTCTAATTTCATAAATCCCATTTATTAAATCTTTGTTAAAATTTAATTTACGAGTCTGACGCTTATTCTTTGACGAGATGCTTAAAGTATAATTTTGTTAATGAAATGAAATTGCCAGCCTTCCTTTTTTTACGCAAATAAAGTTCGTAAGTATTTTAAGAAACATACTTACCTAAATGTTCATAATCCCTTCTTCTTGACATGACTGTGAGGTGATGAGGATTTCTTAAATGTATTGTATAATTAAGATAATCCGGTAAGTATTCACCATCCAGATTCTAGAAGAAAGCAATAGGTATACAATAAAAAAAACACAAAACTCGATTAAGGAATAAGTAAAATCGGATATAATTAAACTTTTATGATTACAATGGACATATCTGACTCTGACTGATGTCGATAGCGCGATGTCATGAAGCATTTGTGAGCAATTAAGTCGAGTCGTAATGCATTTTTTAATGGCGGACGCTCGCAGATCTCTCATATATTTGTTACACCTGTATATAAAACATGAATTACCTCAAACACAACGAGGCCATCGACGGAATGCAAAAGGTTCAGTTCTTCTTCGGATTTTATTTCGTGCGATCTCATGTAACTGTGCTCCATTTTATCTGTTTAAAAACATTTATTGTTCTAATTTACTTTTTAAAAGCATTTAACCAAAACACTGTTTGATCGTACATACCTGGAATTGGTTCGTATGGCGGTATGTACAGGGTGTCCGCAATTTTTTCTATTAGTCTGCTAGTGAGTTCTGTGTTCGGTGTGTACACAAGATGGGGCGCCTGCAATGTTCAAACTATTTGCCTAACATTATTTATAACTACTTAAGGCATTACCGTGAACAGTTGCACGGCTAGTCGACCCAGTGGAAAAGAAATGAGTTGCCTTTATTTTGGACACGTAACTGATCACAAAATGTAGTTATTATGGACTAGGAAAAAATGTAAATATTGCCCTGCGTTACGGAATCACAAAGTTAGCATTTATTGAAAGCATACCTCCTAAATAACCTCAATAAAAACATATTTAGAAAAATGGCAATTTGCTACGTAAAGGTTCCCGCCATTCCTGGTTTACAGTGTCTTACCGTTGGAGGAGATTTGAGCGCACTCTCTTCTATGTTTCCTGTACCGCTATGAATTCCAATCAGAGGTAATAACAAGAAGAGTGGAGTGAACAACTCCAGAATTGTCATGCCCATGTGTCGCTTCCTTATTATGTAATGTTTCCACATTAGAACTGTAAATACATTCATATTGTCCAAAGTAAGTATGTTTAATTTTGATTTTGTTTATCAAATATGAAGCTTAACCATAATTTTTATCATAATTCCTCTGTGTTGTTATTGACATGAAATATCATTCAATCTGTCAATAGACAGTGACGTAAAATTAAGAAACATTTAACAGCAGCAAAGGGTAGAAATAAAACCTCTACGAGGTTAGCTTTATTGTGCGTTTGCGGAAACATCGAAACATCTGTTTATGAGACATCTCTTTCATTCTTTTTGCAAAAAACAGAGACAACATTATGTGTATCTATAGGGTTACCGACCTTGCGGCAGTGGAAACTGAATTACTATTAGAACTTCTTTTCTCTTCAATCTGACAATTATCTTTAATCTGACAGCTAGTTGTAATTAGAAAAAATAGTTGAAAATAAGGAAATTTCCTATAAAATAAGTAAGGATATTTAATAAACGATAGGAAAATGGCACGTAAAGGACAAGTATCGATACAAGATAATATAGAAACGAATGAGGAATTCCAAGAATATTTGATAAGTCACATGGATCAGCTTATATGTATGTTTTTAATGCACGATGACTGAGTAACTGTGGGTTTCCACTGCCGAAACACTTATAGAAACTCCGTGAGAGAAACAAGGGTGTTATAAATAGTCGAGCGCAGGTTTGCCTATGACCCCTACCGTCTGTCGTTAATTCAAGCATGACGTCACGAGGCAAGCGGCAGCACGAGTATGCATTTTTCGGCAGTGGACATTCACGATAATATCGACTCTAAAACTGGATTATACATAGTTACTTGTTCACACTGGTTTCATTATTATTCTTGTGTTACATCAGGTATGGAAGTGTATTCAGAATTTTGTGGCCCGTGCCTGGCAACGAATAACGCTATCAGAAAGGGTAAACTAGAAATAGGCCAAGATAGAATAGCTATGGGAAAGGTAATCTCTCAATCTACAGCTAACTGCAACAAAGGATAAATCAATATTACAACAATTACATTTTTAGGCAATGTCTGACAACATAGACGTCCTGGCCAGGTTTAGAGGCAAGAGCGAACCGGTCTTTCTTTTCATCGTCGTAAGTATGACTTTTAAGAAATTTCTTGTTAAACCGTCTTGGCTTATGCAAAAGGGATGAAAACCATCTCACATATAGTCTTACTAGTATAGTAATACTAGAGTTAATAGGTAATTTGCAGAAGGGTAAATTGACGCGAGCGATGTTCGGCGCGAACGGCATCGAACTGTGC
Source organism: Papilio protenor (assembly GCA_029286645.1). Classification (NCBI taxonomy): domain Eukaryota; kingdom Metazoa; phylum Arthropoda; class Insecta; order Lepidoptera; family Papilionidae; genus Papilio; species Papilio protenor. Next base: position 7,101,334 of record JAGSMZ010000007.1, on the reverse strand, counting down.
CGCATCATCGAGGAGGAGCTGGCCTTCATGCAGCAGGAATTGGTGACCGGTATACAGCGACCCAAGCAGCCCATTGAAGAACTCCTACCTGAGGAATCTGTACGTTATATAATGCCACTCTTAAAAGACCAGTCGAAAAGCTCTAGTAATAAGAGAGCTTTGGCTCTTCAAAACCGGTGAAAGAGGTAAATAAAAAGTTATTATTAATATTGCAAAATTGTGAACGTTAATATAGGAGAAGATAGAAATGGAATTAAAACAAGAAGAAGAAGCACATCAAGCGAGAGAACGCATTCGCATCCTGACGCTAGCCGCGCGCAAGAAGAGAGTGGCGGAGAGGATGGCAAAGAACCTGACGCAGCTCAACTACATCATATACTGGCCTCACTGTCATCAGGCGCACGTCGATCTCTACGAAAAGTGGGATCTTATTAGTGAGAATTCTTAAAGGAAATTTTAAGTAGACTCTAGGAGTCTTTAATATTTAAGCATATGTATGTAATTATTTTTTACCATTACAAACACAAGCTTAGTCTGATGTTTAATCTTGAATGAAAATCGACGCCAATGTTATCAGGAATTGGCTACCGATTTATTGGGACAAATTAGTAAGTCAGTCAATAACATCATGATTTCAGAATTAAAAAGGTTTTATTTTCATTTCAATTTCGTGATTCCATTCTTGGAGACCATACTTTTGGTAAACGTTTGATTACATGGTAGATATTCAGGTGGGCGCTAAGGAAACGATACAGCTGACGGAGGAGATGGTGCCCGAGGCGCTGTACATGAGCGACGTGGAGCCAAATGATGCCTGCGTACATGCGCTGCTCTCCGGCGAGGTTCTCGTCGTGCTTTTTAAGATGTTCGACTCGGATACGAGGAACTTTGTCAGTACGTGTCTTATTGATAATGTTTTTCAACTCATTACACGATCATCCTGACATGTACAAGACCTAATCTTTGTTCTTCTGACAAGTAGTGAGAGATATTTTTGGTTTTCTCTAAAGTTTACCGTAAATCTACGAGTAATAATAATGTTTAATTTCCAAAGAGCTACTCCGGTACACTTTGTACGAGGAGATCCCTGTGCCAAAGGAGGACGTGCCACCGGAGAAGCAGGTGCCGTTGGTGCCGGCTTACGAGCGCTACGCCGCCGTCAGCAAGACGGCGCGTGAGGTTCGCCGCGACCGCTATAACGCTAAACTAGAGAAACTGGTAAGCTAACAGTACGGTAAACTTTTGACTGTTGTAGAACTTGTATTATAATCACATTATCATTCCTTTCATTCTGTTTGAGACAACAGAAACAACAAGAGTTTTTAGCAAATTAAACATACAAACATAAAAATATAATAGATAATGAAACAAAATTCTTGACTACAGACCGAATTAACATTATTGTAAACTATTTTAGCGATTAGAAAAAGAAGAACAAGAGAGACTGGCAGCAGAACAGGCACGCCTAGCACGGGAGGCAGAAGAGGAGAGATTGTTCGAAGAGAAGAAACGGAAGGAAGAAGAGAGGATGGCGAGAATACAAGCAGGGGTAAGTCTTTTAATGACAATCATTGATACGTAACAGTATTGGAGGAAGCTTCATGTGGTAAGAGTGTAATTATAAAGAAGTACAAACAATACATACATAAAATTACCAATAACAAGAACATTTGTAACTCGATAGTTGCCAGCTGAGCCAGAACCGGAACCTGGTGAGGAAGGGGTAGAAGGGGAAGGTGTAGAAGAAGAGGGTGGTGAGGAACAAGTTCCGGAAGTTTTAGAGGAAGTAAATATGATTTTATTTGTTTATTACACATAATTCTTTATACATTTGTAACTTTAGTTTCAATGTATAAAGGATTCGCTTAATAATGTTCACCGTTTAAGTAGTCTTAATCTTGTAAATTTTCAAGTAAGAATATAAACAAAAAATCTTAAATAACGGCCATATTCATAAAAACTTACAAATAGACCAGTTTGGGATCTCTTTTTAGTTACTTTTGCAGAAATCACGTGGTGTCCCTGAATTCCTATGTCATTTGTTCCTGTGTTAATTAAAGTTCCTCCTGTATCAGGAGCACGAAGATCACGAAAAGGTGGTTGAAGAAGAGGAGGTGTTCCACTCCGACGTATCTGTGGAGGGGGAGGATTATATTCCTCCGGGAGGGCTATTCGTGCCGGGACTGTATGCGCCGCCAAACGAACTGGCGAAGGCTAATGGACTTGCATTCTTCTTTCCTAAAGTAATTTCTTTATCGATTGAACATTGAAGGAACATAAGTTCTTTGACTGTAACTGTAACTACAAGGTATGCTTTTGCTCTTTCATGGACAGGTAGTGCAGCAGATCACAACGTTAGAGTCTGAGCACCTTCCGCCACACGTCCTGGTAATGTTCTCCGTGGACAAGCGGCATGAGGTCCGTGATGCCATGAAGCAGTTCCCAGGAGAGATCATACAGGTCATTGTAAATATGTGTTCTAAAGCCGGTTTTTATTGACCTAGAATTTAATTTATACTAGAGACAGCAAAAGCTGCTACGAACTCTATGACTCAACACTGTCAGTAACATTGCTGTGTGATGCCAAGCCCAGATAGAAGACAAGCGTAAAAAGAAAGTATTTCCTCGTTTCCTCTGATGGATGTGTGCCGTTTTGTTAATAATCGTAGTAACTATACTAGAATAACTTGGAACAGATGATATGATTTGTTTAACAGTCTGGTATCTTTATGGGCGAGGACCCTTACGCTATGGAGCACATTGCTTTCACCGTAAAGCAGTACGACCAGATGACGAGGCTGCGGAAACAGTAAGTCAATATACTAACATCGACTTTTTTTGAATCTATCACAAATTTGGACTTTAAAGCTGTGATGTAAATAATAAACTATTTAATACTTGTTCAATTTTATGTGCAAAAGGTATTGTGCAGTGAACTTGTTATAACTTAAATTCACCAACAGCCGTGACCGTTTAGCGCTGATGGTGTCTCGCAAGCGTAGTCTTGCCTTGCTTACCCTGGCGGGGCTGAACCCATGTTATATCAGTAGTGATATAACATCGGGGGAAAGAGACTGCCTCACCATGTTCCCCGTGGGATACGGTGATGAATATGTTGAGGAGGAGAGTGTTGTTGAAGAAGAACAAGTTGTGGTGAGGATTTCTATTTTATTTTATTACTAAAGCATTTAGTGTACATCCTAGATTCTAATATCCTTTATACACAGTAGTAATTTTGTTCTCTCAGATAACGTACCCCTCATTATTAATTACTATCTCAAAGTGAGATTTAACGGTTACTACGTTCCAATCATCCAAAACCATAGATATTCGTGAATTCTAAATTATTTTTGGCAAAACACTCTTTTGCTTAATTTATTCAATAGAAGCGGCGGATTACAGATTTCCATTTTAGTGTGTTGCAATAAGTTTTTTTTTTAAAAACATTTTACAGGAAGTGATACCACCATCGGAACCGGAACCAGAACCAGAGCCAGCTGCGGCACCTAAACCTGAGGTATTTTTTAAAATTTCCTTTAAAAAAATTATTTAAATAATAAAATTTTATTGATAAATCAGCAATTGTTATAAATATTCATTTGTTTTTCAGAATGAAGACGAAGACGAAGAGGGCCAAGGAGACGAATAGGCACTTTTTTTTTTTAATTGGCGTGTACGGAGTCGCGGACGACTGTATGTTATAATTTCCGTCAGAGACCATAAGTTGTGCAATTTCTTTTTGAATATGAAGAACATGCACGATCTTTTGAATAATGTCGATATTTGGAGGAAATAATACTACAAAGTAGCTGAAGCAATAATTTTTATTTTTTAAGTAACACATAAAAACAGATAACAATATTCTCAATTGTTTATTTTAAGGAATGGCCTGGGAATGTAAAAGTTATAATTAATATTTAAAATAATACTTTAAATTAGTACAAACATGAAGCATAACTACTTAGACAATAAAAAAAACAAAGCTACAAATATTATTTGTTGAAGCATATCTCACAGAAAAGTAGCATTATTTAGGCTTATAGCTAATAGCTCTTATTTTAAATATATAAAATAGCATTTTAATACATTTACCTATTATTTAACACCTCAATAAAATGGCGGGAAATATAAAAGTCATTTTTTCCCAAAAGATGATTTTTAAAAGATTGTATGATTTAGCTTTGGTTTCGAATAATACGTGGTTTTGTACTTTTTCTTTGATATTAGCTAGAAATATACAATATTAGAACCGGGTTTTTAAACTACTAATAGAACCATCTTGATATATGATAGAGATGTTAAATTCACAGTCTAATAGAAAAATACGTACAAAGTTTTATGAGCAAAAGTTGCGATTGAGCTCACATTTAATGAATACATTTAAATATAGACTTTATACAATTCGCATTAAGGTTAATTTTACAGTTCTCATGCCATATCAGTAGATCTAGATTTAGGAGAGAATAAGGGCCTGTCCCACCAATGGCTGATAAACGTTCAGACAGCTTAAAAATGACGTCACTGCCAGATAAGGTAAGAAAATCCATCACATATTTTACACGTTGGATTGTTATCAGACAATACAATTTGGTGGCATAGGCCCTTAGTCTTGTAGGTCTACTGTAGTTCTGCATCGAATATACGAATTTATGGCAAATATGTTATTTAATTCATTTACTTATAGTAAATTATACGGTTTTATGTAACTAAACGTGAGATCTTTTTTTATTTCATCATGTTACGTATTTGTTTGATAACTGCTAAGGTAAATTTTGAGGTTAGAAAACTCTTGCCCCTGATTGACCGATTTTGAAGATTTTTTACAATGGTAATACTAGAAATGAGAATGAATTAGTTTTAAGCTACTATTACAGCGAAAGGGTAAATAATAATGATTAATATACAGATTGATAAATAACAAGTTATTATTATTATAAAATAATTAAAATTAAAAAAAGACAAACTCATAGTAAAAGATAAGAAGGACTCCAACGACGCTAAAAGGAAACGAGACCAAATAGATTCTCCCAATAAATCACCGACACAACTTGATACATCAGCACCGAAAAAAGTAAACAAAAGTAATAATCTAAACAACTTTATAGCACGATCTAGACCAACACCACTCAACGATTCAAAAAACCAACAAAAACCATAGACAGCAGCAATGACATTAATAAACGAGAAAGGAACGAACTAAAAACAAATAAACGCACCCCAAGCCGGCTAGTCACCGTGGGGCAAGATGACTACAACCTTCCAATTCTAACAAAAAAACATAACCATTCTTTATTGTCTAAGAAAGAAAGAAAACAAATTCTATACATAGCCACATTTAACACGCTCTCGCTGCGAAAGGAGGAGAACTTAAAAGAATTAACTTTAGCACTAAAAGATATCAAATGGAACATTATTGGCCTTAGCGAAGTGCGACGCCTTGGAGACAAAATAGAAGAATACGAAGACTTCATTTTATACTACAAAGGCGAAACACCAGGAAAGCATGGAGTAGGATTTTTAATCGACAAAAACATTAAAGATTATATAGACGAAATTATAGGAATAAATGAACGCATTGCAATATTAAATCTAACATTCAACAAAGCAAGTTGGTCAATAATACAAATTTATTCTCCTACAGAGCAAGCTAGCCAAACAGAAATCGACTCATTCTACGAAAAACTCAACGATATACTAAGAGAGAATCTACACAAAAACATTGTGGTAATGGGAGATTTCAACGCACAGATAGGAGAAAGAAGACCAAATGAAAATTTAGTACTAGGACCCTATTGCTACGGAAAACGAACACGAAATGGTAACAAACTCCTCGAACTTGCCTACGAACATAATCTAAAAATACTAAATACTCTATACAAAAACCGCATTCATAATAGATGGACCTGGATATCTCCTGGAGGAAACTACAAGAACGAAATAGATTACATCCTCACAAATCAAAGTACGCAATTTCAAAATTGCAGGGTTATTAAAAATATCAATTTCAATAGCAATCACAGAATAATCAGAGCCAACTTAAAACTTGAAATTACTAAAAAATATAGACCATACAGAACAAAACTTGATATAAACATAGACAACGAAACAAAATGTAAACTAAAAACGCGACTTCAAAATTTTATCGAAATTGTAAAAGGATACTCCACCCAAAACAAATATAATGCCTTTTCTGAAATAATAGATTCATCAATTAACAAAAATAAACAAGCTGTAACAGGAAACAACATTTCCGATCAGTCAAAACAGCTTATGGCTAAAAGAGCAGGACTTTTGGCACTTGCAAACAAATCAAAAGACATAAGAAACGAAATAACTAAACTAAGCAAACAGATTAGAGAAAATTTAAGAAAGGAAAGGAAAAGACATAGATTAAAATTATTCGAAACCTACATAACCAGGACCGGTGGCACCAAATCAGCTTTACGTAAACTAAACGATAAAAAGGAGTGGATACCAAAAATAAAAAATAGAGCAGGAAAAAATATAACAAGACGGCCAGACATATTAGAAGTAGCGACGAAATTTTATAAAGAGTTATATTCTAGCAAATCAACGCTAAGTACAACTGACTTATCAGACAATGAAGTCATCCCGGAAATAATGCAGAGAGAGGTAGAAAAGGCTATTGAAACTCAAAAAAAGAATAAAGCTCCGGGACAAGACAACATAACCAACGAATTTCTGATGACCTACAAGGAAGAACTAGCGCCAATATTAACTCACTTATTTAACGACGTATTGGCAACAGAAACTATTCCAAAACAATGGCTAAAATCATCAATTACACTTATCCATAAAAAAGGCGACAAGAGCGAGATAAACAACTACAGGCCAATAAGTTTAATGTCGAATGTTTACAAAGTCTTCTCTAAAATAATCCTCAACAGAATAACCAAAAAACTAGAAGAAAACCAACCAAAAGAACAAGCTGGATTTAGAAGCGATTTTTCCACTCTAGATCACATTCATGTAGTCAAACAAATAATTGAAAAGAGCAACGAATTTGGTACCATCTTCTACTGCTGTTTCGTGGACTATTCCAAGGCGTTCGATTCACTAGAACATGAAAGCATATGGGAAGCTCTCAGTAATCAAGGTGTGGATAAAAAATATATAAGACTAATTAAGAAGATATACAAAGACAGTACCACAAAAATCAAACTTGAGAGAGAAGGCCAAGACATCGCTATAAAAAGAGGGGTGCGTCAAGGAGATCCGCTATCGCCAAAACTCTTCTCCGCAGTCCTAGAGGAGATCTTCCGCTCACTGGATTGGGAAAAATACGGACTAAACATAAATGGTGAAAAACTGACGCACCTAAGGTTCGCAGATGATTTGGTCATTCTTTCCTCCTCCCCGACAGAATTAGGCACAATGCTAAGAGGCCTAGACAAAGCAAGCCGCAAAAGTGGGCTAAACATGAACCCAATTAAGACAAAAGTAATGACAAATAGCTCAGAAGAGCCTATTAAGGTAAATGACAAAGTGATCGAATATGTTCAAGAATACACATACCTTGGTCAAATAATCTCACCTACAGGCCAAAACTCTAAAGAGGTGGAAGCAAGAATAGGTAAAGCCTGGAAGCGATACTGGATGCTGAAAGAAGTCATGAAAAATAAAGAAATAAGCATACAAATCAAACGAAAACTCTACAATGCATGTATACTTCCAGTCCTTACATACGGCTGCCAAACTTGGGCCCCCACAAAAGAACACTATAGGAAACTACAAGTTTGCCAAAGGTCAATGGAAAGAAGCATGTTAAACATAAAAAAATCTGACAAAGTTAAATGTAAAATAATCGCAAAAAAAACTAGACTAACTAACATCATCACAACAATAAAACAACTCAAATGGAGATGGACGGGACACACTTTACGCGGAGCAGACAAATGGAGTAAACTCATAAACTACTGGTATCCAAAAAATGGTAAAAGGAAACGCGGAAGACAGCACAAACGATGGGAAGATGACATAAAAAAGGCTGCAGGAGAGACCTGGTCAAGAAAGGCTAAAAGAAGGGAAGAATGGAAGAATTTGGAAGAGGCCTATGTCCAACTAGGACACACAGATAAATAATAAAACAAATAAAACGAAAACAGTGATCATAAAAATTTAATTAATTAATATAATGTATCAATATTAAATTCAATTTATGCAATGTGACAGTAATTAATTATCTGAATAAAGGCTTATTATTATTATTATTATTATTATTATTATTATTATAAAATACTCAAGAAGGGCAGTATTAAAATGACGGCATATCATGATCGAGCTAAATTCGTGAACTCTGCCTACGCCTTTGAGGTGCAAGCATGTTGTTTTAAAATTTCACAGCTATCTTAGCAGTTCAACGAAAAAGCAAAAGTTACCTGACAAAATTAGATAACCTAAAATTTTGGGGAAATTATCGTTAATGTCAAATCCATGTATTCACTATCAGGATTTTAGGATATTTTGCGCGCGATAAAAGGCAATTGTAATAAGGTTGAATTTCCCTTGCACCCCTAGATATATTATCTTGATTTACAATTAATCCACGCGTATCAAACTTTATCTATAAGTGATATTAAATGATAAAACGTCAAATGTTGCTGATAAAGTAAAACATAATAAATCCACTTTTTAAAGTATTAAAATAATAAATTCTAGTTTACAGTCAATGAACCGAAAGAACAAAAATATCGTCAGTGGTTCTGTGAAAAAGCGACCTAATAGTCATTACCATTGGACATTGTTGGCCTGCATTAGGGTATTTCCCGCAACAAACGAGGAAATTAATTGGTAATGATGGGAAACACACCACAAAATGGATTTTTGACGTATTTATATGGAGCTATGCTAGCGTGTGATATATACGAAAGGATTTTTTTTTTGCAAATAAACGTATTGTGAAAAATTATCAGATATATGCAATTATATGATAAATTTGTTGTCAATATACCAAATTGATGTAATAATTTTATCATGGTACGATTCAATATGACGATAAATATTATTTTGTTAGTTAAGTCCCAAATAGTATTTTTGCATACAAATACATAGAGCAATGGAAAGCAATGGAAATTGTACATCATTGTACAATGTACAAAAAAGTTTAAGCCGTGAAAAATAGAAATGTCCAATCAAAGTGATGAAGCTTTGAGCTCGCTGTACAATGGTCAAAGAGAAGGGTAAAAGTGAACACTTCGGGGCTCGGAGCTGACCTTAAGTTAGGGGTGACTAGGCCATAGTCAATCACATAAATTATGTACAGTTGCGGAAACTGGCGGTGTTCCTTAAAAGCTAAAATCTTTAGAACACTTTGAAACGAGATGCGGAACATAAATCAGCTTATAAATGTGTCTGTACGAAAAAAAGTCGTTTATTGACACTGGGCTACTTTCTTTTTATTATTATCCCTTCGTTTGCACCTCTCGCTGCTATCTTATTAGTTATAGCTGTTCTCGTGCGGCTTCATCCGCATGAAATTATAAAAACTTTACTTGATTGTTAAATTTGTCGATGTCAAATCAATTGGAAAATGTCAAAATACCGTCACCATAATAACCTTGCTTCTTTTATGTTGGCAGCAACTTATGGTCTCTTTCCCACATTAGGGTTTTTATCCAAAATATTAACCCCCTATGTTTAATGGCGTGAAAATATATAGCCTAAAGCATGATGTAAGTGTAGGGCTTTTTATTACAAAAAGAATTATTCAAAAATATGCTGTAATTGCTGACGTCTTAGGCAACAAAGAAGTGTGTGTTTTCGCTTTATTATAATAGTATAGAAGTATAGATTTGTAGGGGCGGAGTCTCATTGCGATGAACAAGGCAAGTTTTCCTGAAGTGGAACACCGCGAATTTGGGAGTACATATGAAATTCGAAAATCACATTGGTACATGACGGGTTTCGAAGCCAGGACCTGTAGATTACAAGTCAAGTACTTTAACCTCTGAGCCACCGACGCTCTTATTACGCTAGTAAAACGTATGTGGTCGGGCAATTCGCATTCCATATGTGTGACTACTTTGCTGCCTTAGTTAATACTTTATCTCACAATTTACCTTAGCGTCTCAATACAATTATAATCGTGAATTTCGAAGCACACAGTATACCGATATATTTGGTCTTTGGTTATTGTCTATGGCAAGCCGTGGAAGTCGAAGTCGGTGTAGAGTTGTTCCACTCGTCGGTACACTTCGTCACAGGATTGCAGAGTTTGAGGCAGTATGATCATCGCTTCGGCAAGTCTGTCCTCGGTACCGAAGATCTGGAAATGTGGACACATTTGAATAAAGAACAAGTTCGGAAAACGAGCGAGAGAGGGAATGTAACTTTGTCTCTTTTTCTCCCCCAGTCTCTGTTCTCGCCTCCACCCAAAGTCATCTAGCAACTTTTTAATGGGTTAAAAAAATACAGACGAATTAATAACCTCCTTATGGAAAGTCGGTTAAAAACACCTTCAACTTAGCGACTTGCCTAAACACTCTATCACGAATGTTTACGTTACAATTGTTAGAATGTATTCGTAACGTCATCGACAAAACACGTATGGAACTTGTCTATACTAATAATATAAAGAGTAAAGATTTGTATGTATTGAAATAACTCAAAAACTACTGGGCAGAAGTAAAAAAATATTTTACATGTAAAAAGCTATGTTATCAGTGAGTAACATAGGCACAACATAACAAGTTTTTTTTTAAATTAACGCGCGCAAACGCGCGTGTAACAGCTAGTTATCTAATACAAATTTTGTCGATGACGCTACGAAAACGTTCTCACGAATATTCGTGATAATCCCCCGAATATAGAAATGCTGCTGATTGATTAAAGTGGTATCATCTAATTGGAAAAAAGTTAAATAGATTAAAACCAAAACCGATTATAATAATTTTTTTTTTCGTTATTTTAAGGCGCCAAATTTTATTGCATACATTTAAAAATTGTGGTAAACACATCAAATCGAATTACGATATTGTTCTTTTCAATCTATAACAAAGGAGTAAATGAGGTAGCAAGGCATATGGACTATGTAAATATGTGTTCAAAGATAGAATCAGGCATGTGTTCATTATAAAACAATGCAGTACACTCACTGACACAATTAAATGAACTATGATTGTACAATGCAGTGCAAAATGGTTAGCAATATAAATGATTTTACCTTGAAACAAACATTAATTTTGCATTATAGTTTTCAAGAGTACTCTATCTCTTAGATGGTATGATGAGTTTCCAAGAGTATTTTTTTAATTACTATGATATTAGGTTCCTAATTAGGTCTGTATGATTGTCTGTTTTCATCAGTTTTGGATTTCCCACATTTTTAAACATTACAACAAGTAAAACTAAATCGAATTGACAAATGCATAGTTAATTCAAAGTATTTTTACAATTAAAAAAATTGCCACAATATTATCAAAGCAACTGTGTTGATAATTAATTGGCAAAACATAATTGATACCTGAAATCTTATTATTGATATTTTACTGATACTAGATAAAAAATGCCATATAAAAATAGCCTTATAAAATTGATAAAGAAGTGGTTAAGTGAATGATATTTTTATATCATAGCTTATTTTATTGTTCTAACTTCTCCTATAAGATTGATTTAAAACTTTTGTTAAAAAATACAAAACAATATCAATTATCATAAAAAAAAAGTTTTAAACAGGTCTTAAGTACAGAAATAGAATTTACCCTTTTTTAAGTGTTGGCAGCAATTTTAATATGAACTAACCTTTTTTAATAAGTCAGGTCTGTTGGGTAGTGCATGCATTGCCAGTGTGGCCGCTTTCCTGATGTACCATGGATGGAATTCAGCCAATGTCTCATTATATGAACACTGGCAGGTTGTACATGTGTTTACACCATCATCAGAATCACTTAGACGCTTCAGAAATAATCTAATGAAATCTGAAAGATATTTTTTTAAATTCCATCATAAAATATTTTTAAACAAAGTAGACACATTATCTTTGAATACAATTCCATTACCATTTTCACACCAAACATTTCATATACTTAATTGAATTAAAGATACAAATCATATTTTTTTAAATAAAAAGGTAAAAAACATTTGTAGTCTATGAATTTTACCTACCCAATCCTCTATGTAATCGGAGCATGGTCCTTGAACCAGAAACAAAGCCATTCTTTTCGTGTAAACCAGTCTCCTTTTCGTACTTCATCATTTTCTTAAAGGACTCGTAATAAATAGCATCGTCACCTTCTCTGTGTTTTTCCATCACCTTTATTTTGCTCTTCACATCACTACTTACAAATGAGAACACTGACCCGATCAGGTTTAAGAACCTAAATAATAGACAAACAATTAATTACAGAACATATGGAACACAAATAAACACATTTTTTACGCTCACTTCACTAGCTCATTGTATCCGTCTATATAAGCCTCTATTACAACATCGTCTTCTTCTTTTAGACTCCTTTGGAAGCTCTGGTGAACGTAATGCAAATCTAGGGTATTTTCATTAGACATTTCTTTTAAAACTACTTATTAAAATGATCTAAAAACTGGGTAAACACCCTGTCCACAGACTTTTCACTTTCAAACTGACACGACTGACAGTGACAGAAACTGATAAACTGATAACATTGACAATTTTTGACAACGTCATCCAGCATTCATCAGAAATTGGGTGAAAAGGAAAATAATGTAAATCATAAAATCAAGATTACTTGTTTTTAAAGTCTTTGGATGTAAAGTTGGGTTAGATATTATCCAATAAACATTGATTTAGATGGATTAGTTTTTTTTCTAGACTAACGGTATCGAAGTAAGCATTCGTTTTTCGAGTCCATTAAGCTTTTTGCAAAAAAAATGGGGTTGTTAATAATTCGCATGGAAAGGAACATAAAAAACGTCAAGTGTCAAATGTCATTATTACTAAAGCTGTCATCTGTCAATGTCAATTCAGTATTTGCAAAAAATAGAGGGTGGAAAGGAATGTAATTTTTTTGCTTTCCTCCGAACAATTTTGTTGATAACACCTTGATGTCGATTGTTTATCGAATTGCTTGCATTTGACGGGAAGTAAAGTGGCACTTACTGCAATAACACCAAACGTGGAGTACCGTATTCATCATTGGGTAAAATTTTGCGTTTTATTTTTAGTTTTGTTAGGAAATAGTTTACCTGGTTTAGTATATTCCAACATGCTAATAATCTTATTTGAATTTTCTATGACCAATTTTTTTAATTCTCATGTATTTTGCACATTTATTATGAAATAAGAGAATAATTTTCTCTCTTCCAGTATACATGTTAAAAAATGTCAACCAATGTGAACTTGGCAAACAACGATGAGGACTCTTTCATCATCCTGGGTACGTCACCAGGCACAAGTCTGGACCTGAGATGCAATGGCGTGGAAAATGGAGACACACTAGACAAGGAGCAGATTGAAGATGCATTGAAAGATATTCCTCCCGAAGCTTCAATGGCTTTCAAGGCTTATTTTCACATTGGTGACACTGTAAGTATACTTATTTTCTTTAAATATGGGGGCAAAAAGTGAGGCAAAAGAACTAGATGCATTGGCAGAAGAAATAGTAATACACAATGGAGGTGACCCTTACTTGTTTAGGTTCGGAAATACTTTTGATAGCGGATCAATTTACAAAGCGACTGTACTTCTACAGCTATTAGTTACTCTGAAATTAAATTATATGTGTATTTATGATTATTATGCGAAACAAAAAAATAATTGTATGCTAATGTCATAATTGAAGGTAATTTGTTATAGTCACAAAGAATGTTAATAAAATACATTTTATCAACATTAAATCAAAAATAGGGTAGAGGAATATGGGCTTAATGGCACCTTTGACTAGAAAATCTGTTAAAAATCTTACAGTACATCCTTTAATTAATGTACTAGCATAGATTTAGGTCAAATAATAATAAATTATTGTTCTTATCTATGTTTAAACAAAATATACATATGATAAGTTTAATGTTGACATATGACTCATCAAAAATCTCTTGTGAATCAATCAAATGTGTGTGTTTATGTATACATATGGGATGTTTATATATTAGATGCTTTTCACAGTAGGATCCAGTGTTGAAGCACTTATGCAAACATTTTTCATCCTGCTCATTTGGTTTTATAAATCTACGCAATCTTATAATTTGTAACTAGCTGTTGCTCGCGACTACGACCGCGTGGAAATAAAAAATATAGCTTATGTTACTCACAGATAAATTACCTTTCTAACGGTAAATTTTTAAAATCGGCCCAGTAGTTTTTGACTTATTTCAATACATACAAAAATACAAATCTTTATTTTTAATATATGGATAGATAACAGATATGTGTCAATATTTTATTATGTAAAGCGAAAACTGTATACCCTATTTAAGAAAATTTTACCAATCAACATTAAATTTGATTAATTTATAGTTAATGTGCACATGAAAAACTGTTTTTTTAATTTTGGATTATGAAATTTCGACCAAGGGGCGATATAGTAGTCAAGTAAGTGTGGACCTATCAGATCTATCGTTCACATTGTCTTTCCATTTGCAATTTAATCGTTGTCCAACTGATAGTAATTTCAGATTAGAACAGCTGTGATTTTACACGGCGCAGGGAATTTACCGCGTAACGGTAGTAGTTTCCTTCATTCATAATAATATGTGTTCTATGTCAAGGGTGTTATGAACTAGTTTGCCTTAAACATTTCAAGGTGCGGCGTAGTATGTTTCATTCTACCTGGATGAAAATTCTTACAGTATAACGGTATTCGAAAATAATAATTTTCTGTGTCGTCTTCGATTGTGTTTGTAAGGGATGCGGCGATGAGGAGACGAAATAAAACACTTGGTTTTAAATAGGTGCGGTTCGAGTTCCGACGGCCGACTTTTGCTCGTGTGCCGGCCACCCTCCACCTTCACTTTATTTTTTATATTCAAAAACTACCAACATTATTTCCATCTACCGTGGTAAAACTTAGTAGCATACAGATAACATATGGTAGAAAATGGTACACAATACAGCTTAATAAATACAAAGAAATAAATAAAAATAATACAAATTCGACATATGTTGCTGTATTGGGCAAAGTATTAAAGACTTTTAAGTTACATCGTCAACAGTGTTACTAATAGTTTTTAGACTAGTCTTTTGGTCATTGAGTATATTAAAAAACACGATTCTTTTTACGATTACCTTAAAGTTCATTTTCCTAAAACGACTTACTGCGCTACGTAGCTCCTACGCACCAACAATTTTGAAGGCAGTTTGTGCTTTCGGAAACGATCATTTCTCAATATATGTAAATCCTGAATATAAACGTTTGTAGCGCTAGTGGAAAAAGGGTCTTATATTTCTGTTACAGTCAATGCTTTCTTAAATAATAATATATGTCGCCTTGCTTATTATTATAAGAAAAATTAACCATTGTCACCTTCAAAGAAATGCAGTTGATGACGTGTGATTAACTAAATTGTAAACAGTAATGTCTCTGTCAGCTTTTAGGTATCAAAGCGGTAAGTTCCCGCGGCTACATTAAATATAGGGTTGCCAAATAAAACCTTTCGAATAAATATAATTATATTCGTTTTATAATTGGACTTTAAATTTTTTGCGTATAATGTTACTACGTTTAACCGTTTGTTCACACTGTTGAATTTGAATTGAAATTAAAAATATTTGACTAAAGACCAAGGTCTTTTGTTTATATATTTTTAAATGTAGGATATACATTATTTTTTATTACTTTCATTTCTTAGTTAATTCTTGATTTAGCAAGATAGTCAGAATGGATTTTAATGGTAGAAATTATTAACAATTAATAGCCTATTTGTTGTAGATGTGACAACCCTAGACATTTAACAGCGGTAGTTGTTTTCTAGTTCTTGTTACGCATACTAGTATATCGTGTATGAATTCCTTTGCCATTTACTTCGTAATTTAAATCTTAAAACTACGATACGTTCAACCGTCAACTGTGTGGAAATAGCATTTTTGTATGTATCTGTTTAATTTTTATCTGACAAATATCTTAGTACAATAACAGAGTGAGATCATATGTAGAATTCATGACTTGTGAGATTTATAAGTTATTTTAACGAGTTATGTTTCGGCAGTGCGAACGGTCTCCTAGATATAAACTATCATTTGTTTGACAACAGCCATCTCCAGGCAGTATGATGATCGCCAGCACGATAGTAACAGAAGACAGGAGTACAGAGGAGCTACAGAAGCGGTTCGGTGAACTTCTAGACGAGAACCTGGTCCTCAAGGAGACTCTGAAGCAGAACAACGAGTCCCTGAAGGAACAGCTGGGCTTAATATCCTCCTGTCAGGACGATATGTTGAACACACACAAGATACATAGAGAGAAATTTGATGAAACTAAAAATTTGGTTAAAAAGGTTAGTATGTATGTAAATGGATTTGAGCGGAGGAGACGCATAGGAAGGGGAAATATCCTCTTTATGTGCGTCTCCCCATCGATTAAGCGTACGCAACGCATCTGCAATTATAGTCTATGGGCAGTGGTCGTTTTGCCATTTTGGCGGACTCAGCTGGCCACTTGCTTGTGTGCCACCTTATAATATTAAAAAAATGTAACGAAGTTGACGAAATCTTGACGCAGCCTTTTACAACCCGTTATAAAATGTCTTTTTCGCAGCATCTTCCTATATTCTTAGACATAAGTTTGGGTTGTACAGTCAGATGCATAAATAATGTATACATTTTAAATTCCTTTTTTAAAATATGTACTTATGTATCTTTACCTATGCTTCTGACCATGAATACATGCTATTGACCAATAAGAGCATATATATTTTTTAAAAGGGAAGGCCTATACGATATCCTAGTCTTGTAACTGTATGCATGTTTATGAAGCTTACTGTACTGTAATATTTATGCAATTTTTTTTAGACAGTATTATAGCTGTATTTTCTTAGGTGAACTTTAAAATTTAATATCGTCATGTAAACAAAGTAACGTATAAGTTCACTTTATTACAGTTACGTGAAGAAAATAAGATTTTGAAAGCGGACGCTATGCGTTTGTCAGGGGGCACGGGGGGCGGGTCGCAGCCGCGGTCTTTGCCCTCGGGGGCGTCTTCGGGGGTGGAGTTCGTGACGTCACCTGATGACGACACCATAGACAAGCTGACATCACAATTGGAACTTGTTGAAAAGCAAAGACGACAGGTGAGTTTTTTTTTAAATTAATTTCTGAGTTACGTCAAATCGGACTATTTATGTAATAACTAGCTGTCGCCCGCGACTCCATCCGCGTGGTATTAAAAAAATGAAAGTGAAAAGTGAACGAAACGAAAGTTTTCTTTCAGACTATCCTATACATCTATACCAAATTTCATTGAAATGCGTTCAGCCGTTTAGGCTACAAACTCTTACAAACACCCATCCATCCATCTAAACTTTCGCATTTATAATATTAGTAAGATTAGTAAGATTTTTGTTTTTCCGAAATTAGTAAAAGGAAGGATAAGTTTTCTGTTTGTTGAAACGATTAAATTAATAATTCTCTGAAGGTGTCTAATAGTTTTTTGTGTGAATATTTTGTAGGTTATAGTTGAAAATGAAAAATTAACTTGGCAAAAGGAATCTCTCGAGCACATAGTGGATGCTACTTCCAAAGAAAGAGATGAACTTAAAGAGAAATTGAAAAATCTTGAGGTATGTAATGTATTCTGGTGACTTTTTTATTTGGCTTTATAAAACGTGTTTTTGGATTATTTTTAAAATGTCTTAAATATTGTTTGCTTTATATTGATCAATAGAAGGTTAAAAATGTATCGCGAAATATGCAATTACAAATTTTCTTGATAATACAAACGAGTTTGACTTCAATGGTTATAAAAATGATTACCAGTTTAATGTACTTTCATTACCTTGATAATAATCCTTTTTTAATTTTATTGTGGAATAATTTCATACAATTTCATCTTAATTATAAATTTTAATAAATAAATTTTCATTTAGAATCCTAATATGAAAAAAATAACAACCTTACAGCGCCATCTAGATTACAAATTGTGTAACTTATTATTTCAGTTGCAAACATCTACCACAGAAAGTGATCACGCACAAGAAATTAAGAAATTACATTTCATTATACAAGATTTACAGAGACAGCTAAAATCTGTTAGTGACGTAAGTAATATTTATCATGACTAAGGGTGGGATTTTGATGGTTAAACGAACATTGCCAAAGCTCTTTTAACATATAATACTTTCTTAGTAAAGTATATCTCAATAACTGTAAAAATGACGGAAGAGAAGGCTTTATTTATTGGGCCTAATAAACTTTATTGGGTATATAACGAACTAGCAACCCGCCCCGGCTTTTCACGGGTATAATACTGATACAAAATTGTGTCTTATATCATGTTAGAAACCTGGAAAATTATCAGTATTTCTTTACTATATAATAGTATTTTAAATATCAACCTTCCTCTTGAATTACTCTATTAAAAAAGTGAACCAGAATCCCTTACGTAGTTTTAAAAATCAAAGCATAGGGACAGACAGACAGCGGGAAGTGACTTTGTTTTATTTTATGTAGTATCTATTCTAGTGATATGCCATATATGTGTCTTTATGTAATGCTTTATTCAGTTTTATGTACATATGTTCTTTACATTTACATCTTGATATGTTTTAGGCCAAAGCATCTTCAGAAGATATCGCAGCCCGAGACAAAGTCATACAACAGTTGGAAAGCAAAATCTCCAACCTGCAAAGTGAACTGAAAGTTGCACAGATTAAGATTTTAGATCTAGAAAATATTAAGGTACGTCTAGATTTGCACACTAGCGCCATTTGGCGATGCTAGCGCCATTATGAAACTATTGTTCGAGGTTTTATATTAAATTTTATTCGTTATTAATAAATTATTTATTGGTTTATTGTATGCTTATTTAAAAAAAAGAAATTTGTATCTTGAAGTAAAAAATGCAGTTTATAAATTAGGTTTTTCTTTACTATGTTAGTGTTTTATTACATCTTTAAATTTAGATATGTGTATTTTTTTAAATAATATACTGTGGACAAACTAATTAATAATTTTAATCTATATATAGTTAGAACAAACAGATCTAAAAAACAAGAATCAAATCTTAGAGTAATAAATGTAGAAAGTAATGGTAAAGTAGTATAGTAGTAATTTAAATGTATAAGAAACAAGTTCAATAACTTTGTAAGAGGATCTGAATTAAAGGCTGTTTTATTTTTATTTATTTATTTATTTATTTATTTATTATTTATTTATTTATTTATTATTTATTTATTTATTTATTTATTTACAGTTAGAGTTCACTCAGCACAAGTCGTCAGTATCGGATACAGTGAGGATGTACAAGGAGCAGATACAAGAACTCTCCACGAGGCTGAAAGAAGCGCAGACTACGGTAAGTATTTAATATAACTATAAAATACTAGCTGTTGCTCGCGACTGCGCCCGCGTGAAATTAAAAAAATAATAAAAAATACAACTACTACTACTAGCTTTCGCCCGCGACGCCACCGCGTGGAATTAAAAAATAAAAACTGAGTTGCCTGTGTGTTCTTCCAGGCTATCCTCTACGTCTATATCAAATTTCATAGAAATCCGGTTAGCCGTTTAGGCTACAAACTGTAACAAACTTCCATCCATCTAAACTTTCGCATTTATAATATTAGTATGATGTTATTCACTGATAACGTAGCATTTTAATGGTGAAAGAAGTTTTGAAATCGGTCCATTGGTTTTTGAGGTTTCAATACATAAAAAATACACAAAAATACAAATTTTTCCTATTTATAATATTTCTATCTTGTACATTTATGGCTAATATTATCGAGATTTGTTCAGCAGTTTAGGCTTGACATAATAAATGTACCGTATGGTGTACCAGATGTTCCAGCCAGTGCGGCTCTCCCTCAGCTCGGAGTCCGAGGGTAGTTCGGAGTTCGCCTCCTTCACCTCCAATGTGAAGTTGTATGACAGAACTCTCAAACACTTAGCGGACTTTGTTAATGCACTCACTACTGGGTGAGTTGTTGAAATGTTAATGCATACAAATATATTTTTATACAAAAACACAATATTACAATCCACATATAGTTTTACAAATATATAGCACATAAATTGGTTTGATTTTTAATTTTTTTTAGTCTAGTGTTCGTTGAATTATATATCCTTGGCTCCTTTACTAGGTTCATTCCCTGTTTTAAAGGAGTATCTAAAATGAAGTATGTAAAAATGATGTTTATTTAGTTTTAATTATTATTGATTCTAACAGACGAGTAATATATTGGTGATACTAAAGGAAATCACACCTTTAGTGTATTTTTATTATATTTTTGTTATAGTGTTGAAAAGAATGTCCGTAATATACAAATTCATGTTATATGTACAGTCAGCTACATAAATGTGTACTTAAAAAAGAAATATGTATAAGGTTTTGGTTTCAAAAATGTGTTTGCATTTCTTTCATAAATACATGCTATTAAGGAATATGTGGAAATATATTTTTGTCCATATAAATTTATCTATAGTTTTGTAATTTTATACAAATTTATGTAGCCGACTGTACAATTTCGAACTCAATTGTATAGTTATGTGGCTAATTTCCTGACAAAGCAGTTTAACATTTATTGCAGGTTGTCCGACAGTTTAGTACAAACATTAGGTACAGTAGCGAGTCTGTACGACTTCAAGTTGGAGCGCGGAACAGTCGATAGATTCAAGTCCGGCCTCGCTGATGTTAAACAACAACTAGAAAGGCAACATAGTTACGCGCTTAATAATATGTAAGTACAATTCGCAAAGAGATTAAAAAATATATTATATATATAGGAAGTTGACACTTCATTTGATACATTTTTCACATTTTTTTTTATTTTTTTTTTATAAAAAAAGCTACACCAATTGCATGTTCAAAGTTCACAACCAAATTAATATACTGTAGACAATGAAAAACAAAACACATTTAACTTCCTAAGGTAGTAGGTACTCATATAAGGATAAGTCTTTAAAACCACATGTCAATATAATTAGTTGTATTTATATGAATTTTCAATAGGTTTCACTAAATCAAATTTCTTCATCATCCTCCTTATTCTCCCGTAGGGTCGTCGCAACAGGTTTTTGTCCTCCACTTAACTATACGTCATCTCAGTCATCACTCCCTTCTTAATCATGTCACCTTTCACACGATTCATCCATCTCTTTCTATGTCTATCTCTATCGGTGTACATTCATAACTAACGTTCTTGTAACATGCGATTCATCCCTCATAACATGCCTATACCATGCTAACCTTTTACTCCTTACCTTCTCTACCACTAAATCATATTTAAATGTTTATAAGAAAAGAGAGCTTATTATAATTTTGCAAAATGTTTTATAACATGTCAATAAAAGGATATGAGGTGGCACTAAATTTGACTGACATAGTACCTTTCAAAGAAGTTACCGGTGAAAAAATGTTCACTATGTCTAGTCTATATATTTTTTAATGTCTTTGACAGTTAGATACAAAAGTGTGTTTTTAAAATAACGATTTTATTGAAATTTCGCTTCAATGTTTGTAGAGGCAAACTCCGCGGTATGCTGTCAATCTTCGAAGGCATATTTAAGGATTACAACGAGCTCTTAAAGAAGGCGCTCACTAAGCCAGAGAACGTGAGTTTTTTTTTTTATATTTTTACGTAAAATTTTTTGTTTAACATTTTCGGCTATTGTTTATCTTTTAAGATTGATAAGTGACACATATGAAGTATTGAATTAAATATGTATGAAGGTTACATCCCAACTTCTATGAGCGGTAAAAACTGAAATCGAAAAACACACAAACCGTAATCGAAAAACACAAACAATACACAAACTATAAGTAAAATTATATAACTTATCCTGTCTTTGAATTTTGTTATTTTTAGTTAGTCTATTTCCACTATTTTTTTTTGTACAATGACATATTTATTTGCGTTACTCAATTTAAGGCCTGTCCCACCACTGCCTGATAGAAGTTCAGATAGCTTAAAAGTGACGTCACTGTCAGATAGAGTACCAAAATCCGATATTTCCATCATATATACGTTGGATTGTTATCTGACAATTTACAAGAATTGTGGGACAGGCCCTTAGACTTAACCCTTAAATGCACATTTTTTTCTTTTTAAATACCATAAATTGAAACGGGTAGTAAAACATAGATTAAGGGGAAAAAAAGAAAAAAAAAAGATTTTTCAAAATAGTCTATTATATGAATTTAAGGGTTAAAATGTGAGGTTCAATGAGCGATAACCTTTATTTGTGTTACAGCAGAGTGTGGGTGTGGGTGTCGCTGGCGCAGGCGCAGGCAGCGTGGAGGCGCTGACGTCAGCGCTGGTGGCGCGCGGCCGCGAGCTGCAGCAGCTGCAGGCGGAGTTGCAGCAGCTGCGCGCAAGGCACGACGATGCGGACCTGCTGCGGGCGCAGCTGCTGCAGTACAAGTGAGTGCGCATTACATGCAGCTGCATAAATATCTACACATTTACAAAATAAGAATGAGTGTTTTTTTAATCTATGCTATACTATATATATTTATATTAATATAATATAGCGTAAACAGATACTACTTTGTGGCGTAGGATGTCAACAATCACAGCATATTTTTGAATAATTCCTTCTTTAATAAAAAGCCCTACACTTACGACACGCTTTAGGCTATATATTTTCACGCTATTAAACTCAGGGGGTAAATAAATTGGAAAAAGTCCTAAAAAATAATTATTTTTGGCAAAGCTTTTAGATGTTATATTTCAATTTAATTTTCAGGAGTGATTTCGAAGCGGAGAGAGAGGCTCGTGCGAAGATGGCGAGCGAAAAAGACGATGTGGTGACGGAGTTGCGCAGCGCACAGAAACGTAACCAGGAAATGGAGAAACAGGTATGTTGGCAACACTGGGTACAGTCGAGGAAATCTGCGGTATATCTTTCAGAAAATTTACCATTTACCTTATAATTAGACATAGTCCGACTTTTATAAATAACGAATTAGGTAAAAGGTACCGCATTGGTTTTTTATAACAGAATTTTTTTGGTGGAAGAAACAAGGCTGTGTCTGTAATGCAACATCGCGGATTTTCGCAACTATACCTCATTGACACCTTGCTTTATTCATAACTAGCTTTGGCCCGCGACGTCGTCCTCGCATAATTAAAAAAAAAGCGAGTAACCTATGTGTTCTTACAGACTATCTACTACGTCTATGCCAAATTTCATCGAGATCCTTTCGGCAGTTTAGTCGACAAATTCCAAACGTCCATCCATCCATCCAACTTTCTTGTTTATAATGTTAGTAAGATGGTAAATTATTTCCAGTTAGAAGAGGTTCGTAAACTGAGTCCGGGTATATTCCGCACCGTGACCAGCAAACAGCCTGCGACCTCCAGCTCGCCCTCGCACAGGAACAACGCCACCGGAAATATTGTGAGTTAAACATTACTGAAATTATATTTTATTCAATCTATACTAATATATAAAGGAAATATTTGTATTTTTGTATGTAATGAAATAACTCAAAGACTACTGGGTCGAATTAAGTTCTTTCACCGTTAAAAAGCTACGTTATCAACGAGTAACATACGTTTTTTATTCTTTTTAAATCCTACGCGGACGAAGTTACGAGCAACAGCTAGTGATATATACGTAAAAAATGAAATTTGATTAACTAGTTGTCGCCCGCGACACCGTTTTTGCAGAATCAAAAATATTTAGTAGTGTAAAACAGTAAGCAGACTGACTGTCTTAATATTTTAAATTTCATCAAGATTTGAAAAGTTGTTCTAACAAACATCTATATTAAAACATTCGCATTTATAATATTAATAAGATTAGTATGATATCATATTAGTAAAATAATATAATCTTTTAGTGACTTAAAACCAGTACTTTTGGGTTTGGTTGTCCTAGATGGTAACAAATTGTAATGTATGTAGTTTTAAGCGTTTTTCTTTATAAATGTAAATTAAAAAAAGGTTCGCAAAAAGAAGAAACTATCAAATGAGACAGGGGCGGGGGCTTCTGGGGCGGAGTCTCCGGGCACTCCGCCCCCGCAGCGCTACACGTGCCCCGTCTGCGACCAGACATTCAAGACTCTTATATTCCTGCAGCAACATGTCGACTCCTGTTTGTTGTGAATTAACACAATCATCTGCCACTAAGGGCTTTCCTTAGTGTATTGCTAATGCTACAGTAAAGCTGACAATCGAAAATAATTCGTAGTCCCTTTACATAATACAGCAGAATACTGGAAGAACATTTAAATATGTCAAAACAACCTACTAATAATTTCAAAGAGGAAAGTTTTGTATTTTTATATGTACTGATATAACTTAAAAACTACTGGGCCGATTTCAAAAATTCTTTTACCATTAAAAAGTTACGTAATCAGTGAGTAACATAGGCCATGTTTTTTATTGTTTTTTTTTTAATTTCACGCTTAATCTATACTATTTATACTATTATAATAAAGTGTAAACACACACTTCTTTATTGCCTAAGATGTCAGCAATTACAGCACATTTTTGAATATTTTTTTTTAATAAAAAGCCCTACACTTACGTCATGCTTTAGGCTATATATTTTCACGCCATTAAACTTAGGGGGTTAATATATTTTGGATAAAAACCCTAATGTGGGAAAGAGACCATAAGTCGCTGCCAACATCAAGAAAGAAAGACTGCTAAGGTTTGTCATGTCATGTCATGTCATTTTGACATTTGCTATTGATAATTTGACAAATTTAAACAATAAGAAAAAGTTTTTATAATTTCACGCGGATGAATCCGCACGCGAACAGCTAGTTAATTATAAAACCCTCGTTTAAACTCAAATTCCATTATTATTTGTGTTAAATGTGTTTAAAACTCGTTTCAGTGTTTGGCTGTAAGACTCTTGAACATTAAGTTGTTATTGTACCTTTAATGTTACACTAAAGGGAGTCCTTAGTAACCAATTAACGACTAGATGTGGCAGTAAAATTCGTTTTCCCTACTAATTGAAATATAGCAGATTCTTTATAATTTTTTCTTGCATTTATTTGTATTGAAATAATTTGTATTTGTTTTTACAGTTTTTATTTATTGAATCATTTATTGTTTGTATACAGCTGTTATAGTTAAATAAATTAAGTTTTTTAAATATGTAATAAATTGTGCAAACCTACCTCTGAACACCAAATGTCTTTGTCTTGTAAATTTGAGTTTAACCAACGTTAATTATGTTTTAATTGTTAATATTTCAATAGTATTAATAATTGTGAATTATTTATTTCTTGTTATATTTTAAATTTAAATATAAATTTTATTTATGTAAAAAACAGGTTGTTTTTATAATAATATAATTAAAATAGTTTAAGAAATCTCATTATTTTACGTTTGAAACCCTCGAAACAAAATATTAGGTGAGGTAATCAGTAATATTTGTATTTTTTTGTTGTCAGTTCAATGTGTTAATACTAATAAATAGAGTTATTTTACTAGCTAAAAAAATAAGTGTTACCATCCTTCGAATTAATAAGGAGGAAAGGGACTAATATATGGATGAGGCCTAATATTAGTCCCTTTCCCTTTCCACCCTTTTCTTAAGAGGAGGATGGAAAGGAAAAGCGTATTTGACGATGGAGGAGACGCATAGGAATAGGAAGGGGAAATATCCTCTTTATGTGCGTCTCCTCCGTCGGTTAAGGGTAGGCAACGCATCTGCAATTGCGGATGTCTATGGGCAGCGGTCGCTTCGCCATTTTGTCGGTTTCAGATGTCCACTTGCTCGTTTGCCACCTTATAATATAAAAAAACAAATAATACAGATTTTCGTGAGAAAGAGTATAGTCTGATCAGAAAAATAAATAACTTTCTAACGTAAACTTGTAAACGTCATCATTGCGTCATAAGTATTCAAAGATTAGAGGAAATTAATTATTTCTACATAATAGTAAGATAGTACATAATAGTATTTTATATTTCTGGTCAACATTGCTTTAAACTTAAGTGCGTGTGGAATGTAATTTTGTATTACTTTTTCAGTTTGTACTTTAGCATGACGATTTTTATTGTATTTTTAATAATGCTTGAATATTAAATATAACCCCTAAAAATCTTGAACCAATAATTAAGTTATTTAAAAACATGTATAAAACCGTTAACTTACTAGTGTGTTTTTACCCTAAAAGTGAGTTTGTACTGCCGAAACACTTACAAATAACATTGTCCCTTTCATTCTCTTAGAAAAGACGGAGATAAAAATTATTTGGTACTATTTCGACAGTTTAAACCCACCTTTGCAGTGTGTAACTAATTTTTAAATGTTTTGTTATACGTTTTCTTATATTTCTTGTTATATTCCAGGTGTACAAGTGCCCTAAATGCATGAAATTCTCCAGCGATCAGTACAAAGTTATGGAGGATCATTTCGACTTCTGTTTAGATGACTTTTAACATGTAAGTAATCTATAGTAATATTATAAAGAGGAAAGATTTGTATTTTTGTGTTTTCGTATGTATTGAAATATCTCAAAAACTACTGGGCCGATTTTAAAAATTCTTTCACCGTTAGAAAGATAATTTATCTGTGAGTAACATAGGATATATTTTTAATTTCACGCGGGCGAAGTCGCGAGCAACAGCTAGTATTAGATAAACTGATGCACTCAGCCGATTATTGAAACGACATTTAAAGCTACGTTTAAACTCTAAATTTCGATATTCAAAATATTAAAATTTAAACTGTAATTGTTTGTAAGCGGGGCTTACAAAGCGAAGTGTTTAAGATTCGTTTCAACATTTGGCCGTCAAACTTATGAACTAGGTACTATTAGGTTAACAAAGACGTCCCTCAGTGTATAACTAAATTACCCTTAG
Source organism: Papilio protenor (assembly GCA_029286645.1). Classification (NCBI taxonomy): domain Eukaryota; kingdom Metazoa; phylum Arthropoda; class Insecta; order Lepidoptera; family Papilionidae; genus Papilio; species Papilio protenor. The sequence goes on along the minus strand of JAGSMZ010000007.1, from coordinate 7,074,418 downwards.
CAACCACAAAATGAATATTAAGTTTATTTTATTTAATACTAGCTTTCGCCCGCGACTCCGTCCGCGTGGAATAAAAAAAAACAAAAGCGAGTAGCCTATGTGTTCTTCCAGACTATCCTCTACTTTTATGCCAAATTTCATCGAGATTCGTTCAGCCGTTTAGGCTACAAACGCTAACAAACATCCATCCATCCATCGTAACTTTCGCATTTATAATATTAGTAAGATTAAAAACGCTAATTTTAAATAAAATTTACAGATAAACGTTGGTGCCATCATTACGACGATAGATTGACTTAAAACCGCAGTTTTGTAAGCAATTGTCTCCCTTTAGTCAACTTTAGTTACCTATTTCATACTTCCCCAAAAATTGTATGTAGAAATATTTTTCTATGTAGTTAATCGATATTAGCAACATGAGATTTATATATGTACAGTACTAGATAATAAATGAAATTAATACAGGTAAAACCCAAATATATATATTATTAATACAAAAGTTATTATAAATTCTTGGTTGCAGTTAATTTATATTTTTATACTAGAACACATTTTAAATTTCTCATAAACAAACCCATAGAGTAGTAATTTCCGTCCGCTCTGCAACAAATAGTCTTTGATATTTTTATCTTTGCTCCATGATTTTCCCGCGCAAAATTCGAATTGTAATCCTTTAAATCAATAACTGTGTCACAAGATTGGCTTTTATAAATTAATTTTTATTTTGATAATGACGGTTTTATGCTATATATTGAAAGCATGTATATTTGTTAAATTAGATATATTTTGGTAAAAAATTCTCGTGCCATGTGATATCTTATAGTTTTTATGTATTAAACATTTCATTAGAGGATAAAAATAAAATATTATGTTATTCCATCAAATAAAAAGGGTTTTATTTTAGCTTTGGCTATAAGTACGGTGAAGTTGAAAGTAATTGTGCTGTCTACTCTAGTTAGATTGAAGTCGTGATAGAGTTTCATATGAGATTGAAAGTATACGATTATCGAGTGATTGAAAAAGACTGGTTTGGTTATGTTTTTTAATATTAGTTTGACTATTTCACATGTGAAATTAAAATTAGATATTTTGACTGTGCATTATTTAATATTATAATCTGTTAACTTGTACGTCGATAGAAATGTACGTTATTTGCTAGTTTAATGGAAATTAAACCTTAAGCCTAATATCTTTTGAATGCGTTTCTGTTACCACGCACATCAATAAAATGTTTCTCCATTTTGTATTAGAAATTAATGAATAAAGGCATGTTTTATGAATCACGTGTTTTATTTTTTAAACTTTCATCAATTTTACCAGAATAAAACTTTGACAGCTGTCAAAATATAGACATAGATTATAATTCTGGAGTTAAGATTTTGAGGTTATTTAATGAGACGTTATATAATTCTTCGACAATTTTATGTACACACGTCACTAGTGTTTATTAAAATGTAAACACAGACACGTATTCAAATACACGTAACACGTACGTGGTCCATAAATTATTCGATACATCATAACTTCGCGTCTGTTTGTGTATCTTATCTAAAAGTAATTGAATTCAATAATATATAAATAGAGCACTTAACAGCCGTAATATGCTGTATATCGGTATTTAGAATGTCATCACCCACTGTAGTGAATACATTTTATAAGGTGACATTTTTATTTTGCTAAGGTAGACCTAGAGAGTGATGGATGGATTGCGTGAAAGGTGACATGATCAAGAAGGGAGTGAAGACTGAGATGACGGATGATAGAGTTATTTGGAGGACGAAAACCCGGTGCGCACTACTGGAGTAGGATAAGGTGATGATTTTTATGTCGCTAAACTAAGTTACCATATAGTCTACATTAGCCTCCATTATACTTGCATGTCTGTGTATACTTTATCTATGATTTTTTTATTTTAAATCTGGCAACCCATCGATAATGACTTAAAATTAGGCCACGCAAAGGCAGCTTGAAGATGTGCGCAACCATAGATACTAGAGTGGTAGGACATCAGGGTAATTAGTAATAGACAGTAATCGTTTTCAAAATGTAATATATTTCGTGGAACCCGTAGCGTTTCTTAGCTGTTTTATATAAAATTTATACAAATAGAATAATATTTTACTAATTCAATATATTTTTTTATAATTTTTTTTTATAAAATATCTTCACAGGTCCTATAAATTGTTATAACAAGTCTAAATATTAGTTAAATTCGTTAAAACTAGTTTCTTGGGTCAACTATTGGCACCATTTTTAACACATGGCAGATGTGGTTCCTTACAATTTGTCATAAAATCGAGTTTTACATTTTATAATCTGTTATACACAGGGAAGGTTAAGAAACGCTAAAAGAAATCTATAAATAGCTGAGATTCGAACACAGAGAAGAGTTTTTGCGAAACTAATATATAGAAAAGTAAGTATAAACCGCAACTTACAGAATATATCAGAAATACACGAACGAGGAAAGATAAATTTTTACGTAATCACTGGTACGGTCGCATGCAATACCGGTTTACTTCTTTCATAATAAATAAACCGTTAAAAGTAACAAAATAATAAATACTTCGAAAGTATACAAAAAAATAAATCTTTATAAATACTTAAAAACTAATTAAATTGTATAATATATCGCTTAAAACTGAACTTCGCAGATACAACCAAAACTGATCGAAAGCAAAGAAGATACCACAGACAATATTTTTTCTATAGTGTTGCCAGTCACTGTCAACACTTACCAAAAAGGTTGTTAATATTTAGATATTAGTAAAGCATAATCTTTGCTTCGTTGATGTGATGCGAAAGTTACCAATATGGCTCAAATAATATAAGCATATGTGATGCATTAAATACAAAATGTGCAATTAAAACTAAATATTAAAATAAAAAAATACTAATACAACAAGTTATACATTAAATTCAACAAGTTGTCTTTTAAATTTCAAATTAAAATTGTTCTTTTAAGTTTTTTGTCAAAGATTTTAAATGCGTCCTAATGTAATAGGAAAAAAATGATTTTATACAAACAGGCTTAGACGACATTGTTGAATTTAATGCAAACCGTTTATTTTGTTCGTTCGATTAATATATTTACAAGCCTATTAACACTAAATCATAATATAATACATAATTTAATACCGTCAGTTATAAAAGGCGATGTTAGTAAGAAATCAAAATCTAAAAGTAAAAAGCGTTTTTAAATACTGTGCTTGGAATGCGCAATGTAATTAAAATGACTTCAGTCGGATAATATTGTTCTTTTTTTATTTTTTTTTCAAATACAGATCGGATGAGATGGCCAGCATCGAACCGGAATATAGTCTGTCTCTATTTATGTGAAAAATTTCAAAAGTCTAGTAGTTGCATAAAATAAAAAGAAATGTTTAATGTACTTTACACATCTGTAGCTAGTTAGAAGCCAACAACTAATACAAAAATTTGCATTATTTCCATCTAAACTATTAAATACACAAATATCCCTAACATTGTATACACATTATCTAACACAAATTATGATAACATTAAAATTAGTTGCAAACATAAATATTTTTTATGTCGCGGTAAAGACTAGAATACGTTGAGGATAGAAAGCAGATGTCGGTGGCGGAGGAAGTCGACAGTCGTTTCTGCTTTTTGTTGGCGAAGCGGTGGAGTCACGGTGACTGATGCGATGGTCGTTGTCCACTCTGCGACGGTCGTTGCTACTCGGTCGGGTATATGTTCGCGAGGTGTCCGGCGAGCTGGCAGCTTAGCGTTTGCCGAGGTAGTCGACAAGTTGTTCAATTTCCTCCTTTTCGTCAGTGAGTAGCAGAGTCTCCACACAACCATCGAAGTATTTTGACTGAAAACATTGCTGCCTGGAAACGTAAAACGTACATTAGTACGATATCTTTAACACCTTATATGCAATAGTACAGATTATAAAGAAGAAAGAAGCTTGTTAAGTTTTTGGAAGATTCGTGTTATTTACAATAGTAAGCTGTCGTTCCAATGCGATAAAGTGATACAAGTATAGAGGTGAAGTACGAGTGGCATCGTTAAATAATCATTTTCCAGACAAAAGAACAGGAAATTCCTAAATATAAATGATAACATTATCGTAAGCGAGGGCGAACGAATTGTTCGTCTTGTGAAAAAAAAATCGTAAAGAACGGTCTGTGTTGTTTATTCTTTGGTGTTTATTATTTTTAAAAATTCTCATTAAAACGTTCATGTGAGAAATGACGAAACCATCTTCAAGAAGATAATGAAAAAACTAATTAGTCCATATCCTATTTCAACTTGTTCGTGCAATTGTAACTAAATTGTGTACATTGTTGTTTGCTGTTTGCAAATCTTCGATAGATTAAAAGAAAATATGACTTCGTCCGCGAAGAATTAACAAAACAAAGTAGCCAGTAGTTCTTTCAGACTATGTTCTACATTTGTGCCATATTTAATTGAGATCCGTTAAGAATTCAGCCGCAATAAACATCCAGACATCCATTCAAACTTTAGAATTATTAGTATGTTTATATTCGAAATTATTATGCATTCAATTCAGGAGGTTAAAAAGACCATTTACAAAATTTCTAGATAATTGTTCTCTGGGTCATTACATGTCGTAAATGCCGTGTACCCTTTTATAAACTTACCGCATGTGGTATGCATGACTTCGCATCTGAAGAATCTTACCAGCCTATTTGCGTCAGCGATTAAACAAATTAAATACTTGCAATAACTATGAACTAAAGTTTTCTAACTTTGCTCTCTCTTTTAGCCAACTTACCTGACCCTCTACTTAAATGTATGCCGAATACCTTTGCTAGAATTTATAGCGTTTAAACATGCAATTTATTGTTATTAATTTTGCGTGTAGTGCCATTAGTAAAGAAAGGCTCGTGCTAAGAAGATTTCATGTTACAAGCACCCAAAAGCTTTGTTGTTCCCCAAAAATAAAAGAACTAAGATTCAGTTACTTTGAAAAAAAAGGCGATTGGAAAGGCGTTGAATGCAATAGTAATTATCTGTCACCTACAAGTTCCCATATGCGTATTAATACAAGTTTTCACGTACAAACCAGATTCTATAATACGGAACTAGAATACACCGAGATTGTAATCTGTTTATTTTTACTTTTTGCACTATTAACATGCGTTATTCTAAGAAGTAATGTCCACATGGAAAAGACAGAGGGCTTATCATGAATATGCGTGAGTATTCGTAACGTCATCGCCAAAATTTGTAAGTACATAAACAAATATCATACAAATTTTATCGTTACATTACGAATACGTTCTCGCAACTGTCACGCAAATATTCGTGGTAGACCCTCAGAACGACGAAATGTAGTTTTATTCCCTTAATGTAATTTATTAATTTAAGAATGAAAAATATAGAATGCATAAAACAGTTTAACAAATACAAAAATAATTGTGTCCGGATAAAATAGCCCATCTTAAAGAAAAAACAAATGAAGTATAATTGTTACACGTTAAGTCATGTTTAATGCATAGGGAACTTTAGAAAATTATTATTGCGCCACAACCGAAAAAGGATAGAGAGGTAAGGAAGGTCAAAAAAACTCTATGGTACCTAAATCTTTGGATCGGCCCCGTGTAACTTTTTAATGTACTCCTTGAAGAGTTCGAGCTGGTCAGTTTCTTGCAGGACTTCAACGCAGCCCTTGAAGTAATCTGTCGTGAAACAGTCTTTCCTGTGCCCCAACGAAACATACACAACTTTAACATAATTCACATCAAAACATCGCAAATTTTCTACTAGATCGTCTCATCTGTAATATGCTGGCAACTTAAAATACACCAACAGTAAAATTCATTTATTGTACATGGCAACTTTGAAGATGTCATCTGTCAGAAATAATGACATTTATAATTTCACATAAAATTTTGCCAGCATTGAAAATTTGCGATAAAAAATAAAATAAAAATAAAAAATGACAACACAATATCTAATCAAATTAACATAGTATCTACCTGCAGAGGTTGTATAGAGAGGGCTCCCGGAAGAGATTGTAACAGTCGTCGCAGATGCGGTCGAGGCGGGCGAAGATGGAGGCGTCGTAGATGCCCTTGCATTGCAGCTTGAAGAAGGAGCGGCGCGCGACGTGGTGCGCGGGGGCCGGCGACGCGGCCGCGCCCGGCGCCAGCGCGCACACTGCTGCCAACGCCACTACCACTGAGCTCAGATGCATCTGCAACAACAGAATTCATACAATTACTTCCCTACATTTTTTATTAGAATACCATGTGGCAATGAACAGGCCATCTACAATTCTTTACATGTTCTTATGAATTATCTTTTAAACTGTTAAAAGGTAAGAAAATGTAATATACACAAAATATTCAAAAATATAGGTGCATTACATAAAATAGACTAGAAAAAACAAATACAGAAGAAACCAAAAATAACAAGAAAAACAATATGAAACAAACTAGTGCAATGAATATGTTGGAAGAGGCCTTTGCCGACTGGCAAACAGATAGCTGTAATGAAAAAAAATCCTAGTTCATAAGCTTTGTAAGCTTTTCTGAATAAACGGCTATTTAATTTCTTTCATTTTAGGGTAAAAAGGTTAAGCTTGTCTCTAAGATTACGACTAGCAAGTGCAGCACATTTCGTAAGCCCAGTAAACTCACTGTAACCTTTAAGATGGAACAAAGTGTTTGCTAATTGCAGTCAGAAATAGACGGGTTGTTTGATCATACATGGCCTACGCATTGCTTACTAACCAAACTGTTATAACTATACTAAGTAAAACCGCCACAAAACATAACCTCTGGGTTAAAGTATTCAATTTAAAGTATTCAACTCTTTTGTGTCATAAATTACATGAACAAGCTACCTCATTATTTCAGATAAAGATAAATTTACTCGTCGCAGTGAAAGTTTTGAAGAAAACTCTTTGATCCGCCGATAAACGACGATTCGTAAACGACTTCAGAGAAAAAGCGCTTGTTTATAGCGTTTTGATTTTAGATTTAACAAGATAACCATTATTGAATTCGTTGTAAATCTGAGAATTTCACAAAATCGTTTTCAAAAGATTACAATCCGTTAGTGGATTGAGGATCGATGTGAGCGGGAGTGTCGCAAGCGATGCGCCGACGGTCAGCCGGAGCGGCGGCGGCGCGGGAAAACAGCGTAATTATTGGCCTACACTTATAAATCATCCGTGTGGCATTACCTAGCGCAGACCACACGCCGTTTGCCACTTAGCGGTGTCTACTCTCTTTAACAAGAAGCTTTTGACAACCGGCCCCGGCTACAGGCTAAATAATTATCGATTTAATTCATCACGACGTTGTTGTATGTTTACTGATACGAAAACTTATAAGAATCGCGGACAGAAAACGTCATTTGCGATGGAAAATAAATTGAATAATTCATGTTAACTTTCGCAGTCATTTTTTATTATCAAACTTTATTTCCTAACCTGTAGAGAGTCATCGTAGCAATTTGCTTACAAGTTATTTCTCAATCGCACACTAATAACTGAGTATGGCAAGGTAATATGGGTGAATTTACATATTTCACGTGTTTTTTAACTAAGGGGCGGGGTTGCCGGGCGAGATTAACTGACTCGGTGTGGCCGAGCAGGTGGTCGAGCAGGCCACTTAAGTAATATGTCGATTCTAAGAAAATGTCTTACTTAGACAAACTTGAAGTGAGAATGATCAGACCATACATGCTACATGCTAATTTTAACATGAAAGATAATGACAAACCACAGAACTAATATAACAATTCATTCGTTGTAAAAAAAGGTTAACAAAAATCTGCCATTATTTTACAAAGTCGTGTGTAGACCATCAAAGTTTAGTAAAGTTATCACCATTAAAGACGCCCAGAACCTAAAATTAACGGTACAAACTGGTTAAAAACCGAATTATAATCATTTACTCACTCCAGCCTTTATTCATAAAAAAGCACACTTTATCGTTTGTCTCATTAAAATTTAGCAAAGGTACGCAATTAAATTTATAATTGCTACCAAATTTCTGACAGATAAAAAAACGAATAGTTTATGGTTAAACAAATAGTGTACCGTTAATAACGTTATACTGCTATAGCGTTGCTCCTTAAAGCTATATAATGTAGTTAACCTCTTTCTCTCTGGTTGTTAAGTGCTCTGAGACGACTAACCTGAGACAGCCGCTAAGCTTGAGAGTCACTCGCAGCTCTAAAAGCTTCATTTGTTGTCTCACCGGAGTTTATAAGAGTTAAAAGGTAATATAATACAAAAAAACGCGTTCTCTACCCAGTTATTAACGTCAGTCTATCTGGGAAGTTTCTAAAAATTATATAATATAACATTTTGGTAATAAACATTTTTCCTACATTTTTTTATACACGTTACTTCTTAATCTTACTATTATAAATGCGAAAGTTTAGATGGATCGATGGATGGCTGTTTGTTAGAGTTTGTAGCCTAAACGGCTGAACGGATCTCGATGACATTTGTTATAGATGTAAAGCATAATCTGGAAGAACACATAGGCTATTCATTTTTATTTTTAAATTCCACGCGATCGGAGTCGTGGGCGAAAGCTAGTAAAATTATAAAGTTTAGATGGATAAATGTTTGTTAAGAGTTTGCCGCCTAAACTGAACGGATCTCGATGAAATTTGTCTTAGATGATCATAGCATAGTCTGCAAGAACATATAGGTTACTTTTTTAATCCACGCGGACGAAGACGCGAGCGAAAGCTATTATTTAAATAAAGCTTATATTCATCTAAAATTGCGAGAATAATGATTGATATTGCAAAAATCTTCGTTGGATTCTAAGTATCGAGATAATTAGGTGATTAGAATGTTCTTCGTGTGCGGGAGAGTCAGCGACGCCCCGAAAACCAAACCGGTTCCCTTGAGATCTCTGGTTATATGATAAAACCATTTCTTCAAAAGTATCCTCTCATTCTGTCGAAATAATTAATAAAATGAACAGTTTCAAAATCATCATCATCAAATCAATTATCAATCATCATCATCATCTCCTTATCCTACTCCCGTAGGGTCGGCGCAACAGGTTTTTGATCAATTATCAATGAATCTATTAATATAATTTAACCATTTTTTTTACGATTTATAAATGGAAATAATAAAATCATTTAGTTTATTACGTAGTTCAAAACATATTCAAACACCAAGCACATCTTTTTAAACGAATAGGAAAAATTTCTTGGACCTGATTATATTCTTAATTATTAAATTATTACTTAACAAGTACTCGTAGTTACTTCAAACTAATATTAGATGGATGGTTGTGTATTACAACGTATCTGTAATACAGTTTAAGAGATTTCGAGAAAATTTGTCACAGACAGAATACATAGTCTGGAAGAATACTCAGGCTATGTACTAAGTTTTTTAAATTCCTTGCGGACAAAGTCGCGGGCAAAAGCTAGTATACCTGTATATTTAGAAAATTATACGGTTCCCTATAATGTTGTGGTCGGGAGGCGCGTCCGACCAGTTTTGCAGGGCGTGCGGTAAAGATGCGACGGTGGGGCTCCGGTAACGAGCCGCCGGCGCCCTAGGGCTCCGCTGATTCATGCCCGCTTTGTAATAAAGTTATTAAGTGGCCGGTCTCGTTTCGCATGGGAACCGGAGTTTAACGAGTCAGTTTGCGGTAGAGCGAGGATATTTATAGAACGTTGATTTTTGTGCGTTTTTGTTTGCTTTATTATCTTTATGCGAACGTATTTTAAAGATTGTACATACAAACTTAAAGTACAGGGATACATCGACTTTAAGTCGTCATCATTCATCATCATCATCATCATCAACTTGCCCTTATCCCTTATGGAGGACCGGCACAGTATGTGCTGCTCTTCCATACGTCTCTATCAGCCGTCATATCTGAATTCACTCCTTTCTTAAGCATATCCTCTTTCACACAATCCATCCATACTTTCTTCGGTCTTCCTCTTCCTTTAAGTCGTCATCATTCAATGTTACTCTAAGTTTTCTGAGAAGCTATTAAAGATGTCTCCAGCTGATGCCAATAATTCTAATTATGCTATTGTTTTAATTAGGACGTAGAACATTTTACCGTACATTATCTATACTAATATTATAAAGATGAAAGATTTGTACTTTTGTATGTATTGAAATAATTCAAAAACTACTTGGCTGATTTTAAAAATTCTTTCACCGTAAGAAAGGTTTTTACTTTTACGCGGGTGTAGTCGCGAGCAACAGCTAGTACATAAAAAGGTTTACTCGTTAGAAATTGTAATAATTCAGTCTTCAACATGATTCAAAGTGGCTTGTTCCATGACAATGATTTGCAATCGAGGTATATTACAATTGGTTTTCACTGGTTTCAGAATCGTACAAAATCATATTGCCGTCCTTCTCATCCGCCTTGAGAGAATTGAGATGATAACATTTCAAATAAAATGCATTTACAAGTAATCTTATCTTTACTTGCAATCATTGCATACAAGATAGTAAAAGATAAAATTATTTGTTTATTGAAATATGAATTTAAGCGATCATAACCTATGTATAAAAATATAGCGTTTTTAATTATTTTAACAGAATACTAATCGTTTCAGTGCAATAAGAGGGGTCATAAATCAAACCAAGCAAGAAGGCAAGGTCCTTAGGTGAAGTTACTTTGTCACCACAAATAGCAAACTTGACGACTTACATCCTTTTTCCACTAGCACGTCTGCGCTAATCTGATTATCTATGATAGAACAGCAGTAGCTCGCAGTTACTCGCTTAGTAGAACGAGGGTTTAAGGTCGACGCAAACTCCGGCCAGACAGCTCGGCAGCGCCACCCACTGCGCGGTGCGAGCCAACACGAATGCAAAACGTTAAACTACATACGCTATATGCTAATAGCGTTTAACAACTAGTTGGATCAGCGAATCTTGATACTTGGTTAATAAAAAAAGGCATTTATAAGCGATTCTCTTGAAGCGATAACTTCTAGTGTGTTAAGTAAATAAAATGGAAAGAAGAGAGCAATTTGATATATTCAAATACTTGAATTACTCAATAAATATTCCTTTCAACCGGTTTGAGGCAAAAGTTGGCCCAATTCACGAAAAGATGTGCATTCCGACTGCATATACATGTAGATTAGATAAAGTGTCATCCGTCAAGATAACAAACGTTACATAAAACCTCCACAATGTAAGTTATAATGATTTATATAATACTCTACAAGTTATTTACAACGAAATTAAGTAATAGAGAACTTCAATTACGAAAGATTCACATAAAGTTCGTAAACATTTAATTACTTCTAGACGCAAATAACTAATAAAAAGCTAAGAAATTATTCTTAAAACTATTGAAAGTGTCATCGTCGCGTAATACACTAGTCACTATAAATATAGTGACTTTATTATATTTACAAAAACTACTATATATTCAACACCATATTTGATCGACCAGTTTACGTTGACCCTTGTTATGTGAAAGTAGATATTTAGTATACAAGTTTAAGGGACCTTGTTTGATTGGGTATTAGTTATAGACAAAATGGCACCGCCAGAGGTAATTGCATTGCGTTGCATTAAACGTCTTTATTTTCCTCAATTCAATACTTGTTTTTACTTTTTAAAATGTTAATTTGACAGGAAAGTTTGCAACGGCAATAGATGCAGTAATATAGAAAAAAAAACTACTTTTAAGTTTTATTATATTATATTATATTATTTTAATAATTTAATTATGTAAAAATAGTTTGTTTCTATAAATCTTTTATGCGTAGAATGGAACGTTTAGATATAATAGAGCGTGTTATATCTAGGCGATGTGTGTGTGCGTAGTAAATTGAAATACGCGTTGCGATTTCAAATGAGCCTTCGTTGCGTAAAGACATTGATGTAAAGCAAAATGTCATTACACCCGCCTTTTCCTTTTACGAACATATTATTAAAGCTTATCAAGCCCTAAATGTCACACTGAATCATTAATTAGTAAATAAAGGTGCAAATGAGCAAACCTTACGACTCTCATTGCGGTATTAAGAGGTTAAATTGTAAACTTTTATATTTAGGGTAGATCAGATAGTTACGGTCCACTTTGCAGATTGAGTCACAAAATTCTTCGTAATTATCATTATTGAAGAGTAAAATAGATGAAAGCATGTTTTTATTAAACGAAAATATTTTGTTTACACGAACATAAACATTTTAGACAGAGTATTTTATCAAATATAAAAATATTAGTCAATTAAAATTAAACCCCTAAAAGCACAGTTTCGGTCCACCTGAGACAGTTATGGACCACCTCTGGGGTACAGTTACGGTCCACCTTTATATGACTATAATAGTTATAAAATGATTATTATTTGTCATTTGTCTTGCCTTTTTGAACAGTAAAATTTATTTATATAAAATCAGAAACTAATCAAAATAATTTGAATTACCATTTTAATATAAAGAACACACAAAAAAGTCCTATTAGTATTATCAAGGATATTAATTTTACGGGTCTCTAGAATAGAATGCAAATCTAAATATTCGTGTAAATTGCTGAAATTTTATTGTTTCAATCATACACCTTTTTTCAATAATAATTTGGATAGCTGTTTTAAATATAGTTATTTCTTAACTTTCAGGAAATAGCATTTTTTCTGCGTCCTTTTCTAATAATGTTCTTTGGAAAATTAATGTAGTATCAAAAAGTGAGATCACGTAGAAAAAGTAAACTTTCTGTTAGATGCTTTTATTTTTTTATATTTTGATTATGTTCGTAGGATCACTAACTATAAGACTATCTTACTAAAAACGCGTTTTATTTTCCTTCCTTCTAGTCTACATAAGACTTTTACAATTTTTAAGTAACAAAGCAATGAAAGTTCAATAAACAATCTATTTAAGATTTGTTTCGAAATTTTTTTTTCGGAAATTTCATAAAATAAATTACCCATCCCTTTAAGAAACAGGGAACAATATGAAGTTTGGGTGGACCGAAACTGTATCTCGGCCTAGGTCCATAACTGTAAAGTGCTATGGCCATAACTGTACTCCCATACAAGCTTTAAGACAGTAGTAGTCCACTATATTTTAGGCCTTACGAAAATAATAATCGTTGTAATATCCACATAAATAGATACTAGAACATCTCTTCTATTAGACAAAATGATAAGAAAGCACATTAAAATTGAATAAGTAAACAAACTTCAATATTTAAAAAAAGCTGTCCTTAACAAAAGTGATAAGAAATTAACAATTTTTATCAGCTTCGCGCCTGATATATTTAGATCAGCCGTGGGTTTTCAAATTTATATTTTCTATTACTAATTTAGATATCAAATTTGAGAATATTAGTTGTAGCATATGTTTCTTGTGGTTTACTTTCAATTAATTTCCATAAGAGCTCCAAAACATACGTTTTTCTCTTAAGTGGACCGTAACTCCCCCCTGGTCGGAAACTGTCTGATCTACCCTATGTAGATTAAAAATGGACTGATCATAGATTAAAAATGTCAAAATTATTGAAATACAACCATAGACAACATTATCAAAGATTTACTTCTATTTTATCTTTAATAATAGTGTAATTCTGTGTATAAATTGATTAAATATAATGTGTACAAAAGGCGGGAGACAATAACCGGCTATCCGTGGCCGATCAGCGGCCATTGTGTCCGGCAACCTTCGCGGCGACCTCACCGCGAGGCCTCCAAACAATTTGTCGCATATCTCATACGCTCTCACTTCCTAGTTTCACCGAAGATGTTGAATAATTGAGATACAACTCATTGATGTTAAGAAATCTCAACTGATAACGTCCGACTTGGATCGTTGACTGAATAAAATATCAAGAAGTGAGCGTCCGCGTAAACAATATTGATCGACTTTTATTCACGTAATAAATTATTATTACTTAACTAATAAAGGATGCGTAATTATTGTGTATTACATTCTATTTTAACCTATTTCATGTATATTTTTATATTGAAGTCAAACTGACATAACAAGTTTAGAGCGTGTAAATTAATTTAAGATTTGTGTAACTTTCCTTCTTGATCCACTTCCGCAATCTGACTCAGAGTTTGCAAAAAGATACGAAGCTGGGATTCGAGTTAGTCATCGATACTGAACGTTTTCATCCGGCGTAACCGTAAATAAAGACGTTTAATCTGTCAGAATATTGGATTTCGTGACCGTTGAACCGAAGAGAACGGTTATTAATAGATTTGCATTGCAATACAATATCTTTGAATAGCCATGGAAACGGGATCAAAGATATTGCAACGATTATATAGAACTAGCTTTTGCCCGCGACTCCGTCCGCGTGAAATTTAAAAAGAATAATAAAGCAATGAAAAAATATAGCCTATGTTACTCACAGATAAATAACCTTTCTAACGATGAAAGAAAACAAAGTTTTCCTCTTTATAATATTAGTTAGTATAGATTGAATGAGTCTAAAACTAGAATATTAAAAAGGACCAAGGATTCAAGCATTTTCCTACTTAAAAAAAAACCACGTGAAACATTTGAATATGTATAAATAAATGCTTACAAAATGACTAGTATTTAAATCGAAATTAATCAGTGGAACAAAAAGGCGGGAATTAATAACGGTATGGCAACATCGTAACGTCATTTTTTCGCGGCATTGACACCAAAACGTCACGCGTATGTCAATTCGATTGATGTAATTATATAACATTCCGAAATCGAGTGCGTGGTCAATTAGAGGCTAGGTCGCATGATGACTGTTCCGCGAGCTATGAGGCAATTAACCACGTGCGTGATATGTAGGCCAACGAGGAATTACAGCTGAAACTGACGCATTTACAACGTCATGCTTTGACAGCATCCATAGACAACTGCGATTCTTAAGAAATGCAAATATATTTTTAGGTTACATATTTTATTTCTTTCTTAATGTTTGCGCACTATTCTGTGATATTTACATCCTTTTAGATAACAACATCCTGAGACAAAATTAGAAGATAGTTAAAATTTCTCGTATGATTATATTTCTAATCTCTAAAGGTTTTACTTGGATTTTAAATGGCAATAATTTAGTTTAATAACCATAACTTAGTATTTAAAACTTTACAGCGTTTTTACGTCTCGTATTTCTAGCTTTTCCATTTCTAGCCTCATCTTTTCTTAATGTTTATATTATTTTTTATGTTACTATTTACGAGGCTAGTCTTGTTTAGTTGTGAGGTTGGTTGGAACTCGTATTCACCGAGTTCACCTCGGAATTCTTGCAACTTTAATGATAAATAATTACACCACTACGTTGCTTAGTTGGTTTTTAACTTGGTTTTCAAACTAACATGGGACCTATAACTTTATAATGCAACTTGAGTATGTTAAAAAATATCGTTATATCCCTTGATTTTTTAATGTTGTACAAATGAGAGAATCGTTATTCTTAACTAGTTGTTTCGTATGAATTCGTTTGTAGGGATCAATTATTAATACTATTTCGGTGTAACTACGATCATCATCATACTAATATTATAAATGCGAAAGTTTAGATGGATGGATGTTTGTTAGAGTTTGTAGCCTAAACGGCTGAACGGATCTTGATGAAATTTGGCATAGACGCAGAGGATAGTCTGGAAGAACACATAGGCAACTCACTTTTTGTTTTTTTTTTAATTCCACGCGGACGGAGTCGCGGGCGAAAGCTAGTTATACTATAAACTACAATTAGTAGAAACTGTTTGAAGCTTGGGTAATAACTGCATTTATATGAGCTATTTTAGTTAGATATTATAACATCATTGTTAATGTAAAATTCAAAGCAAGTTTGAGGTTAAGTGTGACAGTTTAGAAATTGAGGGCTTGGTATTGCAAAAAATATTTTCGATGTTAAAATGAAAAATGTAATCAAACATGTCAAAATAATATTCACATCGTTTATGTGGTTCATGAGTAAAAGAAACGTCAAAGAAACTCTTTTCTTTGCAATTTCTCAACATCGTGCAACTTTATTCAAAGTAAAGCGAAGTTGTTTAAGCAGGCTCTGCGCGCCTCGCCGTCTGCGGCCGCTGTCACACGCGCGCTCGCTAAAAACTTGTATATATTTATGTTGCATCAACACTACGTGGAATGAATTATTATGTACCTTTGCCTTATGCCTCCAACATAGTTTCCAACTGCGAAAAAAGCACGAGCAACCAGACACGTTTACGCGGGCATTTCGACCACAGATAACAAAAGTAATCGAATTAATTTTGACAGTTATTATGCAATTGTTTTTTTTTTAAAACAATTGTACTATACTTTATATGATTCTGCAAAGTTGCGGTTATATTTAAACATTTCAATAGCACTGAATTTTATGTCATCATCTAATATTATAACGTCATAGATATCAGCCGTTGACACTTATATGATCAAGTCACTTACCTCAAGCGATGCAGGTGGCAAATGAGAGCAATGCAACCATTTAATACTCAACTAGTCCTTGTTTAAAAAAAAACCTAGACTATTCTTATGTAAAATTAAATGTTAACATAACTGGCAAGTAAGACTTAATTCAGTAATTTTGTCTATGGTACGTGTTTTATAAAACGTTTTTATTCCGCGTAGATGTGAATGTCAACGGTTTTTTGGCGGTTTAAGCGGGATATTTAAAATAAGTGACTGATGTAATTTAATATGGTATTCGTAACTGTACAGAGATGCATTGTGCGGCCGCGCCGTGATTGGCATAGACAAGTTAATGTGCAAATTGTTGAATTTGCATCCAGCATTGTTTGTCAGTTTGTGTGTTATAGAGGTGAGTAACACGAGTGGAATTCGCTAACGATCTATTAATCACGATGATTGACGTATGATAGTAAATTTGATGGATTGTTCATCTTCTGAACATTTACAAGGATAAACTGGGGAATAATAAATCAAATATTTAATGTATAGATCTAAATATGGAAACTCTGTGTACGTGTTATTATCGTACATTTGAAATTACAACGGGATGTGGACAGCTTATTGGTTTAATAAAGCGTAACAACTTATTTGCTATTACAAAAAGGCATATAATCGCCTTAATATGTTGTTTAAGTGCAGGCTGCGAGTCGCCGGAGCGCCTAGAAGTCTGTCGAGCGACGGTCGCAGTGGCCATTGGAAAATTGTCGTTATTATAAAGCAGCTAGTTTGGCAGGAAAGCAGTGGAACGTTCCCGGTCGTTTATATAAACCTGAGCACTGTCGTTTATTTGGATCAGTTGACGACTCCGTTGCAATCCGCTCCTCGATTTTCCGTTGCATAAAAAATGTTCAACGACTGCATTTAACCGGTTTCAAAACGCATTAAGGGGCTTTATGGATATGTTGTGTAAATAAAGGTTAACGGGGCTTGGGACATCAATACTTATACTGTGAACAGCTTTAACACAGATTATGTTGAGACCAAAATGTGAACGTAAAAAAAATTGCATTGAATAAAAACTGTGTTGTGTGGCCAGTGCTATAAATGAAATCGTCTATAAAAAAAGAAATATTAATTTACAGTCATGAATTTTCAAATTCATAACAAAAAAATGATCAACATTACGAGTCGTTTTCTTTATTTCTTGGCCCACCCTGAAAAGGCCGAATAAAAAAAGATAAGTATTCACGTCTACTTTTGCACGGGCGCTGGCCGGCATTAATCACAAACGTTCGGACCGCGATACAGATTAAAAAAATAAATAAATAAATACATAAATGGCGCTTTTCTTACCGACGTTATATCGCACCTTGACAAAGATGACACGTGTTTTATTATTATCGTATCAAGGTCGAGAATCGTGTGAATTGTGAAACGTCACGTGTAAATTTACGCTGGTCGGTTAAAATAACCAGACGGACTGGTTGGTTCTAGTGCCGTTGAACCGCACAGGTGGGCCTTGGATTACGAGAGATAAATTTAATACAGCATAATAATAGAGCCTTTACCGATTGACGCTTAAATATAGTCAGCGAGGCGGCTGAAACTGAGAGTTAATCGATGTAGGAAAAAGAGCGTGAATTTAAAAAAGATAAGGCGGTAAAAAGCTTTGCAGTTGCTCTGCCAAATTACCAATTCTGAATTCGTGTTTTATTTTTATTTCTCGAAAATATTTTTAGTTTATGGTCTATTTGTTATATGATCAATGACAAACATAAATATAGTCACCATTGTGAAGATATATTTTTAAAACATCGGGAAAATCCCTTGTCAGCGTAAATTGGAAAGCCCTGTCTGGAGGAAACAAAAAGTAAAGCGATTGACATTTAATGTAAATATGTCTTTTGACGTCAGAAATATACCAGTTTTTATTAAATACTTCCAGTATATTTAAAGACGTAAAAAACAAATATATAATATGTAGTGCAACAAACTTATATGACCCGGTGGCCATAAGTGACTCTGAATTATGATAGTGCATTAGCGCCCTCTGACAATGTCAAAAAAGCAAAGCAAGCAATTATCCTACCGTAACTGTACTGTTTTGTGTTTTATGTTATTCTCTACGATAGCAACGCCTCTTACGGTCCAAATAAATGTATCCTACTACAAGTAGAGTTCGAGAAACAATGTAGGCCAGTACTACGGAAATTTTGCGACATCAATTTTCTATACAAGTCAACATAATTAACTACATAACTAAAGGCGGAAATATGTACTAGGAAGCGGATACAAGGAATGCTTACAGGCATTATGTAAATGATAATTACAAATGCCCTGCACTAGTAATATTGAGACGACATAACCTGTGACACTGAAATTGTGATCAAAAACAAACCAAAGATAATATTATTAACGTAATTTATAACAGGAAAGTTTTTGAAATTCGAACGCGTGACGTAAAGAGGTCGGAAGCGATTCTAAATTTGAAATTTAACCGTTTCAAATTTTATTAACACAACTGTCATGGACTGTTATCTCTTTTACTTCCAAAGAGAATAAAAGGGACGGCGATATACATGTGACAGGCGCTATAACTATTGACATGTATATTTAGACGAAATTTTACCTTTTAAACCTTTTTCCCTATTAATTTAGTCATGTAAGGAATTATATTTTACGTCTCCTCATCGGATAACATAAGGATAACTTCCTTCCCTAAATATCCTTAAAATTATTATTGAATACCTAATTAGTGAATGAATTAAATTACATGACGTGAGTAATTCAGAAATTAACTAACCACAAACAATGATATAACGGTATTTTATATACAATTATGTCATCTGTTCGTACTACTCATCTCCCAAATAATAATTAATTTGTTTAAGTTAATAATACGCAGTACATAACGTGACAATCAGGAAATGTACCGTACTTCCTGTAATCAGTGGCATAACGGTTGACACTCCGACTCATGTCTCAATTCATGTATTTTTCCAACTATTATGATATATTTATTGTCTATGGATAGGTTTCTTGGCGCCATAAATCTATAAATATAATAAAAAGGGAGTGTCTGTTTGTATATCAATAGAAAAATTACAGATTTCGGGAAGATGATGTATTTGCGTTGCTGATAACGAAAATCGCATTTAAATTTTGTCTGTCTGTCTGTCCGCAAGCCGCGTTTTTTCCGGGTAATCTCCGAAACGGCTGGGCCGATTTCGACCGGATGTTCACAGAAGGGTAGCCGACATAGACGAGCATTTTTTTTTTACTGGCATATTATAGGCTATATTTTTTTTTAATTCCGCGCTGTCAAAATGGCGTAACTGGTGGTTCTAATTGGCGCTAACGAAGTTTGCGAGCTTATAATAAAATTGCCAGTATATTCCATCTTAAATGATTGTAGTTAATTAAACGAAGAATAGCTATCCCTAGGTCTTTTAAATAATTTAATACATTTTTAAAATAATAGATGGCGTTCATCGACTAAAATAGATCACGCATTTTCAAATTGTACAGAATAATGTTCTTTTAATTCAAAACAAATGACAGTAAAAAAGTTAAAATAATTATAAATGGTTGAAAATAATTTTCATTTAACCACAACTACAAAATTATTCGACCAATTAGACGTTTTTATTTTGTTTTCGTTTGAATTTAGAATCTGTCTTTGATCTTTCCATTTGCTTGCAATTTGTGTCACTGTTGATTCATTTATATTGATATTTGTCGCCTGTTGGTTTTATTTTTATGCAAAGATTCACTTAGTGTTAATTGCTGACAACTTATACTTATATTAGATACTAGGTGTTTCTCGCGACTTCGTCCACGTGAGAGAAAATAGCCTATGTTATGGTGGTGGTTTAATGGTGAAAGAATTTTTGTAATCAGTCCAGTAGTTTTTGAGTTATTTCTATACATACAACATCCAAAAACACAAATCTTTCCTCTTTATAATATTAGTATAGATAAGCTTGATATAAGGTTAATTAAAAAGATTTTAACGCTACGCGAAGCATTTGTTTTATTGTTTTTTTTATATTCAAAAATGAAGAGTTATCAGAACGTGCCAAAAATATTTAAAGCAGGTTATAAATTAATGAATTAAAAAAAAACGTCTAGAGGAAACTAAAGTGATAAATCAAGATAATAATATAAATAAAATATATTTCGAATTATGTGTAAAACGCGAAACGGTCAAAGCCGCTGTTTGTCGTGTCTTTTTTTCATTTCGTCGAACCGTCTGGCCGCCGCGTAAAGTTGTCATCTCCGTCTGGCCGAACACATTAACATCTTATTTATTAACCAACGAACCCTGAATCCTAACTGGCACTCATCCATATCATAGCGAGATTTTATAATAATGATTTTAATCGTTCATTCACGCGCCGGTCGCATGGCCTGTTCATTCATAATAGATTCGCGGTTTTTTTTTCTCGAATCTATTTTATTTAAAACCAGTTATACTAAGGAGGTTTTAATTAATTGTCAGTATTATAATAGCTATGAAATATCTGTTTTAATTTGATTATCTTAGTATCAGCTTTTATTGACATTTATAATGTTTATGTTCCGATTATGTAAGATGTGATTATTGTTTTTTTGCATACAAACACATGTTAACTGGAATAAACATTGCAATGTACACCGTTTGAAAGCTCTGGAAAAGCTATTCAAGTTCTAGTCAATAAACAAGGATAGGTAATTGTTATCTAAACTTTTTTCTTATTAGTAAATAAGATCTAATCAGAAATTCATATGAAAAATACAAATATTAAGTCTAAATTATAGAATAGCGTATTTATATTGAAAATCAAGGAAAGTTTATGTGATAAATCTAAAACACGCACATAATAAAAAAAGCTCTAGAGATAAAGCTATAAATTCACGAAAATAGTCAACTGTAAATCTTTTTAATTTCCATCAAAACGTATTTAAAAAATCTAACAAAACAATGTTAAATGTAAAACAAGACCACCCGTATTGTTGAATGAAGAGACGATTTAATTTTAGAGGCGGCTGTTTGCGCGAGGGCCCGGGTTCGAGTCCGGTCAGCGGCGAGGTTGCGCCGACCGCACGGGACTACCGTCAGCAAATACAATAGATGTCAATAATAATAATATTAATAGTGCGTGATTTGAAGTTAGGTTTTCAGTTATTGTGTATAGGAAATTATTTAATTTATGAAGGGCGGATATCGGAATTATAAAAACTTAGTAACCCATGTTCTTCCAGACTATCCTCTACATCTGTGCCAAATATTATTGAGATCCGTTCAGTAATTTAGTCTACAAACTCTAACAAACATCCATCGAAGCTTTCGCATTTATAATGACAAAATGAAGAAAGATAGTAAAATAACGTGAGAATCTTTCTGAATATTGATATAAGAAGCGTTCTTTAATTACTTTATTTTATTAATTAAAAAAATGACATAAACCTAAATATAAGATCAAAATTATTAACAAAAATATGTACTAACTTTCAACGCTGACTATACTCGTAGGAAGGTGATGGTTGCGGTTATAAACTGATACTACGGTGTAACATGCACACCTACATACAAACAGACATACATACTATGTTAAAGTTACTTTAATAAAATTCAAATTTCGAACAGCATTAGTAAAAAAAAGACGATCGTGATAAAAGAATCAAAAGAAAAAAATGCAGTCAAACTTAAAAAGTATTCTTTAACCTGAAACAGGTTCTTTATATCAGTCAGTGTTTATTCGTAGAAATAAGACTTAAAATCAAAGGTTATTTTTAGAGTTGCGCCTCTCGTTACGATTTACAAGCGCCAAAGGGTAGACAACTTGTATAATATTCATAAATCTTCAATAATTTGATGTCCCACATTAACCAAGTGCGAGGCAGTTAGACGATATTAAGTTACGTTAGCTGAACGTGTTTTTATATTTATTTTTGGTGATATTTAGCTCTACCTAATCAGTGTTTTGATAGATTTATTTATGGATTTTGACATTAAAAAAAATAAAAAAACACATGGTATACTATAAAATAAAACGAAAAACATAAAATTTAACATCTTAATTAGGTTTAGGTTAGTTATAGAGAACGCGCACAACTATGATTGAACTATCGCACAACTGTTTAGTCTCGCTTTGATTCCTATGAGCTTAGATGGAGGTATACACTACTCGATTTTTAGTTGTACTAAACAGTTGGATAGGCTGCGAAACAATAGACAATCGCACAGTTTTGGAATAGTTTATTTAAAGGTGTGGTCTCGCTCTTAATCTACACTTGTGGCAACCCTAGTTAATCATTAATCTAAGTCAGATGGTATGACTGCGCGCCCTTCGGTGTTTGCATCGTTAAGAGATCTGTGCATCCAATATCCGAGGACGAACTGACCTAAATACAAACAGCCTACATTTGTATTATTACTACAGGCCTTATTTAAATACATAGAAATCAACACTTTTTTAATTTTGATAATTAAGACATAACTCATAGAAAGTAAAGCGTAATAATTTTCTATTAATATTAAGTGCTACACACTAACTTTATCGAACGATAGTTTAGTCAATCGCGAATCAATATGAACACGTATGGTGGTACACATTACATCGACTTTTGTTTTGTATAATTTTGGTTTGACAGCCCGAAACGATCAAACTATCGGTTGATAAAAAGTCTCTAGTCTACAAGCGCTCTTACTCATACTTTACGGGGAACATAGACGGGGAAAATATGACCAATAAATATCAATATACTTCCCAATGGGAATACTTGTAACAATATTGATTTATAGACTTTCAATAAAAATATCTTAGCGCCTGATTTACCTTGTAATATAAACGGTATTGTTTAAAATCATGACCTTTACATTTTTCATTCGTAATAATTTCCATATGACCTTTGTCCAAATCAATTCATGAAATTAAAAGTAAAAACTGTCACGTTTTTTTTTAATTTTCGAAAGACAAAGGAAACAATTGACATTCAGCCAAGGCAGAATGTACGAGCATTTTCGTATTTAATTGTATCAGGACACATTGGCAGGCAATGGACTCACCGAGAATGTCGACCGTGGTCTGTGTAGGAAAGCGTAGCCTCGCGTCCAACAGGAAAGTGAAATATATAACAGTGATAGCAATTCAAATCCAGTTTATATACATAATGTTGGAATGAATCGCGTACTGTCGTATGGTTAGTACATGGTTGATTTTCCCCGCTTGTCGGTTTGCGTGTGTGCGTTGGCTCGAGTTTCACGTTCGCATGTCGATGTGCGAGTCAACTGTGCCAGACTTCTTGGCAACGCGCGCAATTGCATCGCTTAGGACTCGTCTATAGGTGAATATTTTGTAACTATTACAAAGTTTAAATGTAAATATTTTTAATCTATGTGCAAAATTGTTACTCTGGGAGACAGATAGAATTACAATCTAATCCTGCTATTCCCATAACCTCTTATTGACATCAATTTTTTCCGTTTACTCCGTACATAGAAATTTATTAAAACGTCCAAAATGTCATTCAACATGTATAAAAGAAAACTATATAAGTTACTTGAGGAACTGAAACCTATTATTATGAAAATAAACTTTTTTTACATTGACGTTTAAAATATAGAGTATACAAATAAAGTTGCGTCTAGACGCGTCCTATAGTTAAACAAGCGGCCGTGTGTGGCAGCAACAGTATGGCGTCTTCACTCAGACAAGTCGACGCCGCACAGCACAATGTGTGTTTATTGCACCGACACACTCGTGAAGACGCGATGACATTTATGTTTATGGTGGGAAACGTTGAATGAACCATATGGTAATGGCTAATTGAGAACGGCTAAGGAATTTGTGTCGCTTTAATTACAGTTCTTTTTTTAATTATTTTATATTTAGTCTGCATTTTATAACTGGCCAGAAATAACATTGTTTAAAAAAATGTGTAATTGTTCTTTATGTCATAGACTATTTTACACTTTTAATTAAATTGGTCATAGATTAAAACATTTTAAATGTGTCAAATGGAATTGGCGCGTAGTAAAATAATCCGAGTGAAGGAAATCGCGGGCGAACTGAGATTTAATTAACCGATACCGCAACACCTTTCACTGAAGCTTATTAATAACTGGGTGTGAGAGCAAAGGAGGAGGGGCTTGTCTATTTAAACTAAATGTTACGCCCTTTACAAGTAACTCTACTTGCAATATTTGATTGCTTGGGATTAGTTAATACACGTTCGATGTTATTTAAAAGATTCCTTTAGCGACTTTAAACTAACCTAACACACTTTAAGATTGATAACTTAAGCATGTTTTACTTAACATATATTATAATTTTTAAATAAGCACCTCAATAAATTTAAACACAAGTAACATTATCTTATTAATAAATTTAATTAAACGTCTATAAATACGTAACAAAAGTTAAAATAGAACTTTAATTTACATAATTAGTTATTCGATTCGATTATACAGGGTCAATGAACTGATAATTAAACTATTGGGAATATAAATGATTTAGTACTTGTCCGACAGATGGCGGTGAGACTTTTGGCAGACGCCGTGGTGTAAAATTAACTGTCCCCGCGACTTCCGAGACGCGAGGGCAGACGGAACACGACGTCCTTCTCGAAATTAAACGAAATTTACAATTTTCGGACAAAATTAAAATATATCGCTAGAACTGAATCTTCTGAGATATCCATTTCAAAAACTTTCGTAAGAATTGCAAGTGATTTTCGATTTGTCTATTGATTTTGTAAACAATTGATAATTCTAACCTCTTATGTGATCAAGTGTGTTCATTAGTTGACCAAGTATCATATATTTACCACCACGTGTTTCTAGAACATTCCCTGACGATTATACAGCAGGCATTGATTTTTAAAATCGACCGGTCTGTCGGCACACTTGTCGGACGTCGCGTCTCGCTACGCGGATCACTTCATGGGACATCGATGATCGTAAATTGAGACGAATGGTGTCAACATCAAGAAAACATCGATTTATAGAGATACTTAAAGTATGAGATAATTATAAAAATGATATTTTATTTTGTTGTTGCTTTAACTGGACAAAATCGGACACTAAAGGACCACTAATTTTATTTAATTCTATTTAATTAGTATTTAATTCTACAGTTTGCGGGAAAAGCTAAATTCAAAAAGCTTTAACGATCCGGATATGAAAGTGTGAATAAAAAATGATAAGATAATTTTATATTCCAATATTTGGAACAACAGGCGACAATATTCGTAAGTAACTTACGAAACAAGTATAATATAAAGAATAAGCCTGTAGATGAGCAAACCACAGATCTCGGTAGCTTCAATCGGCTTACTTATTCATATTGGTTAAGCTATTCCCATAAAAATACCAACTTACCAAGTTGCGGTCACATAAAAGTCGAATACTTTCATTGTTCCGAGAACAATACTACGTTTGGAAGCATTCTCTTATATCTGTGTTACACATTATCATAAATCTTTTAAATTTATTTATCAAGGATACATTCAAAAATTTAAACAGAATTCTTTACAAAAGCTATCAATACAAGGTCCTTCTATTTACAGAGTAACAGTCAATTGTTTATCAATGTACTTAAACGAAGGCGGGGCCTTTTTCTAATCAGATATCATACTTAATTCCAATATTATAAAGAAGAAAGATTTGTATTTTTATATGTATTAAAATAACTCAAAAACTAATGCCGATTTCAAAAATTGATTCACCATCAAAAAGCTACTTTATAGTTGTGTAATATAGACTATATTTTTTTACAATTATTAATTTCGCGTAGACAAAGTCGCGAGCAATAGCTAGTACTTAATATAATAGATTCGAAAGTTTGGAAGAATGTTTGTTACTATGTAACTCCAAAAGGCTCAACGGATCTCGATGAAACTTGGAACAAACGTAGCATATAATTTGGATTAACATAAGCTACTTACTATAATTTTAATTCTGCGTGGAAGAACTCGCGGCAAAAAGCTATTAAATGCTACGTCACAATATAGCAGACCTACGTAAGATCTATTAACTCGGCATGCGATGCTATTAATTGCAATCACCGAAATAAACTCAGCAACAAAAGCGTACGAGCGTACGACCCACAAATGACAGGAAATTGCTCTATAAATAAGAGTTCTTAAATTGAACTAAATATGTCCACGTTCCGTACTTTCAGGAAGTGAAATATAAACCAATATCTAATATGAAATTAAAAGTCAACAACTCATTTACGTCTACTGAGGGGCTCGAAGGCCTTTAAGGGTGATAAGAACTTAGTCAACAACGCTGGTTCAATGCGGGTTGACTTCACACACCATATGTTGTAAATTGCATCACGATTTCCTTCAACGTAAGAACGTCGAAGTGTGCGTCAGAAATTAAACAGTATTATAATAGTCTTTATGTAGTCATGTAGAGGTTATACATGAACAATTGAGAGGCGTTGGCACGCACCCAAAAGGATACTAACCTTTGTATGACTAGACAATCACAAGATGGAGCCACTTGACTTCTGATTTCCCCAGACTTTTAGACTCGTTTAAATACAAACTGTTGCCAACGATTTTTTTTTGTTACAGTTGCTAATATATTTAAATATAGCTTTTTTTATACAATAAGGTGGCAAACGAGTTAGCGGCCACCTAAATCCGCCAAAATGGCGAAGCGACCGCTGCCCATAGACATCCGCTTTGCAGATGCGTTGCCTACCCTAAATCGACGGAGGAGGACACGCACATAAAGAAGATATTTCCCCGTCCTATGCGTCTCCTCCACTGTCAAATCCACTTTCTCATCCAATCCTTTCCTTATAAGAAAAGGGTGGAATGGGGAAGGGACTAAAATTGGGCCTCCAGCACCACACTCATCAGACGAAACGCGGAATTCCTTCCACTTCACGCCTGTCTTTTGTGTGGTCGTGGTATTCGTGCGAAGATGTTAAAGCGGGCTCTACCATAAGTGTTAAACTCTTTAAGCGAGAGTCATTGCCTAGTCTCGATGGTTTTAGCACCTAAAATGTCTATAAGAGAGAAATAGAAACATCCTTAAAATGGTTAAATGTAGTTAAATTCTTAATTTAGTCTTCGTTATATAAGCTTTGTTAAATTACTTAAGGTCATCGACATCAAACGTACGAAATAAAAAAAGCTAATCGTAAAATATTGCCAAACGTAATCATTGAATCATAATTAAAAGTGCATTTAAATTTAATTTCAAAATCTATTGAGATTATTTTTTTCAATCTCCAAAACGTTAAATTGATTTTCTAAATGCTCGATTCGATTAATCGTTGCATTCATTTTTATTTAATCGACTAGAGATAGGGGATTTGATAAATCGATTTAAGCCACTCGATTCGATGGCGTCCAATGATTTATTCGAGTGTTTCCGTCGTATCGAGTGAATCATATGTGAGATATAATGTATTTATTTACGGTGTTCCTCGAAAACTGAATAACGAATGCCCGCTGATTTCGAGGAGGTCAATCGACGTACAGTCTACCACTCAGAGGTAACACTGTTGAGTACAGTAACAACTCCAAAAGTAATATACTCGTATTTATTTATGCATGATGCTGTTTTGTTGCTGATTGTACGAGACTAAACGAATGGCATACGATCAAAATCATAAATTTTGAATTACTCGGAAATAAAATATGAATGTAAAAGTTTTTGCAGTTATTTTCTTTCGAGTCATGTCTCGATTTTATTTAAGCGATATGAAAGGGTCTTGTTATATGCATTTATATGGCAATATAAAACAATATTCTTACATTAAGTACTATAAATTACGTATTTCTATATAAGAAAGTTTAAAAAATGATTCATCGATTATTAATTTATACAATGACTTAAACCGCAAAAAAATCCGTTCTTTTACCAAAAGAAGCCTTGTCCTAGTGTCTAGCTTTTTAAATACGTTTTCTTTTGTAAGTTCGCTTTGTTAAATAAACAAAAACAGTAGACAGCATGTCTAACAATCGGTATGAATGGAAATAACTTTAAAATGACTTAAGCTATTAAGATAAGAAATGGTAAGTTTAAGTTGCTTTTTATCTTATTCCAAAGCTTTATGCAATACTTTAAAATCGAATATAACTAGGTAACTACATAACTATAAACATTGTTAAGTAAATTCATATTTTTTAATTCAATTTATTTTACTACTTAATACCAAAAATTATCTTGACCTTACACAGATTTACGACGGAATCCATTAAAAGTGTTAACTTACGGTCCCTGATACTCGTCACTTACCAACTTGGTAGTTGGGTAGGTCAAATGTCAACAATATAAGGGTTAGCTTTTAGTGATAACACTACAGCGTATCTTAACACTCAAATGACATTTTATATTATCAGGAATTAAAAAAGAAACATGTATGTAAATGAGTACAATGTGCATGTTATCTCTTTGTACTACATATAATACATTTTTTATTTAAACATAGCGTTTAAAAATACAAAATTAAGAAAAAATCCAATTTTTTCATTTATAATTTTGTTTCGTTCAGTGAAGGCGAGTTGAGTAGCAATTCCACATTATTACTGTAAAATGAAGCATAGAAAATATTGTGTAAAACGTTGTAATCGATACTTCTATACTAATATTACAAAGAGGAAAGATTTTTATTTTTGTATGTATTGAAATAACACAAAAAATACTGGGCTGATTATAATTCTTTCATCATTAAAAAGCTACGTTATCAGTGAGTAACATAGGCTACATTTTTTATTATTTTTTAATTCCGCGCGGGCGAAATCGCGAGCAACAGGTAGAAGGTAGTAAAACAATACTATCATATCCGCTGCGTTTATCACTGTAGTCGCACCCTGTACTTGTCTAGTGACAAACTCATCGCTTCCGCGTACTCATATCGAGTCGGAGTTGGTTTACAAATGCCTCACGTGACGCGACTCTTGTGTGCATTCGGTTAACTAGTCGATGTACAATTTCTACCTTTTATTAACTTTCACTTCATTTAGTTGAAAACTAAATATGACTATGGCTTTAATGATTTTTTTTCAAGTTAATAAATATTGCTAAAGCATTTACTACGATATAGTAATAGATTTTAGTTTTGGCGGCGTAATAAAAGTTTTATTATAAAAAATTACGTTACTACAAACATGTTGATTATTAAAAAGGTTAAAAATAGTAAATTCTGAGTAACCTTATTAAGAAGGTTTATAAAATTTCAACTTACTTGTATATAAAAAGATTATAAATCTATACGAGAAAGATATGTAACTCTACATAGAGTTGAAACAGAACACAAAGATGATCTTTATTATTATTAGTGATAGTGACGTCACTGGTTTTAATAGTGACGTAGTGTATCTGCATGTAAGCTAAGACCTAATTTATGATAAATTATTACACATATTGGGTACAAATATATTTATAGTTAAGGAAACGATTCAACATTCAATTAATCGTAAAACCAATTGTTTTCATGTAATTGTACGCTATAAATAATTTCATTGAATACTTATTAATAGGACCGCAAATAAATTAATAAAAGAAAGCGGAAATTAATAATTTATAACGATAATTGGTTTAGTAGAGGCTATAAATCTTTATAAGTAATTCTAAAATTGGAAATAAGTAATTAAACAAGTCGATATTATTAATAAGGTTATTAATTTTAAAGAGCGGTAATATCGGATTTCAAACAGGTGTTCGGTCAAATTCAAATTAAATCAGAATTATGTGGCCATTATTAATTAATATTTAATTTGGGCACATAAATATAATTTGTTCGTTATTTAGCGTGACAAATGCACATTATATGCTAATTACACACCTGTGTAGAGCATGTGTTTATGTTAATAATATTGTTTGTGTCAAATGTTAATTTCGGATCAAATTTCTTGTACGTCACTTGAAAATTAAAAAAAGTAGAGATATAAATATGAGATTTCTACATTTGTATAAGGTTTAAGCAAACCTTTACTAAATAAATTGAGAATCTGCTTAAGTGAAAGAAACGGTTCTTATTGTGTATGTATGTATTGTAGTCTAGTAGCTTTAATACACGTACGGCCGGATTCTGAAAGGAAAAAACTCCTCGCGTCGTAAGCACTGCTTTTAATCTGTCAGACGTGTTTGACTTTTAATTTAGTACGCTGTTGTATATTTAAATGTCGTTTCATTAATCGGCCGTTATTATCGTAGTAGTCTTTTATGTATTAAATTTAAACTATTCATGTAATTATGTTGGGCAAAATTGCTTTAAATTAACTAACTTCCTATTTAATTATATGTCAAGGCGAAAACTTTCAACATTGTAAGCGATTAATTTAAGTTTAATAGAATGTCTGTAACAAGATTGGAATTTTCGTCATTATCCTTGTGACAATAAAGTCGAAAATAGCATGAAATTTATTACCTCAATATAAATAATCACGTTAAGAATTCTACTAATAAAAATGTTTAAAATCTTTTAACCAATATTTTAAAGTTAAGTTAATTTTAAATTAACAAATTCAATTTAAGATATTTTACATTTATTTAATATAATATTTTATAACCGTATTCTCAGCAATATTAAAATGTCTAAATCATTTTGATCATAAAAAATATATCAAACGAAAATATTTTTTATTTATAAGGTAAAAATTTTAATCAGTGATCGTTGATGTCTTTTATACGACGATATTGAAAATGATAGTTAACAAGAATGTTAAAAAAAAATTACTATAACAAGTATTTTATTTAGAAATTAAACATACTACAACTTCTTTGAACATAAAATTATTCCATGTAACAATTTTTTTTTAATTGTGGTAACATATTTCCGATAACTGAAACATTACTGAAATCATGTTTCCGGTTATGTTCGAACTTAAATTCAAATTCATTTAAACCATGATTTTATAATACTGTAAATTATTCTGATAAGAATTTTTTTTTTTTTTTAATAATATAAGATGGCAAACGAGCAAGCGATCACCTGAATCAGCCCAAAATGGCGAAGCGACCGCTACCCATAGACATTCGCAATAGCGGAAGCGTTGCCTACCCTTAATCGACGGAGGAGGAGACGCACATAAAAAGGATATTTCCACTTCCTATGCGTCACCTCCGCCGTCAATTACACTTTCCCTTCCCATCCTTTCTCAAAAGAAAAAGGGTGGGAAGGAAAAGGGACCAAAGTTGGGCCTCCGGCACCACACTCATCAGACGAAACGCGGAATTTCTCCCACTTCACGCCTGTCTTCTGTGTGGTCGTGGTATTTCACCGGGCGAGCCGACCCATTCGTGCGAAGATGTTAAGCGGGCTCTACCACTGTCAAGAAAAATCACAAACCAAATCATATTTACTAATACTAAATATTTTAAACACAAATGTTTGTATGGATGGATGTTACTACGTATCTCCAAAACGGCTTAACGGATCTCGATGTAATATAACACAGATGTAGAACATAGTCTGGGCGAACACATAGGCTTACTAAGTTTTTTAAATTTGCGCTTACGAAGTCACAGACAAAACATATTAAAACAAAATAGAATAAAATTGGCAATAGTTTTATCGTCATATTAAAACAAACAACCGAGGTATGTAATATTTAAAACTTTTACAAAGTAGACAACCCTAGTGGTGTTAATGCAAAAAACAAGCAGACTTATGTCCGTCCCACATTCATATATGACTCAAAGCCAATAATTGTTTAGCAAATATAACGACCATGTTATCACGGATCAAATGCATAACCTAAAAACGTAATATTTAATAACTATAAAACTTCTCATAAAGGATTTAGAATATTAAAAATTGTTAAGTGAAACTGTCGTAATTTATCTTTCAGTTTTACGTTTTCCTATAACTCCCACTTTACAAATTTTGTTTATTACGTTGGTAATGTCTGAAACAAACATTATGTGACTTCTCTCATAATATCCGAAAATATTGAGATTTTACTAATAATTAGGAATTGTGTATGTTTGGAATTGGATGGATGTTTGTTAGAAGGTTTCCTAAACGGCTGAACAGATCTCTATAAAATTTGTCACAGATATAGAGATCAGTCTGGAAGAACACACAGGCTGTTTTTTTTAATCCTGTATGGACGGAGTCGCTTGCGTCAGATAGTTATAATATATTTCTGTACGGACACTGGAAACTAATATTGAAAATTTTCAACGAAGTTCTAGAAAGTAACATTACAATGTAAGGGAAAGGAAAATATTTCGTACAAGATCAAAGTGATGTCAAAATGCGTTATCAAAATTCTTTCACGCTTCTCACGTATGACCAGGTTATGTTGGATTACTGAGACATTAGATAAGAAGTATACTCGTATGTAAATTCTACATGACTCTACATCAATTATGAGCACATATGTAATTTATATTTTTGTATTAAATTTGATATTATATGAAACTTCAAGTCAATCTTTTGCACAAATCGTTCAAAGAGATCAGTTATCACAGTTTACAAAGTTTTTTTCATTGATGGCTAAGGCCATGTATTAAGATATGATGAATTTGGTATCCATGGATTTGACGCTGCACCTTTTATATTTTAAATGCATGAAATGTCAATATTTATCAAATATACTTCGATATCCATTCTAAATCCGATACTAATTCTTAGATAAATCCCAAGATAACTATGAAGTGTGACAGATTATAAGAAAAGAAGTTTACCTTTCACGGGACATGAGATATCATCGAGATAACTTTATCCCGTTTATCGTCTACCGCCCGATTCGCGTAAGAGATAAAAGAGATCGCGGTCAGATAACAACCGATCTCCTGATAATCCGAACCAATAAAAAGTACTAACTACAAGTAAATAAGACGCTTATGCAATAAAACTTAAATTACCGAAAAATGTACAAACGTACTGGCCGGTTGCGAATGCAACTGTATTATGTCACTGGTCGCTTATAAAAAATCAAGGCCGGAATTATAATATATTAAAAAAAAAACCGTATGTCACACGCGTGTCCACCGCGACCGCGACGTAATCAGATGTGGAAGAGGAGCCGGCGGCGACAGGCGCGCCGCGCCGCGGGCGTCGGGTTACGGCCGCGGTGGACACGTCGCCGACCGCCGAGATACAGTGAAAATTATTCTACTCACAGTTTATACTGTAGAGCACGATGTACACAAAACACTTTCGCGCGTTCGTACTGCGGGCGGCGAGCGGCGAGCGGCAAACGGCGAGTATGGACGGCGGGTACGGTCACTTTGAACACACTCGTGCGAACTGAACAGCGTGCGTTTAAACTTTGAGTCGTTCGGTCGCCGGTTCAAGTATATATGGGGCGGTAAACGCCGCCATTGGCCGGTCCTCGACGCGCCCGCCGTACGTCACGCGTACGTCACGCGTCCACTCGAAAGCCTACAATTTTTTTTTAGTAAAAAGTCGCCCATCTCCCACCTGTTGTCTACCAAAGTGAGGCATCTGAACGATTGACCTCTACTTTGGGTTCCATCGGCCGCAACTCGGTAGCGACCGTTTGTGAAACGATTTTTTAATTGACCCGTTTGATGGAAATTTTATGATATAAGTTGTATGACTGGAACGTTTCCTTCCAATAAAAGTCTGTCGTTTTCTATGATTATATTGTTGTTCGTCTGACGGAAAAATTAGATATTGTTTTCTCGTATTTATACACTTTATGATTTTTTCCATTACCTTACCCTTCTTAAGTAAAAATGTGCAACCTAGAGCTTTAGTAATGGAAGTCTTCGTTCGTATCGTGTTTCGGTTACACTTAAAAGTTTTAGAGAATAAATTACAAATATGCCTGTAAAATCAATCGAACTGTTCAGTTAAAATTGTACGTCTTTAGCGGGCTTTAAATATGTATATAGCAGGGAATTAAACTTCTATAGTTGTAGAAATATATTTTTTTAAGATAAAACCAGCAAAGACATCATAAGAGTAGATATTTCGAGTTTAAGATTAAGGAAATTGAATAATTATCATCCGCACTTGATACATCAGCTAAATTCTACTTGTGTTGAGGAAAATGTTATTTTTTTTGTAAATAGAAAAACCACGCATTTCCCAGTGTGCAAAAAAAGTCATAGTTGGTTTTTTGGTGTACGAATAAATATTAACAAAAATAAGTAACATTTTTCAATGAGTTAATTTTTTTTTTCTAGAAACGCTACAGAGCAAGTTTGTGTCTGCGCTTTAACAGTGATTGCAGTGAGTATAGTCTGACAAACTTTTCTGACCCGGTGGGTATAAGTGAAACTAAATTACAATAGCAAATTAGTGTCCCCTTTTAAAGTTTAATGTGTGCAAAAGATGCTTCTAGAATGTAGGTGTCTAATGTCTTATTTTATATACCTAAGTTGGTTTAACATATTTTCAGATAGATTGAAATGCGGTAACAACAAAGTTTCAACCGGGCCAGTCAATTTTGTCGCACTATATTGACATTTCGGGTGAGAGGGCCTGCCAGTTACCTGCGACACCGTCTGATGCAATTCGGGCGCTCTCTTGGCATACGTCTCTAGCATGTCTACGCTGAGAATAGACAATTAATTTTTTTTTCGCTTACAGCCTTGTAAAGTTGACCGCTTTTTTATGCAACGCAGGTGTCAAGGTTTATAGTTTTAGACTTCGTGTGTGAATTTTTAGAGAGAAATGATTTTTACATTTGTTATAACGATGAATAAAGTTATTTGTTTAATTACGCAAAGAAATAACAATGTTTCAAATTCTCGTGATTGCCTCTATAGTTTTTGAGAGCGCGCACACCTTTGACTAAACTATCGCAGAACTGTTTAGTCGCGCTTTGAGCTAATATGGAGGTGTGCACACTACTCGATTTTTTGTTGTGCAACTAAACAGTTGAATTGGCTACGAAACAATCGACAATCGCACAACTTTTGTGCGACAGTTTAGTCAAAGGTATGCGCCCGCTCTTCTTGTTTGATATTAAACGAAAATATGGTAATAAGTCTCACATGTTTTTATTATTTCTGATTGTAAATAGAGTTATGCTCTTCTATACACATAAGTAACTTTTGTAATAGAGTCATGATTGGTTTCTAAAAGATTGTACGATAAAGGTATGTTTAAGCTTTTAAGTTTTGTGCAAAAGTTTTTTTTACTTTTTTTATGTTTAAGACAAGACGTTTATTAGACGTACCTCGTTTACAGCCACGCGCCTGTCGAGTATTTTATCATAAGATTATACAACGGACAAAGTAGTCTCAGATAAGTATAATCTAAAATTCACAGATATTCACAGATACTGTGAAGCATCCGAATTGACGAAAAATGTATAGATAATGTAATACGTAACTCAGCACCACACAAAACTATGTAAACAATCTTACTAATAGAGCGAGAGTTTGGATGGATGGATATTATTAATTTACTCTAGAACATTTCAAGGTAAATGAATGAAAATAAGTACAGATATAGAATGTCTACATATAGACTACATAACTACTTAAGTTTTTTTAATTTCCATGCGAACGATATAGGAATACAAAAGTTTTCCTCCAACCTTTTTAAGCATCTTCTTGTTTCAATTTGTAGATTCCAATCTCTATTTCTTTATGGCAAAATAGCTTTAGCAAAAAAAAAGCAAGTAGCCTATGCGTTCTTCCATACTATCTTCTACATTTTTGCCAAATTTCATCGAGATCCGTTCAATAGTTTAGGCTACAAACTCTAATAAACATACATCCATCTAAACTTTCATATTTATAATATTAGTAATCTGAAAGATGTTTTTATACATGCATGAAAGTGTAAACTCTCGATTATACATGTACAACGCGACATCTGACAACCCTCTTTGAAGTTGTCAGATGTCGCCTTGAAATGCCGCTCACTTGGACCGTATCCTAGTCATGTAGACAACTTGAAACCTTTACAACCATTATATACATACCAATGTAATAACCGATTAATCGATAAAGCTTATTCAATTTTCACAATCGAGATATTTTGTGTATATATCGTGTATATTATATATTCATACTGAACGAATCTTGATGAAATATGGCATAGATGTAAAGCATAAGTGTCCAATTTTGTCGATATCTGTTAAGTTCCGATACCTACTAAATAACATCCATTCATATAAACTTTCTTTTTTATAAGATGTAGCTAATATTTTGTCTCTACGTTTACTGTAAGTTCCAGAAATACGTAGCCATTTTACTTATGTTGTTAAATATAAACTTTTAATGAAATTGAACGATGTATTGGTGATTGTTGTTAAAAGTGATTCAATCCCTTACCATCTATTAAACCATTAAAAGGACTGTCTTAAATACTGTATTTTCAGTTCTTTAAGTGATCCAAGGAGTTTTTATTACGAAGGTCATTGAACTCGAATAAAATGCAATCATGTGTACTTTACGATGCAACTTTTGACGTTGCATTTAAGACTTTGAGTTTATGTGCAAAAGGTTAATTAGTGCTATTTTAAGTTGGGTGTACGCGTAAAAACCCTTGCTATTGTATACATCTACACGAAAGTGATAGATATATACGAAGATGCAGTTGTGTGAAAGAAATGAAGAATTTTTCATGGAAAAATTTATATTTTGGGGGACGAAATATTTCCATGTTGTGGTGATTTTCTGCAACTAATAAAATTGTGTTTTTATGTCTCGTTATTGTGTTAAATAACTGGTTACATTACTATGGTAATTCTTACATATGTAAACTTGTGATAAAAGATTTTAAATTCACAATCTGTTCTGAACGTTAAAATGAAAAAAAAAATAGCGTCAAAACCTTGCGTTATAAATAACTAACTTTCGCCCGCGACCCCGTCCGTGTGGAATTAAATAAAACAAATCTAAATAGTGTATGTGTTCTTCCAGACTATTCTCTACATATATGCCAAATTTCATCAAGATCCGTTCAGCCGTTTAGGCGGCAAACTCTAACAAACATCCATGTAAACTTTCGCATTTATAATAATGATAGCGTTACAGTACCTTTAAAAAGGAATGATTTTTAAAATCTATCAATAAATTTAGACCATATACAGAAATAAAATAAACATGTATACATACCCGAGGAAAATATCACACTATCTTGTCTTCGAAGTAAAAAGTGTTGTACTAAAACTTGTCCACAGATGTTTACAAGAATCGTTTGTACGCGATGATTCCTATTTAAGATGTGCAGATAAAAGACGGCATTGACAAATATGTAAAACTCATACATATTGAACAACCGTGAAACATCGCGGATTGTTTGATGAGATTAAAAACTCTCTGCTATTATTTACTCTGTGACGATTTTATGATATAAGGCAGAGCACACACGAGGCAAGTGATATTTAAAAAAAAACTTTCTAAATATAAATATTCCTCGTTTGGAATTGATTGTAATAGTTAAAAGAAATGAGACAGGGGTGGATTTCAAATTATTGATTTGAATATAAACTTATTTAATAACTCAAGTTGTACTATTTTCTACTTTTAAATTCATTTCTTATCCTTGTTAATTTAATTGTATTCATTTTAAAAACTGTGTAACAGTCTTTATGTAAATATAATATACAGAATCTGTATATTTCAGTGAGATTTGTGAAACGTAAATATGTTATTGGTCCATAAATATAATTAAAATCCGTCCAAGTACAAATAAAGCATTATTTGTGTTTGTTTTATTCAACAGTGTGTACGTGGTCTTATGGAATACGGCATCCGTCACATGACGAATTATATCATCGTAGTTCATTAATTGTTTGTTGTCGTCACAAATGTAACAAGAGAATTCTATTTATGCTTTGTAAGTTTAAAAATATCAGAACAAACGTGGAATCGCATAATTTAATAAGAATTCTTTTCAGCTATCAACTAAAAACAGACGACTGTGGGACGTACATATATGCCTTATTAATTCATAAACCATTTTTTATAAATTACTTTTCTTAATGGACTCAATCCTCAAACTTACCTTTGTCTTTTATTTGCTTTAAAATATCATCATCAGCTCACTATACGTCCCGCGGAGGAGCTCGGAGCCTACCCTAAGTTAGGGTGACTAGGTTTTACTCACCCACGCTAGCCAAGTGTGGGGTGGTTGACTTCACACATGTCTTTGAATTTCTTCGCAAATATGTGCGGGTAACATACGATGTTTTCCTTCACCGTAAGAACGTCGAGTAAATTATGTACATATGAAATTCGAAAATTACGTTAGTACATGGGATTCGAACCCAGGACCTGTAGATTGCAAGTCAAGTGTCCAAACTCCTGAGCCACCGACGCTCACTTTAAAATAGATATAAATAAATATAGATCGTTAAATTTAGTACAAATTAACTTGCGACCGCAAAAAGTTTATTTCCGTATGAATGGTTTTAAAAGGGGGCTACTTTTCTTATTGTCGTCATTGGAAACTTCGGTGAATCACGTACGAAGGAACAACCTAAAAGTGACTCTTTACCCTTCTAAATTAGGTACATTTTAGTTCGGATTTGACTTTTCATAGTCTCGTGTCGGTGTGACGTGTGACGTGTGAACCCATTTTAATTAAGATAAAAAAAAATCTGGAAAAACCGAACCGAACTATAAAATACGTACATCTTTTAAACCAGCTTTGTGATAATTATGTTACGGATTATAAAAAGTAAGCCTAAACCCCTAACTTAGGATAGTTAAAAGCTTGGTGTGAACGTATCCGAGTTAAAAATATATAAGTAAGGAAAAGTTGACACTTCACTTGAAACATTTTTCATATAATCACTACTAACATTATCTATCAATATATTCTTAAAACCACATATTAATATAATCAATTGTATTTGAATTAAACAACAAAATATGGAGTTTATTATAATTTTATAAAATGTTTTATTACTTGGCAAAACAAAGACACGAGGTTCATTATACCTCATCTATTTATTTTTAAATATCTGCTGAAAAACAAATAAATCGGTATCAATATATCCGTAAAGTCCATTATATACGTAAATCAAATAAAACTTACCACACACCGTGCTATGTACACCTAATATATAAAGAGTACATTGTCCTCTTATCTTAATATCTTAATTATTAACTAAATGAAACACCGTGGGTTTACATGGATAACAGAGCTATAGGTTTGTTTGTAACCATCGACGTACAGGCGGGCTGGAAGTAAACTTTGGTCCGTGTATGGCGAACATCGATTGGTATAGACTATTTGGAGTAGTCCTCTCTCGTCCTAGATCGCCCCGAGAGTTCTAAAAGTCTCTGAATTATAGTTTTATAGTTTTTGAGTTTATCAAGTACGGACAGATAAACGATATCGTTTTATCTATATCTATACTAATATTATAAGGAGGAAAGATTTGTATTTTTGTATTTGATTCACGTAAAAACTACTGGGTCGATTTACAAAAAGTAAAAATCCTGTCACCATTAAAAAGCTACATAATCAGTGAGTGACATAGTCTATGTTTTTTATCTATACTAATATTATAAACAGAAAAGATTTGTATTTTTATATGTATTTGATTCACGTAAAAACTACTGGGCCAATTTTACATATTCTCACACTATTAAAAAGCTACGTAATTAGTGAGTAACATAGGCTATGTTTTTATTGTTCATAATTTCACGCGGACGAAGTCGCGAGCAACAGCTAGTAATAAATAATTTTGTACTCTTATGTACCTACATAATTACATGTGATCATGATTCATTTTTATTTACCTAAGACATTTTAATGTTACAGTTTATATAACGTTCAAGATATATGTAAAGATAAAAGTATATACTGCATTTAATGCTATCTACCACGTGACAGTCAGTCTTAATAGCATACTAATTTGATGAACAAGTATTATGATTAGCAAAGTCCATTTTTAGTAGTTTTTGTATGCTTGTAACTACAATAGACAATACAAGTAGTATAAAAAGTATTTATTTATTTACATTTTATAATTTACTACCTGTTGCCCGCGATTTCGTCAGCGTAAATTTAAAAAGTAATAAAAAAACATAGCTTATGTTACAGACGCCAAACGCCAAACGCCAAACGCCCCAGTAGTTTTTGAGTTATTTCAAACAAAAATACAAATCTTTCCTCTTTATAATATTAGTATTAAGCGCCATCCTTTGATGAGAATTCACGATACTAAAGAATACAGTAAAATATATAAATAAAGGTATTTTGTACACTTACGTTTATTTTTTACTAGCTTTCGCCCGCGACTCCGTCCGCGCGGAATAAAAAAACATAGCTTATGTTACAGACGCCAAACGCCAAACGCCAAACGCCAAACGCCAAACGCCAAACGCCAAACGCCAAACGCCAAACGCCAAACGCCAAACGCCAAACGCCAAACGCCAAACGCCAAACGCCAAACGCCCCAGTAGTTTTTGAGTTATTTCAAACAAAAATACAAATCTTTCCTCTTTATAATATTAGTATGATTATGGAGTAAAATTACATGCAAATACAAATTCTTCAAAACTCGATACGCGCAAATCTTTATCTTGACGAAGCAATTTTAAGAATGCGCTGCGTAAGTTCATTCAATAAATTATTGCGACACGTGAAAACTACGTCTACATTCTTTTAAGGCGAAAGACGTGTTAATTCCCTTCAAAAATAATGATGCAACAATATTTTGGCGTCCGTCATTCTACCGTAGTCTGTGGCAATTCAACTACAGTTTAACAAAGTTATCTGACCAGGTAGGTGGCGCTGTCACAATTGGACATTCAGAAAATATAAAACACACTTCGATATAGAAAATGAAATACACAATATGAACCAGCATTTTGACATTAACAAGGGGGCGCTAACGAAATATTTTAATGTAGTTCCATTTTTACCCACCATGAGTATATTAGCGGAAGTTTGAGAGTAGCCCCCGTAGTAGAGAAGGTAAGGAGTAAAAGGTTAGCATGGTATGGGCATGTTATGAGGAGGGATGAATCGCATGTTACAAAGAAAACGTTAGTTATGAGTGTGGAAGGGTACATCGGTAGAGTAGACCTAGAAAGAGATGGATGGATTGTGTAAAAGGTGACATGATCAAAAAGGGAGTGATGACTGAGATGACATATGATAGAGTTATGTGGAGGACAAAAACCTGATGCGCCGACCCTACGGGAGTAGGATAAGATGATGATGATGATGATGATGATTTTTACCCACCATGTTAAGAGCGTGCGTACACCTGAATCTAAACTTTCGCACAACTGTTTAGTCTCGCTTTGACCCCTATAAGCTTATATGGAGGTGCGCACACTACTCGATTTTTAGTTGTGCAACGACAGTTAAATTGGCTGTAAAACAATCGACAATCGCAGAACAGTTGTCCGATAGTTTAATTCAGGCGCCGGCTCTAAGTAACTTTGTCGGTCGCGCCGTAATCTCGTACGTTGAATGACGTAACACTGATTTCATCTTACTCTGTTCACTTAGATATGGCATATGACCCCAATAGATAGAGATTACTAAGAATTTTTATCGGTAAAGATTTTCCTGTATGTCTAATCACTTAACAATTTACAGTTAGTAAATACCATGAGATTGTTAATAATAAAATATAAGCTAAGTCCATGACGATTAAATACTTATATATCTGAAAATCTACTAGGATCTAAAGTATAGAGCAATTCTATTACACTAATATAATAAAGCGTAAACACACACTACTTTGTGGCGTAGGATGACAGCAAACACAGAATATTTTTGAATAATTATTTCTTTATAAAAAAGCCCTACACTTACGACACGCTTTAGGCTATATATTTTCACGCTATTAAACTTAGGGGTAAATAAATTGGAAGAAACCTTCATGTGGGAAAGGGCCCATAAACTACAAGCTGCCAACATTAAGGAAGCAAGGTTATTTATTTGGTAATGCTAATTTTGACATTTGCAATTTATAATTTGACAACTTTATTATATCAAAACTAGGATGCGACATAATTTTTTTATTAACTCAATAAGACCTAATATACTGAGAAATGATGTTCCGTTTATTTTTTAAGTCAAGTTTAAGGACGTTTAAATTTACCAGGCGGATCCAAGCGCGGCATCTGGCGGCCTGCCACCACACAAGTAGATCTAGTACACGAACCAATTGACTAGCTAACGCGCAATATGCTTAGCCAGACCAACTTTTGATTAATCGTAAATTATCTTACGTTGTCTATGAACTGCGTAATTAACGTCCAAATATTGAGACGAATCTATACTAATATTATAAAGAGGAAAGATTTGTATTTTTGTGTTTTTGTATGTATTCGATTCACTTACTTCTTACTGGGCCGATTTTAAAAATTCTTTCACCGTTAGAAAAGTAGTTTATCTGTGAGTAACATAGGCTATTTTTTTTAATTTCACGCGGATGAAGTCGCGAGCAACA
Source organism: Papilio protenor (assembly GCA_029286645.1). Lineage (NCBI taxonomy): Eukaryota > Metazoa > Arthropoda > Insecta > Lepidoptera > Papilionidae > Papilio > Papilio protenor. The sequence goes on along the minus strand of JAGSMZ010000007.1, from coordinate 7,031,787 downwards.
GCTAGTCTTAAATAATTTGCTGCGTAAGCGTCGTTCACAATCCGATAGACGTCGAAATTTGAAATAAATTTGAAGTTTAAGCGTAGCTTTATGAAGGACTAGCTGTTGCGCGCTTCTTCGTCCGCGCGGAAATAAGCATTTTAATAAATATAGCCTATGTTTCTCAGTGATAACGCGGCCCAGTAGTTTTTTATTTATGTCTATACGAGTACATACAAAAATACAAATCTTTCCTCTTTATATTATTAGTATAGATACAGATCCTATAAAGATTTATTACCTGTCAACTGATTCATATACGTATTTATATCCTCGTTTCTCGTAATGAAACAACAAATAAATTATAATAGTTAGGTCGTGAAACTTTCGCGCATTCGCGTTGCGGTTAACGTTTATGTTTTTTTAATATGACTTTTTAATTTAGTTCAATTCAGCGAACGCGGGGCGGCCAGCGTGCGAGCGCAGACGATGACGTAAAGCCCTTGCAGCGCTGGCTGGTTAGAAAAAAAAGATAGTCTAACGCACCAGTTTTTGACAGCTCAAACAAACCATAGACAGTTTTGTTTTTGCAAAGCATTTTTTTAGACTAATCTTGTTAAAGTAGAAATGTCAGGATCAATTAAATTAACTAATATTTTTTTATTAAAAAAATCGATAAAACGAATAATATGAATCATTATTTAAAATATGTTAGTAATTTTTAACAACGTCTGATAAGTCATACATTTTATATACGATGACAAAAATTAAGTTAAAATAGAAGAAAAGATGTTAGAAAGAGCCATTTAAAAGTGCATTATAAAATTATTACACAAGTTATGGAACGTGTAAAGAAGTTTATTCAATACATTAGCATCACTTATAAAATACATCCTAATGTTAACAGCGACGCTAATCGACAAATGCAATTTAAATTTTAGCTTTCATATTGAGTTTACTTGCGAAATCAAATAGTCTGTGTTTACTCTATAAACTTTAAACAACCCACAATTATTATAGTAACCATTCTAATTTGCATTTTCCTTTATGTATTATATTAAACTCGTAAACCTTATAGAAGGGTTTCAATTTTTCTCATCACACTTCGTAGGAAAAATGTCCATCGTAATTTAAGGTAAAAAAAATTGATAGATAATATAGTTGATAGAAGTTGTACGTAATAACCTGAAATTGGAATCATTTTTTATATGTAGTAGTTATCCACTATATAAAATGACGTCTTTTTTGCACATTAAAAAAACTGGAATCGATGTAGACATAAACAATCAAACAAATTAATATGTAACTGTTAAATGATGCCCACAGATAAATGATCGACGTCGAAAAAAATTGGCGCCACTGAGCAAAAAACAAAATGGTCTGGATGACCTTCAACTCACATCGATGTTTTGCTGGTTTTATAAAAAAAATACTCTTGTCTATTACAATTATAATTCAAAAAATATGTTAGACGAGATTTTTTTTATTGTATATAGCGCTGGCGTTTTTTTTTATATTAAATAAAATAAAAAGTGATAATTATAAAGTAAATACTAACATATCAAATAGTAACCGAATGATAAATAGCAACGGTTATGAAGTAGTTTTTTTGCGATGTATTGGCATAGTTAAATATTAACAGACCGTTTATAAAGTCCCGTAAGGTGTCCCGTAGTCGACAAACAAGTAAGCAATACAATAATCATGTAAACCTAAACAGCGAAAACTAATATAACCATGAAAGTAAAGGTGTTTTAAAAACTACCAAAGAATAAATAACGATAAAATGATATTAATTAAATGATTTATATCAGATATGGATAATAAATGCATTTTTAGTTATTTCTGGCAACCCTAACATAGAGTAGGCTCCGAACCCTTCAGTGGGGAGTCTATAGAGCTGTGATGATGAAGTTGTTTTCCATCGCTATAATATGAAGTAGTTAATTAAATACAAACAGGCGAAAAGCAAAAAAAACTTCACAAAAATATTAAAGCTACATAATATTATTTCTGCATTCCAGCCAGATACAAAAAACCATAGACAAGTCGTTAATTTTTTATTGAAAATCAAATATTACCATAACATTGAAGATTTAAAATAAACCATATTTGTTGTTAAATAAAACATAAAAACTACATTAAATAATTTAAACGTCAACTTCAGAAAATAACAGCAAAAAATAGACACAAAAAATAATATTTTAAAACTGCATCATGTTTATCTTAAAGATGTTATTGCAAGATTTAAACAAAATCTGTTTGACGATATGCAAATCTTTTTGTTACGAATTTGGCACATTACATTGGTTTGTTAATATTTGATGTCTGCATAATTTTATGATGCAAGTGTAAAATCCGACCTAACAAAATATAACGCGAGTTGAAATATATAAAAACACAGATCACATTTGAGATAGCATACTTCAACAATCTTTGAAAACTAGACTCCATTGATATTCTATAATTTGCTATAGTTTAAGTATTTTTTATATGATAAGATGGTATACAAGCGAGTGAGCATCTGAATTGGCCAAGATGCGTTGCCTACCCTAAATCGACTTAGGAGAAGCATATAAAGACAATATTTTCTGTTCCTACGCGTCTTTTACACCGTCAAATCCACCTTTTCTAATACGGGATGGGTGGGAAGCGAAATGGACTAAAATTAAGCCTCCGGCACGCACACTCGTCAGACGAAACGCGTCATAGCTCCCACTTGACGCCTGTCTTCTGTGTGGTCGTGGTATTGCGACGGGCGAGCCGGCCCTACAGTACGAAGATGTTATAGCGGCGTCCACCACTGTTAAACCTTTCGATTGAATGATGAATTATGAGAATTGTATATTTGTAGAGATACGTCGTAAAATACTGTATATAATAATAAAATTAGAATGACTAAGGCAGCATAACACGTGTAGACATAGTTTGTTGCCTACGACGTTTTTCCTTGACCCTCTATTCCGAATATATGTAATTCCTAAATTAACAATCGTTTAACGTAAGTAGTGTTACATAAACAATAATATCCGAGAACGCTGACCGCCCCCGTACTGAAATAAATTGTTTTATAACAACAATTGAAACATCTATATTTAAAACTGATTATTTCGCCCACCACATATTCTGGGTGGAATAAAAAAGAAACAAAAGTAGCCTATGTGTTCTTCTAGATTATCCTCTACATCTATGCAAAAATTCATCGAAATCCCTTTAGCAGTTTAGGCTACAAACTCTAACTAACATCCATCTATCCATTAAAACTTTTGCATTTATAATATTAGTAAGATTAATTCGTTTAATTCACCTACAATCGAAAAGTATTAGAATTACTGCTATGTAATAATCGTTGTAGCCATGGTAGAGCTAGCTCAAGTGTTGCTTAAAGTGGCCCGGGTTAAAGTTGCGGGAGTTCCCTGGATGAAGTCGACAGCAAATCGAACCTTGTTTGATCAATTCGAGTTTTGAGCTTCTCCAATGTTGCGGTATCGAATACCGAAATCAACTTAACATCACCTATCAAAGCAAATGTACTATTTAAAGCGCATGAATACATTCTAATTTTAAAATGGCAAAACATAACTATCAACTTGACGATTAAAAAAACGCAAAACGTCAAATCACTTTGTATTTCGCAATTAGTATCATATAACGGTTAACTAACACGGGATATTTAATACCATGAAGACATTTTAAGTGTTAACTGTCAAATCAACCATCTGTCAATTTAAACTGTCACATTTTTTGTTTCGATTAGCATTTTGATCAATTAAGAACAAACTTCAAACGAGATTTAATAATGTAGGTATGTGAATCGATTCGAAATAGTGTCGGTTAAGAATAAAACTAAATTATGATTAGTTCTTTATCGGTTTATTTATAAAAAGTATAAATTGTCTATGGCTCTTACAGGACATCGCATTCGCGAACCTCAAATGGTCGTCAAAAAATAGTAGGTATAGACAAATTCTATGAAAATTCTTTCGCAACTTCCTTATGTGTCATAGAGTAATATTTCTATAACGCAGTGAATTGTTACCAAGGAAGCGGAAACATAGACGACTTTCTTTTTTTCATTCATACTTTCTTTTAATTCATAAAACATCAAGCTAATAATCTCCTTGTGTTTTATACCCTATTACGAAAAACGTCTGATTTACATAAATTTTATGAATCATGTTAAAAATAAAAATATTACTAAAGGAAGCTTACATCCTTAGAAAAACTAATTATATCCTGACACATGGGTTATTCATTTGAGTCATAAGATTACAAACAAAACAAAAGGAAACAACAAATTAGGTTACACAATATAAATTCAAGTATTCGTATATTACAAAGAACAACGGGATCATCCAATTTGTATATTCCAGCGATAATTACACTATTTGACGCATTGAAAATATTCCTTTACATTTACAAATAAACATGTAATTGGTCGGGGCCCTTGTGCCTAGTTACTCCATGGAGCGTCCACCGAAGCGATCTAAGAGCTCGGTGGCCTCCCAATCCAGTAATAATAACGAAGTAACGGCTCGTGCCGAGGCTCCTGAGGGAGCCCTCGAGCTTAGTTACTCATAAACGAGGGTTAGGCTAAGCGCCATCTGCGCTCGGCCACCTCAAGCCCGGTGAATCTGTAAATGCCTCTTCAAGGCAAACAGTGGCCATTCCGTCACAAAAAAAAAGTAATTGGCGCCACTTGTATTTATAAATGGCGGATATAGCAAAAAATATATATAACTACTATTAGCTTTCGCCCGTGATTACGTCTGTATTGAATTAAAAAAAAAAAACAAATGTGGCCTATGTCTTCTTCCAGTCTATTCTCTACATCTAGTTATGCCAAATTTCATCGAGATCCATTTAGCCGTGTAAGCAGCAAACTCTAACAAACATCCATCTAAACTATCGCATTTATAATATTAGTAAGATAATAAGTATAAAGTGTAATATGAATGAATCAAAATACGTTATTTGAAAGAGTTTTCTTATAAGATATAGGTTCTTAACAGAATTTTAAAAAAAAGTATTCAAATGTTATTTTATTTGTATCAAAAATACCTATCATCTTATTTATATCTCATATCGGTAATAATTTTGTTTGTTATCTGTTTCAATGATAAATGGCGGGAAACGTTGACATCTGTGAGCGATAATGGCGCCACCTGCCAGCGGCGAACCGGTCACGATGATTTAACAAATTTCCGATTGCAGTTCTACTCGTATACAGTGGTTTTCCGCAAATGTCTTCCGTTGTGAATTATTATTACATTTTATATTACGTATACTATAATTAAATCTTTAGGTCAATTAATAAGACGTGTACACATGTTTACGTTACGTGTTATATTCTGTAGTGTCCATTTTTTATCTATAACTAGCTGTTCCCTTGCGGCTTCATCCGCATGATATTATAAATTTTTTTATTGTTTCAAATTCAAATGTCAAAATACATGATGTTCTTCCTTGATGTTGGCAGCAACTTATAGTCTCTTTCCTACATTAGGGTTTTTATCCAAAATATTTACCCCCTAAGTTTAATGGCGTGAAAATATATAGCGTAAAGCGTGACGTAAGTGTAGGGCTTTTTATTAAAAAAGAATTATTCAAAAATATGCTGTAATTGCTGACATCTTAGGCAACAAAGAAGTGTGTGTTTACGCTTTATTATAATAGTATAGATACCTACACTTTTTGTTTGAATTTCTGAGAGTCATTTCACGTTAGACTGCAAAAAATAATCTAGCAAATATGATGCAATGTGATGTGATTCAATTGTTTCATATTGGAATTATATCTAAATCATCATCACCCTCTCCTTATTCCACTTACGGTGAGTCTATCTGTCTTTCATCATCTCAGTCTTCACTCCCTTCTTGATCATGTCACGTATTTACGTAATCCATCCATCTCTTCTAAAGCCTATCTCTACCTGTGTACCCCACTACACTAATAGCTACGGTTCTTTGTCACATGCGACTATATTTAAGGATCTGTTTAAATTATGTAATACTAGCTTTTGCCCGCGACTCCGTCCGCGTGAAATTTAAAAATAATAATAAATCAATGAAAAAATATAGCCTATGTTAATCACAGATAAATTACCTTTCTAACGTAGTTCTAAAGTAGTTTTTGAACCTATTCATTACAAACAAACAAACAAAGTTTTCCTCTTTATAATATTAGTATAGATTTATGTTTAGAGCGGACGCAGACCTTTGACTAAACTATCTCACAGCTGTTGTGCGTTTGTCGATTGTTTCGCAGCCAATTCAACTGAAATACGAATAGTGTGCGCACCTCCATACAAGCTCATAGGAATGTTACTAAACAGTAGTGCGATAGTTTAGTCAAAGGTGTGCGCGCTCTTACATTTATCAGTTTTGTTTAGTTCTCCGTTACCTTGAGTCATTCCCTCAATGACCTAACTAATAGCAGACAATTTCTTCCACTACACCAATTAACATTCTAAACGCATTAATTTATCGTACGATATTGTGATAAAATAATGCAAACATATTGCGCAATACAGTAAAAGGAAAATTGTCTATTTATAGAAAAAAAAAAACTTCTTTACGTGAATATATTCATCGATACAGATGTGGTTGAAAAGTACATACACTGCTTTAAAACCTTTTTCCTTACCCTATATTCACATTGGCATTTTGACAACGAGCAAAAAAAATATCGCATATGGGAGCGTTTAAAAAACGCGACGTTTTTTATCGCGTAGTGTTGAGCGCAAAAACAAGGATGATTTTAAGGCTATGAGGGTTGAGCATTAAAAATATTCCAACGCCGAATTAAGAAAGTGCCCGTGAGAGTTAGTGATTCCTTGAAAACCTAGATCCCACTACATACGTATCGTTTTAACAGTACAATTAGACTGGTAGCGGGCATAATAATATTGTTAACACTTTACGAAAAATTGAATTTGTATAGAACTCATTATAACTACACGGTTTTTAATCTATTAACACGTTCACTGCGTAACAGGCCGTTATCGGCCTGACGCGGTGCTTAAGCTGGTGCGGACGAAGAAAACTATGTCCCTCTCACTAGTGCGAAACGATTATTCTCAATACATAAAATGTATACATTATGTTTCCACAACTATTATAGCAATTTAATCTACCCTAATGCTGGTGGGTCTAGAAAGACCTACCAAGCACTGGCGGAAATATCATTGGGGGCACATTTTGGCCCGCCGCCGCACCAGATGAAGAATTACGATTTTACTTGCCGCAGTAAACGTGTTAATGAATGATTTAAGTCCTAAAAGGTTTATTTAAAAATTGTTAAAGCTATTTGCGTTTTTATAGATCCTCGTGACCGGATGTTGAATTTTAGAGCAATAATAACGTCCTGGCTGTGAAAATGGCGACGCCAGTGACTAATCCTTGTGATTTTTATTACATTAAAAATATTGAAGGAAGTCGCTAATTGTATGAGATTCCCTTTGAATTATGAATCATAAACAAGAGGAAGGTTTTGAGAGTAAAGACCTCTACTAGACCACAGTTCCGAGTTTTGAGAAGGAATTCTTCAGGAAAATTACTCACCGGTAGAAATCGATCTGTTTTTTGTGTTTACTTTTTTGATTGCAACATCATTAATCACAGCTTTACTAAGAACTGTTTAGTTTTTTCCGTCATGGAACTATTAATTTATTCTAGAGTCATTGTCAATTATCTTGTCTATGGCGCGTTACTGTGACAGATTATATTTGCATTAGGTTTAACCGGAATAGCCTTTGGCTTTTAAGAGACTGGACATCCTAAACGCACGTATTTATAACCCTCATAAAAATATGAAGAACAATTCTAAATTTAAGAGCTTATGTGCTCGATTTGTGTGCATGATTTTTCAAGTTTAAATACATTCATAAAGACACTTTCATAGGCACATGTGTGGTTGACATCTTTACTTCAAAGGTAAAATAGCGTTCTGCCAAGCGGCAAAATGTATTTGCCTAGTCCGTTACTTTATAGTCAAAGGGAATATCAGTCATGTCGTTTCAATGAACTATCGCGTCATTTCATTGAAAAATACTTGAAAAACCCTTTGAAGTGATCCGCAGTATGGAGGAAAATAGGGACAAGGTAATTTATTGGTTTTTGTATTGACGCTTGTAAAATATGGAAACGGATCTAACTACTGTTTTGTTCCTACCGCAAATTACTTACATGATTCATCCAAGTGAATGTACTCTCAAGGTTCACTAATTTATAAAACATTAATCACATTTAAAGAAAACTTTCAGAATTAATTTAACTTTGAGTTTTTACTGTCAAATATACCATTTAAGTCATCATTTTAAAATTCAAGAATAACCTTGGAGTCTCATGTCTTTTTTAATCTAAAAGAACAACTCAAAAAAATACTGCGTAGCCAAAAAATAATGAAATGTGTCAATACAACATTTCTTTCTAATTTTTCAGTTTTATTAAGGCATAAATGTCTTTAAAAAGAAAGTATTATTTTTTTAAATTAAACCAGTGTAACGAAACGTGTCGAACTGAATTGGCACAAAGTTAAAATCAATCAATTAACTCTTACATCTTACTGCGAAAAGGCAATTCGTTAAAATTCGGACAATCATTCACGCTGAAATTTTATTAAATGATTCTTTATAAGGCTTCATCAATTAATAATTCTTTCATAAAATTGATTGGATTTTATTACGTAGAAATATTTACATGAGGCTATAACAGTATTCGGGAAAAAATTTGAACAATCAACTTTGATAGCTTCATTGCTTCCAGAGCTTGTCCACGTGCGTCACCGAGGGAGTCACGGGCGAAAGCTAGTTTACAAAACAATACTATATACTTTGTTTATTGAAATATCCAAACAAACATGTGTATGTATGTTTTATTTCCTCCACATAATTTACCAATTACGTCGTTAGACAAATCTCAATGAATTGTTCTCCTTATGAATAAATATAAATAAATGTTTGTATTTGTAAAACCCGCATGAAAATCCATCGTGTAATTTTTGAGGTTATCCCGTTCGTACAAACTTTAATTTATTAAATTTAACCATTTATAAACAGACTTTTCTTCTTTTGGCTGAATTCTTTTTACTATTGCCAGTGTATTGTAGGAACATTTATCTATATTTAAATAACAACAATATAAAATACAAAACAGATTTTTACTTCATACATTTTGAGAGTAAAAGTTCATGTAGGGATATTTTTTCTTTCAGTTATAATTTTCTAGAAACCCTTTTTAATTTAAAAAAGCGCCATCTATACTTGCATGTGCGTACTAATTCGACATTGACTTTTGACTTGATTCCAGAATCACCCGATAGGTGTAGATCAAAGCAAAGTTATTATTGTTACAAAGTTATCAGCTGATACAACTTATTAAAGACAAAATAGGATTTTATTAATCATCAAGTCGTAAATAAAAACATTACTTTATATAAACCGGTTACTGAATGCACAAGATCAGTGATTTACTTGAATTTGCAAAGAATGTACACAAACATAAATGTGAAGTGATAGTTTTCGTATTCTAACCTATGAGAAGCAAACAAAACGCGTATTAGGTATGTATAGTATGTGATTATTAGTTGCAAATTGTTTTAACTTTTAAATTTCAATGATAAAATTGTTATTAATCACTTCTAGAAATTTCACGTCGGATTTGACCTTTGACTGTTTAGAAATTTAGCTGTCTTGTTTTAAATTCTACTTTAATTGTATTTACGCCAGTTATCACCAGTTCTTAACATGTTATCGATGATCAGGGTCACTGCTTGGATTACATACATTATACCACAATACTGTTTATCCTTATTTATTGTTTATTTTTAACCGTATTCGATTTTTTTTTTCAAAATTTGTAATGTTTTGACATTTTAAAACTTTTAAAACAGAAAGTACAAACGATACGAAATGAAAGGCAACAGTTTTCACTTCCATTCAAACGTTTACATTTTAATTCTTACCTTGACCGACGCCCCATGAGTGTTATTCGTAATTTAAGCGAACTTGTAAGATTTCAAACATATTAACACACATCAACTAACCTGAATGTTAATTAAGGTGTAATACGACACCCCACTTTGCACTAATGGCTTCTAAAACGCACTCACCTAAAACGTTATCGCATCAAGTAAATGTAACTGTGCGACTGACTCGAAGTCGCAGTCGCAGCCGGCGAAAGGGTTTTCTTTTTCTTCACACTCGCCAGACGTCGAAACTTAGGCATGTCCGTTGCAAGGCACGGCAAAACGACAATCCTCTCTTGATTCTATACGGTTTTTTTCACTTTAAATCCTCTGCACTGCATCCGATACACGATTTAACAATTAAACAACGGCAGTATACGGTCGTTTGTCATGATCATTCGTTAACGCGGTCGCATCGTTCGTGTGTCAAGCGACAGTGTTAGCTAACGGGTGCCTCACCGCCTCGTGAAACAAAACCCACGTTAGGATGTAGACAATAACGTTACGTGATCGTGGATGCGGCAGCGGAAGCGGGAACCTAACTGGATATACCGTTTTCTGGAAATTATAGTCGTACGTGGGTATAGAGGAGCGCCAGAAACGAGCTCGTAGCATTGACTGGACTGCGCTTCGACCGTGCAGGATGCGACCCATTAGGCAAAGGAGCGTCCATTATTGTATTGTCGTGGGCTTATCGTTACGCTTGCCTCCTTACGGAGCGATAAACGTGTGAGAGACATTTTGGAGGTTATCAGGGCTTCAGGAATAAATTCAAATAGACAATATACGTATTTTTACGTCAATTGTCTAAAAGTTTTGCCGCCAATTTGAGTGAAAGTTATGACGCTTATGCCGTAACAGCCATCGATTGGTACGGACGAAACAAAAGCCCGCAGCAAAGGGAATTATGAAGTCACGGGACCGGATCCCGGATTACTCACGCTCGTTTGTTCAATTGGGTCCGTTGAACATCTCCGAAGCTTCAAAACGGACCGTTTCCGTTTCACACAAGAACAGTTGGGAACGAACGCTACTGTTATTTTCAACTTAAATACACACAAATTAAAGTAAACTATAGACCATAGAAAATATTACGTGATGATTATCTAAATGGAATACGAAATAGAATCTTTATGAAGACTAATGTATCTTCATATTGAATTTCAGTGTAATTTCGTACTGAAAATAACCAGATGAGAACAGGTTGGTACCGCAAATGTGTTTGCAACCATCATTTATTTGTGTTCTGATATATGGTTTGATTGCACGCCCGAATTCGACCAAGGATTTACCGCAATAACCATTGAGGTCATCGAATTGGCTGCAAATAAATATATGCATGTTACGTTTCTGTTTATATCTTTTAATATACGATCAATGACATAAGAGTATTTTAAGAAAACGATTAACATAGTTATTCACGTTGTAATTATAGTAAGTAAAAAGAGAAAAAAACATTATTTATTTTACACGAATATAACCAACAACGAGGAGGTTATAAGTTTTTCATAACTTTTAAGTAATCATGTTTAAGAAATGTGAATAGAAAGCCGCGAATATTAGTAACCTATAATTAAAACGGTTAAATGTTCGGGGCGCGGCTGTCACACCATCGTTTCCCGCCAATCGCAATCCAGCGTGTGTCATAGAGTAGATGACGACCTACCGTTTAGAAATTATTACTGAAGTGCATATCTACCCTATTGTACTCTTTTAAAAATAGCAAAGTATCGTATTTTGTGCATATTCGTAAAAGTTTTTGTAAAATGAGGCGTCTTCTTTCGTCTACCAGTTAAAAGTACCAATCGGATTTAAATATAGAGTTGCTATCATGATTTAAATAAAATTAAGAATCAAATAAATGTAATTGACCAGATCTGAACCGTACCGGCCACAAGTCGTAGTATTAAGATACTGGTATCAATAACTTATTTACTATAAACTTACTGCTCGAATGGCAAATTCCGAGCAATAAACGTGTAATGATTCATCAAAACAATACACAATCGATAACCGCACTGTCCACATACATTTTCGCGGTTATTGGCACAGCCCAATTAAATGAACGCATTCATATTTAATCACGATCGTTTTTTGTTTCTATATTTTAAATTAAGAACACTTTTCAAATATTTTTTTAATTTCAAAATTGGAATAACGTATCTCACAATAACAGGCGACGTATAAAGTAAGCAGGTTTCTTGTCAAAAAAAAACATTGAAGAGATAACGATTCTAACCTTTACTATCAGATAGTATTAACTGGGACAGCTGCATTTTATTTACTAACTATTACTAGTATTAGTGGTTTAATTAATTCTTGGTTAAACTGAAACCAGTTCATATCTGTATGACCTAGATCTTTGTTAACATTGTAATTACAAAAATATAACAATCACACGAGCTCGTGCCAATTATCAGTCGATATGTAAATTACGCAAATAGACTACAATATCAACAAACATTGAACCTTTAATTATACTTGATTGTACATATATTTGTTAAGATAAATCTACACTAATCTAATCTTTAAGTGATTTATTTAATTTGCGTCAGTAAAAATAAATACTTAGATATGGTAATACAAAAGAACATCTTTTAGTTACTAAAAATTAGCACTTTATCTGTGTTGCTATTCATAAAATTTAATAGAGTTCGTTCGTCTCTTGATAATATTTCGTTATGGTTCCGAATAATGATTAAAAATATAAACACTGCGATGAAATGGGTAAATGACCTAGGGTAATATTCATTTGTTAGTGATAAAGTTGACCAATCAACTTTCGCAGTTCATTTAAACTTTAGACAATATTATTTACATGAGTTAATTATTATATCTTAATTGCTAAGTAACTCTTGATTATTAAATACTCAGTTATTTAGATTTAAAAATGGTCATTATTTTCGAATCTACTAGTGAATTTTATGCATATTGATTTGATAAAAAAATTAAGTAACGTATTATAAAATCTACCAAGTTACATTTTCGAAACTAACTATCAACCTTCGATAGCTCAGTTGGTAGAGCGGTGGACTGTAGTGGTTAAACAAAGACATCCATAGGTCGCTGGTTCAAATCCGGCTCGAAGGAAGGAGAATCTTTTTTCAATTATTTTGTGATAGTATTTTTTTATTTATAAAATTTTACGTAAAACTTTTTAACAAAGCTTTAAATATAACGTATTGAATTTTTTTTAATGGGTAAATATAATTTTGTAACAAAATAAAAATAAAAAAAGAACACTGTTTCCGCCCGGGATCGAACCGGGGGCCTTGTGCGTGTGAAGCACACGTGATAACCGCTACACTACGGAAACTTGGATTTTACACTTGAAATTAATTAATTAACTCGAAAACCATTTTGATAAATTTTAAATGTTTGAAATATTTGATTTCTACTTGTTTTTTTTTTACAAAATAACGTACCTTGTTTGAAGTGATGTGTGTGGTGAAGGTAAGTGGTGCTGTGAACTGAGTCACTGGAAGAGTTCTGTTGATTCGGAATATCTTTCTCTTTTTATACTAGAACAAATTGCAGGCATCGACCACCCGCTGAATATACTTCATTACTTTCATATCAAAGGGTGTGTTTATGTGCCGCAATTTTGTAATCCAATTCGCGCCATCTTTTTATGACAAATACGACACGCGTACTTAAAGTATCGCACAGTGTACATTGCGGTATTTGTGAGACATGTATCAGGGAATTATTAACAAAACACGCAATGAAAATCAAAATTTTTGCGATATGTTTGTGCTCATCGTTGTATGAACACATTGTGAGATTAGACGTCACAGTTAGGATTATAATGTTGGTAATAGAAATATTCTATTCAAATGTTCATATTTGTTTTTAGAATATACTAGCTGTTCCCATGCGGCTTCATCCGCATGAAATTATAAAAACTCATTTTATTTTTTTACACTTATAAAACTTTCAAATGCTAAATTACAACGAAGGCCTTTGCCATTTGCTAACAATTACCATTACTATGGAAATCTGGCTTCTTTGCTGCGGTTGGCTTGTAGTATTTGTCATTTCTTTCACTCTCTTCGACAAAACAGAGTACGCAATATACTAGAAATATAATTGGGTACTTCTATAAATATCGTAACTAATGTTTCCTCTTGGTTTATCAGGAAATGTCTTTGATAGCATCTCAACACTAAAGATTGACTTCCTTATTTGGCACAATTGTGCAAAAAATGTTGCGTATGCGATTACTAATCTCATACATAAGTGGCTTTATTAATGACAAGCTTTAGCCCGCGACTTCGTTCTACCAGACACCAAATATTCATATTATAATATTAAACTATAAGTATGAGTATGATTAACTTTTTATACGTACGTTTTTATACATTAGTTGTACAGGATTTTTTTTCAATATTCTTTACAATTAGATTTATCTTCACAGGTGGCGTTTTACAAAGCGCCATCTGTTGATAGCTTTGTGCATTCTATTAAAAAATATTAAAAATACTATTAACAGCCCCTTTACTGATATAATAAACTGAAATTAAAATCAAAATCATAAATCTGTTAACAAATCTCGATACATTCAGATATTATAATATTCAGTAACTAGATGGATACGAGATTTCTATTTGTAGCGAACGATATAATTGTTTAAAATATCTTTATCTGTTCCAGCTTCGAAAATGTCGGTGGAAGGTGTGATGGTCTCATACAATTACTCCGAAGACGGTGAACTGGCTAACATTCTGACAGTAGCGGCCTCTGGAATCAAGTTCTCAAAACGCTGGGTTCTAACCCACGGGTCCATTCTCTCACCTCTTAAAGAAGCTAATATCATAAAGAACGCTAAAGGGAAGCCGATTTTAAATGAAGAGTTTTATGATAAATTACCAGAAATATATGTGACGTGCGAAAAGAAACAGTCCAAAGTCCCTAACATTTACGAAGGAGTGGAGAGACTAAGTAGGGAGAGGAATTTAGATAGTGATATTGATTTTGAACAGAGCTGCTATCAGATTAGTGTTCTTACTGGCAGGTATGTTTATATTGTAATTATCAGTACGTTAGGATAGGGCGTGATTGAGCGTCCGCCCAGGGCGCTGGATCGATAAGGGCGTCACTGGCTTGCGCATAACAGTCTCTTATAAGCATACTATGCAGTTAGAATCTCGCCCAGGGCAGAAGTAGTGCTAAAACAGATGCTAGTAAAATATGACCTATGTACGTAAAAATTCATGTTTTTTAACCATATTGTGGAGTTCTTTGTATTTCTGTAATCTCAATTGCACTTATTCTTTACCATTCATTCCGAAAAGGAAGTCGATACCACAAGGAAGGGATGTAGATGATAATACCGTACTATTAGTTAAATCCATTAATGAGTCATTAATGTGTTCTGTCAGGATCTGTCACGTGTGGCAATGCCCGGTGCTAGACCGGTGTGTGGACGACGTGCTGTACAGCTGGACAGTGGGCCACCGCGATGGCGACCTCGAGCGCCAGACGCCGCTCGGCAAAGCTCTGCTCTCAGTCTTCGTACTGATTGACTTGGAGAGCGACAACCGAGGTCAGTAGACTGCTGCTTTAGTACGTGGCTAGTTTTGTTTGACCTTAGTTGAAGAAATTTATTATTATAGTGTGTCTAAATAAGATAGATTAGTTTGATAAATGATGTATATGAAGTATCGAATTCAATTTATATGAAGGCAAATGCCGTACTTAATAGACAGGTATCGTAGTGACGAAACAAACACGCATAGTGAATAATTATGAACTATCGATATTCGGTTTAAATAAAATTTATCGAACTTAAATAAAATTATTATTTTCTTATTAACTAATTTAGAGGACAATTCTAGTATTAATTATGGTGTAGAGAATTTAGTGATGACAATAATGATATCGAAATCCAATTCGATTACGTACGGCTGTAGTAGTAATAAATATTTATTCACTCTCATTATTTGTAATGGTTCTGCAGGTCATTATTAATTTGACTAAACTGTGTTTTTTTTTTAATTCATAAGATCTATCGATTCCAACTTCCATAAGAATAAAAATCGAAAATCGAAAAGATTCATGCTTGATGTTACACAATCCGTCCCTACTAAATAGTCACATGAATTGACATGAATTGTCAAACTAATCTAAATTATTTAGACACACTATAGGATTATATGCATCAGGATTAGACAGAAATTAACATCTGAAAAAATTAAATCCTTTTCTAAAATATCCACTCACATCACCTTTGACTAAACTGTCGCACAAAAGTTGTGCGATTGTAGATTGTTTCGTAGCAACTGTTTAGTTGCACAACTAACGAGTAGTGTGCGCACCTCCATATAAGCTCATAGGAATCAAAGCGAGACTAAACAGTTATGCGATATTTTAGTTAAAGATGTGCGCATGCTCTTAAGGGAAATAAAAGAACATGTTCAATCTTTATTAATCGTTTATTTAATTACATTTTTGCTGCTTCGTTCCGCAAGAGTGACGAAGTTCTGAAAAAAAGTGCATATACGTAAAAAAAAAATTATTTGAAGGAACAAAGTAGCTCGAAAACGTGAAAAGAATAATATATCCAGACACCGACGCAGGTTGTCCTTACCTTCAAGAGGATCCTTTGTCAGGGTGTAATTATGTCTCCAAGAGGTGATGGAGCCCATGTGGGACTGTATGATAGGGAAGATAGTATAGCCATTTGTGACCGCATCCTTCTTTATCATACCGGCAATCCCGAGCGCTAGGCCGCCGAGCAGTATAGCATGCTTGGACCGAAGGTATGATGCCAAGATTGGTCCGCATGCAAAACCCCCTAGGAATTAATGAACTTGTTTCGTTTATGCAGCTAAAGTACGCACAAGTGCGCACACCTGGAACTAAACTATCGCACAACTGTTTAGAGCCTGTCCTACCAAATTGTAAATTGTCTGATAACAATCCGTGTAAAATATGTGATGGAAATATCGGATTTTGTTACCTTATCTGACAGTGACGACATTTAAGCTATCTGAGTCTATCAGCCAGTGGTGGGACAGGCCCTTAATATCGCTTTGATTCCTATGTTCTTTACATGGAGGTTTACATTACTCGATCTTTAGTTGTGCAACTAAACATTTCAATGGGCTGCGAAACAATCTACAATCGCACAACAGTGCAATAGTTTAGTCAAAGATGTGCACGCGCTAACACTTCTTCGTGAGACAATAATAACATTTCAGTTCAACTATTACATACCAAGAAAGTAGTTATATTGGTCGTCTCTCTGCCTTGCTTGTAACGCGGCGTGGGATACCACAGTGAAGGTGGCGCCCATTAGCGCCAGCGGGACCACGTGCATGGCATATCTAATTCAACAATCGTACTAACAATCAGTGTTAAGTTAACCATAGTGTACAATTAATGTCAGAAAAATACACTAAGGGCCTGTCCCACCACTGGCTAATAGAGACTCAAATAGCTTAAAAATGACGTTACTGTCAGATAAGGAAACAAAATCCGATATTTCCATCACATATTTTACGCGTCGGATTGTTATGACATTTTACAATTTGGTGGGACAGGCCCTAAGTATCCAAATCTTAAGCGGAATTTTATAGAAGAAAATTGACTTAAGAATTATCTTACGAGTTAATAAAATTGTATTACATCATCATCGCCAGTTCACTATACGATCCCACTGAGATGCTCGGATCCTACCCTAAGTTAGGGTGACTAGGCCATAGTCAACCATGTTGGCCCACTGCGAGGACTTCACACATGAATACATTAATACTAAATATTGAGCTCTTGCTCGGCATGTAGATACTCATTAAATTCTTCGCTCAAAAGGACTAAAAATTCGAATCCTAAGGACGTACTCACTTGTTAGACGTAATCAAAGCCTGAGCAAAGTATAAGTGCGCTGTATTTTCAGTCTTATGGCACCATTTAGAATATGAGATGTTTAAAGAATACCTTTTTAACACTGGAACTAAGCCGACTGCATGCGAAAATAGCAGCACGTCGTACGTAGCGAAAATCATACCGGCTATCGTCCCATAGCGGCTGGCTACTAGTATCTAAAATGTTTACAAGATTAACTGGTATAGTAAAATTTTATCTGTGACTAACTATTTCTCGCGACTTCGTTCGCGCACAATAAAAGAAATATCTAGTAACAAAGTAAAGCCTTCTCATGGCGAAAGAATTTTTAAAATCCGCCCAGTAGTTTTAACTTGAATCCAATACATACAAAAATACAAATCTTTCCTCTTTATAATATTAGATATAAATTTATGCAATGAAAACTTGGTACCCCTTTTAAAGAAAATTGAACCTTATGTGTTTGTTAAAAAGTTAACGTAGTAAGAAATGCACAATGCGATTTTAATCAAAAACATAACTCGTGTGCTTTGCTGATCGCCTTATGACGTCACTTGTCAACTGGCGGTACTGAGCAGACGAGTGCGGAATTTGGTCAGTGTTAGTGGGAGGGGAAGACATCGGCAAACCTTCAAATACTTTCACTACGTTCGTACACGTACTTTCACACGTACGTTCGTAGTGACTTTTCAAATTATCCCAGCTATGACGTCATAGTACATAATATGGGTTATTCTAGTAATTATTCTTGTTATTTTTAATTTACCTTCTTTGCCAAATCACATCCATCGGGCGTATCGTAATATCTATAATAATTACGCCAAGGTTTTTCTTCGCAGCCGCAAGACATTTTGCGAACTAAAATGTGACAACATAAAACGTCATCTATTTTTTTTTCGCAAATACTTCAGCCAGTTATATTTTATTGTTAAATAAACATAACATTTGACCATAAAATAGTAATATATTTTCTAGTGGTTCTTCTGGTTTTCCAACTCCGGTGCTTCTGTTGTTGTGAATGTTCATTTTTTAATCACTTAACTTAGGGTACCCGCTGCTCGTTTGTCTTCTTGTATAAAAAAGGTCCACATTTATGTTCTCAGTTTTGAAGACCCTGCGTCCATTGTCAGAGCTACTGGACATGGTTCGGCCGCCGCCAGAACGCGGCGCTCTCATTGAAGTCCAGTCCACGCCATTCGGATGCGAGGTATACACACGAGGAAACACACAAAAATATAGTCATCTTTTTCATGCTATTTGAACATCTCATTTGTTAAAGTGAGATAACAATATTTGTATGCAGGTGTTCCTGAACGCGGTGACGCGGGGCTCGGTGTGCGGCGTGGTGGGGCGGCGACCTTCTCTGCTGCTCACTGACGCTGCCACCGCGCTTGGCTCTGAAGGCGGGCCTGTCTTCAATGAAGGTCCCACGTATGTTAAAGTTACCTAAATATGTCTAGCAGATTCGAATAGGAAGGTAAAAAAAATTGAACAGAATGGTAAACCTCGTAAACAAGTGGTCAGCGCGATAAAGATGAATTGTAATTGTTGACAAATTCTTCTGTCTCGCTCGCTCATCCGATGTTCATCTGATAGATATATGTGAGCACTTAATTTTTGGTTAATTAGGAAGATATCAAAGCTACACTAGAGATAATGCTTGTGACTAATGAAGGACTTTGTATGGCAGTTAGCTGTATCATTGTTTATGTATACCAGTAGCGAGCTGGTGGGCGCGGTGGTGTGCAGCGTGTCGTGGTGGCGCGGCGAGTGGGTGGGGCTGACGCTGGCGGCGCCGCTGCGCGCCGTGCTCGCCGCCAAGCTGCGCGTGCCCCCCGAGCACCCCCAGCACGTGCCTCGCCCTCCCTCGGGACACTTCAGCGACATGCTAGGTATGTATGTACACGGAGCACGTGCCCCGTCCTCCCACCGGACACTTCAGTGACACTGGGTATGTACGCACGCGGAGCACCGCCCTCTCTCAGGGCACTTCAGTGACACTCTGGATATGTATGACCTCGGAGCACTTCCCCGACCCCCTTTCAGACACTACGCGATACGCTGGGTATCATCAACTTGCCCTTGTCTCTTGGGAGGATTGGAATAGTATATGCTGCTCTTTCATACATCTCTATGAGCCGTCATATCTCAATTCACTCCCTTAAGTATATCCTCTTTCACACAATCCATGTTTACTTTCTTTAGTCTTCTTCCAACTTTGTTGTAACCCATTCAATTCATCCACATTTAAGCTTAATACTTTTTTGTTTATGTCCTCGCCATCTCCCTGCATACATGTCCATACCACGCTTACAACACGCTGCGTATGAAATCCCTTAATCAAGTCATGAATACATTTTCTTTGAAGGAAATAACTGAAAGGAATAAATGAAAAGTTATGTTGTGTGTCAGAGCGCATTAGAGATGGGATTTTCCCACATAAATACCCGGGTTTATTCCCATTGGGTTTTTTCCCTCTGCCCATCTCTAGAGCGCATCGACCGCACGACGGTGCTGGTGCGGTGCGGCGCGGCGTGGGGCGCGGGCGTGTACCTCGGCGGCGGGTACGTCGTCACGTGCGCACACGTCGTCAAAAACGTATGTATGCGTTCACTATATTTTTTAATATCAAGGTTTTTATTATAATATCATAGTAGGATCATTTTGAATGGATATGGAATCATATAGAAAAATAGGTGCGGGAAAGAGCGACATATCAATACAAACATTTTTTCCAACTAATTGACTTAAAGCTAAATCTTACTAATATTATAGAAAGTTTAGATGGATGGATGATTGTTAAAGTTTGTAGCCTAAACGGCTGAATTTCGATGAAATTTGGCATAGATATAGAGGATAGTCTGGAAGACATATGCTACTCACTTTTGTTTTTTTTAATTCCACGCGGACGTAGTCGCAGGCGAAAGCTAGTCTACTACAAAATAAAGATGGAAAAATAAGTGAAAAACTGTATCTTGTAAAAATAGTGTTAAGGGTGGGAAATAAAGTGATTAAAGGGAGGAACCCTACACGTATGATTTGCAGCACACGATGTACAAAGTGTCGCTGTACTGCCTGGGCGCGCGCGAGACCGCCATCGTGCGCTACAAGACGGCGGACGACAAGGCCTACGACCTGGCGCTGCTCTACACCAACGCGCAGCACTGGCCGCAGCTGCTGCCCGCCGCCTTCGCGCACCGCCCGCCGCTCAGGGGTACGCACAGACGCCACTAAGGCACCTTTAGTTGAACTCCGGTGCTGACCTTAAATCCCTAAAGAACTGCATAGATAATTTAAAAAAAAACAGTTTTTTTTTATAAAAAAAGTGTAGCACATTTTAAAGCATTCTCTTTGGAATAAAACAAAATATTTTTACTACTCCTTAAATCATCGGATGCGAACATCCATGATTGCGATCGCTCTACAAAATGATGTTCCATGGCCCTAACTCAACGTTGTGGAGCAATGCCCTAATCTTAAAATACTAAATAATAAGATAAAATAATTAAATCGTTTGTTCAAAGTTTGAGAGAAAAACGTTAAAGCAAAAGGTATTTAAACTTTTCCAAACATACTACAGTTTGTGACGTGACAGAGAATCCTCTTTTTTAGTCCGCCTTTGGCCCACGCTTCGAGAGCATTATAAATAGGATTTTTTTCGTTCCGCCCTACCTGTAAACATTGAATTATTCCCGCGGATAGTCGCTTAGTGGAAAGGGGTTTTAAATGTGTACATTACACGTGTTAGGCGAGTCAGTGGTGGCGGCGGGCTACCCGTACTTCAGCGAGGACAAGCTGGCGGCGCTGCGCCCCACCGTCACCCGCGGACACGTCAACAACGCCGCGCCCTCCATGCTGCAGACCTCCTGCTGCGTGCAGTCCGGCTTCAGGTACGCTCGCACATTACACACTACACATTACACGTTACACATTACACATTACACATTACACACTACACATTACACGTTACACATTACACATTACACATTACACACTACACATTACACGTTACACTTTACACATTACATACTACACACTACACATTACACACTACACATTACACATTACACATTACACATTACACACTACACATTACACGTTACACATTACACATGAGATATCTCTTGGATATGTTATTTTAGATCTTATCCATAAGATATCTAAGAGATATCTCATAAATGGATAAATGTCCATAAGATATCTATGTATCCTAATACTTTGTAGTGGGGGGCCTATATTCCGTCTGGGGGGCGGTGCGGGCGGTGCGGGGGGTGCGGAGGTGCTGGGGGTGATCGTGAGCAACGCCAAGACCCAGACGGGGGCGTGCTACCCCTACGTCAACATGGCCGTGCCCGCGCGCGCCTTCCTCACACTGCTCAGGAACTTCATGATAGACAAAGGTCAGCATTTACTGTATCAAAAATCATCATTAAATCCTAAAATAATCTAACCTTCATTGAAAAATACGACTGACTAAATTTAATCTATACTAATATTATAAAGAGGAATAATTTGTATTTTTGTATGTATTCAAATAACTCGTAGACTACTGGGCCGATTTCAAAAATTCTTTCACCGTTAAAAAGCTATGTCATCAATGAGCATCATAGACTATATTTTTTAATTCCAAGCGGACGAAATCGCGAGAAACCACTAATAGTTTAATATACTCGAAAACATCGAAAAAACTGGTCTAGAGATGAAAAAAAGATATTTTGTACCGATGTGAGAAGAGATATAAAAGAAGACAAATCTAATAACACTTCATTCTTCAAAATCGGCTCGTTCAATCGTCGGTCATATCATACATGTCATACATAGTCTGCAATCACGTAAATGGTAACAAGGTTCAATCATTCATTCAATCAGCTCACTATAACCTCTTTCGTCTACATTAAGGTGTTGAATAAATGCCGTTAATTTAATTCCACAGATGAGACAAAACTGCGAGAAATCGAGAGTAATAAAGAGATCATTCAATCGCAATGGCGGTTGTTGCCGTATCGCTCGAAAATATGACGTGTTATTACAATTAGCTAACAATTAATGTAAATATTTAAGTGTTTAATAATAGAATTAAGCTGACATTTTTAATATAAGTGTCCTATAAAACTATAAATGTGTTGAACTATTAAATAAAACTATATCATTTAATAGGTTCCTATTTTGGGAGTAAGATATGAGATATTTTTTAAAATCTTTTTACAGTGAAAACCAATGATTTATGAAAATTTAATATTTTTACTATTTTTTCATAATATTTAACATATTTTGTATTTTTGTAAAACTTTATTCACGTTTAATTGGTTAAAATAAAATTTAATTTTATATTGTGTTTCATTTTGTTTCCTTATTCTATTTGGTTATAAAGACGCGTAGAATGGACTATCAGACTCTTTGGTCGAAAATAATATAATTTGACTCAACTTACCTCTATCTGAAGTTGCTTCGCTTGGACGCTAGAGGACTCTAAAGTTTGCTAATTGTTTTAAATTTATTCAAATATCTCGAAAATCCATAGATCAATTTTGTTCATATTGAAACCATAGTTTTTATTTGTTAAACTACACTTTTTGTGAAACGAACCTTAGTTATCAAATAATCAGGGGACTCGAAATCTTAAACATCAAAACAAGTTTAATCATATATTTGTAACCCCCTGTACAAACACTGTCAAGATTTTTTTGTCAGATAATTTAATTAAAAGGATTTTTGGTTTGTTTAAATTTTAATTTGACGAACGATTTTGGCACAAAACGGTATTTTCTAATTTAACTTCGAGCTCAACTGCGGGAGTCGTCAATTTCATCGTCATGTTTCCGACTAAGGAATCTGTGGTAGTCCATTGTACACGTCTTTCCCGGACACCCTGTATCATGCAGCAAAAACCCACATTTAAGGTAATAAAAAAAACAAATAATTAGTTATAGCTTTTATTAAATATATTTAGATTTATAAATTACAGAAAGCATGGTCACAATTTTTTTATCGCTTCTGGACTAAAATTACCAAAGTAATTTACAAACTTGCGTTTACAGTGACGAAACATGTCTATATACATGTTTTACAATCTTACACTAATTAATAATTAGCATTTTCTGAGCATCAAGTACACAGACTTGAATGTATCACAAAAAATTATGGTCGTCGTTTATGAATAATTCGCACTGCGCTGATAATTAAGTTGAGTACAGAGAAATTTGGGCATTATAATGTTTTTATTTGGGCACTAAAATGACTTAATTTAGACACTTTAGGCACTAAAATGACTTAATTTAGACACTTTAGGCACTAAAATGACTTAATTTAGACACTTTAGGCACTAAAATGTCTTAATTTAGACACTTTAGGCACTAAAATGACTTAATTTAGACACTTTAGGCACTAAAATGTCTTAATTTAGACACTTTAGGCACTAAAGTGTCTGAACAATACAAATTTATCAAGTTTAGTTATATAATTCATATAGAGAAAAGTATTTTAGCTACTAAATTACTCGGTACTCGACTAAATCACTAGCCTAGTGTGAACTAGGCATTAAGGCGTGTCCACACTAATATACAACTATTAGAATATAATAACATAGGAATATACATTTAAATTATTTTATTACTATCACTTGTATATGTAATTTACCGCCTAAATTATCGACTTAATTTGTTTTAAACAAGTATGTGCGTTAAAAAGTTTATCTGACAAAAATCACTACAAAATTATATTTTTTAAAACAAATATTCGCCTCAATTCTATTTTGAACTCGGAAACGAGATTAAAAACATCTGCTTGATTTTTTATATACATTTTTTTATTTAAGATAGATGATATGTTTAAAAAGAATACAATCGTCAGATCACAACATGGTCTAAATAAAAAAATAATCATATGGAGAAAAAAAAATAAACGCTAAGTCGCAGATAAAAACTAGTTTAAATACAGAGAAAACAACACATATAGCTGCAGTAAGTTTAACATAGGGAAATCATTCTTTTTTTTCTTTTATAAGGCTCAATTTTCTTTTATTGGAACTACACAAAAAAAATAAAACAATAACTTTCTCTAGGAGACCGCTATTATAAGTGTTTAGATCTAATTAAAAAAAAAATAGACGTCCGTATATCCTAAGTCTATGCATACTTATTAAAACCTTATGTACTTATAAATAAAATTATAATAACTTTATATAGCGTTACTCAAGCTTATTTATTACATAATGTACAAAATTCTTACAAAATCATTTATGCAGGCACTGTGGAACGCCAGGTCTAATGTACTAAAAGATCTAGAATGTTCTAAGAGAAACAATATCTAGGTTTTAAAGTATCGCTTTAAATTCAAATCTGTATTGAGATACTAACTGCAACTATACTATTTGTTGTTGAAAAAGTAATCCATATCTAATTCAAAAGATAACACTCTATTAAAATAACATTTATGTAATTTAGAGATTTTAATCTTTACTGTTTGTGCGTTCACGGATCGGAAAAATTGCAAGCGTCGTGAGTTTCTGTTAAGTCACAAAAATATTTACCCAAAATTTCTCTAGATGGCGCTGCACTATTGTCAAATGTAACTAGATGGCTCTACAATCAGTCACAGTTACAGCAAAATGAAATTAGATGGCGCTGATTTTTGGTTGTCGTCAGTTGTAAATAGATGGCTCTGCATTCAAACGTCGTTATAAAAATCTTTCTGTTTGTTTTACATGAAACTAGATGGCGCTGTATACAGTTAGTGTTGCCTTAGTTGTCGGTCTCGCGTCAGGCCTGCGGCGGCTCGTCCAGTGGCGAGGCACGCGGCAGCGAGCAGTCGGCTGCGCTGGAGCTGGCGGAGGCGGAGGCGGAGGCAGAGGCGGAGGGCGCGGATGCCGGAGGCGGTGCGGGGGCCGAGGATGTGGAGGAGGCGGAGGGCTCAGCTGCCTCCGATGTGCCAGACTCCCTGGAAACATACCAAAACATATTCTTATTTATTGCAATTCCTATACTTTCGAAATCTGTTTTGAAAAAAAATTGAATCATACAGACAAACATATTGCATGCCACTACGAATTTTAAACACTTCTGTCGTGGGCAATGAACGTGTTGATAGTTAATTCTTATGCATCCTGAAATCATACATTTTGACGTAGGCCCTCTACAAACAGTTCTATCAGCTTTCGGGTCGAGTTATTCAGTAAAAACTGTGTACAGGTAAAATTTTAATTTCAGTTATAAATGTAGATTGTAGCGGGTTTAAAGCTCTGATTTCAAACAATCGTAGAATTCACTAATATTACAGTAGTATCGTATGTCCACTAACTTATGGAAGCCGTTGGTCTGGCAGGTGTTGTACGCGCCGCAGTGCTGGCACTTCAGACCCACCACGTGGAACTTCACCGTCGATAACTACACAATACACAATAAATATAACACTTATAATATCCTCATCAATAATTAAACTCACTTATATAAATGCGAAAGTTTGGATGGATGTTTTTTAGTTAGCCGTCTAAACGGCTGAAATCTTGATGAAATTCGACATTAATATAGAGTTATAGAGTACTGGAATAACATGTAGGCTACTTTATTTTTTTTTAATTTCCCGCAAAAGTCACGGGCGAAAACTAGTTTACAAATAAGTCACTGTACAAAAAATATTTAATTACCTTATGACAATCCTTGCAGAGTATTGTGGCCTTGTAGTCCGCGTACTCTGGAGGCATGGGCGTCGCAGCCACCTCGGAGTCCAGGTAAGTCCACAGCTAATGTAAAATAACCATTTTATAACACTAAACAACAACTATACGAAAAAATAAAAAAAAATCTATACTAATATTATAAAGAGGAGAGATTTGTGTTTTTGTATGTATTGGAGTGGCTCGGAGGCTGCTGGGCCGATTTCAAATTCTTTCACCGTTAAATAGCTGCGTTGTTTGTGAGTAAAATAGTCCAAGTTTCTTACTCTTTATATGTTATAAAATAAGCGACCAGTGGTTACACATAAATCCTGTGGGTTTCTGTACCGCTTATAAGATTTTTACTGTATTTTTCTTCATTTTATGTTTTTGTCTAAAAAAAATAAAAAAAATATAAAAGGTAAAACAAACGCAACAAATACAAAATAAAACCCCTTTCTCCACACTTAAGGTGCGATCAGTACGAGCTCTATCTTAGTCAAAGAGATTAAAAAATATAGAGTAGGCATAGTTAATATTTCACTTGAAACATTTTTCACATCTTACTAACGCTATTTATTGATAGATCCTCAAAACTACATGTCATTATATTTAATTGTATTTAAATTATTTGCCAATAGGTGTCATTAAATAATGTTTATATTGTATTTTTAGACACTGTTTGTTTTATAACAAGAAACCAAAAGATGGAGCTTTTGTTAAAATTTGCTTTTGCTTTTGCTTTTGCTTTTGCTTTTGCTTTTGCTTTTGCTTTTGCTAATTTAATAAAATGTTTTATTTGTCAATACAACGCAGATATTTGCAGACATATGCAGATGTCTATGGGCAGCGGTCGCTTCGCCATATTGGCGGATTTAGGTGGCCACTTGCTCGTTTGCCACTTTATAATATAAAAAAAATAAACAACGACATAAGGCGTTAAACTTGGCAACTATAGTACCTTTCAGAGAAAGTACCGGTGAAAAAATTCACTGTCACATCTATGTTTTAAACATCTTTGATCCTAGTACTGTGTGTTGGGCCTCACATTGGACATATCGATCATGCTGGTCTGGCAGGTGGGGCAGGCGTAGTGGCCCGAGTGCAGCAGCTGCTCGAAGCAGGGCCGGTGCAGCAGGTGCCCACAGTCCGGGATGTGGCAGGGGATGCGCGACGTGTGGATGTCCTCCAGGCACACGGGACAGTTCGACCTGGATACATTCTCCACGCACTGGAATACAAATTGAAATTTTAAAAAATCTTTATTAGATCAAAATATTGTACATCCGTGGGATTGTCTCCTGACCTAATGTAATTGAGGAGGTAAGGCATTCTCTAAATTATTGTTATACTAGCTTTTCCTCGCGACTCCGTCCGCATGAAATTTAGAAATATAGCCTATGTTACTCAGAGATAAATTACTTTTCTACCAGTGAAAGAATTTTTAAAATCGGCCCAATACTTTTTGAGTTCTTTCAGTACATACAAAGATACAAATCTTTCCTGTTTATAGTATTATTGTTATTATATATTTCAACGGCTCCTATCACTATCGCTTTGTTTATTACTATTATTCTTGTTTAATCATGTTTATCCGTTTGTGTCCTAATGTTGCATATGTGTTTAAAATAAAGATAATAAAAAATGAAAATAAATCACTATCGTATTATAAGAACATTCAAAAGACAAACAAAATCAACAGTTCTTATTTCTTACGTTACTTTCTAATTTAAACAAAAAAAATGTATTTATCAAGTAAATAAGATAAAACCCAAAACGAGACGTGAATCGCAAAATAGTTGTATTTTTGTAACAGGGGTGAAATCTTGGAAAGATGCCCTGAGGGAGCAGATAGGATTACGTAGAGTGATAGTAGATCAACCTCCAATGTATAATAATAGAAGGGGTTTCCGAGATCTCAGTGGTACACACCAGAAAAAATAGGTGAGCATTTGCCCCTCCCCCTTCTCTGAAGTCGCCCTTGCTAATCCTACAGATGTTAATAAGCCACTGCCATTTGAATCTATCTTAAAAATATAAACTCTAAAATCTGTTTGTCTAAAGTTTACCAATTATAATTTGACAATATCTGTTAAGCAGAGACTTCACACAGGCCGTTCGTAACTAGTCCTTACCCTGTGTCCATCTCTCTGCAGTTGCACAGGTAAGCACATGTTACAGCGCTCGCAGTGGAAGAACCGGTCTCGACCTCCCACACGGCAGATACCGCACCCCTCGCAGTGGTACTGGCGCTTATCTTCATCATCAAATAAGTTGCAGATCAGACATGTATACTGTAACAATTAAGAAAATAAATGAGCATCATCATTACCAGCTCACTAAACATCTCCACTAAAGGTCTCGGAGCCTACTCTAAGTTAGGGTGACTAGGCCTTAGTCAACCACGATGGCCAAGTGCGGGTTGTTTGACTTCACATCTTTGAATTTCCTCGCCGATATGTGAAGGCATCATGATTTCCATCACCGTAAGAACGTCGAATAAATTATGTACATATGAAATTCGAAAATCGATAATCATATTGGTACATGGTGAGATTCGAACCCAAAACCTGTAGATTACAAGTGCTAAAACCCCTGAGCCGCCAACGCTCCTTGTTCATTTCTCCTTGCTCCATTGTTCATCATAACTGATGTTAATTGTTGATGTCTATGCTACAAAAGTACTGTGTGTATGTGGCTATAATTCCCTGAACTTAAATAAACCACACATTCTCATACCTCTCCACTTGGTTTAAATAAGGAATGGACGACAATAGGTAAATGAATTTGGAGGGGAAACATCCTTTCTAGTACCTTTTGAAGCCAACATATTTAACCTTCTGATTGTCTAATGTCTATTTGCGGGAAAGGGACAAAAACTACAGGCTGACAACATCAAGGAAGCAAGGTTACCATGGTAACTGTACTTGTTATCCTATATTAATGTCAAAGGCCTTCAATGTCATTTGTGCATTTGAATTTTGACATTTACAATTTCACAAATGTATTTATAATTTCATGCAGGTGAAAATGTACAACTTGTACCTTGCCAAACCTGACACCACAGTTCTCGCACTCTGCCTGCACCTTTTGTCTTGTATCGCACTCTGTGCAGATGAGCTCCGTTACCGACTTGCGGTTGAAGTAGTGCTGCTCCTTCTCGTCATGACAGTAGCGGCACATGTAGAACTTGTTGCAGCATGGTGTCTGCAAAAACAACTGATTAGTATACTTTAAACAACCTAACAGATAGACTCGAAATTTCTAAATATTTTTGGTAAAAATCTCTGCTTATGAAAGCAAACAATTCATCATTTGCTAATAAGTTAAAAGGAACAATTGCCATCATACATGGTAATGGATGTTGTCCTATATATTTAAAACTTAGAAATTAGTAATTGCAAAACAAGGTGCAAATGGACAATTTACAAGTGGAATACCGCAGTAAACCCCATTCTAATTATGCACAACTGGTAAATCCATAGTTTTGACAGAGGAGATAACCTAAAGCTATAGATAATTAACATTTTTTACTAATTACTAGTTATAAAAACAATGATTAGATTACACAATAATTAAATGATACATTTTATCTTTGTATTGAATTTCACATGCCATATTAAATAAAAAAAAAACAAATTGTTTAACTCTACTGGAAAAGGAAATAGAAATCCCTGGGTATTAGATATAGGTTTAGTAGATCTCGGAAAACAAAAACGAAACCAAACGAAAACGAAAAACCCTAACAGAATGAAACATTTATTGACAAGTATGCAACATTATACTAAAAATAGCTTTCGTCCATGACGCCATCTGCATGGAATAAAAAAAAATCGAGATCCATTCAGGTGTTTAGGCTAGTGTGTAGTTGTTAGAGTTTGTCTAACAAAAGTCCATCCATCATAGTTTTTATATACAAATATTTGTTACGGTGGATCTCCAAAAGGGCTTAAGAGATCTCTATGAATTTTGGAAGTTGTAGAACAACTGAAAGAACAAATTGGCTAAGTGTCTTTTTTTAAATCCGCTTAGACGAACTCATCAACAAAACCCAGTTCGGTAAGTCTATAAATCTTGGTACAAAACTACTTGAATTTAACATGAGACTAAAAATTCTGCATATCAAAAGTACATTTAAGCAAATAATACTAACTCATGGAATTGTTGATAAGATGTTCAATTAGTAACATAAACAGATTTTATCAAAACATGACAAGGCCAAATCTTATAGAAACCAATTGTAATATTTAAAACTGATTTTAAACACTGCTTCATAAAAGCCACTTACAATCTGACAGATGTCAAAACTCCAATAGAATTTGGATTTTAAGCATGGCATTATTAAAACTGGCTGTTGCTTGCGACTTCGCATGCGTGAAATTAAAAAATATAGCCTATGTTAAAAACCAGTCTTCTATAGCCTAGTATTATATCATGCTTCATGTTTTCAATGTTAACTTGACTTATCAATAATCAGATTTTTTTTTAAATCTTATTGATTTGTTGAATATTATTGAGCAATAACTTTTTTTTCACATTCTAAATTTTTAAACACTTGACTAATTTGTATAAGATTAGTGTAAGACTTGTTAAGAAAATATTGCTCAAACTTAAACTATTGCTTAATCTACTGGAGTAGTTTTTCAGTGTTTTACATACAAACATACAAATCTTTCTTGTTATCATATTAGTATATATGAAATTACCAAAAGTATTCTTTCCTAACTGAATTCCGTGTAAATTGACTCGTGTTTGAATTCAGTAATGTTATCATTAAGCAATCAAGACATGTTTTACAAATTAGATATAGTAATTTACATGAGTATTGCCTGATAAGTAACTTTGCATCAATTTACAAACATATCTCTACATCTAGTGTGCCGAATTTCCAGAATTTGTATTCTTAAAAGCCAAAACTCTGTGTCATCATCAAAGTTCGTTGACATGATCTTTGTTTTCTAATTTAGCAATATCAGATCCAAAAGATTTTGCGTCGCCTTGTGTTTAATTATAGATTAGTATTTTGAACTGCGTTTTATCTTTTACTTTGTAAATTAGAATAATTGACTGTAATACTTACCACAAACTTAGCTCTACGTTTATAATGAGTACAACCAATTCGTTTTTCATTTGTTTGCTCTATGACCGCTGCACTATCACCATTCACAGTTTCAGCTTTCTCCTTCGACATTTTTATGCACAATAAAACAATGTTCTCTATGTCAGTATCAGATTAATCATTCAAGGCTAATCAAAGCGGTCTACAAGTGAACTCTTTCAATAACCATATTTTATAGGACATCAATTAACAGACAATCGCACACAGAAAATTGTGACAATAAAATGACAGAATTTTTTTGACATTGACAATTGCGTGGTGTGTTTCTGTCAGTTACAAGGTTTGTTCGTAAAGTTGCTAAAAATACATTTAGTTCGTATAGTTTTTGAAAAACTTACTCTAACTTCTTATTTATATGACAAATACTTTATAATTAAACTAAATAATAATTAAACAATAATATTTAGTTAAAACATAGCTCCATCATGTGAGAAATAAGTCGTAGGGAAGCATTTGGGTTTTTTTGGTTGTAATTTTTTTAAGCTATAATTATCTTTCAACTTGTTGACAAATGGAATTTTCAAAAATTATCAATCAAAAACAATAATAAACATAAAAATTTTATTGTAAGATGTAATAAAAATGTAGTTTTAGAACACAGCTAAAGTAAAATTGTTAAAGTATGATACACATAAAAGATTTGTCTCTTTTGTTCCTATTTATTATTATCAGTGTGATTCAAAATTCTCTTTCTTTATTGCCGCCGGAATTCGAATGGAAAGTTATAGACTTTGCGTGGCAACCTGGTCATAAGGAGGTCGCTATATCTTCTAACTCTTATATACCTAAAAACAACCTTCCTACTGGAATAGCAAGATGGAGAGATAAGCTTTTCATTACTATACCAAGATGGAAAAGAGGTACAATTTGACTGATAGTCTATAAATTCAACTTTAATTCACTCTTGTATGTGCATAACTAAAGCAGGAACACAGATTTCGTGTTATAACTTCTAGGTGTCCCAGCGTCTCTCAACTACGTGCTTGTGAATGGCAGTCACCAGCAGGCACTGAATCCGTATCCGACGTGGGCCGACGCGTTCGTCCCCGACGGCGCGAAGAGTGTCAGTTCTGCCAGTACCGTGGTCTCAGCGTTTAGAGTCCACGTTGACAAATGTGATAGATTATGGGTAGTCGATAATGGCGCCACTAATATGTGCGGTAAGTAAAGAAAACTACAATTTTACTTTAATTAAAATGTGCGTAAAATATTTAGGTAACACAGAATAAAATGTTTAATAGAGGAATATTTGTTTATACAGAAAACGTGCGACAGATAGCGCCGCCAGCAATAGTTGTGTTCGATTTAAAACGAGATACGCTCAAATTCAAGCATTTCTTTAACGACGCCGTGCTACGAGACGCGACCGTCTTTTCCAGTATTGTTCGTGTCTTCCTTTGATTTATTTAGACTCTTAACGAATAGTAGTTCTTGACGACATAAGAGTCAGCCCACGGAAATTGTCTGGCAGTATTTATTTAATCATTCTTACAATGATCAGCTTTGTGAAAATAAGTGAACTTAGGTGTATTTTATTCCAAATTCATCAACTAATGACCAATCGGTCACAATACAAACTGAGATATAACAAAACGCATCCTATCTAATCGTATAACAAACAAGCTTGTGAATTTAAGTGTCGTCTGCTAGCCTGGGAGCTTAGTCTATCAAATGAAAAAGATTGTCCTTAAAACAAAAGGATCGGAACAAAACTAAAAAAGGTTTTTATACGGGTATTATGGCCGTGGAAATCTTTAGGTCCGAGATCTATGTTTGGAATTGCACAGGCGGTGGACATAGTGGACAATGACTGCCGCAACACCTACGCGTACGTGGCGGACATGGGCGCGGGTGCTCTGGTGGTATACGATCTGCAGCACGACACATCCTGGCGATTGGAGCACACGCATTTCCAGTTCCAGCAGAACGCCAGCGAGTACCACGTTGGTGGTATTGATTTCTTCTGGCACGATGGTGTGTCGTCACTCGCGTTGTCGCAGGTTGCGAGCGACGGGTAATTAACGTAATATTTAACGATCTACCATAACTGGTGGCAAAGAATATATGTCTCATTTTCTGTCACATCCATACCCTTCTCTTTGATATGAAATATAGCTTTCAAGTGTGTAAATAATATTTGAAATCGGTACAATATTTTCGGAGCCTATTTAATGCAGACGATTAAATATTTCCTCTCTATAACATTACCATAGATTTCTAATAGTAACTAACAAGCTATATCAATACATATAATAAAGTTGGAGTGCCTGTTTGTAATATCAAATAAAAAATTCTAGATTTCGGGAAGATGATGTATTAGCGTTGCTGATAACGAAAATCGCATTTAATTTTTTTTTGGCTGTCTGTCTGTCGGCAAGCCGCGTTTGTTCCGGGTAATCTTCGAAACGGCTGGGCCGATTTCGACCGGACTTTCACTGAAGGGTAGCTGACATAGACGGGCATATTATAGGCTACTTTTTATCTTAATATTGCGTGGACAAAGTCGCGGGCAAAAGCTAGTTATACAATAAAATGTGAAAAAAATAAATAAACATACAAGAGCAGCGCAACAATCTAATCACAAACGTTATATGGAAGTATGAAATAAATTATGTACTTGTTTCACTTTATATTTACTTTCACCTTATTCTTCATCTGCAGGCACCGTGACTTGTATTGTTATCCGACATCTAGCACCAAGATGTTAAAGATATCTACAAAACTCTTGAGAAATTCTCAATCTACACCACAGGATATACAGCATGGAGTTGAGGCGAGACATTATTTATTTATTTATTTTTTAAAGAATAAAGGAGCATAAACGAGCGCTTGATTATGATCCCACCTAATAGATGTGGCCGTGGTAGTCCCTATTTACTCTTCTCGAAGGCTCTTCCATATCATTCTTGGAAGGAAACCATAACAATTTGTTCCACTTCTTTGCTGTTCGTACAATGAAGATTTTAGGGAGCAGTTACTTGACATTACATATGTTAATTAAATCAGTTATTTAACGATAAAGTATATTTCAAAAGGTCCATAGATGACAGTTTGTTTGCTGTAGGTGGTGGGCGAGAAAGGTCCTCAATCGCAATCCACAGCATGCGACTTCGACTCTAAAAATAATGTCCTATTCTATACAGAGGTAAATATTTTATATATGTTTAGATAATTAATATAATTGTAACCAGCGTAATTTACTTAAACACTCAGAGCTAGTATTCCCGCTAGGATGGCGCGCTTTTCTAATACGTCTGAATGATTGACAGCTGTCAGATAGGGACGTCTATGCCTGTTCTAGTGTTGCCCGTCTTTAGACCGCTTGTACACCCACGAACATCTCCATAAGCAGAGTTTTGTTGCCAGTCTCTCCAAATTAGAATAAACCACAAGCACTTGACACTGGCCCAATCCGCTGAGGGAGAGCCATAAACAAGAAATAGAATAGTGTTGCCCGATTTTCTTTTTAACAATATTGTTAGAAAACATAGTTTGCGAACGTAATACAAAAACTTTGTCTATGTTATGTTCCCTCCCAGTTGAGTAAGAACGGCGTGGGCTGTTGGAACCTGGATCGGCCGTTCAACTCTGAAAACACACAGCTCCTCATTAGCGACTGTGTTGCGCTTGAGTATCCCAATGATATTAAGGTATTATGACTATATACATCTCATGAACTGAAACGTTATTAGTACGCACACCTTTGACCAAACTATCGCACAACTGTTTTGTCTCGCTTTGATTCCGAGCTTGTATGGAGGTGGATACTACTCGATTTTTAGTTGTGCAACTAAACGGTTTTTGGCTGCGAAACAACCGACAATCGCACAACCGTTGTACGATAGTTTAGTCAAAGGTGTGCGCCCTTAATATGTAAGAACGTCTAAATAATGAGGTTATGTAACTCCAAATTCCTTACTTGAGCAGTCTACTTAGAGATTTCATATGTTAAAGCTATAGGAAGCTGGAGAAGCATACGCTTAGAATATGCTTCTGGTTTTACTTGGTTCTTAAACCTTTTGCTAGTGCATTTGTTAACTTTAAATTATATTTCCCATTACATACCTAACCGGATCGTAGACCCCATGAGGTAGACCATTTAAAGGATCCCTATTTAGAATTCAGATTTTTTTTTATATCATAAGGTGGCAAACGAGCAAGCGGCCACCTGAATACGCCAAAATGGCTAAGCGACCGCTACCCATAGACATTTGCAATAGCGGATGCGTTGCCTACCCTTGATCGCCGGAGGAGGAGACGCACATAAAGAGGATATTTCCCCCTCCTATGCGTCTCCTGCACCGTCAAATCCACGTTCCCTTCCCATCATTTTCGTATGAGAAAAAGGGTGGGAAGGAAAAGGGACTAAAGTTGGGCCTCCTTCAGATGATAGAAGAAATGGATTGTTATATCCAGATTACATTATTACAATCTAGATCGAATCCAGTATTGGTTTACAATTGGTTGTGATTTACTAGTGAGGACAAATACTTGAAACACAGATGGGTTCACAGCACTAAATTGCTGGATTATTGGATTGGTGGTGGATTGAATGTCAACCCGCACTTGGCCAGCGTAGTTGACTATGGCCTAGTCACCCTTTATTAGGGTAGGCTCCGAGCCCCTCGAGGATGTATAGTGAGGCTAGTGATGTAATAATTTAACTCGGGTTTAACATGGTCCAGATGGATATGGACGGCAATGTGTGGATCCTGTCGGACCGGCAGGCGCGTTTCCTCTACGATAGGATGGATTTCAATCAGATCAACTTCCGCGTGCTGAGCGCGGAGTCGACAGCACTCATCAGCGGCACGCGCTGCCAACTATCCATTATAGAGCGCGCTATCGCGTATATAAAGAAGTGACTATATGAACTCAATTATTTACTACTATTGCTTCTTTTATGTTTGGTATTTCATTGCTTAATGTGTTATATTGAAAGTTTAGTTGATCTGTGTTAATTGAAGATTCTAGTTTTAAATCTGTGTGTAGGCATGTTATGTTTAGATAAAGTTTTTACGCGAACGGTTAGTTGATTTGTTTGTCCAGTTAGAACTGAGTATTTAGCAATACAAGTTTTTTAAATTTGATTGACTAGATTGTGATGTATATTGTATGTATTCTTATTTAGAAACATTCACGTAGATTATGATAGTAAAAAATATACAATTAATAATTAAATACTTACAAATTATCAGAAAATGAAGAAGGTGTAGTAGAAATTAACTTAAATTCTCATGACCTTCCACACATTTGTTAGCCTTCGTGAATTCCGATTTCGTTAGAAGTCGCTTCTTTTATCTTCGGCGTATGTTCGAAAATCTTAATTATAAAACCGAGATTTCTAAACGATTTGCTGCAAAGTTTCATTTGCTTTCGGGAGTTTAAGGGTTGACGCGAATTTGTCCACTTTTTGCCCACACTCGCCGCTACCTCGACGACTATTTTAATGTAAAATTTAAAAATACATTTCTAAATATTCCTCTGTTATAATCATCGATATATAATTTGGTAGATGCACGATTTAATACAAAATCAATTGTAAAATGTTGCATCGACATAACAATACAACAAAGTGACAAGTGTGAAAGAGACCGATTCAGAGCAGACGTTCGCGTCGAGCAGTCAAATAGCCAATGACAACAAAAAGGCAATCTGTCAATTCTTGTCTCCATTTTTCGAGGATCGTGTATCTAACAGAATATGTCGATGGTTATAATTTTTATTCTCGTTAATTAAAATATCGTGTCTGTTTGCGAGGACCGGCGAGTGCGCGCGCAGTGCGGCGTCCTGACCCGTCAGCCGCGGCGGGCGCTGCGTCGCCATGGCAACGGCCCGTCGCACATTACGTCGTCAGTTCCAGAAAGTTCTATTCAATCCACAAAAGGCTGCAACATAAATTAATATCTGACGTGGAAGGCATGTTGGTTAAGAACTAAACTTTATTATTACTACACCTTGCTTCTTGTAATTGATATTAATGTATATTCTCGAATATAGGAAACAGAATAATAATAAACATTGATAAAAACGATAGCACAAACTATTCCGAATAAGGCAGTGTCCACATACTTGAATAAAACTTTTAGAAACTTGCGATGTGTACTGACCCTTATTTACAGTGCTGCTCCGCAGCTGTCTCTTTCCCACTCGATGAAGTTGACGCTTTAATGTCGCAGCCGTCCCTTTCCTTTTATTACCTGAATTTCGATTACCCTTTTCACAAATTTCTATCAACTGTTTTAGGTTTTATTTCATACGATTGCGATTAATTTATGAATGATCGTTGATTTTAGAAAATAGCGTAAAGAAACTTCCACTTTGAAAGAATTTTTCTTAAGAATACGGAATGTAACCAAATTGTGTACACTTTTTATAGATTTTGATATTTTACTATAGTTAAACATAGATAAATGGAATGTAAAATTATTGTTGAAATTGTTCTTATGCGCACTACACACGTTAAGTAAAAAATGACAGCTTTAACTGAACAGTGGAAGTTTCAAAACTGAGTTGTAGGCAAAACTAACTGTACAGTTTAACTGACGGTCAATATCATGCCTAAATACGCAGTTATAACTGAACACTTCGACTTTTCAGTTAGACTGGCAATACTGAACGTCTGTATTTTTTTATATTTCTTGATGTTAAATATGTTTGTAAATTGACAAGATGTTCGAATAAAATGTGAATTGTATTTTTTGATATTTTATTTTATCCATAAATAATGCGCGGTTCACACTTGGCCAGGAGCACTCTATAACTGGACTGGCAATGAACTAGCACAGTGTGAACTTTATCGCTAATTGGCACCAGTGAGTTGATGCTTCGCAACTATCCTACTGTCCTTGCCAAATGTGAACCGGGCACTTTTTGCCGTATTCAAACAGAAAAAATAGTGTTATTTTGTAGATTTGTTGGGTTGGTTGGAAGAAAAAAATAAAAGAATATAAAATAATTTAAATATTTATTTAAATATACAACATTGTAATTATAACTATGTGAATTATTATCTATATGATGGGATATGACTGATAATTCAACATCGCGCCCACATGTCCAGTCCGCCTCAGTCTTTGCCCCGCGCCGGCACCGCTCCTACACCGCACCAACTTACAGCCGAAACCAATATTCAATCTAAGACCAACCGAAAATATCCTAACAGTTTTGACATTTAAAAATATATCGAAAAGGCATATTATATTTTATCACCGGTACTTTCTCTGAAAGGTATCAGTTGTCAAGTTTAGTTGCCACATTGTGTCCTTGTATTTATATAAATACAAGCTTACGCCCGCGACTCCGTCCGCGTGGACTTGAAACAAAAGTAAGTAGCCTATGTGTTCTTCCAGACTATCCTCTACATCTATACCAAATTTCATAGAGATCCGTTCAGCCGTTTAGGCTACAAACTCTAACAAATATCCATCCATCCATCTAAACTTTCGCATTTATAACATTAGTAAGAAGTAAGATGTCATTTTATGAAATCTGTTGGCAATCAATTTAATTCCAATTAGTTTTGAGGATTTATCAATAGACAGCGTTAGTGATGTGAATGTCTCAAGTACAAAGCCAACTCTATATATTTAGGAATCTCTTTGGGAACGGTGAAAATTATTCGATTTGATAACGAATCGCTTTTCGATTGCTTCGATTTAGATCGATGGATAGAAATAAGATCGCATATTGATTTCGACCATTAGAAACGCTTTTACTAACATTGATACACATAATTCGTTACATTCCGATTTATATACACGCACAAAAACCACTTTACAATCAATTTTCAACTTTAACAACAACACAAGAAAGGCTATTTTTACTTCAAAACAACGGAAAACACTGATATGTCAGTATTTATCAAAATTTATGAAATTATAAATTGACTACATGATTTAATATTAAAAGTACGTGGAAAATATGAGGGATTTGTCAGTGTTCTTTATGTCTGATAGAGGGCACTGCTCATTTAATGCGAAACTTTATCGACATTACGATATTTTTTCACAAATTTTCGTGCTACACCCCCATACAACGTATACGTCCTTAGCTGTTCTTTTCCCGCAAAATATTCTATATATTTTTTTCATCTACAAATTCATTGTCATATAAATTTTACACATGGCAGTTTTTACATAATTACATTAACAAATTGATATTTTCATTTAAATGTGATTTGATAAAAATTAGGGTCTCAAAAAAAAGTTAGTCATAACTTTTCGTTTCTCATTCTTTTTACAAAGTCATTATTTAAGTATTTTTAACATAACCAAAATTTACATTATAATTTCATTGTTCTATTCAGTATAATGGTAGTTATCGATAGATATCTAGCATAAAATTTTAGTCATATAAAAAAATCATATTTACGGGAATTTTATCGACTATTAAAATAGCTAATTGATATAATATCCTAAATTATTGAAGAACAATTTACAAATGATAATTTCTGACTTAAATAGGCATATTTACTAATCTAAGAACTCGAGTCCCTACATGGTCCTTCGAGCCGGATTTCATTAGAACTGGCCGTTTTAAGTCACATACACATAAAAAAACATTAAAACAAATTGGTATTTTTCAGTATTTGAGGTAAAAATAACCGTGAGATGACAAGTTGAGTATTTTACAAAGGACACAAATTTATTCCAAAATAGTTGGTTTGTCAATTTACACATATTTTAAAATGTAAATATAATTACTGCATAGTAATAAAAGCAATTTTATAAACAATTCATTTACGAACTTCAAACGTATGTGCAATAAAGAAATGTAGATTTTTATCTATAGTCAATCTTAATTTTTTTAATTCTTCATTACGACTAAAGCCATCGAAGTGATCTTAAAAGCTTGTATATTAAATTTGTATGTGCGTTTTTTATTAACAGCCGATCAATTAAAAAGCAAATATTATTGAAATTATTTACAAATTTATTGCTGTAATTTACAATAGGCCTAAATGTCAAACGCAATTAATTCTTACGGGTCCGCAAATATACGTAAATCACAATTTACACAAGTAAATGCGATTCACGCATTTATTACTGTTGTAAGAGTGAAATTTACTTAACATTTATAAAACGCGACAACTATCTTATAGCGTCGCCGTATGTTTGAGTATGCTCATTTAATTTACAAAACATCAATTAAGAAAAATGTATACGTGGAACGGAACGCATTTTTAAAGATGACAGCTGTCAATGTCTGTGGTAGTCATTTTTTCCCGCCAAAAGGTGTCAAAGAAATTATTTGGTGTTTAATACCAATCTGTAATTTAAAGTACTTTTGTTTTTTATACATTTATAAGTAAACTAGCTTTCGTCCGCGACTCCGTTCGCGTGAGATTTTAAAAAACGAAACTGAGTAGCCGATGTGTTCCTCCAGACTATCCTCTACATCTATGCCAATTTTTTTTTAAATCCGTTCAACCGTTCAGGCTACAATTCTAACATCCATCCATCCATCCAAACTTTCACATTTATAATATTAGTAAGAAGTGAGATTAAATGAGTATACTCAAGCATATCAAGTCCATACAAATGTAAGAGGCTACCGTAAGCGTCACGTTGGTGCGTCAAACGTATTAATAAGACATATAACTATGGCGTAGTAATTTCTACCTTATTCTCATAGACATAGAGTCGTTTGGTCCATTATCTGGCGTCGTTGTGTTTGCGCTGCGGCGTGCCGGTGGCCGCCTCCAGGCGCTTACTGAGCGGCGTGTTGTACTCCCAGCCTTCGTCTTTAGGACTGAACAGCTGGAATTAAATATGAACTATGTTATTTGCTTGTTGCAGATATTTAAACGGACAGATCATGCTAGAGTATACAGTATTCGCTATTATTATTGTCATTGCTAAATTTTCTACACTATAATCAATACCAGAATTGTGCTCTAAATTAGTTAATAAGAAAATAATAATTTTAGTCAAGTTCGATAAATTTTATTTAAACCGAATATCGATAGTTCATAATAAGCAATATGCATATGACGCTAAATTGGACCAAACTTTTTTAAGTATTATTATTAATATTAGAAAAGTGGATTTGACGATGGAGGGCATAGGAAGGGAAAATATCCTCTTTATGTGCGTCTCCTCCTCCGTCAATTAAGGGTCGGCAACGCATCTGCAATTGCGGATGTTTATGGGCAGCGGTGGCTTTCCATTTCGATGGATTCAGGTGGCTGCTTGCTCGTTTGCCACCTTATATAATAATAAAAAAAACACACCTGCGTGTTCCACTTGTCGCCGGTGTCATGCCGGTGCTTGGCGAGGTCGCGCTGCGCCTGCTCCAGGCGGCGCTTGGCGGCGGTGGCGGCCTCCGTGTCCGCAGCGCGCAGTGCGGCCGTCACGTGGCGCCACACGCGCCGCGACTCGTGCGCCGCCTGCCGCGACACCGGCGACACGCGCTTGCGCCGCGCCTTCATACTCGATACCTCGAATACTACCTCGGTGCGCTGGAGATAATACTTTTATTTAGAACTAGCTTTCGACCGCGACTCCGTCCGCGTGGAATAAAAAAAAAGTAAGTATCCTATGTGTTCTTCCAAACTATGCTCTATATCTATGCTAAATTACGTCCAGATCAGTTCAGCCGTTTAGGCTACAAACTCTAACATCCATCCATCCATCTATACTTTCGCATTTATAATTAGTAAGATCACTCGCCGTGAAATTAAAAAAAAACAATAAAAAGTATAACATATGTTACTCACAGATAAATTACCTTTCTAGTGGTAAAAGAATTAAAGTCGCCCCAGTAGTTTTTGAGTTATTTCAATACATACAAAAAGACAAATCTTTCCTCTTTATAATATTAATTCGTCCCCGTGTAATATTTTCTTCATGGAAACACAGCCTATGTTACTTGTTAAATTCCAAAAACCAACTTGAATTCCAAATTACTTATTCCCTACATTTATTTAATAGCATAAAAAATATATACTCTAAAGCGTTTTATAAGAGTAGAGCTTTTATTAAATAAAAAATTATTCAAAAAATATGCTGTGTTTGCTGACATCCTATGCCACAAAGTATGTGTTTACGCTTCATTTCATTATAGAAGAAAAATGTATATATACAAAACTAAAATTACAATATTGTGTCAACCACATTGTATAGGCATATGAATCGATTGACAAGTTAGAATTTAAATTGTAGGTTCTCAATTTCCTTTTATCTCTTACCCCGGATTCCGTCCACCTTCCATCCATCCTGGTGTTCCACTCCCCCTGCGCGGTGTAGTACGCCTTCTTCTCGTTGGCGGCGAACACCTCGCAGGTGACGCGGTGCTTCTTGCCGCCGTAGAAGGGCTTCGTGAGGAACTCCACGTTGGCCTTGTGTCCCGTCTGCGGACACTCGATGCATACTGAACCACCCAACTCTATCCATGGTACTGTTAAAATCGATCTGTAACGAAAATATGCTTCAAATGTACATGAAATGATAATTTAAGCTTTGGAAATAAAGATAATTGAGATTCATCAATTTTTTTTAGTGTTAGTTGCAAGTTTAGTGCCACCAATGGGCATCGCTTGGGGAGTAAAGGAATTTCCCCAAATAATATCGTCAAACCTTATCATACTAACATTATAAAGATGGATGTTTGTTAGAGTTTGTAGCCTAAACGGCTAAACGGATCTCGATGAAATTCCGCA
This sequence comes from Papilio protenor, assembly GCA_029286645.1. Lineage (NCBI taxonomy): Eukaryota > Metazoa > Arthropoda > Insecta > Lepidoptera > Papilionidae > Papilio > Papilio protenor. Next base: position 6,988,566 of record JAGSMZ010000007.1, on the reverse strand, counting down.
TAGACCTAGAGGATAGTCTGGAAGAACACATAGGCTACATACTTTTTTTTTTAATTTCACGCGGACGTAGTTGCGGGCGAAAGCTAGTATATTATAAATATGAAAGTTTAGAAGGATGAATGTTTGTGATTGAAGCCTAAATTACTAAAATTACTAGACGGATCTCCATAAAGTTTGTTATAAATATAGTGGATAATGATAAATATAGAGGAAGTCAAGTAAGTTTGTCCTTTTAATTCCACGCGAACAGAATCGCGGGCAAAACTAGTAAAATATAAAAACTACTTTTCACTATAGACATAGCCTTACTGTTGGCAACCTCTATACTTTATACATATTGAACGCCCAATAGCATTAAAGGGTTAAAACATATAAATTACCACTCACCGTCCATATCCATTAGGGAAAGTGACAGTATATTCCTCTCCATAGTCCAACAGGGTGACCACACCTCGTCCTATATTATGGACACCGATAGAAAGTCCTAGAAACTTGCTCTTTGTCCACACCCAGGCATCGAATTGTATCCTCTTATTGACGTGTTCCGCGTAAAATGCACTGATCGGCGGGTGATGGGACACTTGTTCCGCTACAAAGGAGAGTTGCTCCGGAGAGCACCAGGGGACGGGACCGTCGCCTACTTCTAGCTGAAAAATTATTTAAAAAACGCAGATATAGTATTCAATTTGGATAATCCTAACATTTATTCTATCCTTAAAACAAAGTTCATTAGTTTCTTTAAAAATATTTTATTCACTCATTTAGATTTCAATATTTCTACTATATTCTCGCCATTGTGCATAAATCTTACTTACTAACTTACTATTATAAATGCGGAAGTTTGGATGGATGGATGAATGTTTGTTAGAATTTGTAGTCTAAACTGCTGAACGGATCTCGATGAATTTTGACATATTAATGAAATACACTTACACACACGCGCATACACACTCACACACATAACCCAATAAATTCATACAAACACATTCACTCACACTCACATACCCAAACACGTATATGATCACATATATAATTATGTACCTAGATTAGGAGAAGGCAATGCCTCCTGTAATACAGGTCCTCACCTGGCTCATGAAGCAGAGCCCCAATGATTATTGTGCAACTGGTTTGATTAATAAAGTGTTTTTCTTTTAATATATTTAACTAGCTATTGGTCGCGATTTCACCTACGTGAAATATAAAAATAATAAAAAAATATAGCCTATGTTTCACACAGATAAATTACCTTTCTAATGGTGAAAGAATTTTTAAAATCGGCCCAGTAGTTTTTGAGTTATTCCAATACATACAAAAATAGAAATCTTTCCTCTTTATAATATTGGTATAGATTACCTTCTCAGTAGATGAGTTGTGTGAATCATTAGCTCCGTCGAGGTCCCAGTGGCAGCGGAACACCTCGCCCAGCACGGGGTTGTAGGGCTTCTTGGCCACCTGCGACTTGCGGCCGGCGTGGTACGAGCTCAGGTACCAGCGCACCACCTGCACCATGCGCTCCTTGGGGGACGGCATGTCCACTATTCTGGAAATCAAATTGTAATACAGATAAAAAAAAATAGTTCATCCTAAACTGGTGTGGACACATGCAAATGGAATATCTTTTGTTAAGCAAAATGTTTCTTTTTGTATAATCCCACTACACAATTTCACTTTTTTTTTTTATAATATAAGGTGGCAAACGAGCAAGCGGCCACCTGAATCCACCGAAATGGAAAGCGACCGCTGCCCATAAACATCCGCAATTGCAGATGCGTTGCCTACACTTAATCGACGGAGGAGGAGACGCACAGAGGACATTTCCCCTTCCTATGCGTCTTCTCCACCGTCAAATTTGTGTGGGACACAACTGTTGTACGATAGTTTAGTCAAAGATGTAGACGATAGTTTAGTCAAAAGTGTAGACGAAATAGTTTAACTAACTGTTTAAATGTTGTCTACACAAGTCAGTATTAAAATGTCATCATCCACTCGCCCTTATCCCTTACGGAGGGTCGGCACAGTATGTTCTGCTCTTCCATACATCTCTATCAGCCGTCAGTATTAAAATGTACAATTCGTATATGCAGTTAAAACGGAAGGTGTACCTTTATTGCCTCAAGACACGTAAGACGTTAAAATTAACTCTTTATACTGATATAGAACCTAACTTATAGAATACTTACGTATTAAATTCTAACAAGTGATTAAACACAGCCTATGCTTAAGAACTAGTTTGACCCGAAATGTTACTATCTAAATTGCACAAGATAAAAAATGTATTCTATTATAATTTCAACACAAGTATACATTTGTCTCTATTTTTTCAATTAGAATGAGAGAGATGACAACATATCCAAACATTTAGGTGTAAATGTATACTAACTTGACAAACTGGTCAGGATGTGCAAACGAATCCGCGTACATCTCAAGTAGCGATCGCCGCTCCAGTATGAAAGTAGGGAGCACCACCTGAAAAGAACAACACAGTTAGATTAATGAAAATTGTAGAGATAGCAACCTCTTACGCCATGGGTATTCTTAACTCAGTAAATAGATCACTAAGAACGAATTACATTGTATTCTATTGATTTCTAAATTAAGTAGATAACACCAATTTAACAGTGGTAGAGCCTTTAATATCTTCACTGGAATGGGTCGGCTCTCCCAGTGTAAGATCACGACCACACAGAAGACGCGTCAAGTGGAAGCTATTCTGCGTTTCGTCTGATGAGTGTGCGTATCGAAGGCTTAATTTTTGTCAATTTCCCTTTCCACCCTTTTCTTTTAAGGATGAGATTTGAAGGGAAAGTGGATTTGTCGGTATAGGAGACGCAAAGTAAGAGGAAATGTAATTTTTATGGACGTGTCCTTCTTTTTCGGCGAATTCAGGTGGCCACTCGCTCGTTTGACATCACGTTTTTTTAAAAAAAGAAGTGAGCTAGAACGAGTCATATTCGATATATCGTGTATACATTTTTTTTGTACTGATTAGTTTATTATTTACATAAATCCTAATAATTTGTTTATCATATTTATTTGAAATCAAAAGAGTCATTAATGCTCAAAATAAGTCAATTTTGTCGTAAGCGTTCTCTGAATTAGGGAAGTTTAATTTAGTTTGCAATTGCACCGGAAAGAAGTTGAAATAATTCACTTGCGTCACATCCTTTCCAATACAATGTAACTTCAAGGTAAAATATTATTACCGTGCTGATATACTTAGAAAATCTATAAATAACAACATTATTGGTAAAATGTTACATTCAAAATTTGTCCTTGAGTCAAAATAAGTCAACTATTTTCCCGCCAAATGACTAAATATTATAAAACAAAGTCGCTTTTCGCCGTCTGTCTGTCCCTATCTATGCTTAGATCTTTAAAACTAAGCAACGGATTTTGATGCAGTTTTAATAGATAATGTAATTTAAGAGGAAATGTATATGTATTCATCTAAACATATAATAAAATTGGAGTGTTTGTTTGTAATATCATAAGAAAAAACCCAGATTTCGGGAAGATGATGTATTTGCATTGCTGATAACGAAACTCGCATTTAATTTTTTTTTGTCTGTCTGTCCGCAAGCCGCGTTTGTTCCGGGTAATCTCCGAAACGGCTGGGCCGATATCGACCGAACTTTCGCAGAAGGGTAGATCACATAGACGAGTATGTTATAGGCTACTTTTTATCCTAATATTGCGCGGAAAAGGTCGCGGGCAACAGCTAGTATTAAATATTTCTTTTGTCATTTAATTACGTTTTCATTATTTTGTATTTAGTTACTTTGTTTTTTGTTATTTCTAATTGTATTGTAGTATTGATAAAGATTGTAGATGTTGATAGAGATGTTGTTTTATTTTATTTTTTTATTTTTCAAAATGTCAGGGAAGAGGTAAGGCAGGTAGATGTTTTAAGGAACCCTAATTTTATTCCCTTTCACCTACCACCACTTTTGATAAGGGAAGAGTAGGTGAATTTGACGGAGGAGGAGACAAAAAGAAAGAGAAAATATTTTAATTATGTGGCGTCTCCTTCCCGTTAATTAAGGGTAGGCATCGAATATGCAATTGTGGATGTCTATGGACCGCTGACAGCTGACACTTCGACATTTTGGCGGATTCAGGTAGCCGCTTGGTCGTTTGGAACCTTATGAAATAAAAAAAAAACGCTTTACAACATGGACATACCTTGGTAAGGTCCATGCCGATTTTGACTTGTGACAGGAGATGCGTAACAACGGAGCCGTGGTTCTCCATCGAGCCCAGGTCGCTGTCTGACTCGTCTTCATACAGCGCTGCAACAGACGGGCCTACATTTAACTTTATACATTAATCTTACTAATATTATAAATGCGAAAGTTTAGATGGACGTTTGTAAGAGTTTGTAGGGTATACTGTTGAACGGATCTCTCGTTATCTCGATTTGGCATGTCTGGAAGAAGACATAGGCATTTTTTTTTAATTCCACGCAAACGAAAGCTAGTATTGATACTATTATTTAAATTAAGATTTTCCAAACATTATAAACAATGTGATAAAACACAAAGTAATATAAAAAATCTTAAGGATTTCTCAATATTCGATTCAAAGATTAGCATCTTACACAGTAAACAACTGAATGCAACACAATGACCAAAACAAAACGAAACAATAAACACAAAAAGAGGTCAATTTGTAATTCAACTACATGATGTATCAGACGATAAATCGAAAGATTTCTCGGAAGACTTCGTAGGAAACGTGTCAATATAAAAAGGTCCTTAGTTCCGTTACATAAGTGTCAGTTTCCTGCGACACGTAACTTTGACTCATCCACAGCGAGTGCTGTTTGCGAACCGCTTATGAAAACTTATACACAATCGTGCTGAGAAATTGTAAATTTTGAACAAGAACACATACATAAATGGTATTAAACCATACAGAGATAGACAAGAAATGACATCGTTATGTACATGTTTTGGCAATGGAAACTCAGCAAGCCTGGGTTGCATATTATACCTCTGAACACAACTCGCTTTAATCGATTTTAAAATATACATGCATTTGTCTTTCCTAGTTTATTCAAAACAAGAGGTGGAATTAAAAAAAAACAACAGCAGGTAGCCTATGTGTTCTTCCAGGCTATCATCTACATCTATGCCAAATTTCATCGAGATACGTTCAGTCGTTTAGGCTACAAACCTCCATTTAAAGTTTCGTATTTATGTTAGTAATCTTAAAATAACGCTTCGCTTAAAACAATTCTTATGAAGTTAGAATCTAGATTTGGAAGTACTCAGCTTATAGCCTAGTATCGAAATATTAATCAAATAATTACCATACAATGTTTTTTTTTTTTTTTTTTTTAACGTAAATAAACCAGCGCTTGACCTCGACTCCACCTAAGTTAAGTGAAGACGCTGCCGAAGGATAGAGCGCGCTAGCTCAATAAGTGCCGATTCACCCTACTCTTGAAGGCACCCACGTTATAGCTGGACGGGAACACTGAGGCCGGCAACTTGTTCCATTCCTTTGATGTGCGCACAAGACATGCGTCACTAGAGGAAACTGGTTACAAACGGCCGGCCGGTAGAGTGGCAGCATTACTAGGGTCTAGGGTTGTCGACTACGGTTTTTTAAAATATTAACAAAAATATATAAGGAAGTAACATTTACACCAAATATTTCGAATTAGTTAATACATAATTAAGCTTTAGAACCCTTGTCTTATAAATGTTTTGATAATTGAAACCTTCAATTGCATCTAAACTTTATCACCGATTATCGAAAAGTTTTAGCATCAAATTCTTCGCCTCGTTCAAATTGATTCTTTTACTAAATCATTGCAACCCTAGTTTATATCTCAATCGGGTTACGACCGACGCTTTTGTCCGTCTAATTCTAGCACGTGATTAGAATTAGCTCTTTGATACACCACAGTGCTGGTACGTGGGTTGAACTTTTATTACGTGACGTCACCTTTATTACGTCATTATACAATTCGATATATTACTATAGCAAAATATTGATCGTAGATAATGTTCAACATAATACAAAAAATCTATAAAATTTGAAAAAAAAAAACCATGTACTAAGGTATAAGATAACAACTGTTTGATAAACTGATCATCCCCCCTACCCTATCCTACTCCCGTAGGGTCTGCGCACCGGGTTTTCGTCCTTCAATAACTCTATCATCCGTCATCTCAGTCATCACTCCCTTCTTTATCATGTCACCTTACACGCAATCCATCCATCTCTTTATAGGTCTACCTCTACAAATTTTCAAGTTATGATCCAGTTGATCATAACATGATAATCATTTCCTAGGTGTAAAGAACAATTTACTAATAAAATCGGATATATGGATGGATAAAATTTAAAACAAAGATTGTCTTGGTATCGCGGGCGATAGCTAGAAGTTATATAAAAATCTCACCATCGTAGTCGATTTCTCCATCGTTGGTGCGGGGCAGGTCGGCTGTGGGGGGCGCGGACGCTGGCTCCTGCTCTGCCGCGCCCTCTGCTTGGCAGCTACGCGACACACTGCAACGAGAATACGAGAAAAATGAGTTACCGATGCTTATGGTAACATTATTTACGAGATGCAGACCACCAGCACCAGGCCTACTTGGCAACCAACAGACTTACGCATAAAGTATATCCATAAAGTTGAATTGACACACGACAAAATAAATATATGTAATTTAGTGTACAAGTGATTTGTAGAGTTCAATGCGAAGGACGATGATAATTTTGTGCAAAGTTATCTGTCGGAGTGTACACTGGCTAATAGTTGCCATTTACGCGGCGACCGTTAAACCGTACAATTAAACGGAAAACGGTCAACTGAAATTCTAATTTTAAACAACAATGATGGCTTTTTTGCGTAGAAATAAAGGCCGTAATATTGAATCATGTAACAATAAACTAGTGATAAACTAAATAGTTTAGAAAATAATTACAATGTAAACCGCAATTTAAATTAATCTACTTAAAGTTGAATTTGAATTTTACATAACAATGAATTTCCACTGCCGAATAGTGCTAAAATATTGTTATCTCTATTTTACTTAAAAGAAAGAAAGAGATGAAAACATAATTACATACAAGCGATTCGACAGTGGAAACTGACCAAGAAAACATGACGATCGATATTGTAGCGAGCCATTATCACAGTAGCGCAAGTGAAATTAGGTTTATAGCATAGGCAACAAAGCGCGACCGTTGCTTTGCGATACAGTATAACAATGTAATAGAAGACATATTGACGTGGATACTGAAATACTTTCACATTACACTACTCTATAAAATTGATAAGGATCATATTGTTTTGAGTAGAAGGTTCTGTTACATCATAGTTGACTGTCAATTTTACATCGTACCTTTTCCTAAATAACATTACTGAGGCAGTTTTACATTATATGGTTTGTAGACATTTCTAGACAAGACTATAAAACATTTAAAGAGCAGTGGATACCGACTATTTCAAGTAACTCGTATTACTATATCAAAATAATTTACCAGTACTAACATAAAGTCCACCACGCCTATCATTAATGTTAACTATTCACAAGCTTATTAAAGGCTGGCACTTAGTTTACTTGGCACACTTCCATTTTACAAACCGTAAACTATAGCCCCAGTGTGCTAAAACAAAAAGTTTTCAGCTACAAAAAAATCTGCCATTCTCGCGATAAAACCGAACAAAGGAATTCCCAAGAAAATCCTGTGACTGGTAGCCTTTAGTATTCAGAATGGTGGCCTTAGTAACGACCTTGTCTGCGTATTTACCTTGACACTTACATGGGGTCAAAATCATTAAGTGTATAGATTAAGGTGTGAATACAGTGGAATTACGAATTTTAGAAGGGTTGGGTGAGTACTGTGATTATCCCTTTATATAGCGGGGAAATATAAGGTCAAAGTTTACAACAGCAATTTATTATACTTTCACGTCTTATTGTGGAAAATAAGATCGATATTAACGTAGATTATATTATACTAGCTTTCGCCCGCGACTCCGTCATGGCATATCATTGGCATGGTAAATAAAACAACATATTAAAATGGGTTAAATACTCTAGTTGTCAGCAGAATGACTAATTTAGATCAGTTCTTGCTAACAAAACCGTTCATTATCATCTATACTATATACTATTATCTATACTATTATAATAAAGAGTAAACACACACTTCTTTGTTGCCTAAGATGTCAGCAAATACAGCATATTTTTGAATAACTCTTTTTTTAATAAAAAGCCCTATACTTACGTCACGCTTTAGGCTATATATTTTCACACCATTAAACTTAGGGGTAAATATTTTGGATAAAAATCCTAATGTGGGAAAGAGACCATAAGTTGTTGCCAACATCAAGGAAGCAAGGTTGCCGTGGTTTGACAACATGTCATATCATTTTGACATTTGCAATTGATAATTTGACCAATGTAAACAATAAAATGAAATTTTAATAATTTTATGCGGATGAAGTCGCATGGGAACAGCTAGTTACTACTATAAACTTTTTATGAGTTCAATGCCTTTAACGTGTGAAGCCTTAACAATTGGTAACCTTACACTATTCCCTTTATAACATGCCTTCCGACAGCTTTCATTAAAACCTACGTAACACTATACTTAGGTTCGTCTATCCATTACAATTAAAAAATTGAAATATCACATTAAGGGCCTGTCCCATCACTGACTGATAGAGGCTCTATTGTATATTTAGGGCCACTAAAACTAACAAGGGCCGCAAAAACTACTGGGCCGATTTTAAAAATTCTTTCACCGTTAGAAATGTAATTTTGTTAGTAACATAGGCTATCTTTTTTTATTATTAATAGCTGTCGCCCGTGACGCCTTCCGCGTCTAATTAAATAAAACAAAAGTGAGTAGCCTATGTGTTCTTCCAGACTATCCTCTATATCTATACCAAATTGCATCGTAATCCATTCAGACGTTTAGGCTACAAACTAACAAACATCCATCCGTCCATCTAAACTTTCGCATTTATAATATTAGTATGATTAATTTCACGCGGATGAAGTCGCGAGCAACAGATAGTATTTCAATTATAACGATTTGTCAAAAATCTACACCCTAATAACGGTATAAGTAGGTTTACATATATTTGAGCTAAAATGTATGAAGTTTTTTATTGTTAGGTCCTGCTTTTTTATATACTTTAAAATGTACGTTGTAGACTTGTGTGACCAGCTGTTTGTGCGTCGGGGACATTGTCAGGGTCGATATCGGTTATCGATTGACACCGACAATGAGCTTTTTGCCAGCTGTTATTGACTGCAAGCTAGACTTGACAATTGTTACTCTACAGAATAGTTATTGAATTTATTGTGTAAAATTTTTTAGGAGTATCTATTGCGTAAGCGCTAAATAAAAGTGAAGGTTGGATTCTGAATGTTTTTATTATTAATTTTATTAAATCAGTCCTTTCAAAACATTAGAAAATTTTAAATATTTGTTTTGTAGTACAAGGAGAGACGTACTAGGTAACAATCAAATGAAACGTAGCAACTCCTAAATTTTCTATACAGATAGTTTTTTCAATGAATGCGTGATAAGTTTTGACATATTACTTGAAGCTTAAGAAGGCTTTACATAGTAAAGACCGCGCTTAGATGTCTTCTAAGATTCTGTTCACCTAGTCATGGTTGCCAAGGTAAGTAGACTGGTAAATAATCTTATTTTATAAGCACCTTACTTATTTTAAACTGAAATAATTAAATAACATAAGATAAAATCTAATGAAATAGGGTTTTGCTTTGGAATATATTATTCAAAATATTGAATTACACGTCGGAGGTTGCCCAAAACAGGATTATATTTCTAGAGGCAAGACTAGTAGGTAGACGCAAAGGGTCTTTTTAATTGATAATCAAGCTTTATGGGACTTCAAGACATTAATATAACTTATATTATAAATGCGACAGTTTAGATATTACCATAGTCTGGAAGAACACATAGGCTACGGTTTATTTTTAATTCTACGCGGACGGAGTCGCGGGCAAAAGCTACTCTTTAACTAATTTTAACATGACAATACCACAGCTCTATAATAATCGTAATTTTATCGATAGCATTTCATTAAAAACTAGCTGTTGCTCGCGACTTCGTCCACGTAATAAATAGTACAAAATATAGCCTATGTTACTCAGTGATAACGTAGCTTTTTAATGGTGAGATTTTTTTTAAATCGGCCTAGTCGATTTGAGTTATTTCTTATTTATAATATTACTATAGATTAACATTTTCCCGGTTATTATTTAGAACATAAATTAGTTTACAATTTAACCATTTATGTCACGTAAATGAATTCAAATTGGATTTATAAAGGCTTTTTATTTTAGCTTTTTACATTAAACGTACGTGTCTAGAATTTGCGTGAGAGATCATACGATAAGTGACATGGGGCCTAGAGTAGTGCCTTGTGGGATGCCTTTTAGCGTGTTGTTTTTAAATTAATTAATTCGTTTACGTTATGAGCCTTTGAATGAACACATACTTTAACAAAAAAGAAACCAAATAATGAACTAAGACCTCGAAATTACAGTCAATGAGTACTTACATAACCTATAAATTATAAACATAATACTACCATAAAAGCAAGAAAAAAAAATAAAACATTATTGATGAAATTTGACAAAGTTTGAAGCAAAGCATGAGATTGAAGTTTGTCTAGAAATTTGTTTTACAATTTCCAATTTGAAATTCAAATTCACGATTCAATTTATGTTTAAACCGGTATTTGAAATCTAGAAATGCTTAAAAGCTTGCAGCTTTCGATATTTTGATATCTTTCAACATTTCAGACAGCTCAAAATTGGTAAAACGAAATATGGAACAGAGCAATAAATAATGAGAGAGAACATAAATGTTTTTGACCCTTGCCATTTGCTGGCTTATAAGGGACAGGCAAAATGAAAACACAATAAATGAAAATAATGTCAGTTGTACGCCGCGGGGAGTCTTATAACATAAAAATATAAGGCAATTCAAGCATAAAAAAGAAAACAGACAAGCTAATTTAATGCATTAATTGTATTTTTAATGCAATAAAGATTTCTTATAAATTTTAAAAATACAACAAGTTATTTCTTCCTGTATACTGAACTTAAAAGATTACCATCAGTGAATTATTATTGTTGACTGCTTGATGTTCTGTCTGTTGATCCGAACTTTGTAAGTCTATAAATCTAAATAATCTGCGATTTTTTACCCATACAGTTATCTATATTATATATAGTTATCTATACTAATATAATAAATCGTAAACACACACTACTTTGTGGCGTAGGATGTCTGCAATCACTGCATATGTAAATAATTATTTCTTTAATAAAAAAATTATTAAAGATTAAACTGTGGGAAAGGGCCCATAATCTACAAGCTGCCAACATTAAGGAAGCAAAATAATTATGGCAACGGTAATTTTGACATTTGAAATTGAGAATTTGACAAATTTAAGCAATAAAATATTTTTTTTTATAATTTCATGCGGATGAAGCCGCACAGGAACAGCTTAATAATAAAATACATGTTTTGAAAATTATTCTGTTAATCTAAACAACATAAATAAAATTGAAAATTCAACAAAATTAACATTCTCACCTCTCGCTGTCTCTCCTTAGCGACCATCTTCTAGACGTAAGCGCCCGGATCATGTTAACACGATTATATCACTTATGTCATTACAGACAGAGTTCAAAACAATCGTAATGAATTTAATCACAGTCACATAAATGCACTTAAGCCAGATCAGTCTACACAACTTATTTTACTAATAATATAAAAAGTTTTCATATTGGCTATTTAAAACTGTGATTACCATTATTGAAAAACAACCATAAATCATTTAAATAATTTTTAACGTATAAAGATAATAAATTGATTTATACAATACGAAAAGCAAGATTCAAACAAATTAATGCTTCAATCTGATCCGAAAAGTCCGCTAACTTTATATTGTTTATCTATCTATCTACATATACATATAATAAAACTGGAGTGTCTGTAATATCAAAAGATAAATTTCAGATTTCGAGAAGATGATGTATTTGCGTTGCTGATAACGAAAATCGCATACAATTTTTTTTTGTCTGTCTGTCTGTCGGCAAGCCGCGTTTATTCCGGGTAATCTCCAACACGGGTGGACCGATTTCGACCTGACTTTCACTGAAGGGTAGCTGACACAGACGGGGATATTATAATCTACTTTTTTATCTTAATATTGCGTGGAAGAAGTCGCGGGCAACAGCTAGTTTGAATAAGATTAAAAACTACTAAACACTATAAACATTATTTACACTTTTTAATAATATTTTTATTTAATTAAATATTAATTGAAATAAGCTTAGCCAATTTACTTGGAACACATTTGCCTGTTTACTGTGCGTACGTAACTTATGTAACTTGCGGCCAAGGTCTGAGATAAGTTGAGTTAATCCTGTAGACATCGTAGGCGTATTAAAGGGAAAGGGCACATTCAAAGGGCTGAAGAGCCTTTAAGATTCGAAATAGAAATATAGTTTTTACTATATTATTTATATTATATTAATAATTCAACGTAACAACTTGGTTCTACTATCTAACGATACTAAAGGCCTATCCCACCACTGGCTGATAGAGGCTCAGATAGCTTAAAAATGACGTCACTGTCAGATAAGGGAACAAAATCCGATATTTCCATCACATATTTTACACGTTGAATTGTTATCAGGCGATTTACAATTTGGTGGGACAGGCCCTTAAATTTGCAGAAATCTGTATCAGCTTTAACTTATCGTATAGGTTACAAGTAAACTTTCATTTATATGAAGAAATAACAGAATTTGAGACCTTTGGCATAAACTCTATAATCATACAAAAATTTCAACCTATACCAATATTAATCTTTATTATTCCTATACTAGCTTTCGCACGCGACTCCGTTCGCGTGAGATTAAAAAAAACAAAACTGAGTAGCCCATGCGTTCTTCCAGACTATCTTCTACATTTATGCCAAATTTCATCGAAATCCGTTCAGCCGTTTAGACATCAAACTCTAACAAACATCCATCCATTCATCTAAACTTTCACATTTATAATATTAGTAAGATTGTATACTTATGTTTTAAATTCCGCAGTGATTGTTATCACAAGTGCGCACCGTGGGAAGCCAAATATTCGCAAGAATACAATCGAGTAATATGCGCGTTTAACTCACATATAGCGAGACAGGGAGACTAATTACCTAGTATCTGTGAATTCTTCAATTAACAACAAATCATTTCTGAAGGACAAGTACAAGGTTGTCCTCAAACATGAGATCAAAGACATAGGAGTTTTCCTAATGCTTTAATAAGTCTTTTGCCTATATGTATGACTTGATAGTTAGTGATTCTTATAATTTCCTTCCAATAGAGAATTAATGCAACGGAAAGTGTTACAAATCTCTTTGGTGTAATTATTTACGTTTAGAGTTCGTGCAAGTCAGCACCGAATCTTAACAATTTAAAGATACTATAGGACGCAGGATAAAAAGACACAATAGGAAATATTTTTGTTACTAAAAATACACTTCAGTAATGCGTAATGAAACGTTTTTATTTTTTAAATTGACCGTCAAGAGGGGCATTGCAATTCCATTTTATAGTCATTGCCTACAGGCGGCCTAAAAATTCGGCAACTACGGTTTCCATTATCCTTGGCCTTAATGCAATATTTCATCACACGGCAATTTGCACAATTTGTGTTCCAAATACATTTGTAAACTTATCATCACTATAAATGTTTTGTGTTTGAAGTCAATTTTGTTAATGGGTGGATTTTTAATTGTACTATAGAATTTAAATAGGTAAACCGTTCACATTGAATAAATGCGATAAATAATTTTCGTATTAACCTTAGTAACAAATATTTCTAATTGCAATATTAGGATTTTGTAAAAAAATAGACAATTTAATTACGCAGTACAGGAAAACTAATCAAACTAATAAATTTTCCCTAACACGTACGTAAACGTAAAAAAATTAACACAAATTGGTATAATAACAGTTCACTGCATACTCCATTTAAATAATGGGCACTTTCTTCAAAACACTACAATCTATGCGACACGTGTAAACGTAACAATGTCCTTGGACCACACGAGTGGTCTGGTCTAGTGATGGTCCAGCATCAGCAGTGGTCCATGTAATATCGATCGAATTTGTCTGCGTCAAACACACGTGCGCATCGCCGCACGGTCCGACGTGCACTGAAAAGCTGAAGCAAGGAGTAACATAGAGTAAGTAGGAGTAGTTGAACATGTAGGTATTAAACACAAATATTTGGAACCAATTTTTTCAATACAATTATAAGGAAATAGCTAACCTTGTTTGAGATGCTTCTACGTTTGTTAACGCATTGGATTAATTTAAAGGCATAGGTATACATGTTTTATGGATATGATCCTCAGAGTTTAAGTACAGGCACCTTTTGTTCTGTTGAGTAAAGGCTAGTAAACAAAGTAACTTCTTTTTCTAGGAGCACACAAAGCGATTTTTAATGTTTTTAACATTCATTGGTAGTTTGTTATTCTGACGACATTAATCTACATTTATAAGTGGGAAAATTATTGTAAGATAAATATTTTTTTCAAATCTGTAATGAGTATAGGCCATTACTAAATGAATAATTAATAGCTATTACTTTTTGAATGTTAATTAGGTTTAAAAATGTTATCTCTAACTCGTTTAATGAGTTCAAAATATAAATACCAGTCTTGTAAGGGAATAAATTATGTTTTTTTAATGTACAACCACTATTATCCTTTTACTATATTTAGATTTGGACAGAAAAAAAAAACAAAAGCCTGTTATTTTAAAAACATTTGTGACTTTATTTTACTAGGTACGTCATACACCAAATGGAGTGTACAGTCTACACACTATGGTGGTTTACTCTATGACGAGTGTTCAGCGCGGCGGCGCATCGCTGCGGTCGGATCGACAAGTAAACACCGGCAGCGCGCCTTGTTTATAAATAAACCCGCACTTCCAAATTATTCGAGCACTCGAAAAAAAAAACAACGAGGGATAATGTTATTTCCGTACAGCTGCAAAGTTAACTTCGCTTATAGTATGTACAACACGCACGTAGCTCAATAGGGTAGACAGAATACGATTTTTCATTTTTCGCAGTACTTTCTCGGATGTTCTTAATACTTCTTAAGTATGCCACTAGCCTACTCGACACAATTTCTTACTACGTTAACTATTAAAAACAATCGATGTATCATCATCATCATCACCAGCTCATTATACGTCCCCACCGAGGGGCTCGGAGCCTACCCTAAAGTTAGGGTGACTAGGCCATAGTCAACCACGCTGGCCAAGTGCGGGTTGGTTGACTTCACACATATCTTTGAATTTCTTCGCTGATATGTGCAGGTTGCATCACGATGTTTTCCTTCACCGTAAGAACGTCGGGTAAATGATGTACATATGAAAATTCGAAAAATCGAAAATCACATTGGTACATATGGCGGGATTCGAACCCAAGACCTGTAGATTACAAGTCAAGTGCTTAAACCACTGAGCCACCGACGCTCTACCGATGTATACCTGATTCTATTTAGTTTGGCCACCGCACCTTTGATCTACGTAATAAATCACAGATTTTAATTGCAGGCAAAGATAACATTTACGAACGATGATTTTGATAATAATAGGACTATGACGTAGTAATTTAGATTACATTTTAATCGATAAACACATTAACAAAACCTTGACATCGTATTTTATAGTATACCAATACGTACTATCTATACTAATATTATAAAGAGGAAAGATTTGTATTTTTGTATGTAATGCAACTCAAAAACTATTGGGCCGATTTCAAAAATCCTTTCACAATTAAAAAGCTACGTGATCAGCGAGTAACATAAGCTATATGTTTTTAATTTCACGTGGACGAAGTCAGAACAGCTAGTTAGTGACAAAATATTTTTGTGTGTTCAACAAATGAAAAATTATACTAAAACCTTTTCTAAGGAACTCACTCCACGTGACGTGACGTGGCTCCAATACGTTAGAGTCTCAAGGTCATTCAAGGGGAACAAAGAGAGCAACGCACTATCTACAAGATCCAATCAAGAACTATGACTAGCGTAATCGACTCTATCAACATTGTTACACCGATATTAGTTTAGATTTCACTGCCGAAACAAGTGAATAAAAATATATCGCCATCTCGCTCATATCCTTTAAAAAAAGAGAACATATTTACATATTTATTGACAGTGGGAACGCACGGTTATTGTTTATAGATTGTTGCTGCCCTCTTTTGCAAGCGCAATACAGCAGAAATCCTTTTGTGAATAAAATCTAAGCGGTTAAATCGTCAGGACCTAGATGCTAGACTAGGTCACTCTTTATGCGATAACTGTGCCGTATATTGCAAACTGAAGCCAATGTGTTTATTTTTATTACAAAAGAAGAACCAAATATTTGTATTTAATACTAGCTGTTGCTCGCGACTTCATCCGCGTGAAATTATTATATAATATAGCCTATGTTACTCAGAGATAAATTACCTTGCTAACGCTGAAAGAATTTTTAAAATCGGCCCAGTAGTTTTTGAGTTATTTCAATACATACAAAAATACAAATCTTTCATCTTTATAATATTAGTATAGACTAGCGTTTGCTTGCGACTTAGTGCGTGCAGAATAATAAAAAGCATATGTAACTCAATGATAACAGCTTTTTAATTTATAATGGTACATGAATTTTTGAAATAATTCAATTATTACAAAAATAAAAATATTTTTAGTACAGAAAGAAGCATCATCATCAACTTGCCCTTATCCCTTATGGAGGGTCGGCACAGTATGTGCTGCTCTTCCATACATCTCTATCAGCCGTCATATCTGAAACCACTCCTTTCTTAAGCATATCCTCTTTTACACAATCCATCCATACTTTCTTCGATCTTCCTCTTCCTCTGTAGCCATCCACATTCATTCTTAACACTTTCTGGTTTATGTCCCCATCGTCTCGTCGCATAACATGTCCATACCACGCTAACCTTTTGCTTCTCAATTTACATTTACAATTTAGTACAGAAAGAAGCGTGTGTAAGTAAAAGGTATGTATAATAATTACTAGTCCTTTTTTTGTGAAAACCTTGTTCAATTCATAGTACAGTCTGATTTACAACATTAAAAAGAAAACAATTTGCTTTGATGCATAAATAACATTGAAGCTCCAAAATTGATGCATATTATATTATTATCATAAATCCTACGATATAGATTGTAATTTACATTATTTAAAAATTAAACCCATTTACAAATGAGTATCATTTGACAAGTAACGAATCGATATGTCAATGTCAAGTTCCTATTAATTTTTATTCAAGTGTTTAATGATTATACGTTTGTCATCATTTTAAACGTGTTATAAATATAAAAACACTTGTTTTCGCTCTCGACTCCGTCCGCGTGGAATTAAAAAAGTAGGTAGCCTATGTTCTTACTATGCTCTACATCTATGCCAAATTTCTTTGAGGTTCGTTCAGCAGTTTAGGCTACAAACTCTAACAAACATCCATCTAAACGTTCGCATTTATAGTTTCGTCAACATTTTAAACGTGTTATAAACATGAAAACATAGTATATTGGTCAGCATAAAAGGCGGCTACGTCGGTATGTGGGTCGTAGCGCGTGCTTGACTATGAATACGGCGCGTCATTGTTGCTAGGTCTAACCAACACGCTAGTAAACACGTTGACCGAAATATAAGTTTTTTTTGTTATTTTTTTAAATTAATGTTTATTAATAATTCCAGAATATACTTGTAAGAGCGTGCGCAAACCTTTGATTTAACTATCGCAGAACTGTTTAGTCTCGCTTTGATTCCTATGAGCTTATATGGAAGTGCGCACACTACTCGATTTTTAGTTGTGCAACTAAACAGTTGAATGGGCTGCGAAACAATCGACAACCGACAAACGTACAACAGTTGTGCGATAGTTTAGAGAAAGATGTGCACCCGCTCTATAGACTAAGAAAAAGGTTATCTTTCCTTGTCTTTTAGCAAATGATTTAGATTTGAATCTAGAACATGTTAAGAGCAGATACGACGGAACGGAACTAAAACGGAAATAGAACTTTTCCACGCTGGATCAATATGTAGCGTATTATTCTTAGAATAGAGCAAATACAAGAGATAAAGTAGAAATCAATCATAAGTACGAGTATTAACAAAAAAACAGTATTCCTATGACACTGAACATCGTAATATAATTTATCAAGACGATTACTGAAGTATTTGTTTGGTTTTTAAGAAAATTAAGTCCTAAAGCCTGAACTGTTCAGTTACAATTGTCAGTTTGAACTGAGCGTATGTAGCGGGCTTAACATTGAAAGGGGTAACATAACGTCTTTTGTTAAGAACTAGTAACAAATTAGGAGTCCTATTCATGTAAAACAAAAACATGTTACGAAGTTCCATCGTAACGTGATTTATGTCAATGTTTCCGCAATGTAAACTCGCAGTTACACAAACAAGTTTAGCCACATCGTCACGGTATACGCGGCGTATCCAAGTCGTCCCGCACGACGTAACCAGAGCGTGGCTACCGTAAGCCATTGTCCATGTTCCGGCAGTTACACCTTATAATGTCAACATGGATAATGTGTACAGACCTTTATGTTATTAGCTCTTGCCCGCGATTACGTCTACAATGAATTTAAAAAAAAGTAAATACCCAGTGTTCTTCCAGACTTCGCTCTACATGTATGCCGAATTCCATCGAGATCCGTTCTGCCGTTTAGGTGGCAAATTATAACAAACAACCATCATTATAAACGTTCGAATTTACAATATAAGTAAGATGAGTCTACATAGAATAACTTTTAAACGAACTATTATGACATATACCTGTCCTTATCACACTATAGGATGGATGTATCTTCCATCAAATCAGTCGTCTCCCTCCCTTCTAATTATATTGCATTCACGTAATCCTTTCGTAGACCTACCTCTCCTGGCACTCTATATTCATAATTTAAAGTTCTTCAGTCAAATGCTAAAACGAATCTTAAATACTTCGTAAGCGCCACTTCCTTATTGAGAGTTAAAGCGTGGCCTATAATTTAAGACGCTGTTACATATTTAAATAACATTTCAGTATTCGGCCGCTTGTCAAATGAAATTTGTCCTTTCTTAGAACATGTCCATACTATGCTAGCTTATTCCTATTCTGACAATCATTATGTTAACAAACCTGTTTAGAGCAAAAAGGACTGAAAGGTCAACCCGCTGGGATCATACGACCCTCATTTCCTTACTGATAAAGTGTTAAATAACGTATAACCTGACCTCTTTACTTTTACCCTGTTGACCCTTTAGTACAAACTGACTTATTTATCGAGTTATTTGTACAAATACCTCTATGGTGACGCGTAAATATCACACTAAGTTTGATATTACGAAACTTACAGTGGTAGAGCCCGCTTTAACATCTTCGCACGAATGGGCCGGCTCGCCCGGTGTAATACCACGACAACACAGAAAACAGGCGTGAAGTGGAAGCAATTCCGCGTTTCGTCTGATGAGTGTGGTGCCGGAGGCCTAATTTTATTCCCATTCCCTTTGCACCCTTTTCTTAAGAGGAAAGGATGGGGAGGATAAATGGATTTGACGGTAGAGGAGACGCGCAGGAAGGGAAAATATCCTCTTTATGAGCGTCTCCTCCTCCGTCTATCAAGGGTAGGCAACGCATCTGCAATTGCGGATGTTTATGGGTAGCGGTCGCTTTCCATTTCGGTGGATTCAGGTGGCCGCTTGCTCGTTTGCCACCTTGTATTATAAAAAAAAAAAACTAAAAAATATCTCACATACTAAATTTAAGTATAACAGCCACACTCAGAATCGTCTTATCGTTCCTTAAGTTGTCCCTTAGTGTCGATTTCTTATTATATTTGAGTGGCTTTCAATTACCATTTCAATGAGTGTATGATATCAAATTTTCTCATATTATGTAAATATCCCACTTGTCTCAACGATTAGATATATTATGTGTTTGTTTCCATTGTCACAGATCTTTACTACCGTGTCGTGAGTCACTGTTAAAACCGTAGTTGATTATCTTCCTAATAGCTTCAACATCACAAATGTATTGGTTATGATTAATACTTCAGCAATGTTTAAAAAAAACATCCTTTCTTCATATATTACTATTAATCGCACCAGAGTTGTTAATCACTAAGTAAGACCCTTAGTGTTATTATTTCTCATACTAAAACTGTAATAAACCATTTAACTTTTAGTGTGGTCCATTTAAGGTAAATTTATACTGTAATAAATGTTTTTTTTTCAGTTTACTTTACGTCCCTACTGAGGGGCTTATGGCCTACCTTAAGTTAGGGGTCACTAGGCCCGTCAATCATGCTGGCCAAGTGCGTATTGATTTCATAGATATGTGGAAATTTGTTGCAGATATGTAGTTTGCATCACAATGTTTTTCTATCATAAGAACATTAAATAAACGTAAATTTGGAATTAGAAAAAAAAAAGTACATGGCGGGATTCGAACTCAGAACGTATATGTAAGTCAAGTACTTATCACCTGAGCCACCGACGCTTGAAAATTACATTAAATGCATTATAAAAATAGAACAAATAAAACATATTTTCCATTGCCAAAAGTTCCGACCGTTATAAGGGAACGGTTGCAAGTCAAGTGCGGGGTCGTTGACCTTTTGACCCGATTTTACCCTCAACTGAACTGCGGGACTTCATCTTACGCTAGTCTTTAGTCACGTTTACATCGATACTTGTATATACTAGCTTCGAATTAAAAAAGTAAGTAGCCTATAAGTTCTTCAAGACAAGATATTTCAGCGAGATCCACTGAGTCGTTCTGGAGATACCTTATAACAAACATCCATCCATCCATCCAAATTTTCGCATTAATAATATTAGTAAGATAAATAGATATCAATTCGTGTTATTGTATAGCACATGCTACTATAGTTTTGTTTGACACATTTTGTTGAGTTGGTCACTGCAAACATATTAATTTTGTTGACAGTATTTTCGTAACACAAAGCATTAAAGGGTTAGAAACCAGATGCCTTTCAAGTTTTATACTTTCACACGGTAGTTACGCTTCCTATAGTAGGTATATCCCAAAATACAATGATTAAAAAGACATTAAAAACCAAATTAATACCTATAATATCAAAATAACCAAGTAATATATTGCACAAATTCGAATTGTAAAAATCACTTTAAAATGTTAAAAAGAAAATCGGGCAACACTAGAACATCGGCATAGACGTCCCTATCTGACAGCTGTCAATGTCATTCTGACGTATTGGAAAACCCCGCCATGCTGTATCAGTAGCTCCGAGTGTTTTATTACGTTAGTTACAATTATTTTAATTGCGTAAAACTAGTAAAACATATTTATTGTGTATGTTTCGTCAATAACCACTAACCTCGGCGCGGGCAGCAGCTCCGCCGGCTCATCATCAGCGTCATAGAAGTCATCTTCACCTTCCGACGAGGAGTACGAAGTATCAGGAACTAGGAGAGACATCGCTTGTCCTGATCAAAAGGAAACAAAAAGAGAAATTAATAAAGTCATTTATTTACTAGCTGTTGCCCGCAACTCTGCGTGGAATTAAAAACAAAAAGTGTCCTGTGTTCTTTTTCATCATCGAGATATGTTCAGCAGTTTAGGCTATAAACTCTAAAAAAACCTCCATCGATCCAGTCGTATTTGTAATAGTAAAATAAGATTTAAGTGGTAACAGAACATCCATACACAAACGAGATAAAAAGGCTTAATATTTATACAGAAAACAGAATTGGTAGATTTTTGTTTGTTGCAATACTTTAACTACAATTTTTTAACTAAGCATACCAAATTGTAGCTTGTTAAATGCACTACAATTTGGTCTGCATAATTAAAAAAATAAAAAAACAATTGGTCTGTACCGTATTCGCCAGTCAGTGTTAATTTTTAATACTATAAAATTGCAAAGGTAGTCAATATTTACTACTTTAGCAACGTTCAATGCAATTTGGTACAAATGTTGAACATTGTTTGCCCATCTTACTAAGTTTTAATTCCACGGACAAAGTCGCAGGAAAAAGCAAGTCTTCAAAATATAAAGCTGCGTATATTCTTTCAAAAACATCCCCTCCCCTGTTAAATCCCCTTCCCTGGCATACATACTGGGTGCGTCGATATGTTCCAGTGGCGTCAAGGGCAGCGTGGGCGTGGCCAGCTCGCGGCACTCCGCGCCCAGCTCCACTCGCGGGGATAAATCATCACCTACAACACAACAAATAATATTAAACTAGCTATCGCCCGCGACTCCGTCCGCGTGGAATAAAAAACAAAAGTATCCTATGTGTTCTTCCAGACTATACTCTACATCTATGACAAATTTCATCGAGATCCGTTCGGTTAGGCTACAAACTCTAACAAACATCCATCTAACCATCGAAACTTTCGCATTTCTTAGTTTTAGTAAGAAGATTAACTTATTAAGATAATAAGTAATTAATAAGCTTTAAACTGTCGTGGTTTTACAAATATACTGTTCGTAAGATACGGGTTTCTTACCACGATTTACTAGTTTTAGCTCCCGATATTTCGGCACAGTTGTATGCGCCATGTTCACGGGCTGACTGAAGTGATGCGGTAGTGTGAAAAAAAAAAAAAAAAAAAAAAAAAAAAAAAAAAAAAAAAAAAAAAAAAAAAAAAAAAAAAAAAAAAACCCGTATCTTACTTATGCATTCCCCGCGACAACAAAAAAAAAACCCGTATCTTACGAACAGTATAAATTATTTAGTTCTTATTTACCTTCTTTGTTATGCATTTGAGATGTATTTGTTGGTCCCTGGTACACCCCGTTCACAGGATTCACGGTATTCTGTTATTAAAATTAAATAAGCTAAAAAATCTGCAGATGCAACGATAGATGGCGCTTTCTTTATATGATAAAGAAAAAAAATAGTTTTTCATATATGTATGATTGTAAATTTAGAAATATTCTTTAAACATTACTCTCTAAAATAATATAAATTTATATGTATTTCGAATATAAATATTTATAAAAAATAATGACCACAAAAACTTTACCTTAGCTATTTGAAGAAGTACTATGGAATGTTTTATATTGTCCAACATTGCCTGTAAAATATTAAAACATATTAGACATAAATAAAATAAATTTTGATATATGTATATTTTGAACACATCGTTTAAATATTAGTGTTAGACATTGCTTCAAAATCGT
Source organism: Papilio protenor (assembly GCA_029286645.1). Taxonomy (NCBI): domain Eukaryota; kingdom Metazoa; phylum Arthropoda; class Insecta; order Lepidoptera; family Papilionidae; genus Papilio; species Papilio protenor. The sequence continues at coordinate 6,965,288 of JAGSMZ010000007.1, read as the reverse complement.
ACATCTATATTGCCCTAAATATTCATACAAAAACATTCTCTCACAATTAGAAAAAAGACTGAGATAAGCGTCTTACTTCATTAATATTCTAAATGTGAAAGTTTAGATGGATGGATGTTTGTTAGAGATTGTTGTCTAAACTGCTGAACGGATTTTGATGAAATTATTCACAGATGTAAAACAACTGGAATAACACATAGGCTACTTCCTAAGTGTTTTTAATTCCGAGCAGACGAAGTCGCAGACAAAGCTAGTTACACATCATCATCATCATCATCATCTCCTTATCCTACTCCCGTAGGGTCGGCGCAACAGGTTTTTGTCCTCCACATAACTCTATCATACGTCATCTCAGTCATCACTCCCTATTTGATCATGTCACCTTTTACTTTGCCTTTATACTGTAAGCTATATAATTGGCACATTAACCTAGTTAAACTATACTAATTATACACGTAAATAAATGTAATGTGACACATTTATATACTTACGTTGGAGTGATCTAAAATTACTTGACCCTTGCTCTTTTCCTGCGGGTCCGCGAGCTCCGATACACGGATGCCCATTTTCTGTAAAATTTTGATATATCAGTCCAACTAATATTGTTTAGCAATTACAATTTATTTAAAACATATTTTTACGATCAAAATTGACGAAAATTTAGTTAGACACTGACATTGTCAAAAGTTCTAATCGTGGCGTAACAGATGGCGTTGTAATAGTCAATGTTTCTAGAACCGTACAATAGATGGCGTTTATACAAATTTTGAATTTTAAAGTAAAGAAACAAGAATAAAATTTTTTTTTTAGTTTATTTTCCAGAAATTCCTGTATTCAGGTTATGTGCGTAAATAATGAATTTGCATTTTTTTATAATTAATAGATGTTTTTATAGTAAAGGTCATTGCCCTGCGGTCATTCTTCAAGGAGTGATATTGCAATATGATAAGAGGTTGTCATCGCTTGCCGCACTCTAGTGACCGATACGAAGTACGTCATATCTTTTATATTCCACCAATTGAATACCTAATCATCGATAATGCACAAATATCAATGAATTAATATAAAGTGTGCATGCCCACTTCCGCTTGGGCCGGGTTAAAGATACCTACAGTATGATTAATTTTGCCGAAATTAAATATCAAAGATTGTATGGATGTTTTAACAGGTAACTTCAAAAGTGCTGTACGATTCTGGTTGATATTTCGAAGTAGAGGTTTAAATAGTATTTTATTTTACTGATTATTGTGAGTATATTCGTATCGTCAATTTCAATCTTTGTGGTAGATCACGGTCCCTTGGGGGTATACCCTGGCACACATCATACTAAAAGAGGAAAGATTTGTATTTTTTTGTATAAAAAGAAATAACTCAAAAACTACTAGGCTGATTTAAAAAAATCATTCACCATTAAATAAACTACGTTATCAGTGAGTAACATAGGCTACTTTTTCTATTATTTCTTAGTTCCACGTGGACAAAATCGCGAGCTACAGCTAGTTTATATTAGAGATGTTCCATGCCGCAAAGATGTTTGATAGAGGGAGTTACCGTGACTAGTTCAATCATGATCTGCAGGTAAGCGTCCGCTTCAGCGACACGTCGCTCGAGGTCGTCGTGTCGTCGCGCGGGCGCGGGCACACAGCGCGCCCATCGCTCCCGTCGCCCGTGACGTGCGATCGTCTCCTCCAACGCACGCACCCACCGCTCCCGCTCACTGCCGTCGCGTGCCTAACATTGTTTAAATAACACTGGTGTAGAAGTAATGTGGGAGTTCTAGAAAATATCACGTAGTCAAAGGTCCGAAAGATACATCTTATAAGTATTACAGTTTTCAAATATTTTGGCGGTTTAAAGTCACAGGCACGTTGCGTAGTGCCCTCTACCCTCGTTACCATACACCTAACACTGTATTTTGCGCGTCTCTCGTAAAGTTAAAAGCTACTAAGATATATGAAAAGTATAATATCTATTATTATTTGCTATCTTCACATGTAAAAGCATCTGGTCCGTAGACACTTAACATTATATGACCCATTTGCTTGATTGCATCGTGTTCCATGAAAAGGCCATATAACTTTATATTAGAGGTGTAGTCCACTTGTTGATGACGGGTGGATGGCCATTCGTAATTGTTCTGACTCAATTAATATCAATTTTTACTTTTATAACTCTAGCCACATACTCTTTTAAAACGTATAGTTCCCAATCTTTAATCATATAGCATATAGCAAAGATGTTTTAGGAGAAATTTCATAACCATGTTTCTACAAGATCAAACTGTTCAAATATAATTACGTAAAACTGAGTAGCCACAAATGGTTCTACACTAATGAACTTGAAGACAAAGACGAAATATAATCTTGTTCCATTTAATGCGATAAAGGCATTTCAAGGCAGCTCAAAACTAGACTACGTTTGCATTGTAACGGTTTCCACTTCTAAACACAATTTTAAAAAAAACAAGATTCATTTAACGTAAATTGTAAACCGAAAAATGTTGTCTTCGTCTAAAATCAATTTAAATTAGGAAAATGTAAACCGCCCTTTTGTCCTCATTTGCGGAAGCGGACATCCGAGAGAAAGGCGTTGCTCAGAGATGATTCACCGAACGTCGCAAATTGCGTAAATATTTGAGATTCTACGACATACTGCCTATCCCTCACGCATTATTACGTCAAAAGCTATCGAATTTTATGAATATTTTCTCTAGTAAAAGACTCGAGAACACCCAAATTGTGATAATATTTTCCTTTTATGCTCTACTCTACAGCAAGAATAGCATCATTTGTAACTCCAGTTTAATTTGAGATTGTTGCAGTCACCTATGACTAGCACAAATAAACTTCCAGCAGTTTTAAAATTTAATTTAACTATTTTGACACCCCTATTGAAATACAAATATCTTTTCTCGCTTATGCTAAAGCCGTGAGGGTAGAGGTTAGGGTTGCCACTGACCCGAATTACTCAAATTGGCATGTCATATTTTAGCTGGTTTAACATTGATAACTACTTCTCACCAGTTATCGTTAGTACCGAAAGTCTTAGCACTTACGTTTATTAGCAGGTCTTTTACAAATGGTCACACTAACCTGGAAGTGAAACGTCTTGTGGTCGACTGTGATGGTGAATGTAGAATCATCTTCATCATCAATGCCGATGACGGCAGCCCGCAACCGCACGCATCCTCTTCTCACACCGCGTGTCATCTTTTCTTTTGACTGGAATTAAAGAGATTAGAAAATATATAGAGGAGGCATAATTATCACTTCACTTGAGACATTTTTCACATGATCCTCTCTAACGCCATCTATTAATAGGTCCTTACAACCACATGTCAATATAATTAATTGTATTTAAATGAATTGCCAATAGGTAAATATTTTGTGACTCCGATAAGTTTATTTTATAACATGTCAATACAAGAACATGAGGTGGCATACTAAACTTGAGAACTAACACTATGTTAGTTCTCAAAAACTACCTTTCAAAGAAATTACCGGTGAAAAAATGTTGTTCCCTATGTCTACTCTATATATTTCTTAAATGTATTTGACTGGAATACAAATAATTATAGTTAAATAGCAACCTTTGTAAGAATTGGGAGAGAAAATTGAGCACATCCCAATAATCGATCTGAGGTTTTTTCTATGGTTAAATTGAAGAAAATTGCAGTGTTATTAAAAATACTTAAGGAAAAATCGATCGAGATTTTCGCCCATAGATGACTTTGTATTTTATGTTTACATCAAGATTGTATTTAAATTCAATATTCTTATTTTAAATACTATAAATTCGATCAAAGCATTCGCGAACATTCTGGAAATACGTATACATTGTCCCGATAGGCAGTCGACCCCGCTGACATGATATTATACTTTCATATCAGAGCATTCATGTTTAAACAGGACTTGCACATTGTGTATATTTTGTCTCTTTCATTACTAAGAGAATAAACGAGAAAGCAGCTTAGGTTAGAGGTTGTTTAAACAGTCTATCGATTTTCATTTGTTTTCCCCAATAAAGATTGCAAAAAAAGGTATCTTTACAATTCCTTGTTCAATAGTGAAAATGACAATCATTTGTTTTGAAAATACCATAAACTATTAATTTAATAATTACGATTATTAAAACCATTTGTAAATCAGCAAAATTGCTTAGTAACATCAACTTATCTACTTTCTTTTTCTGGATAAATTAAAATTATTTTAAGCTTTTGTAACGTCCGTATAAAAGCTGAATTCTAAATCTAATTAAGGATTTATACACTAAATGAAGGTAATTTTAGAATGCGTATTCCGTAAATTATTTCCATACAAAGCGGTCACTCGTGTGTTGGTGGTTCCTTGCTACAAGAACAATGGATACGATAGCCTCTGTTTACAATACTGTGTTTTATAAGAAAGCAGGTAATTAAATATTGTGCTTATTATAAAGGATTTCCTACGGGTATCTTAGATTTTCTCAGGTTTGGCACTAGTTGTTTTTTTTTTATAAAAATAATATAATGCTAATTTTATAAATGTGAAAGTTTAGATGGATAGATGGATGGATGGATGTTAGAGTTTGCTGCCTAAACGGCTGAACGGATTTCGATGAAATTTGGTATAAATGTAGAGTATAGTCTGGAAGAACACATAGGCTTACTCTTGTTTTTTTTTTAATTCTACGAAGACGGAGTCGCGGGCGTAATCTAGTGTACTAATATTTCTTTTACCATTCTAACTAAGCTGTGGCTTGTGCTAGGATATGTGTTACGACAATAGTGATCGGAAAATTGTAACCCTAACCATTAGGGTATTAGCGTTTTCATTGGGTAAAGTAACAAGAATTTCTTGAGATAAAAATAGCAACAGACGTTTTCTAGCACAAAGAGCAATGTTTTAAATTTCTCTCGAGACATCACGTAGCGAGGGCGTTTGCTGAATTAAAATGGTCCGTTCAAATAGACATTAACAGTAAACAACTCTAGGGCTAGGAAAGTTAATGAATGTTAAGAAAATAGAAATCAAAGAAAGGACAAATAACTGACTTGTTTTATTATTACAACTAGATATCAATTTACACTGGACGTAAACTTTTCTACAATAATTATGCACGGAAGTTAGGTCTCTACAGATTGGTATAATCCCAAATGAGTCGTTTCATTCACACAATAACAAGCGATTATTATAAAACATTTATTGTTTAGACTAACTGAGAAAAACGTATGAGCAATAAAATTAAGAATACGTTTGATCTATACTATAATATAATAAAGCGTAAACACACACTTCTTTGTTGGCTAGGGGTAAATATTTTGGATAAAAACTCTAATGTGGGAAAGAGACCATAAGTTGCTGCCAACATCAACGAATCAAGGTTGCCATGGTTTGACATCATTTCATGTCATTTTGACATTTCCAATTGATAATTTGACAAATGTAAACAATACAATGAATTTTTTATAATTTTATGCGGATGAAGTCGCATGGGAACAGTTTAATATAAAGCTGAGTATGGGAGATATCACACAACAAACATTTACGAATTCCTGGTCAGCCCTAGCTTAGGCAGACGCCTCTGGCTAGGGATTTACAAGTTTGGGGGGAACAGCCCATCTCTAACACGTCTGTTAATCCGAAGTAATTCTTTCACAGATCCTCGGGTAAACGACTGGCTTCTTATGACATCACCATGGCCTTTAGTCTTCATCATAGCCAGCTATTTGACACTGATCAAGGTGATCGTACCCGCTTACATGAGGAGTCACGCCCCCTATGACTTGAAGAATTTCATCAAGTGGTACAACATCGTCCAGATTATCGCCAACGCTATCGTCACTTGGGGTGTAAGTTAATAAAGACTATAATATACGAAACGATATAGATGGGACATAATCTGTAATATCAATGTGACGTCACAATATGAGAATACAACTCTTCATTACCTACGTCATGTCTGACCGGTTTCTAACAAGACGATATTTAGCTGATATAGAATATATTTAGCAATGACCTTTTAGCGTGGTACCAAATTGGTGGAACGTGTAAAATTTAATTTTCTACGAATAGGCTCGAGAGAATTAACTTCAAATTCAAAATGTCATCGTACAAATTAATACATACAGATATTTTCATAATTGAAAGGTTGGCATGATGTGGGCAAGTTAAGTAAGAATCGCATGTGTGAAGGAGAGCTTTAGTTATAAGTGAGAAGAGGAGAGAGAGAGAGAGAGAGAGAGAGAGTAGATCGGTAGAGGTAGGTTCAGGAAAAGATGGATAGTTTGCGTGAAAGATGACATGATCAAGAAAGGAATGACTGGGATGACAAAAAGTACATTAACTTGGCCGAAAGTCTGGTGCTCAGACCCTACGGTTGTAGGATAAGGCCGGGAACGTGATGACAAATTTCTTCATAACCCAGGTACAGAAATATTTATCTTATTTCCAGATAATGACATCAGGTTGGACCACAACTTATCACTTCGGCTGCGTGCTGCCTGATTACTCCATGAACCCTGAAGCTATGAGGATGCTCAGGTTTATGTGGTGGACGATTATACTCAAGCTGCTGGAGCTAATGGAGACCGTGTTCTTTTTACTAAGGAAGAAGGAGCGACAGGCTTCCTTCCTCCATGTCTATCATCATGTCAGTACGCTGCTCATCATATGGTTGGGCACGAAGTATGTTGGAGGTAAGATTATCATGCAAACTGTTTTTTTCCCACACTAAGGGCAATTAAATTTAGGTGGGGTCAGAGTAATTTGGCATAAACAACTATCTTGGCAAGTAATGGAATGGATGAATGATACGTTTGACATTTGTTTCATTTTGAACTTTTACCAATCGGTTTAAAATGTCTTCTAGTTCTCACAAGGTAACAGGTACAGTCAAAACAAATTGCAATATATTCGCACGGTACACCAGCAACAATATGGGGTGTGTACGGCGCCGCACGCGATCCGCAAATAAACCGCAAGTCTGGATCCCCTGCCTAATTACAACCATATCTCGCCACCCCATCAGCTAACACGAATTTGCCATTCTTTGCAACTCCATGAACTACGATTAAATACAAAATTGTGACTACAAAAGTAGGGAAGGGCCGAATAATTGGATTGTGTGAAAGAGAAGTGAATTCAGATGACGACTGATAGGTGTTAAATAGAAGGTAAAGGGTTGACAAATATATTGAAAAGGGTAAGGATATGGTGATAGTAGAGTTCAGCATACCTAAACCTTTATTTTAAAGAATTGTACAAAACATATTTTCCTCTCTTTCATTCTCTTAAATAAAGACAAGGGTAACAATATCTTGTATGTGTGTGCAATGGAAAATTTGTTTAAAAGTGAAGCGTTATTAAAAACGTTATGAAACAGATGTATGTAATCTTCACACGATTGCTTTACGGCCTCACTTTATTATAACAATCTATAAAAACGCGGACATCATTACGTAAAATAAAAGATTTACGGAGATCATTATTGCCTCGATTGATACATCTGGAGGCAATTTACAAAGTTTTGAAATTACCTGTCAGTTCTATGAGGAGTTATTTTGCAAGTTAGCATATTTAGGCTTAAAACAGAAAGTTTTTAAAAGAGGCCTTTTCCCATTTTGTTTGGAAACACTTTTACTATCATGGTGAAGGAAAAAATAAAACTCAGATTGCGTTTGAGTTTGAATTTATTTTACAAATATTTCACACACGAATAAAACGTTTTAAAGTTTTCTTTTCAAAAGGCTTTTGTATCGCTTATTGTTTCAAAATTTAAACAATGAAATCTGTATTCTGAATCCTTTCACGTTTGCATTCCAACTTACAGAATTTCGGTTAATTGTAATATGAAATTTAATCGAAGGTCACACCTGTAATTCCAACCGCTGAAGTCATGTGTAACGTAGTTTTGAAATTCAAGTAACAGTTCAACTACAAAGGTGAAAGGAATGCGATATGTTATTTACATAATATAGTTTTTGAGACGCCCACGGGCGCTTTTTTAACGCGCGGCGTTGGCGACTTTTAACGCTTTCGAATACAAACGTTGGAAAATCAATCTTGTTTCGTTCGGTCAGGGTTCAAAATGCAATACCGCGAGATAAAAAGCGTTGCTATTTAAAAATTTATTGTTATGTAAGAGATAAGAGAACACATTTAGTTCTTACAAGTGCATTATCACAAGACATTTTAGTTGTAATTTAGATAACAGAGAAATATTTAATAGTAGTTAAAATATCGTACAATATAAATAAAAATATTTAAATTAGTACGCACAAGAAATGTAAGGAACGACACTTAATTCCTCAGCGAAAGGAAATGATTTTCTTTTACAAACTTAGGCAGTTGCGACTAACGACCTTGTTTTTTTTTAATAACGTAAAGCGTTCTTGCCGACTAAGACAAAAGGGAAATGTAAATTCAGGCGCTACTAAGGTACGTTTTTTATTCGCAATTAGGCTGAGAGGACTCTTTTTCGTGAGGGCTTTTAAAATGAAGTGCAAAGTATTTTCAAGCTTATAAAATCTGTAAGGAGAACACTGGGCTTGTAATTGTGAAATCTTTTTATACATTTGACATTTACCTACGTAACAATAATAATTTATAGGATTATTATGGTAACGTTAGATGTATTAAATGTTACTTTACTCAACCTTGAAGTGAAAATTTCTACGATTTACATATTTAGTTGTACTACTTTTGTCATTGTCTAACTATGTGCGTAGCTGCGTTAATTAACTATTTACAATGTAAGCAGACCTACATAATAGATTAAATAAATTTTAGGACAGCTACAAAACGTTCCAATCCCGGTAGCCTTTTGATAAATCTAAAAATAACTTCACGAAGATTACATTAACTTCTATACGGAAAGGTTCCTTTAATAAATCGATGGAGGAACCTTTCCTGTCCCCGAACAAAGCCGAGTGAAATACAATCAATAACATTCGACTTTCGTTCATTTAAAAATCAAAGAAAAGGGATATTTCAAATTTCAAAGAAGCAACGGAAAAAACAAGTAAAAAATTGTATTTGTAAATGTAACAAAAAATTACGACAGACCCTCTGGGGTATAATAATCAATATAATTTACATGGATACAAACTTACGTAGAAAATACGAGGGATGGATTATAATTTTTGATTTATTAAAAAAAGATAATTCAAGGAATCGCTATTTTATCGTTGCATGCGATCATAAACAGGCATTTGGGAAGCAGTTTATAGGGCATTTGCTCTATCGCAGTGACGGCGTCGGTTTTACGGCTTCGTCATAAACACGTTTACTGCGCACGGATTATCGACCGTTATTATAAAACGCAATCTAATGTCAACCTCAATGAGATCCATGCAAATATTATAAAATACGACGATATACAAAATATGAATGTTAGAAAGCAATAAACGGAACAATTCATCTATTACTTGAAGTCTATATTCGGCATCTATCTATGGTTATAATCGATTTTTGCTTATCTGTGTCAAATCATTTCCCTTTTTCTTTGATTCTCGCCTTGAAAGTGTACAAATCTTTGTCTAATAAAATTAACTCAATCCATTACAATCATAATTATTTTAATCTATAACTAAAGAATGGATATCTTCGGCTCGCCTTGGAAAATACATGTTTTGAATCATTCGAAGCAAAAGTTTACTGAACTTGAGTAACATTTGCATAAATTGTGCTAATTTTGTGTCTAGAAATCCATACTTTGAACGGCAATGAATAACAACTGTCAAAATATTTCGAAATTCATATTGCTAAACTATCTTTGATCTGTTAGTTATGAGTGTGGAGGTACACCAGTAGATGTAGACCTAGAAAGAGATGGATGGATTGTGTGATAGGCGACATGATCAAGAAGGGAATGATGACTGAGATGACGGATGAGTTATTTGGAGGAAGAAAACCCGGAGATCCGACCCTACGGGAGGAGGTTTAGGTAGGGGAGATGATCTGTAACATGAAATAACAGTCGGCACTGTACAAAATACATTGCCATTTTTCGCACTCTATGAAAAATATAGTTATAATACTGGTTGGATTAAAAAGACGTAACTTTTTAACAAGAAACGTCCGTAGCATGCATTTAAAAGGCTTTCATTGTGTAACATTTAATGTCAAGGTTGCTATTACGACAGATATGAATCACATTTAATAGATGCGACCTCAAACTATTTATAACATTTTTTTTCTTAAACTAACCGCCTATACATAGTACTGTTATCTCAGTTTTAAAGTAAATGAAAGGGCCTCATTCTCATGGGCGCTTTTATAACGCGCTCAAAAACTTTGAATTATAACAAATGCATTTCTATATGTGTTCATACGGCAGAGTTTATAGTCACGAAGTGTTCCAATTTGAGCACTAGTCGAACAAAATAAGAGTGATTTTAAAGCGTTCGTCGCTCGAGATCCGGCAACGACGAGTTTCAACGCTGCGTTATAAAAACGCTCGTGCCAATACGTTCTACCGAATCGAAAATATTTTGCAAATGGTAAAACAATAGCATGAGTTAACATGATTAATATTTGTAAAGTATCAATCTGATTAAACTGAAATGAAATAAAACTGCGTTATTTAGTTAATGCTTAATAGCATCTGATTGTGTACCACTTGATTGAGGCATCATAATCGAAGCTATAATAATAAATGTAAACATTTATAGTATATTTCAATAGCTATTAAGATTATTGATAGTTCAAACACATTGCAAATACATTATCGTTCAATGAAACATAATAAATGTGTTAATGATTAGAAATATTTATTAATAGCAATATAGGCTCGTATCTTGAAACTTTGATCTTTGGATTTCATCAAGATATTAATATGAAATTATATTAGCCTATTAACTACTATATTAACGATATTAAAACAAGAAATATTCTGAAACACTGTTCTGGTTTGGCTATTAAGTTTTTTTTTTTAAATTTGCGGATGATGTCGCAGGCATAAACTAGTATATCATAAAATGAGCGCTAGTGAAATGAACTATGTGTTAATAAGTGCAGATCTATCTCTATGGGCATGTCCATAACCTTGGCATAATTTCTTTTCTCTGTTCTTTCACTGAGAGACAGAGATGGAAATACTGTTGTACAACTGTTTTGACGGTAAAATCCAATTGTAGAGTGTGTTCATAATATCCATTAAACTGTCCAACTTTATCTGTATTTTATCACAGCTGATTTGTTTGGTTTCAATTCTTTCAATTAGTTGTTAAAACATCAGACGAGCAATTGGTTTTTATTATATTTTCGATTCCGTAATAATAACTTTCAAAATATCTGAGCATTTTTAGTTTGGGTAATTTATGACATAAATAAAATGTGTTATTCTTTCAGTTTTAAAATTGTTCTATGAATAGAGAGTGTGAACACTTATTTATATACCAAACTATAGGCAATTTTCATTTGCATCTTTTAAGAAAAATAGATTGAATCATACTAATATTATAAATGCGAAAGTTTAGATGGATGTTTGTTAGAGATTGTAGTCTAAACAGCTGAACGGATTTCGATGAAATTTGGTATAGATGCAGAGGATAGTCTAGAAGAACACATAGGCTACTCACTCATGTTTTTTTTAATTCCACGCGGACGGAGTCGCGGGCGAAAGTAGTATTACTATTACACTAGTATTTATATAAATAATTTTATAGTCCTTATAAGTATACTTAGTTGCATAAGTTTCAGGTCATTTATATCACCTGTATACATATTAAAAACATTTTTCTTTCAGGTGGCATAACATCATTCTCACCTATGATCAATAATGCAGTACATGTTATTATGTACAGTTACTACTTGCTCTCGGCCGAAGGAAGTGCTTCAGTAAAGGCTCATTTGATTAAATACAAGAAATGGATCACAGTCATGCAAATGGTATGGTTAAATATACTACATAGTCAGTTCTGGCAGAACTGTTCAGCTATGCCTACACACAGTTTTAACTTAACAGTAGAACTGTTTTACAGGTGTTCAGTTTTAACTGAACTGTTTAACTGGTCTACAACTGAACTGTTCAGTTTACACTGAACACATTACTAAGGAATTGTCCCTAGAGAAAGTTTCAAAGTTAACCCTAATCTGAAATGTATTTAAATTTGTTGTGAGATTTGGAAATACAACAAAATAATTATTTGGTTAACTATTGCAATCGAACATCATCTCACAAGCCTTATCTTACTACCATAGGGTCTTTGCACCTGGTTTTACCAGGTTTATCTTCTAATACCACAGTCTTCACTTCCTTCATGATCATGTCACCTTTCATGCAATCCATCCATCTCTTTCTTGGTCTACCTATACTGTTTGTATGTAATCAACATTTTTTTTTCAGGTTCAATTTACATTAATGATAGTTTATAGTTCTCAAGTATTCCTGCCAAGCTGCCCCGCACCTCTCGGCATTACTATCATATTTTTTCCCAATGTGATATTTGTATACTATATGTTTTATAATTTTTTCAAACACAACTATGTAGAAAATAAGCAAAATGGTTATAAAAAGTAATTAAATATGATGTTAATTTATTTCAAGAACAAAAGAATGGTACTATCAGAGGTAATTTAGATCATTCCTAATATATTGTAGTTGTTTATTAATGATAAAACAATCAACAACTTTAGCTCCTATGGAATTCATAACTTGAATATTAAATTCTTTAAGGTATCTGTTCTATTCTTCATTTCATATAATTACTTTTTAGAACTGTTGAAAAACAAAACTACATAGTTTTGGAAATATATAGTGCTATATTGTTTTTATTAATTTTTAAATTAAGTTATGATCGCATAAATATATTGTAAACGATCGCACTCTAAATTACTTTGGATGTTTAATCTTTGTGTACTGTTGCTTATTAGGAGAGAACTAAGAATTTATCTTAAATTAAATAAATTCAACCTAATTAATTTTATTTACTTTTCATGTTAAGTTCAATCGGTGAAAATAACTTTCTGACGCCAAAACGACAAGAAACGTCACTTACCGTGTAATAAGACAGGAGCCCAGCATTCTCGTCCAAAACAAACCACCGATATTGCCACCCTTTCATAACATTTGTCCATTTACTTAGTGAACCCTCCATCATCATTGTATAACTTAAAAACAATTATCAAAAAACATTAAAAATAATTACAGAAAATATTTAACTGCGGCAGCAACACAATACCATAAATAATCCATATGTTTGACGTTACTGCAAATCTTTGCCTGTTGCTAAAATCAGGAAATCAGATGCCAAAATTGCCATTTACAAAACAAATATAAAATGTTTATATTTAAAATGTTGGGTTTTATTTTATTTTACTATTTCATAGTTTTAGTGTATTTTGGTGTAATAATTAAAACATGGAATTATTAATTGAAAAGAATGCGTCGTGTGCAATTACTTGATAACGCCATCTAGTGAGTTAAGACAGACATTATGCTTTAGTAACATTTTGCGCAATTAATTCAAGAATCTCTGTCTCCAGTCATCTCTATAAAATTGTGCACATATGTAGGCACATGTAGAATATTTTGGCTGCGAAAGTAGTTAAATCATTACCCTGATGCTCTTTTACCTGTTTTTTTATTATGTCCTGCAAAGGTTCTTAGTAAGTACAGCTAAGGTTTTTGCTGGTGTTACAAATAAAAATCATAAATTAAAAAAATATTTTATATTATACAACCCGATTATCACTTTCAAACAAATCGTAACGACTAACATCACGTCGTTTTAATTTAGTAACACTAACACTATACTATTTACAAACGTCAATCGATTAACGGTTCTTATTGTCTTCTCAGTGATCTACCGAGCTTTGTTTTACTATATCCTGAAGAAATTGATACTTTACTGTCTTCCTGATTTAAACTAATACCTGATAAATCTACAAATAATGGCACGTTCTCTGAACCTTCAGCTTCAGGATCTTTTTCTTTATCGAAGTTTTCCGGCGTCCCTTCACCTTCGATGGCCAGTTTTTCGATGTCTTTACTTAATGAATTATTCTCTGCTGCTTCGACGAAAGCATTTGACAATTCCCCGCTAAGTTTGCTAACGTTGCCTGATGAAATATCGTACATGAATATTTCTTTATCTTCAGCTGGTTCGTCGTTTCTGAAAATGAGAATAAATTACATATTAAACTGATGTAAAAAACAGGTTAAATTATTTTAAAAGTTTTGTAACATAAAGTAGGTTTTGGTAAGATGGTTTGTTTGGGGAAGACTCATTTCTTTTAGTAATTGTAGGAAATGTAGTATTTTTTTATGTTTATCATGTATAAGTGTACTCGCATAACAGTGATTACAATAACACATAATTTATAAATATGTAAATACGACAAGATACTCACTCTGTAACTAGAAGAATAACGGATTGTTGATCTGTTGCAGTTTTCTTTTCAATATCGAGCCATTTATTGAAATTATCTGTTGTTGGTTTCTTTAGCAAATCTTGCAAACTATCTCCGGCAACGAATTTGATTCCTTTCAAGCTGTTAGTTGTTGCTCGTTCAGCTCTGCTGTGTTCAGTGCTTAATTCCTCTGTTTGTACTGGCGCTAATACAACAACTGACGTTATCTTTCTACCTTTTAGAATATCAGGCAGAGGAAATTGATTTCCTTTCACTTTCAAAGGCAAATATCTGTTATATTTTTTATCGTTAAGCGCCACTGGATCAACCTGAGTCGCATCCTCTTTCACATAGTCTTTTGCTATATTTTGACCTTCTGGTGTGTTAGGGTCGAATTGTACAACTTTCATTTCAACTGCTTGAGGTGCAGCTGACGGTGGGGACACGTATGTCGCCATATTTTCTGATGCGGCAATATCCTGATCATCTTCGTCGAAGTTTTCATCAATTCTTGATTCAATTTGATCACCGTTGGGTTTAACTACGACTGGATTGTGATCGCTCGACGCAATTTGCTGGCCACCTCCAGCGCTAAAGAAGTTTGCTAATTGATCTGGAGGAAGAGATTCTAAAGGCGTTTCACCCACTTTGTCGTAATCTAATACGCTTATATCAGCATTGTCTAGAATTCCGGAAGAAAGCAATTGTTGACGTAGATCATCTGGTACCTCGTCGGGAAGTTCTATAGTTGGCTTCTTCTTCTTCTCCTCTTTTTTCGGTTCTGGAGTTGATGGCAAGGAATTCGAAGTTGAAGAAACATACTTTGGCGTCGTTGGCTTAATTTCAACAGTTCTAGAAGTTGACTGGTAGAAAGGAGCTTGGGTACTAGATACAAATGATGGTTGAGCTCTGGATCTTTCTTGTTGATCATAATTGTTGTACTGATTATATTGATTCTGTTCAAATTGTTTTGTTTGTTGCTGCTGTTGTTGTTGTTGGTGTAATTGTTGATTATACAGCAGTTGTCCTTGTAGTCGTTGTATTTCTTCTTGTTGTTTTCTAACATTTTGTGCTAATTGTTGCCTTACTTGTTCTTGTTCAGCATCAAAAGCTTGCTGTTGCTGATGTTGTTGTTTTTCTTGCTCTTCTTTATGTTTTTGTTCTTGTTGTTGTTGATGCCGATGTTGTTGTTGCTGTTGTTGTACTTGTTGTTGATAATACTGTTGTTGTGGAGTAATGGATGTCGGTGCTGGTTGGTTGTTTTCATTCAAACCTTCAAAGTTATTTCGCGAATCGCGGCCATCGACTGTTATGTGCTGCTCATACTTAGATATGGAAGGCACGAGCTCGCCGTCTTTTGGAACAAACTGCCCAATGTTTTGTTGGTGATCAAGACTTGTTTGACTTTGGAAAATAGTTTGATGTCCTGAAGGAGGTCTCTCTGTTTGAGTTTGCGATTGCTGGTAGTGATTCAGAGGTTGCTGATGAAAACTATGCTGTTGACTGGGTGTTGGTGATGGTTGGGGGTGGAAACTGAACAGTGGTGGTGACGACGGTTGCGGAAGGAATTGATTGTGGGGAATAGGGGATGGCGAAGGAGAAATATGACTCGAAAATGAACTATGCTGTGTTGGAGATTGAAGAGTTGGTCTAGCGACTGGTTGACTTCCTTGATGAAAACTGAATTGTGGAGTTTGTTGCTGAGAAGACTGGAAAGGAACTCGGTTATTTTCAATATGGGGAGGAGAAGGTTTTAAATTATAGAAAGGTGGTCTACTAGGAGAAACGGAAAATGAAGGACTATTTAAGCCAGAGTCAAAATGTTGAGACGGCCTTTGCTGGGTGGGTAGTTGTTGATTGTAAGGAATCAATTGTGGTCTACTTTCTGAGAAGTGCGCGGAAGAGGTACTGGGACTTGGCTTCGGATTAAAGGTTTGTGCTTGCCTAGTCGGCAACAACTGAACTTTAGGTGGCTCCACTTGTTCTGTTGTAATGGTGTGATAATTCTCTTGTAAATATTTAGGTTCATCGAAATATGTTTGAGGTTGTGCTTGCTGTTGATGGAATGGTCTTTGAGGCCCAGAATGGAAACTTGTTCTTGTCGGACCACCGAAATGTGGTCTTGAAGCGAACGCGGGTGGGCTGCTTGGACGAGCGTGGAAGGATGGTGGATTGCTTGGTCTTGAAAATGTCGTTGGGAAGGCGGGACTGATTGGACCGGGAACAGTTGGAGCAACATTGGCAAAGTGAGAACTTGGAGAAGCACTAGGAAAACCTGAATATGAACTTACTGAAGGAGATGGAGGAAATGGACTTTGCCTGGTTGATTGAGGTTGTGACCTAAATGGAGCAACCGATGGCCCCTGTCTTGGCAATTGATAGTCGTTAGATAAGAAACTTTGCTGGAACTGAATGCGACTTTGGGCATGTTGAGAAGCAGACCTGTATGTTTGTGATGAATGATCTGCTAAAGGACTGGAATGCGAGATAGAGCGACTACCGGAGTCGTGGTACTGTGGTTGCGGAGACGCGGAATGTTCGTAGGTTTGTGCACTCGGACGGGCATTAGGTAAAGCGATTGCTGGCCTCGGAGCAGTTTCCTCGTGATCTTCGTGAGGTCCGTTTTCTTCGCGGCTGCTGTAATGATGATGGTTCTCATTACCAAACGTTACTTTAACACTGCTGTCGCTATGATAAACTTCGGATTCTGGTTTTATAATCGCTCTCAAAGTCGTTGTTTGAGTTGGTAAATATAGAGGTTCAGGTGTGACAGTAATGTAATCGTCGTGACCATCATCTTCATGGTTCGAAGGTGGGGTGATGGCCGGAATAGGCTTTTCATAAACTACTTTATCTTCGGAGTGCGGGTCTTTGCTGTACTTTACGTAAAACACTTGAACCGGTTCCTTCTTCTTCTTCAGTATGGGCTGAGGTGGCGGCGCTGGCAAAGATTCATTGGATTCCTTGATGATGATTTCGATGATAGGTTCAGGTGCTTCAATGTAATGAGGCTGGGGCTCGTAGCTGTAGAGCGGGGCAGTTGGTAGCGCACCATAAGGTGGACCAAATGAACTTTCGGGAGATTGATCGTGAATATTGAGAATTTTAGGTTGTGCATGTATTTCGTTCTTGTTACCAACGGCCTCATCTAGATTACTAAGGTTAGGGTCGTAGAGAGGATCTTTTTGTGAATATTGAACAACTGGTTCCATTTGCACCGCGTACGGCGGGAGTTTCCCTCTGGGTACATTTGAAATTCTTCTGTTGTTTGACGTAGAGCGGAAATGTTGTACTCTAGAGTGCGGGAGCACAAGAGAGTACTGTAGATTTTGCGGAGTTCGTATATTTTCGAGTTGTCGTTTCGGTTTTGTTTTCGCTGTCGAGTTTTTGGCACAAGTCACGCTGAGCACAGCCAAGGCTGTAACCTGAAACAAGGTACATGACGTTAAATTGACTTCACTTGTGATGCTTTTGAATTTTTTAAAGCGCTTTATTTGTGGGAAAAGTTACTCTCGTCTTGAGTTAATGCTTATATAAGAAGGTTACACTTAAAAAATAGAATTCCTTTGTCGGCGCGGGGCAAGGGGCGTGTGTGAGGCACGTCAGAATGAATGACTCGGATGTATCGCGACCTCGTACCGTCATTTGGAGGAACACGTAACGAATACTGCAGGTGTGTTTAAGGAGAAAGTGATTTAATATGGAAAGCTTTATTGTCAGTTAATGTACACGCACTTTGGGGACAAAGACGTTTGGTCCAAGTGATAAGTGTAATTTGTTTTTTTAATAAATAATTCGTTGGTGTTAAATATTTGTTATTCATTATCAAATTAAACCATTAAGAAATGATTGACACTTGATATTTTCAATATTTACAACAAGCTGGTAATAAAATTAGTTTCAACTCAAAAAAACAATTGAAATATGACAGACAGTCAACAAACATTTCTCTTAATTTTTCTATCTGTTTATACGTTTAAAATAAACAGTCTTTAATTCTTACATCAAAAACGTGTTAAACTCATAATTTGAACTTTAAATTTAAGGAAGTTACTTTCGGGTGGGCCAGTCGGACTGCATTCCGATGAGACCAAAAGTAACACGACTTTTTAACTCCAGGAAACCTTTCTTTAATAGCAGGCGTCATGTATCACAGATTACATGCTTTTAGGCCATCAGTATATTTACAGATAAGATATTAACAAAAATTATCATTATGACAGTAAAATTAAAATGAAAAGAATACATCATCATCATCATCATATTCCTCCTTATCCTACTCCCGTAGGGTCAGCGCGACAGGTTTTTGTCCTCCAAATAGCTCTATCATACGTCATCTCAGTCATCACTCCCTTCTTAATCATGTCACCTTTCACGCAATCCATCCATCTCTTTCTAGGTCTACCTCTACCGGTGTACCCTACACTCATAATCTAAACGCAAATATTTCATAACATAATAAAAATCAAAATTTTAGAATCAGAATATTTCACAATGGAAACCGCATTTAGACGTTGAATGCATATTTCGTAAGTCGAAACGACTCGCGAATCTTTAAATATGAATTAGTGCATAATTTTCGAGATGCATTAAAACTGTTACGAAATCCGAATGGCCATTGAATCACCACTTCAATGCTGTTATGAAACTGTCAAAAGTAAAAGTCATATCTGCGTGAATGTGTGTGAATTTTAAGTAGGATTTTTTACTTTATATTATTGGTACTTCGGTTACAACTGTATACTGTATACTGACACAAATTTTAATCATAAATCTATACTATACTAATATTATAAAGAGGAAAGATTTGTATTTCTGTATGTATTGAAATAACTCAAAAACTACTGGAGCGATTTCAAAAATTCTTACACCATTAAAAATCTACGTTATCTACAGTGAATAACAGAGGCTATATTTATATTTTTTTAAGTTTCACGCGGACGGAGACGCGGGCGAAAGCTATCAATATTATAAAGAGGAAAGATTTGTATTTTTACATTTTTGTATGTATTTAAATAACTCAAAAACTACTGGAGCGATTTCAAAAATTCTTGCACCACAAAAAGCTATGTTATCACTGAGTAACATAGGCTTTTATACTATTTTATTTATATTAACGCGGGCGAAGTCGCGACCACAATCTAGTCATTTAAAAAATGTAATGACAAGTATGTTAGGAACAAACAATAAACCTAACTTAACGTATATCAATCAATAGAAAGCGATTTATTTTATTTTATTTAATAACGGGTAACGATAATAATGATTACGAATTGGTTCAGCCGTTTATGCTGCTGGAGGTCACAGCATATATACAAACCTACATAAAAAAACATGCACGATAGACATTTAAAAAGATATAAAAAAAACATGCACGATAGACATTTAAAAAGATATAAAAAAAACATGCACGATAGACATTTAAAAAGATATAAAAGAAACATGCACGATAGGGATTTAAAAAGATATAAAAAAAACATGCACGATAGACATTTAAAAAGATATAAAAGAAACATGCACGATAGGGATTTAAAAAGATATAAAAAAACACATATAAAAATCAAAATTTTAGAATCAGAATATTCACAATGGAAACCGCATTTAGACGTTGAATGCATATTTCGTAAGTCGAAACGACTCGCGAATCTTTAAATATGAATTAGTGCATAATTTTCGAGATGCATTAAAACTGTTACGAAATCCGAATGGCCATTGAATCACCACTTCAATGCTGTTATGAAACTGTCAAAAGTAAAAGTCATATCTGCGTGAATGTGTGTGAATTTTAAGTAGGATTTTTTACTTTATATTATTGGTACTTCGGTTACAACTGTATGACTGACACAAATTTTAATCATAAATCTATACTATACTAATATTATAAAGAGGAAAGATTTGTATTTCTGTATGTATTGAAATAACTCAAAAACTACTGGAGCGATTTCAAAAATTCTTACCGAATTAATTATGCATGCAGACGGATGCATCGCACACATTCACTATGTGATCGTTATTATTTCGAAGATTGATAGACTTTACGACATAATTAAAAGCAATCAGTAAAGGATATTCAAAAGATTTGTACAATTTCCTATTGCTAAATTATCCATTTATAAGAGTGTATATGTCTATTTGTTTATTTTATTGTTAAAAAAGTTCATCTAAAAAATAATAAACGTGATGTTTGATTGTTATGTCACGTTCGTAAGTGGAACAAAAAACAAACGACTATCTAACAAAAGTATACACAATGGTAGTCTTTTATTTAAATTTGACAGCTTTGTGTATATTTGTACGCAAGCAATTTACTGTTTTATTAGGTCAATTGATACGTGACACACCTAATTCAATTAAGTAAACTAAATAACTGAATGTAAAGATAATGTAGAAATAAAAAAAAAACACACAACTTCCTCCTTTTAAGAAATCGGATAAGTGCATAAATTAAAAACTCATAAAATATTAATTATGGTCGAATTTTGACTAATGTGCGAAAACTACTAATTAAAAAAATTAAAAACACGACGTATATAGTCTTACATAATGTGAGATTGAGGTAAACTATATAATTATGTAAGATGAAGCATGTTTTATTACGACGATTAATAGCACTTATCACATCACATGTGCATTTAACATTTACTGCCGCACTCTGAGTCATTTAATGTATACTTAACACTTTATGGCCGTCGCCAGGGAAACCAGAGGAGATACCAAATTATAAAACAGAAATAAAAGCTACTCTGAAACTTAGAACTAGGGACTAGAGATTTTAGTATACAGCGCCATCTCTTGGGGCGCTAGCCAAACCACGTACTACTTTAGAAGCGTCAAACTTATTTTTCCAACCAACCAGCATTTGTTTTAAGGGCCACTAAATTGTAAATTGTCTGATAACAATCCAACGTGTAAAACGTGATGGAAATATCGGATATTGTTCCCTTATCTGACAGTGACGTCATTTTTAAGCTATCTGAGCCTCTATCAGCCAGTGGTGGTACAGGCCCTAAGACTTCCCTGCTCTTAGTGACCCTGATAAGAAGGGTTATAAATCTTTGAATTAACAGTGTTTAATATTACGTCTTCATTACATAAGTCTTATTAATTTAGTCGGAAGCAGAGATGAAAGTCCGACATTTTGATTAATGTAATATTTAAATTCGTGCATAGTTTTCGGACATCCAATTTACGTACCGTAACAAGTTGTTATTGCAATTAGATGCTATTTGAGTGAATTAATGGTTTAATTAGGTTAACTATTAGTTACGTTTACTGACTTAACTCAAACGGTTTCATTTAAACTTTAGATGAATGGATAGATGTAGATTATAGTCTGGAAGAACACATATGTATGCTACTTACTTTTGCTTTTTCTAATTCCACGCGGACGGAGTCGCGAGGAAAAGCTAGTTATTTATAACTTTACATGAGCAAAGAACAGATTAAGCGAATAGATATAATAACGACTAGAAATTTATTTAATTGTATTAAACTATGGTTAGTGCATTGACACGCCTGCCATCTGTCGGTAAACGCCCGCCACGCTTACTTTAATTGCATAATATCTTTATTGTTACGCATAACGATTGTTCGCGCTTAACTATTTGTAACAGTTTTCCGGTGTTAAGTATATTATGAGTAGAAATCTATATACATAAAAGAAATTAACGTTTGTCCCCGTTGCCAACGTCAGAATATTCTAACGATATTTAAATATGTAATAGTTAATTGATTATGCCACGCTTATCCTTCAAATTCCATTGAAATTCTGACGTCTGTCAGATTGTAAGCAACGTTTAGGTAGCGATGTGTTTAATATTTGTAGTATTCGGGCGTATACACATAGACATAATTTCTCAAAACGGTAAGGTTTGTTTTTTGTTTAAAAGTTTTTTCAAATTTGAACTTTTTTTTGTTGCTTTCACTACAAATTTTATGATAACAGGAAGATGATAGTTATAAGCCTTTTCAAGTATGTTTTTTTTTTTTTTTTTTTTAAATTCTGTTGTGTATAAATTGTAAAATAAATAAATACACTTTCTGATTATTAATTAATCGGAAATAGCAACATCTGTCATGCAAATCATTGACAGAAAAGAAATGTACATCTGACATCTAACCATTGTTCTGACAATGTTTCTTGTCATGTTTATTGTCGATTGTTTCTTTTCTTATACCATTTTGTTTCTTACACTTTCGATTACTAACATTATACTTATTGAATAATAATAACTGTCAATTGTTATTTATTAATGAATACCAAGATAATTGCTAACGACATATTAAATCATGATCACAAAAACTCTCACTCATTTTAAGTTGGTACTGCTTAGTTGTAAAATAATACAAAATCACTGCATATTTATTTTTAAATATACATTTTTTTTATTAAAAACATTAGTAGATTTTTTTTTTGTTAATTTACTAATATTTCCTTTAACCATTCCAACTAAGCTCTAGGCTTGTGCTAGGATATGGTTCACGACAATAGTCGAATGGCGGGATTCGAACCCTCGACTTCAAGATCGGTAGTCCGTACCCCAAACCATTAGGCTATTGGTGCTTATTTTACATTGG
This sequence comes from Papilio protenor, assembly GCA_029286645.1. NCBI lineage: Eukaryota > Metazoa > Arthropoda > Insecta > Lepidoptera > Papilionidae > Papilio > Papilio protenor. Next base: position 6,942,378 of record JAGSMZ010000007.1, on the reverse strand, counting down.
TATTCAGGTAGAATGAATATAAAAGGAAAAAATCACATTAACAACATATGTAAATGATTTCTTATAGCATTAAGGATCAAGATCAACTTTCACCGAAGCATACTACTAGGCGGTATAGACTCTATAGAGAACTTACCACGAATATGCGTGAGAACGTTTTTGTAAGGTCATCGACAATATTTGTATTAGATTTGTGCACCTCCCCTGACTGACGGAAAGTATACCAGGAAATTTTATACAAATTTTGTCGATAACCTTACGAATATGTTCTCGCAACTGTCACTCAAATATTCGTAATAGACCCCTAGTATTGTGACCACGTATGTACTACCGTAGCGTCGTTTCATCCACGCTGACTTTTGTCGACTACATTTACGATAAGCAAATTAAATTTAACAAAGCATTGACATTTACGTATATTTAAAAGTACGTAGTTTTTGTTCCACTTGTGGCTCTCACTTACTAAATTATGAAATTGTTTTCTTCTCGCTTTTGTATTTTGAATGACGTTATTATTTTGAATGATATTTAGAAGTGTTTTGTAAGTTTTTTAACAGGTAGGTCAACGTCAGTTCCGATGTTTTCTTTAATTAATATTGTTCTTAATTTTATTATCATCCTCTTATATGTTACATTTATAACCATTTCCTGTTTATACCGGTTGCAAACACATTAACCTACTAAAGTTAACAGTGGCGGAATATCAAGTTACAGCTTAAGTAGACTGTCGAAGTAGGTCTTTGTTAAAAACATTTGAAGCTCATCAATATTTAACTATACCGGATCATCTACACAGTAATTTAAATATTCCATATGTAAAAATATTACATTACTAGTTGTTGCTCGCGACTTCGTCTGCACCGAATTAAAAAATCTTAATTAACTAGTATGTGTTCTCCAAGCTATTGTTCTACATAAATGACAAATTTTAATGAGATACGTAGAGTTGTTTAGGAGATAGCTAACAAACGAATTTCATTTAAAATTTGGCATATATAATTTTAGTGAAATAACAAAAATGTGTGATTAACTAAACAAATGTAGCTATATTATAACTTACCGCCTACTTATTACCTACTCACTTATGTTTCTTTAACATAACAACAAGCTAAAACATTGTAACTTATCTTTTACCAACATTACACTTTCTCAAACATAAAGTCGTTGATGTCTTTTGTATGTACTTAATGTAGGAACTGACGTCACCAGGATATGTATTTCTTACGTAGGCGTAGGGACATAAATAAAGGCATATGTAAGTTACCTTAATTCAGTAACTGGTTTAAGAAATTTGCTGACTCATTGGACTTTTAGATTGTATGTAGCTTATTCACAAACTCAGTTACCTTAAAATTTGTATACGTTAAAGGTTTCTTTTATGAAAAAACATGATACCAATCAGTGTCAGAAATAACTAATGACAATTGGGAAAAAGTGTACATATTCCTAACTAGCTTTCGTCCTAGTGGAATTAAAAAAAGTAAGTAGCCTATATGTTCTTCCTGACTATACTCTAAATCTATGCCAAAATTCATCGAGACTCGTTCATCAGTTAAGGCTACAACTTCTGACAAACATCCAACCATCCATCTAAACTTTTGCATTTATAATATTAGTAAGATTAGATAAATACAATACAGCTTCTCAACGTCATTTTATAAGACAAATTATGATTCTCATAACATTATTTTCTCAGATATACGTTAGAAAGATTGCTTGTCAGTTATACGTAATTACGGCACAAAAGTTACGTTGAAAGTCCGAGATATTACCTGAGTACTGCAGTTAGAAAGCCTCCCTTCACGAGGCAAAACGTCAAATGACGTATATGCACACACCATGATCATATTCTGCATTGGAATGCGCTTTTTGTGATCAATGTGAAGATCAACCATTAAATTACGATTATATTGTGTTATGACTTTGCAATTCTCTTGCCAATTTCATAGAAATTATAACAGTAGTAATAACAGCACAATTGTCTTGCGGATGCTATTTACTTAGTTATTTTAAACATTAGCAATGATTTTGTTCATCATTTTAAAAATATAGAACACTAGCTTTCACCCGCGACTCCTTTCACGTGGAATTACAAAAGAAAACCAAAAGCAAGTAGTGTTCCAGAATATCCTCTACATCTATGCCAAATTTCATCAAGATCCGTTAATTCGTTTAGGCAGTAAACTCTAACAAACATCCATCTATCTAAACCATAGCATTTTTTAATTAACACAAGTTTCAGAATTCACCGCACTATAGTTCACTTAGTTGATCTTAGTTTTTTATCATATATTTATGCTTCAAATATATCAATAACATTAAATGATAACATAGATAAGTATTGTAACAGAGACCTCTTTACTTTTGTTACCTAATAGTATCATCACGGCCAGCGGCGGACTGGTCCGAGAATGTAGAAAGCTGAATGGAAGCCGCGCATCGTAAACGCATTGGGTGCGTTTCGGAGGCGAGAACGTCCGCGCCTTGGTCAAACGATACAAATATTTTTGTCTGCTTAACCGAAATGATTTGCAGGAGTTACCGACTATAGCCTAAGTATTTGGAATGTATGGGAAGGGGGAATTAATTTTTGCAATCTGCAACCCTTATGTATTTACAGAGCAGCATTTATTTGGCTATATTTAACCCTAACAGAGCGAGGTTCTCGATTCGTCTGTATTTTTCATCGATGTCAACCGCTTGCTCGATTACCAACTACTATAAAAAAAAAGTAGAGAATGACATTCAATTGTTTTAGTCAGGGGAAATAGGTACCTAGGGCTAGTAATAATTAGGTAATTAGTTTGAGGTTTAATATAATATATATTTTTTTTAATTTATCACTAGTGTTTCTCGTCTATGCACTTTGTAAAGTATTTGACACCAAGAGAAATTGGTGTTATTTTAAAGATTGGTATCAGTTAATAATTTATTCAAAACACGCCCGGTGCATTGCTAGAACAGGATATCGCATTAAAGTATTAGGTTTCTAACAAGAGCGGACGTGCGATCGAATCTGATTCAGTAATTTCACTGCGCGTTCTCTCGGCTAATGTGGGAATGCTGCCGTACAAAACCCGCCAGCTATGTCGATATAAAACAATCAAGATAGAAATTAAACTAATAAACTCGTAATTGAGATACAAGTTTGACGTATGCCTTATTGGTTAATTACCCACTGTAAACGATTGATTGATTTTTTACTTATCTGATAACATACGCCATCTTAAGCCTATACACAATTTTTCATACGAAACCAAAGGAATTTTTATATCAGTCATATTCGTTAATGTTTATAGCTTCAATCAATTTTACTTAATGTGTTAACAGACTTATCTGTTTGTGGCACTTTCTAGTCTCATAAAGTGAATACTTAAGTTATTATCAACTTAAGGGTCAAAGACATTTATTCTAAGATATCATGTCATTTGTTTCTACTTTCTCTTATTAAGGGTTCAATGTCATGGAATTTAAAGAGGTTCTTAGGCTCTTGGGTAATCGTGATACATTATTTTGAATTTATATTTTTTAGAGTGCGCGCACATCTTTGACTAAACTATCGCACAACTATTTAGTAGCGTGTGATTTCTATGAGTTTATATGAAGGTGCGCATACTCGATTTTTAGTTGTTCAACTAATCAGTTGAATTGGCTGCGAAACAATCGACAATCGAACAATCATTGTGCGATAGTTTAGTAAAGGTGTGCGACCGCTCTTAATTAGATTACAATTTGGAATTTGAAATTCGAATTACATAAGTGACATGACTTTATACGTTTGTAACGTAATATTTGACGTCATTAAATGGTGTTATAAGTGCGGGTTTTGACTGTCGTATGACTTGTTTTAAAACATTTTATTTATTTCATTATCTTAACAATGCATAGATTGAAATACATATTGTTATTGCAAACGAATTCTACAGTAAGTTTTTACTTGATGTTACTTGGCAGTCTCTAATTGTGATTTTCTTTTACTAAATTTAGTCTTTTGGACGTACTTAGTTGTCTAAGTATGGCATTAACAGGTAAAGATTATTAGTATTAAATTTAAAGCCGGTAAAAATACCAAATCCTTAACTACGACACTGACCTGAAGCAAATAAATATTACAAAGAGGCACAACGAAAGCGAATCTATCGTCTGAAGATGATGTAAAAAAAGTAAAAGTGTGAACGCCCATTTTAACATGTAATACGTAGGCCTTAGGGTTCAAAATACCTCTTCAATTGTTAACTTTTATGGTTACGTATGTGTCAAATACTTTTACCCAACCGTTTAGACTTTCTAGGAAGGTCGTGTGACAAAATGGCATGGAGTCGATATCAAACTATTAATTGATAATTACATATTTATTACTATTGGATAATAAAAGCGGCTAAGTAATGTGATTATTTTTAAAAAAAAAAAAAAAAAAAAAAAAAAAAAAAAAAAAAAAAAAAAAAAAAAAAAAAAAAAAAAAAAAAAAAAAAAAAAAAAAAAAAAAAAAAAAAAAAAAAAAAAAAAAAAAAAAAAAAAAAAAAAAAAAAAAAAAAAAAAAAAAAAAAAAAAAAAAAAAAAAAAAAAAAAAAAAAAAAAAAAAAAAAAAAAAAAAAAAAAAAAAAAAAAAAAAAAAAAAAAAAAAAAAAAAAAAAAAAAAAAAAAAAAAAAAAAAAAAAAAAAAAAAAAAAAAAAAAAAAAAAAAAAAAAAAAAAAAAAAAAAAAAAAAAAAAAAAAAAAAAAAAAAAAAAAAAAAAAAAAAAAAAAAAAAAAAAAAAAAAAAAAAAAAAAAAAAAAAAAAAAAAAAAAAAAAAAAAAAAAAAAAAAAAAAAAAAAAAAAAAAAAAAAAAAAAAAAAAAAAAAAAAAAAAAAAAAAAAAAAAAAAAAAAAAAAAAAAAAAAAAAAAAAAAAAAAAAAAAAAAAAAAAAAAAAAAAAAAAAAAAAAAAAAAAAAAAAAAAAAAAAAAAAAAAAAAAAAAAAAAAAAAAAAAAAAAAAAAAAAAAAAAAAAAAAAAAAAAAAAAAAAAAAAAAAAAAAAAAAAAAAAAAAAAAAAAAAAAAAAAAAAAAAAAAAAAAAAAAAAAAAAAAAAAAAAAAAAAAAAAAAAAAAAAAAAAAAAAAAAAAAAAAAAAAAAAAAAAAAAAAAAAAAAAAAAAAAAAAAAAAAAAAAAAAAAAAAAAAAAATCACTTTAATACACGTATAATTTAAAAGGTTAAATAAACTAGCAGTCTATTATAGTAAATATTGTTTTTTGCAAAACAAAGCGTCGAGTAAACGTGTTTGACAAATTTGATAAAACTTTTAGAGTGCGCGCACATCTTTGACTAACTATCGCACAACTATTTAGTAGCGTGGTGATTTCTATGAGTTTATATGAATGGCGCATACTCGATTTTTAGTTGTTCAATTAAACAGTTGAATTGGCTGCGAAACAATCGACAATCGCACAATCATTGTGCGATAGTTTGTAAAGGTGTGGCCCGCTCTTAATTAGATTACAATTTGGAATTCGAAATTCGAATTACATAAGTGACGTGACTTTGTACGGTTGTGACGTAATATTTGACGTCATTAAATGGTGTTATAAGTGCGGGTTTTGACTGTCCTATACCTTGTTTTAAAACATTTTATTTATTTCATTCTCTTAACAATGCATAGATTGAAATACATATTGTTATTGCAGACGAATTCTACAGTAAGTTTTTACTTGATGTTACTTAGGCAGTCCCTAATTATGATTTTCTATTACTAAATTTACTCTTTTGGACGTACTTAGTTGTCTAAGTATGGCATTAACAGGTAAAGATTATTAGTATTAAATTTAAACACGGTAAAAATCTGCTTTACCAAAACCTTAACTGCGACACTGACCTGAAGCAAATAAATATTACAAAGAGGCACAACGAAAGCGAATCTATCGTCTGAAGATGATGTAAAAAAAGTAAAAGTGTGAACGCCCATTTTAACATGTAATACGTAGGCCTTAGGGTTCAAAATACCTCTTCAATTGTTAACTTTTATGGTTACGTATGTGTCAAATACTTTTACCCAACCGTTTAGACTTTCTAGGAAGGTCGTGTGACAAAATGGCATGGAGTCGATATCAAACTATTAATTGATAATTACATATTTATTACTATTGGATAATAAAAGCGGCTAAGTAATGTGATTATCTTTAAATAAATATTTTATTACATTTCAATATGTTAGATTGTAATTTCTTTGGGTTTATGTATTCACACTGCTAAAGGGCGACATAAACAGATCACATCACTTTAATACACGTATAATTTAAAAGGTTAAATAAACTAGCAGTCTATTATAGTAAACATATTAATTATATTTAGAGCTTCGACCAACATCTTAAGAAGCTCTCGCTAGACAGTTGGATTAAGAGCCCGATTCAAAAGGCAGTTATTTTAGAAACCGCACGCATAGTGAGGAGGTTCCTGTCTCTGCAGCCCTGACCACTGGTTGCTTGAGTCATCGGATTCCGCAGCCGGTGGTGCTCTATTTATTATATAATATGTTTTATTTTATTTTTATACAAATCTTGTAAAATGTATTATATAGAGAATAAGAAATAAAGATACATGTGGATGATATTAATTGTTGTTTTAAATTAAAATATTATGATAGCGACTCCATGCATTTACTCGACGACTCTCCAAATCTCACAGAGACGTGCTAAATAAAATTGAAGAGTGAATTCACACTTCAACATGCGGCCGTTGATTTGATATGTAATTAGTGTTGTTATATCACGTATTGTGCAATAAAATAATTGAGAAACACGTGAAAAGATATTGTCAAGTGAATTGGTATAGATAACTGCAAAATCAACTTAAAAAATCGTAGCAAAAAGTAAAAAAAACTTTTAAGAAAAAAAAGTACCGTAGTAAAAAGGTATAGTAAATATTGTTTTTTGCAAAACAAAGCGTCGAGTAAACGTGTTTGACAAATTTGATAAACGCACCTTTTTGACCGACTTCCCAAAAGAAGGAGGTACTCAATTCGTCTGTATGTTTTTTTTTTTCAAACAAATAGATCGAGTGTCTTGTAAGGTATTGCTCCTAAAACAACAGTCTATACGTAGAATCTATTAGAAAACCTTCCTTAAATCATTGCAATAAAAGCCATAATCGACTGCGTCTAGATAATATCGCTGAAAAACGATAAGCTTATAACAGTTTTTTTTATTCAATCAAACGTAATAGACTGCATTTACTGACGCGTCAAAGTCAAGGCTGGGACGCGGTCGAGCGTGCGATTGAGCCCGTAGGCTAGTTTATGAAAAAAGATACGATGATTATGGAAGTTGTGAAGTAGAGATTATAAAAGTAAAGCGTTTACCGGACAGCTTTTGAAAGCTGAACTTTTTTTTTCTATTTCTTTTAAAAAGTTCATCTTGATTAATTGATTTTTTAAATTAATAAGTTCATTGTTTAATTAATCAAATGTGCAATTCGTAAGTCTTAAGTATGTAGTTATGGAAAAAATTCTAGAAATATATTTTGAAAAAAAAAAAAACATTTCATTTAAAGTGTACCGAACCAAATGAGAAACTTGATACATTCTTTGTTGGTGGTCCTTTATTGATGGGCTTAATGCCGGATGTCACGTCTTCACAATTTAGGAACGGTTTTTACGATAAAGTATTGTGGCGTTGACTCCGATATCAATGACCTCTTGAACTATTGAGTCAATCAAAGAGTATTTTATATCTACTTCGATACCTCTGAGAGGGGGGAGATAGTGACAGGTGCGTGATTCGATTGATAAAAATTGTGCCACTTTTTTACACTCATCGAATACTATTGTTTATTACAAAGAAAGTTTTTATTGCATTCCTTTGATGGACGAAATTTTATAAAAAATTTTAGCATGTAAGAAAATATCTTCATTTTTTAGCCTTCGTTTCTCTTTATTAGACTATCATAATCAGTTTTGGTACATAAAAATAATTACCAAATTAACAACTCCCTGTCCTTTTCCGTCACGTAGAGTCTGTGCACAGGATTTTTGTTCTCTAGATAGATTTAACGTCCGCCATTTCATACGACCTGAAATCCCTTCTTAATCAGACCAAAAGCCTGTTCTAGTTCTACTAGCGCCTTGGGTGAAATTTTTACGGCGCCCTCATTTTTACTATGACAAGGGGCAAGTCAAATGCAAACCTGTGGCGCCCCTTTCCGTCAAGCGCCCTGGGCGGTCGCCTATCCGCGCCCTACTCTAACGCTGCCGTTGAAAGCTTTATTGCAAATTATGAACAATTTGCTATTGCGTACAGAATAATAACGTTATATAACGTCTAATGTATTTTGCAAAGAATATAATCTGGCAACTCTCATCTTCTATTTATTACGTATAATTCGCCTCGACTGAGCCCAGTTACGACATACCCAAGAGACCTACTATTTATTATTTATGTAAACGGCAACATTAAATTTACATTTCGGCCTGTCTGTTGCATAAAGAGGTAAAAGCCGGAAGGAGGTTTAACATATTTTTTTTTCGTCATGAACGCGTTCACAGGCGCTTCGTGGAGATAAATCTGCTATTGTTTTATTTTTTGTGTGTTTTAGATTGTTATAGTGAAAATGAATGTGATAATAAATTATTGTCAGTAGGAAAGAAACTAAAGTGATATTAAGAATGCCCACGGGTTAAGACTACAAAGGCCTATGAGGTTGTGATATTTCCATAGAGTGTAATTAATTAGACATCGTTTGAAGAATAAAATGAATGAAGTGACCATTTCATTTAAGACTTTATCTATGGCATTTTAGTGAAGAAAACATCGAATGACTCCGAGTCAAATGTTGATGAAGTGGTTTAGGCGACAGTCATCGATTTACCTAAAAATTGCAAAACATTCATGACCTTTCCTAAACCAGTAATCGTAAATTCTTGGATTTTTTAAATACGGATACTCGACAAGAGAAAACTGACCGCTTGACAAGAGTTGTTGAGTCGAGTTCCGGACGTGAATTTCACATCGCGTCGTCACCGTGCCCTCACCGTATCGTCACCGGCTGACACACTTCCTTGAAATTTTAACTTATTTACGCAACACTGAAAGGTCTACGTATTTAACGCTTATTTTGTTGTAAGATAGTTGATTTTTACATTCGTTCAAAAAGAAAAAATATTTAAAAATGAGGAAATTACTTTTTAATTAATCAAGTCTTAAGTATGTATGGAAAAAAATCTAGAAATATATTGAGAAAAAAAAAACATTTCATTTAAAGTGTACCGAACCAAATGAGAAACTTGATACATTCTTTGTTGGTGGTCCTTTATTGATGGGCTTAATGCCGGATGTCACGTCTTCACAATTTAGGAACGGTTTTTACGATAAAGTATTGTGGCGTTGACTCCGATATCAATGACCTCTTGAACTATTGAGTCAATCAAAGAGTATTTTTTATCTACTTCGATACCTCTGAGAGGGGGGAAATAGTGACAGGTGCGTGACTCGATTGATAAAAATTGTGCCACTTTTTTACACTCATCGAATACTATTGTTTATTACAAAGAAAGTTTTTATTGCATTCCTTTGATGGACGAAATTTTATGAAAAATTTTAGCATGTAAGAAAATATCTTCATTTTTTAGCCTTCGTTTCTCTTTATTAGACTATCATAATCAGTTTTGGTACATAAAAATAATTACCAAATCAACAACTCCCTGCCCTTTTCCGTCACGTAGAGTCTGTGCACAGGATTTTTGTTCTCTAGATAGATTTAACGTCCGCCATTTCATACGACCTGAAATCCCTTCTTAATCAGACCAAAAGCCTGTTCTAGTTCTATTAGCGCCTTGGGTGAAATTTTTACGGCGCCCTCATTTTTACCATGACAAGGGGCAAGTCAAGTGCAAACCTGTGGCGCCCCTTTCCGTCAAGCGCCCTGGGCGGTCGCCTATCCGCGCCCTACTCTAACGCTGCCGTTGAAAGCTTTATTGCAAATTATGAACAATTTGCTATTGCGTACAGAATAATAGCGTTATATAACGTCTAATGTATTTTGCAAAGAATATAATCTGGCAACTCTCATCTTCTATTTATTACGTATAATTCGCCTCGACTGAGCCCAGTTACGACATACCCAAGAGACCTACTATTTATTATTTATGTAAACGGCAACATTAAATTTACATTTCGGTCTGTCTGTTGCATAAAGAGGTAAAAGCCGGAAGGAGGTTTAACATATTTTTTTTCGTCATGAACGCGTTCACAGGCGCTTCGTGGAGATAAATTTGCTATTGTTTTATTTTTTGTGTGTTTTAGATTGTTATAGTGAAAATGAATGTGATAATAAATTATTGTCAGTAGGAAAGAAACTAAAGTGATATTAAGAATGCCCACGGGTTAAGACTACAAAGGCCTATGAGGTTGTGATATTTCCATAGAGTGTAATTAATTAGACATCGTTTGAAGAATAAAATGAATGAAGTGACCATTTCATTTAAGACTTTATCTATGGCATTTTAGTGAAGAAAACATCGAATGACTCCGAGTCAAATGTTGATGAAGTGGTTTAGGCGACAGTCATCGATTTACCTAAAAATTGCAAAACATTCATGACCTTTCCTAAACCAGTAATCGTAAATTCTTGGATTTTTTAAATACGGATACTCGACAAGAGAAAACTGACCGCTTGACAAGAGTTGTTGAGTCGAGTTCCGGACGTGAATTTCACATCGCGTCGTCACCGTGCCCTCACCGTATCGTCACCGGCTGACACACTTCCTTGAAATTTTAACTTATTTACGCAACACTGAAAGGTCTACGTATTTAACGCTTATTTTGTTGTAAGATAGTTGATTTTTACATTCGTTCAAAAAGAAAAAATATTTAAAAATGAGGAAATTACTTTTTAATTAATTCAAAATAATTAAGTTGTTTACGAAATTAATTTACATGGCGAACCGTTTATTCTTATTTTTTAATCACGAAGGCTTCAAAAACAAGCCCTCTAAAGCATATACATACAATTATAGTCATAAATATTTAACATGTTGAATCTGTCTAGCGTTTAATTTTTACATTCGGAGATAATTTTCTAATCAACATTTGAAAGATTTCACAAATATTTCTTACACAGAATTTTGAAAGTTAATTTGCATTTAACTATGCTATACACGCTTTTAAAATATACTTACTGGCCGTAAATAATTCTTCGCTTAAATTATTTTCCAAAAATAAAATGAGATTACAATTTTGTGTCAATTGATACCAGAGCAATCGTAAAAATAAAGCCCTCATCCGATAAATCGATGATCACTCGACTTTCACTAAAGAAAGTGGACTCGTCTGTTCAAAGCCGCACCAAAACAGAACTCGTTAGAGCACAGCACAGATAAAAAACAAACGTCAAACTCACCCAAAAGATAAGCCTCATTGTATCCGAACACTGCACAGGTTATGAATAAAAAAAGTTGAACCACAAAGCACAGGCGCGGGCGAGCGCGCGTTCCTCACAACTGAGGCGAAGGCTTCGTCCGTTCAGCCTCCCCGCCAAAGAAAGTCACCAACCTTCACATTAGTCGATTATGTAAAGTCGAAAAAAAGACACAAGTGCATTATGACCGTACCGATGAGAGAATGTTTGAAAGTATTTTTTTTTAAATAAAAGAAATAGGATAAGGTCGTTTGGCTTTGGTTATAGTGGGGGTTAATTTGATTTGTATTCTTTTTAACAAAGATTTAAGGACAAACTTAACGTAGTTTTGACTTGATTTAACGTAATTTGAATGTCAGTTTTATAGTGTTAAAATCACATAAAACATACTTATTCATTTGTCTTTGGGATAAAGGCAACTAGGAGATAATGATTGCAATATTTCATAACCTCAAATTATGTAAATTATTCGTGAGAATAGTTAAACGTTTTAATTAATCTTTAAAATTACGCTGGCTTTTATAACTGCGAGGTCAATTGAGCCATGTAAAGCTCTTGACAACATACTACTTATATCTATACGTAAAATTTCGAAGTAGACCTTCAATTTTGTTAACACAAATATATATTTTACATAGTTCATACAAATGAGTCAATAACTTCGCATGAATAAAGAAATAGAATGACATTTTTACTTCCTTTTTATTGATTTTCGCAAAATAGATTTTTTAAAAACTCAAATCTATATCTATATCTATACCAATGTTATAAAGAAGAAACATTTTATTGAAATAACACAAACACTACTGGGCCTATGTGAAAAAAAATCTTTCACCATTAAAAAGCTTCGTTATCACTGAGTAACATGCTATATTTATTCCTTTTTTACTTCCACGCTGCCGAAGTTGTGAGAAACTTCTAGTAGTCTATATAGTATTAACTTGATTGTCAAAACAAGTGTGCAGTAGAGCCCGCTTTAACATTTTCGTACGAATGGGTCGACTCGCCCGGTGTAATACCACGACCACACAGAAGACAGGCGTAAAGTGGGAGCAATTCCGCGTTTTGTCTGATGAGTGTGGTGCCGGAGGCCCAACTTTAGTCCCTTTTCCTTCCCACCCTTTTACTTATAAGAAGAGGATGGGAAGGGAATGTAGATTTGATGGTGGAGAAGACGCACAGTAAGGGGAAACATCGTCTTATGTGCGTCTCCTCCTATGTCGCTAAGGGTAGGCAACGCATTCGCTATTGCGAATGTCTATGGGCAGCGGTTGCTTCGCCAGTTTGGCGGATTCATGTGGCAAATTGCTCGTTTGCCACCTTATGTTATAAAAAAAAAGTGTATAGTAACAGTATTTATAAAATCTAAAATGGATAATTAGATACATCGAATTAGCAACTAATTTGTATCGGATATCATAACTGCTTTTGCAATAACGTTTCCGATAAATTAAGAACCAAAGTATCAACTGAGTTATAAAATTTATGTCAAGGATTACTTGAGATATAATTTCGAAAGAGATCTCAAATGATAGGAGCCTAATGCGGTCTTAAACAAAATCGCTTAATTGTATGAGACGTACGAACGTAGGGTGACCAAGCTAGAACAAGAAACACAAAAGTAATTGAAAAAAAAGATAATGCCTTTAAGGCAAATGAATATTTTAATAATTATTTTCTATAACACAGCTTCATATGCGAGATTACTTAAATTGTCGAGTTAGTGTTGTCAGAAAATTAAAAAAGATAGAAGGCCTTTCTTTTTTTTAAGGTTTCACCAAAAAAAATATTAATAATCCAAGTACTACTAAAACTTTTGATCAACTACAATAATTATGTAAATATATATTTTTAAATTTAAATTCAGTACATGTTGAATTAATAAAAAATATCTTATTTAACAGTATGTTCATAGTCACCCTAAGCAATATTTTACAAACAATCAATTCTGTGCGGAGAAGTAACGAGATTGTCCTTACTCCACATAATATTACTTGCAATGTAATCTGTAATTCTGAGAACAAAGAATTCTCTACTATGTTGAAATCGCATTTTATGATGGAATACAAAAGTAAGTAGTCTATGTGTTCTTCCAAATTTTGCTCTACATCTATGCTAAATTTTATCCAGATCCGTTCAGCAGTTCAGGCTACAAACTCTAACAAACATCCATTTAAACTTTCACATTTATAATATTAGTAAGATATAATGAAATGCCTTCCTTCTGTTACCTTTTGATTAATATCTGACCCTTCTAAACATATATCTAAATTTAAAGTTTTTTTAAATAAAATTACAATTTAAGCTTCTGAAATTATTAAGAGACCTTTATACTTGTTATATCGTCTTTGCAAATTTTGTTGTACCATTAACCTACATCGGTTCGCTTTCACTCGGGAATCGAACCATAGACCTACAATGCAAATGACCACTCGAGCCTACGCTGGTCTCTATACATACTAAAATATAAGCATTTAGGTTTCCACTGAAGTGGTATTAAATATTAAACTATGTAGATGGTCTTAAATTTATTTTTATTTATGTAAGGGCTGAGCATTTTGCAAATGCGATTGTACTCGTACTTTAGCACTTTCAGCCGCTTCTTTATTTTATAAATAATTGCTTGTTTCAATTTTGTACTCAATTGTACAATGTCATGAAAAAACTTTTGTAGACAAGTGTACAGTCAGCCATAGAATTTAATGATCATTAAATGGTGTTAGTTTGGTAGTGTCTAGTCACGTCCTTGCATTGCAGGTGCTTTGAACTCCAACGAGCGCAGTGGATCATTGAAGAAGGGTCCGCGCATAATATACCTAAATACCTATCTGCTTGTCATAGATTAAGAGTTTTTAGTGCCGAAATCTCGTGCACAGACAATTGTCATCTCTGTCATTTAAGTTGAAAAAAGTGAGATAACTATATATTATAATAGGATCTGAGAGTACCAATTATTGTTATGCCATTAACATCTTCCAACTTCATTAAAAAATATACTCTTTGACTAATTTACAAATGTAAAATTGCAAATTAAATTTTGTAGCGGGGGTGCGGGGCGAGCGTTACGTGGACGATCACCGATTACATAAATGACCCAACTTAGGTGAGTCGCATTTATGTATGGCGGTCTATTGCCTTACTGAGGACCCTAGAGTGTTCAAGCACTGGTTGAAGCACCCAGAGTGCCTAGCGTAAGCACACCAAGAATAACCAAGCACACCTCAAGCTCACTCAAAGCTGGTCACGGCGGCCGAGGTCACGAAACCATCTATGTACATCGATAGTGGCATGTAAGTGAACCACGGCGCCATCTAGTGACAAGCGGCGTAATTGTTCAGTTACATCAATGCATTAAAGCGCCGCATGCACGGTTTTACTACTCGGCATACGATGGCGCGAGTAGTCTTCATTTATCTTGTTACAACTCCTCCACAACACAACTTACTCTCCCCCTATGTCCACGCAGGCGTCCCGACAAGTGAGACATAATTCTTCTCTTTAGTTTTGCTTGGGTGGTCGACCACGAGCTCTAGTTACTTGCGGGGAGCTGGCGTCGTAGACAGACTGCTTCTTCGGCCTGCCTCTCTTTCTAATTGGCAGAATTGGTTCAGGAACAGTTTCGTCCCTGGTTCGATACGGAGTGAGGGCGGACGCATGGTATACTCCTACAGGGTTGGATGAGTCTATGTAAGCAATTTCGAAAGAACTGGCACCATGTCGACGTACTATAACATAGGGTCCATCTCGTCTTGGGGCTAGTTTAGAGCTGAAACCTTGACTAGATTTGCTCAGTACATGAGTAGCAACTAACACCAAGTCTCCCGGTTTATATTCAGGACAGACCTGCCGCCCTCTATCTACATACTCCTTTCTCTTCTCTTCCTTTCCTTCCTGTACTTCTCGAGCTCGAGCGAGAGTGTCAGCCATCATGAATAATCGGGGAGTAATCTCCTTGACGAAATTATCACTTCTCACTATCTCCCTGAGGTCGTGTTGTACATCATCCGGTGTTCTAAGTTCACGCCCGAACGTTAGGTATGCGGGTGTCTGATCAGTTGAGCTTGATTTTGCTGTATTCATGGCAAAACGAATACTGGGTAATTTGTCTGCCCATGTCGCGTGATTATCTTCCACCAGTATGGCTAACTGAGTCTTTAAGTCTCGGTTTCTCCGCTCGACCGGGTTGGTTTCAGGGTGGTACACTGGCGTGAAACCGTGTTTGATGTTAAGGCAGAATGTCAGTTGCTGCATGACGCTGCTCACAAATTGCGTACCGTTGTCACTAATGAACCGACGGGGTGTGCCATACCTCAGTATAATTTCCTCAAGTAGTACTTTGGCACACTCTTCTGCTGTGGCGCGTTCCAATGGAAACAACTCTACCCACCGTGTGGCAACATCCTCGATTATAAATATCCAGTTATGGTTGCCAGAGGTTCGGGGTAGTGGCCCGAACAAATCGAATGCAACGACTTCGAAACGCTTGTTATGGGCTGTGGTTTGAAGCAAGCCGGCAGGCTTTTGATTGGAACATTTATAACGTTGACACTCTATACAGTTCCGAATGTAGGTTTCAACATGTTTCCTCATTCCCTTCCAAAAATAACGCTTCGTTAGGCGATCTAGCGTCTTATCAATACCATAATGACCAGCCGTGGCTTCGCTGTGGTAAGCTGCGATAATCTTCTCTTGCTCCTGTGTGGGTATAACTAGTTGGCTAGTCTGTGCTTCCGAATCTGGACCGTAACGGTATAACAAGCCGTTATTCATATGGTATCCCTTCCCACTCCAATATCTTGCCTTCTCTTCTTCTGTACCCTCCAAGCATTGTACAATCTTAACGATGTCTTTGTCCTTATTCTGTTCATCTCTTATAGCTTCCTTACCTTTAGTCGGCATATCTACCACTACTGTACAAACACCACAGCCTTCTGCTTTCGTGTTACAGTTCGGACGGGACAAGGAGTCGGCAACGACATTTGTTTTCCCCGGAATATATTTGATCTCAATGTCGTATGGCTGCAGCAAGAGAGCCCATCGAGCTAATCGCCCAGTTGGTGCCTTTAGGGACATAAGCCAACGTAGGGCCTGATGATCAGTTAGGATGGTGATCTTAGCGCCTTCTATGTAGCCCCGAAACTTGTCGACGGCCCAGACTACTCCCAAAGCCTCGCGTTCAGTCGTGGAGTAATTACGCTCAGCCTGGGTTAAAAGACGACTTGCGTATTCTACGGGGTGTTCCATTTCACCCTCCCCCTGTACGAGAACTGCTCCAAGAGCGTAGCTGCTGGCGTCGGTTTTGATCGTATACGGTTTGGTGTGATCAGCTTGAGCTAATACCGGAGACGACGCTAATAGCTCGCGCAGCTTGCCAAAGGCCCTAACTTGTTCCGATTCCCATTCCCAGGCAGCATTCTTCTTGGTTAAACGCGTTAGTGGCTCAGCGACTCTGGCAAAGTTGGGTACAAATCTTCTATACCAGGAGCACACTTGCACAAAGGACAGCAAGTGCTTGAGGTTACGAGGAGGCATCATTTCTAGTATCGCACTGACTTTATCTGGGTCAGGCTGTAGTCCATCGGCGGTGATGTAATGCCCCAAATATTTAACCCTCTGACAGCAAAATTCACACTTTTCTCTGTTCGCTGTTAAATTGAACTCCTTGAGTTGGTCGAAGACGTCTTGTAAGTCTTTGAGGTGGTCTTCGAGTGTAGCTGACATGACAATCAAGTCGTCCAAGTATACTAGTAACTTGATATGACTTAGCATGATTCGGAACCGATCCATCATACGCTGAAACGTGGCAGGCGCATTGCGTAACCCAAATGGCATGCGAAGAAAGCGGTACGTTCCGAAAGGACATATAAAGCAAGTTTTGTCGCGGTGCTCTTCCTTGACGCTTATCTGCCAATATCCGGCGCGCAGATCCAAAGTACTCATGTACGGCGTCGGCTTAGCATCGTGCAGCAAGTCATCAATCCTGGGTAGTGGATACACGTCAGGTATCGTTACCGCGTTAAGTTGCCTATAATCCACGCAAACTCTGGTGCCTCCATCTTTCTTGGGGACCATAACTACTGGCGCAGCCCATGGAGACGAACAAGGTTCGATGACTTTCTCCGTAAGCATTTTCGTTACTTCTTTCTTAAGAATCTCGAGTTTCATCGGAGACAGACGGTACGGTGGGACAGCTATAGGTTTGTGATCCCCCGTCTCGATAGCGTGCTCAAAGTTCTTTACTGGTTCTCCGTTAGTCTTGAAGACGTCTTGATTTTTGGCTAGGAAATCGTTTATTATAGTCACCTCGACCGACGAAATCGAAGTTGACGGAAATAGCGCGTCGTCGACTTCATCGAGCTCGTTCTCCTTATCATAATCTTGAAGACATGTCCTTGCATCTTCGTACAAGGCGTCCAATATTGGAGAATGATTTGCTAGGTATACAGGTTCAAGTCTTTTCTTGGGAGGCGACGGAGCATCAATCCCAATCAGAGGACCGTACGATTGCGATGTGCTAGTTTCCTCCCGAAGCGATGGTGAACATGATGGAGAGTCATCCGGCGTTAATGCAGCCAATGACGTTTTCCTATTGTGATCGACGAAACTTTCAGGGTACAGCTCGAAAACTTGAGTTGGATCCTCAGTAAAGTGCCATGTACTCTGTGGTAGGCTTATCTCGATGTGGGCATCCTGAATAAATCCAACACCGAGGAGTGTTCTGGAACTATGTGAGTCAGGGAAGAACAGAAACGTTGTCATGACGATACGGTCGTTAACTTTTACAGGTGCCTCAGTGACCAGCACCTTCCGACTTTTCGGGTCGCCAACAGCCAATGTTACACCAACATCATACTCTCGGAAAGTGAATCCTTTCGTTCTCAATTGGCAATACAATGAGTACGACGCAACGCTGGATTTAGCACAGCTGTCAAGGAATACAGAACCATTTACACCACCGATCTCAACAAAAATAACTGGTCTGTCTCTGGCGTCGATCACACTATCTATCGAACAAAATCCGATGTCCACTTGAGGCCGTTTATTCTTATTTGCGTGGCACGTTGAACAGTTGGCTCTCACCACACCAGGGGCTCCGCAGCCATAGCAACTGAATTTTGGTGCAGATGGTGACGGCGCTTGGGTAACTGCCACAGATGTAGATGCTTCCGTGGCATTCCCCTCCGTGTACTTGTTTAGTCGCAAACGCTTCCGGCAGTTTTCAGCCAAGTGACCGTAATTACGGCAGAACCTACATTTACCTTTCCTTGGATCTAGTCTAGTAGGATTGGTAGCGTTGCGAGACGACTCCGACGACTTCGTTCCGTTGTGAGTGACAACAACAGCGTTCTTTTCCTGTAGGACAAGCTCAGCCGCTTTAGCCGCCTTCGTCAGATCCTTAAAATTATCTACGGCAGCCCGGGAAACCTTATCCCTTATGTCTAAGCGCAGCAAGCCGTAAATCATATCTAACTGCTGAGTTTCGCTGTGTCCTGGGCTAGGGAGTTGAGAAAACAACATCCGCTTATGCCTAATAAAATCATCAGTAGAATCTTCCTTGCCTTGTTTTTCCTGCGTTATGTCCAGGTAAATTTGGTAGGGTTCGCGGGTAGGCGCAAAGTATTCCCGCAGTTGAGATTCGAAATCCGACCACGTAGTTACATCATTCTTCACGCCTAACCACCAGACTCCGGCTTCACCCTTTAGGATAATCGGGAGTTCGCTTAGTGCAGTCTTATCGCCAATATCCGCGGAACGTTTAAAGATATTGATTGCTGACAAGAACGCTTCCACCACTTCGGCATCTTTTCACCATTGAAGAAGTATTTGCAAGTGATAAAGGACCCTTTATGAGGTTGCGCTGCTACAGGCAGTCTTTCTAACAACTGCGTAAATTGTTCCGGTGATAACATCTCGGCGTTTGTATTTTGCTTCTTAATGGTTGTAGAACGTCCTGCGCGTGTAATAACAAAAGACGAACTTTGTAACTTCGCTAATCCGCTTTTTCCGCTCATAAATGTAGGTCGTCTAGCGTGGCGTAGATTGTAGCAGTACGACGATGACGCGACGAAAATCGTAGCACGCTTATGACGTCACGGGCTTCGTAGCACCTCGATGACGACACAAGTCCCGTTGTACCACGAAAACTTTAAAATTCGTAGCACGTTCGTAGCAAATTCGTAGCACATGAGATGACGTCACGAGACCCGTAGCAGTCTTCGTAGCACCACGATGACGTCACGCAGACTGGCCAAACGTTGGGCGCCAATTGTAGCGGGGGTGCGGGGCGAGCGTTACGTGGACGATCACCGATTACATAAATGACCCAACTTAGGTGAGGCGCATTTATGTATGGCGGTCTATTGCTTTACTGAGGACCCTAGAGTGTTCAAGCACTGGTTGAAGCACCCAGAGTGCCTAGCGTAAGCACACCACGACTAACCAAGCACACCTCAAGCTCACTCAAAGCTGGTCACAGCGGCCGAGGTCACGAAACCATCTATGTACATCGATAGTGGCATGTAAGTGAACCACGGCGCCATCTAGTGACAAGCGGCGTAATTGTTCAGTTACATCAATGCATTAAAGCGCCGCATGCACGGTTTTACTACTCGGCATACGATGGCGCGAGTAGTCTTCATTTATCTTGTTACAATTTCAAATTGGTGATTCGAATCGTGAATTTGTATCTAATTTAATAAATTTATCTTAATGATATATTTCGACATTATTACGTTCCGATTTAAGACTGATGCGAATTTCTTAACGATTTACAATATTGAAATTAGATGAATATTCATTTAATTTATTACTTAGAAGCCTAGATATATACCCTAGGGCGCCGGTAATATTAAAACCGGCTTACGTGTCTTATTTTCGAAAGGAACATTATCATAAAATAGTTATTTTTAACTTGTTTTAGTTGTATCATCAAAACAACACAAACAAAGTTACAAAATAAAACCGCACGTAATTCACGACTTTTCATTATGTTTCATACTTGTAATTTGTTACGCGGTTAATGCTGTAATTTGCTCGACATGCACCAACATTTACTGCAAGCTTTATGTTGGGCAAGTAATGGACCTTGCACATTAGACGGAAATAACAAAAGTGTTGAACATAATAATTATTAACTAGTTGAAACAAAAGTGCACATAATAAAGAACCTTATTAATTACTTTAAAATTATGTTATTTACATATGTTTATATTATTAATTTCTAATTACATTTAATTTTTCCATACCATTAATTTTAATATATTTAGTGCAGTATTTTAGGAGTAAAACATGGGAAAGTGTATTCATTTATTTAATTCATTTACAAAAATGTTTGTGATTATTGTACAATTATTTTTAATAACATAATGAGTTCTATGTCGGGGAAGGATCAATTAGACAACAATGCAATATTGCAATATTCTTTACATTCACCAGACTGAACGCCGTTATGCAATCTACCCACGATTCTCGGCTCCTTATTACATTTAGATGGACTTACAAAGCAATATTGTATTAATAATTTAAATAATTTGACCTTACTTTAATTGGCAATGTACAATAAAAAAGCATTTATATTGTTACTAGGTTATCGAAAAGCAGAAGGTCCCGTTGTGTTCTATTGCATAACTCGGACCACAATTTAATTAGTGAAAATATTTCGGGTTTACTGCAATAAAGAATAATAGATACAAAGGGCTTTACTGTTTTATAAAAACAGTAAATGTTCACGTTATTATTTGAGCTAAATATGGTCTAATTGAATTTTCAACCATTGTTTTCTAAATATATTGTAGTCGCTAGTCAAGTTGTATGTGAGCGGTAAGAGCATGCACACATCTTTGACTAAACTATCGCACAACCTTTTAGTGTCGCTTTGATTCCTATGAGCTTATATGGAGGAGCACACTACTCGATTTTTAGTTGAGCAACTTACCAGTTGACTTGGCTGCGAAACAATCGACAATCGCACAACATTAGTGCGATAGTTTAGTCAAAGGTCTGCGCCCGCTCTAAGTTTGATATGATTACGAGTACGTTATAGTCACGGTTCACTTTCTCACACTTGCATTAATATTCACCTGATATCAGACCCTTCTCTGCAGAATATCAAATATATCGTCGCAATAAATTACATAACATTTCGTCACAGCAATACTTGGCATATAAGACATTAAATTCAAAACCCATACCTCAGAATAAAAGTAAAAAAGAAAACAGACATCAAATTAAAATTAGTATCTTCTTCGTATACTTAGTTACTTAAAGTTATGCTTGTTTTAAATGCCACAACATATGTGTCGAAGTTGTCTGCGGCGAGTCTTCGACTTGTCTCATGATACTGGGAATATTCAGTCCTAAGAAGGTTTGTATGTTTGCATATTCCTTCGCTCAAGTTTAGGAATAAACTCTAACTCTTAATTGGTTAATCAACTAGCAATATTGTATTAATAATTTAAATAATTTTTTTTTTTTTTTTTTTTTTTTTTTTTTTTTTTTTTTTTTTTTTTTTTTTTTTTTTTTTTTTTTTTTTTTTTTTTTTTTTTTTTTTTTTTTTTTTTTTTTTTTTTTTTTTTTTTTTTTTTTTTTTTTTTTTTTTTTTTTTTTTTTTTTTTTTTTTTTTTTTTTTTTTTTTTTTTTTTTTTTTTTTTTTTTTTTTTTTTTTTTTTTTTTTTTTTTTTTTTTTTTTTTTTTTTTTTTTTTTTTTTTTTTTTTTTTTTTTTTTTTTTTTTTTTTTTTTTTTTTTTTTTTTTTTTTTTTTTTTTTTTTTTTTTTTTTTTTTTTTTTTTTTTTTTTTTTTTTTTTTTTTTTTTTTTTTTTTTTTTTTTTTTTTTTTTTTTTTTTTTTTTTTTTTTTTTTTTTTTTTTTTTTTTTTTTTTTTTTTTTTTTTTTTTTTTTTTTTTTTTTTTTTTTTTTTTTTTTTTTTTTTTTTTTTTTTTTTTTTTTTTTTTTTTTTTTTTTTTTTTTTTTTTTTTTTTTTTTTTTTTTTTTTTTTTTTTTTTTTTTTTTTTTTTTTTTTTTTTTTTTTTTTTTTTTTTTTTTTTTTTTTTTTTTTTTTTTTTTTTTTTTTTTTTTTTTTTTTTTTTTTTTTTTTTTTTTTTTTTTTTTTTTTTTTTTTTTTTTTTTTTTTTTTTTTTTTTTTTTTTTTTTTTTTTTTTTTTTTTTTTTTTTTTTTTTTTTTTTTTTTTTTTTTTTTTTTTTTTTTTTTTTTTTTTTTTTTTTTTTTTTTTTTTTTTTTTTTTTTTTTTTTTTTTTTTTTTTTTTTTTTTTTTTTTTTTTTTTTTTTTTTTTTTTTTTTTTTTTTTTTTTTTTTTTTTTTTTTTTTTTTTTTTTTTTTTTTTTTTTTTTTTTTTTTTTTTTTTTTTTTTTTTTTTTTTTTTTTTTTTTTTTTTTTTTTTTTTTTTTTTTTTTTTTTTTTTTTTTTTTTTTTTTTTTTTTTTTTTTTTTTTTTTTTTTTTTTTTTTTTTTTTTTTTTTTTTTTTTTTTTTTTTTTTTTTTTTGCAATACTTAAAGCTGCAATAGGTTGAATACAAGCTTTTATCAATATAAAATATCTTTTTGTATTCGTAATTTCATACTGAGTTAGATATTTCTAGTTTCCTAATCCTTGATGAATCAGTTCAAACGAAATTTTTATCATTCAACTAGCTTTCACCCGCGACTCTGTCCGCGTGTAATTAATACATAAATAAGTAGCATATGTGTTCTTCCAAACTACCCTATACATCTAAACCAAATTTCCCAAATTTCACAAACTCTAACAAACATCCATTTAAACAAATTTAAAAACATATAACAAATGTAACTTTAATATATATGCTTTATATCTGTCTGTTCACTTATTTTATAAGGGTTAAAAAACATTATTTAACAAATACCAAAGTTTAGTTCATAGCGTACACAAACTAACTTAACTACAATACTTTCATTGACCACTAAGTTACCAAGTTGGGAACAGAAAGCGTCACCTGTCCGCGGTCTCGCCGGCTATGTATAGAGAACTTGAAGCTGTGCTAGCCTTCACTTATTAGCTTAGATTACATTTATACTTTTTGTAAAGTAGATAACATTGAAAATTTTACAAGATATCTTTTCACCTTACGCTAATATAGTCAAACGAGGATATACAGGTCGCCGAGGAAAGCGTTGCTATCGGTTGGTTCTGCCAGAAAATATGAAAAATTTGGTCATAGAAAATAGCATAAAAGAAGGGCGACAATAAACTATCATAATTTAGTGTTATTTACAACGTGTCAGCTTGTTATTGTATAACTTATAAAAAAAAACCTTTGTGTTCTGGAATGACTGAAATAATCGAATACAGATCTTGAGGAGGAAAACCTGTACAGCATGAGTGGGATAAGGACAGGGATATGATGAAATAACATTCTAATTAGATGACGTAATCAATCTTATATTCCATACAGTCACGCTTCCCTATGCGCGGCCGAAGTGAACCGAATTACGAAATAACTGAACGAAAGTGAGAGGCAAGAGTCCAGTGACGCCCAAACATCGACACATAAAATGATCTATAGATCATCCGGTAGCAAACTGTCATAGATCTGTTAACAATATATTCGAAGGTATGAGAAAAAATTACATTATAAAGTGTTACATTTGTTACGGCTAATAATAATTGTTTTGACTAATATATGTAAGTAAATGCGAAAGTTTAAATGGATGAATGTTTGTCGCTGCATATCTCCGGAACGGCTTGACGTATGTAGCTGAAATTTGGCATAGATGTAGAACATAGTCTTAAATAACACATAGGGTACTGAGTTTTATTTTAATCCGCGCGAACGGAGTAATGAACGACAGCTAGTCAAAACTAATGTCCACACAACAAACACTAGCTTTAGAATAAAAAAAGAATCTTTAATCTATATCTATACTAATATTATAAAGGGAAAAGATTTGTATTTTTGTATGTATTGAAATACTGGGCCGATTTTAAAAATTCTTTCACCGTTAGAAAGGTAATTTATCTGTGAGTAACATAGGCTATATTTTAATATATGGTATAATTTCACGCGGGCGAAGTCGCGAGCAACAGCTAGTATAACATAAAAAATACAGATAAATTGAGGACCTCAAGCTTTAAATCGATTAAAAATATATAATTTCTCTTAACTACTTGTAACTTTTCAGCAATTTTAAAATTTTGATTTACCTTTCAATTCAGATTACCGCTCTAAAAGCAGGCCAGCTTTCAATGTGGCTCGGACTTGTTAAAACATCTGACATTTAAAGGGTAAAACACCACTAAGTTACAGGAGTCAATATCGAGCGTAACTTAACCGCCACTTAACTAGGAACAAGGTAATGTCACAGTGACCAACTTACTAGCGCAGCATCTTCCGGATAGTATATAGGTAAATATCACGTAACTTATAGTTTAAGCACATATATCTATACTAATATAATAAAGCGTAAACACACACTTCTTTGTTGCCTAAGATGTCAGCAATTACAGCATATTTTTGAATAATTATTGTTTTTAATAAATAGCCCTACACTTACGTCACACTTTAGGCTATATATTTTTACGCCATTAAACTTAGGGGGTAAATATTTTGGATAAAAACCCTTATGTGGGAAAGAGACCATAAGTTGCAGCCAACATCAAGAAAGAAAGATTACTAAGGTTTGTCATGTCATGTCATTTTGACATTTGCTGTTAATAATTTGACAAATGTAAACAATAAAATAAAGTTTTTATAATTACACGCGGATGAATCCGCACGCGAACAGATAGTTAAAAAATATGAATCAAGATATGACACAAATATTTGTTTTTTTACAAACCAGGAAACGGTTTTAACCAGTTGGGTCATCAAATATATCCGGTGCAGATTATCACTAACAACTTTCACTTCTAGTAACAGACCAACAGTCGAAGATAATATTATTTAACGGTTATGTTAACCCTGTGTGCCACCGTCCCGCACTAGGTTGCGTAAGTTGTAGTCGATTGGTTTATTACTTTCGAGTTTGCACTGTGACTTTAGTATTAACAAATATCGTTGTCTCTATTTTGTTAAAGAGAATATAAAGGACAACAATGTCAATACAAATCTCACTGCAAAAGTTTAGATGGATGGATGTTAGAGTTTGTAGCCTAAACTGCTGAACGAATTTCAATGAAATTTGGTATAGATGTAGAGGATAATCTGAAAGAACACATAGGCTACTTACTTTTGCTTTTTTTGTCGCGGGCGTAAACTTATCATCATCAATAAGTTAGATATTTTTATACATAGTTAAGAAGTATGCCAGTCTCTCGGAGTCGCGAGGCCGAGTCTGGTGAAAGGATGCGCGTGCGGCTCCTGATGTAATACTTATATTTGCAACACCCTGTTTACCTCATCTTAAATATGATAACAGCCTGTATACACTTTGTTTACACACGTCTTATCTGTAATACACGATTGCAACGTAAAATATTTTTCTTTTTCATAGATGCTTTTTCTTCTAAGATGCTTGCACTTTATTGCTATGCATTTAAGAAGAAAAAAACAATCTTTTAAACCCATCAATATTATTCACTTATTACTACATATCGCTGTCTTTATTTTATCAAAGACAGTGAAAGGGATGACTGTATTAAAACAAAAGTCCCGGCAGCAAAATGCTACAGTTATTGTAAGATGAGTAATGACTATTCTCTCGCTAATGTTCGGTAAAGTCGATCACATCTGAAAAAGTTCTAATCATTGAAAAACATATCTAAAGACTGTGTTATAAGCTTTATTATTGATTAGATGTATCAGTTTACCGTATATTTGGCAACCGGACAGATGATAGCTGGAGTCCACTTCGTGCTTAGACTTGCGTAATGAAAGGTGAGGAGCGTGTTCCGCCGTCGATTAAGTTATGTTAAGGCGATGATTGGTATAGACTTTCTTATTTATTTCAATTTTATTCTTTTATCTCTTTGTATACATGAAAATGCATTTGCTGAGTGGCTTTAAATAAATAAATAATTAATTAAAAAATGTTACGATATTACCTTAAAATGCCTTAATACTGTTTTATTTGTTATTTAGTATTGGAATATTTCAAAGTGTGAAGGCTAATATAATAAACACATGTGAAATCAGTTTCAAATAAGCGTAATATTTAGTTCTTGTAGTAAAAACTTACTTTTGAGTTTTTCAACAAAAAATCTTGCACAGAATTACGTACTGTAAAAGGCAATTATGATCTACATATAATACTCTATCGTGAAAACATATTTATTTGGATAAGGATTCATACCGAACACGAGTAATAGCGTTGAAAGTGGGGTATAGATTTTGATCGAAATTTTAATGAAAAATTGGTATAGATGTAGAGGATAATCTGGAAGAACACATAGGCTACTTACTTTTGCTTTTTTTGTCGCGGGCGTAAACTTATCATCATCAATAAGTTAGATATTTTTATACATAGTTAAGAAGTATGCCAGTCTCTCGGAGTCGCGAGGCCGAGTCTGGTGAAAGGATGCGCGTGCGGCTCCTGATGTAATACTTATATTTGCAACACCCTGTTTACCTCATCTTAAATATGATAACAGCCTGTATACACTTTGTTTACACACGTCTTATCTGTAATACACGATTGCAACGTAAAATATTTTTCTTTTTCATAGATGCTTTTTCTTCTAAGATGCTTGCAATTTATTGCTACGCATTTTAGAAGAAAAAAAACAATATTTTAAACGCATCAATATTATTCACTTATTACTACATATCGCTGTCTTTATTTTATCAAAGACAGTGAAAGGGATGACTGTATTAAAACAAAAGTCCCGGCAGCAAAATGCTACAGTTATTGTAAGATGAGTAATGACTATTCTCTCGCTAATGTTCGGTAAAGTCGATCACATCTGAAAAAGTTCTAATCATTGAAAAACATATTTATTTGGATAAGGATTCATACCGAACACGAGTAATAGCGTTGAAAGTGGGGTATAGATTTTGATCGAAATTTTAATGAAAAATTGGTATAGATGTAGAGGATAATCTGGAAGAACACATAGGCTACTTACTTTTGCTTTTTTTGTCGCGGGCGTAAACTTATCATCATAAATAAGTTAGATATTTTTATACATAGTTAAGAAGTATGCCAATCTCTCGGAGTCGCGAGGCCGAGTCTGGTGAAAGGATGCGCGTGCGGCTCCTGATGTAATACTTATATTTGCAACACCCTGTTTACCTCATCTTAAATATGATAACAGCCTGTATACACTTTGTTTACACACGTCTTATCTGTAATACACGATTGCAACGTAAAATATTTTTCTTTTTCATAGATGTTGCTAGCACTTTATTGCTATGCATTTAAGAAGAAAAAAACAATCTTTTAAACCCATCAATATTATTCACTTATTACTACATATCGCTGTCTTTATTTTATCAAAGACAGTGAAAGGGATGACTGTATTAAAACAAAAGTCCCAGCTGCAAAATGCTACAGTTATTGTAAGATGAGTAATGACTATTCTCTCGCTAATGTTCGGTAAAGTCGATCACATCTGGAAAAGTTCTAATCATTGTAAAACATATCTAAAGACTGTGTTATAAGCTTTATTATTGATTAGATATATCAGTTTACCGTATATTTGGCAACCGGACAGATGATAGTTGGAGTCCACTTCGTGCTTAGACTTGCGTAATGAAAGGTGAGGAGCGTGTTCCGCCGTCGATTAAGTTATGTTAAGGCGATGATTGGTATATACTTTCTTATTTATTTCAATTTTATTCTTTTATCTCTTTGTATACATGAAAATGCATTTGCTGAGTGGCTTTAAATAAATAAATAAATAAAAAAGTTGTAACTAATTAAAAAATGTTACGATATTACCTTAAAATGCCTTAATACTGTTTTATTTATTATTTAGTATTGGAATATTTCAAAGTGTGAAGGCTAATATAATAAACACATGTGAAATCAGTTTCAAATAAGCGTAATATTTAGTTCTTGTAGTAAAAACTTACTTTTGAGTTTTTCAACAAAAAATCTTGCACAGAATTACGTACTGTAAAAGGCAATTATGATCTACATATAATACTCTATCGTGAAAACATATTTATTTGGATAAGGATTCATACCAAATAAGAATAAAAGCGTTTTAAATAAAGTCGATTGCACTTATTTGACGGTTTTCTCGAAACAAACGGTTATTGTGCGTCAACCTTAAGAGATAGATATATGCTATCGCAGACTTTAATTCAGCTAATTGAATGACCTACAATTCTTTCATACATCATTTTTATGTAGGTCTTATAGTTTAGGCTACGTAAGCCAAGAAAGCAAACTTTGTTACAAGTTGGTATTTTTTTCTGCGACTCGTAATTTGCTATTTATGATATCTCCTAAACTATTTATCGGAATTACACAGTTCCAAGGGTATTTATAATCTACATTAAATTCTCTTGATGATGGACACATTTATTTTGATAAGGATTCATACCGAACACGAGTAATAGCGTTGAAAGTGGGGTATAGATTTTGATCGAAATTTTAATGAAAAAAGTGGTTATTGTGCGACAACCTTAATAGATAGATATATACTATCGCTGACTTTTATTTAGCCAATTTAAAGGGCTACAATTCTTTCATACATCATTTTTATGTAGGTCTTATAGTTTAGGCTACGTAAGCATAGAAAGCAAAAAAGACACCAAATTTCGTCACGCAATTTTGAGCTAAACTATTTAACTACGCCGTAGTCTTTGACTCCAAAAATCAAACAAAAAAATGGGACCCACCTGCAAGCACTACCTCTCGGATAAAAAAAGAATTTTCAAAATCGGTCTACCAGGGGCGGAGTTATGCCGTAACACACATAAAAAAAATAAATAAAAAAAAAAAAAATATATGGACGAATTGAGTACCTCCTTCTTTTGGGAAGTCGGTCAAAAAATATGAATCAAGATATGACACAAATATTTGTTTTTTTACAAACCAGGAAACGGTTTTAACCAGTTGGGTCATCAAATATATCCGGTGCAGATTATCACTAACAACTTTCACTTCTAGTAACAGACCAACAGTCGAAGATAATATTATTTAACGGTTATGTTAACCCTGTGTGCCACAGTCCCGCACTAGGTTGCGTAAGTTGTAGTCGATTGGTTTATTACTTTGACTGTATTAAAACAAAAGTCCCGGCAGCAAAATGCTACAGTTATTGTAAGATGAGTAATGACTATTCTCTCGCTAATGTTCGGTAAAGTCGATCACATCTGAAAAAGTTCTAATCATTGAAAAACATATCTAAAGACTGTGTTATAAGCTTTATTATTGATTAGATGTATCAGTTTACCGTATATTTGGCAACCGGACAGATGATAGTTGGAGTCCACTTCGTGCTTAGACTTGCGTAATGAAAGGTGAGGAGCGTGTTCCGCCGTCGATTAAGTTATGTTAAGGCGATGATTGGTATATACTTTCTTATTTATTTCAATTTTATTCTTTTATCTCTTTGTATACATAAAAATGCATTTGCTGAGTGGCTTTAAATAAATAAATAATTAAATAAAAAAGTTGTAACTAATTAAAAAATGTTACGATATTACCTTAAAATGCCTTAATACTGTTTTATTTATTATTTAGTATTGGAATATTTCAAAGTGTGAAGCTAATATAATAAACACATGTGAAATCAGTATCGAATAAGCGTAATATTTAGTTCTTGTAGTAAAAACTTACTTTTGAGTTTTTCAACAAAAAATCATCAACATCCATATTAAAGTAATAGCTGTTGCTCGCGAATTCGCCCGCGTGAAATAAAAGAAATAGTAAAAAAGCCTATGCTACTCACAGATAAATTATCTTTCTAACGGTGAAAGAATTTTTAAAATCTGCCCAGTAGTTTACGACTTATTTCAATACATACAAAAATACAAATCCTTCCTCTTTAAAATTTTGATATAGATTAGTAATGCAATTATTAAAAACGTTTAACTGCGCCTTAAGAATGTGACGGGCAGTTTATCTGACGATCTAACCGTTCCCTTTTCGCGAACAAAACATTCATTACAATCAATTATAACATTACAACATACAAGAACATGGTTTCCGAAGTTACTTAGAAGATTGGTAAGTAAATCAAGTTAATAAAAATAATAATAATTACAGAATCTTATCAAATAGTCTAAACAAGACTGTTTTAAAAAATTCTTACGAGTATTTACTGTTTAAAGGTTTACAAAAACTTTTGAATCTTATTTTAAGGCCATTACCTAGTTCTAGGACTTTTATATTCGTGAGAAATGTTCTTATTCTCATCATTTATTTTACTTTCTAGAAATAAATATTATAAAAATGTTTTTATTACAAAACTAGCTGTTACTCGCGACTTCGTCCCCGTGAAATGATAAAATAATAAGAAAATGAGCCTGTTACTCACTGATAACGTAGCTTTTTAATGTTTTTAAATTATTTTTCAAATCGGCCCAGTTGTTTTTACTTGAATCGAGTACATACAAAAATACAAATCTCGTCTCTTTATATTAGTGTAGATAAATAGAATAAAGAAATCTCATGGTAAATTGTTAGCTATCTTTGTCGCATTTGTGTTAAAATGAGACCGTAATAAATGTAATCACATTCGAAATGCTCTGGTTTACTTTAGTATAGCTGTTGGTGACAACAATGAAACAGCGTTTTATTTACTCGATGATAAAGGCCTTGAGAATATATCCCTACTTATTCCTTCAATTTCTACGTTTTATAATCTTACTTAATGTTCATCATCATCTCCCCTGCCTTATCCTACTCCCGTAGGATCGGCGCACCGGGTTTTCGTCCTCCAAAGCACTTTATCATCCGTCATCTCAGTCATCACTCCCTTTTTGATCATGTCACCTTTCACGCAATCCATCCATCTCTTTCTAGGTCTACCTCTAATCTTATTAATAATTTCTTAACTATTAATAAGATTAGAGGTATCTAATTTATAATCTTACTTAATGTTATAAATGCGAAAGTTTAGATGGATTGATGTATGTTAGAGTTCCTCCTAAACAGCGGAACGGATCTCGATGAAATTTGGCATAGATGTATAGTCTGGAAGAACACATATGATATTTACTTTATTTTTTTTAATAACACGCGAACGCAAACAGAGCAACAGCTAGTATGAAGGAGGGTCCACACTTCTTGTCACATGTGGTCTCCATTTCGGGATTTTCATATAGCATATCCATACTTTAATACGTTACGTTTAATTGTTCCTATACTGGTTCGTATATTTTGTTATATTAAATCCTGTTAGATGTCAATGACCTCAATACTATGTTTAAACGAAGGTAGCCAACACCCGGTACTGTACGGATTATGCAGTTATTGTTAAGGTGTAATTGGTTAATGCGTCACGCGTAAAGAAAAGAGACACACGTACAGAACTGTACGCAAACTAATTAATATGAATGTGCTAAGAGCCGTGCAATAGCATACATTATATTTACATTGATAAGGACGGAATGATGTTAAAATGAATTTAATTGATTACACCAAATTACTAACAACTAGCTGTTGCTTGCGACTTCGCCCGTGTGAAATGAAAAAATAATACAAAATATAGCCTATGTTACTCACTGATAACGTAGCTTCATAATGGTGAAAGAATTTTTGAAATCGGCCCCGTAGTTTTTGAGTTGTTTCAATACATTCAAAAATAAAAATCTTTCTTCTTTATAATATTAATATAGGTAAGTAACTTCTCGTATGCAAAGACCATCCATAATATTATATTATATCGTATAAATATGACCTCCCTTGTATCTAGCATTATCACGACTTTTTAATAATGACTATGTTCGTGAGTCTTTTCGACCGTGTGTCAGTAACGGACACAATACTCGGGGGCACGCGCCGAATAGAAATGCCCGGTGAAAGTCCGTGTCCTTGTGGTGACCCCGCCTTCCTCATTCTTACCACTGTTTTAGTGTACGTCCGAAATACATATTCAATGTTTAATAATTTCTATTTTATCCACGCTTTTTTTTATTTGACGTTTTAATCCATTTTGTCTCAATTTAAAAATCGAAAAACATGATTTAATTTTTAATGTTATGTTTTTTAACCTATACGTTATGAAATTTTGTTGGTATTAAAGGAGTTCCGAGTAGTATAGAGTCCAATCGGCGAACTTAAAATGATTACGACATAGTCCCTCTCACAAACATGAACGGCACATAACTAGTGACGTGAAATAGCTATAAAAGATTTATATATCTCATTAAAATTAAAATCAAAGAATGCTTAATAGGATCATAACGAATGTTGTCTTTGAGTCAAAAAAACTTCTAAATTATAGTAAAAGTAAATCTAGATTAGACTCTGTGCAAGCGGAATTATATTTACGAAATTAATTAAATACTGCTGCCTAACGGTCATGGTGTTCGTTATTGTTTTGGTTGTTTACTGATTTTATAGTAAAGGGTAACCTTATGAAAACTATGAAACTAAAATTATTATGTGTTGAGAATTACAATTAATAGATAGTGTCAATCAATTAATAATTGAGAATTACAAATAATAATAGTTTTGAGATATTTTGTGGTGAAAGTTTCGGAACACAGCTGTTTTTATTTTATTAGCGACTACGGTTGCCATAGTTGCTGTCGCAAATCTATGTAATATTAATAAATCGCAGCGTTTATATCTTTTGGTTAAAAGTAGTTGATATTTGAAAACTAATTGTTGCCACATTATTTCGTTACAATAGTCATATATCTTAGAAAAATGTAGAAAAAGGAGAAATGAGAAAAAGTTAACACTTTATCGTACTTTTCCTTTTTCTACGAGAGAGAATAGTACAAAAAATAATAATAATTTGAATAAAAATAATTATTAATAGAACAAAACCTATGGTGATATCTTCGAGAGAATAAAATAAAAAATCTTGGGTGCCAGTATCGAATGTAAAAAAATATTTGCGTTTTTGTAATAAAATAATTATAACTTTACTATTATTTTAGTAAACATAGCTTTAGTAATTTAACTATTAGTGGACAAGTTCTCACGCTGCTAGTCGCAGACTTCAGTGAGCGGCAGCGCCTCCGTTTCCCTTTCGTAATTCACACAGAGTTGTTAAGCGACAGCCACACGTGTCCATTGTAGAACACGATACGATAGAACAATTCATAAACAGTTCATTAACGATACTACATTAGTGTAAATTTAAGGCAACACTCGCGCTATCGAAGGCCCTGTTTCAATTCTTTTTTTGTACATAATTTAATGGGGATCTTCTGACCGTGTTAGGTTATCTTACATTACGCTGTTACTTAGTATTCAACTAATGTTTTATGTTATATGTATGTATGTATTACTTGTAATTATAATAACCACGGCTTACCTACGTATATAATACTTTAGGTTTCTTTAAATTTTAAAATCAGCTTTGCTTATTTTCGTCTACAATAAAACTGGTAGTCCAATGGAAACGCGCCACACTCCAGCTGCATCAGACTTGGCGCAACCCATTGTTGTCAGCTTGCAACAGCTCGCAGCAAACTGTCTTTACTTTGTGAAACAATATAGCTAACCTCATGAAACTATTTACCAAGTCATATATGATTGATTTTAATGTATTTTTCGTCTAGTATACCTACCATTAAGTTGAAATCAAAATTATGTACGAGTCTAGACAAATTACAATTGGCGGGATCATCTATTTGATGGCAACATGTGCAGATAAGGCAAGAATATTGTTAAACTTAAATCTAAGTGTTGCTTCACATCGTAACATTTTCACCAATACATCCCACGCGATCCTTATCACAAGACAATACAATTTTCTTAAGCAACCTATTGTATTGTAAACAAAATAAGTCAATTTTAAAATTTCCCAGATAACGTTGCATGTTATAGCCCATTGGTAATATTTGTGTAATATTTTTTATTTAAATATAAACTAGCGCTTGACCACGACTCCACCTAAGCTAAGTGAAGATGCGGCCGAAGTATAGAGCGCGCTAGCACAATAAATGCCGATTCACCCTTCTCTTGAAGGCACCCACGTTCTAACTGGACGGGAACACTGAGGCCGGCAACTTGTTCCATTCCTTTGTTATGCGCACGAGAAACGATGTCTGGAATCGAATATATTTAAGTAACTATACTGCGCTACCAAATTTTCACACCTATTTAGTTATCAGAATATTTTTTTATTTATAAGAGAAGGGGGCAAACGAGCGACGGGAAAATAGTAGTCAACGACGCCCATGGACATCCGCAACAGCAGAGGATCTACAGATGCGTTGCCGGCCTTTGAGGAAATTGTAATATGATGTTTTAACGACCCGTAGGAACGAATAGTAAGGAACTTAATTACTTTATGGTCCTAGTAATGGAGCTTTCACCTAATTCTTCAACCTGTTTCTAAGATAATAGGTATATGTGTGAACTTTGAACTGAATTTATAATAGTTTTTAAGGAATAGTAACATTCACAAATTTACCTGCCTTTATTAAGACGTCTTCAATATAGAGACTGTAAATGGTGTACAATATATTTAAACTGTCCAATGGTCTCTAAATATGTAATTCATTGTGAGATTCTATAGAATCTTAGGCCGGAAGTGACGCGATACAATAGAAAAGTAAAATTGTATTACAGTTTTGTCACTTCCGGATTTCGTAATAGGTAATCTTTCACGAAATGATACTGTATAGATAGTAATCTTTATTATCTTACCATTGTAATATTAATTGGATTTTCTAAAAATCTTACTAATATTATAAATGCGAATGTTAGAGTTTGTAACCGACACTGCTGTTCGGATCTCGATGAAAGATTTAGATGAGATATTCTGGAAGAGAAATAGGCTACTTACTTTTGTTTTATTTTAAACTCCATGCGGACGGAGTTGCGGGCGAAAGCTAGTAAGCCATATTTAATACAACGCCATCTATCGATATTTTAAAGTTATCTAGAACAAGGCGGCATTATTTCCTTGGTAAGACTTGGACTAAATTAAATACGAGCACGGTTTCTTTTTAATTTTCATAAAAGGAATCATTATCAACATCCACGCATTTTAGTCTCAAGGGCTAAAAATGTTAAAATATTTGTATTTTCCATACTCATAACCCTGACCTGCATCCCACAAACATTCGTAAGTTGAGCGGACAAACAGTTCTTTTATCTGATTTACTATATTTGAAGACCATTACGAAAGCTCTTCAAATCATGTCATGTCAGTATAAACAAATAGAATAGGAGACAGTACGTATAATGGCCGCCATGTATGGATTTCGACGTTCCTGTTAAATTCATTTCGTCTTTGTATAACGGTATATCGGCAGTGTAACTCTACGCTAAAGATCGTATAAGATTTGTTTACTCTATTTTATGCAAAGTACAACTTTAAACCTGCTACACGAGATCAGTTTTTTAATGTGTAGGTAAAATGTTAACTGTTTGCACGTTAGTTACTGTACAGATCGATTGGTTCACGATTCAAATCTTTGTAGAAATCCTGTTCTAAGCTTCCATAAATGCGCAATTTAGTAAAACGTCGCCGTAATAAAATTCGATTAAAAATTAACTAATCAACGTCTTGCAAAAAGCTTCGGGTTAACGGAAGATAAAGCACTCGTGTATCAAATAAATCACTTCGATTTTTTTACTTTCGTCGTAGTATTGCAGATATATGGTGATTTTTACAGAATTAGGCACATTTTCAAATAAAAAATCTATCGAGAAAAATTTGTCCAATCGTGATTCTTTTTCGCGAGACTTTAGTTAAAGGACTGAAGTTACACATACTAAAATATCACGAATGAAATCTTTGTAGAAATCCTGTTCTAAGCTTCCAAAGTTGCGCAATTTAGTAAAACGGCGCTTTAAAACCGAACGTTGTGGGCTTCGGTAAATATCCTCCCAGTCATAGAATAAACATTGTCGAAGACTAACGCAATATAACATTGTAAGATACTAATGTGGTTTAGGTTGAATAGCGTAATTGTCATTTATCAAGTTTTCTTAAATTGTTTTACGAAGGTCAAAAAACAATTGTATGGTGAAAATCTAATGAGTAATGAATAAGACCTTGTTACAAATTACTTGAACACCTCTGACGTTCACTCAAAGGTTTTACGTTCACAAATATTTTAATTGATAATAAAATCTTAAAAAAAATAAAAAATGGACAGAGTTAATCATTTGTGATCATTTTCTTCAAATTCATTTTGTTTGTTTTTTTAACTATTGCTAATCTTGCTATTATAAATGCGAAAGTTTAGATGGATGTTTGTTATTTTTTAGCGTAAACTACTAATTGCAATTTGATGAAATATAGGCATATAGGCTACTTACTTTTATTTTATATAATTCGACGCAGACGTAGTCTCGGGCGAAAGCTAATAAATTGTACTTAAAAATATATCATCAGCCATTGTCCGATCATTAATTTTATTTATTTATTTACTAACTGTTGCTCGCGACTTCGATCGCGTTAAAATAAAAAAAAACTAGCCTATTTTAGGTAATCACTGATAATTTAAGTTTTTAATAGTGGAATGATTTTTAAATCGGCCTAGTAGTCTATGATTTTAATACATAACAATACACATGTAACCTCTTTATAATATTAGTAATCATCTCCCCTGCCTTATCCTACTCCCGTAGGATCGGCGCACCAGGTTTTCGTCCTCCAAATAACTCTATCATCCGTCATCTCAGTCATCCCTTTTTTTTTTTTTGGCGTAAACTACTAATTGCAATTTGATGTAATATAGGCATATAGGCTACTTACTTTTATTTTATGTAATTCGACGCAGACGTAGTCTCGGGCGAAAGCTAATAAATTGTACTTAAAAATATATCATCAGCCATTGTCCGATCATTAATTTTATTTATTTATTTACTAACTGTTGCTCGCGACTTCGATCGCGTTAAAATAAAAAAAACTAGCCTATTTTAGGTACTCACTGATAATTTAAGTTTTTAACAGTGGAATGATTTTTAAATCGGCCCAGTAGTCTATGATTTTAATACATAACAATACACATGTAACCTCTTTATAATATTAGTAATCATCTCCCCTGCCTTATCCTACTCCCGTAGGATCGGCGCACCAGGTTTTCGTCCTCCAAATAACTCTATCATCCGTCATCTCAGTCATCACTCCCTTCTTGATCATGTCACCTTTCACGCAATCCATCCATCTCTTTCTAGGTCTACCTCTACCGGTGTACCACATTCATAACTAACGTCCTTCATGTTACATGCGATTCATCCCTTCTCATAACATGCCCATATCACGCTAACCTTTTACTCCTTATTTTCTCAACCACTGGGGCTACTCTCAAACTTCCTCTAATATACTGATTACGTATCTTATCCAATCGTGTTAATCTTTATATTAGTATAAACAATTATTAAATATCATGGCTGAACATCTCGTTTCATACTTTTTTTAAAATTGTAAAAGGACTTGGTGACATAAAAATAGGGGTTTATGAATAAAAAATGCAAAATATATCACAATAAAAAAATTTATTATCTATATAACATAACATCCGACCATAACCGTAGAATGAAATGACTGTATATTACATTTCTGTATATTAGCTTGTATATAATATGGCGTGTGTAGATCTTATAAATGTAAAACACTTGAATTTCAATATTCAACCTTATTTACTCAACTTAAATAGCACAAACAGCGATATTAATCAAGATTATAATTTTAATGACCAATTTATTTTTAAATTCATATTTTCAGCTAAAACGCACTTAATTTTCGAAATATATAAATGTTGAAAAAAAAATCATACACTTGTATTTAAAATTCTCATTTTAGAGGACTTATTTAAAATTCTTAAGCGAAATTAAAAAAAGGGTGATTAAAATTAGCAATACATTGAGCACAAAATAGTATCAAAATATATAATTTATTGTGATGGAAGATCTATTTGGACTAAAAGAAAACTCGAAATTTGTCTATACAATGTCTATACATAAATAATCTGTAAAAACTAAACCCTTAGTTATATGTAAATATTGTATTTATGTTTAAATAAATGTGTTATTGTGAAGGTAAGTTTTTAATTACGAGACAAGTTTACGCCATATTGAGTGTTTACATGAAATCGTCGTAGTCATCATCGAAGTTGCCATAAGCGTCGTATTGGTTGAGATGGGCCTGAAAAAAAAATATTAAAAAATATTGTAAATTACAAATAAAAAAATTATTAAAAAACAACTCAGAAACTATAGACTGAAATTAAAAGATTTTAACTATAATCATACTAAAATCATAAAAGCGAAAGTATGGATGGATGTTTATATTGGTTGAGATGAGCCTGAAAAAAAAATCATACACTTGTATTTAAAATTCTCATTTTAGAGGACTTATTTAAAATTCTTAAGCGAAATTAAAAAAAGGGTGATTAAAATTAGCACAAATACATTGAGCACAAAATAGTATCAAAATATATAATTTATTGTGATGGAAGATCTATTTGGACTAAAAGAAAACTCGAAATTTGTCTATACAATGTCTATACATAAATAATCTGTAAAAACTAAACCCTTAGTTATATGTAAATATTGTATTTATGTTTAAATAAATGTGTTATTGTGAAGGTAAGTTTTGAATTACGAGACCAGTTTACGCCATATTGAGTGTTTACATGAAATCGTCGTAGTCATCATCGAAGTTGCCATAAGCGTCGTATTGGTTGAGATGAGCCTGAAAAAATATTGTAAATTACAAATAAAAAAAAATATTAAAAAATATTGTAAATTACAAATAAAAAAAAATTATTAAAAAATAACTCAAACTATTGACTGAAATTAAAAGATTTAAAAGATATC
The DNA here is from genome assembly GCA_029286645.1 of Papilio protenor. NCBI lineage: Eukaryota > Metazoa > Arthropoda > Insecta > Lepidoptera > Papilionidae > Papilio > Papilio protenor. Next base: position 6,903,173 of record JAGSMZ010000007.1, on the reverse strand, counting down.
TACTATAATCTTACTAATATTATAAATGCGAAAATATGGATGGATGTTTATTAGATTTGTAACCTAAACTCCTGAAATCTTGATGAAATTTGTCATAGATGTAGAGGATAGTCTGGAAAGACAAATAGGCTTTTCACTTTTGGTCGCGGACGGAGTCGCGGGCGAAAGCTAGTACACAATATTAATGAAATAAAAGAAACAACTTGTAACATGAGAGTTTCAACCTAAAACCAAATATTTTTGATAATTTAAACTGTCCAAAAATTTCTTTGAAACCATTAATTTTTATTGTAATTGCATTATTTTTTTTAAAAACTAGATTTGTAAATAAGCCGTAAAATAAGAAAAGATGTATCAAAAAATTAATTACAAATATTAAAGTTCTTTAGGAAAAAAATGCACTCATCATACTAAAAAAAACTAAAGTGTGGTATAAAAAATGACTTACTTTGTACAATAATTTTTTGCTCCCCCATAAGGCATATTGCTATATAGCGCAAGCGCCAATAGCCTAATATTTTGGATTATGGACCGATCTTGTGGTCGAGGGTTCGAAACCCGCCATTCGACTATTGTGAACCATATCCGAGCACAAGCCTACGCCTTAGTTAAAGATATTAGTGAATTTTAAAAAAACTTCTAGAATTTTTCAATTAAAAAAATGCACTCATCATACTAAAAAAAACTAAAGTGTGGTATAAAAAATGACTTACTTTGTACAATAATTTTTTGCTCCCCCATAAGGCATATTGCTATATAGCGCAAGCGCCAATAGCCTAATATTTTGGATTATGGACCGATCTTGTGGTCGAGGGTTCGAAACCCGCCATTCGACTATTGTGAACCATATCCGAGCACAAGCCTACGCCTTAGTTAAAGATATTAGTGAATTTTAAAAAAACTTCTAGAATTTTTCAATTAAAAAAATGCACTCATCATACTAAAAAAAACTAAAGTGTGGTATAAAAAATGACTTACTTTGTACAATAATTTTTTGCTCCCCCATAAGGCATATTGCTATATAACGCAAGCGCCAATAGCCTAATATTTTGGATTATGGACCGATCTTGCGGTCGAGGGTTCGAAACCCGCCATTCGACTATTGTGAACCATATCCGAGCACAAGCCTACGCCTTAGTTAAAGATATTAGTGAATTTTAAAAAAACTTCTAGAATTTTTCAATTAAAAAAATGCACTCATCATACTAAAAAAAACTAAAGTGTGGTATAAAAAATGACTTACTTTGTACAATAATGTTTCTAACAAGATCATCAACAAATCCAGGGAACTCCTCCTTGGCTTTGTATAGATTGATCTTTTTGCAGAGCAAATCCCCAAACTCGGCAAACTCCTCCTTACTTGTTGGTTGGAAACTGTCCAGCTTGCCGACAGCACCTTCGGAAACACCTGGAAACATAGTTACTGAATTTTATCTTATAAGAAGACAAACGAGCGAGCGGCTATTTAAATTGAAAACGCGGCTTATAACCATCTGCAATTGCATATGTGTTACCTACTCTTATTTGACAGAGAAAGAGACACACATATTAAATAAATAAAACACTATTTATTGACCACAAAATCACAAAAAAGAAAAAAACAAAATTTACAAAACATATTAATGAAATAAAAACAAAAAAAATACTTGGCCAAAAGGAGAAGGCTCAGCTGATGCGGTCTCCAGCTTGTCACTGAAGGCCGCACTGGTTTTCACCCTCTCCTTAACTACTGGTACGCATAAAGAGGATATTTCCCTATCTATGCATCTCTTTTACATCAAATTGACTTCCATTCCCATCCTTTCCTTATAAGAGGTGGGGAGAGTAAGGGATTAAAATTAGGTCTCCAGAATGTACACTCTTTGCCCGAAACTTGGGATTACTTCCATCATGCCCGTCTTCTGTGTGATTATGGTATTGCAATGGTCGAGCCGGCCCATTCTTGCAAAGATTATAAAGTAGGATCTATCACTATCACTTAAGTCACATTCCGTAATAACACATTATATTCAAAATTAAATAAACAATTATAAGTCATTTATATGTTACCAAAGGTTTCCATGGCGAGTCGCAGGTCTGATTCCTCTTGTAACTTCTGTTGTCGGAGCTTCTCGGCCAGTCTCTGTTCAGGTGTGAGCTCTTCTAGTGCCTTCTCTGCTGCCAGGCGTTCAGCTTTCTCTTTTTCTAAGCGCTGAAATTAATTTTATCATACAAATTATTTTATCTGTTCAATTCTAATTTTTTACAAATTATAATTTACAAATACTTCACTATCACTTTAGTGTTGCAATATTTATTGCATCAAACAGAATATGAACATTTGTTAAGCAAATTTTGTAATGATTTATATTGCTTGGCGTCTTAAATCTTTAGTAAGGAAATTTTATTTAAAAAGGAATTTTATTTCCTGACATACTTTTCTTCTATCAATTTTTTTTTCTAATACTTATAAAGTTAATGAGTAATTACTGAAATAAACCCACATTTATTGTAGAAAAAAATATTTAAAAACATGTTTGATTACTTTTATTAGCTTAGAATAATTATTAATAAAATTACTCCATATGTTTAGTTTCAATTTAAGATATATCACTACTACTTTTGTACTGACCTTGTCATAATCTAAGTATGTGTAATATACATAATTAGAGAATGTTATAATCTTACCTCTTTTTCTGCTATTTTGTCTTGTATTTTCTTTTTAGGTTTTGTTTGAGATGGAGCAAGATCCTTTTTCTCTTCGTCTTTTTTCTCTTCTTCCTCATCCTCCCAACTTTCCTGCAAAATAAAATTGACGTCAACACGTAAGCAAGGTTGAGGTTATATCAACTAATCAAAGTGAAATTCATAGAAACATTTACACGCGCCAAATGACAAACTAAATAAACACTTGGCAGCTGTTTCTTACCTTTACGACCTCTTCCTCGTCCTCGCCTTCCCATTTGTTCGAAGACGTCAACGTGGTCGGCAATTTAGGCTCAAAGTTATCTGCGTCTAGAACAAAAGTTACCCTTTATAATCGTATTTCTAATTATACCAAAAATTTCTACAAAAATTAACACGTACCCCAAGACATATCGGGATCCATGGTTGTCGATTTTTTGTTAGCACCAATCCGATTTTGTTACCTTTTCACGTGAAGACAAAATCAGACAGAGGCAACTTGCTGGTTTTTTATCACAAGATGTCTCCAGGGTCGACTGAATTACAAACAACAATATACTCAAGCGGATTTTGTCAAACGAATGTGATATTTCTGCAATATCCGCGACCGAATTGAAAAACAACGCACATATGACATAATTTAGGCGAATATACGACAGAATTACAATCAGAACTTGTTGCGTAAAAATAAGACTCCATGGCAGACGATAATTCCTGATTCACTAAAATTTCAATATGGCGGAGTTTAGTGCAGTGTTGCCGTTGTCACATTGCCATAACACAAAATCCGTAAAAGTTTCCAGATTTTTCCTTTTCAGGCAGTAGTATGTTAATAAAACATAAGTACTCTTTGCGTTCTTTTAATTATTTTTTTCCATTCTACATATTTAAAGTCGGAATAGGGAATTGAGTTGACGAAAAACATGAAAATAATATTGAGAGATCTTTTTTCCTCATTTAACTGCGGATTTGGTTTAATTTCGTTATTAACAACTATTTTTGTGATGAACTTTAGAAATGAAACCAAACTAGAATCTATTAGATAAATTCTTAGCTTCCTAGATTTTAAATTTCCCCTTTTAAAATAACGTGCATAATATAAAGTCCTAACTCAATAATCATATTTTTGAATAAATCTATTTCATAATGGCTAAAAGAAAAATAGAAATATACACAGACGTGTACACTGAAAAAGATTTTGATTACATACTCAATAATTCTAAGGAAAATATTATTTGTAAGTTACATTTAAAAGAAATAGAGCGAAATCTTATGTTTGCAAATTACCATAAGGACATATCTAACTTTCTGTTACGTATATGATCAGTTCGACATGGTATACGAGTTGGCACTTCGGAAAAAGAGAAGTCTTATTACTAGTGTGCCAAATCAAGTGCTGAGGACTCTAAGATATTTATTTTCCCTCAGGTGCACAAATATATTGCAGTTATTTCGGATATTGCACCGCACTTGATCATCTTTTCATGAAAATGAAATTAGATTGGAGTGACGGGCAGGCGGTTCTTCTAAGAGTAAGTTTAAAAAAAAAATGACCATAACAAAGGACTGTTTAGTCTATTTTAGTTTGCTAAGGATTATAAACAAGTTCTAAGAAATAATCGCTTGTGTGAACTAGCATAGTCTCGGTTCCTATTCCGCAACGCAGCACTTGTGATCGAATTCTCATAACTTGTGGGTAATCACTGCCACTTGTACAAATGATGTCCCTATTTTTTCAATGTGTAAGTGAAGGATGACAATATGCGTTAATAGAAGTGTTAATGCAGTCGATATCCACATTAACATTGTTATATTTTTCTTGGTATTCGTAACTTGATAGCTAATAGGCTGAATATTATTAATGAATTGTTAGAGTTAAATTAATCGTATTATTAATTTTATAAATGTTTGGATGGATGTTTGTTATTGCGTATACGGCGTAACGGATCTCGAAGAACACTGATGTATAACAATTTGGAAGAAGACATACACTACTTAATATTTTTCTTTAATTCCACGCAGATGAAGTCGCTGAAAAAGCTAGTTAATAAAGATGTTCGGTGTTAACATGCAAGTATAAGGGATGATACGCAATTCTTTAATACTGGCCTATTTACAGCTTATGAAACATTGAAAGGGAATAGAGAATATCTAAATATTACTCCATATTTCTTTTCATTACAGGTGGCGGCCGATGAAATCGATTCATTAGACAGATTTAAGGGTCAAAGTGAACCTGTATTTTTATTTATTCTGGTTAGTTATACGTGTAGTTTTAAATTTTGCTATTGAAACATGCCAGTCTATTCCTGTTTCTATATTTTCAGAATAGAAGAGTAATAAATGTATTTCGCGGCGTTGATTACGTTACATTCGGTGAAGTAGCGAAGAAAGAGATCGAATATTTTAAACAATTTAAAGAAGGTTGCCATATTGAAAGACAAACGTATGCTATAGATGAGGCAACACCCAATGAAGTTGTAGGTATTTTTTTACTATTAATAATGTAATGGAAATAAATTAATAGTAATAAATCTCCATTTAGGAATGGTTGAATGCTCGTAAAACGGAGAGAGAGGAAGCAATAGCCACCGCGTCAACCCTAAAGGCGTCACGACAAGAAGCACGTAAGAAGCATAGGGCTGAGCTGATGGTGCCTCACTTACGGCACCTTAATTTTGTGTTGTACTGGCCTCATATGACACACGCCCATCCTGAACTCTACGAGCGATGGGATCCTCACAGTTGAGTCACAAAATACGTAACACTTTCTAAACAAGATAAAGAGCATGTAGTAGCTCATCTTCGGCACTGCAACTTCCTGTTAGACTGGTTGGATAACACGAAATCTAGTATCCTATGGGTGATAGACATCTTAACCTTCATCCTAGTTTGATATCTTTTTAAAAGCATGACAAAGGTTATGGGACAATGATGCAGTAATTTCATCATCTTTCTGCAGGCTGTACTATCTTTGAGACTTTACAGATATAATAATGGTCGGTCGGGAGGAGATACATCTGACGAAGGAGCTGGCGGAGGACGTACTGTACGCTGGTGATGCTCCCGTCAACGAAGCCTCTATGCACGAACTGCTCTCAGCACCGGCACTGGCCATTTGTTTTAGAATATTAGATAATGAGAGAAATTTCGTTGGTAAGAAATACTTAACAAATATGTTGAATAGACGGAGAAAGACGTAGGTGACCCAAGAATGAGTCGAGGTGGTGCAGAACCGAGGCAACCAAAAAGTATTGTGGAAGATTCACTTTGGGTACGCCGCGCCACTCTGGTTACTGTCACTCTCAGAGTTTGATAACTCTAACTCGACGACAATAAGTTAAGCGGGTAGATAAAGTTAAGATTAGAAATACCTCGTAAAATGTTTCATCACACTACATATTTTATTAAAGAACTGATAAGGAAGATCCTCTACGAAGAAATACCTGTCTTAGACGAAACTAAGCCTATATCTGATCAGCCTCCACAGAAAACTGCTTTTGATTTGTATAAGTCCTACAGTCTGTCGAAGGAAGAGATATTGGAAAACCGTCGAGAAGAAAGAGACAAGAAAAAGGTGAAATAATAAGTTAATATAGGACTTATCTTAAAATATGATTTATTCACTCTCTTACAGTCTCTGAACAAAACTGAAAAAGTGCCACTGCCACACAACCATACACGATTTCTGTTAACCATAAAGTTCCTGGAACCACATCGAGAATGGTTGTTCGTAAGAAACACGTACATATCTTACGAACATTGCACTTGCAAAAACAACGACAGTTTAAAGTTACACGTTGAAAATATTTGCAAATCGTATAAAAATCTCGATTCTTAAGAGTCAACATGTTTCTAAATTAACATTATTCTTACAATCAATATTCTAATAATATAATGTTCATTTCAAGGCCCAGGCCAGAGAAAGTCGTGCGCGACGTTTATCTGAGATGCAGCGAATGGCGCGCCAAGCTATAGAAGAAGCCATTGAGGCTAGGCGAGTGGAAAGGGAAGCAAAGAAGATCGAGATTCTTAAAGCTGGTGTATGTATGACAGATATGACAAATTTAAAGGGGATTGTTATTGAAAGGGCTTACATAATAGAATGCTGCGTCTTAGACTCTTTTAAATGTATGCTACAGACGTAGGATGTGCGTCCTCGTCGGCATCTAGAAAAGTATTGATCAATAAAATTGACTAATTTCGTGGCACGTGTGGCTACCTGTTCTCTAGCAGTTGTTGAATGCTAATTATTTGTCTATGAAGAATCTCTTAAATTTAGAACATGTTAAAAATATACATTATTGACTTTCTTACATTATTTCTCATTCTATATCTTTGTCTACATTTGAATCTCAGGCATAAGTACACTACACGAATCTTTTTATTTTTACTTTACAGAATCTGACAGCGCTTGAAGAATTCGAACGAAATTCTTTGGATACAGAAGTGGATATTTTAATACCGGAGGTATATTTCAATCATCAATAAATAATAAATCTTAATTCTTAATTCTTACTAACATTATATATGCGAAAGTTTAGATGGATGGATATTTGTTAGAGTTTGTAGCCTAAACTGTTGAACGGATCTCGATGAAATTTGGCATAAGTTATAGAGGATAGTCTGGTAGAACACATAGGCTACTTACTTTTGTTTGGTTTTTGATTCCACGCGAACAGAGTCGCGAGCAAAAGCTAGTTCAATATAAATGTAATGCTTAGTTTCATTATGTTTTTTAAAGAATTTATCAGATGAAGAATTGGGATCTAGTAGTGAGGAAGATGACGATGAATATTTTCCACCAGCTGGTCTTCTAATACCAGGCTTCTATGCTCCGCCTAATGAGATAGCTAAAGTCAACGGATTGGGAGTCCTATTTCCAAAAGTGAGAAAGTTACACGAATCTATAGTATAGTAGTAATGGTATTTTACCAAACTTCATGGACAAGACACTGCTTAGCCATAAAGGACCACAATTAGCAATAATTTTGTTAGGTATACTAGGTTATGTAAAAAAAAAAAGAAGAAAAAAAAAAAGGTACACTCGCGGGAATTCACGGTGTTCCAAATAAGAAAGAATGCCTTGTTCATTGCAACGAGACAAACTCCGCCTCTTCCTACAAATCTCTAACTAGATAACAGTGAATGGTGCAAACGAAGGGACAATAATAAAAAGAATCTAATCATTTATTAGCTGCGTTGTATTGTTTTTGTCCCGCGTCTCGTTTAATATTTAAACGATTATAGCATTCAAGGCGGTACACCCCAAGTTTGACTGTACCTTCCGTGATCGGCGATATGATGTCTGGTCATCATAAAATCACTTAAAAAATTGTAGAAATATGTTTAAAACACACTTTTAATTGTTTTAAACGTATGGAAATAGGTGGTCTAATTAAAGCAAATGAATAAGTAATACATTGTTTGTCGCAGATTGTTCTAGAAAGTGTAACCCCTCAGCCAGAGTTTCTTCCACCGCACGTGCTGGTGTTATTTGACATGACGAAGAGGTTTAAAACTGTGGAGATACTGGCTAAGCATAAAAACGCTGTTATACATGTAATGTAGTACTTATGGATCAAATAGTCATTAGTATACAATAAGTAACGTTCTTTTTTATCTGCTAAAGCTTATAGGTATATACAATAGGAGTAGAATAATAAAAGAACTTTCAGGGCGAGAGCGACTGAGGTAAAGACAAAAAAAGGGCTAGAAAGAGACAGAGAGTGGGAAATTTTAAGCGAACTTGTGGAAGGAAATAAACCTTTTAAATTTGATGAATAATTTCAGATGGGGATATTTCAAATGACCGATATACCATTTTCTGACAGCATACACGTTGCTTATAGTGTAAAGCAGTTTGAGTCCCTTAAAGTAATCATTAATTTGTAAGTATTTGCGCCAGTACTCAATAAACCTTATTAAACAACAGTTTTTAATGACTTAAGTTAATCGATAGGATAAGCTTGAAAAGTTTCTAGTAATGATACATAAAATTTGTGACGTATTTTGCAATCTTTGCTTCAATGGTTTCCTCAATCTACAATCATACCTAATATCTTAAATGCGAAAGTTAAGATGGATGGATGGTTTGTTAGAGTTTGTAGCCTTAACTGCTAAAGGGATTTAGATGAAATTAGGTATAGATGTAGAGAATAGTCTGGAACAACATTTAGGCTACTCACTTTTGTTTTTTTAATTCCACGCGGATGGAGTTGTGGGCAAATGCTAGTAGATTATAAACAAACTACGTTTGACTTTAACAGTAAAGTATGATATATAACTGAATTTATTGCAGAGACAATTTGAAATTAGCAGTGATGCTATCGGTACAAATAGACCTGCCTCTCTTGGGTCTGATGGACTTGAGTCCTAGTCACGTGAGTCGCGACACGGCCGCGGGGGAGAGAGAATGCGCCGCCATCTTTCCTGTAGACTACGGTGATGATTACCCAGAATTTGAAGACTTCGATTAGCTTTAATATGGAATAAATTATTGTGTATGCAACTTACATCAACAGGTTTCGAAAATATATATCAACTTGATTTATTATAAAAAAAAACACAAATTAGTTAAAACTTTTATTTTATTGAAAAAAATGGAAATTGAATATTTGAAAATACAAGACTTAAAACTAACAAATGTTATACACGTTAAACACTGGATATAATCTTAAAAGGATTTTCAAAGAAATAAGTAAACTAAATCACGTTAGCTTGCGTGCCATCGTGTTTGTCCGCCTCGATGAGAACGGAACGCCAAATATATTTTCTTAAAAAGGAAGTCTGTTCTCTGACTGCTTCCAATATTTTTTGACTCGTCAGTAGAAGCCTTTCATCCATTATCATATGCTCGTCGTCCTCTCCAGTCCCGGATTTTCGGTAAAGGTTTTTAGGCCCCACAATACAAGGTATACCATTAAACGTATTTTCTTCCATTGGCGAATTTATAACAGCCGGATGCATTTTCGAAAAACCGTTATTGTAATCAGACAGTACATTTGACAACCAATCGCATGACAAATTATTTCCATCAATGTAAACTATAAGATCTATTTTGTGATTGAGCCAAGCTTTACTTTCCAGACTGTACATATGATTGTACCTGACTGAGAGGAATTTGAGATACTTTAGGTCGAGTAAAACCGCTGAGTCGAGAGAAGCAATTTGATTAAATGAAAGGTCGAGATTCACCAGAGATGTCAGTCCACGAAACACACCATGATTGATGTTTTTCAAATTATTGTGGGATAATCTCAAAGTATGCAAATGTTGTACACAATAGAAAGACGATGGGTTGATAGTTTCAATACGATTTGAGCTTAAATCGAGATTAGTAAGTGTAACCGGTAATTGTAACGACTTTTCGTTTAAATCTGAGATAAGGTTTTTGCTCATATCTAGCTTTAGAAGAGCGTGATGATATCTTAACTTTATCTGCGACGGATCATTGATTTTATTGGAACGTAGAATCAATTCAATGAGGCCGTCAGCTTCTCCAGGGGCTAATACAAAAGTGTATAAACCATTGCTGGACAAATCTAATATTCCTCCTTCGGTATGGAAATTAATATGGAAATTTGCCACTTCTTGTATATCATTTTGGGTAAAATTTAAGCTTTTTAATTTATTGGCATACATAAGGCTTTTAGTAGGAAGATTTTCAAAACGATTGTTTGATAAATCTAGATTTTGTAAGTTATTCATGCGCGAAAATGTTTGGAAATCCAATCTAGTTATGAAATTGCCGCTTATATTGAGGAATTTAACGTTGGATAGGTGCTCACTATTGACTAAGAAAGTGTTTAAATTGTTGTTTGAAACATCAAGAGATACTAAATTTATAACATATTGGAAGGCATTGTATTCAATGATGCTTATATTATTATTAGATAAATCAATTTGAGTCGTAACATCTACCAATCCTTTCTTTATCTTAGGCATAATGTGTTCTTCAGAAGTAGCATTTCGAATAATCGTTAACTGATTTCCTGCATAAATGATTCTGCAAACAATATGCCCTTCGAAATGGGCCCAATGTTTGATAAATAATTTTGGAAAGTAATGTAACTCGTTATTTGACAAATCGATTGTTTCCAAATGGTATATTGTTTTGTCCAATGTTGCCTGATCGACTTCTGCAATATCATTGTCATTGAGGAATAAATGTTTCAAATTTAAAAGATTCTTATTAATAGCGCCATTTAAATATTTTATATTATTACCGTTAAGTCTAAGTATCCTCAGACTTGACAGGTTATTGAATGGTTCTTCCTTTAAGTCTACAATTAGATTGTGTGATAGGTCGAGTTCTATTAGACTGACCAGCTCTTGAAAGACGAAACCGGTTACATCGCTGATTTCATTATAAGAGAGGTAAAGTTTTAATAATCTATTTGAATCCGCAAAAACAAACAAATCATCGATTTCAGATAATCGATTATGTGATAAGTCGAGAGTATCTAAACGGCTTAGATATTGGAAGGGTTGACCGTCAATTTGTTTCATATCCAAGTTGGGGAGTCGCAAATTTTTTAACTTTAACGTGTACTCTAAGAAGGAGAGTTTGGTCTGCGGCCATGAACCAATTACTGTTAGTGAAGTTATACTTATAAGAAAATCTGTATCAGTTACATCAACGTTAATGTTTTGGTCGACGTTTGTGAGAGTGAGGTCGACGACGATATCGATATTGGGGGAACCTTGACATTCCTGGTCGAGTGCAGCGCCTTTTATTGTGTTATAGCATTTCATTTTATATGTGCAATAACCAAGCCGGTGGACATCCTGCTTGGGGCAGTTGCTAGTAGCTAGTGAAGCTGACAGCAACAAGAGCAGCCACTTCGCAACTGAAAGGTAGAAAAACTGATTGTTATTTTGATTGAAATTAATGATGATGGATGATTTTGGGTTTACAAAGAAACACAGACCAACAACAATTGTAATGTGTTTTCTTTATTCTTAGAGCCTGCGCACATTTGAAACTAAACTATCGCACAACTGTTTAGTGTCGCTTTGATTCCTATTAGCTTATATGGAGGTGCGCAGACTACTCGGTTTTTAGTTATGTAACTAAACAGTTGAATTTGATGAGAAACAATCGACAATCGCACAACGCTTTTACTATAAAAAGTCGATTCCTGCTGTCTGCCTGTCCCTATCTATGCTTGTATCTTTAAAACTACGCAACGGATTTTGATGCAGATTTTTTTAATAGATAGAGTTATTCATGAGGAGGAACGTCGGTGGCTCAGTGGTTTAAGCACTTGACTTGTAATCTACAGGTCTTGGGTTCAAATCCCGCCGCCATGTACCAATGTGATTTTCGATTTTTCGAATTTTCATATGTACATAATTTACCCGACGTTCTTCCGGTGAAGGAAAACATCGTGATGCAACCTGCACATATCAGCGAAGAAATTCAAAGATATGTGTGAAGTCAACCAACCCGCACTTGTTTAGCGTGGTTGACTATGGCCTAGTCACCCTAACTTTAGGGTAGGCTCCGAGCCCCTCGGTGGGGACGTATAGTGAGCTGGTGATGATGATTCATGAGGAAGGTTTGTATGTACAATATAGTAGAGAAATACTGATAACTTTAGAGGTGTCTAATGTGATGTCGTAAATAAACATATTTTCGTATTAGCATTGGACCCGTGTGAAGCCGAGTGTGATGCTCTTAATATTTTACTGACATCGTTCAGGTTGTAAATCTATTATGAATTATCAGGTACACACTTACCAAGAAACATGTTTATGCTGATAACGGGACACCTTCTGGTGAATTCTGAAACGAAAAATTGCTCAAATAAGCATCATAAGACCATCATTCGTCGAGATGTCTAAATACGTAACTAACATTCGATCATTTCATAAACAAAGGTAACAATACATTTTAATAAGTTTTATAGTTAAAATTAGCTTTCGCCCGCGACTCCGTCTGTGTGGAATTTTAAAAAACAAAAGTAAGTAGCCTATGTGTTATTTCAGACTGTCATCTACATCTAGCCTATGCCAAATTTCGAGATTCCAGCTTTAGTTAATTTTTAATGTTTAATATCTACAGATCCATTCAGGAGCATTGAAACCTATAGCTGTCGGAATAAATGTTGCGAAGGAATTACTCCGCTATCTCCCTCTAACCCATAAGAGAAAATCTTAAACGAAGTGAGATGTACTATGCTATATTGGTCCTTCTCTTGATTAAACCACGGTGCACGTTTTAAAAGGTTATGTTTGAAAAAAATATGGTGTCGAATAAATGTTGCAAAGGAATTACTCCGCTATCTCCCTCTAACCCATAAGAGAAAATCGTAAACGAAGTGAGATGTACTATGCTATATTGGTCCTTCTCTTGATTAAACCACGGTGCACGTTTTAAAAGGTTATGTTTGAAAAAAATATGGTCGTCGAATAAATGCGTGCATCGTACAATACGATGAATTGTAATGCTATGTAGGTCGTATATTTTCACAAATTGAATAACAATAAAATATATTTATGAAGTGCAATAGTTTTAAATTTGATGCCATTTTAATAACTTACTACAATTTAACGATATACTAACTAATTACGTTAATTAACTAAATATTGTTATAAGCAACTTACGTTTAATTAGCTGCCATGGGAGACACTAGTGAAAGAAGTGACGCACGATGATAGAGTGCTGTCAGGTTGGGTGTAAAGTTCGAAGCTCGATTTTTGCTGACCTTACATAAAAGGAACACCGTGTTCTTACCAAAGATTATACGATCACAGATGTCTAAGTCAATTATCATATGCATTTTATGGTAAAAAGGTCAACGATGCAAGTGTCGGTGTTGCAGATCGTTAAAAATTGAAAGATCTTACAACTTCAGAACCATTAGGATACCAGCACATATTAGCAAAGAATTTCAAAGTTTGCGAAGTCACGCATGGTTGATTAGGGCCTTCTTCTTCTTCTTCTTACTGTCCTACGAGCCCGAAGTGAGGCAGATGGCGTTCACAGTGCTCTGCCAGCTCGCTTTTTCAATAACAATCGCTCAGGCTAGGATTAAACAACTACGCAAACAAACAAAACGCCGTAGTCACTGTCGACTACGGCAATCATTCCCGCGATACGGCCTCATAGCAGGCAGGTTTTCTCCTATCAATGATAGAAGCGTTGTTGGAGTTTCTTCCGCCACTTCTTCTCCTAGCGCTAACGCTTTCCGAAGTGGTAGTAATGTTAGATGTTTTAACAATAATAATATTATAGTAATCAGATAACAGCAGCCGATCAAGGCGAGGTTCGGCCCTCTAGGGCACCCTTGAATCGGAATGCTAAACGCGTATTAGGTGACAGCCCAAGCCGAGGTCCCCTCTCGGGGGCCCTTGTGCCTAGTAATTCCATGGAGCGTCCACCGAAGCGATTTAAGAGCTCGGTGGCCTCCCAAACCGGTAATAATAACGAAGTAACGGCTCGTGCCGAGGCTCCTGAGGGAGCCCTCGAGCTTAGTTACTCATAAACGAGGTTTAGGCTAAGCGCCATCTGCGCTCGGCCACCTCAAGCCCGGTGAATCTGTAAATGCCTCTTAAAGGCAAATAGTGGCCATTCAGTCACAAAAAAAAGCCTGCTTACCCTTAATTAAAGGTAGGCTTCAGCTTAGTAGGGACATGTCCATCATCACAATAACATCTTATATACAAAAAAATTAACGTGAAAAAACCCTTATAAAATCGATAAGCCCCATTTTTCTTGTATAAATACGAGTATAGTACAATAGTTTTCTACCTGCACTAATCTATGAGAAATAGTTTAATTTGATCGTATGTATGTTTATTATCTTTATCTGTATGTGTGCGTGTAAATTCTTGGAGTATAAATACCAGGTAACAAACACTACAAAACCTTAGTAAGCATAGTTAGTATTCCGCATGATTCCCAAACTTTGATATGCTTCTAAGTGTACTAGTTGTCTCCCGCGACTCTAGCCACACAAAACGAGCAGTATCACTAACTTGTGTGTTTTTCCAGGACGTCCTCAGTGCCATTTATCGATATCCGTTAAGAACTTTTGGAGATACGTAGTAACATCCATCCATCCATCATTCCATCCAAACATTCGTATTTATAACAGTAAAATAAGTAAAATAACAGTATAATAACAGTAAAAGAAGTAAAGTAAAACTAATTTTAAATGTTTGTTATTCAAAACAATATAATAACAGATTAGTTACTCACATAAATAAAAATAATGTGCACGATATACGAGTAATATCCTCGAAAATCCTTTTAACCAACTTCCATTCGGACAAAAGTAGTAAAAACAGTTTGGGAACTGTTGATGTTAAGACTTACATTGAAAGACGATCCCGTTACTTTGAAACTCATTCCATATTTTAAATAACAAATGACGTAATGCATCCCAACGTTATTATTCACCCAATTTTATTCCCTTCCTTAACTTATGAAAAACAAGCTTTCGCCCGCGACTCCGTACGCGTAGAATTAAAAAAAAACAAATGTGGGTAGCCTATGTGTTCTTCCAGACTATGGTCTACATCTATACCAAATTTCATTGAAATCCGAACGGCTGAAGCCGTTTAGGCTACAAACTCTAACAAACATCCATCCATCCATCCAAACTTTCGCATTTATAATATTAGTATGATGGTGGGAAGAGGAATTGGTTTTGAAGAAGGGAACGCAGTTATGACGTGGGTGTCTTCAAGAAGTGAATCGGCACTTATTGAGCTAGCGCGCATCTATCCTTCGGCCGCGTCTTCAGTTAGCTTAGTTGGAATCGTGGTCAAGCGTTGGTTTATTTATGTTAAAAAATCCTCTTTGTATCCTTCCGTAGATTATACTTAGGTAAAGCATTTGTAATTGCGGATGTTTATGGGCACCGGGCGATTCGCCATTTTCACGTTGGCAAGTGGCCATTTGCTAACTTATGACATTTTTTTTTAATTCTAAACAGTCTTCCAAACAAAATATTCTCAAAAAATAACATACTAAAAAGTAACGAAAAAGTTCCTTGGCTTACTTAAACCTCGTTTATTGTAGCTGTTATGTCTATATTGTACAATTATTATTACTTTGATGTCGGTGTCAGCCGAGGTAGGCAGTGCTATTTCTGCGGCTTTCTATATTTTTACTATAACAATTGACAATTGAACGTATATTAACGATTAAGTAATCTACCTTGAATTATCCACCCACATGCGGTAACACATAAAAAAGTTAAAAAAATATACAGATTTCTTACCACAGCCTAAGAAAGAATAGTTAAGGGAGGCAGTTAATATTAGAATGGCAACATTATTCCGGGGAAGTCCCCGATAGCGTTTTTAGCAATAAACTGTAGGTTGATACATGATATGTTTTTAGCAATAAACATATCATGTATCAACATTCGTCAGAAATATCGAGTTACAATCACCAGCTCACTATACGTCCCCACCGAGGGGCTCGGAGTCTACCCTAAGTTAGGGTGACTAGGCCATAGTCAACCACGCTGGCCAAGTGCGGGTTGGTTGACTTCACACATATCTTTTGAATTTCTTCGCCGATATGTGCAGGTTGCATCACGATGTTTTCCTTCACCGTAAGAACGTCGGGTAAATTATGTACATATGAAAATTCGAAAAATCGAAAATCACATTGGTACATGGCGGGATTCGAACCCAAGATCTGTAGATTACAAGTCAAGTGCTTAAACCATTGAGCCACCGACGCTCTCAAGTTACAATAGTTTATTACAATTATTAAGTTAAGAAACGATAATTATTTATGTTTATGTATTTTTTATTTTACTAACACTTGAAGCTACTTCTACTATAATGGCAGGTTTCTCAGCTACTTTAAACCAATCGTTAGTTTTTGGTTCGATAACTTCAAGAAATGCGTTTCCGAACTATGTAACTTGAGTTTTACTCCGTTGAAACTTATTTCAAGTTCACACTATTGAAGCAATGATGATAAATTAGATGGTAACTTCAGAAACCCAGCATAAGTGAAATATAACAATGCTTTTGTTTTTGACAAGGCTAAAAGCGTTTGACACATCGAACTTTAGAAAGAGACAACTAGTTTTTTAGTACAGCGTTGTTTTGTCACACACTATAATGCGACGCTGTTTGTTTAGTATAATAGTTTGGTATTCTTGACTTTAAAAAATCTTGAAATCTACTCCCTCTATTTAGCAGCACTATGAAACTATATTGTTCAATGTTAAACTATAGTTTGTCTAATTAATTTAGATTAGTTTGACAATTCATTTCAAATTTAGTAGGGATGGGTTGTGTAAAATCAGTCATGAATCTTATCGATTTTCGATTTTTAATCTTATAGAAGTTGTAATCGATAGATTTATAGTTACAACTTATGAAATAAAAAATAGACTGTTCTCTCTTCTCAAATTAATAATGACCATAACAAATAATGAGAGTAAATAAATGTTTATTACTACTACAGCTGTACGCAATCGAATTGGATTTCGCTATAATTTCTGTCATCGCTAAATTGTCTACACTGTAATCAATACTAGAATTGTCCTCTAAATTAGTGAATAAGAAAATAATAATTTTAGTTGAGTTCGATAATTATTTAAACCGAATATCGATAGTTCAAAATTGTTCGCTATGTGTGTTTGTTTCGTCACTACGATACCTGTCTATTAAGTATGGCATATGCCTTCATACAAATTGAATTAGATACTTCATGTACGTCATTTATCAAACTAATCTATCTTATTTAGACATACTATACAAAGAGATTTAAAAAAGATATAGAGGAAGCATAGTTGACAATTCACTTGAGACATTTTTCACATCATCCTTACTAACCTCAAAACCATGAAAAAAAAACTACAAAGACAACAAGGTTGCTGCAAGAACTACAGCAGCAGGAAATAAAGTAAATTAAAAAAAAACCTGAAAACCACAATATGATTATTTGTATTTATATGAATTGCCAATAGGTGTAACAAAACCATATTTAAATATTTTTGTTTTATTTTGTGACACTGCTTACTTTATTTTATAACAAAAGATTATTATAATTTTGTAAAATGTTTAAAAAATGACCAAAAAAAGGACATGAGATGGCGTACTAAACTTGACAACTAATATAGTACCTTTCAAAGAAATTACCGGTGTGAAAATGTTCACTATGTCTAGTCTATATATTTCTTTAATGTCTTTGTTAAACTTTGACCTCTATAGATAACCGCTGGGTATAGACCTACAAGTATCTTATGACTGTTCTTTGACAATAACCGGAATCGTCTGCTAGTTTTTAGACTTACCAGAAAGAAAAAATTGCCACCATCTTTCGATTCGCTAACGATTTTCCTGACCTGACCGAAATTGATAGAGATATAGGATTATTTAAGTAAGCACGAGGTTGTCTTAATTAGTCAGAATTGATAATAACCAGTAATAGTAGTAACCAGTAGTAGCTCAGCAAATAACACTACATATAAGATCAGCATATGTGACATTTTTTCAGTAATTTCGAATTACAGAAAAAGCGACATTGACATTGAAGCGTTTTCACTATGACATTGTTAGTTTACATAATTGCCAACTTCCATATGATCCTTGTAGGTCTATACTTAGAAACGATAGTCGTTGCTTCATATCTACTTAAGAGCGTCAGTTATTTACTGTCCACTAATTCTATCTCCACTATTAGTTCGAGTTGACTGTTGGTAAGTAATTTTGTAAATCAATTTTTACTATTGTCTTATTGTTTACCAATCTGATATCATACTTCATACTAATATTATAAATGCGAAAGTTTAGATGGATGGTTGGATGTTTGTTAGAGTTTGTAGCCTAAACGGCTCAACAGATTTCGCTGAAATTTGGTATAGATGTAGAGGATAGTCTGGAAGAACACTTGGGCTACTCACTTTTTTTCGACGGAGTCGCGGGCTAAATCTAGTTTATCACACGTCTATGTGTACACAGAAAAAATATTTTCAGAAGTGAAACTACATTACAACTGTCTAACTGCAGATTTCTTTTAAAAAATTAGGCCGCCTATACCGATGAAATACTGCGATCACACAAAAGGCAGTTGAAGTTGAAGTTTGAAGTAGAATTATTTCTGCGTTTCGTCTATTTAGTGTGTGTGGAGAAGGCCTAATTTCAGTTCACTTCACCTTTCCCACCATTATCATAAAAGGGATGGGATGGGAAGGTGGATTTGACACAGGAAAGGGGAAATTATCCTTTCCTTAGTACCGGATCTACAAATTCAGATGTCTATGGACAAAGATCACTTCTATATTTCGGCGAAAGAAGCTGCC
The DNA here is from genome assembly GCA_029286645.1 of Papilio protenor. Lineage (NCBI taxonomy): Eukaryota > Metazoa > Arthropoda > Insecta > Lepidoptera > Papilionidae > Papilio > Papilio protenor. The sequence goes on along the minus strand of JAGSMZ010000007.1, from coordinate 6,884,226 downwards.
ATATTATCATCATCCACTTGCCCTTATCCCTTACGGAGGGTCGGCACAGTATGTGCTGCTCTTCCATACGTCTATCAGCCGTTATATCTGAATCCACTCCTTTCTTAAGCATATCCTCTTTCACACAATCCATCCATACTTTCTTCGGTCTTCCTCTACCTTTGGTCTTCTTCTTCTTAGGCTGCCATATTATACCATAAAAAAATTATTCCTTATAATTATTTTATTGCAGATGCAGACAATTAAGATGAGATCGCTTTTATGTAAGTTCCATCCAGATTTTTATAGCCCTGTTAAAACATCTTTTTAGAATGACCATTATTCTATCCACGTTAAAATTGTGTTTTTCTTTTGTTTGACAATTTTGTTTACGAATGTTTGTTTTAACGTAAGAGCGTCGGTGGCTCAGGGGATTAAGCACTTGACTTGTAATCTGTGTCCAGAGTTCTAATTCCGCTATGTACCAATGTTCCATCCATAATTTACCCGACGTTCTTACGGTGAAGGAAACCATAACGGAACCTACACATATCGGCATAGAAATTCAAAGATATGTGTGAAGTCAACCCGCAGTGGGACAGCGTGGTTGACTATGACCTAGTCACCCCTAACTTATGGTAGGCTCCAAGTCCCTTAGTGGGGACGTATTGTGAGCTGGTTGATGATGATTTTTTGTTTAAATTTTTAATATTTATATTGTCAATTATATGTAATAGAAATGATTAATTTTTCTTTTTTTTTCAAGGATGCTTTTAATCGTACCGGTTTTGTCAAATAAATCGACAAAGAAATTAACATCTGGGTGTTTTAGTAAATGTAATAACATTACGCGTGAAATCAATGTTAAATGTGTAGACAGTTCCAATTTGTGGGATACCGATCAGTTATGTACATCTGCACATAATAATGAGACACAGTTTTTAATGTCTATAGTTTTTAGAAGATCCGATTTTGGCAACATGGACAGCCTTTCGTGGATAAACAGTGACACTGAACGCATTGCTTCACTCGATTTAAGTAATAACCAATTTAATAATCAACCGACATTGGATTCTATGCCCAATTTGAAAAAATTAAATATCTCCCACAATCTCTTAAATGTTGCCAAACTATCTAACCAAATAACGTACTCTCACCTGCATACAATAGATTATTCCTACAACAAAATCATGAAAATAGAATTAAATATCAAACACAATATTTATGCAAATTTAAAAACATTGGATTTATCTCATAATTTAATTGATGTTGTACCAGAAGGAATATTTAATGGATTTAATTATTTAGAACATTTAAATTTATCTTTTAACCATTTAATGGATTTAAATTTAATGACTTTTAGTGGAGCTGAAAATTTGCGAAGCTTAGATTTGGGATATAATCATATCGCAGTTATAAATTCTTCCTTATTAAGACTTGCAGAGTTGCAGCAATTGTCACTGAGGAATAACTTTATTGATCATATTTCATACGACGATTTTAAAAACCTAAGTAATGTAATCAAACTAGATTTGAGTTCTAATTACATATCGCTGTTTAGTTATTCGACATTTCATGTAATGTCATCATTGAAATGCTTAGATTTAAGTGATAACATTTTAGATAATATTGAAAAAGAATCATTCGTTAAAACAGTTCATTTAGATACAATCTATTTGTCTGATAATAATTTGAAAAATATACCAAATGAATTATTTGAGAGTAGGAATATTTCACAAATAACATTAAACAATAATATTTTAGAAGGAAATCTTTCTCGTGGAATGTTTAGCGGACTGAATGGCATCAACAAGCTTGAAATATCGCACCAAAATTTAGTTTCTATAGAAGATTTTGCTTTTTATGGTTTAAATAAACTAGAAATATTATTGTTAAATAATAATAACATTAATAATATGTCAAATAACTCGTTCAAGTTACTCAATAACGTAAAACAAATAGACCTTTCTTACAACAATATAATGGATTTTGATTTTGACAAAAGTGATCTTTTGAATTTGAGATCAATTTCATTAAAATATAATCTGATATCGATTTTTAATGAAAATTTTTTTAAAGATTTAGATAACCTCCAAGTTTTAGATATATCGCATAATTTTATTTTGAAAATAGAAATTAACACGTTCAAGAAATTGAATATGTTGACCGAGGTAGCAATTTCGAGTTCATTGTCTGATTTTTCAAATGTATTCGAATCAAAAATTTTAACAGATATTGATGCTTCATTTTCGGAATTACCTGAGGTGAGCAATTACTCATTCAATTATATGAATTGATTGCGAAATATAAATTTGTCACATTGTGAGATTGAACGTCTGGGATACAAAACTTTCAGTGGCACAGGTAATATAACCCAGCTTGACTTGTCATTTAACAAGCTTACCAAATTTATTGTCAAATCAACAGATTTGATGCAATTAAAAACACTCATGTTAAACAATAATAATTTATCAGACATCAAATTCATCTCATTTGATAAACTATATAATCTTCTTTACTTAAACTTATCATACAACAACTTGTTAACAATTTACTATAACACATTTATGGGTTTAATAAGTTTACGTTCTTTAGATTTATCATATAATGTTAACATCGATAATTTTGATTTTTTTACAAATCTCCATTATTTATATAATTTAAATGATTTAAATATATCAGGATTGCAATTTGATTTATTGACAAATAATTTGACTTTTGGATCTGAGAAAAAATGTCCGCTGAGTGAATTAGTTGTGTCTAATGCAAGATTAGAAAATCCAAATAAACTGGACATCGGCAAATTAAAACACTTAATTAATCTTGTACTGAGTTACAATGATATAATATATATCAATAAAGATTTTCTATCGAATGTCTACCGCATACAAGAGATTGATTTGAGTTATAATAGAATAGAATATATACAACCTGGTGCATTAAAAAATAAGGTCCATTTGAAAACATTGAATTTATCCCATAACTTCCTTACTGGTTTTAAATATGGAGCATTCCGAGGCCTTATAAGGTTAAACGTTTTAGATTTGTCTTACAATCGAATCGTTCACTACCAGAAGGAAATATTGGAGGAAGCGGAGCATTTAAATGTCTTAATACTGGATAATAATAGTATACTTCATATCAATTATAGTGAATTTTCAAAAACATCTATATCAAAACTAAGCATAGGCAATAATTCTATACCGTGTAAAGAAATATCCTCATTAATTTTAGTTGATTATGTTGACGTAGTTGCTCAAAATGTAGATGATTATGAAGAAAATGTAAATGGAATAATTTGTGGAACGAAATAGTTACTTATTACATAAGTATGTATATGTATGGTATAAATAAATAAAAAGTTAATTTATGAATGCGTATTTTAATTAGTAGATTTTCAAACCATTACTAGCTATCCGCCACAGCTTCGCTTGGGTGGCAAAGAACATATGTCTCATATATTTTCTCTTATATCCATTCCCTTCCCGATAATGTATTATAATACATACTATATATATACTAATATTATAATAAGGAAATACTACAAAAACTACTGGTTCAATTTAAAATTCTTTTACTATTACAAAGTTACATTACCGCTGAGTAACATCATACTTCATACAAATATTATAAATGCGAAAGTTAAGATGGATGGATGGATGTTTGTTAGAGTTTGTAGCCTAAACGGCTGTACAGATTTCGATGAAATTTGGCATAGATGTAGAGAATAGTCTGGAAGAACACATAGGCTACTCACTTTTGTTTTTTAATTTCACGTGAACGGAGTCGCGGGCGAAAGCTAGTAGGTTATATTTTTAAATTTCACGTGGACGGAGTCGCAAGCAACAGCTAGTATGTTATATTATAGCTTAATAGTGGTAATAGAGCTTTTTAATAGCGAACGAATTTCTGAAATTATTCAATGCAAACAATCAAATATTTTCTCTAACTAAAAAATGTGTTGTTCCGCTAATTTATATTACATACAGATATAGAAGGTTATCAATATTTTTATAACCCGTCTAAGAGTGCTCTTGTCGCAGTTGCCACGCATTCGCTGATAGTGTGAGCTAGAGATATGAAATCAGCCTATGACTATGTTAGTCGCACAAAGCTGTAGCATCACTTGATAATAAGTCGTCTTCAAGGCCGGCGATAATCGGTTAGACGACCGCCCAGGGTGCTGGACGAAATAGAAGCCATATAGCAAGATAATTTTGTAACTCCCGCCACCCTCGAAAGTGCTGAAAATAGGGCGTCGTAGGAATTTCGCCCAGGGCGCTAGTTAAAGTGGTTTTGGTGGTGTCTGTTTTGTTAAAGAAAATGAGAGGGATATACTCGTAGGCTACAGACTACAGACTTTTTATCGGCCGATAATTTAGTCTTGCTCATAATCAGTATGATCATGTATGAAGGCAGTTACATCGATTTTTTTTACAAAATTTTGACTTGGTTACATCCGATCAAATTATCGGCCGTAAAAAAGTATGTTCTTGGAAGGCTTACGCTTCACCGAGTTGTCAGCGAGGACATTTATGTTCTAGTTTGAAAAAAAAACGAAATTCTAATTTATTGCAAAATTGCAGGGGACACCCGGATTTGAACCAGGGACCTATCGATCTGCAGTCGATTGCTCTGCCACTGAGCTATATCCCCGATGTTAGTTGTTACTAAATTATAATAGTTAAGGAAAAAGACAAATGATAGGTGGTATACATAAAAACATCTTTCAATTATTACTATTAGGTTTATTACTGTTAGTGGTCACCAATCCGCACTTTACAGTGTGGTTGATTATGGCGTAGTCAGTTACCCCTTACTTAGGGTAGGCTTCGATCCCTCAGTGGGGACGTATAGTGAGGTGGCGATGAAGAATTCAATTAGTTTGGAAAGGATAAGTTAAATAACCGTTAAGGTCTGTGAGTGCGGCAGATATTATGTAAAATCGGTCTATATTTATGATTATGATCTAACCTCTTGTCGTCCTTTTACTGGATTAAATACAAAGCACGACGTAAAATGGAAAAGTAACATTTCAGTGTTTTTAAATTTTTAAACCGGACGATACTTAAGTGAGCACTTTATTTTCATTCCGGTTGGAATCTTTTTGTTTAATATGAACGAAATTTCGCTAGAGCGACTTTTTACTGGCCATGACGTTTTTTATTTTTAAAAACGGTTATTTCATGTTTTTTTTTAAAAGGAAATTTCGGACAATGACTCGAAATGGTTACCAGTAGTCATTGTATGAAATTGAATTAAAAAAAGTTACTTTAACTAAGTGGAATTTCAATAATCTTTCCTATAACCGGGATTGACTGGAATAACCACGAGTGTCTGAAATCTCAAAAAAAAACACTAACTAGTCATTTATAGCCGGCTTTATCATTTTTTGGTCATAACTTTTTAATTAGCTCGAGGTCAATGTCCTCTTGTTTAAACGTAGTGCTATAAAAATAACAGAAATCACACGAAATTAATTATCATTTTCTTGAAATGTATTCAAGATGTTTAACATTACAGAGATGTCTGTTTGTTCATCTTAATTAGCATTCCAGACGTGTTCCTAAACTTCTGTCTCCGCGTTAAGTTGGTACGCCCGTGACAGTTCTAAGCAAACGTATTTTATTTTCAGTAGTTTATGACTTGTGTATAAAAGATATGATTGAACCTGATTATCGATTCTCAAGATAGATTCTTTATATTATAAGCTTCGCATAGTATGGAGTTCGAACGTGAGAACATCACTTACTACTAAGTATATACTATCTTTATTATATCATAAGGTGGCAAACAAGCAAGCAGCCACCTGAATCCGCCGAAATGGCGAAGCAACCGCTGCCATAGACATTCGCAATAGCGGATGCGTTGCCTACCCTTGATCGACGGTGGAGGAGACGCACATAAAGAGGATATTTCCCCTTCCTATGCGTCTCCTGCACCATCAAATCCACGTTCCCTTCCCATGCTTAGAAAAGCTCTTGTTCTTTCGCTTCTTATTACAAAATAAGAAAAAGGGTGGGAAGGAAAATGGACTAAAGTTGGGCCTCCGGCACCACACTCATCAGACGAAACGCGGAATTGCTCCCGCTTCACGCCTGCTTCTGTGTGGTCGTGGTATTGCACTCGGCGAGCCGACCCATTCGTGCGAAGATGTTAAAGCGGGCTCTACCACTGTAATACTAATAATAATAAATAATGTTAAATCTTTATGTAAAAGTATCGTAGAATAACAGGAATATGCATCAGATTGTAGACTTACTTTGAAAATTATTCTAGGAAAGCCATCCTTTCCATTTTCCAAGCTGACAACGTTAAGACTCGAATATATTGCAAATTTTTCAAGATGCAACGCGGCTTATGGTTGTTCAAAGATTTGCTAGATTTTGTTTTACTGCGTACTCCAGTAAATGACTAAGGAAAATATTAAGAGTTAAGGCTACTGTGTTTTTTTTTCAGAGGGCAATAATACCTTACCACCTGAAACGAAAATCTAAATTCAAAATTTAAATCATACTAATATTATAAATGCGAAAGTTTAAAAGGAAGGCTGGATAGATGGATGTTTGTTAGAATTTGTAGCCTAAATTGCTAAACGGATTTCGATGAAATTTGGTGTAGATATAGAGGATAGTCTGGAAGAACACATAGGCTACTCACTTTTGTTTCTTTTTAATTCAACGCGGAGGAAGTCGCGGGCGAAAGCTACTAGTTGTTTATAAAACGTTTGGAAAGCCATCTCTTTGAAAATATTCAATGATTTTCTCCAACTCAATTGTGTCTATTTAATATTGTGCGTATTTGATAGTTGACCGAAGAGGAAGTTATGAAACTGTGTGACATCACATACGGATTTCGACTACGGAATCCCTCTGTCATCTGCCAATCAAAATGCACCATAGAAGTCGGAGTCAGGATGTAATAAGCGACGGGAATGTCCGATATGTTATGCTTGATAGACTTAACTTCTATTCTGAATATTGCTTGAAATTAAATTACAAAGTAATTTAAAAAATAAATTTCTACTTAATTGAAAAACAAAATTACTTAGAATTAAAAGCTGACAGAAAATAATAATTTAATGCTATCTGTATTAAAATAAGAGACGAGGTCCAATGGCCTTCGTAATAACAAAAAAATAAATAAAATTAATAGCACTTTGGATTGAAATAAAATGTCATGGTCACGATTCAGTGGAATCTGAATTCTTGTGTTATTTCAACGTACAAATAATGTAAAGAGTTACGTGTTTCAAATATAAAACACGTCGAACTATTCATTGGTTGGAACATTCTGAACGTGGCTGGAGTGGTCTTATGAATACACGTATTGAAACTATTTACGTCTTTTATTTTACATTTCAGTAGTCTATACGTTAATAAACATCACTATATAACTATATTTGAAAAAAACTGTGGCATCCAGAGACCAACACTACACGAAGAGAACAAAGTTTTGAAATATAGATATATCTAAATACAGACATGCCAATCACCTCCGATAGTACTCAGAAATGGCAAATTTCGTCCTTGACAGGTTTTGGAAAACATCATATCATTTTAGAGTCGCGTATCTCAACTGATTGTAACTCTGCGTCATATGCATTTAAAATCGGCACAAACATTTAAGCTACAAAGAGTTACCAAAGAATAGAAGTGCCTGCAGAAATATTATCCCCCTATCAGTTGTGATAATACAAACATTTGGACCACAGGCGTCGCCAGCTGGGTTGAGGGGGATGTAGATACTAGGAGGGGGGATGCAGTTTCTCCCCTTTCCCTCTTGGCGCTTATGATTTGGACTATGTCGATTTCCAACTATCTCATCGTATGAAGTTATGGTTAACAAATGTTAATCGTCTTGTACCCTAACAAAAAACTCTGAAAGACAAATTATAAAGGTGCAAAGTGTAGCTGGGAATTCTTGAAAAGAATAATAAAAACTTGTTCTGTGCGAATTTACGTCGCCTTCTAACCAGTTTATCACAAACGTAACGACCTAATTTGAATTTCAGTTTCCGACTTGCTTTTATAACGGAACTTTATAATACACTAGCTTTCGCCCACGACTACGTCCGCGTGGAATTAAAAAAAAGTAAGTAGTCGATTGTTTTGCACCTAATCCAACTATTTACTTGCACAACTAAAAATCGGATAATGTGCGCACCTCCATATAAACTCATAGAAATCAAAGCCCGACTAAACAGTTGTGCGATAGTTTAGTTGCAGATGTGCGCACGCTCTTATATTACTGGAAGTACCTTCGTTCACGCCGTCAACTAACCGCCAAATTTAGAAAGGGCACGTTTTGCCAGCGAGCTTCGAACACGGTATGGCAAGTGAAATTTCTAATATTCAACTTGCAAGCAGTGCATTTTCATGCGCAGTTGCTAAAAATAAAGAAAGACTTTGCTTTTTGACTTAATTACTAGCAAGATTCTAATCAGCGATTGTATTTTATTTATCATATAAATTCTAGTTAACGTTTATATTAGAAAAGAAAATAGATATAGTTACTTTGATTTGAAGTTAGTTCGCTAGTTTTTTTTAATAAAAGAGAAAAAATATAACAAATCAGTTTTCATAAATGAAATAAACTAACATTCTGCGACTTTCTAGTTTCATGTAGCATCTAGATTTCAGTTGTCAGCTCGAGAAAATGAACAAATGGTCGGAACTATGAGAACACCTTATTTATTCCAGTTTACACGTGAGTAGAATACTATCTTCTACGTTCTACAATGCGCTTCACAAAGTAACATTATAACTTCTCTTTGTTCTTACGTTATTCAACGTAAAATAAATTATCCGAATTCATAATTACATTTACCTTTTTTACTAGCTGTTGCTCGTGACTCCGTGTGGAATTAAAAAAAAAAAAGGATTAGATATATCGCCTATGTTGGTCAGTGATAACATACCTTTTTTTTAAATGGGCCCAGTAGTTTTTGAGTTATTTCAATAAATATAAAAGTCAAATCAAATCATTCCTCTTTATAATATTAGTATAGATATATATTAGCTTTCAATTTTCATCCATCAAGGCCACTTCCATACGGAGTATCGGCATAGTTTGTTCTTAGGGTAGGCTCCGAGCCCCTCAGTGGGAATGTATAGTGGGCTGGTGATGATGATGATGATGATGATGATGTTCTTCCATACATTTCTACAATCCATCCACAATCTACCGTTGTTAGCTATTAGCTGTCCACATTTATTTACATTACTTAGTAAGTTTCCAAGTTTGTTAACGAGTTAATTTTGTTGCCTTTCGGTCTTTTAATATGAAATATCGTTCTAAGTAAACAATTTCTGTAGCTTATGCGGCGTCACTGAGGTAATTACACAATGACGTCACCAATTTATCCTCCTTAAAGATTTTACTGCGAATATAGAATATTATAAATATAGTAAAAAGATATAAATATAATATAAATATAGTGAGCTTGGTGATGATGATGATGATGATGATGATGAGTAAAAAGATATCGATTGTTAGGTACACGATGCAATGCAACTATAGATTTATATTTCAAGGTTATATTAGACATGGACTCATTTTTATTCTCTGGCACAAAAGGATACTTACAAATCCCTCTCGTAAGAGCGACCGCACACCTTTGACTAAACTATCACACAACTGTTGTGCGATTGTCGATTGTTTCGCAGCCAATTTAACTGTTTAGTTGCACAACAAAAAATCATAGGAATCAAAGCGAGATTAAACAGTTGTGCGATAGTTTAGTTACAGGTGTGCGCACGCTCTAAAGTTAAAAATGTACTTATAAATGTCTGGAATAAAAATTTTAAATTTATTGTAAATGTAAATGTAGGAAAAAGGGAAACATTTCTTCCTTGTGAAAAGAAACAACACGTTTAATACGCGAATTCCACGGACTGTGTAAAAAAACATGTGAAAGTGTCTACAAAACTCAACTCTTTGAAGTTGAAATTTTTGTACACGCAAAAAATCCTAACCTCTGAATTGTTTTCGACTTTTTATTTTACATGATACCTACTGGTGTTTCGTTACAGTATAGTCCTTACAATCATACTTAATACTAATATTATAAATTCGAATGTTTAGATGGATGGATGTTTGTTAGAGTTTGTAGCCAAAACGGCTGAACGGATTTCGATGAAATTTGGTACAGATGTAGAGGATAGTCTGGAAGAGCACAAAGGCTGCTCACTTTGTTTTTTTTAATCCCACGCGGACGTAGTCGCGGCTAAAGCTAGTAATATTATAAATGCGAATGTTTAGATGGATGGATGGATGGATGTTTGTTAGAGTGTGTGGTCAAAACGGCTGAACGGATGTCGATGAAATTTGGTACAGATATAGAGGATAGTCTGGAAGAACACACAAGCTACTCACTTTTGTTTTTTTTAATCCACGGAGTCGCGGGCGAAAGCTAGTAATTCTATAAAGTATATAAAACATCAGTTTTAAACCCTTCAAAACCTATCTCACTTTCTCCTATCCTTACCTTCTGTTATATGGGTTGATTTTTTTTTAAACAAAGTAGATAGCAAAAGGAAATTCATTGTTACGTTCCTATAGATTATTCCTCGTTAATTCGCAGCCAACATCTGCAAAACGCCGGAGAAACTACTATGAATAATTTATATAATAGTCCATTATTACGATCCCGTAGCGATTCTTCTTATCTTCTTTTTTCTGTGCAGTTCAAAATGTTACCTTCTGTTCTTTTATCCATGTTTTAATAGTTAAAGAACAAAGTCTTTCGCATGCTAATGTAAAAACAAAATTAATTGTATAATTGCTACAATCTAGGACAAGCATTTTTACACAAAAATATCCATGCTATAGTTAACTATAAAAATATTATGTCGTGTCGTGGTTTCATTTATATCTTATCATACTAATATTGTCGAATTAGGAGGCCTGATTTTAGTCCCTTTTCCTTTCCACCCTTTTCTTAAGAGGATGGAAAGGAAAAGTGGATTTGACGGTGGAGGAGACGCATAGGAAGGGGAAATATCCTCTTTAGGTGCGTCTCCTCCTCCGTCAATTAAGGGTGGACAACACATCTGCAATTGCGGATGTTAATGGGCAGCGGTCGCTTTCCATTTCGGTGGATTCAGGTGGCCGCTTGTTCGTTTGCCACTTTATATATTAAAAAAAAAAAAGTATAGATGGATGAATGTTTGTTAGAGTTTGTCGCCTAAACTGCAAAACGGATCTCGATGTTTGGCAAAGCTATCTATATTAGTATAGAAATAATATTATAAAGGGGAAAGATTTGTATCTTTGTATGTATTAAAATAATTCAAAAACTACTAGGCCGATTTCAAAAATTCTTTGACCATTTAAAAGCTACGTTATCACCGAGTAACATAGGGTATATTTTTTAATGTCACGCTGCCGAAGTCGCGAGTCTATCTATAAATAGTTTAACGTAGGACTTATTTTGTAATTATGTGCATCTTTTAGGAATGCCTATATAAATGAATGCTTTATAATTAACTAGCTGTTGCTCGCGACTTCGTCCGCGTGATATTAGAAAACATACGAACTATATAAATAACAAAAAGCTACGTATCCCTCGGGAACCGGACATTTCTCGGGGATGAACCTTATCCCATGTGTACTCCAGACTTTTTTTTATATCTGTGACAAATTTCAATAATATATGTTGATCCGTTGCGAAATGATGGAGTAAACATTAAAAAACTAAATTAATGAATCCCACGGGAACCGTAACTATGCCTGGGATAAAAAGTAGCCTATGTGTTCTTCCAGACTATGCTCTAAACCTGTGCCAAATTTCGTGGAGATCCGTTCAGCTGTTTAGGCTACAAATGCTAACAAACATCCATCCATCCATCGTAACTTTCGCATTTATAATATTAGTAAGATATATGATAATATATGATATGATTATTTTACACTAATATACTTTATTATATCCTTAATTTCTTTTAAGTGTATGTAACTATATCGTATAATATATCATCAAAAAATTAATACGATGCTTGATATACCTTGGGGAGTCTCCGCCACCGGCAGCCGCCGCTCGTCGGAAATTTAATTACTATGCAGCATGTAATTCCATTAGTCAGCGCAACGCGAGACGAACGATAAGTTCTTTTTTATAATATTATAAAAAACAACTGTTTTATTGTTATTTACGATCGTTTATCGAAAGGAAACTGGCTTGTGTGACAAATTGTCTTTCAATAAACGCTTCATTTATTTTTATTACAACGCCATCTAGCGATTACTAATTTACATATAAAGGACGGTAATCGAATCCTGACGTGCATGCATTTGGGAGCAGGCAGATGGTAACTGTTTCTCTACATTCCTATATAAACAACTCAAAAATGACTACTTTCATTTTTATGCAATCTAATCTGGTAGTGGCGAAATAAGTAAGGACCGAGCGAAATAGAAATGTTTAATCTCTGCCTACCCTTTTACAACCGCGAGTTGTGTTTGTTATGATATTTTTGTACAAGAGAGACACAAATACAGCATTAAAATTCCTTTATATATATTCTTTTAAGTTTGAATTCCAGTATTTTTCAAGATCTAGTTTATTTCCTCTCGATAAAACTTTTCTCAACGGTTAACATAAACTGTGAGTTAACGATGACCGGTTATCTGAGTCCGCTGTACCTTTTATACCATTTTACGTGGGAAATTGACGTTTCTAAAAGTTTCTCTCAGTCTTTCTTCCACAAATAGTTTTATAATTTAACTTTATTTTTTTTATCCAACAAAGTATTTATATTTAAAATGCATGAAAATATTCAAAAGACTTTAAACCATTATATACATATAATAAATTCAGTACATAGATATAGGGGATATAGCTCAGTGGCAGAGCAATCGACTGCAGATCGATAGGTCCCCGGTTCAAATCCGGGTGTTCCCTAAATTCTTTTTTAATTCAGTTTGTTAATTTTTCCTATACGCAAACAGTGTCTTTACCTATTTATCGATTTTATTTCTTTATCTCTTTTTATGAAACTTATTTAAGTTTTTTTGCTTACTTATATTGTAGTCGTAAATTACATTTTATCTTACTAATATTATAAATGCGGAAGTTTAGACTGAGGGATGATTGTTAGAGTTTGTAGCCTAACCTGCTGAACGGATCTCGATTAAATTTGGCATAGACGCAGATTGTGGAAGAAAATATAGGCTATTTGTTTTCGTATGTTTTCCACACCGACGGAGTCGCGAGCGAAAGCTTGTACATGAATATATACTTGTAAGTCGGTATTAGTAGTTGAAGTGTGTTCTCAATTCATATGTTTGTTTCATGATATTTGAAAAGAAAAAATTGAATTTTCACGAGCAGCTTCTACCGAATTTAAAAATTCTGAAAAATCCATTGAGAGTGTACCAATAAAAGGAATGGGAAGAAATTTCATAATTCCCGTAATGTTTTCTTCATTTTGTTGGAGCGCGGAGTCTTTTGAAGCTAACTTAATTAGGGCTATGCGGATGAATTTTTTAGTTTGCCGTCGGCTAACATTGTGCTCGCTACGAAATAATAAAATTATTTTGGATATACTAAGCTGTTCAGATTCGTTTCAATGCTTTCAAATATTTTAATTTATATTAAAATAATCCAAATATAAACCTAAATTTTATAAGAGAACGGCGGGAAACCCAAGGTGATCACGACGGCCATGGCCATCCGCATTAACTACTGATGCGTTCTCGACGTTTTAGGAAACAGATTTTTTATCAGTAGTGAATAATTAAGCCCGTCACACACCTACAGTTTTAACTGAACAGTCGAACTATACAGGTAATAAAACTCACGTATATAGGCAACATTTTAATTGCCAGTTAAACAAAACAGTTCTCAGTTTTGACTACACACCTTAGTTTTAACTGTACTGTTAAAAGGGTTCATTTCGGTTAAAAATAAATTAAAACCGAAGGTGTGCTGCGGGTTTTAGGGTATTGTCAACACATCAGAAAGGGATAAAAACCGGCCAATCCCTTGTCTCCTTATAATTATCTATACATATAATAAAATTGGAGTGTCTGTTTGTAATATCGAAAGAAGAATTCCAGATATCAGGAAGATGATGTGTTTTCGTTGCTGATAACGAAAATCGCATTTAAAAAACGTTTGTCTGTCTGTCTGTCCGCAAGCCGCGTTTGTTCTGAGTAATTGACCTGACTTTCACTAAAGGGTAGCTGATATAGACGGGCATATGATAGGCTTTTTTTTCTTAATATTGCGTGGACGAAGTCGCGGGCAACAGCTAGTTTGAAAATAAATAAATACTCAACCTTTATTTGCACACGTTTCATACCCTTTGTTTAATTGGAAGATTTACGTTATCGCTTCAGATGGAGTTCGTGATGTGAATGTTATGAATAATAAAAATATCAATTATCCCTGTACAAATGTTAATATTTCATTTTCTCTGTGACGATTGTAATTTTAACAAACATTGTCAGCATATTAAGAATGGCATTTTTTTTTATAATATTAGGTGGCAAACGAGCAAGCGGCAACCTGAATCCACCGAAATGGAGAGCGACCGCTGCCCGTAAACATCCGCAATTGGAGATGCGTTGCCTACCCTTAATTGACGGAGGAGGAGACGCACATAAAGAGGACATTTTCCCTTCCTATGCGTCTCCTCCACCGTCAAATCAACTTTTCCTTTCCATCCTTTCCTCTTAAGAAAAGGGTGGAAAGGGAAAAGGACTAAAATTAGGCCTCCGGCACCACACTCATCAGACGAAACGCGGAATTGCTTCCACTTCACGCCTGTTTTCTGTGTGGTCGTGGTATTTCACCGGGCGAGCTGGCCCAATGGTTTGCACAAGCGTATGTCTGTCTGTACTTTAGCCTGACACATCTGTCAGTCTACTAAAGTAACTCACGGTCCACACGGACTCCACGGTCCTAACCGTGGAGGAGCATTTGTCTGCGGATGAAGTGGTGCAAGGCTTAACGGTTTGAAGGATTCTAACGAGTAATTTAATACCTTTTTTAAAAACAAGCCAACAGAACGAGCAAAAATTGAGTATCTATTGTGTGATCGAGGCTTTATTTGTTGTTATTATTCCGAGGTCACAACTAGACATAGCTCTTTAGAAGTCCGCCTGGTGCTACGGTGTGCTACGCGGCGTAGCATGCTCTATAAATTACGGCTGCGAATGTGTTAAAACATTTTCATATGTATAACGAGAGAATGTTGACGTGATTTTGTGAAAAAACCGTATACGCCATTATTTATTCACGTGATATTGTCTCGCGGGCGGCCGTGAGCCGTGCCTGCGGATTGTGAAAGGAAAAGTTTCAAGCGCTCCGCTACACGATGGCATTGGCATTGTTTTAAATACATTTCCCCGGCATAAGGTATAAAAATATGACATTTTTAAACGCTAGCGATTTCATATTATCCATACATCCATATCAATCCATACCCTTACCGTTGACGGCCAGTTAATTATAATACCTATGTGATAATGTAGCTCCCTATTGGCGAAAAAATTAAAATTATTCCTTTAGTTTTAAAGTGTTTTTAATGAAAAAACAATACTTACCTTTACATTAATAGCATAACTAGATAAAGAAGGGCGAATAAACTATTCTCTTATTTATTGCTTTAACTTATTTTAGTTAGGCACATATATTGCAGAATATTTTCAATTTTACTAGTTGTATAACTTGACTTTATTTTGATCCGAACGAGTTACTTCTACAGTAAAGACTCACTTCTAAAACTCACAGCATTCCAGTCACGTAATACATGCAGCTTGGAACACGTTGTCTTTTAAGTAAGATGATGAAGTGTTCACAGTAAGATAAGTGACGTCATCCACACTTTTGTGTAAAGGATAGAATAATAGTGACCGTAGTACGTCAATTTTGTTTCGACGTTTAAAATTAATAATGTTGTTTTCGTACATCTTCATATGGGGATATAGCTCAGTGGTAGAGCAATCGACTGCAGATCGATAGGTCTCCGGTTCGAATCCGGGTGTCCCCTGTAAAATAAAAGCTCCTGTTTTTTATTTTACTTTTTCACATATATCTTTATTTCTTATTTTCTGTATAATACATTTTACAAGATTTGTATAAAAATAAAATAAAACATATTATATAAAAAATAGAGCACCACCGGCTGCGGAATCCGATGACTAATTATTAAGCTTACCAAATTATTGCTTGTTTAGTACAAATTAGTAAACCTAGTTACAAAAATAATTACCCCTCAATTAAGGAAGTCGACGCAACGGTCTCTTTGTATCACATTTTCTTTGATACTATGATGTGTATAAAAATGAAAGTTTTTGTTAGAATATTTGAGTAAACGTATGGTAACGTTTGACGAATTTAATGAGTATTTATACTGAAGACAAACATCGAAATTTGTACTCAAAACGTCTTTATAACATTGAAAATTCTACCCTAAAACAATGGTTGTAAGATTCAAAATATAATGAAACATTCTTTAGTATTCAAACGATACGATGCATATATGCGTGGGAATCCTTCTTTATATTCTGTAACGAACTCCAATGTAATTTTATTTGAATGTATTATTACGCTATGCAATATCTTCACTAAAATACTAAAGACGTGACGTAAGTACTAAGGAAGAAAGGATTTTCAAAACTTCACGACAAATGACTAGTTCGTGTCTACATTACTGATGTCAGATATAACATTATCCAAAAGATTTCCTCCGGTTAAACGTTTTTTCGTTGGAAGATTTAATATTATAATAAATCTCTTTCGGTGAAGGAAAACATCGTGATGCAATCTGCACATAACTGGGAAGAAATTTAAAGATGTGTGAACAACCAACCCGCACTAGGGTAGCTTTAGACTAAGACCTAGTTTCCTTTAAATTAGGGTAGGTAACAATCTCTCTACTACGAACTGACAATATAGTTGAAACTGTATATAATAATAAAGTATTTGAAACCAACGCCATCTATTGAGTTCGAATGTAAATCGTTACACGATACTTTTCTATCAATCGTAATTCATCTTTTATTTATCATTCGCATATACTCGTAATACACATATTTTTATAAAAAACTAGCTTGCGCCCGCGACACCGTCCGCGTGGAATTAAAAAAAATAAAAGTGAGTAGCCGTTATGTGTTATTCCTATCTATGTCTATTTCAAACTTCATCGAGATCCGTTCAGCCGTTTATGTTATAAATTCTAACAAACATCCATCCATCCCTTCTGAATTAATATTAAGAAATAATAAAAAATATAGCCTTTGTTACTTACAGTTAAATTACCTTTTGAATGTTGAATGAATTTTTAAAAACGGCCTAGTAGTTTACGTGAATAAAATACAAAATACAATTTTTTCCTCTTTATAATATGTGTATAGAAGTAAGTAGTTAGATGTAATTAATTGGTTTTAAAATATTTATCTGTAATGTGTAATTAATAGACGGACTCGTATCTCATACATCGTTGTAATTACGTTGAAGAGGGTGTGACGTGTGACGTCGGCTTGTCTGACGCAATACACATTGTTAGTGCTGACGGCTCTCATCCGCGCCACTTTGATAGTTCGACCATCGTTATTCATAGTATGAAAGCTTTTATTACTATAAAACTATTATTTTACAAAATAGAATATCAGTTTTCATACCGTATCTTACAGTTATTTATTTATAAAGTACTATTCTAGGCTATTGTAGGATAAGAGAAAGCAAGTGTAAGGGCCTGTCCCACCACTGGCTGATAGAGGCTCAGATAGCTTAAAAATGACGTCACTCATGTAAGGTAACAAAATCCGATTTTTTCATCACATATTTTGTTGGATTGTTATCAGATAATTTACAATTTGGTGGGACAGACACTAAATCTTACTAATATTATAAATGCGAATGTTAGGATGGATGGATGGATGTTAGAGTTTGTAGCATAAAGGGCTGAACGGCTCTATGAAAGACACAGATGTAGAATATAGTCTGGAAGAACGCATAGGCTACTTACTAAGGTTTTTTAAATTACGCGGGGACGAGTCGCGGGCAAAAGTATTTGTTATCCATTATTAGTGTTCACCTATTAGAAAAATTTAATCAGAATTATTAATTTTATATTATCGAAAAATCTCTATTTGCTCTTCATATTCAACTATGTCAAATTTTTTACACACAATTTACTTAAAATGGGTTCAAAGTTTTTGCTTCACTTATCAATACTAAAAGGCTATGAAAGTAATAATTAAATGACTGAGTTTAACAGAAAAATAGCCATGCCAGTTATATTTACGACTTTTGCTCGCGACTTTAACCGCGTGAAAGTACTAAATAGCCTATGTAACTTACTGAAAGCGTAGCTTTTTAATGGTGAAGGATTTTATTAAATCAGCGGTGTAGTTTTTGAGATATTTTAACATATATAAAAATACAAATCTTTTCTATTTATAACATTACTAGCTTTCGCCCGCGACTCCGTCCGCGTGGAATTAAAAAAAAACAAAAGTGAGTAGCCTATGTGTTCTTCAAGACTATCCTCTACATTTACACCAAATTTCATCGAAATCCGTTCAGCCGTTTGGGCTACAAACTCTAACAAACATCCATCCATTCATCCATCCATCTAAACTTTCCCATTCATAATATTAGTATGAATAGTATGATTAGTATGATATTTACGATGTTTGCGAGTAAATTTTGTTATGCGATTAATTTTGAATCACACTAGAGAAAGCATGCGGACTTTCTGATCGCAATGAAGGCTTGCCAATCAATAATGAGCTCCGCATCGCTGTACCGTTTTAATTACCGGGAACGAAGTCTCGTTTGTTTCTTACTGGAAGGAAATAATAGACTGTTGTTAACGCGTACGAAGACAAATGATAGAGGAATAAAACCTCTTTTGTTTTACTACGATATTCGTTTTAGTTATTATATTTGAACGTTTTGTCTAATTTAAAAATTGGTAAAAGATCTATCAATGTACATAGTATTAGAAAACAAATGGAATGTCGATTTCCAAGGATTGCTAAGCTGGGCGGCGTAATCGATTCCCAGAAATCGGTTTCGATTTAATTGAAGTAACGAAGACTCAGATATTGAGGTTATGTGACGTCATAGAGACTGGATACCGTCACTTAATTCGAAGTTAATCTTCACATTCGATATTTCGGAATTGTATTTAATTCCAGTTTCATAATTGGTATTGTTTTGGTCTGAATCTTTAAATATATCTCATTATCAGTCATAAGAATAGTGAAACGAATTTAAATATGTAACAGCATACTAAACAATAATGCTAAATTCCATTTAACGCGCGTCGCATATTGTATGCATACGTAGGAAAATGTTTAAATTCGTTTCAGGATTCGGCCGTCAGATTCTCCAAGTTTCTTGTCACGTAGTCGATATATTCTATAGATATTGTTAGTTTTTCTGATACTTTAATGTTAAATAGTAGATTAAAATAAAAAAAAGATATTTTTATCCGTCATTTCATTACATCATGGTTACTCAAGTTAGAAGTCGAATTTTATTGCGTGTATTTTAATATGCCAGCGATTTTAAACCGCCGCAAGCGAATTCAAAATATTGGCAGTGAATTGGTCGTGTTACTTTTTCGATTGCTCTCTCTTTGTTGCCAAATTGTGGTTAAAAAGCTTTTGTTATTAATATAAATAGTATCATTACGATATGCAAGTATTTGCGGTTCCGATAGCAAATTAAATTTAACATTTATTTTATAGATGAATTCCATCGTTTATCGTCATAAATGGCTACTTAAGAGTTCCCTTAGTAATGATGACTGAGATGACGGATGATAGAGTGCTTTGGAGGACGAAAACCTGGTGCGCCGACCCTACGGGAGTAGGATAAGGCAGGGGAGATGATGAAGCGTTCCCTTAGTAATAATTTATTATAGGTATACTAAAGGTTATCTTAAGTGACCAATCATCTCTAAGTGCGTCTGTTAATGACAATGTTAGAACTATACATAATAAAATTTTAAAATAGCATTTAATTAAGGCATTTATTCACACCTCCTTACACTAGTAAACTTTATTTAGAATCTACTTAGTATTTTCAATAGACTATTATATCTTGGTGTATTTCTTATTTCTGGTATTTCCTACTAATGGAAACGAAACAATGCTTTCACAAGTGATCCATTTATATGAAACATTGTTAGAAATGGCATTGAAACTTTTCTAGTGTTCTTTGTTGCTACAATATTTCGACGCCCCCCGCGAATAATCAGGTAATCGTAAAAGCGTAAATGTTCAGGAAAAATAAAAAACCATTTTTCTTTAATAACTGCATTAAACAACAAGTATCAGAGACTTTTTATATCGCATATGATAGCTATTTTTTTCAGCTATCTGGTTATTTCAACAAAATTTAAGTAGTTCTAAGGGCTTAGTTTTAGTGTAACTGGATGCATTTTACTATATTAGTGTAGGTGAAGCTCTGGTCAGTAATGTCACTTACGATATTGTTCGTGTAAATTTATATTTTCAAAACAGCGACAGTAAAATCGTGTTGCGCTGTTAACCGTGTAAGCCACTCGATAATGAATGTAGCTAGAAATCGTTTTCTTAATAAAATCCCGAATAAGTCTGTATAACTACTATGCTTACACCTACTTAAATAAGATTTACCCGAATAATATCGTAACAATGTTTATTGTCAAATCATATTGATATTTTTTTTACGTAAAGATCTAAAACCATACTGTTCGCTTAAAATACATTTTAAAGAATTTTTATGGAATATACGCGTAGCTTTTTATATCTTCGAAAATAAAGATGGAAAAAATCTGAAAAAAATTCACATGGTGTATTTTAACTTCTAGATGCCGAAAAACGCATAACATGAAAAACCCCGTAATAGGTCATTACCGGATTATTCGCGGGGGGCGTCGATTTGTTATTGTTCAAATGTAGGTAAACTTTTCCATTCCGATTGTAAGATTTTAAAAATAGGAAGGAATTTTCTTAACTAATAACTAGTTTACTTTGAGGATAAATGTATCAAAATTATTAAATAATTTTTATATCAGTAATTCGCTCTTGTAAGCGGCCATCTAAATTCGCCAAAATAGCGAATTGATGCTGCCCATAGACATCCGAATTTGCATATGAGTTACCTAACTTTAAACAACAAAGGGAACGCATAGAATGTGGACATTTTCTCTTCAACCAAATCCTCTGTCAATTTCCTCACAAGAACAGTGAGGGAAGGGAATGAGGACCAAATTCAGGCCTCTGACTCACACGACACATTTATTAGACTGTACCTCGATTTTTTTTTTATAATATAAGGTGGTAAACGAGTACGCGGTCACCTGAATCCACCGAAATGGAAAGCGACCGCTGCCCATAAACATCCGCAATTGCAGATGCGTTGCCTACCCTTAATTGACGGAGGAGGAGATGCACATAAAGAGGACATTTCCCCTTCCAATGCGTCTCCTCCACCGTCTGATCCACTTTTCCTTCCCATCCTGTTTGTTTCCACTTCGCTTCTGTGTTTTGTGTGGTCGTGGTATTTTACAGGTAAAGCCGATAATTCGTGACCAGATGTTGCTCTACCACTATCAAATGTTAATATCTTCATTCGTTGCTGAGCTTTGTGTGGGGTTTAAGATTGAAATTTGTTGTTTAAATAAGTTAAATGGTGCCTATAAACTTGGATTTCCTCTACCGAATCATACAAATGCATATAAACTTAAAGCATAGTAACAAGGCAAACAAACGACTGATGTGGTCGCAGTATATTCAACTGCAGTACATTCCGAACCATTTACGATGTTTGTACAATGCATTGGACATTGGAGAGACGAACGATACATGCGTTTGAATTGTAGTATTATATGCTTTGGGAAATAAATTGGATAAAAACCCTAATGTGGGAAAGAGACCATAAGCTGCTGCTAACATCAAGGAAGTGAGATTGCCATGGTTTGTCATCAAGTCATGTCATTTTGACATTTGCTATTGATAATTTGACAAATGTAAACAATAAAATAAGATTTTCATAAATTCATGCGGATCAAGCCGCACGGGAACATTAAACTAAAAAAATAAAGTCGTACAACACAAAATTGTACGCCTTGCGAGATTCTGAAATAGTTTCTAAAATGAATTTTCAGTTCAATGCACTACGTATAAAATGTACATACATTAAGATACAGAATGAATTCATTATTTCGAGTCAATGGTTTTAGTCTGGCACAAAAGCATTAATAGTACATTGTACGTAGCATAATCATAAAGTGTAGATGCATTTGAATTACATAGCACCATATAAGAGAACTTTATTAGATATTTTATGTAACTTTATTAGGATTCTATTAGATTGAATAGAATAAAACTATATTTGTCAAGTGAACTGTGAAAGTTTTCACAAAATATTTAATTTAGAAGCGAGCTAAGTGCGTTAGGACAACGCCAAATAGAGACCAGTGGTCTCTGCCTACCATTCTTGGACATGTGCGTTAACAATTTAATAAATGTATAACGAAAAGTATTACAACAATTTTACAAAATATTTTTAAACATTTTACGGTGCGAAATTGTGCATTTAAGTTAGGAAGCGGCTAGTAAAGGATAGTTTTAATAGAGAAGCCTCGAAGTAACAAAACGCAGAAAATTCCGGCTTTCCCAGTTTTAGCGAGTAATTAAAGTGAACGTCGAAGTATATTGCAGTCCGCCAGATGCTTTGAACACCAGATGGTTACTTCCTTTCAGTTCAGCTTTGTTCAAAAATATATCTAGTAAATAGTATTTGTACAAAGTATGTGTTTGTTTTATCCTGGGTTTCTGAAGTTCCCATTTTAATTTATCATTATCTAGTGATTAATTAGTGTTAAGTTGAGATAAGTATCAAAGAAGCAACACACAATTGATGTAGTTTGGAAACGCATTTCGTAAAGTTATCGAACCAAAAACACTAACGAATGCTTAAAAGTACCTGGGAAACCGGACATTAATCGTATATACTTAGTTACGATTAAAATCTAGAGACAAGATGAATCTTTGGGATGTTCTTAAAATTTTATGTTTTGATAAATCGGACAAAAAATAACATTGACTTTAAAAATCGCACTAATATTATAAATGGGAAATATTAAATGGATGTTAGAATTTGTAGCGTAAAAGCCTGAACGGATCTCGATAAAATTTGGCATAGACGAGTATAGTCTGGAAGAACACATGGGCTAGTTTTTTTTAATTCCACACAAACAGAGTTGTGGGCGAAAGCTAGTAGTTAATACATTTAAGTAACATTTTACACTTAATGTTCCGACTTATGGAACTTGTTCCAGTAGCCAGTGCACGTGTTACGTGATCGGAATATATGAAACTTATACTCTGCCGCTCGCGGAGTGTAAAATGAAGCCTTCAACTTTACAAGGAAATATAATATGACAGATCATGCTAACAGTAAAAATGGGAAAGATTATATGGATGGATGGATGCATAAAATTAATTAACTATTAATTTATCTAACTATAACAAGGAATCCATCTACCCTACCTTATCCGACTCCTGTAGCAACTCTAACACCCGTCATCTCAGTCATCACTCCCTTCTTGATCATGTCGCCTTTCACGCAATCCATCCATCTCTATCTAGGTCTACCTCTACCGGTGTACCCCTCCACATTCATAACTAACGTCCTTCTTGTTACATGCCTCCTCATAACATGCCCATACCACGCTAACCTTTTACTCCTTTCTCAACCACTAGGGCTACTCTCAAACTACCTCTAATATACTAATTTCGTATAAACTAACAAAGAATTGATATTACGTAAATCGTTGTTTACTAAAATCACTAAACAAACATAAAACACAAATAAACACATTTGAAATCGTATTTTTGTAAGCTCTTAAAACGACTAGTTTTCATCCGTTACCTGAGCTTTAAGCTCGTTTTTACACGATATAAGATGTGATCATTAGTCACAGGAGCTTTTGCTGGATAATCCGGTTTATACATTTTTTATCTCGTCTATCGGATCATTGTATGAAGACTACTATTTCTGCAGCGTTCTGTTTTGAACGAGTATTAGCAAGTTGTAATTTTATTTCAGGTTTATTCTATAATAGCTGTTGACCGCGAATTTGTCCTCGTGAAATTAAAAAATAATAAAAAAACGTAGCCTACGTTACTCAATGATAACAGCTTTTTAATAGTGTGAGTGTTTTTGAAATTACCTAGTAGTTTTAGAGTCATTTCAATACATACAAAAATACAAATCTTTCTTTTTTATAATAATAGTATAGATCATATATTTAATTATTGTATTAACATGAGCACTGCTAATAAAAATTATGAATCATCAAGTTATCACTTATGCGTGTCGTATACGCGACGTTAACGCGACGCATAGGCGTCGTATACGCGTTGCCTACAAGGAGTATCCTAACACGTGGATACTCCTTGTAGACAAATGTTAGATTGAATCACTAAAACCACGTTATCAGTTCTGAAACAGTGTTTTTTTTATATATTATCTTCATACACATAATTATTAACTTTAATTTTATTTTCACAACTTTTGATTCAATCCACATAAATGTGAATAGGTTGTGAAAATTTTCTGCATGAATAAAAGTTTATAAAACAACGTGGTCAGTTTAAAATTTTACCCACCACATAGTAGCCAGAGCAAGTAATTTATTATTCCCAACAGAAATCGAAAATACAAAGGCTAACAAAATCTATAGTCTGACTAATTTATCTGACCCAACGAGCGTTAACTTCGTTAGTTCTGACAAATGTTATGTAATACTAAGGGCCTGTCTCACCACTGGCTGAAACTGGTCGGTGCAGTCGCCGAAAAATATACGTGAGTAATAGCCGTAAATAATCATACTAATATTATAAATTCGAAAGTTTAGATGGATGGATGGATGTTTGTTAGAGTTTGTAGCCGAAACGGCTAAAGGATCTCGATGACATTTGGCATAGATGTAGAGGATAGTCTGGAAGAACACATAGACTACTTGCTTTTGTTGTTTTTTATTCCGCGCGAACGGAGTCGCGGGCGAAAGCTAGTTAGTTATAAAATGTCTCACAAAAGTTTAAATCATATAAAGTAAGTTTTATTTTGAGGCTGTAATCTAGTAATAACTCATTTAGTCTTAAAAGAATCATTATCATCAACTTGCCCTTATCCCTTACGGAGGGTCGGCACAGTATGTGCTGCTCCATACATCTCTATCAGCCGTCATATCTTAAGCATATCTTTCACACAATCCATCCATACTTTCTTCGGTCTTCCTCTACCTTTGTAGCCATCCACATTCAATCTTAACACTTTCTGGTTATTACTCTTAAAAGAATGTCCACAATATTTAACCAAATCAAGATTGATGTACCATTTCATTACGGGCTTCAGAATTCTGTTATGCATTCATAAAAATATCTGCGCCACGAATGAGCGTCTACATGTCTTCGTAAAAATGGGACACTTCATAAATTATTCATAAGAATCTTCAATGTACAGGTGTGTCAAGATGTTGTCGAATATTGAACAAGTTTTGTAAGAACAAGATTATATTTGCAAATTCTGAATATGTTTGAAAAAATGGTCAATGACTTTCATTGTAATTCAAGGTCATTACGAGCCAATTACTTACGCTAGGCGCCTGGACTATGGGCTACCACTAACATGGTCATATTCTATGTAGTTTCACATCTTTTTTACATTTTTGGTGTCCCTAAGGAAGGGGAGGAGTAATGTCCTTTCCTACGTTTCGAATGGTTACAAGATATCAATTAGATTCATACTAATATTGTAAATGTGAAAGTTTAGATGGATGGATGGATGTTTGTTAGAGTTTGTAGCCTAAACGTCTGAACGTATTTGGTATAGATGTAGAGAATAATATGGAAGAACACATAGGCTACTCACTTTTGTTTTTTTTTTAATTCCACGCGGACGGAGTCGCGGGCGAAAGCTAGTAACAAAATAATTTGCTATTTTGACTGAAATTTTTGAAAGAATAATCTTTGATACGATTTTCGTAATGTGTTTGAGAAGTTGAAAATCACGGTTATAGAAAACAGATTAAAAAGAGTTTAATTTTTATAATATCACTAGACTTTTTCATACTTAGTCCGTTAAATATTATATTATAAAAATATTTAATATGAAATGAAACAAGCACTGTAACATGTAAAGATCAAACGCCTTTGTAAAGCGCGAGGTGTCTTTCATCATAAAATGTAAATCGCGACAAATTTACATGCAATATACTCGTAACTATGACAAAGGCTTATGAAATTAACTTTCAGCTGAAAGTTCAATGTTTCACGTTGACTACAGCAATTAAGTAAATTGTATGCTTTATCTTCTATTCTATACCTATAATAAAATTGGAGTGTCTGATTGTAATATCAAAAGAAAAAATCCAGATTTCGGAAAGATGATATATTTGCGTTGATGAAAACGAAAAACGTATTTACAATTTTTTTGCCTGTCCGTCTGTCTGTCCGCAAGCCGCGTTTGTTCCGGGTAATCTCCGAAACGGCTGATCCGATATCGACGGGACTTTCACTGAAGGGTAGCTGACATGGATAGGCATATTATAGGCTACTTTTTATTTAATTTCGCTCTGTCAAAATGGGTGGTGCAAATTTGCGGTAACGAAGTTTACGGGCGACAGCTCGTTTTTAATATAAATGGCAAAGAAGCAAATGACTTACTCAATTTAAATAGCAATAACCTATTGAGTTGCAAAAGCCTTTGCAAAAAAACGACTGAAAAAGAAGATTAACTATATTATCTCTTTTATTAATGCACTGAATTGTAAATCACTCTTTTATTAGGTAAATAATGGTGAGGAAAAGACTAAACATAAGCAGTCAATTGACTAAGTAGTAGTAGTAGTAAAGTAGCTTAAGTTGATTTATGTCTTTTGTTAAACTCTTTAATATCCTTGTCTATTGTATTTGATAAATATTCTGATTTTAAATATGAAAACCAGACTGGAAACATCCCTTTAGTAAAACATTGTTCTTGGAATAAATCACGCGACAGGAAGTAATTTCGCAAGATTTCTCTGGAGATGTGTTCCTACTTTCCACGGCTTAAATATTTTTAATCATTTTTATACGTAACGTAGATTAATATCCGATAATGAAATTAACATTTTCCAATATAAATTGGCACAGCATTTACTACGTATATTTTTCCATATTATTAAATTCTTACACTTGTAGGGTAGGAACAAATGATAGATTACTGTTTACCAGAACCTTATCCGTATCAGCTTTTTTTCTATGTATTCGTTCGCATGGTATTTCTTATCGTAAGTTTCTTCTGTCTAAAACCTATACAAGTATACTTTACTATCTCAGTTTCAAGAAGGATATCAGACGACAGTGGTTTTAAAATCTACTAGCTTTCGCCCTCGATTTTGTCCGCGTGGAATAAAAATAAACAAAACTGAATATCCGATGTGTTCTTTCAGACTATCCTCTACATCTATGACAAATTTCATCAAGATCCGTTCAGTCGTTTAGACGGCACACTAACAAACATCCATCCATCGAAACATTCGCATTTATAATATTAGTAAAAAGGCTTGGTTTATGTTAATTTATTTGCATTTTCTCGTTTCAACCAAAATACAGTATTTCAATCCTATGTTATATGTTTATTACTGGAAGACACAGATGTCGTGATGTTTATCTACACTAATTAGAATTCGAGACATGTTTGAGAAGTTCTGTCTACGCCAATTGCAGACTCTACGTGACTCCATTCGATGTACTGTGCAAGTACAAATATATACAAATACAAATATATTAACTAAAAGTATAGATATTAACTAAAAATATGATACACTAGCTTTCGGACGCGACTCTGTCCGCGTGGAATAAAAAAAAGTGAGAGGTCTATTTGTTCTTCCAGAGAATTAGATTGCTCGCGATTTGTTTCATCAGAGGATATAATTTTTTGGTGTACACACAAGGCTTTATGGCCCGGTAATGAATATTTCTATTGCAGGCAGTCTCAGAACAGACTATAAACAGTTGCAGAGGAATGACACGCAAAAGAGACATGACATATATATTTTTTCTTAATGAATAAACTAACCTGTAAGATTTTAAATTATTTAACTCTTGAAGCCACTCACGTCATACTTGAATAATATTTCACTGCCACTTTTATTGGAAGAAGAGTTCATAATATTGAGATTTCAATTTGTGGCATGATCAAGAAGGGAGTGATGACTGAATGATGGATGACAGAGTTATGTGGAGGACGAAAACCGGGTGCGCCCTACGGGAGTAGACTAAGGTAGAGATGATGTTTGCTCAAGTTATATATATAATTCAATATAAATATTACGGTCATGTGAAACCAAAATAACTAACTTTATTTACGTTACCTCAGAGGATATGTTTAACTTCAGAGCGTCTCGCGAAGTCGGATATTGCATTCATGAAATTTAAATTTTAACTACACCAGCTGTGCGGCACGATAAGCTGTAACATAGTTTTGTAGCTATTTCGACATTTTGAAAAATTTACATTAATAGAAAACATACATGAATTCACTAATAGAAAAATCTACTCCATCACTATCAAATAATCAGAAGCGGTGCAATTGCTTATAATTAATTTTCTTATTTCATGGGCACGTGAGTGATTTTCAGACAGAATTGAATGTCATGTGTTTTAAATCCTAAGTAGCGCCATCTAGTTTTTGTTGAAGGCAACTTATTACCACTTTGCCTTAATTAGCACAATATGCCAATAAAAGTATTTTTTCAATCTCATTAATTTTTAATAGAAATAAATAAAACAGATATGAACGTTTTTCTAACATTTAATCCATTGAGGTTTGATAGCTCATTAGTTCAGAGTACAGCTATTTATTTTAAATGAGAAATCTTAATTGATCTCTTTGTTACAGAATAAAATTATTTAGAGTTGCTTTTGAATATATCTTCTTTGAAATATTTCGTTGTTGTACATCAACAACAGATAACAAAAGACTATTAAAATTGTTTTTAAGCATCTCATTTAAACTTATACAATGGAAAGATCATATTTTGATTTTCAATTAGTTTAGACTCGTAAAGAATTTGAATGCAGTTTGTGTTCTTTTTAGATATTAAATAATAAATACTAACGTTATAAAGAGGAAAGATTCGTATTTTTGGTTTTTCGTATGTAGATAACTTAAAAACTTTTTAAAAATTCTTTCACCATTAAAAACTATATACGTTATTAGTGAGTAACATAGGCTATATATTTTTTTAATTTACAGCTAGTATATTTACAGCTACGAATTAAATATTTGTAGTAATATTCTTTATTTACTCGTATACCAAATTGTTAATATCAATTTCTATTGTAATATCCTCCGAGAATACTATAAACTAGAAATTACGAATTGTTCATTCCTGCATAATTTTGGAATTAGTCGGAATGTAATTACCGGATCTCGGATCGCAAAACAAACATCATATCGTTACAAGTACAAAGCATGTTCATATTCTGCAGAACGAAATTATTAAAATAACGCAATTGTATCGCAAATACGAGTAGAAACGAACGAATATTAGAAACATTTTTAATAACAAACATGCTTGAATTACTTACTACTTTAGAAAATAAACGGCTGAATTTAAACGTCTTTTTTTTTTATAATATAAGGTGGCAAAAGTCAACCAACCCGCATTGTGCCAGCGTGGTTGACTATGGCCTAGTCACCCTAATTTAGGGTAGGCTCCGAGCCCCTCGGTGGGGACGTATAGTGAGCTGGTGATGATGAAGGTGGCAAACGAGCAAGTGGCCACCTGAATCCACCGAAATGGAAAGCGACCGCTGCCCATAAACATCTGCAATTGGAGATGCGTTGCCTACCCTTAATTGACGGAGGAGGAGACGCACATAAAGAGGACATTTCCCCTTCCTATGCGTCTCCTCCACCGTCAAATCCACTTTTCTTTCCCATCCTTTCCTCTTAAGAAAAGATTGGAAAGGGAAAGGGACTAAAATTAGGCCTCCGGCACCACACTCATCAGACGAAACGCGGAATTGCTTCCACTTCACGCCTGTTTTCTGTGTGGTCGTGGTATATCACCGGGCGAGCCGGCCCATTCGTGCGAAGATGTTAAAGCGGACTCTACCACTGTTAAATAGGCTATCAGCTGCTTGTTTGTCCTCTTCTATAAAAAACCACGGCAAATAAGTTAGTACGACTAATGGTAGACTAGTTTCGACTGCTATTAAACACGTATTGAAGCTTGTCTCTGTTATGCGTCACTGCAGTTAAAACCGTAAAGTTAATTAAAAAGAAACATAAAAATTCAAAATGCATTTGTTACTATTCCAAGTGGTAAGAAGAACAATGTAGAACTTTATAAATTAACCTCGTAGGTCTAACTTGGAAGTTAGATAAATTAAGCTAAAACACGAAGTATTATACTGTAGCAAAAGTTTGAAAGACTTGGCACAAAATAAAGCAGGTAAGTTAGGAAGATATAACACTGTTTGCATTTTATTACGTTACTCATTATCATAAAGAAATTGCATTTTATAATGCATTTCAAGTAAACGTGTGAATTAAGCCACGTTATGACGTCATAGCTGACAAATTTAGAATAGAATCTGTAAAAAGAGCATGTTTAAAAAGGTTTATTTTTTAATTTAGATGCTCAAATAAGATCGATACCTTCATAATCGTTCTAGCTGTTCACAGGTCAGAATAGAAAGGAGATCATAAGTTTTTACCGCTCTTAACGGCGAGCCTGCACTATTCGAAAGCAGATAATATTTTCCTTTACCTCCAATTATGCTTCCAAAGTTCGCGGATTCCCGTCGGTTATCTTAAGGACATTGGGGGTCAACCACACTTTGAGAATCACTGGTTTACATCTCAACCCCACTACAGTCATACATGTATTAACACAGATTGTCATCTGTTTTTTAAAAGACAGATAAAAGGGTTATCAATACGTATTAAAATAACATTCAGTGTCGTGAAGTCCTACGGTGTAGTTGACCAGGGACAAGGACATCTAAAGATGGATGTTGATCATTACTTCAGACCCGTATCCGTATGGAAACGAATACAGTGTACTGTTCAAATTAATTTAACCCTCGTTTCATTCTTGAAATGGGTAAACCACAGGTTTCTTATTTGTTCATTACTAGCTTTCACCCGTGTCTCCGTCTACATGAAATAAAAAAGTGTGTATGTGTTCTTTCTGACTATACTCCTATGCCAAATTTTATGGAAATCCATTCAGCTGTTTAAGCTACAAACTCCAACAAACATCCATCCATCCATCTCAACTTTCACATTTATAATCTTACTAATAGTCGAGTTGTAGATATAGTCTGGAAGAATACATAGGCTACTCACTTTTGTTTTATTTTAAATCCACGCGTTCGGAGTCGCGGGCGAAAGCTAGTATGAAATAATTTTAGTACTAACACTTTGTGAACTTTATCACACTGTTAGTTATTAAATGGTTACATAAACTGTCCCTTAGTGCAGATTTTTCATGCAAAGTCTGCACTACACTTTATTACACTTTAAAAAGACTATGGGTATGACGAAAATAATGTTTTATGTGAGTACTAACAAATATAGTATTAGGGCCTGACCCACAATTCCTGCAAATTGTCAGATAACAATCCAACGTGTAAAATATGTGATGGAAGCGTCGGATTTTGGTACTCTATCTGACAGTCACTTCACTTTTAAGCTATCTGAGCCTCTATCAGCCAGTGGTGGGACTGGCTCTAAGTCTTTTAAAATGCATCGTAAATAAACCAATTTAATTTGAGTTGTTTTAATAAAATTGTCTACCACAAAACGACTTAATATTTTCAATTACAGAATAATTACCTTTTTAGCGGTGAAAGAATTAAAATCGGCCCAGTAGTTTTTGAGTTATTTCAATATATACAAGAATACACAAACAAAATACACTAAAAACAAAATCTTCTCAAAAAACATTACACTTTAAAAAGACTATGGATATGACGAAAATAATGTTTTATGTGAGTACTAACAAATATAGTATTAGGGCCTGACCCACAATTTTTTTTTTTTTTTTTTTTTTTTTTTTTTTTTTTTTTTTTTTTTTTTTTTTTTTTTTTTTTTTTTTTTTTTTTTTTTTTTTTTTTTTTTTTTTTTTTTTTTTTTTTTTTTTTTTTTTTTTTTTTTTTTTTTTTTTTTTTTTTTTTTTTTTTTTTTTTTTTTTTTTTTTTTTTTTTTTTTTTTTTTTTTTTTTTTTTTTTTTTTTTTTTTTTTTTTTTTTTTTTTTTTTTTTTTTTTTTTTTTTTTTTTTTTTTTTTTTTTTTTTTTTTTTTTTTTTTTTTTTTTTTTTTTTTTTTTTTTTTTTTTTTTTTTTTTTTTTTTTTTTTTTTTTTTTTTTTTTTTTTTTTTTTTTTTTTTTTTTTTTTTTTTTTTTTTTTTTTTTTTTTTTTTTTTTTTTTTTTTTTTTTTTTTTTTTTTTTTTTTTTTTTTTTTTTTTTTTTTTTTTTTTTTTTTTTTTTTTTTTTTTTTTTTTTTTTTTTTTTTTTTTTTTTTTTTTTTTTTTTTTTTTTTTTTTTTTTTTTTTTTTTTTTTTTTTTTTTTTTTTTTTTTTTTTTTTTTTTTTTTTTTTTTTTTTTTTTTTTTTTTTTTTTTTTTTTTTTTTTTTTTTTTTTTTTTTTTTTTTTTTTTTTTTTTTTTTTTTTTTTTTTTTTTTTTTTTTTTTTTTTTTTTTTTTTTTTTTTTTTTTTTTTTTTTTTTTTTTTTTTTTTTTTTTTTTTTTTTTTTTTTTTTTTTTTTTTTTTTTTTTTTTTTTTTTTTTTTTTTTTTTTTTTTTTTTTTTTTTTTTTTTTTTTTTTTTTTTTTTTTTTTTTTTTTTTTTTTTTTTTTTTTTTTTTTTTTTTTTTTTTTTTTTTTTTTTTTTTTTTTTTTTTTTTTTTTTTTTTTTTTTTTTTTTTTTTTTTTTTTTTTTTTTTTTTTTTTTTTTTTTTTTTTTTTTTTTTTTTTTTTTTTTTTTTTTTTTTTTTTTTTTTTTTTTTTTTTTTTTTTTTTTTTTTTTTTTTTTTTTTTTTTTTTTTTTTTTTTTTTTTTTTTTTTTTTTTTTTTTTTTTTTTTTTTTTTTTTTTTTTTTTTTTTTTTTTTTTTTTTTTTTTTTTTTTTTTTTTTTTTTTTTTTTTTTTTTTTTTTTTTTTTTTTTTTTTTTTTTTTTTTTTTTTTTTTTTTTTTGTTTTTATTAAAATCCACGCGTTCGGAGTCGCGGGCGAAAGCTAGTATGAAATAATTTTAGTACTAACACTTTGTGAACTTTATCACACTGTTAGTTATTAAATGGTTACATAAACTGTCCCTTAGTGCAGATTTTTCATGCAAAGTCTGCACTACACTTTATTACACTTTAAAAAGACTATGGGTATGACGAAAATAATGTTTTATGTGAGTACTAACAAATATAGTATTAGGGCCTGACCCACAATTCCTGCAAATTGTCAGATAACAATCCAACGTGTAAAATATGTGATGGAAGCGTCGGATTTTGGTACTCTATCTGACAGTCACTTCACTTTTAAGCTATCTGAGCCTCTATCAGCCAATGGTGGGACTGGCCCTAAGTCTTTTAAAATGCATCGTAAATAAACCAATTTAATTTGAGTTGTTTTAATAAAATTGTCTACCACAAAACGACTTAATATTTTCAATTACAGAATAATTAAAAGGGATTTACATCTTTCATTGTCCGAAAAAGTTATTGGAGCGAACATTCGCAAATTAAACTACAAACGCCGCAATGGGCCTCAAATTAATTTCAAATTATGTTCGACAATTTATTTTGATAAGGATCCATACCGATCACGAGTATAGCGTTGAAAGTGGGGTATAGATTTTGATCGAAATTTTAATGAAAAAAGTGGTTATTGTGCGACAACCTTAATAGATAGATATATGCTATCGCGGACTTTTATTTAGCAAATTTAAAGGGCTACAATTCTTCCACACATAATTTTTGTGTAAGTCTTATAGTTTAGGCTACGGAAGCATAGAAAGCAAAAAAGACACCAAATTTCGTCACGCAATTTTGAGCTAAACTATTTAACTAGGCCGTAGTCTTTGACTCCAAAAATCAAACAAAAAAATGGGACCCACCTGCAAGCACTACCTCTCGGATAAAAAAAGAATTTTCAAAATCGGTCTACCAGGGGCGGAGTTATGCCGTAACACACATAAAAAAAAAAAAAACATACGGAACGAATTAAGTACCCCTCCTCTTTTGTTGGGAAGTCCGGGGTCAAAAAATGAAATCTTTACTCTTTATAATATTAGTATAGATAAATATATCTCATGTTACTTAATGATATGGCAAAAGTATTTGATAATTGGTTTAGTAGTTTTAGAGCAGGCGCACACCTTTGACTAAACTATCGCACAACTGTTTTGCGATTGTCGTTGTTTCGCACCAATTCATCAATATATAGAAGAATATATAGAATATAGAATCAAAGCGAGACTAATCAGTTGTGCGATAGTTTAGTCAAAGGTGTGTGCGCGCTCAGAGTTTATTTGTCATACAAAAATATTAATCTTCTATCTTTATAATTTTAGTATAAATAACAAAATGTAAAAGTTAAATGTAAAATTGACATGTTATAGTATTCGTTTCTTTTTTTCTATTAAAATAAATCAAACGTGCATAGAGTCCAAATGAAAACAACAATTATCATAAATCAACAAAGAGACAGCTGGAAAGCGGTATGCAAGCACATAATTTATTAAAGTTATGCTACAATTTTGTATTTAGAAGCTTATACATAGTGTCATCTAGTTCAGTTTTCTATAACGACAGATTATATCTATTAATAATTTTATATTGGATTTGTAATTTAGTTTTAAACAAGTTTCGTATTAAAGTCGCAAAATATGTCAATTAAAGTTTTAATCTAATCATACTTTTCGAGGGTGAATCAAAAATTCTTGGAATCAATATTAAAAAATGCAAAGATTTAAATAATAATATTTTATTTTTCTACATAATCTCCCTCCAATGCAATGCATTTAGAATAACGCGTTTCTAACTTCCTTATTCCTTGTGAAAAAAATGATTTTCTTGACTCTCGAAAAAGTCCTCTACGGCAGCTATAACCGCGTCATTATCGTGAAATTTTGTTCCACGAATTTCCTCTTTTAATTTTGGAAATAAGTGAAAATCACTTGGGGCTAAGTCCGGAGAATATGGTGGGTGGTCAAGGAGATTGAAGCCAGCTCAGCGGATTGCGTTGAGCGCAACTTCCGATCGATGAGCAGGAGCTTTATCTTGAAGGAACAACACGCCCAACGATAGTTTTCCACGACGTTTTTCTTTAATCGCTTCACGCACTTCCGGGATTAAATTTGCATAATAGGGTCCAGTAATCGTCTGGCCTTTTGGCATGTAATCAATAAAAAGGATTCCTTCACTATCCCAGAACACAGAGGCCATAACTTTGCCAGCGGTAGGAGCAACTCGAAATTTCTTGATGGATGGAGAGGATGGCCGTTTCCAAGACATGCTTTGTCTTTTAGTTTCAGGATCAAAATGGTGGACCCATGTTTCATCCATGGTGACAAGACGACGGCAAAAATTATCCGAATCACGCTGGAACATTTCGAGATTACGCTTGGAAATTTCCAAACGTCGCTTTTTGTTTTCGTCGGTTAACATTCGTGGCACCCATCTTGCAGACACTTTTTTGAACCCCAGTGAATCAATTAAAATGGATTGAACGCTACCAAAAGATATCTTTAGGATCTCAGCTATATGTTTTATAGTCATTCTTCTGTCTTCCAAAACCAGATTCTCAACCTTTTTGACATTTTCTTCTGTAACGGAGGTTGAAGGCCGCCCAGAACGCGGGTCATCTTTACAGCTTGATCTACCTCTTTTAAATTCAGCCACCCAGTACGCAACCGTAGAATAGGGTACAGCATCACCCCCTAATGTCTGCTGAATATCCAAAAAAAATTCCTTCGTAGACATTTTTTTCAAACTGAGATATTTTATCACCGCACGTAACTCACTTTTATCCATAATTTTGACTTTTTAGCAAGTCGTTGCACAAAAAAATTTATTACATGCGAACGAACTGACAAAAACAAGTGACAGTGTGCATAAATATAGTGTGATAGACACTCTTTAATTTGAATATCGAACTTGATCCAAAAAGGTTTCATATATATGCACTTCTAAGAACTTTTTGATTCACCCTAGTATGAACTCAAAAAGGTGAGGCGACCGCCGAGTTAAAATATTGCAGATAGCGTCAGTACCTCAGGAGTTAGCAATTGACTTATAAGCACTTAATATCCGCAGGTCCTGGATTCGAAACCCGCCGTACCAATATAAATTTCGAATTTCATGCGTACAACTGACGTTATACTCAAGGAAAACATGGTGATGCATCCACATTCAGAGAAAAACAAAGTGATGTGTGAAGTCAATCCGTTATTGGCCAGCATAGTTGACTATGACATAGTCGTTAACTTAGTAGGCTTCGAGCTCCTCAGTGGGAGCGTAAAGTGACTTGATGCAGAATTGTTGCCTTAAGCATTTAGTCATTCCAAAACAATGTTGGCGGAAGACTGCATTCTGTGAAATGTCTATGTTCAGCAGTGGGCAGATAAAGGCTGATGGCTAAACCAATTTTGCTCTTATCACATGCCTAAATAATTATTTCTTGTTATGTAACAAACGAAATTTACACAATACTGTAATAGAAAGAGTAAATATTTTCCCTCTTATTAGTTTTG
Organism: Papilio protenor; assembly: GCA_029286645.1. NCBI lineage: Eukaryota > Metazoa > Arthropoda > Insecta > Lepidoptera > Papilionidae > Papilio > Papilio protenor. Next base: position 6,847,490 of record JAGSMZ010000007.1, on the reverse strand, counting down.
GCAACACGCAGCAATGGTATGAAACTCGGTCGACGTAATTTAAACCGCAAAGTTTAATTCGTTCATTAACTCGTACGTATTTCGATGCCAAAAATGTAATAAAATGCATACGATCCCAATGCATAGAACAATAATACAACTCTCTTATCTATCTATACTAATATTATAAAGAGGAAACATTTGTGTTTTTGTATTTCTGTATGTATTGAAATAACTTAAAAACTACTGGGCCGATTTTAAAAATTCTTTCACCGTTAGAAAGGTAATTTATCTGTGAGTAACATAGGCTATATTTTTTAATTTCACGCGGGCGAAGTCGCGAGCAACAGCTAGTTTTTTTATATAGTTACTTTTTAATAAATAGAAAAATAGAACCATGGTTGTAAGTTACGTATGATCTAATTCGATGTAATTTTTAGATCTATTTTACATTTTTTTACTTTTCTAAATAAGGGTGGGGAGTTGTCCCTACCCCGCAGTTTTTAGTAACCCCATGCATACAACAATGTAATTATTTGCATTTAAATGCTAGCATTAACCCTTAATTCGATAGTATCCAGTGTGACAAACTAATTTATAATATTTATTTTAGTATTGCTCTGGTATTTACTTTATATTCAAAAACTGACTTCACTAAAAATCATTTTTTGCTACAAAAAACTCCGTTGAGTTAAAGGTGCATATTTTTTGACTTAACTTTGCGCAATTACACAGAAATAAAAAAAATAGCACATAAATATGTGATAATTCATCGTTTTCACTATTGATCAGTTTCACGTTGTAATACTTCACTAAACGTCTATTGAACTAGACATTACTAATAGCTGGGTTGCCGCGAGCGTGCGGCAGCTTGCGGGCTTTGTCTGCAAATCCTACGTAATGAACTTTGAACAAGCGTGCCTCCGCACTCCGGGAGCATTATAAAGAATATTGCAAAGCTAAATAAACTGTTGTTTGTGTAAGTCAATGCTTCGATAATTCAGTACGTAATTTAGTGTACACTAAGGAGCATTAATATTAATACGTTTACAATACTTTATAAATTTGTAAATGCCTTCGGTTTTGTAGTGTATTTTTTCAGCTTTTCTATACAAATACCGCATAATGTTTACCTCTAAAAATTCTGTAGAGGTCGCTTTTAGAAACAATATTAAAATAAATAACCAATTAACATAATAAATTACAGTTTTTATTATTAAATAACTATTTGATGAACGTTATAATGGATACATGTTAATAGAATGATTAGATTTTAAATATTGCATTAGAGTGCGCACACATTTGATTAAACTATCGTACAACTGTTTAGTCGCACTTTGATTCCTATGAGCTTATAAGCAGATGCGCACACTACGATTTTTAGTTGTGCAACTAAACAGTTGAATTGGCTGCGAAACAACCGACAATCGCACAATAGTTGTGCGATAGTTTAGTCAGTGTGCGCGCGCTCTAAGTGTACAAAGTATCTTGAGGTAACTGAGCATTTGCAGGCGAACATCGTCTTCATCATAAAATGCAAATTGAGGTGAATTTACATGCAATATTCTCGCAAATTACAGCCGTAATCTATATGACACTGTTTAATATAATAGATGCAGTTTAAACACCAGTTAGCTGTAACACAGATGACTTTCTAATAGCCTATCAGTTACTCGCTTTTGCACGCGAGTTCGTCTGTCCGAAAAAAAAAATAGACGATAAAAATACCTAATTTAAAAATGAAAAAAATATTTTTCTTATTTAAATATTAGTTATTGCAAACTTATACTTTAATTTAGTTAAGTAATAAAATTTCAGAGCATAAGTATTATTATTTTTTTAAGACCTTGCAGACGAAGTCGTGGGCAACAGCTAGTAGTATTATAAAATTATTTTAATCAGCTTTACTTTTGCAGAACATCATACATGTTAAACTAGTGATTTGTTACTAAAATTTAGTAAAATTATTACGCATTAAATATCTATTTGGGTCATAAATAATTACGACAATCACTAATACTTCCGGACAATTAAACATAGAGCTTGCAATGCGAGAATTATTAGTGGCCTTTGTTAAAATTATTGGATGGCCGGCTTGTTTCCAGTTGCCGGTTTTAGTTTTCTCTTTATTAACAAATTATAGCTTGAAATAAATACTAGTTTTATATCATTTTATTTCACATTTTACACGGTTATTGGCGATTTAGCGACGTTCATAAAATTTTGTGAATAGATTAATGATAAACTTTTAGTGAAGAAATTCGTTATAGAAGTTTAGTTTCCCGCAAGTTTTCATGTAAAGTTGTACCATTTTTTAAGTTATAAACACTAGCCTACGTAAGCCAATAAATTAAAATTGGCCTCTATTTTTGTTACATATTAAAAAAAATACCACATGTCAGTTTTTAAATATAAAAAATTATCAAAGACAACTGGAAGGAATGAATTACATTTAGAATACACAAAGAATTATCAAATTCAATCAACTAGGGACGAAATTACGTAGCAACACTTAAAAACGTACAGACGAATTCAGAACCATCTCCTTTTTGGAAGTCAGTTAAAAACAGCGGTTTTGATAAAGTAAGTTAATACATACGAGTAGATTATGTTTGCAGACACAGGGCAGTTAAAATTCTAAATTAGAGTGGGCGCACACCTTTGACTCTTCAACTGTTTAGTTGCACAACTAAAAATCAAGTAGTGTGAGCACCACCATATAAGCTCATAGGCTACAAAGTGCGACTAAACATTTGTGCGATTATTTAGTCAAAGGTGTGCGCTCTCTTAAAGTAGTTTATGCTACTTGTTTAGTTAGTTTTTATTTTCAGATTCTAGATATAAAAAGAAAACTAAATTGAAGAATACAGAGATATCAAAACACACATATAACAATTCGATATACAGAAAAGGTTATTTTTATTCGCCAGCCATAAAACAGTAGCAACTGTGTCCAGCAGTGTGGAGTTTACGACGCGCAACTTGCGGCCCGTTGCCTAAATCACGAATGTTATTTCACCTAACCTTTGACTTATTTAAAAAAAGTGTTTTAGTATTTGTACCGGTATAAATAATAAATAAAATAAATAAATAAACACTATTTATTGACCAAAAAATCACAAGAAAGAAAAACAAAATTTACAGAACATATTAATGAGACAAAAACAAAAAAAAAAAATTCTTGGCCAAAAGGAGAAGGCTCAGCAGATGCGGTCTCCAGTTTATCATTGAAGGCCGCGCTGGTTTTCAGCCTCCCTTAACTATAATACTAGTACATGGTTCAGTTTATGATGCAGGGGCAGTTGATATATAAGGCAAATTGAACGTAATATTTCCAACGATGTTAAAATACATTTTTTTTATACAAAAAAAGTGGCAAACGAGCAAGCGGCCACCTAAATCCGCCAAAATGGCGAAGCGACCGATGCCCGTAACATCCGCAATTGCAATTGCGTTGCCTACCCTAAATCGACGGAGGAGGAGACGCACATAAATCCTCTTTACTAATATTACTAACTAATATTTACTTACTAATATTTCCCCTTTCTATGCGTCTCCTCCACTTTCCCATACAATCCTTCTCTTATAAGAAAAAGGTGGGACGGGAAAGGGACTAAAATTGGACCTCCGGCACCACACTCATCAGCCGGAACGCGGAATTGCTCCCACTTCTTCTGTGTGGTCGTGGTATTACACCGGGCGAGCCGGCCCATTCATGCGAAGATGTTAAAGCGGGCTCTACCACTGTAAAAATACATGTGTCATTTAAAAGTAGAGACATTTAAAACGCAACATGTAAGCACTAAAAAGTAGACAATATTAATTAATCAACAATTATAATAACAATAATCTAAATATATTACGCTTCTCTGCAAAACGGAAAAAACGTACAACACATATATACATAGTTTGTCTAAAAGCGGGCGCACATCTTTGACTAAACTATCGCACAACCCGTTTGCGGTTGTCGATTGTCAATTGTTTCGCAGCCCTTTCAAATATTTAGTTGCACAACTAAAAATCGAGTACCGTGCGCACCTCCTCATAGGAACTCATAGGAATCAAAGCGCAACTATACAGTTTAGTCAAAGGTGTTCGCATGCTCTAAAATTGGTCGTAGACAAAACATTCAGAGTAGTTTTGTGATGTTGCAGCAATAAAGGCCACCCTTAGCTTGTATTTACTTTGAGAAATATCCACTAAAACTTTAAAAGTGAACTCGGATAGAGTTTTTCATTTAACTTAGGTAGTTTTTTTACAATTAGCAATACCTTACCCTTGAATATAAGACAAAGAATAAGTAATTTAAGTTTTTAAACAATAGCCCTACGAAGAAAATATTATTTCCGAAAGCGGTTCATTCAAGCAAACAAACTGAGAAATGGCATTAAAACTTTTCTAGTCAAAATCCTCTGCCTCCAGTTTAAGTAAACGACTAACTTTACAAGGCGTCATTCACAGAAATAACAAACCTGTAAAGTTTCCTTATTGTTAGAGTAAAACCTTGGACTTTTAAACGGTTTTAACACCAAATACGTTGGTTTATCTCGTCCAAGATTGTCACCGACTGTTGGTGATGAACAAGTTAGTTTAAAAAGTTGACTCAACTATAATTTCTTCAACAGAATGCCTCTATCTACACTTTTCTACTAGACATTTAAATATCCAAGTAACATTTATAACTTAAGTTATAGCCAACTGCCTTAAACTGGAAATTCTTAAACATTTTGACGTCTGACAGAGTAAGCGCTTACGAAGTGTTTGATGTTTGTTTCAGAATTTGGCTGATAATAACACAAGACTAGAGATGACAACTATAGACATGACTCTTGTCTTAAATTATTTAAACTTTCGTGAGACATTTTTATTACTAATTATTTTACGGCTCTTACTCACGTTTACTTTTTCTTCGGTGACGGCACCGACCAGTTTTTTTTTTATGATTTTTAAAAACAGTGCTTGACCACGATTCCACCTCTAGTTAAGTGGTAAGTTTAAACATAAGTTTCGGACCCTGCGGGGGTCTTTCTTCACTCTCTCTCTTCGGGACTCTTGTCTTCACAAAAAAAATTCCAAGATACGTGTCTTGTCGAACTTTTTTGACATCGCAGGCTATTTTCTAGTTTCACTTATGTTCAGGTCAGCTAAGTTTTTAGTTGTCAATTCTGGTTTGTTATTTTCTGCTAGTTAGATTTTATATAGTTTCTAATTGAAATTATAACAGCGGCTTTCTCACCGGACCCACCTTGACAATGTTACATTGTCTTGAACATCAGTTAATGACGTTATAATGTTTATTCTCGTCAGTCTTCAGCTTGATAATAATAGCTTAGTACAAATAGTAACAGGAACTGTATTAAACCGCAAATCTCCGACGTTCCCCGCAAACCGCGACCCATCTCGCGAACTAACACAATAAGGTACTTGCAATCGATTATACTAGCGCATTAGTATATTTAGAGGATATATACTTACATATTTTTTATACATTATAAGGTTGCAAACTAGTAAGCGGCTACCTGAATCCGTCGAAATGGCGAAGCGACTGCTGTCCATAGACATCCTAAATGCAGATGCGTAGTCTACCCTTAATCGACGGAGAAGAATACGCACATAAAGAGGATATTTCCCCGTCCTATGCGTCTCCTCCACCGTCAAATCGACTTTCCCTCCTCATCCTTTCCTATTAAGAAAAGGATGGAAAGAGAATAGGACTAAAATTTAAACCATCGACCTTCTGTTTGGTCTCAAGCAACATTATACTAATATTATAAAGTAAAAAATAAAGGATTTGATTGCTTGCATTGAATAAGCTTCGATATTACTGATCTGATTTCAAAAATTCTTTCGCCATTAGATCAAATTATCACTGAGTTGCATAGGTTATATTTTACATCAATGGGAAGGGTATGGTATGACAGAAAATATATGAGATGTATTTTATTTGCTTCAGGGGAAGCTGGGAAGGATCGCTAGTTATGTATAAGACAATTATTCAGGATCAAACTTTATTAGTTGTATATCTTCACATTTTGTCACGTGATACGTGGTCTATTTAGAAGCCATGCTTCCCTAGTTCATGATTTCTACCAATACGTTATTCCATTTTATCATCAGTACGTTATTTCTCGTCATCATTGATAGCACTAGCGGACGCAAAAGGATGAAAATGTTGTCCATGCTTTTAAAGCAGTTGCAACGGAAAAGGGAACTTAAATCACTTTTCATTAAAATCCAAGCTAAAGTAAAGGAGAGTGAACGAGTGCGCACTTCGTTTTCATTAACTATAAGAACGGTACACTTATTTTTACCGTGTTGCGGCAAGAATTCCCCGCTGAGGTGATTTTATCCCAACTTTCTTACGTTACATCTCATCCTAAGTATTTTAAGCGGATGAGGTATAAAATGTTTTATATTTACATGCAATTTATTACGTTAAGAATCAGAGAAACGGGCAATAGGAAAAAAATAAATGGGTGGTTAAATCATTTTTTATTTTCAATTTTGAATACTTATATGCAGTTTTGCGTGACGGAGGCTTAATTTTAACCTCTTTATCTGACTATCCTTAACTTATAAGGAAGGGAAAGTGTATTTGACGGAGAATAGGACACATAGGAAAAGGAATATCCTCTTTCTGTGTGTCTTCTCCGTAGCATAAAGGTCACACTAATATTACTAATATTATAAATGCGAAAGTTTAGATTGGATGGATATTTGTTAGAGTTTGTAGCCTAAACGGCTGAACGGATGTAGAAGACTGGAAGAACACATAGGCTACTTACTTTTGTTGTTTTTTTAATTCCGCGCGGACGGAGTCGCGGGCAATAGCTAGTTTAAAGTAAAATCAAGCTACAAACAAAATGAAACGAGAATACGAATACGAGCAAATGCTTTATGTATTCACTTAAAAAATGGTCATGCAAATAGAAAAAAATATGACGCGCCCGACATTTTATAAAAAGTGTACTCAATGATTTTTTATTCGTTGGCGGCTGGAAGAGGAGCGCTTCAATAAACTTACCGCAACTAAAATATAATCGGAATAAAAACAAACTCAACTGCAGCAAAATGTATGACTTTGCCAATTCAATATGAAATTGTCGTGTTAAAATGTGAAGTGTTTAACTCTTTTATTCACTTTAAGGATTTCGTTATAAATATAAATTGTAATTGTTTATAAAAGCGGTTTTTTAATGTTTTTTTCGCAGCGTTTTATGGTCTAGAATGTTTTGTTTTAGATTTACAATGCTTCAATTCGAAAGTTTTTTTTTCAAAAAAATCGTTAGCACGAGTTAAAATGATGTTGTCCATCCGAAAATTTTGCAATGGCCAAGAAAATGAGGACTAATTAAAACATAGGCTAAAATCAAGGCTATTCATTTCTACTTAAGTAATACATTCTAATCTTACTAATATTATAAATGCGAAAGTTTAAATGGATGGATGTTTGTTGGATATAGCCTAAAACATAAAACTCGATGAAATGTGTCAAAGATGTAGAGTCTGGAAGAACACATAAGCTACTTACTTTTGTTTTTTAAGTCCACACGTACCGAGTCCTGATCTAAAGTTAGTAATTGTCATCTATACTAATATTATAAAGAGGAAATATTAGGCTTTTTGTATTTTTGAAATAACTCAAAAACTACTGGGCCGATTTCAAAAATTCTTTCACCGTTAAAAATCTACGTTATCAGGAGTAACATAGGCTGTATTTTTTAATTTCACGCGGGCATATTCGCGAGCACCAGCTAGCTATAAATAGTTATTAAGCACTTGAAAATGCTATATTTGGTTTATAAAACAGAAAAAGAACAACTGTCAGTCGTCATTTCAAACGTCCCTGTACACTATAGTGCAACAATTTGCACTATTCACTTTTCTAATTGGTTGTGTGATCGATGGACGATTGCACAGCGGGCAAGTGTACACTTTCAATGGATTTTCAATGAAATTCGCTTACTACGATTTTTCGAAATCTTCTCTAGAATTCTCGATTGAATTACTAATATACTTTGATGTGTTTACCGAAATTGTTAATATAATTTTTGGAATTAAAATAAACACTAATGTACACTCTAAATAAAAGTTACCTATTTGTATCATAGAATACAAATAAATATATTTCTCTGTAAATGAGGCATTTTAAGTTGTTTCTCGGTATTGTGGACATTTTTTCAAAAATACTGTTCAATTAAAATTTGTCTAAATTATTTTATAAATATAAATCTGTATATAATTTAACTATATTAAGGACATTTTTGTTCGTTAAAAGCAATTAGTGTAGCGGTTACTGTTAGTGGCACTTTGAAATTTCACTAATTATATGACCGAGACTGCATTAAATGACTGACAATTTTATTTTCTTTTATTAAAGAATTTGGTTTCAATTAATTTACACGAAATATATACACAATACTTTTTTTTCTATAGTGTAAAATTTAGAGAAAAAAGAGCAAAAAATTATGTTTACAAAAAAAAATATTGTTACACATTTGATATTCATTTAGGGGTACAAAAGCTACGTTTAGTTAATGGTAATTTTTGTTTTAGTTTTTAAACTAAGCACACCGAATTGTAGTACATTTATTAACCTACAATTCGGTATGCTTAGCTTAAAAAATCAAAATAAAAGTTGATTGGGGAGTATTTGCTTGTGTATGCTTAAATTATTATATATTTAAAAAAATATACAAAGCAAATGTTCAATCATTTGATTGTCTTGGGTTTTATTTTAATATGCAACATTCGCTCGAGGCAATGGACATCTGTCAGTGGCATTAAATAAATTATGTGACCGCGAGCAGCGAGCCAGCCTCTACCATATATGTGTAGGGGAAATAGTATATAGGAGTATGTACATATATGAGGGTTTATGGGTACCAGTTACATCATTACTTTCATATTAGTACAAAAATATTCTAATCTCTGTTTTTATATACAGGATGTGAGTGATAGAAAGGTATTTAAATAAAAATACATTTATTGACTAAAAACTTTCGCCCGCGAAAAAACTAAACTTTCAGACTCCGTGAAAAAAAAAACTTAATTAGTACTATATCTATACGAAGTTTTATCGAGATCCGTTAAGCCGTTCCGAAGATTTATAGTGAAAACATCCATCCATCCATCTAAACTTTTGCATTTTCGCATTGCGCATGGAGTGGATGCCTTAAGGCGCGGTTCTGCCGAATTGCGCATCTTTGGAAGCTGAGAACAGGATTTGTACAAAGATTTGATTCGTGATATTTTAGTATATGTAACTTCAGTCCTTTAACTAAAGTCTCGTGGAACAGAATCACGATTGGACAAACTTTTCTCGATAGATAATTTTTTTGAAAATGTGCCTAATTCTGTAAAAATCACCATATATCTGCAATAATCGAGTTGACTTATCTGGCCGCTCTACTAAAGAAAGCATTTCCACTAAACTTGGTCTAATGTTTACCAAATCAGCACAAATACCTTCTTACATAACGGCAGGTCCCTAATTTATACCTATCTCGTTCCATTCTGTTTGCAAGAATATTTAAATTTAGATTCACTTAAAATAATACCGAACCATTTAGAAAGCTTCGCAGAAAGCATTCAACAGTTAAATAGCGAACATAATTTTGATGTAAGATAAGTAAAGGAGCCCATTAATGCCGCCGTGGTAGGGAATTCTGCGTTTAATGGTAATTTCAAGAAAGAAAATATGTCAGAGCATTATTCTTGCCACTGATTACAGATATTACTAAATTATAGTCAAAACAAAAGATAAACAATGTCAACAGGCTTTTGTTTTAAAATTAAAAAAGCCATCGCTAATAACTTATTTTATGACGTCACAGACTCGCGGGGAATTTCGCGTCCTTATTCTGAATGACGAGCGATTTCTCTGCTTCACTTGTTTGTACAGTGTGCGACTCATGTATGCACTTTTTTGAACTCGTCAATACTTTCAAAGGCCTTTTTGTACACAATGTTATAAAACTGTACGACTCAGATATTAAATGGAATGTTCTCTCGAACGGAGAATAGATATTAGTCTAAAATAACTATACACAAACGACTACATTACACAAGATAAACCTGCCCATAGTTAAATACACTGATATCTAAAACGCATGTAAGTTCATTAAGATTTTCAGTGTTACCTTTGAATGATTCAATTAAAATTCAAAGTTTATTCGATAAATTGTTAGAGCGGACGCACACCTTTGACTAAACTATGGCACGACAGTTGTGCGATTGTCGATTGTTTTGCAGCCCGTTCAACTGTTTAGTTGCACAACTAAAAATCGAGTAGTGTACGCATCTCCATATAAGCTCATAAGAATCAAAGCGCGACTAAACAGTTGTGCGATAGTTCAGTCAAAGGTGTGCGATCGCTCTTAATGCGAGTTATTACGTCATTTAAACAGCATTTCGTATACAGTTTAGGAACTTGTGTAGTTGCTGTCGTTGCGAATATGCTAATTGGCGGAAAACTTTTGACGAGACGTTCGATAATTCATGCTGACATCAACATTAACCGAAGTAGAGTAATTGCTTTTCCCAGCTGCCCTGGCCGAAGTTTTGATCGGAAATATAATTTTATTGAAATTATAACATAGTCGATATAATTGCGAGCTCTATTTTTTATTTAATGCTCTCTTATTAGTCTTTATGCAGACAGAATGAAATACTGAAACGAAAGTGAAATATAGTGACAGGCTGTTGCTCGTGACTTTGTCCGCGTGAAAATATAAAGTACTTGCTTTAGCCCGAGACTCCGTCCGCGTGGAATTAAAAAAACAAAAGAGAGTAGTCTATGTGTTCTTCCAGACTATCCTCTACATCTATACCAAATTTCATCGAAATCCATTCACCCGTTTAGGCTACAAATTCTAACAAAGATCCATCCATCCATCCATCCATCTAAACTTTCGCATTTATAATATTAGTATTTAGTATTTATAATATTAGTAAGATAGTCAGTGTCACTCACTGATAACGTAGCCTTTTAAAGGTGTAAGAATTTTTGAAATCAGCTCGGTAGTTTTTGAGTTATTTCGATACAAACAAAAATATAAATTTTAGGTTTCTTTCCTCTTTATAATCTTGCTAATATTATAAATGTGAAAGTTTAGATTGTTGTTGTTTGTTAGAGTTTGTAGCCTAAGCGGCTGAACAGATTTCGATGAAATGTTGTATAGATGTGAAGGATAGTCTGGAAGAACACATAAGCTATTCACTTTTGTTTTTTTTATTCCACGCGAACAGAGTCGCGCGCGAAAGCTAGTATTAACATACATTAAATATTCAAATATTGTCATTTATACTGAATTCCAAATTACTTGTAACCAAATGATCTGATCAATGTTTTATCCGATATTTGTAAAGTATACACGACTCATACATTCATCATACATTGCGAATGTTATGACGTCACGTTTCGACTATTTTAGTGAAGATATTGCATTATGTAATGTGTTTAAATAAAATTACATTGAAGCTCTTTACTGAATACCAACCAGTGGTAAAAGATTCCACATTCTGTTTAAGATATGTAATAAAATTTATAGTAGCATCTAAGATTATATAGTACTAGCTGTTGCTCGCGACTTCGTCTATATGGAATTAAGAATATAGCCTATGTTACTCAGTGATAACTTAGCTTTTTAATGATGAGGGAACTTTTGAAATCGGCCCAATAGTTTTTGAGTAAATAGTAAGTGAGTAATTTCAATACATACAAAAATACAAACATTTTCTCTTTATAATTCAGTTCTAGTTAAGATATTTTAGCCCATTGTTGTTAATTGATCAGGAATCCATAACAATAGCGTGTAATTAATTATTGGCTGATTCCGTTAACTGATTTCAGCATTTGCTTATTATATTACGTGTTAATAAGCTTAATCGTATTTCATAGACATTGTAGACAAGATAATTATATATACGGCTTACCAAAGGGCATAGGGGGGAGCCTCCCTTCTTAGATATTTCAATGTAAAATAGATATATAAAATATTAATAGGAGAAAGATCGTAATGGTAGCTGGCCCTTCTACCCCTATACCTCTTTTTTTATCAGTGGGGGGGGGGAGCGGCAAATCTTCAAAAGATACCCGTCTTTTTTATAAAAAGGGTTATGTGAGATTTCTACTCACTAAAACCGTCTCGGTGGCCGCCCTCAGGTGAGATTTGAGGGTCCCGGGATCTCCAAAGGAACGCACCGGTACCCTCTACACTAAGCTTTTGCTCGATCCCCGGGGGTTTTTTTTCCAAATGGCAACACGGGAATACACCGTGTTGCTTTTGTCGCTGCTTTACCTACCCCTGTATCTAGGCTTTGAGAAGAGAATATATAGATGCATGTGCCAGAAAAATATATTTTCCTTTCATATTAACTCCCTATTAAAAATTATCCTCGAGACTTTATTTTGTGTAGATAATTGAAATCTAAAAGGAAATGTCACTTCTCTGTAGATCAACTCCTCTGTCCATTTAGTGTAAGTAATGCATCTGCATACTTCTAATTTTTTCTATTGCTTTTGCACAGCGTCACTTCGTTATTCCATCAAAAAACAGCGAAAGACCACTTGCTTGTTTACCACATCGTATATTATGTTATTTACAAAATAATATTATACATTTTATAAAGCGTTTACTTTACCTTAGGTAACACAGAATTAACATTTAAAACTTATGTGCTTAATATAACTTTCGTGTACTCTAGTTGAGGGACAAGAAATTTGCGCTTAACTATTCTCTAAACAACAATGTGATATACGGCGCTCTCGAGCGCTTGCTTGTCGTGTTAACTACACAATGGATACATTCATTGTAAATAAACTAAGGATATTATATTATAAAATACCTGTTTTAATTACTTTAAACTAAAAGGAATACTGGAAAATATGATGGCGTGACAGGAGGATAAAGAGTATGTTATGAGATCTTTTTAAATGCCTGGAGTGTAATGGCCACCAGAATTTCCAAAATAGCGAAACGACCGCTGCAATTAGATATCTTTATTTGCAATTGCGTAACCTTACGTTACCTACGCACAGTAAGATATTTCCCCTAACTATGTGTCCCACCCTCTGCCAAATCTATTTACCCTTCCCATCCATTACTTGTACAAAAGAGGTGAAAAGGAAAAAGAGGAATTGAATCCTCCGGTAATAACACTCATCAGACGAAACACGGAATTGCTTTCTTTTCACGCCTGTCTTCTGTGTGGTCGTGATATTGCACTAGGCAAGTTGAGGCGGCTGTTAAAACGGGCTACCACTATTAAAGTAGTAGATGTGTAAGAGCGGTCGCATACCTTTGACTAAACTATCTCACAACTGTTATGCGATTCTCGATTGTTTTTCAGCCAATACAACTTAGTTGCACTAAAAATCGAGTAGTGTGCGCACCTCCATATAAGCTCGTAGGAATCAAAGCTCGACTAAACAATTGTGCGAAAGTTTAGTCAAAGGTGCGCGCTCTAACATACCTTTTATTTAGGATTTTTCACTTCTGTAATGGTAGTAGGAAATACTTTCTTAATAAAAACTTTATATATTATAATATCAACAATTTACTCTGTATGTTAGGCAATAAATAAAAAACAAGCTATAACTATTGCCGATACAATAAAATGTTCATATTGGTCTATGCAACCTTAACAAAACTGCTGTTCACGTTCCAATATTGTTCGATGCATTCGCAAATACTAGATATTGCTTTGCCAGCGTAGCGGCGCTTTTAAATTAGCGTATTTGTTGCGAACTGCACTCTTGTATGACTATATTTCACATATAGTAGGTGTATAATATTATGTATTTTGCTATAAGTGCCTTTTTCTTTTTTATAATAATAATAAGGTGGCTAACGAGCAAGCGGCTCTTGAATCCACCGAAATGTAAAGCGACTGCTGCCCATAAACATCCGCCATTGCAGATGCGTTGCCTACCCTTAACTGACGTAGGAGGAGATGCACATAAAGAGGACATTTCCCCTTCCTATGCTTCTCCTCCATCGTCAAATCCACTTTTCCTTCCCATCCTTTCCTTTTAAGAAAAGGGTGGAAAGGGAAAGGGACTAAAATCAGGCCTCCGGCACCACACTCATCAGACGAAACGCGGATTTGCTTCCACTTCACGCCTGTTTTCTGTGTGGTCGTGGTATTTCACCGGGCGAGCCGGCCCATTCGTGCGAAGATGTTAAAGCGGGCTCTACCACTTTTAAGTGTTAACTGTGTCTTTCGGGCAAATATTGAAACAATTATTTAAAGTTTATCAGCGTCTTAAATAATTAGAACTCGCTTAAACTCCAAATTAAATTAAAATTAATTTAAACGTCTTACAATGCAAGCGTTGTAATATTAGTACGAAGTAATGTTGATTATTTATTAATATTTTTTGCTAGTGACTGAACACACGATCTTTCTTTTTATGATAATTTTCGCTTTTATGCACTTTATGTTAGTAAAAACAACGAATTTAAAATAATTCATTATTCGTTTAAAGATTTGAAATGCAATTATGCGGCATCGAATCATTAATCTCGGCTTTCACAGGATTATTCTCTTTAACATTTGCAATGTCAACAGAAAGAGATCAGAGAATTTTTCCATTCATTAAATCGAATTTTAGAATTGAAGGTAATAAAAGTAAGTTAAAGGAGACTTACTTTGCAGTATTTCATTATGGAAAATTGGATTTATGAGTATGTGTACCTGAAGTTTTATTTATCAAACTTTAAATTGTTTTTCTATAGAAAGGTGAAAACAGACAAGTGGGCGACGACCGCTGCTAATAGAATTCATTTGCAAATGTATTGACTTTAATCTATACAGAAGAGAACGCACTGAAAGAGGATATTTCCCTTTTCTATACGTCCTCTCCTCTGTAAAATCGATTTACTTTTAGTTACTTTACAATTTATATTCCGGTAGAGAATACGAATCGATTGACACCTGCAACAAAGTTTAAATTAATTACAAACATTTTATGTTAGATGTCGCTACTGGATTATTAGCCAGAAGGCAAGACCAGAGCGGTGTGAAATACATGACAATATGGTATGAAACTTCGTTATAATTATAACTTTAAAAATCAATTTATAACGTTTTGGTTCTAAGTCTCATAAACATAATACATTTTCGTTGTACCTTATTTCATTTAAAAAAAAATATTTACAACGTTTGGCTTTTCATTCGAAAATACTCTATCTTTTCAAACAAAAATCTAGAGTACTAAAACCGAGCGCACTGTTTTATTCATCACTACAAACATCTCTCGTAATCAGGGAGTACTACATTTTGTAAAAAAAACCACTTAGCGCAGCTCGAATCTTTTAATTTTTAATACCGAAGCGAGCTCCATTCTCAGTACACGTCCGTAGAGAAAAGTAACATTTGATTTCAATCTACAGAACACAATTTATCCAATGAGGATTAAAAAAACAAATTGCGAATTAATAACATGTTAAAGGTTTTTGATCAGAAGATAATGAAATTTTACATTATAAAAAAATGCTGTATGTTTGGATGGATGTTTGTTAGAAGGTGTCTCCTAAACGGCTTAATATAACTCCATGAAATTAGGCAAAGATGTAGACAATGTCTTGAAGACCATGGGCTACTAATCTTTGCAGACGGTGTTGCGACGACAGCTAGTATTAGCAAAAATGTGATCGAAAGAGGTATAAGGCCGAGTATTAAAAATATTAATATGTTAACGCTGTGATTCTTGCTTTTAAATATTAAAATTATTAATTTTCCACATTCTGGTAAAATAATTGACATGTTAAAAAATATAAAAGCAAAGTTGTATATCAAAGACAGAAACAGAATAAAATTGATAAATTAATAAAGTTGGCTGCAGCACGCAAACAATTCACACGGCAATAAATTCTGCACATGTGTTCAAAACAAATATTTTAAAAAGAACAATTTCAATTACTTTATAAAAATAAATATGGTATCGTAATAAATTTATTGTTTAATTTCAACAAACAACAAAGTGGAGGAAATGTATGTATGGCTATAAGGGTTCACGAAGAGTGAAGAAAGTATGACAACGCATTGTGTAAAAAAGAAATTGTGTAAGAAAGAAAGTGAATTCGAATTGACTACTGTTACAGTTGTATGGAAAAGTTTCATCACCTCCCTATCTTTTTCTCTACCGAGGGTAGGCACAAGATGTAATTTTTCCAAATATCTTTATCAGTTGTCAATTCGAGTTCACTCATTCTATTTCTTCTTTCTTTCTTCAAAGAACTTCCTAAGAACAGATTTCAGAACTTTACGAATTTCTTTCAATTTTATGTTCCTGAACTGAGTACCATCTACTATCACCAGTTGTAGTTGTTTCCTAATGTTACACAGCTATACGAGCGATGCTTGTAGACTAACTGGCCATTGCAATCTGTTCTTAGAAATCCAGTTAACGGAGCTCTAAATGTTACTATTTTGCTTTCAGTGTAATTAATTTAGATGCTTCGAGACTTCAGTTTTGAATCATTCAGTCCATAGTTTCATAGTTTTTTTTTAATAATGTCGTAACCGACTAAGCAGCCAACTGATTCCGCCATAGGTATTGGCTGCTCATAGGTATCCGCAATTGCAATTGCAGCTTAATGGACGGAGGAGACTCACATAAAGAGAATATTTCCCCATCCTATGCGTCCTTCAAATTAGGCTTCCGGTACACAGGCCGATATGTGTATTCGTAACATTTCTGTCCATTTAACTGTGACAAAATTCACAGCCGTATAAATTGTCCAGAGCATTTGAAGCAATCGCTCTCGCATTGTACAAATCTCATTTGTCACTGCTACAGCGTTGGGAATTATTTCACATTGTAAATTCTCTTACACTACAGCTCCGGAATTCGTGAATTATAGATATTGTGGTATTTCTTTCGTTTTATCGTTTCATGATACGTTTAAATATATTTTAACCGAATTAATTGATATTTTAGAGGTCATAAAGACTTTGATCCTCCAAATTGCAGCTACAGACCTCTTTTTGAGTAGACGTAACTAGTACCTTTTTAATAGTTTGCAAGTTTATCAAGTGCATTTTGTTTATTCTATCCCTTTACCATTTTTTCTCATCTGTAGTTTTTCTATATTGTCTACGATACTGGTAACTATTCTCAATTTAACTAATTGTTATGAATATATATTTTAATGCAAGTCACTAAACATCATTTGAACCTCCTAAGTGTTGATCTCCCTCAATATAAAATACGTTACTTTGTCACAGTGTTGCTCGTAATAGCTTTTTGTTTTAACATTATCATTCCATTACGCTCACTCCGCAGCCGTCAGCAACGAGACATTAAATAAATTATGTGACCACGAACCACGACTTCCTTGTCATGTCTCATGGTAATGTTTACATATGCTTTAATATTGAAACAAAAAGTTCTTTATTACCTGACTGAGAAGAGGGTAATGTTTTCCTTGTGTATGTACGTATGGTAATTCAGTTGTGACTGTCACTGATCTGTATAAATGGATAGCATTTGCTTTGAATTAAACCCGCCTCTTGATGTTAATGACAACTATTATTAGTGCCATTGTCTCCATCGCTAGCAACCAGAGCCGTCAGCGCCTAAATGGTGTAAACCAAATAGTAACCACTTGTAACCTGTCCATTGACAGATCTCAGTGCCTCAAATAGCTTAAACGACTGAAGAATAAACTGATTTTGATGAGTGAAGTGTCATTCGATTCGATTGTTCCTCTGAGTGTCAGAGGTGCAAAACATTTGGGCTTTTTGATTTTTAATAAGCATTCGATTTTTTAGGAGTTTCGAATATAAAGTCATATATTCAATGTATAGCAGTGCATTTTTTAGACTATTTGTAGATTGCAAGCCAACGTATGTATGAGCGAACGAAAAACTCTGAGGTGCCTACATTTTGTAGAATGAAAGCCACGGTGAGTTAAATGGGCCGTAATTAGCGGTGAGTACGTACTTTCAGCTTCGTTTAGAGTATTAAAAAACGTAACTTTCGTGGCATCCTGTTTGTTTTGTTTTTGAATGTTTAGACGTAGACGATTTTTGATGAATATAATGTTAGGTTTAACAGGAATAAACCTTCCTACTCAGTAAACTGAGAACTTTGGTTTGGAGCGCCTTTGTGATAATAAACACATACATATACTACACGATGTACATATTTGTGTTACTGATATGAAAATACAATTTTTAAAATTCTTGTCTGTCTGTACGCATTTATTTCGGGTAATCCCCGGTACGGTAGGAACGCTTTTTACCGAACTTTGACAGGAAGGCGATGTACGCAGGAATATATTAATTCTTCGCTGTCGAAATCGCGAGTAACCACTAGTTAATGTAACGAAAGGATATTATAATTTTCTGTTAAGAAATAACAACGAGCGTAGAATTTTAAATTAAGTGTTTAACTTTGTGACAAAGTGGTTGAGATGCGACGTAAATTCACCTCGGAGTTCACGATGTTCTTTTTACCGGTTCACTATTCTTTACAATTTTATTTGCTTCACTTCTTTCAGTCGTCTATTGTGAACAGATTATTTTATCCATTTGATACTTTCTTATCCTCTTATAAGTGTAAAATTTTTGGTTTTTAGTTTGAATTTTAATTTTCGGAATTTAATTTTTACGAGACATGACATGTGGACCATCAAACGTTACATAAATCTTGTCTGGAATTTAAAGTAGATAGGAGAAGGATTTACTTCGAAACTGCTGGACACTTTAATCGCTGTGTGTGCTCAATCGGATAGTAAAATATATTTATGCGTCGGAAATTTTTACTTCAGTAGACATATTGATAGAGACAAGTCAACACATACTTCAATGATTTTATTATGTTGGAAGATTAGAAGAATTTGGCAAAAAGTAATGGATGATAATTACAAGAAGGACGGGATTAAATGACTATCACCCTAGAACTAAGAGAAAGATCACTTTAAGAGAAGGCACTAACTAATTTGCAAATAACTGGGATTTCACTGATGAAAAACTCAAACAAATACTTTTAATTATCTTTGTCATTTTCTTAGAAAAAAACGACAGCAAATTTTTACAACGTAGTTCTAAAAATTAACGACGAAGCAAGGGATATGTAAAACGATTGTGGTCTATGTGATCTTTCCCTACATTAGAAGGGATATGCATTTTATGTTTATTAAAATATAAATGAAATAAACAATCTCAGTATGTTCATTCGTTCTTCCAATGACGGGTCTGATACTTCAGCAGTGCTCAAAGCTTTAGCCCGGGATCTAGTGAATGGATTCGCTCGACTGACGAGCTCTTGCATTTTAAAATCTTACTCCGCTGACAAAAATCTCTTATTTATTTCCATTTAAAAAAACCAACACGAATTTAGAGAATTTTTCGAATTTACCTAACGTTTTTGTACACATTTTTAATTATATAAATAATGTTGTCCGCGACTCCATCCGCGTGGAATTGAATAAAAAAAAACAAGATAAGTAGTCTATGTGTACTTCCAAACCATCCTCTACATCTATTTCAAATTTCATCGAGATCCGTTCAGCAATTTAGGCTACAAATTCTAACATCCATCCATCCATCTAAACTATCGCATTTATGACTTTAATAAGATAGTAATCAAAGTGTGGATTTCTGTTATCTGTAAATATATTCCTACACCTCTGGCTTGATATTAATATTTTGGTAGGAAGATTTTCCTGGCATCTTTAAGTACGTTATCACATGCCGTAATCTATATCTATCTATACTATTATAATAAAGCGTAAACACACACTTCTTTGTTGCCTAAGATCTCAGCAATTATAGCATATTTTTTAATAATTCTTTTTTTAATAAAAAACCCTACACTTATGTCATGCTTTAGGCTATATATTTTCACGCCATTAAACTTAAAGGGTAAATATTTTGGATAAAAACCCTAATGTGGGAAAGAGACCATAAGTTGCTGCCAACATCAAGAAAGAAAGATCGCTAAGGTTTGTCATGTCATGTAATTCTGACATTTGCAATTGACAATTTGACATATGCAAACAAGTACATATAAATGGTTTGACATTTAGTGTAAATAACAAACATAGCAAATATTTGACTGCGACCGAGTACACGGAGCAAGCAATTTAACTCAAGTCAAACTTAGTTTAAAGTTGTTCTGCAACGACCAGCGTTACATCATGAACAATACAGTATTCCCCATATATTACACATCATAATTCCAGGTTTCCAAAATAAAGTATTAAATGTAAATTAAAACAAGTACATATAAATGGTTTGACATTTAGTGTAAATAACAAACATAGCAAATATTTGACTGCGACCGAGTACACGGAGCAAGTAATTTAACTCAAGTCAAACTTAGTTTAAAGTTGTTCTGCAACGACCAGCGTTACATCGTGAACAATACAGTATTCCCCATATATTACACATCATAATTCCAGGTTTCCAAAATAAAGTATTAAATGTAAATTAAAACAAGTACATATAAATGGTTTGACATTTAGTGTAAATAACAAACATAGCAAATATTTGACTGCGACCGAGTACACGGAGCAAGTAATTTAACTCAAGTCAAACTTAGTTTAAAGTTGTTCTGCAACGACCAGCGTTACATCGTGAACAATACAGTATTCCCCATATATTACACATCATAATTCCAGGTTTCCAAAATAAAGTATTAAATGTAAATTAAAACAAGTACATATAAATGGTTTGACATTTAGTGTAAATAACAAACATAGCAAATATTTGACTGCGACCGAGTACACGGAGCAAGTAATTTAACTCAAGTCAAACTTAGTTTAAAGTTGTTCTGCAACGACCAGCGTTACATCGTGAACAATACAGTATTCCCCATATATTACACATCATAATTCCAGGTTTCCAAAATAAAGTATTAAATGTAAATTAAAACAAGTACATATAAATGGTTTGACATTTAGTGTAAATAACAAACATAGCAAATATTTGACTGCGACCGAGTACACGGAGCAAGTAATTTAACTCAAGTCAAACTTAGTTTAAAGTTGTTCTGCAACGACCAGCGTTACATCGTGAACAATACAGTATTCCCCATATATTACACATCATAATTCCAGGTTTCCAAAATAAAGTATTAAATGTAAATTAAAACAAGTACATATAAATGGTTTGACATTTAGTGTAAATAACAAACATAGCAAATATTTGACTGCGACCGAGTACACGGAGCAAGCAATTTAACTCAAGTCAAACTTAGTTTAAAGTTGTTCTGCAACGACCAGCGTTACATCGTGAACAATACAGTATTCCCCATATATTACACATCATAATTCCAGGTTTCCAAAATAAAGTATTAAATGTAAATTAAAACAAGTACATATAAATGGTTTGACATTTAGTGTAAATAACAAACATAGCAAATATTTGACTGCGACCGAGTACACGGAGCAAGTAATTTAACTCAAGTCAAACTTAGTTTAAAGTTGTTCTGCAACGACCAGCGTTACATCATGAACAATACAGTATTCCCCATATATTACACATCATAATTCCAGGTTTCCAAAATAAAGTATTAAATGTAAATTAAAACAAGTAACGATTAATTAGTGTGTAAAATAATCGTTGTAAAAAGTTACGTGATCTAAAAGTAATAATTAAGTCAAGAAAATTGATATTTTAACAGAAGCTATTAAACAGTCAAACCTTGGATACTTAGAGCGGGCGCACACCTTTGACTAAACTATCGCACAACAGTTGTGCGATTGTCGTTTGTTTTGCAGCCGATTGAACTGATTAGTTGCACAACTAAAATCGAGTAGTGTGCGACTTGCACAAAAGGATACAGGAATCAAAACGAGACTAAACAGTCGGGTGATAGTTTAGTCTAAGATGTGCGGACGCTGTTAAAATATGGCTAGGAGAGAACTGACAATGAAAAACTGATTGTTACTTGATAATTACGATATGAAACCATTACTTTGGTTATATTTGAAAGACTAAGTATAACATATTTTTTTATATCATAAGGCGGCCACCTGAATCCGCCAAAATAGCGAGGTGACAGTTGCCCATAGACATTCGCAATAGCGAATGCGTTGCCTACCCTTAATCGACGGAGGAAACGCACATAAAGAGGATATTTCCCCTTCCTATGCGTCTTCCCATCCATTTCTTATAAGAAAAAGGGTGGAAGAAGGGGTGAAGGAAAAGGGACCAAAGTTGGGCTTCCGGATATATAATTTTTTTATGCTATATGTTATAGTATGAAATATTTATTATATTGCTCAAAATTTTCTGCAAACTTTAACATAATATTCATAGCACTGCATAACACAGAGCACATTCGCACGTGATTTATGTTTGCTCCGTACGCGATGGGTGTAATTCATTTACGCCGGCGGCCACTCCGCGGCAAGAACTAGCCATTTGCAAAACGTCAGCAACTAACAAGATTTCACTTGATTAAAAATAAAAGCTCTCGAGAACGTATGTTTTACTAAAGGTTCCAACCAAGTTCCAGTAATATCTTGCAACCTATCTAACTAAAATTACAATTTTTTTTTTTTATGTTATAAGGTGGCAAACGAGCAAGCGGCCACCTAAAACCGCCAAAATGGCGAAGCGACCGCTGCCCATAGACATCAATAGCGGATGCGTTACCTACCCTTAATCGACGGAGGAGGAGACGCACATAAAGAAGATATTTCCTCTTCCTATGCGTCTCCTCCACCGTCAAATCCACGTTCCCTTTCCATCCTATTCTTATGAGAAAAAGGGTGGGAAGGAAAATGGACTAAAGTTGGGCCTCCGGCACCACACTCATCAGACGAAACGCGGAATTGCTCCCACTTAACGCCTGTCTTCTGTGTGGTCGTGGTATTGCACCGGACGAGCCGACCCATTCGTGCAAAGATGTTAAAGCGGGCTCTACCACTGTCTAGTGCGGGCTGTTGTGCGATTGTCGATTGTTTCGCAACCAGTTCAACTGTTTATTTGCACAACTAAAAATCGAGTAGTGTGCTCACCTCCATATAAGCATAGGAATCAAAGCAGTTGTGCGATAGTTTAGTCAAAGGATGGTAGGAAGGTAGACACAGGAAGGAAGAAGATACGATTTTTATTGGTTTGAATATGTTGGTGTTACTCAAATGACGAAACGTTGAAACACAAGAACACACTGGTAACATTATCTTATACCTTTACGTTTTTTTTCAAATACACATCAATAACTACACGAAATTTTAACAAAGGTAAGGTTAAGTTTCGCTAGCAACTGTCTCATTTTGTATTCACTTTTAATTATAAGGTCTCTAAGCTTTGAAAATGTATTTAAATTATACTAGAGGGCTCTTACGTCATGTAACAAAGTCCTACATAAAGCAAAACAAAAAGCAACTTACATAATAGAGACTAATGCCCACTAACAGCCAACTAACAAACAGCTTAAAAGTTTGTTCGTGTTTGGGATAAAAATTCTCTCATAACAAAGGATTATGGAGTTTTTCGTATAAAATATGTTCTAGATGAACTTTACAATATATCAGTACCTTATAGCGTGTTTTAAATACATACAAACAAACGTTTAGTAATAATATAAATGCGAAAAATTTGTATTTTTGTATGTATTGAAATAACTCAAAAACTACTTGGCCGATTTCAAAAATTATTTTACCATTAGAAAAAAACATTATCACTGTGTAACATATGCTATGCATTTTTTTTATTCCGCGCGGACATAACTACCAAAATGTAGTCTTTTTAACATTTTTCTTATTTGAACAATTATGTAAGAAACTATTTTTTTACCTTTTTGTTGAAATTAACTATTTTTACAATAATAGATGGCGCTGACTACAATTTCTACAATTTTTTTAATATATAGCAGCCATTTTGTAGACATCTGTAAAAATAATTGAAAAACAACCATAATTCATTATTTTAGAATATTGGGTTTGTTTTAATATTAAAAAATAGAGTCGAACTGAAAACACTGTCATAAATCAACAGTGGGGCAGCTGGAAAGCGCTATGCAAGCACATAATTTATTAAAGTTCTTGTACAAAGGATTTAATTATTATGAATGCACTTTGTATTGTCATCGAAATGAAAACTAAACCGTTATAAATTAAAGTTAAACGTACTTAATCTGGAATGCGCTAAACAAAGAAAACAACATTTTTTTATAGATAAATATTCTTTTTACCAAGTAATAGACCTTTTAGATAAACCTGGCGGCTTTCAGTGGCGGCCGACTTAAGGGCAATCGGGTTGTCATGGTCCGAGAGCAAACGCAGAGCCCAGGACAGAGCGAGCTGACGGCGTACTGTGGGCGCCCTCTGCCCCATTTTGGGGACATAGGAAAAGATGGGAAAGAGAGAGACCTTTTAGAAATAAACCGTGTGGATTACTGTGATAATTTACGTGCATATTTTTATAAAAAAATATTGTAAATATTGTCGTTTACATAAGTTTTTTCTTTTGTCTAAATGCTATTATTACTATTATTACTATTACTACTACGCATTTATTACTTTTAAAAACATTTAAATGCTCTACGTAACGAATATACTCCATATAAATTAGTTAGGAGTTCTTATGTTCTTTGTGTGTGAGACTGATTTTCCTTTAGTACATAGAGTACATAAGCCACTTTATCAGTTGGATGAACAGCTGCGCAACAAACGAAATGCAGATTTTAATTAGCTTCTCAGACAACGAGATTAATCTGCTCCTATTTAAATTGATCGTTAAATGACTCTCTAGAGGGTAAAGAATTATGAGTATCTCGAACGTTCTGTGACATTTCTGTTATTTGTGTATTTTCCATTAATAATACTAAGTTTTGCCCGCGACTTCTTATGCAGAATTAAAAAAAAAAACTTAATAAAGTAGCGTATATATTCTTCCAGAGTATGTTCTACGTCTGTGCCAATTTTCATTGAGATTCATTCAGCAGTTTAGGCTACAAATACTAACAAGCTTTCGTATAAATAATATTAGTAAGATTAAAAAAATACTAACAAACAAACATTACTCCTTTTCCTACGGAGTGTCGGCATAGTATTTACTACACTTTCATACATCTTTATCTTCATCAGTTGTCTTTGAATTAAATCTTTGCATATCCTCTTTCACATTATCTTTTAAAACACGGTTAATAGTATAAAAATACCATCAAATAAAAGTATTATTTTAGCAACGTGTGACACAATTCCTATTAAAAAGATAATCACAACTTGCGTTATAATATCGCAACGAAAAGGGTGAACATTTTGCTTTTTATTACCGCAACATATGTTATGAAACTCTGTTGTTTTAGCCTTATTATGGAGTTTCTTATGGTCAAATAAGTAACTTTAATAATAATACTGACAATCCGGCTATGTACGGTTAGCAGAAAATGTACATCTGATATTTTCCATCGTAACATAGTCACTCACTCTGGTATAATGTCTTATTCATAGTTATCAGATGTTGCTCGAGACTTCGTCAGCGTGGAATTAAAAAAATAATAAAAAACATAGCCAATGGTACTAAGTGATAACGTAGCTTTTTAATGGTGAAAGCAATTTTCAAATCGACCCAGTATTTTTTAATTATAATTAAAAATGTAATAAATTTTACGAAATGTCTACATATTTGTAGGTATAAATGAAGAAAAAGGGAAAACAGTTGTTTTCGCCGTAGTTATAGGGATAAAATTAGTAGGACCAGTTTTTTTTACTTTTTTTTTTAATTTCATGACTCTTTACTACAAGTTTGCAACGCAGCGCTTACATTGCAGCTCCACTAGGCTATTCATCTAGGAATTCCTAAAAGCTATATTGGCATGGAAGCTGCCTTTCTTTGTTTATCCGACATAATGAACATTGAAGAGGCTTTCCCGGCTCCCAGCTTGCGGTAACTAATGAAAACTGTTCGAAAAACTAACCAAATATTTTACAACCATTTTAACAATACAGTAATAAACACGTATAAATAGTCTCCAATATTAAAAAACGTTATTTTTTAAAACTAAAATATCGTTGCTTTAGATATATTTTTAAAACACATTTCCAAGGCAACAAATATTACAAAAGTTTGAGGTTGTATAGATATGCTTCAGAAAAAATGTCGAGAATCGTATTTTATCATAAAAAAAAGAATGTATGTTATTGCAATTTTTACTCTCTAAGGTCGATAAAAATTTTTGACCAAATAAAAAATCTGAGATCGTAAAAAAACTTGATTCAGAGCCATCTATGTTTTCAAAAAGAAAACAAGTAATTTTAATGATTCCCTATTTTGTATGAAAAATTAACTTCGTGAGTAATAAAACACTGTCTGCAACGAACTGTTATCGAATTTGGTACACCAGTAATCGTCCTTGAGCCAATTTTTGGTCGACTGCTTCGGAATATTTGCGGAATTTGACCTGATTTCAATTAATTTAGATTGAATTAACCACAAACGTCGGAGACAGTTAAAAGCAGTACGTATTAAACAATGATAAATCAATACTAAGCAAAACCATTAAGTAAATAAAATTCAGAGTGTGCTAGAAGTACTAGAGTGTGCTAGTACCTGAAAGAAATAAATAGGATGATTTTGAGTAAAAATCTAATTTTAAATTAAACTACTCAAATCAATATTTCCAAAGCAAGAACTGCAACATTTTTTAGTTTAACTCCAAACGAATTCAATTCTTTATAATCAACTAAACAAAGAATAAAATCATCATAAATTCAAAAGATATAAAAGAAAACCGGATTCGATTATAAATTCTCTTATAAACTTTGAAACATAGCAAGTAAAATACTGACAGAAGAAATTCAAAAGAGGCTCTTAACTAATGAAAGTACGAATTGTAATCCGACGGAGCTCTGCCAAGAGATTTTCCATTCGTATAATTAATTAAAGTCAACTTTTATTTGCTTAAATAGGTAGGGATTTGTTTTTAAACGGCCGATCACTTTATACAGAAATTTTATTTAAAAATTAATACTAAATTTTAAGTTAACAGTAGGTAGACCTAGAAAGAGATGGATGGATTGCGTGAAAGGTGACATGGTCACAAAGGGAGTGATGACTGAGATGAAGGATGATACGAGTTATTTGGAGGACGGAAACCCGGTGCGCCGACCCTACGGGAGTAGGATAAGGCAGGGGAGATGATGAATACGACATTGAATTGCCTCTTAGAATTCTTGATTTAACGACGCCTGTGGCCTAGAGCTGTTGGTAGAGACGACAAACTTCTGACACGCCTCGCTCGTTTCTTATACATGCATTAAAATTGTAGGTAATGTACTTTAAAGTAACTGAAACGCTAGAAATGACCTTTTAATAACGTGTTTTATTTTGTTTATAATAACGTAATTTACAACAGCACTATTACAATCATATAAATACAGTCGTCAATAATTTTACTAATATTATAAATGCGAAAGTTTATATGGATGTTTAAAATGCTGAACGGATCTCGATTAAATTTGACATAGATTTAGATAGTCTGGAAGAACACATAAGCTACTTAGTGTTGTTTTTTTTAATTGCACGTTGGTGGAATCGCGGGCGAAAGCTAGTCTTATTAATCATATTTATTGAATAAAATAAACATTTAAACAGTAACACCCAGTTGCGGTAATTGATTGCCGACTGTCCATTATTTACTGCTCGATTTGGCAACAGAAGAGAATTACATCCGACCACGTTGGTTGCTGGTTTATGACCAACGAACCGAATAAGCTAACTTAGCTTAGCTTATTCAATACCTTCGTTAATCGATAAAAAAATGTGATAACCAGCTATTATCCGACACCAAAATTGGTTATATCTCTATATATTTTGAACTCTAATAGCTGAAAATCTCATAGTAATATCAAGTGTGAATTAATATTTGCTTAATCCGGCCGAAATATTGTTTGTTTCGTGCAAATAAAATAGTAATCGTTAATAGCATCTTAAGCTATAATTAAATTGATTTCTGTTACATTGTTATATGCATTAATAGTTACTATTTTGCTATCAACGTTTTAGAGTTATTTTATTGTTCAATCAAGCGACAAGACTGGTCCCATCCCTCGATACTAAATCAATTTACTAAACGATATTAGGAATTTTTCAACGCGAAACAAGTTAATTGGAAATATTTTCTTTTTAATAATATTAGTTACTTTAATTTAATATTATTACATTCGATGTCTATGTTAATAATCAGGGAGTTCTCTTTTATTTCGAAACCACGAAGAGAGAACTGGTAGAGTTTGTATGAGTTTGTATGAGTGCATATAACGCGGTTTTGAAACCTGTAAAATTGATGTTTTTACATGTTCTGGTTTTTACAAGGCCAAGAAATCATTATATTAAAATCTATTAAATACATTTTTATTACGACATAAATTCAAAGCTAGTAAGAGCTCGTGTGCTTTTAGATAAAAGTAACACTAAATTATTAGTTAATACCGGTGTAAATTGGGCTTTTAGTTATTT
Organism: Papilio protenor; assembly: GCA_029286645.1. Lineage (NCBI taxonomy): Eukaryota > Metazoa > Arthropoda > Insecta > Lepidoptera > Papilionidae > Papilio > Papilio protenor. The sequence continues at coordinate 6,819,083 of JAGSMZ010000007.1, read as the reverse complement.
TTATTATGTCAAAAGAATTTTAAAGACCCGCGTAATTGCCCAAGTCGAGTGCAAGTAACGAAAATTTACGGCTCAATTTGGCAGCGAAAGGAAATTACACACAGCAGTGTGGATTTTTGCCAATTTACGTTTTGAGAGTCAAACAACTGGTCGTCTTCAGCAATTTGCGGCTCGCGGATAAAGCAATATTATGTAATTAATGTGATAAACATAAAATACAACAAATAAGAGCGTGCACACACCAGAAACTAAACAATCGCACAACTGTTTAATCTCGCTTTGATTCCTATGAACTTATGATAATGTCCTCTGTGAAGTATCCTTCAATGGCGAACCTTTCTGTTTACTAGAATATGACGGAAGAAGCCTGGAAAATCCGAACTTAGTCTTGAGCCAGTCCGTTTCTACACAGTCTTCTACAAGTACAGAGCTTATATGGAGGTGCGCACACTACTCGATTTTTAGTTGTGCAACTACCATAAACAGTTGAATGGGCTGTGAAAGAATCGACAATCGCACAACAGTTGTGCGATAGTTTAGTCAAAGGTGTGCGCCCGCTCGAAATGTTTGAATTCACAGATCAGAGAATAAAAATAATATAACACTGAATTAAATCCTAAGTCAAGCGGTTAACCACATTTTTTTTTGTTTCGAACCCACGATTACATGATCATTGGTCTGTAGTTTTAACCATTAGGCTATTGATGCTTCAATTACCGTTATATCAGAATGTTGGGTAATTGGTGTACAGTTGTGCGCCGCAACAACCTCAACTGTAAATTAGGGCGCTCTGTGGGTGACGGGTGTCGATTGAAATTTGCTGTTCAAATGTACACTTCATTTCTGACAATATCGATCATTAGCTGCCGTACTCAGGGACATTTAGTGTTTAAGTTACTTACGACCATTTTATAAACCATCCCCTTTTTAAATTTCGTTTAAACAAATGGTTAGTGTCACCTACGTTCATAATTTTGGGGTAGATTTTAAGAGTAAAATTATACATTTTTAAAAGGACGTATTTTTATTTAATTATTTAGAATAACTGTGAAAATAGTTTTCTTTTTAGATAATAAAACGAAAGGATTTGAAAGGTTAAATTATTTAGCTACGCGAAATTTTAGAATTTCTTGGATTGAATAGTTTTGAAATATTGTGAATCGCAAGAGAATACAGAGAATAAGAGAACACTTCGTTAAATGAATAGTCTAGATTTACAATATTTGGCACTTAGTGAAGGTTCACTGGAATTTAGATAATATTTTATCACACAATATTTACATTGGTGTCTTTTTCGAATAAACTAAGGCAGTTTCGTAAACTCCCTTAATTTATACATATAACTAGATTTTGTCCGCGACTCCGTCCGCGTGAAATAAAAAGAAACAAAAGTGAGTAAGCTATGTGTTCTTCCAGGCTATCCTCTACATCAACACAAAATTTCATCATAATCCGTTCAGCTGTTTAGACTACAAACTTTAACAAACATCTGTCCATCCATCCATCCATCTAAACTTTCACATTTATAATATTAGTATGAAGTATGATATGACAGCCAACATAGAATGTAACCGAAATAAATATAGCAAATATATAAGCTTAAAATGTACAAAACGAAAACGTGATTTTTAAAAAGATAAATCACAAACACTGAAACGAAATTGCTTTAAAAATGGCCCAATCGTAGACTCAGTACGAGCATTTATTTAAAATACTGTTCCAACGAAAAGTACATGACGTAAAATATTTCAAATGGAAAAATATTTTTGTAAAAACATTACTTGGTAAAGCATTCGATGTGAGAACTTGAAGTTAAAAAAGTACTAAAAGGTTATGGTTTCCAAGGGTTAAGTTATGTATGCGTATTTTATAGTATAGTCGCGCAAATCTGCGGAGTTCCACTTTTAGAATAATTGCCTTGTTAATTGCAAAGAGACAAACCTCCTACAAATAATATATATCAGTGAGTAGCGTTGACGAAGCGATAATAAAAATTAAACAAAAAAATGGGACCCACCTGCAAGCACTATCTTTCGGATAAAAAAAGAATTATCAAATCGGTCCACTTGGGGCGGAGTTATGCCGTAACACACATAAAAAACATACAGTGAATTGAGTACCTCCTTCTTTTGGGAAGACGGTCAATAAAATGAAATTAACCGTGTATCACTAATTACTTTTTTTCGTACAAACACAACATTTTAAAGGTTGAAGGTGGTAAGATAGGAGTACATCTGCAGTTTCTCCGACTATACTTTTATATAAAAATGAACCAAAATTAAATCATAAACATAGAGACATGATAATTCACTTAAAATGTAATCAACGCTCAAAATAACATTTTAATTTTAAATGTTCTGTTTATAAATCTGACGAAATTCATTTGTTTTATGATCTGATTAATTAATGAGTGCATAATAAAGTTAATTCAGTTTATAAATTAAAATTCATATCATTTATATTATGTTAAATATTATTAAATTGTCAACATGTTATTTCCGGTGGAATGATTGAAGTTAACATTAAGCATGGAATTCAATAAATCTTACTTGTTACTAATATAATGAATGCGAAAGTTTAGATGGATGGATGGATGTTTGTTAGAGTTTGTAGCCTAAACGGCTGAACGGATCTCGTTGAAATTTGGCATAGATCTAGAACGTAGTCTGGAAGAACACATAGGCTACTTTTTTTTTAATTCCACGCAGACGGAGTCGCGGGCGAAAGCTAGTAGTACATACTTAATTGTTCATTACATTAATAAGTTAAAAAGAAAAACAAATACATCTCTTGTAGAGACGCCAATTAATTCTAATAAAAAAATTACCTTACAGAATGTTTTACAACTTGATACATCTTATCTCATCTTAGTTTTTATCTTAAATTACTATTACAAATAAAATTGTGGCTTCATTGTACATAACAACGTCTAATTAATGCGCTGTCATGTGTACAATCACAGCAGTGTAAACTAACCTTTACTCTCGATAACATCAATGACAATAACGAGACAGCTGTCAAATGGGTATTTAGACATGTCTCATTGATTGAATGATGACTGATCTTCTGATCTGGACTGGATTGGACCTACAAAAAACATTACATTTGATTAAAAAATACACGTAAACAAACAATCGAAGTATTCTATTTCATCAACAACTAGCTGTTCCCTTGCTTTATTTGCATTAGATTATGAAAACTTTATTTTTCAAATTCTCTGTTGCAAATGTCAAAATTACCATTACAATAATAACTTTGCTTCCTTAATGTTGGCAGCTTGTAGTTTATGGTCCCTTTCCCACATTAAAGTTTTTACCAATTTATTTAGCCTCTAAGTTTAATAGCATGAAAATATATAGCCTAAAGCCTGTCGTAAGTCTAGGGCTTTATATCAAATAATGAATTATTCAAAAATATACTGTGATTGCTGACATCCTATGCCACGAAGTTGTGTGTTTTTACGCTTTATTATGTTAGTATAGAAGTATAGATTACAAAACCTCGAATTTATCGCGATAATTTAATATTATAGTAAAAATATACCAGTGGTAGCTTAACGTCTTATTTATGAAGCGATCCCTCATTTCGTAGATTGCTCATATGTCAGGGGACACGACAATGTTGACGCCTGATTGAACAAAATAATATTCTAAAACGTTTCGAGAACTTTCGAGGGAATTTCGTAGAAAAAATTGTATTGAATAGTTTGTTCTTTTGAGATTCATCTGATAATGTGTTTTATTATATAGTGTAAATATGTATTTGTTTACTTTTAATGCCGCTTGATTATTTATGCCCCGCGACTTCGTGTGCAAAATTTAAAAAAAAAGTGAGTAGCCCATGTCGCCTTCCAGATCGTCTATATCTACGCCAAATTTCATCGATATCTGTTCAGCCGTTTAGGCTACAAACTCTAACAAACATTCATCCATCTATCTAAACTTTCGCATTTATAATGTTAGTAAGATAAGTAGGTATGTTTGTGTTTGTTAAAATGTCAAACTAAAATGAAAAAATATTCAAAAGTAATTTCATATGGCTGATATATTTTCTAATAAAACTTTTTATCTATATCTATACTATTAAATATAATAAAGCGTAAACACACACTTCTTTGTTGCCTAAGATGTCAGCAATTACAGCATATTTTTGAATAAATCTTTTTTTAATAAAAAGCCCTACACTTACGTCATGCTTTAGGCTATATATTTTCACGCCATTAAACTTAGGGGGTAAATATTTTGGATAAAAACCCTAATGTGGGAAAGAGACCATAAGTTGCTGCCAACATCAAGAAAGAAAGATTGCTAAGGTTTGTCATGTCATGTCATTTTGACATTTGCTACTGATAATTTGACAAATGTAAACAGTAAAATAAAGTTTTTATAATTTCATGCGGATGAAGCCGCACGCGAACAGCTAGTTTTCTAATGAAACTTTTTATCTTTTTATACACACTAATAAATTAGAATTAAAGTTAACACGTCTTTTATTTTATATAACATAGAAAGACTCCGACGCAGCACTTCAAAAGGAACAAAATATATTAATGGAAATTATGTTTGCACTCTGCTTTACACCACTCCGACCGCTCTATTATAAAATGCTAATTGCGCACTAGGAAGTGTATATTTTTACAATAAAATAAAAAAAGAAACATCGCATTTCTCATTACTTTACAATTTCTCACTTTAAGTAATACAAAAAGATATTTTATTATTTACTAGCTTTCGCCTGCGATTCCGACCGTGTAGAATTAAAAAAAAGTAATAAGCCTATGTGTTCTTCCAGGCTATTCTCTACATCTATACCAAATTTCATCAAAATCCGTTCAGCCGTTTAGGCTACAAACTCTAACAAATATCCATCCATCCATCTAAACTTTCGTATTTATAATATTACGAGTAGTATGATTTACTATTTAAGAAAATAATGGTCAAATACTTAAAATGTATTTAAATATGTAACAGCGTCTATAATTTAAAAATGACCTAACTGTGATTGTAAACGGCGCTTACGAAGAGAAGTATTTGAAATTCGTTTCAGCATTCTGCCGTAAAACAATCTATTCCATGGTAATTATCAAATGTACCCGTATTACTTGCATAATTATTATTATCAAAAATATAGATAAATTGTACAACGTGGATGCCTTGAAGAGAAGGGTGAATCGGTATTTATTAAGCTAGCGTGTACCTCCTTCGACCACATCACCACTTACCATCAGTGGGATCATGGTCAAGCGCTAGTTTGTAAGTCAATTACAAAATTGCAACTTGCGTAATAAAGATGTGAATTCAGATATGAAGTCTTTTATGCAGATTCTGCCGACCCTAAATAGGAAGGGATGATGTTAGTATTAAAGTTAGTACACAAAGAAGTGGTAAAAACTATTGGATCATCAGTTTGTAAATAAAATAAGTAAATACACACTCTCGTAAATGCATTACCCCCAATGGCTTGCAGTTCGCGTATCGAATTTACCTCGAGTTGAAAATTCACTTTGGTAACTCGACCACCTGCGGGCCAACAACATTAACTTTTGTTACGTACCCAAATTTCGTTTAGAATTTCTTGTTTAACATTCGTTTTCGGATCTAAAGAACTTAAAATACAGTTTATAGCACTTTTAATAAATTAAAATGCAAAAAAACCCGACTGGTACTCTTATGACACTCAGGGGAATACGAAACAAATGACAACTCAATGGTCGATCGATTTAAGCGTTTAGGCACATACAAGCCTATATACATACACATATGTGAAAAATATAACACTATCAGCCTTACAAATAAACGCGGTATAAAGTTAAACTTAGGAATAAAGCGGATAAGGAGCGGGCGCACCTTTGTCTAAACAAACGCATAACTGTTGTGCGATTGTCGATTGTTTCTCAGCCAATTCAACTGTTTAGTTAGACAACTAAAAACCGAGTATCCGCACGCGTGTGCGCACCTCCATGTAAGCTCACAGGATGCATAAATAATCCATCCCATTTAATATATTTTCGGCTTTATAACATGTATTTAGTTTTTGTTTACGTGAATTTTATTCGAATTCACGTTCCTTTCAGCCAATATATTTCGAAATTTCATCAACATTGTTGTTCTATAGTGAGATATTTCTCAAAGGAGCTATGTTGATCGCAAGCTTTTTCACTTCATTCCATTCATTGCGATCAATGAAAAACTTACCTGCGCGCACTTTCGCGATTGGGTTCGTTAAGAAAACATTAATAACTTAAGAGCATTGCATTTAAGCTGCGTTATTGAAACCCTTTTAAATGTGTAATTTCGGTTTTATTACGACTACTCTATTCATCTAAGAGCGCACACCTTTGACTAAACTATCGCACAACTGGCGATTGTCGATTGTTTCGCAGCCAATTCAACTGTTTAGTTAGACAACTAAAAATCGAGTAGTGTGCGCACCTCCATATAAGCTCATAGGAATCAAAGCGAGACTAAACAGTTGTGCGATGGTTGAGCTTCAGATGTGCGCACGCTCTTACATTTTACGTTCAAGACAAAAATCTGCAGTTTCAAATGTAGTCAATTAATTCTAAAATTTGAATTCGAATAGAGAAAATATACAATGTTACATTTAGTCGATAAATTGCCGACAGTTCATAATTTGGCTAGTTTTTTTTTTAAATTCAAAAAAGGTTTATAAAACTTTTGCTCAGATCACACGTGAGTGGAATAAGACTAGGGTGATGATGATGATGACGACGATAATGGATTTATGAATAACTTTAATATCATTTGTTCACCTCACATTTTATATCACTTTATCGCTTCTACAACTCTATTAGTATCATGCAATGGTTGTTTTCCTCTTTGTTAAGCTATTTAAAATGCAGAAACTAATTCAACCGTGTAATTGAAGAGTTTTATTTGTTTGTTCCTCAATGAAATTTAACCCACATATAGTTAATGACAAAACTTTATGCGGCCGGAAGATGCATGCTGAGTTGCTACTCTGTGGCCAATAAAATAGTAATGTACTATTTTATTACATGTCTTTCTCTAGTTGCCAAATTGAGCTGTAAATTTTACGCATAAATTGATAAAAAGGTTTCAAAAATCACAGCGGACTCAAACGGAAAAAACAACCACTTTAGTACCAAAAAAGCAAGATAAAAGTAAATAAATATTTTGGAGAAATTAAAATGTGTAATACATGGCAACTTTCAGACCTTAACTATTAAGTACTAGCTTTTGCTCGCGACTCCGTACGCGTGGAATAAAAAAAAAAACAAAAACATGTCTATGTGTTCTTTCAGAATCTACATCTATGCCAAATTTCATCGGGATCCGTTTAGCCGTTTAGGCTACAAACTCTAATAAACATCCATCCAAAGTTTTACATTTATAATATCAGTAAGAATACGTGTTATGTATTAAATATAACATAGTAAATTTTAAAAATAATTCAAGTGTTTGCCAGTTACTCTATGTTAGATTTTGTGCATGAAAGCTTTGAGTGTACTTACTGAGTATTCGATTTTATTTAAGTGGTGCCTGAAAATAATGCTTGTAAAAAGGTCCGTGTAATTTTTTTATTTATTTCATAAAATGAATCTAAATTCGTTGTAAGTTAACGTGATTTAAGTGAATTTATTTTAAGTGAAGTTTAATTTAAGTAGATTCGTGAAAATCGTAATAAACAATTTTTATGTTACTTTCATAACTAAAATTATATTTCAACTAGCTGTTCCCTTGTGACTTCATCCGCATGAATTATTGAAAAGTTTATTTTATTGTTTACATTTATTAAATTATCAATTGCAAATGTCAAAATGACATGACATGATGACAAACCATGGCAACCCTGCTTCCTTGATGTTGGCAGCAACTTATGGTCTCTTTCCCACATTAGGGTTTTTATCCAAAATTTTTAACCCCCTAAGTTTAATGGCGTGAAAATATATAGCCTTAAGCGTGACGAAGTGTAGGGCTTTTTATTAAAAAAAAATTATTCAAAAATATGCTGTCATTGCTGACATCTTAGGCAACAAAGAAGTGTGTGTTTACGCTTTATGCGGATGAAGTCGCATGGAAACAGCTAGTAAATATTAAATCGTAAATGAACGTAGTCCTTAAAATAAATATTTCCTTTAAGGGATTATTACAATCACACGTTTAATTAAAAATACTCGGAAAATTAAAACACCTCATTCAATTATTTACGAGTCTTCATTTCCGTAAAGAGAAACGGATTTTAATTGCGCGGCCGCTTTTTATGTTTTTTTATCTCTAATTAACGCTAAGCGTCCTTTTGCGGTGATGGGAATTTGTGAGTGTTTATAAATTAGCAATAAGTTGGCAGGTACTTATTATTCCTTTGAGAATATTTTATCTTTTAATTATTTTATCTATTAATGTTCATAAAAAGATAAAAGCTTGCTCACACACTCAAATTTGATCATTAAGGAGTCAGAAAAAGCTCGAGTTATCTAAAATGATCAGTTTAAGTAAACATTAATCGTTTAAGTGCTACTTAGTGACTAGATTAGATGTTAAATGTTTGTTTTTTCTAGATTTTGACTTTTATCGTTGTTTCAAATCTTGTGTTGCCTTTCAATATTAAATATCTCACTAAGAGTTAATAATTATCGCTATTACTAGAAACAGCTAAACTTTCATGTGATTTGTTACTTTTGATCTTACAATTTACCAGCCATAGAATCGGTAAAAATTTAGTTCGTTTTCCCTTATGCCGCGAACAAAACTGGCTAACTGCAAACCACGTGAAAAGCGCCACACGTAAAATTTCATTTGAAAAAAATAAAATTGAATTTGACACTCGTTTATTCTATTCAAACAGCTTGACCATTTTTAGTCTGTATACAAATTTACTTTATTCCACATATATTTACGTTATAATTTCCACATTTTTACGTAACTTATTAGGTTTATTATATATTTAATCAAGCTATATACATGGAATTCATATGAAATATATCAACATACAAAGTTAAACTAAAACATACAATATAATTGTATCCAAAATTCAGTACTCAAATTTCATGTTTATAATTAACTGAACAACATTTTCTGTTACGGGGGTGAGCGCTGTATCGCTAATTACGCTCGGATCTACAAAAGGCGCTCGCTTAATTAAAAACCTGTTATTCTTACGTTAAAATTGTAACCTTACAAAAAATAACTGTTACTTTTTATGAATATAAATAAACGTAAACGATATTACTAGCAAAATACATAAAATCAACTGCCATTTCATATTCTTCTATCTACACATATAATAAAATTGGAGTGTCTGTTTGTAATATCAAAAGAAAAATTCCAGATTTCGGGAAGATGATGTATTTGCGTTGCTGATAACGAAAATCGCATTTAAAAAAAATTTGTCTGTCTGTCTGTCCGCAAGGCGCGTTTGTTCCAGGTAATCTCCGAAACGACTGGACCGATTTCGTCAAGACTTTCACTGAAGGGTAGCTGACATAGACGGGCATATTATAGACTACTTTTTATCTAAATATTGCGTGGACGACGCAGGTAACAGCTATTGAAAAATAAAACCGATCGAATTTAAAAACCTTCTATTTGAAGTCTGCTAACTCTATGCTTTGTGGTTTAATGTATTAGATTCCTGACTAACCGCTTATTAATCTAACAGTTTATGATTTACTATCGAAATACTGTTAGTTTATCGACTAACTAAGTTGTGTTAGCCAAATTGCTGCCAATCATAAACGTCTTGTGCAGAAATAGACCACTGTGCTGTTAATGTTATATTGCTTTTCCGTATTAATACTAGTAAATTATATTATAAGGGTTGATTGGAACTTAATAATGTTTTTACTTGATTTAATTTTAAAAAACCATATAAATTATGAAACTTGGAAAAAACTATTTGTTTTACTTACTAACAAATTCCCTTCAATGTAAAGGTTGCTTCGCAATTTTGGCGAATTCCAATGGCCTGAGTTGTCATCTTGTTTTACAAAAAAATTGAGGTCATAAGGTATCTTTTAATGGCCAATTAAAGTCTCTGAGCGTATCAATTAGTTGTGTAAATTAAAGTGGAAGATATAAACATAGTTACTCGAAGTTTGAGAATCGCGTTCCGGGTCGCGAGCTCATAATGAAAGCGTCATTGTTACTGTCAAATTGTAATTAGCGACGCACACATAAACACAATTTGTACAAAGTGAGATAAATTTGCAGACGGACTTTGGCTGCCAGTCTCTTAAATAAATTACTAAAGGACAGAAACAAATTACTTCCTTCGGTTTTCATTATGCTTGAAATAAGATTATTATTAAGTGAATTTGTTATTTTAGAAACAATTAATTGAGTGTTTTTACTTATTTATATGAAAAACCATCCTTATTTTTACTTTTCAATAGCCAAGATCGGATGAAACCGAAACAGTAAACTTCATATGAACATATAACAAAATTGGAGTGTCTGTTTGTAATATCAAAAGAAAATTCCATATTTCGGGAAGATGATGTATTTGCGTTGCTGATAACGAAAATCGCATTAAAATTTTTTTCGTCTGTCTGTCTGTCTATCTTTTCGCAAGCCGCGTTTGTTCCGGGTAAACTCCGAAACAGCTTAGCCGATTCGACCGGACTTTTACTGAAGGGTAGCTGACATAGACGGGCATATTATAGGCGAGTTTTTATTTAACATTGCATGGACGAAGTCGTGGGCAACTGCTTGTCGATAATATGTTATAAGGTACATTATCTTTTCTTTTAACGTACATTTTTTTTTAATTAAACCACTTACGAAGTTAATCAATGTATTTGATTTATTTAATAGCACGTTAGTATGTAATATTTGAATATAGAATTCTCGAAGTATGTAACATCGCAAAACATAACAGCATAATTAGGCTCAGATTGGATTTTATCCGACGTGTAAGGGTAAATTTCACGTCTAATTATGAAATCAAATTTTCTTTAACAGCATCTTATAATTAAACACTTCAGCACGCCTATTTAGAAACTAATTAGAGCGTACATACATTTTAATTTGTTTAATTAAATACGTCAGTGGAAGGATTAATGTCATATTATTTTCATTCATTTATTGTTAAAAAATCTGTTTTCCAAACATTTCTTGTGTTAATTTCCTTATCGGTTCTTTAAACTACACCTAGACGTGAACTATAAAATACTACGTAGAAAATTTCGCTTCGAAATTTTATATCTTAGAAATTTTACCGACATTTTAGTCGCTCCCCTAACGCGATCAAGCCGATATACATTTAACTTCCGGCCTAAGCTCATAACGTAACCTTCCTAGACAATTCAATAACGAGATTATAGAGCGCCTTAACTTAATGCTTATAGGCAAAAAATGTTAAAGTTAGGAAAATTTGTATCTTTACTTAATTTCTTCTCTCTACATTTATGTCTAATAACGGATAATTTCAATTCGTGTATAGCGAATGTCAATTGCTGAAGACTAGAATTTGACCGTGTATGGCAGCCCTTAATGATTGTATGGATATTAGAATTTGCAAGAATTTTGACTTGATATATACATAAAAATAAATAAAATTTGTTGTTATACATAGTAAATATCTCTCTCTCTCTCTTTCAATTTCATTATATCTTTTAAACTCACTTTTAAATTTCCTCTAGCAAAAAACTAAACATGCTTTTAAACGTTTAACGCAGACACGTCTTTAATAAATTTTATTTTAAAATTATAAAAGAGCAAAGTGAAAAGGTAAAATTTTTCAAAAAGGTTTTATCCTTTTTCAATTTCCGCAATTAAAATTAAAATGCACGCGTGTCGTGTTTACCGTCAAAGATTACTCTAACCTAAGGTTGATTTTAAAAAGGCGTTTTCTTTGCTCTTATTTCAGCCGCTAAGAGCCATAAAAATAAATATTATGAGGGAAATCTCAAATTTATTGCTGTAGGAGTTTACTTAAATATAAATACCGACTCGAATAAAACATCTTTAGATTGGTTGTGTTTACACGTTTTTCTTATTCTTTGTATAAAAATGTTTTTCTCATATCTAAGCTTACGCATCCATATTATGTAATTCATATATTTGTCGGATCGATTTTATTTATCGAATACATTTTGACCGATATCAATTTTAATATTTATTCACCATACTAGCTTTCGCCCGCGACTCCGACTGCAAACAAAACTGAGTACCCATGTGTTGTTCCAGACTATCCTCTATATCTATACCAAATTTCATCGAAATCCGTTCAGCCGTTTAGGCTAAAAACTCTAACAAACATCTTACGGAAAAGCTTTGCCGATGGCTTCATGTTAGTGAAAAGGCAGTAATCGGCAAGCTTTCCGTAATTCGAGGTATGCTTTATTTTATATATTTGGCAATGAAACGATCCATTTAAATTTGATTGGTGTCGAATAAAACAAGCGTTTGTCTAAGGTTTTTAAATACGCCAATAGATGGAGCTACTTGTTAGAAATTATAATTCCAATGAAACGCTAGAAATTTAAAACAGTCCAAGTAGAACTGCACAGAAATTAATAGAACTACTTGTATTTTCATATTTTAAACACCTACGTATTACATATTGCAGTGTGTGTATATACATTTTATATAGCCCTGTACGAATTTGAAAAGATTTGCGTAATCTCCACTTTTGGCAGTCGAATTGGCACAAATATTATCCATTATGTTCTTCGCACCTAAGACATTGGCTATATTTTTATGGTATAATAGCTAAATGTGTTTAAAACTCTATAATTTTCGTAACAAAGTTTGTAGTTATAAAACATCCTAAAATGTGGCGTTGAAACTGTAAGAACAAAGGTTTTAAGCAATATACTTTAAAATCTTTATAATTTTAATATCCTTATCATTCATTTTAATAAAAAAATGTATCTCATTTAACATGGGATCGGAAGAATCGTTGTGGAGGCGCGAAACGTGTAAAGCTTATGCTCCATTAAAATCACACAACCTACAAGTGCAAGGCAAAGCGAACAATGAAAAATTCGCACCGCGTTGTAAAAAAATACCTACCCAAATAGAACGAACGCCAGCCGCCTCGGTTCCGTTACGCTATAAAAACCTACCCGAGCAAACTTCGTAATTCCGCTTCGTCCCAACCGATATAAAATATGAAACACCGAGCAAAATTTGGCCCGGCCTCACCGAGCTCGCGGTCGGCAAGCTTCGGCGAGCTTCGGCAATGATCGAGAGACTTCGTGCCGCCGTAGCGGCAGTCTCGTAGCCACCTCCGTGAGTCCGCTACGTCGCGCTCTACGCGTTCGGTCAGGAGACTCGGTGAATGTGTATTTTTTGTGTTGTTTAAGTGAAAGACGAAAAAAAAAACTTCAGTGGTGAGACCTGTGATGTGCTGTGGGACGAATCAACACCTCGCATAAAAAGCTCGTCGGTTTGTTTGATGGTGTGGAAAAATGGTAACTTTCTTGCTTGTTTGTAACGAGTGAGGCGTAAAGCGTGAATAAGTTTTATGTTTATCTTTACGTCTCCCTAATTCTGTTTTATTTTTTCCTTAAATAAGCACATAGTGATGTCCCTGTTATGTTAAAAAAAATTGTAAGAGATAAGAAATACTTTTATACTTTCTTCGCTCAGAGAGATAATATTTAAGGCGGTCTTAGAGCGTAGAAATATAATTTTGCCGCATGAACGCGTCTAGACCGAGCGGGTTGCATCCGCATGAAGTAACCTTTTAAGGATCACGTTCAATTTACAGGATAATGCGTCGTAACCAACTTTCCTTTCAATTTAATTAAAATTAGACTTTTTAGTACCTTATTAATACTTATAGAGTAACAGTTTAAACGCTACTTAAATAATTAAAGTAATTGGAATAAGGTAGCAATTGATTGCCAAATTAAAGGGCCATTATTGTTAGGGCGGAGTCAGTACTGTTTTTTAATTGCCCTAATGTTGGTACGGTCGTATTGTTTTTATTAGGTAATTAGCTGCTTGGTTTTAGGGTTGTTCTTGCTTTACGTATTTGTTTAAAAAATCTAAATGTATAAAACCATTAAAATTAGTGTAATTATGTTTTAATTCTTACAAAATTGTTTATCAATTTATTTGTATGCGTTAAATAAATTAAATTAATATTCATTATTAAATTTTCGAACTATAAAATGTTGGTCATTATTTAAAGCTGGTTAAATTCTGATAGACTTTACTTTTATTGGCGATTAACTTGGTTCCCGGGAAGCTGCGCTTGTCAATCCGATAGCTTAATTCGGCGATTATATCTAACACCCTTAGGGTATCGATATATTAGTGATAGTAATTTAGTTATCAAAATAATGCATAATTATGTGATTATAAGATTTTTTTAAACAAACATTTGCAATTTCCTGTAACGCTCCATTTTTTAATCATTTGAAAGAAATAGTAATAATTAAAATAAAATTGTATTGTACAGCATTATTATTTTATAATAAAACATTTAACATAGTTATTTAAAATACTTTTGCTTACAAAAATCTCGTATTTATCTAAAATGTATTCAATGTATTTGCTTAATTTCAATACGATTGATCGCTGTACTAATCCGTAATAACTTTAAAAATATCAAATTGTTCTTTAATTGACAATTACTCAATAACAACGAAATAAATATATTTAGTTGCGATGACGTCAACGCGTCCGAGTATTCTTAGAAGCACTCAAAGAGTAAATAAAGAAACAAAATGAACGTGGTCTTTGTAAACGATGTCCCTGCCCTCTTTGAATATTTATGCTATGATAAGCGATATTCAACCTTATTAGTAATAGTTAGAAGCTATTATAAGTTAGTACTACGGTAGCGTCTTCATACAAGTCTGAGTATGTGCTTGTGGAAGTCGCTGGAGCTCTTGAGTATCATAAATCTGCTAGGATTCTTCAGTCTGTGAGTTTGGGTAGAGTTGTACCACGCCCTTTACGTACCCGTAATTCGCGCTTAGTCGTGGATTTACAAACTAGACCCTTGTTACATCTTAACATATAATTACGTGATACAAATATTAATTCTTAGGCTGGTAGTTAGACCAATAATTGTGAAATTTCGCAATGATTCAATCTAAATTAATTTGATTCTCAAACATTCCGTTAGAGCGACAATCATCATACTTCATACTAATATTATAAATGTGAAAGTTTAGATGGATGGATGGATAGATGGATGTTTGTTAGAGTTTGTAGCATAAACGGCTGAACGGATCTGGATGAAATTTGGCATAGATGTAGAACATAGTCTGGAAGAACACATAGGCTACTCGATTTTGTTTTCTTTTAATTCCACGCGGACGGAGTCGCGGGCGAAAGCTAGTAAATCTATAAAAAGACGGTTTAGCATTAAATCAAAATTCGTTAACATGTTTCAAATAAGATACTAAAATTAATGAATTTAAGTAAGGCAATAATGTCGCAAATGATTATCATTTGGGAAGAATTATAGAATACTAGCTTTCGCCCGCGACTCCGTCCGCGTGGAATTAAAAAAAAAACAAAAGTGTGTAGCCTATGTGTTCTTCCAGACTATTCTCTATGTCTATACCAAATTTCATCGAAATCCGTTCAGAGGTTAGGCTACAAACATCCATCCATCCATCTAAACTTACGCATTTATAATATTAGTATGATATGTTTAAACATCTTTACTATCTCCGAAAAAGATTTCAGAGTAAGAGCTTTTCAACTTTGGTATATTGATTTTTTAATTAATTATTTTTGATGTGATTTTACGAATTGAATTAGATAATTTGAGAGGAAACGATCACAATGTCTTTAAAGCTAGTATCATAAACCTAACTCGTAGACAAAATAATGTTTGTAAATTCAATTAATTTTCGTATAACGCCTTTGTTTAGATAATAAAGGATTTGTGGAACTCTCTCAGTCTCCTTTGAATATGGTTAATTGGATATATACATATTTCGTGTGAAGTTTCGTCTTTCTGAATTGAGAGATGGCGTTCGCGACGGACATTTAATCTCTCGGACGGAAGCTTTGCATTTAATTAGCAAAAACAATGGAAAACCGCGATGAAGTTGAAAGAAAGCTACTACTTTGTAACTTTTTGTGATTTAATTATGTTATTTAAAGACATTTTTATTATTTTGATATTTAGTATTGCGGTGGAATAAGGCCTAGTCACCCTAACTTAGGGTAGGCTCTGAGCCCCTCAGTAGGGACGTATAGTGAGTTGGTGATGATGATTGTGGTGGTAAATTTGTCTTTTATTGGATTAAATACTATGTAGAGTTTCCTAATATTTGGTTTTTTTTTGACATAATGCTTTACGTACTATTTCTAAGTTTTTTTTTTACTTCTGAAACACTAATAGAAAATCGTTTTATCGTTAACCTGTAATCCAAACCTTTAAGGAAAAGTACTAAATATTTTATTGAAATATTCCTTTGAACGAGGTTTGCAAGAAATAATTTTTTATTTATTTAAAATCGTTCTAAATTATATAATATGAATAATATTATTTCTAATTATACTCAAAAATGAATAAATAAAAGACTACGATCTAATTTGAAAGGGGATTTATGTAAGCATTGTATGAATGTTTAATACTTTAATTGAAACTATTTTTAGAACGGATCCTTTCCAAAGGTTATGTTTAGAATCCAAACCGGGGTAGTACCGACAGTAAAATACGCCTATTAAAATAAATATTATGTATCTAAGTTTAACATTTAAGAATAGAACGTTAACTCTAATTAAAAATATCAGTCTTTTTGATTACCGATATCTGATTACGAAAGTAAGCCAGTTCGGAAATGGAAATGGGAATTTAATGAGACAATAAATGAAATAACTACGTGTTATTGATTATTTTATATCACCAGTTCGCGTAAAAATTGTATTCAGATACATTGAAATTTAATTACCGTTGTTGAAATGAAAACGTATTCGTTGCATCGCGGATACAATTTTCTGTGCATGAACGAATATATGAAATTTGTTAAAACATTGCCGCAAATATTGACGGAGAAGGCAACGTACAGAAAGTGGACATTTCTCTGTTGTATGCATCCTCTTCACCGTCAAACCTTCCCTTTCCCATCCTTACCTTATCAGAAAACGGTGGGAAGGAAAGGGAAATTACTTCCACTTCACGTCTGTCTTCTGTGTGGTCGTAGTATTGCATTGGACGAGCTGACCCATTCGTACAACAGATATTGTTGCCGGGATCTCCTCTGAGTTAATGAAACATAAGAGTATCTAAACAACTGACATTCAAACGTTAAATGTTGACTATAGGAATCCCTCAATGTAGTCTCAGTATGAGAAATCTATGTACATACATCTTACTAATCACACTAATATTAAAAATGCGAAAGTTCAGATGGATGGATGGATGTTTGTTAGAGTTTGTAGCCTAAACTGCTGAACGGATCTGAAAGTCTGAAAGAACACATAGACTACTCACTTTTGTTTTTTTAGTTCCATGCGGACGGAGTCGCGGGCGAAAGTTACATTAAGCGATAAAACTCGACAATAGCAGTAAATGTGTCAAAATCTTTGTACATAGGTTGTACTAGTTCGTACTAAAAAACGAAATATGGAACATCGTGCCTGTAAATAAGAATAATGTACCATAAATACGGTATCCAGCGTACCGTAACGCAGAAGAATGTCGGCTCGAAGGCAACGCGTTGTCTCGCAATATATGCGAAATGCAATATTTCTTTATAACAAGTTGTAGCAGGTAATGTGTTCTTGTTTGTGCTCAAAGGAAATAACAACCAAGATGTAAATACTTTAATCCATATTCGTTTACACCTCTGTTTATATCCTTCTATAAATTCAGTCTTATATTTTTCTTAATAATTTTATTTGTCCTTTAAAAAGTTTCCACTATAAAAAGTCAGACGAATTGATAACCTCCTTTGGGAAGTCGGTTAAACAACTGTGCTCAGAATGCATACTTGTATTCATCCCCTTCCCTGTCATCATTATTACACGTAGCAATTCATTCTAATAATGTAGTTCTTTTAACATAACTTTAACTGTATAGTTCAACTAACAATTGCCTACATACTGTCCAGTTATTCAATTGTTAAACCGTCGTTCGATTGTTTATTTTGTAAAATAAGTAAAATTCAATAAACTCAATCTAAAAATAAAACCCTAAGCATACATGGGATCCACAAGTTCCATCAAATTAATAAATATTTGAACAAAGGGGAACTGGAAACGGGAAGAGTCGAGATAGTCGAACAATGGTTGAAGTACAAAGATTTTTGTTTCTCATCACTTGACGTATCTCAGACGACGTATGATTAAAGAGGAATAATTATCAGTTAGCATGCGAGACAGCCCAGTACGATTGTTCACCGTGTGTAGATATTGTATAAACTTCTATTCTGAATAAACTTATAGGTTTAATGACCTTCTGTCAAAGAATAGAAAATCTCTGAAGTAGAAAGTCTTTTGTTTATTTCAATCTGTAGTAAAATAATAACATAAATAGAACGACGAACTCATTTTTTACCATACTTAAAATAACGAAGCTGTTATTTAGAATTAGAACTGTCTTTGGTTATAATAAAATATCTTTTCTATTGAATCTAATGAGAATTTTAACATTTAATGAAATGATATGTAATTAAAAATATGCAAAAAGTTCTGACCTTGAACTATTGACAAATACGCATGCATATTAACCGAAGGCATGTACAATTTACATATGTTAAATATATTGAAATGTAATTAATTGCCAGTGCCCCAGATACAGAACTATTTGTTAGTGTTTTTGGTTCGATAAATTCTTGAAATGCGTTTCTGAACTACGCAACTTGAGTTTTACTCATTTGAAATTTAGTTTAACCTTACACTAATATCACTAGGTAATGATAAAATTAGTCGAAACTAACCCATTATAAATAGTTCAATACAAACGTTAACACTAATCAACAAGATGATTCAAGTTATATTTGTCATTTACGTGTGAATAGAAAATCTACGGGATACATTGGAATGGCAAGCAAAGGTGTTATATTAGGTCGACAATCCAATATAACCCAATTCTGATACAAATCCGTCCGACCTCTCACATTTCTACGTGACGACATATGGTCTACATGATTTTTTCCTCACGTTTAATTTGGCACATATCGATGTAGGACATTGATTTTTAAGAGACAGGACTTATAAAGCGAGCTTTTAACAACAAACATAAGGAGTGGCACAGCTCTCAGTCCGACAGTTCCTCAGTCGCTCAGAAGCTCAGTAGCTCAGTACCTTTCTAGTCGTAGCCACGGATACACGATATCTTTTGCGTTGTGTTAGTTTTAAAGTAATTAACAAGTATTGATAATATGGCCGATCGTCCATATTTTTTTTAAATCATTTGTATCGAAATATCTAAAAGTATAATGTCTCACGAAAGTTTTAATAAGTTAACAACATAAGTTCTAAACTTACTAACTTTTGTACAACCAGATTACGTTAATAGAGATTTAAATCTGTATCACTCCTATGCACATATGATTATCATCTGCACCCCGCACATAAAATAATATAGATATTTAGTACAACAGCAACTCCTTGCCTAGTCCATTTCTATATAGTCAAAGATGTGGGATTATGTAATGTTACCGCCTTCATATTGCGCTGACGAAAACTTGTTACATAGAAGTTCTATGGAAGATATTCGTTGATATTAAGAAATTGATAGATAGATAGCTACTAGAGTATTTTTTTCATCTAAATATTAGTTGAATTTTCATAATTAATCAGTATTTCTTTTAACCATTTCAATTAAGGTATTGGCTTGATTCATGACAATTTCTTTATGAAATCAATTACATGACTAAGGTGAATCTATTGGTGTTACTGATATTTTAACTATTATACTTTACTAGCTTCCGCCCGCGACTCCGTCCGCGTAGTATTAATAAAAACAAAAAAAGTAGCCTATGTGTTCTTCCAGACTATCCTCTACATCTACGCCAAATTTCATCCAGATCTGTTCAGCCGTTTAGGCTGCAAACTCTAAAAAACATCCATCGATCCATCCATTCTTCCATATAAACTTTCACATTTATAATATTAGTATGAAGTATGATTGCATAAAAAAAATAACAAATACAATTAACTAATTAAAATATGAAGCTTAATTAAAAATTGGAATAATCTCTCTTATCAATTATTCGAAAAAAGTGACATAATTTCAAATAATTATAAAAGTGTAAGCGCGTCAAGTAGACAATGCATAACGTTTGACGTTAATGGAAGTAAAAAGTAGAAGTTTTCTTGGACGCAAGCCAATCCTATGAAGCGCAAGCCAGACGCAAGCCAGGCGGCTCAACGGGAAGTATGAAAATTCGGACAGCCGTGCTGTTTTCCGATGATTAAAAATTTTATGACTCAGGAATGATTACCAACATTACGTTGGATGTTTTTGGTTTCGTATGCAGATAATAAAAGTGTTTAATATATTTTTCAGGTGTTGAAACACTTGTATAAATATCGTCCTCTCCCTCAATCTGTTTGAAAAGAACAGAGATAGCAATACACGAAGGGATAATGTAGCTTTCTACCGGTAAAATTGTTTTTGAAAATGATTCAGTAGTTGAGTTTATTCGTTACATACATACATAACTTTCCTCTTTATAATATTACCATAGATAAGAGCAAATTCCTGTACCATTTCTAGGTTATAAATTCTAGCATTGAACCAAAGTCAATGTAAAATCCTTCAACAATACGAGACTATCAACTCACAACGTTCGAAATATATGTTGATTTTCTCTACATCATCTATACTAATATTATAAAGAGGAAACATTTGTACTTTTGTATTTTTGTATTGAAATAACTTAAAAACTACTGGGCCCATTATAAAAAATTTCTGTTACCGTTAGAAAGGTAATTTAACTGTGAGTAACATAGGCTATATTTTTTAATTTCACGCGGGCGAAGTCGCGAGCAATAGCTAGTAATGAATAAAATGGTAATGGTCACACAATTGAAAATGTATACAATACATCGTGTTACGGGCTTTGTATTTTACTTATATCTTGATTTCATTCAAATATCCTTGTAATATATAAAAATGAATCTTATACCATTACTAATAAAGTTGAGGTCCGTGTAACGAATGTTATTTTTATGACATAATGGGTGAGGGTGTTAATATTATTTAATAAGTTGGTCTGTGAACCGTTCTTACTTCAACTCTGGATCGAGGCCAAGGGCAGTTTTCTTATAGAAAAAGTCCTAAAAATATGTTAAAACACCTATTATTGGGTAATATCATATTTTATTTATTTAACCTCCTGTTCTACTTCCACTTACTGCTGTATTTTAATACTAAAATAACATTTAACGACCATCAAATTTTACCTTATTAATTGAGAAAAAATTGTTCCACACGTAATATATAGGTACATTTTTCAATATTCCAAACAACTAAGAATAATCTATTACAGATTGCAGGAAGTTTTCCAGCAACCAAACGGGTTGTTAACTAGTTTGCCAAACAGGCCAACATTTGCGAATTGCACAAACATTTGTCTCAGAAAATAGCCTTGACTTCTTACTACTAGGTCACCGGTCACAAAACAGCTTTAACTGTTCCATGCAACATGCTTTGTCTACCTTACTCTGTAACATAATGAAGTATGCTCTGAATGCTTTACTCTGGGTAAGTCTTGTATTAAAACGGTCGCTTAGTGTAGTTTCTCACACAAGTGAGGATTTTCGAATGTCGACATTGTTTTGTTTTTGAGAAATTCTCTGATTCTTTTTTTAATAATTCATCTATTAAAGCTGGTATGCTTTGCAATGCTACGTTTTGTAAATTTTTATTAAGTACAACAAAATGTGCCAAATGCTTTATTAAAAAAATATTTTCATTATATCTAACTAGCTAGCGATGCAAAGTTATGTCTTTCTAAGGTAGAGCATATTAATTCTTTAGAGCACGCGCACACCTGTGACTAAACTACCGCACAACTGTTTAGTCCCGCTTTGATTCCTATGACCTTATGTGGAGGTTCGCACACTACTCTATTTCTAGTTGTGCAACAGTTGAATTGGCTGCGAAACAATCGACAATCGCGCAACTGTTGTGCGATGGTTTAGTCAAAGGCGCTCACTCTTGCTATCTGGATTTAGTTTGTATTCATGGCATAATCTTACTAGTCTTACTAGTCTTACTAATATTATAAATGCGAAAATTTAGATGGGTGAATGGATGTTTGTTAGAGTTTACCGCTTAAACGGCTAAGACCTCGATGAAATTTGGCATAGATGTAGAGTATGGAAGAACACAGGCTTCTTGATTTTGTTTTTAATTCCACGCGGACAAAGTCACGAGCTAAAGCTAGTTTATTTATAAAACAATATAATTGATATCTACATAAATGAAAACCAATATATGTAGTTACATCGTTTTTGGTCAGCTTGTTATATCTAATTAGGTACTTGTTTTAATAATGACCGATACGTGTCGTGATTTAACAAAATTAGCTCTATAATTTAATTAAATTCGTTCTGTTATAATAAAAAAATAATTAATAGCAGCCTTATTTCATTTTAGGTTACTTTTATTTTACTATGAGACATGACAATGGAAAGAAATGGATTTTAAAAATCTGACAACTGATAACTTTAGTATTCAACGGAAAATTATTTTTCTGTCTTCAAATAAAATAACGATATTATAAAATACACTTAAAAAATTAATAGAACTCTAGGATTTTTATCTTTTAAAGTATCGACTGTATAAAGAATATTTTATCTACGACCTTTAAAGTATTTTCCTGAATAAACGTTAGAAGAATATCGAAACAGGCAACCTTAATAAATAATTCCTTTTCCAGTCTGTCCCAAAACCAACGCTCTTCATTATTAATGCGAAACAAGTTAAATTCGAAAAGGCTCCGGCGCTTGCTGAGATGTTTATATAATAATTTTATACGAAAGAAAACCTTTTAAGTAATGCACAACACAATTAGGGTGTAAATCAGTTTATAGAAAATTAACAAAATGCCATTTATTTTTTAGGCACATTAAGTGTCTACGCTTCGTAGCACTTCGTAGATATTACGTAGCAAGGTCTGCTACGACACGTTAACTGAACTCTTCTGTTGAATCCGCGCCATAAAAGGAAGAGAAAGATAATTCTTTTCTTCTATACTAATATCACAAATAGGAAAGAGTTGTATTTTATTATGCATTGAAATTATTCGAAAACTACTGGGTTACAAAATTATTTCACCAATAAAAAGCTACACACTGAGTATTATGGGCTATGTTTTTCACTATTTATTAATTCCACGCGAACGAAGGCGCAACACCTAGTAATTTAAAATTTCATTTGTTATTAATTTTATTTTTAAACAATCATACTAATATCATAAATGCGAAAGTTTAGATGGATGGATGGATGGATGTTTGTTTGTTTGAGTTTGTAGTTTAAACGGCTGAACGGATCTGGATGAAATTTGGCACAGATGTAGAGCATAATCTGGAAGAACACATAGGCTACTTACTTTTGTTTTTTTTTAATACCACGCGGACGGAGTCGCGGGCGAAAGCTAGTGTTACATACGTTTAAAAGTTACTAGCAATAATTCATTTGAATAATTATAGGATTTTTTTTAGTTACTGTGTTATTGGTATATTTTCTTATTTTCATCGAAGGGTCAATAATCGTCCCGACGCGTTGACGCGACGCCTTCTTATTAAATCAGTTGTTTCTTTACTAAAATCCATTTGGGCTGATAAAGTAATAAAGCTCCAATTTGCTTGGATTTACCAACAAAAAGCTCTTAGCGTTTAAGCCTGTGTGAAAGATTTTCTCATCACTGAGTTTTTGAAAGTTGAATACATACTCGTATATAAATATATTTTCATCTGGATCAGGATTATGGAACTTATAACAAATTGTTTATAAATACTGTAATAATAATGTTTCAATACTATAAAATCAATAATTGTAGAAATTAAAGGTCCTTGGATTCGTTTATCAAGTTATAGTTGATTTTTTACAACTTTGTGATATAATTATATACTGGTCAAAACCGTACTGGGCTAGCATGGGTGCTTATCGCTTAGTCGCCCCTAACTTAGGGTAGATCCGAGCCCCATTGAGTTGTCAACGAGGCGTAAGAGACTTTTCCTTATAAGTCTTATGAAAAAAATTAAACAAGAAAATGATTTTATGTAATAACTCTGACATTCATAATTCATCATGAATTTTAGATACAAACATAAAGGCCGGCTGAAATACTTTAGAAACTTCGTCGATAAGTTATTACACAAAGTCACTTAAAGGGGTCGTTCCGCCTTCAGGCTTTCGGTTAGTTTTTGTGGAGTGAACTTAAAGAAAATTTATTTATATACGGATAAGTATGCCAAGCTTCAAACTTACAAGAGCTCTCGATTCTGAGGGTTGCGGTTTTAAATAACTTTGCTTTAATAAAAATTCAAATTTGATAATTTATATAGTGTACTGTAGAAGATGTGAATTTTATCTGTCAATACTTTTATTTTTATGATAAATAAAAAACAACTACTCATTTGAAGGCATGTTGCCTATCTTTAACAGTAAGGACATGCACATAAAGAGGACACTTCCCCTATCTATGCGTCACCACCTCCACTAAATACATTGCTTTTCCATCCTTTTCTTGTGCAAAAAGAGTGGAAATTAGAACAGGAGTAAAATTAGACTTCTAGCATATTCATTACACGAGACATGAAAGTATTTTTACTGGCGTGCTTCTCCTGTGTGGTATTTCACAGAACCTGCCCATTCGTACAACAGATGTTGCTCTTTCTGGTTCTACCACTGTTAACATGTATGCAGGCTGGAAACTAATGGTACTAAACAAGCCAGAAATTGAATTCAAAATTAAAATAGATTCGTGGTTTAATCTCTACACTATCGTAGGTTTGTTGTATAAATATTGATGTATCGCTCGCATTCTGAGTAATATGTATGAAGCTTGTCCGTTTGATGCGATTAAAGCTGGGCTGGTTTGAAATATTTTGTTTTTTTTTTAGTAAAATACTTGAACCGTCGATGGATTTGAGCTGTGTCATTGCTATTTTCAGACAATTGAACGCTAATGATTGCCCGGATGAATTAAATAGGGCAATGAAACATTATTAATATAATCATTTGATTTCGTAATAACTTTAATTGCGGGAAACATGACTTACATAAAGGAACTGTAAAAGCAACCTCGGTTAGTAAATTGTTGTTTGTTATCTACTAGCTGTTCCCGTGCGAATTCATCCGCATAAAATAATGAAAATTTTATTTTATTATTTACATGTGCCAAATTATCAATTTTAAAAGTCAAAATGACATAACATGATGACAAACCAAGACAATCTTGCTTCCTTAATGTTGGCAACTTGTAGTTTATGGTGCCTTTTCCACATGAAGGTTTTTTTTCCAATTTATTTATCGTCCAAGTTTAATAGCGTTAAAATATATAGCCTAAAGCGTGTCGTAAATGTAGGCCTTTTTATTAAAGAAAGAATTATTCAAAAATATACTGTGATTGCTGACATCCTACGCCACAAAGTAGTGTGTGTTTACGTCTTATTATATTGGTATAGATGTGAATATTTCAGTGTTTCCAAACTGGTTAGAGAACATTCTATAAATAACTGTATGTTAAATTTTATTACAATTTATAGTTTGAACATAATGAAACTTTCACACCACTAACACTTTGTCAGCGTTCAAAGTTGTTCGATTTTTATTATTAAAGCCGTTTCCTTTAGCTGCGAGCAACTGTTGCGATTCAAAGTTTGCTCGTTCTTTTGTGTAGTTTTCGCTTTCCAGTCCACTCGTACACTTTCAGTAGGATATAAGTTTTAATTGTAACTACGAAATGCAACGCATTCAGAAACTATTCTCGTAAGAAACGTAAGTTAGAAACTTTAATTCGATTGTTTTGCTTTACTAATAGAATATAGGTTTCGTGTTTATTACATTGTTTTGTAGTCGCTAAAGTTTTATTAATTTTAAAATACGCATTTTAAAATTAATAAAACTAACTACGTAGGCAACGCATCTGCAATTGCGGATGTTTATGGGCAGCGGTCGCTTTCCACCGTTTGCCACCTTATATTATAAAAAAAAAATACGTCATTCTGGAAAGCTTTGCTTATGATTAGATAGAAATGGGATTAGTAGCAAGTGACGATCTTTCAAAATGATAGCAACGTTTAATTTTCAAGGTTTCATAATAGACACTCACTAAAATGGCTATAAAACATAGTTATGATATCTAACACACTTTGTAGGGAAAGCGAGATTCGGCAGTTTTTCATGTTTCATTCTGTGGGATACTGAAAATATTGTGCTAAATAAATAAATGACATTAAGAAGTGCACATGTTAATTAATTGTCTAATTTACAATTTGCTTGTAAAATTATTTTCCGTATTATTTAGTGATATACGCAACTGAAAGTCGCATAAAAATGTTTTTAATATTTGACCTTTGTGTTAGAACTAGCACTTTTAAAATAATCACTTCATTGAATAAATCATAGATTCCATGAAATGCAATGTGCATCGTAAACCGCACAGTAAGCATGCGATTCGTGACTAAACATAATTCAATACAACATCAACGCCCTCTTTAAATAATGAAACAATAATTAAGTAAAGCACCCGAGGGAAGAGGCGAGGGACGCACATTGGCATTTCCATAACGTTGTTAAATAAATTATTCAACATGACCTAACCTAACCCTTTTAGTTACTACCTCGGGCCGAAACAGCCAAGCTCTGATTGCGGCCGCTCTTTACATATATGATTATTAATAACATATTTACATGTTAGACGGAGTTTTGTAAATAAATAAATGACATTAAGAAGTGCACATGTTAATTAATTGTCTAATTTACAATTTGCTTGTAAAATTATCTTCTGTATTATTTAGTGATTTAGGCAACTGAAAGTCACATAAAAATGTTTCAATATTTGACCTTTGTGTTAGAACTAGCACTTTTAAAATAATCACTTCATTGAATAAATCATAGATTCCATGAAATGCAATGTGCATCGTAAACCGCACAGTAAGCATGCGATTCGTGACTAAACATAATTCAATACAACATCAACGCCCTCTTTAAATAATGAAACAATAATTAAGTAAAGCACCCGAGGGAAGAGGCGAGGGACGCACATTGGCATTTCCATAACGTTGTTAAATAAATTATTCAACATGACCTAACCTAACCCTTTTAGTTACTACCTCGGGCCGAAACAGCCAAGCTCTGATTGCGGCCGCTCTTTACATATATGATTATTAATAACATATTTACATGTTAGACGGAGTTTTGTAAATAAATAAATGACATTAAGAAGTGCACATGTTAATTAATTGTCTAATTTACAATTTGCTTGTAAAATTATTTTCCGTATTATTTAGTGATATACGCAACTGAAAGTCGCATAAAAATGTTTTTAATATTTGACCTTTGTGTTAGAACTAGCACTTTTAAAATAATCACTTCATTGAATAAATCATTGATTCCATGAAATGCAATGTGCATCGTAAACCGCACAGTAAGCATGCGATTCGTGACTAAACATAATTCAATACAACATCAACGCCCTCTTTAAATAATGAAACAATAATTAAGTAAAGCACCCGAGGGAAGAGGCGAGGGACGCACATTGGCATTTCCATAACGTTGTTAAATAAATTATTCAACATGACCTAACCTAACCCTTTTAGTTACTACCTCGGGCCGAAACAGCCAAGCTCTGATTGCGGCCGCTCTTTACATATATGATTATTAATAACATATTTACATGTTAGACGGAGTTTTGTAAATAAATATTGTATGTATATTTAAAGACTAGCTGTACCCGTGCGGCTTCATCAGCATGAAATTATAAAAAAAAATATTTTATTGCCTTGCCTCCTTCATGTTGGCAGCTTATAGTTTATGTTCCCTTTCCTACATGTAGGTTTTTTTTAATTCATTTACCCCCTAAGTTTAATGGCGTGAAAATATATAGCGTAGGGCTTTTTATTAAAAAAAATATTTTATTGCCTTGCCTCCTTCATGTTGGCAGCTTGTAGTTGATGGTCCCTTTCCTACATGTAGGTTTTTTTAAATTCATTTACCCCCTAAGTTTAATAGCGTGATAATATATAGCATAAAGCGTGTTGTAAGTGTAGGGCTTTTTATTAAAGAAAGAATTATTCAAAAATATGCTGTGATTGCTGACATTTTTAGAAAACCTCAATCATATTTAAAAAGAAACTCACTTTCACATATCTGTCTAGATTCGTACACTATTTCTTAAACTTAATGTTATGTTAACAATTCGTATAAAAATCATAAATTCAAAAGCCGAGTTCAAAGCAGGCAATGACATTTTAGTCTGCCATATGTCCAAAAATTGACTTTATTCATGCACTTGCAATGTATTATTGTTCTATTTAAAAACATTTTAAATGTTTTTGTATAATAAAGTAATTTTTCTATTAAACTAGCTGTTCGCGTGCGGATTCATCCGCGTGAAATTATAAAAACTTTATTTTATTGTTTACATTTGTCAAATTCTCAATTGCAAATGTCAAAATGACATGACATGACAAACCTTAGCAATCTTTCTTTCTTGGTGTTGGCAGCAAGTTATGGTCTCTTTTCCTCATTAGGGTTTTTATCCAAAATATTTACCCCCTAAGTTTAATGGCGTGAAAATATATAGCGTAGGGCTTTTTATTAAAAAAATAATTATTCAAAAATATGCTGTAATTGCTGACATCTTAGGCAACAAAAAAGTGTGTGTTTACGCTTTATTATAATAGTATAGATTTAACATCTTACATACTAGTAATTGTCTCCTAGTTTGAAAACTAAGTCATAAAATATTTTTTAAAACAAACTAATGATGAAACACACGAAAATTTTATTTCCTCCAAAGATTTGTAGAACTTGCTATAAAAATGTTATTGTGAAATACATTTCGTTTGATGAAAAAGGAATACTCGAAATAAAAACGACCGATTTCAAAAGTTAATAGGTAAAAGGGAATTTTTAAATGAATTTGCGTCGCCCAGTCTTCAGTAGCATTAATTAGCACGCTTTTTGAATGTACCTTCACGCTCCACAAAGCGGAATATCAAACGAGGTTCAACACCTCAATTATAGTGTTTGAACAACATATATTGTTGGTTAAATTACGTTTTAATGTACTAGGTAGTAGATATCAATTATAATATCATATCGTACTACATAAGAATTCTAAAAAAAAAATAAGACAAAAAACGAATTCGTTTTTTTATACTTTTTTTTTAGTATGTTATTGTTTAGTCAAGTTATTTGTTTTTTTTTTAATCAAAGGATAGGCTAATCTACTCGTAAATACCATTGTTCTACTTATGTAAACTTTCCACTGTATACAAATAAATTAAATTAATAAAGTCAATAGCTTTTCTTACATAAAGCACCATTATAAATTGTGTTATAAGCAAGCAAATACATTCATTACAATAATGCCTGTCTTGAATAATTTTCAGGATATTAACAATATAAAGGGATAATGTAAATTGTAAGGATTATCCTTAAAGCTTTTGTTGTACAAAAGTATTGTGTTTGTACAAAATCGGAGAATTTAGTGCTAACAATTTAGCTCCTAATAAAGGTGAAAGGCAAAAGTTATTTAAGTGAAATTACTATAATTATACTGTTAGAGTGTGTGCACACCTGAAACTAAACTATCGCACAACTGTTTAATCTCGCTTTGATTTCTATGAGCTTATATGGAGGTGCGCGCACTACTCGATTTTTTAGTTGTGCAAATAAACAAATGAATGGGCTGCGAAACAATCGACAATCGCACAACAGTTGTGCATTGATTTAGTCAAAGGTTTGCGCCCGCACTTAATATTATTCATAGTATTAATATAGTGTAGACAACAAAGATAGAGGATGACCGAAGAAATTATGAATGGATTGTTTGAAGGAGTATATGTGTATGAAAGAGTAGTGCTACGCCCTTTCGTAGAAAACATGAGTTTTTTTTTTATTTTAAAAATGTGTGCTAAAATAAGACTTACCGCGGAATAATTATATTGAGTACCGTATATTGTAATTAAATGAAGCCGTGACGTATCTCGGAGCGCGTATCCGTTGTGCCTTCCGACACGACTTTGTACGCATAATTACAAAGTTGTACGTTGAGAAATAAATTATCTGTAAAATAAACAACAGTTAAATATATTTAACATAAATTAACGTTAACAAAATATCTTCTAAGGTATAAAATTTCACTTAAAACTTTTATGTTTTTTTCTTCAAGTCTTCAAGCCTCTTAATATAATATATCTTAGATCTTCACCAAATGTTTTTAATTTAATTGTTCCTCTTTTTATCAACCGATTTGTAAGATAAAGGCGCTATTCGATCACAATAGTCGCACAAAAATAACAAAACACAAAGATTTTTTAATGATTTATTATTTAAAAGACATACATAAACTTATAAATCCTACCCTATTTCCTTAGTTTAATGAAACTATGCTTAAACTATTTGATGTAATTTTAACGCCAACTATTCTTTAAACGTGTCCCCTCGAGGTAGTGTATAGATAAGGTTGTCTCCGCCTCAAAAAGGTGACGAGGGTTCCTGTATTTACATAAACACGTTGGTAATATACACCCGCCGCTTTCAATGTCATCTGTAGCACGCGAGGATATCATAATGTATGTTTCTTACTAAATATGAGAATTATAAATGAGAAAGTTTAAATGCATGGATGTTTTAGAGTTTGTAGCATAAACTGGACGGATGTCGAAGAAATTTGGCATAGATGTAAAGAATAGCTTGGAAGACATAAATACTTTTGCGAAATTTGGCTTAAAATGATTCAATGGCCGTAATGATTGTGTGAAGATTTAAAGTTAGTTTAGATTTCATTAAAATAGTGAACCTTCAGTTTTTATTCCTATTTCATACGCAAACATCTATGTAAAATATCAAAAATTGTTGCGGCCATTCATGAAGTATCAAATCGTAATGATTTTTTATTTGGATTAGTAGTTATTACTACTCTTACTCTACTCTATTCTATACTCTACACTACTTATTTTATTTTATATTACTACTACTCAATTGAGTAGTAGTAATATAAAATAAAAAAAATCATTACGAGTCTGTTTAGAATAATAAAATTACTTAAACAATGTTTGTAAGTATGTACTTAATTGTTTTAACACTAAAGGCGTTAGTTATAAAATTAAAAAGTAGTTAGAAGCAGATAATTATAATATCGTGCAGTTAATGTTAGAGGAAAAAGAAAGGAAAGTGAACCCTAACGAGCTTCGCCGAAACTTGAACGTAAATTGAATCACATGTAAAAGAGATCGTTATCGGAAATGGCTTGCTCGATGGAACCAAGCAAATTCAATTCCGACGCTCCATAACTGTACACGTTATTGCAAAATAATGGGATATATTTTATAAGGCCTTGATGTCATGTATATGAGTTATTTTGAATATAGATTTCTGACAGTTAAATAATAATTCTTACTGAACGCCGTAATTGTTTTTATAATGTAATGTATTTTGTAATGTATGTAACAATAATTTGACTTGTTTTTGATGTAAGAGAAAGATATTTTGTCTTTACTATAATATTACGGAAATGCGTTATAGTTATTATAATAAAATAATAAATAAATAAAAACCTCTTTATTGCCATCCAAAAAAATATACAGTGTTGGCAAAAGGGGGAGGCTCAGCTTAACAAATACTGGTTGAGATCCAGTGTCGAGCTGGTTTTCAGCAACCCCCCCCCTTCCCAAGACGTATTTCCCTTCCTTCTCAATAATATTAACCATTTTCCATTTTTTACTTTAATGGATGTTATTATTTAATATTATAGAGTCGCATGTCGTTTCAAATATAAATGTAAAAGAAGAAACAAGTTTGATTATTATTCATTACTTTATACAAACTAGAATTACGAGTGTTTGTAAGCCTTCAGTGCGGCGTAACCCTGCAATTAACTTAGGTCATAAGTCACAAGGAAAGTGCTTCATTAAAATGATGTATGTTGGTTTAGGAGCTCGGACATGTAATTTGACCGAGGTATTCAAGGGACTTGAGAGTATTGTTATTTAATATTGTTTTCACTATTGTTAGATAAGTCGAAAGAATAACAAAGGTGTATGTTTATTTTAAACACACAACTAAAACAAATATGTAAATTAATGATAAGAGAAGGGTGTATACTATTTGTATATCTAATAATGTATTTAAAATTAGAATTGTCCTTAGTTTATTATCCAGAATTAAAAAAAATAATATTAAGTACCAATTTTTTTGCAATGGAGTGCACTAATTGTGCTCTCAAAGCAATTTCTTAATTACACTAAATGAATCAAATAGTGTTCCTGGATTGGACTAAAACCATCTTAGAGAAAAACAAAATAAAATGGCACAAAAACTGTGTTCTCGAAATCACACACCTTTGACTAAACTATCGCACAACTGTTGTGCGATTGTTGATTGTTTTGCAGCAAATTCAACTGTTTACTTGCACAACTATAAATCGAGTAGTGTGCGCAGCTCCATATAAGCTCATAGGAATAGCAAGAGTAAACAGTTGTGCGATGGTTTAGTCAAAGGTGTGTACCCGGTCTAAAAGATCTCGAACTAGAGAAACAAAATAACATCACATTCCCATTCAACTTTTACCCAATTACAATACCCCTGAGGAACATTAGCTATTTTCGCAAATAGAAATCCAACAATCTCAACATTAAATCAATTCTCATCTCGAAGACAAGCATCGCATCATATTATAAACCATTTTCGTAACGGAAGATCTGACAGGAAAATGTCAGAATAAATCTTTTCTTCTCCAACTCGGTAACAATTGAAACAAAAGTAAATTATGATCTAACCGGAGGCGGGGAGTTATGAAAAATGGTGGAATACCTCATTATTTCATTACGTTGTACATTTCGCTAAGAACTTGATTTCGGAATTCCTTTGATTGTGCAATTTTACTTTACGTTTTGTATGATTTATGGCTTAAGGTAAGGAAAGAAAGAGATTACAACAGTCAAATAAAAGTTAAGTAGTAACTAACAAATTACAGACAATACCCTATTTAAATTTTACTAATGTTATAGATGCGAAAGTTTGTATGTTTTGATTAATGTTTGATAGAAGATATCTCATAAACGTTTGAACAGATCTTCATGAAATTTGGCATTAACCTAGAGAATATTCTGAAAGAATGCATAAGCTACTAAAATTTTAATTCCCCAAGGATGGAGTCGCGGGCGACAGCTAGTTATAAAGTACTAATAACCTAATGGTAAAAACGTTAGAGCGGAATTAAGTTAGAGCGAATGATTTTATATTCATAAAATTCAACGTTAAGTCTAGTCGCAAATAAATTTTCAAGCTAATAGAACGTAAAAAAAATGTTAAATTGAAAATTTCACCTCTTTTATCTATTTCACGGACACTGAATAGAAATCAGGCTTATTTATTGCTGAAATTACGCTATTCAAGACTGAATGAATTAATACATTTTCACTTAAAGCTGTTCCATTTTAGTAAACAAGCAAAACAACGTATTGACTTGAACTAAAAGCTTTTAAATTAAAGATTTTTAGAACACGCTGTACATTTTTGTGTTTAATAAAACATTTTCCGTTTAGCATTTCAAGGTGCAGCGTTTGTAATTACGTGTAAAGTGGCTTGCTCGCATGCGACAGATGTTTGGCTCGAGGCAATGAGTGGTACACAGACGATATTTGTGCCCACCCTTTAACCACAGGCTATGTCATACGAGTGTACATTCAGAACGAAGAGTGCATAAATTAACATCTCAAATGCGTATCTATTCTCACCACAAAACAATTTTTAATTTTAAGATTTAATAAAAAAGTCAATAGTCACAAGAATGGCTTTTTATAGTATACGGTGACAAACCGGGCAAGCAAGCATCGGGATTCGCCAAAATAGCGAAGCGTTAACCATATTTTTACATACATTTATAGACATTGCTTAGCTTTAAGCAACAGAAGAGTGGACGCATAGATAAAGGACCTTCCTCCTTCCTCTACCTATGCGTCCAATTCTTAAATTAAAAAAACAAAAAAAAAACAACTAAAAAACAAGTAGTACTACTAAGTACGCCTCTGTATTCTTCCAGACGATGCTCTACATCTTCATTTATACTATTAGTAACATAACAAGACTACGTCAAATGGAAATCTATAGGGCTAACATTAGATTGGATATGAGTACCTACTATCCGTTCTATAAATCTTAGTGCCAACTTCCACTTAATGGTTAGCCGTGCGACTGTTATTATGCACGTTTCAGAAAATTAATGATCAAACATACTATCATCTCTATCATACTCATTGATTAAACAGAGACAACGTATAAGTTTCACGGCAGTGGATTTCTATAGTTAGTAAATGGCAGGCTGCCAAGTCAGGTTGTTCTGTGAATTTTTATGTCCAAATATATGTGCAGTGGAAATATTCGTGTAAATATATCTTCGCGTGTAAACCTTTGTACGATTGTATCGAACGTATCGATCGTAAAAGCTGAGCAAAGTGAGCCGATAGACGTTTATGATATCTGTGTATGACAACTCTCTAGGGATATGCTTTACGTTTCCGCTTTGTGCAAATGATATTCCTATAGTGATACGGATTTCTCTTGCAGTATTCACATTTTAATGGTTGATTATTGTTTACCATATTTAGAAACTCACTTTTTATATTAAATACCTATGATTTTAAGATGTATTACTATGAAATGTTTATCACGTTCTTCTGAAAACATAAAAGCGAAGCTGCAAATGATAATTGAAAATCACCGTGAGTTTTCAATATTCTTATTCACAGTACAAAAACATGTTCGGGATTTTGAGGGATTACATTATTGATAAAAACAATAGTTTAATTTCTAACTACATTTTTTTAATTCTATACTAATATTACGAGTATACTGAGTAAAGGTTTATATATTTGTATGTATTGAAATAACTTAAGAACTGCTGGGCCGATTTTAAAAATTCTTTCACCGTTAGAAAGGTAATTTATCTGTGAGTAACATTTTTTTTTTATTTTTTAATTTCACGCCGGCGAAGTTGAAGTTGAAGTTGAAATAATTGTTCAACTCTTGCTTGCAGTATACATTTTAATTACAAATATCTTCTTCCAGGTAGTCATAAATCAACAGCGGAAATTCAACGTAAGTAACATAGCTTTGTTACCAAGAAGTGTTTACATTGGGAGAATGATTTTGGAGCAATAGGAGAGAAGTGATTTTTAATATGAAAGCTCATTTATAGAGGAATAAGCTGTGTTTTGTTTTTTCGTGTAGCTGCAAGCGAAGCCTGGGTAGATAGTATGTTTAATATTATTGTCTGAAAGTTTTGATGGATGGAAGTTTGTTAGATTTTATAGCCTTAACTGCTGATCGGATCTCGATGATTTTTTGCATAAATGTAGCGGATAGTCTGGAAGAACACATGGGCTACTTTCTTTTGCTTTTTTAAAATTCTGCACGGATGGAATAGCGGGCGAAAGCTAGTCGTTCATAAATTGAACTATTTAAGATGTTTTAAAAGTCATCGTTAATTTTGTCATATATTGAAAATTCTCCTGTAAAAAAATAAAGAAAGGAATAATTTAAATAATTTTGAAATACACTCTATACTTAGTTTAATTTAAAAAAAAGCTTGTTTACCGTTTAAATAATAACTGCAAAGTATAAAGCTTTACTGTAATTTGGAATTACAATTGTTGCTTATTAGTTCATATGTTATCCTTCCAAGTAAATTCTTGGCATATGCTAAATTAAGCAAACGGCAGCTAAGCGTTAAGCTTCTAGAACTGATATTTGCTTGTTGATAAATTAATGTTTAATTTCATACAAAGTTTCTACTTTTAACTAATCTTCGTATACAATTTAACTTATCTAATATTTCAGTTAATTGTAATTCTATTCTGTAGTTTTTAATTTATACTTGTTGTTTTATACTTTACAAGTTTCTGCACTTTCAACATCGACTTGAAGATTTTAACTTTTGTGTCCGTTTTCACTTATGTAATTGTTATAAAATGTTAAAGTGCGGAAAAAACAGGGTTACTATAAGACCGTGCGCACACTTGGAACTAAACTATCACACAACTGTTTGGTCTCGCTTTGATTCCTATGAGCTTATATGGAGGTGAGCACACTACTCGATTTAGTTGTGCAACTAAACAGTTGAATTGGCTGCGAAACAATCGACAAGCGCACATCAGATGTGCGATAGTTTAGTTTCAAGTATACGCACGCTTTAAGGAAAATCTATTACTGATTGGTATTGAAGTTTGAATGGCATCCACTCGTCCTTGCCTTCTTAAATTGATCGTGGAGTTTGCAAGTCCGTAAAGTAGTTCAGGGTTGCCATCAATTGGCAACTTTACAAAAGCTTTATCTACAAAGATGACCCAATTTTCCTCCTTTACAATAAATTACTTTTACTATGGAGAGGCAATTTTAATGAGAAATATGTCATCATATTGTGAAATATCGAAATACCTCATCATCTCTTCCTTTCCCCTTATAGACATGTCTACAAAATTTCGACTGTCGAATGTAGCATGCCTCTAATTATACTAGTTCGGGTGTGCCATGCAAGAACTATAAGAGACGGCTGAACGGTTAATAGTAGTGTGATAAACAACAATTGAGGATTAGTGCATATAATGATTCTACATAAGCCTTCCTACGTCTACACATGACTCCGCATCCCGATTGTACTTTTCGCCGTGTGACTCAACCTTTAAATTTAAGCTCCAATTTGCCGGCTATTTGCGATCACACTCTCGGAGATAGCAAGGATGGCAATTGACGGATGACGTCACGGAGGACTTTGTCATAGTAATATCTTATAGTTTTGATACAGTTTCGGCTTTAAAATGCTACCCATGAAAGTAAAGTTTGCTTACAGGTAAGTAGCATTCAGTTAACAAGTCGCGTAGCACCTTGTCAATTTACTCGCGTTGTTTGTCTTGGAGCGTAGTTTGAGGAATGTTCAAGCCGTATTTGCTCGCATACCCGAGCGCCGAGGGCGATATTTGTGCGTCGAGAACAGACATGGAGTTTAAATTTAATTAGCAATACAAATAAAACTAAATTATCTGAAATATTATACATGTTTTAGTAAAATTAAGTTCTTTACAAAATTGTTTATGTATCTTGTTATTCTTTTAGTCTTTTTTTATTAACGTTGTATTATTTTTATGTTACTAGATATTTTCCTAAATGAAATGAATCTTAAACCCTTCGATTTGTAAGCGCCACTTTCTGACAGATGTCAAAATTTTAATGGATTTGGCGTAATGCATGTTTGGCATAATCTTATCATTTAGGATGTTATTATTTAAAAGTTGTTTTAAAACACAAAATGAAACTATATTAGACTAGCGACTCCGTCCGCGTGAAATTAAAAAAGAAACAAAAGTGAGTAGCCTATGTGTTCTTCCAGACTATCCTCTATATCTATACCAAATTTTATTGAAGTCCGTTCAGCCGTTTAGGCTACAAACTCTAACAAACATCCATCCATCTAAACTTTCACATTTATAATATTAGTATGATTACATTTTTGAAATGAATTTGTATACTCATGCAATAAAAAATAGAACAGTTACTTTCTACACAATATGTGTTGTAAATCAATCATTCTACGTACGTCAGGTTTTCAAAATTGGCCCATAAATTACCTGAGCAAGGGTCGAATTAAAAAAACTTGGAAGCGATTAATCATATTGATATCGATGCGTTTATCCGCGAAGTGCCGTCACCTGGAAGTTATAAAGTGCTGGAATACTTCTGACTTGGCGAAAACCTCGATATCATTTCCTGTGATTTGTGAACTAATTCACTATACCATTGGATAAGAATATATCGTCATTTGAATCGGATTATACAGGATGATTCATTTATAGTTGTTGAGAACTGCATAGTGATTCAATTTTCATTTTCTTTCTCCTTCCACACCCATAACTAACGTTTTCCTTGTAACATGCGATTCATCCCTCCTCATAACATGCCCATACCATGATAACCTTTTACTCCTTACCTTCTCTACTGCTGGGGCTACTCTCAAACTTCCTCTAATATACTCATTTCTTGTTATAATATAAATGCGTTTTTGTGCTATGTTTTTGTGTGTAGGTATAAATACTTTATGTATATTTGTATGTTAATCAACTATAAATAAACAATAACATCGATATTAAGTCGTTCTTTTATTTCGTCTTTATTCTATCCAAGAAAGTTAAATTTTCATGTTACGAATTGTTAATACGTGTGCTTCCTGCACGCGTGTAACTATAAATCTATTTACATTTATAATATATATATTTTTTATATCATAAAATAGCAAACGAGCAAGCGGCTACCTCAATCCGCCAAAATGGCGAAGCGACCGCTGCCCATAGACATCCGCAATAGCGGATGCGTTGCCTAATCTTAATCGACTGAGGAGGAGACACACATAAAGAGGATGTTTCCCCTTCCTATGCGTCTCCTCCACCGTCAAATCCACCTTCCCTTCCCATCCTCTTCTTATACGTAAAAGGGTGGAAAGGGAAAGGGACTAAAATTGGGCCTCCGGCACCACACTCATCAGACGAAACGGGGAATTGACTTCCCACTTCACTTCTTCTGTGTGGTCGTGGTATTACACCGGGCGCGCCGGCCCATTCGTGCGAAGATATTAAAGCGGGTTCTACCACTGTTTTAATATTAGTAAGATAAGATATATACAAGACAAAAAACAATGATCTTTTAATCTTGCACTCAAGATTTACTTACACCGTCTTCGGTTCTAATCAACAATGGATGTTGCATTTAATCTGTTCTAAATTGAGGCAGCTTCTGTTTACACTGTTTGCAATTTCCACGTGCGGTGCCGTCGTCGCTCGTGCAAATGTTTGCCGCGACATTCGAATCAAGACAAGTAGGTTATCTACAAAATAAATGCATTGAATACAACTAATTATTTTACGGCTCTTACTCACGTTTACTTTTTCTTCGGTGACGGCACCATTGAATACATCCTTAAGTAGTAAAATAATCTAACTTTATTATAAAATGGTAAGTTTAGATGGATGGATTTATCTTTGTTGGAATTTGTAGCCTAAACTGCTGAACGGATCTCGATGAAATTTGGCACAGATGTAGAGATTATCTGGAAGAGTACAGGCTACTCACTATTGTTATTTTTATATCCAGTAGACGGAATCGCAGGCGAAAGCTAGTTAAGTTTTTAGTAATACATTTTGTTTAATAAGAAAAATTGTGTTCTAAATCGTATTAGTAGTCCCAAAGACTTGTTATACTTTAGAAGAGAGATATTGACATAAGGGTCTCCCTAATTAGGTTAGCGACTGATTGTTACACGTTACACGTGTTCCTTCTAGACTTTTCGATCCATATGTTATGTTACGCAAGCAAATATAGGTATATAGCTTATGCTGATAAGTCCCTTACATGTAGAATACAAGTAAAAAGCATACGTCGGCATTTCGACATTATTCATAGTAGCAGGTCATTTTTCTTACGTAAGCAAAGGTACGAAATGAAACTACTCGGGCTGGCGTTTTAGCGGGTTTTCTAGGTAAGATTTCCTCTTAAGGTATATTTTTGCTTTGATTGTAGAGAGAATTTCGTCGAGATTTCTACACAGACGCCTTACCCGAGTTCTTTGGCGTACATATTGGATTGAAAACTCATTGAAGTAGATTTCTTATGGTCCGTAAGTGGGACATATTTTAGGATTTATTGTATTAAGAGCGCGTACACCTTTGACTAAACTATCACACAACGATTTATACCCGCTTTGTTTCCTATAAGCTTATATGGAGATGCGCACACTACTCGATTTTTAGTTCTGCAACTAAATACGAGTAGTTGCATTTTCTCCGAAACAATCGACAATCGCACAACAGTTGTGTGATAGTTAAGTCAAAGGCGCGCGCTCTTAAACTTTTTATATATTTAGACATGATTAATTTTAAAGATGCTTTGTAAAGAATGTTTTAGTGTCTGTGTTTAAAATGCGTGATTTATCATATTGCAGTATTTTTAAATAATTCATTCAAAAACATGTATATCAAATTCTGACCAACTGTGTTAAAAATCCTATACCAAGGTAAAAATTACTATGAAACCTACGGACCTATAAACGTCTATTATTGAACATAATAAGCTAACACAATGGTAATAAAAACATAAGAGAGGAGTCTGTTCGTGGACAGAATTTCTCGAGAAACATTTCTGAATTGTCATTAATAAAATAAAGTTAATATTATTTTATTGTTGATCCTCACTCGTCTCAATAACACTATAGAAATCAGTTAAAAAGTCAGCTCGAAATAATGAAATATTTTGTTTGCGTTAAAGAGTTGGGTTATTTGCACACAACTCAGAGCTAACGGCGCTGCGTAATTAATTGCTTCACCTAGTTTTTATTTTTAAAGCTGCAGTTTTCATTAATCATTATTTGCTTTAATTAATTAAAACCCGCTTTGACGTAAATCTTTTGACATTGACCCGGTTTTTGAAGTTCGTTGTTGCGAATAACGTAGAACATGTGACATTATATTTCGGATGAC
Organism: Papilio protenor; assembly: GCA_029286645.1. Classification (NCBI taxonomy): domain Eukaryota; kingdom Metazoa; phylum Arthropoda; class Insecta; order Lepidoptera; family Papilionidae; genus Papilio; species Papilio protenor. The sequence goes on along the minus strand of JAGSMZ010000007.1, from coordinate 6,778,470 downwards.
ACAGAGCTACGCTAGAGTGATTTTCACTGCAAATGTCGTACAAAGAGTGTTTTTTATTTAAATAACCTGCTTTTTCCGTTGAAATTTATTATGCTTGTGAGATAAAGTCATTTCGTAGAACATATTTTTATAATAAATTGCATATAGCTTTCGCCCGCGACTCCGTCCGCTTTGAATTTAAAACTAAGTAGCCTATGTATTCTTCCAGACTATCCTCTACATCCATACCAAATTTCATCGATATCCGTGTAGCTGTTTAGGCTGCAAACTCTAACAAACATCCATCCATCCATCTAAACTTTCGCATTTATAATATTAGTATGTACCAAATTTCATCGAAATCCGTTCAGCCGTTTATGCTACAAAATCTAACAAACATCCATCCATCCATCTAAACTTTCGCATTTATAATATTAGTATGTACCAAATTTCTTCGAAATCCGTTCAGCCGTTTATGCTACAAAATCTAACAAACATCCATCCATCCATCTAAACTTTCGCATTTATAATATTAGTATGATGGGCAGATTAGACTGTTCATGATGATGTAGTACTCGAATATTACCAATACAGAATTCTTGTCCTAGTATAGTATTTTACTAACATAAATTGTCATTAAAAAATTGTCTAAAAGATCAACGACAAAAATGCAACACAATGTATTGATGGTAAATCAGAAATCGTTCCTTGTGCGTACTGCAAAGGATTGGAACATGTTGCCGGCATCAGTTTTCCCGTCCAAATATGACGTGGGGGCCTTCAAAAGGAGAGTGAACAGCCATCTATTAGGCTAGCGCGTACCATCTTTCGACTGCATCGTCACTTCCTTCAGGTGTGATCGTGGTCAAGCGCTTGCTTAATAAATATAAAAAAAAAAATTATAGATAGCACGTTTTCTTTCAGTCAAATAACATTATAGTATACAGTATAGTATAGAATAGTGCAATATAGTATACAAGAGTATAGCATCGCTTCTCTAACTAGGTCAAAGTCTTAACATCGTAATATAAGCTCAAATGTCATCAGACGTATCCGCGTCCCTCGCGTGTTGGTCTTAGAGAGAATTGTATTTCACTGCGATGATATTTGCCCAAACACTTCAATACCGCAAGCGAAGAGAGCGAACAAACACAACAGAAGTGCATAAATTAACGCAAATTGAATCGTCACGTATTCGTTTGCTCTGTCTGTTTGTTTTTAATTACGAAACTCGATTTTTTCACGTTAGAATTTTATAGAGTTGATATTGAAATTGAATGGTAATAAATGTATGAATGAGTGAATTGCGACCAGTTTAAAAGTGACTACGAACGCGTACTCAGCTTCTATAGGATGTTTCTATATATTGCTGTTAAACAATTTCCTGTTGACGCAAAAATAACTATTGTAACAATATCAGGAATGTCACGTTTATCCAATTACAAAGAAAAACATTCGCTTACAATATTTGATACATAACTTTTCATCCGGGTGACATACAAAGATCAAAGTTTTTTCAATAAACTTGGCATAGTGGGAAACTTCTCTCCCCCTGTATAATATTACTCATAACTCATTGCTAAGTGAAAAATGAGTGTCCCAGCTCATGTAATATTTATTTGTTGGTCATTTTTCTTATTCAGGCAAGAACTGATTCGGACTACTCGACATGACATTTTAGTGGACTGACGAAAGATTTTCCTTGACAATTTCCCACTCTTACGTCGCGAAATCAATTTCTCTGACATTAATCCTAAGTCTGCTTGGTTTTTCTCAGAGTAAATGTGACAGTCCTCAGTGTCGGTGACTAATGAAGTAAACGAAGTATGGAATGAATTCATTTTATATATTGTCTAATTTTTGACACAATGTTTTGCGTAGCTATGTTAATTGTAATCAACATTACAAAGTATTTTTGTTTTATCGATGCCGAGGACCTTAATTTGACTTCCGATACGCGTAGTAGGTACCTAGACATCTAGTTTTTGCATGTTGGTACCCGGATTTGTGTTCCGTCCTCCCATCACTCCGCTCTACAAAATGGCGGCCGTCACAAATTGGCGGACGACATATTTTTGCACAACCCCCAACATGGGCATCGAATAAAAGAACTTCAATATCAGAGTATAGTGCACTATGCAAAATCCAAAATGGATGCCGTGACAAAATGGACTACTTATTTAATTGTTTGCACAATCCCGACAACACAGTAGAACATAGTCTCGAAAATCTGATAGGCTTATTTTTTTATTTCTGGGCAGACGGATTCGCGGGTCTAAGCTAGTATTAGAATACTTTCTACTTGTTTATTATTTAACAGAAGTCATGAAAGCGACGAGACAGAAAGTAATTAAATACGTGTTCATTAAGAATATCTCTAACACCTAGCACATTCATATAAAACTTTTGCAGATAAAGACACGGTGACGACACGACTTTTAAGAGCACGTTAAAGGGTTTCGAGTTTCGCATTGTTTTTAGCTTTGTGTTCGCATCAAAGTGACGCGCGACTTTCGTTGACGAGTTTCCAAATGATCGCGCTAAAGTGTTCACTCTATTGTTTTATTGTCAAAGATTGCGCCATGAAAAGATTTTCATATAATTACTCCTGTCATGACTGACGTTGACTGACCTTGGCATACAATGCAAGAATATTTTTTAACAATGAACAATCGCTGCCTAGTAAAAAATGTTGTCTATAGTAAAACATTATAAAGAGAAAAAAATTGTATTTTTGTATGTAACGAATGAAATCAAAAACTATTGGACTGGACTGGATTACCACTGACGATGGATATATTTATTGTTAGAATATTCTAAGTTTAACGCGGGCGGAGTCGCGTGCGAAAGCTAGTAATAAACAATCTACTCAAATCAACGGTGACATTTTTTTTCTTTTATAATATCATTTATTGTTTTGTTTTCCATTGTTTGTTGCGACATGACTACGCAGGATTTGTGTAAACTTTTTTATCTTATACTTCATCCCGGAGCTAAGTGATAAATGAATGCCACATTTCATGTTTTATTTATTTGTAGGTTATTTTTCTTACTCAAGCGAAGGAAGTTTATGGAACTACTCAAGTAGACATTTCAGGAAGCCAGTAGAAAGGACTTAAGATTTTTTGGAATTATGTGTTACTTGACTTTTATGGCTTTTTATTGCATAAACTCGGACATTCCGAGTAATAATTACTGAAATTAAAATAGGTTGCAAACTCTAAATAATAATAAAATAAAGTCAAATATTAAATTTTTCAGAACCAGGTGATATTTAAAAAGGGCACTTTTTGATTTTATTTTATAGAACACAGACTGTCTCTTTTTCTGTGGTTTGCGAAAACATAGATTGCAATCATAAAAACATATGTTTTTATTCATATGTTGATAGACATATAGGTTGATAACAAGACTAAATAAAATTTATTATGATACAAAATTGTAAATTAAAGACTTACAGCATTACAAATAAACGCGGTATGAAGTTAAACTTAGGAATAAACTGAGTATAAGCAAATATTAGTCCAAATTTTGCTTATACTCAGTTTATTCCTAAGTTTAACTTTATACCGCGTTTATTTGTAAGTTAAATTATAACTGAGTACTATACACATACTGAGTTACACTACACTCGCTATAATATTGAATTTTATCGGAACAGATGCAGCGGAAAAAGGAACAACGGTTTCTTTGACAGTACCAAAATTGGATTCTTTGAAGCATTATTCAATTTATAACAGCTCGTTGTAGCGGATGTCTTCTTTATAAAATGGACATTGAAATGTACATTTATAATACTTTCGACTCACATCGAGAGGTTTTGAGATGTAAGACTTTTGAAATATCATGTTTAAATTTCATACATTTTTGCGACTTATGTCCTGAATAGTAAAGGATGTTAACATATGTTCTAAGCTGCATGATATTAAAATATCTATGTTCTAGATTGATATTGCGTTTGCATAATGCCTATATTGCGTTTTCCAACTTTGCCCAAAGTCCTATAGAACACGAAATTAAAGAAATATTCTGATATTTTTTCCTAATTACGAAAATGTCTGATGAATAAGATCCAACCATATCCGATGCTTTCCTCCTGTATTTTCACTCCAAACTTTTTGTCTATAACTAAAGGCGATGCATCCATAGTTCTCCCAATCTGGCATTAATTATGAAGTAACGGTTGGAGCCAAGGTTCCCGATGGAGCCCTCGAGTTTACTTAATATTGAACGAGGTTTAAGCTAAGCCGCTTCTGCGCTCGATCACCTTGAATACAGTGTAACTGTAAATGCTACTAAGCAAATAGTATTAAGTCATTCATTTAATGAAGTTCTATTTGTTGAAGACAATATCTATGATACTTTATTTAAATATAGGAAAAAATCTGTATCAAGACAAAACATTACGGTGTAATATTTCTTCGCATTATACACGGATACAAGGGGTATGAAAAGCGGCATTTTAACCGGAAAGGCCTGAAGGATAAGCGACTGATCGATGAGCTTAATAATCAAGTCATGCGTCAGCTTAGGCTCATGAGGACAACGTAATTTGGTAGGATTATATCGACGTTTGGATGAGCCTATTTCAAGATAAAACATACGTGTAATATTTTATTAATGACATTGTTCTAAATATGTTTAGAACATATTTTTTAATAGTTTTTTTAAATAGATTTATGCCTTTCTAACCTTAACTGTATCAAATAAGGTTATTGTATTATTAATAGTACTAGCCTTCATATAATGATGATACATTATTTTTTATAAAGCTTTCCTTAAATCCCTAACAATACCAATAAAACTCTTATTAAAAAACAAATATTTATACATCCAGCGACACAAATGTTACATTAGTTTTACACCAAATACGTAATTAAAGCAACTTTTCCAACAAAACGTTCCCTTAGTAAAGGTTTCCACTGCGGACCTATCATTTGTCATTCCTAATTAAATGAAAATGTAAATTATTTTGGTCGCAGGCGTATCGCTTGGGACATAACATTCCGTAATTTATGCAAACTCAGTATGGCCGCTCGGAAGAAAATTATTACCTACATTTTGAAGGGATGTTTTAGTTATTGGAACATTAGGAAACAATTTAACTGTTTATAAACGGTTTTATTTGAAACTAGCTTAACTACGACAGCATGGGATAAAATAATAGTATAATTTACTCTCTTATATTTGTACCTAAGTCGCGTCAAAATCGGTCTAGCTTGTCACTTGCGGACAGACAAACAAAGGTTTTAATGTTATTTTACGAAATAACACTTTTAAGACCTTTAAAACCACACTTGTAACGACAAGTAACGCAAAATTTTAATGATATAGATATATTACATGTTACTAAAAATAACCTTAAAAAAGAGATTATTAAAACTTTGAATTGTCAATAATATTAATATATCATTAAGTACTACTCGAATGTTTAGCCTATTTATAGATTTATTTTATTATTATAGTTACTACGTGGTAAAGTTGTGGATGGCACATCGACTCAACACTTTTGAATTGTACTGTATATTGTTTTTCTTGTGCTATTGTTCTTTTACCCCAATAAATGAAAAAAAAAATATTCACGAAACGTGTTTTTTCATCATATAGATGTACACTACAAAATTATTATTTACATAATTCTAGACATTCAAATGACACCTACTTGCTGTTGATAATTAAAAGGTATTTGTTAGAGCTTGGGTTTGCAGGAAATCTGGGTGTAATGTAAGTACTTAGCAGTACTTGTAAGAGAGCAAACCTCTTAAGTACTTCCTACGGTTGTTTCAATTAAGTACCCTTTTCTTTCTTTACTTGTCCAGGTTTTATTATTGTCTATGAAAATTGAAAATAATTTACACTAATATTATGGAAGTTTGGATTGGATTTGATGTTTAAAGTTTAACGAATTTTGATGAAAGTCACAGATATAGAACATAATCTGGAAGAACACATTGGCTATTTGATAAGTTTTTTTAAATACCGTGCGAACGAAACTGGGCGTAAAGGGCATTGTTCACAATTAAAATGAAATTAAAATCATTTGAAGTTTATTTATCACTAATATTAAAACGATGTTTTTTTGTTTTAGGTGCTTTCGCAGAGGAAGGGGAAAAAGTAAAGGTAACTAACTAACATGACATTTATATCAATCGTCTTCAATTCTTTATTGATTTTGACGATTCAACACCCGCCAAATTATAAGCTGAGGAATCTATTATCAAATTATAGTATGAAACATTTAAAAATGATGATTTTTTTATACATACAGCGATTCTAGTTACTTAAAAATAGACAATAGTCTGTGTGGCATATTGTATAATGTCTATGTCGGTAGATGTAAATAAACAGTTGTCATTACGCACTCGCACAATGAAGTTTCATTTAACTCATTCCCAAATACTACATGGTGTCAGGTGTGGTTTTATGCGTGTTTCTGAAGTTTTAAAGTTTTAAAAGTGATAAGAGTACGTGAAATAACAAAAGGTAATAAAACATTCGGAAGAAAACAATGCCGGACGGAATAAAAAATAGTGACAACTCATCGACGCCGGCGACGGGCGGTGTCGCCGCCATACAGCAACCGCCGCCGATGCAAGAAATAGGAAACATTTGTAATAATTGGCGTGATTGGAAAAATACTTTTGATTGGTATTTGATAGCATCGGGGCGAGAAAAGGCGAGCGACCGAGAAAAGGTTGCATTATTTCTACATGTCATTGGAAAGGTCGGCCGCGAGCTGTACAGTGAGCTAGATATTACTCAAGATATTAAATACGAGCAGTTGTGTGCGAAGTTCGAAAATAGATGCGATCCACAAAAAAATGTCAATTTTGAGAGACATATTTTCTTCGAAACTTACCAAAATGAACAAAAATTTGACAAATACTTAGCGGCATTAAAAGTAAAAAGTAAGTCGTGCGAGTTCAAGGACATGAGAGACAGCTTAGTTCTAACACAATTAATTCGTGGCATAAAAAATGAACAACTACGAGAAAGTATGCTGAGAAAAAGAGATTTAATATTGGATGAAGCGGTGGCATGGTGTCGGGCGGCCGAGGTGGCCGGCGAGCAAGCGGAACAAGTGCGGTGCGCCGGCGGCGGCGGGCCGCACAGTGTTTCGCGTTGTATGGGGAGGTTAGCCATAATTATTTATGAATATTTTTTAACAAATTTGGAGATATTTAATTTGTTTTCATAAAAATATTTATAAATTAGTCACTGAATTATTGTATTAACAAAAATATAATAATTATGTACATACGCTAATCAATAAAAATGCACTTTTACGGTTTTTGGGCTACATTAGTATGGGCGCCGGAAAAGGACACGAAAAATTTAAATGACATCTAAAAGAACACATCCTCAGCTATATTTCTGTAGTACATACTAGGGGGTAGAAATGCACAGAAAAAAAATTACAATGCTTGCAAAGGGGTATTTGTAAAATCATATGAAAATCAACGGTTTTTGGGCTATGTTAGTATGGGCGCCGGAAAAGGACACGCAAAATTTAAATGACATCTAAAAGAACACATCCTCAGCTACATTTCTGTAGTACATACTATGGGGTAGAAATGCACAGAAAAAAAATTACAATGCTTGCAAAAGGGTATTTGTAAAATCATATGAAAATCAACGGTTTTTGGGCTATGTTAGTATGGGCGCCGGAAAAGGACACGCAAAATTTAAATGACATCTAAAAGAACACATCCTCAGCTATATTTCTGTAGTACATACTATGGGGTAGAAATGCACAGAAAAAAAAATTACAATGCTTGCAAAAGGGTATTTGTAAAATCATATGAAAATCAACGGTTTTTGGGCTACATTAGTATGGGCGCCGGAAAAGGACACGAAAAATTTAAATGACATCTAAAAGAACACATCCTCAGCTATATTTCTGTAGTACATACTATGGGGTAGAAATGGACAGAAAAAAAATTACAATGCTTGCAAAAGGGTATTTGTAAAATCATATGAAAATCAACGGTTTTTGGGCTATGTTAGTATGGACGCCGGAAAAGGACACGCAAAATTTAAATGACATTTAAAAGAACACATCCTCAGCTATATTTCTGTAGTACATACTAGGGGGTAGAAATGCCCTGAAAAAAAATTACAATGCTTGCAAAAGGGTATTTGTAAAATCAAATGAAAATCAACGGTTTTTGGGCTACATTAGTATGGGCGCCGGAAAAGGACACGAACAATTTAAATGACATCTAAAAGAACACATCCTCAGCTATATTTCTGTAGTACATACTATGGGGTAGAAATGGACAGAAAAAAAATTACAAAGCTTGCAAAAGGGTATTTGTAAAATCATATGAAAATCAACGGTTTTTGGGCTACGTTAGTATGGGCGCCGGAAAAGGACACGCAAAATTTAAATGACATCTAAAAGAACACATCCTCAGCTATATTTCTGTAGTACATACTAGGGGGTAGAAATGCACAGAAAAAAAATTACAATGCTTGCAAAAGGGTATTTGTAAAATCATATGAAAATCAACGGTTTTTGGGCTATGTTAGTATGGGCGCCGGAAAAGGACACGCAAAATTTAAATGATTTCCAGAAGAACGCATCATCAGCTACATTTCTGTAGTACATACTAGGGGGTAGAAATGCCCTGAAAAAAAATTACAATGCTTGCAAAAGGGTATTTGTAAAATCATATGAAAATCAACGGTTTTTGGGCTATGTTAGTATGGACGCCGGAAAAGGACACGCAAAATTTAAATGACATCTAAAAGAACACATCCTCAGCTATATTTCTGTAGTACATACTATGGGGTAGAAATGCACAGAAAAAAAATTACAATGCTTGCAAAAGGGTATTTGTAAAATCATATGAAAATCAACGGTTTTTGGGCTACCTTAGTATGGGCGCCGGAAAAGGACACGCAAAATTTAAATGACATCTAAAAGAACACATCCTCAGCTATATTTCTGTAGTACATACTATGGGGTAGAAATGCACAGAAAAAAAATTACAATGCTTGCAAAAGGGTATTTGTAAAATCATATGAAAATCAACGGTTTTTGGGCTATGTTAGTATGGGCGCCGGAAAAGGACACGCAAAATTTAAATGATTTCCAGAAGAACGCATCATCAGCTACATTTCTGTAGTACATACTAGGGGGTAGAAATGCACAGAAAACAAATTAAAATGCATACAAGATCTAAATGAGCACCTATGGTTTTTTGGCTAAGTCAGTATGGGCGCCGGAAAAGGACACGCAAAATTTAAATGACATCTAAAAGAACACATCCTCAGCTATATTTCTGTAGTACATACTATGGGGTAGAAATACATAGAACATAAACAAAAATGCTTGTTTACAACAAGATTGTGCCAAGGCTCCTATCACAAGTTTCGATACTCTGTGAAAACGTAACACATACACAAAAAACACATCATTTTTGGATCTAAATATAATACATGTCATGACGAAATAATATCTATCAAGATTTACTACATAATTAACTTTTTTAGCGGAATAATACTCTGTTTAAAGTTATCATATTTTCTCGACCAAACCGATGTCCAATAAATGACTAGTTTTACTACGACTATTATGACTAAACCATACATTGAATATATTTCTTATTTACAAATCTAAATGTGCTATATATCGAGCTATTTTTTGATATTTTAAAAGTTTACAATACTTCAATTTCTATTTTGGCATTTTGGCCAACCTCTCCGTACAACGCGAAACACTGTGGGCCGTCGGGCGCGCGCAGCCCCGATATCGAAGAAGGAGCGAACATCGAGCGCGTGAGTACCCGTGCGGCGAGCGGTGGGTGGCGGCGCGCACCGCGCGACCAGGCGATACCGCCGGGACGCGCGGCCGTGCAGCGCGGCGCGCGGCGTGGCGTTAGCCCGCCCAGCCGCGCCGCGAGACTTCGGTGCAGGTATTGTGACAGTTTACATCCAAGAAATAAGTGCCCCGCTTATTATATTTCTTGTTACCGTTGTAATAAAGTAGGTCACTATGCAAAGTGTTGTGAATCGAGTCAAATACGCGAAGTTAAAGAATTGGAGTATGAATATGACGAATTATTGTTAAGCAATATTGAACTAAACTCTGTGGCGAACACGGATGGCTGGTTTCAGGAGGTGCATGTCAATAATCGCCCTGTCAATTTAAGCTAGACAGTGGGGCCGATGCTTGTGTCATGTCAAACGATTCTTTTATTAGATGCGGATTTAGTCATAATTTATTAAAGCAGACAAAGGTTGTATTAAAGGAAGTTAGCAAAAATGTCTTACCCGTTGTTGGTTATTTTGATGGTCAGATAACTTACAATAACAAGTCATGTAACAAAAAAATTTTTGTTTTAAATGTACAATGTAACAATCTGTTGTCGCGTGATGTTTGCAGTGAATTAAATTTACTAATCAGGGTAAATGAAGTTGTAAACAATAATTATTATGATGGCTTGTTAAAGAAATACGATGCGGTTTTCAAGGGTATAGGTCGTTTACCAGGATTACATAAAATTACCGTTGACAAATCAGTTCCTCCCGTTGTTAGTTGTTCCAGAAAAATTCCAATTAAATTAAGACCGAAATTGCAGGAGGAACTGAATCGTCTCGTATCCGCGAATATAATAGAAAGGGTGGACGAACCTACCGACTGGGTGTCGAATATAGTTTTGGTAGAAAAACCGGATGGCAAAATTCGATTATGCATTGACCCGAGACATTTAAACAAAGCTATTAAGCGTAGTCATTTTCAATTACCAACAATGGAGGAAATTACGTCGAATTTAACAGGTGCAAAATTTTATTCACATTTAGATGCGAGCAAGGCGTTTTTTATGATCGCTTTAGATAAAGATAGTTCGAACCTTTGTACATTCGCGACACCTTTCGGGCGTTACAGATTTTTAAGATTGCCATTTGGCGTTTGCTCAGCTACCGAAGTGTTTCATAATGCGATGTGTAAGTCATTCGCGATGGAGGGTGTCGAAATATTCGTAGACGACTTGCTAGTATACGGCAGTAGTAAGGAGGAGCACGACCGGCGGCTGGAGGCGGTTCTGCGGCGCGCGGCTGAGCTCGGCGTGCGCTTTAACCGCGACAAGTGCGTGTTCGGCGCCGCACAGGTCAAGTACCTAGGACACACGTTTAGCGAACACGGCATGCGGCCGGACACCGACCGTGTCCGGGCTATACAAAATATGCCGCCTCCGACGAATAAAAAAGATTTAGAACGCATACTCGGGATGATTAATTATTTATCGCGATTTATATTGAACTATGCGGAATTAGTTGAACCGCTTCGCAATTTAATAAAACGTAATGTTGATTTTCAGTGGAATGAATCACACGACCGAGTGTTAAATGCACTGAAGGAGCAGTTAGCTAGGGCTCCAACGCTTCGTTTTTACAATCCCAACGAGGCTGTAACGTTAACGGTGGACGCGAGCGCGCACGGGCTGGGCGCGTGCCTGCTGCAGGGCGGCCGGCCGGTGGCGTTCGCGGCGCGCAAGCTGACGGCGCCCGAGTCGCGCTGGGCGCAAATTGAGAAAGAAATGTTAGCTATCGTTTATGGTTGCACAAAATTTCACCAGTACATTTATGGTCACAAGCTTGTCACAGTTGAGAGCGATCATAAACCGCTGGAGTCCATTTTTAAAAAACCGCTTAACGAAACGCCTGTACGATTACAAAGAATGTTACTAAGGTTGCAAAAATATGTATTAAAAATTTGTTACGTGCCGGGACGTTTAATGTTTATAGCCGACACGCTGTCGCGCGCGCCGGACGCGTCGGCGTCCAGCGAGGACGATATGTACACCAAGGTGGACATACACGTTAACTCGTTGTACGAAAACTGTAACGTGAGCGGAGATAAGTTAAATATGATAAAATTAGAGACGGACAAAGACATTGCATTAAACAAAGTAAGGGATTATTATCGCGTCGGGTGGCCACTCACAAAAAGTTTAATTAGCAGCGAATGTAAACAGTTCTGGTCGGTTAAGGATGATCTACATGTAATTAACGGGGTCGTATTCAGGGGAGATCGCATAGTGATACCGGAGCGTTTAAGAAAAGAAATGTTAGATCGGATACATGAAGGACATTTGGGCATTGAAAAGTGTAAGATGCGAGCGCGAGATGTAATGTGGTGGCCGGGTATGTCGGCGCAAATCGAGCGTACGGTCGCGGGATGTGACACTTGTGCGGAGCGCGCGCCCGCGCAACCCCGTGAGCCCCTCGTCCCGCACGCGGTGCCCGAAGCGCCGTGGCAGGTTGTTGCCGCTGATATATTTCACATGCGCAATAAAAACTACTTGTTGGTGGTAGATTACTATTCAAAATTTGTCGAAGTTGTCACGTTGTTTGATCTACGAAGCAGTACAGTTATATCCCAATTAAAAAGTATTTTTGCTCGTCATGGAATACCCAAAAAGTTTATATCGGACAATGCTTTGCAGTTTATGTCCAGTGAATTCGCTAGTTTTCGATCAGATTGGGAGTTTGAACACGTCACTAGCTCACCGTACTATGCACGCTCGAACGGCCTCGCAGAACGTAACGTACAAACCGTCAAAAATCTACTCGAAAAAGCTTTGAACGATAAAGCGGATCCGCACTTAGCGTTACTTAATTTTAGAAATACGGCTATTTCTGGAGAAAATTTTTCCCCCGCGCAATTATTAATGGGTCGCAGATTAAATACTAGACTACCAATTAGTAATAAATTGTTAAAACCGAATACACCGAATCATTCATATGTCGTAATAAAAAGAACGGAAAAAAATCATAAGTCTAAAAAACTGTATGATCAACATACTAAGAGTTTAAAACCTCTGCAATCGGGTGAACGGGTTCGAATCCGGGAAGCGCCAAGCGCTGGCGGCCGAGGGCGCTGGGTGAACGCGCGCGTACACAGCCGGGCGCCCGAGCCGCGTTCATACTGGGTGAGCACGTCGGACGGCGGCCGTTACCGCCGCAACAGACAACACATACGAGCACAAACGAACGGTCTCAAGCACGCATACGACTATGATACATATCCCATACCGGTGTCGACACATAGTGATGTGCAAATAACTCACAGCGAGCGAAATGATAATTTAGATTCGGCCCAGGATCCGGTACAAAATAATTCTGAAAGGTATACAACAACACGTTCAGGAAGGCAGATTCGTCCACCAAAACGATTTGATTTAACCGGAAAGTGATGATGTATTTATATCTTACATTTAATAAGATATTAAAGTGTATATATTAGTTGTAAAAAAAAAAAAAATTTAGAATTACTTTTATTTTTGTATAATTTCTATTTACCTAAAAAAAAAAAAAAAAAAAAAAAAAAAAAAAAAGGATGAATCATTGTAAGAAATGTTCTATGTAAATTTATGATTTCGTTTATTAGAAGATTGCAATTCACAGCTCGAATTAGTACATCAACTTTGATTATTAATTGTGAGTTTTAAATTGTAATTTAAATTATAATGTTCTCTTATATTGTTCCTTTATGAAAAGAAAGGACATGTGGCATATTGTATAATGTCTATGTCGGTAGATGTAAATAAACAGTTGTCATTACGCACTCGCACAATGAAGTTTCATTTAACTCATTCCCAAATACTACAGTCTGGAAGAACACATAGGCTACTTTTGTTTTTTTTTCAGTTCTAAGCAGACGTACTCGCGGGCGAAAGCTAGTTTTATATAAAAATATAATTTTATCGAAGGTTTCCGAAAAAGCTAGAGTCACAGCAAAGTTACGGCGCAGCGATTTCAGATTGTTATTTGCTTCGAGTAAATGATACTAAAAACATTTCAAACTGAGTTTACTTAGTAACGGGCGCGCTTGAAAAAAACAAACTGGGCCAGCGCTGCTCGACAATGTTTTACTAACGTCTGAGAGAAACGAAAGAAAAATATCA